>CM041791.1:125976490-127430668 GCA_023375725.1 Nephotettix cincticeps | reverse complement strand
ACTCAAAAACTTAATCCTTGTATCAAACAACTTTTTTACCGACAATAGCTCAGGGCCCAGGGGTAACTGCCAGAAAGTCAAACCAGTAGCAGTACCAGCAGTAGTATGCCTTATAAGACAAATGGTGATGGGTAGATGAGGTTGAAAAATAGAAAAAAAACAAAGTTAGTGTTTTATCTTACACATCAGCAGTGTTTTTGTCACTGAATGAAGGGCTGCGCATATTTTAGGCCTTCTATATTGACATAAGAATAATATTTTATGTTGATGAATAGTAAATCTCTGTTTTCGTGGGAGACCAAAACAGAGATGGGGGGACCAGGCCAAGTCAGATATGCAGAGAGTTGGGGCCACAGAGGAGGATGCAGAGGATAGGTCGATTTGGTAAGGCTTTGTTGGTGCAGCTTAATTTCACCTGAGATATAGATGGCTACGGGAGTAAGAGTAAGATGAATAGTACAAAAATGTGACATTGTTTTGTACTGTACAAGAAAACTTTAACTTATGTTGTAATTTGAAAGGGTATTGCAATGTCCAGAGCAATATATCTGATTAAAATGTCAATTTTTTCATTCACTATATGATATAAGAGGTTTGTAGCTTTGGATAGGGAAAGACGTATGTAAGATCTTTAAATAAAATCTTGAGCCTTTATCCCAAAGTCTTCCTCCTGTGCAGTTAATTCTTTTAGGGCAAGGATAAATTCATTTTACTAGTGACAGAGTAATTTAAGTTTTTTAAGTACTAAGTTTTTTAAGTACTTTTCACTGCGTTAGTGTAAATTTAATAAAATTTACAAAATGTGTCTAAAAACTAAATGATTCTTATTCTAATTAAACCCCCATTTGCTCCAACTTTAGTTTGTCCAAAATTGATTGAACTAAAGATTTATCATCTCATGTATCATCTCTTATATAATGTTTTTGTTCCTTTCCTAAAGTAACACTCCTAATTCTGTGTGGAATTACAAATGGTTGCAGATTATGTATAACATTTCATTCACTGATTAAGCAAAAAAAACCCTATTCCCTAAGTCCCTACCAATTAATGGACGGATTAATGCATTTATTTTGTTATTGTGTCCCCAGTAAAAATATCACAGAGAACAATAACGTCCATACGCAAAGATAATATCGGAGAGGAATGGATTAATATTACACTTTACTTCATCTATGATAATATTAATAAGTTTTGATGGTTTTGAGTATTTTGTTGGCTTCCTCGAATGATGGCTGTTGGCAACACTGGAAGTGTGGGAAGATGGCATGAGAAGATGGAGTTGGTGTTGGTTCTGCTACTTGTTGAATGTTTTCATAAAAATGTAAACACCCAAGTTTTAGAGTTTAAGTAAAATTAATTCAGGGCTAGTTTTCTTTTTTTAATAATTATTTTAATCAGGATAATCAAGGTTAATCACATTTACAGGTAAGTAATTTATATTGCAACAAACTCTTGTATTAAGAGGTCGTTCCTCAAGTTTTGTTTAGGCTACAGATTTTTTCAGTAACACGTCAAATTGTGGTCAAATGAAAGTTGTTGGTATTACTCGGGAATATTCATTACCTTGGTTTTATACACATTGAAAAATTTTCCTCGTCACTAGGTTTTTAAATTCTAAGATCTTGATTGTAAGTCTTGTTTGAAGGCCCACTGGACTAGGCCTACCACTGACAGAATTTTATTTAGCGATTGTCTTACGTTAGTTTTGATTCTAAAGATTGTTTGCACTTTTAAAGTCAAAAAATTAACTAGCCTACCTCAAAATATAATCTGTCCACTTTTTGTGTGGATCAATAGGCGATATGCTATGAAGTCCCTAGGTAGCCTATCATCTTCATCTTACTGGCTGCTTAGGAATCTTGGTCAATCTGACTATATTTTATATGAGGGTTTTAAAATATAACAATAACTAAAAAGCGTTGCTACCTAGATATATTTATACTGACCCAGCAGCATCTCTACGTGAAGTATTGTGTTGCCCATTATTTAATGCATTGTTACAACCGTATAAAAAATATTAACTTGTATAATTGATCATTCAATGAAACTGAAAATGAAAATGAAATAATGACTTTACTAATTGTAATTATTCATAGTTATAAATATTACAAGACTCAAACGATGGTTTTTGGTCTTAAAAAGAGGCCAGATCCTAATAACCCCGAACATTACTTAGGTGTCAAATTCCTGGGTGTTATCATGGACAAAAATCTGACATGGTCCCATCACATTGACCATCTATGTAAAAAGCTCAGTAGGCTAGTGTTTTTATTTCGAAGACTAAGAGATTTTATACCTACTACGTACCTGATAGCAGCCTATTTTGCACTTTTTCAGTCAGCACTAAATTATGGGATCATTTTCTGGGGTAACAGTGCACACATTAATAGAATTTTAGTAATCCAAAAAAAAGTGCTGAGAATAATGTCTAATGCTGACCAAACTGAACACTGTAAACCTTTTTTTATCTCTTTTAACATAATGACTGTTGTTAATCTATATATTTTTAATATAATGTTATTTAGTTTTAAGAATCTCCACTCATACCCAGTGAGAGCTGACATACACAGCATGAATACTAGATCTAAGTACAAACTGGATATTCCCTATACCAGATTGAATAAAACAAAAAACAGTTATAGGGCATTAGGTATGAAATGCCTAAACAAATTACCCATAAACTTTCATGCAATGTCTTTTACTAATTTTAAAACTGTCATTCAGAAATGGTTAGTTTCTCATCCTTTCTACTCCATAACTGATTTTCTTGCACTAAACCCCTCAGAAATAAAAATGTACTAACCAGGAGCCTACAACAAACTAAATCTATCTCTCACATTGTGTATTTCTGTCTTGTTTTTTTCGGTTTCATTTTCTTCTGTATTTTGTCCTCCTGAATCCACTTCCATGACCAACAAGTATAATTTCATAATTTTCTATTGAAATTTTCATTATTATTGATACTTGTTTTGTTGTTTAATCTGACAAATGTATTTTTTTTTACATAATGTTATATCTGGACTATTTCCAATGTACAAAACATTGTATCTAATGGAAAATAAACTTCTTGATTCTTGATATTGTTTTCTTCCTGCAGAATTATTTTTATCATCATTGGTCAATACTAATGTATTTCATTAGCTGAACTGCAACTAATTATTCATTTTTTGTGAATGTTTAGTGTTTACACATATAAACATTCAAAGATAGGAATTGAAAAATAGATTTTCTAACACATCTTTTACATGCAAGATCAAATAAGTCATGCAAGATTGAACACAATAAAGTTTGAAGCTGTCAAAAGTTTAAACATAGGCTGAATTAATTACATTTTACATAATGAGCTTTTCAGATCCAAACAATATGACAATATTTAGCTGCCAGAAAATATTCTCAAGTGCACTGGAAATGTAATTATGTTCCTAATATCAGCAATTTATTGAATAAATCCTCATCTTCACAGACAACTTTTAAGTAGGCTATAAAAGTCCTACTGTATCTAACAAACTAAGTAAAATATATATAGCCTATTTGGCACAGAATTTGAAACAAAAGATTACATGACAAACATTTTAAAGTAAAAAACTTTTATTTTAAATTTTATACGTTTAGCGAATTTCCCATAGGGAAGTAGCTATTACCGTAGGTCTCATGGCAAGAGTTAAGCCCGGGACCATGTTATTTTTTCTTCTTTAGGTGCCCAGAGACCAAAAACCATAGTCGTTAAAATTTAGGATATATATATATATATGTGTCTGTTAGCACGATAACTCGCGTAAAAATGGTCCAATCAAGACCAAATTTGGTTGAGACGTGTATTCCTACAAATGCTCGGACGAGTTCGTAAACCAGACATAATGGTCAATGGAAGCGGGTAGTTTGGGGGGGGTTTTGTACCCCAAAATGGGGTTTTTTGCGTTTTTCACATGTAATTTTTAAAAATTTCTAATTTTATATTTCACCATTGGAATCAGCTTAAAAAACTACACAATTAAGTTCCTTAAAGTTTTCCTCTATCTCCAATGGTTACCGAGATATTAAAAAATCTAAACACAGTACGTTGTATTGTCGGGCTCCAATGTTAATCTTATGGAGGATAGGGAAAAATTAATACATATCCCATATTAATCAATATTTTTGGATAAAACTTGATATTTAGCTTCATGTGGTTGAGATCTATCCATTTATGCTTAAAAACATAGTTTATGTGTTTATCATGGCAGCAAACCTGCATACTCTTTTCCCATATTAATCATATAGGGAATAGGCAAGCTCCTTTATTTATAGACAGATGTTGATGAAAGTTGGTATAAATGTTAATATAAAAATTATTTATGGTAGAAATGACTACTTTCAGTGTTCCTCACAGCAGCTAACCTGCACACTCTTTCCCATGTTAATCTTCTGGAGAATAGGCAAATAATTCTCATGTTTATGGACACATTTCAATAAAACTTGTTATATATTATTATTATTATATTATTGATTTTGAAATTCGCTGAGTACGCAGGTCTGCTGCGACGGGGGTATTTTAAATTGTAAACTGAAGAATATAGGTATATGGAATTTTTCGGTATTTATGTATTTTAAAGAAGTATGTTACTAGACCTTTATAACTTTGTAGACAACATTGTAGTTTTAATGGATTAAAAAATATAATCTCTGGGAATATGTCAATTAAATTGACATATTCACAGAGATTTTGCATAAGCACAAATGTTGAGCTTGCTGGCAGGAACAAAAAGGCGCAACGTCTTCATTGTAGGGCCAAATACTGGCCTACTGGTTGGGAAGGCCTATTCTGAGAACTTTGATTATGATTTAGTGACTAATAGCAGTAATGATATATAGCAAAATCTCTTTAGAAAAGTTAATTTGATATTAAAATTAGAAAATATGTCTGTAGATGAATAAACAATATGGTTAATTTATGCCTTGAGAAACCATCCAGACAATTTATTCCTAAGATGTATTAGACTCTGAGGATTCTGTACCATTCAAATTGGAACTAGAGGGATTCTACTGTGCGTGGTTGTAACTTATTATGTTTTCACATTTTCTAGGTCATTCTCATAAGTGATTTTGAAAGTTAATATGGAAGAAAGTTACCTCTGCTCTTCAGAAGACCAGCCTAGAGATCTCACTGTCAAGACTGCCAAAAAAATGAAACCGATTCCTCCACCATTAAATCTGTCTGCTGAGGAACGGGAAAAGATGCCATTGTCGATGCTCAAAGAATTTGCCATCATTGCTACAAGTCCAAAGAGTCCACTCATGCAAAAACATCTACCTTTTAGAAAAAGGTTAATTTTTTAAAGTGAAAGAGTAGGCCTACTACTGCATTTAAAGAAGATATTCTAGGAGATAATTCAGTGCTTACAACAGGCTTGGTCAAAAGAATATTAATATTACCGTATATTTCTGTACAATGAAAGATTCCTTTGATGCAGGGACTCTGATTCAAACAACTACGCTATTTTTAATGTTATTTAGCAAAGTGAAAAAATATCGCCCTCCAAGCTTGTGCATAATTTGCAGTTATATAACCAAGATCGTTTGGTATTCATAACTTTATTTGCTCCTTCTTGGTGATATTCTTTATACCGAAAAACATTTAGTTTTTTCTTCAACGTGTACGATGTGCATCAATTTTAATAGTTATAATTTAAATTCTCTATGGATCTATGATATGAAAAGAAACTCAATTTAGTCTGGGATTGCTATAAATGAAGGGAATTCAAAATTATTGATTCTTACCATTTTTTGCTACTTTTCCATGGATAATTTGGACATCCACCACTATAAAAAATTCTGAATTTTTTAATTACACACAAAGGTGTGTATGTGTTAATCCATTTATTTCAAATTTTAATTAAATAATTTTTAATTTTTTTTATGATCAAAATATAGTTAAGATGATTAAAATCTACATTCTTTTTTAATCATTACAGAGCACACAGCATACCAGTGAACCTGACTAGGTTGGACAATGAAGTCACAATCCCTCCAATAGCAGAGGAGAACACAGGGTCACCCGTGTGTTCCGACAGTCACAGTATTCCATCTTCTCCCAGTGTCAGACCCTCTGTGGAACTGAAAGGAGCAACAGTCACCCCACCTTTGTTGGGACACCGATCTCATACGGAACCGATCTCACACACTGATCTCACTCAGGATAGCTTCGTTTTAGATCTCTCGACTAATAGCGTTTCAGCCTTACTAAGTCCAGCACCCTCCTCTTTGGGCAGTAGCAGAGAAGAGCTTACAGATTCGAGACACATGAACAAGTTTGGTTCGTGGAGGTGTCCGTGGCCATCTCCTGTTTGGCATTGTTTTCAGTCAGGTATTGTTTTCATTCAATGATAAGTATGAATACTGAAAATTATAAATTGTTTGATAACATTAATTAATTATATGAATTATTGTTTACAATAAATCAATGTATTATAATAAAATAATATTTTATAATAGTAATCATATTTTATAACAACAGTTTAGTTGTAGGGATTACAAACCATCAGTAGTTTCTATGAAGTACACTTCTATGGAGTGTACAACCTAATTTTAATAAATAAATATTATTTTAATAAAAAAAAAAACAGTTCAGCGGCTACAATATTTTTTAACATAATAAATAAACGGTATCAGTGTACTGTATGTTGGAATTTTCCCGTGGGTTGAGATAAATCTCACTAAACCTTTCCCGGGAAATCCAAACACAAAGTCCACTTGCCGCCGGATCGCTCTTCTGCGGCAGCTGGGCTATTCCAGGGTTCTTAGGATTTACTTTATAAAATTTTGCCGGTACTCTATCGGGTATGCCGGGGTGAGCTCAGTACCGCGAATGTATCAGCAGAGTACCTTCATCATCGCTCTTTCCCCGTGGTGAAAGCCAATTTGATAATTTTGGAAAAAGGTAAATTTAATTTAATTATCGGGCCAATAACCGTAAATATAATAGTAAATGTAATAATTATTTACTCCAAAAACGATCGCAACGATCAACACCGTCCGTCCGCGGTTCCTGACTCGACAGGTTCCACCGCGATCCTGTTCCGACCGGAGCGGGTTTAGTTGCTAATAGATTCTATTCAATTTTCCTGGCTTACTAATCTAACAAAAGCACAAAAGTTGTTAAGGCACTACGTGGTGTGGTTTTACCAAACGTTATAAGAAAATGTCCAAAGACCACTTACTTGTTCTCCAACCACTACCCGATCACCGCGCCAACTTCTCGAACTCTTCTAGTCAAGTGACGGATTCAGAAGCCAGGGCACGACTGACTCAACTGTCCAGTGTCCTGTCCCTCTCTTACCTTCGGCCTCCGTGGCCAAGGGTGGGGGATAACAGCTGTTCGGCCAAAACCAGCTGGTCAGGGGGTTGGCTACAGTGACGTCACCGTGTCTGCAGCCGACGATGATACATCGCTAGTTTGGAGGTTATGTTCAACGATGTTTACTACCAATGTTGTTCCGGCCACCCTCGTAAAATACGAGTGTTTACAGTGCCTTTCACCTCTCCGATGGTAGTTAATCGGTTTCTCAGACGTCTCACCCAGTGTTTGTGTAAAAGTTCTTATTGTGAATTATGTGTACACTAGGTTTGATCTGACTACTAGCGATGGGACTTTAGCTAGCCTTTGTGTGGGGTTATGTCTATCCCAGGACGAAGGTATCGTATAATTAAAATCCTTAGACATAAAATCACCCCTCATAGCCAATCACAATCAACCAAGGCTCTGGCTGGTAATATATTAAACATAGGCCTGGGCCAGCAATGGTGCCACTTGGTTTAGCATCTATAGGCTAGCCTAGAGGAGTTTCGTACCCCTCCTCATTTTAGCTCGTTACACCTGACATATACTCTCTCCCATAAGTCAATCTAAACGACAACTTTTAACCCTTTGCACGCTATAGGTAAAATACCCCACAGCAGACCTGCGTACTCAGCGAATTTCCAAATCAATAATAGTACAAGTATGTGACAAGATTGATCAATCAATACCTGTTGATAAATTAGAGTATTTGCCTAATCTCCATAACATTAACATGGGAAAGAGTATCCAGGTTTGCTGCTTTGAGGAACAGTAAAAGTTGGTATTTTTTTTTTCCATAAACTATTTTTATTCTGACCATATACCAAGTTTTATCATTATCTGGACATAAATAAAGGAGTTTGCCTATTCTCCATAAGATTAACATAGAAAAGAGTATGCAGATTTTGCTGCTGTAAGAAACACATGAACTATGATTATTTAGCATAAACGTATGGATCCCAACCACATGAAGCTAAATACAAACATTCATCCAAAATTGTTGATTAGTAAGGGAAATATTAATTTTTCCTTATCCTCCATAAGATTAGCATTGGAGCCCCTAAATACAATGTACTGTGTTAGGCTTTTTTAATATCTCGGTAACCGTTGGAGATAAAGAAAAACTCTAAGAAACTAAATTGGTAGTTTTTGAGCTGATTATAATGTTGAAAGATAAAATTTTAAATATTACATGGAAAAAATGCAAAAAACCCATTTTTGGGGTACAAAACCCCCCAAACTATCTGTTCTGATTGACCGATATGTCTGGATCAGGAACTCGTCCGAGCAAATGTAGGAATACACGTTTCTACCAAATTTGGTCTCGATCGGACCATTTTTAGGAGTTATCATGTTCACAGACACACACACACACACATATATATATTTTAACGACTATTATTTTTGGTCTCTGGGCACCTAAATACAAAAAAATAACACTGTCCCGGGCTTAAGTCTTGCCATGAGACCTACTGTAATAGCTTATTCCCTATGGGAAATTCGCTAAAATGGGCTTCACCTCTGAAAAGCTGAATTAGCATAAAACACTTTTTTCAAAGTTCTCTTTTGTAACCTCTTTTGTACTAAACTTGAAGTCAAAATTCAATTTTTTTGAATTTTGAGTATTTTATTGATTTTTTACTTTTTGTGTTGGAGCAATAATATCAATCACGGTCATTAGGCTCGTGGTCACTAACTTCCTCTTCACTCTCTTGAGATTGTGGAGCAGTTTGTCATGTAAGGAATCATCACTGATTATTATGTTAATTAATGTAGATTCTTTATTTTTTGTAGATTCTTCTTTTCTCTTATAAAATTGTTATGGCATAAATTCAGTTTATTTGAACTATTTACAAATAACGTGTTATGTTATAAACATATAAACAAAAAAAATTACTTCAACCTCATTTCTAATATGAGGACTACGCCAAATTAGGGCGTAAGTTAGTCTGAGAAGGGTTAAAGCAGAGTCTCATTGTGTACACCCAGATTTTTACATAGTTTTTTTCAAACAATTAATGGGTAGCTAGGCTGCAATTATCATTTCCTCTAAAGGCTGACTCTGTTCTGACAGTTATAATGAATAATTAAATGTCAACCATAAATTTTCTGAAGTTAAATATTAAATGCTAAATTCTTTCGTCTGTTAAATTCTTTGGGATGCTAAATTCACTCATGAAAATTATCATTTTAGATTTTACGTGAACCTTTTTAGGGTAATAGAGATAGATCTAGATTCCAAAGAGTTGAATTGTTGGATTTCTATTGTATTTGCATTGATGACTAGGTGTCAGAGTGAAGGTTGGTGGCTGTTGGCGGCCCGTGGAGCAGATGACCTCCTACCCCAATGACTGGCCAGGTGACCTCCTTGTGGAGAGGATCACCCTCCCCCCTAACCCCCAGGTGGTGTGCTGTGCTCTCTCCTCCTGTGGGGAGATAGTGGTCGATGTCACCCCCTGCCACCCCCTCTTGGTCAAAGACCGTGGCTGGGTTGCTGTCTGCCCGGAAAGCTTCCATAAGCGGTACGGTCTCAAGTGCCTACCCCTGCAGCCAGGAGATATAATAATGCATCCACTTAACCCCCCACCACTGCCACTGCCGTCACCGGACATCTGCGAGAGGATAAAAAGGTGAGAGGAATACGGATAGTGACAAGTTGTTTGATGAATTAATTGATATAAATCAGACTACCAAAGCATTGAGAAAATAATTAGGCCAGTAATTGGCAGAGATATGGTTGACATACAACATCAGTGTTTTAAAATTGGCAAAGGAGGTTAAAATTCTTTTATCAGAATAAAAACATGTTTATATTTAAAATGAAATTTTGCTGTGAGCGATAACGTACGATAACAGGTATGTTATTGTACATGAAAAACAAGTAACTTATTCAGTAAAGTCCGAAATCCTAACAATCAGATAGACTGATAGACAGTATGCACTGAAAATTAAAACAGAAAGATAAAAACAAAACTTGCTGTTTTAGATTATCTCAAACAAGACAGAAGAACACAAGACAGATCTGAAGTAGATGACTGAATATGCAATTTATATCATATTGAATGCAAGAACGTCATTGGTCAGATTTTTTGGATATTCTGACCTGATTTTCATTCCAACCTTGGTCTCGGTTCCAAAGGTGACGGATTCAAACGGTTCTACTGTGCTCTAAATGATGAACAAACTTAAAATTCAATGATTTATTTCTGATACATATTAAAAAAAAATTGGATTTTGCAATTTTTTTGTTGTTATGTTTTGTTGTATATTAATTTATAGGCCTAATTCTTTTTATGATTTTTGACCCTTCACTAAAACTTTAAATGTTATATGAAAAATATCTGGTCCTTAAATTTATTTATTTTTTAATTTTAGATTCAGTTTCCCAACCATGGAGGAGCCTCAACCACAATCTCCTGCGATTCTCCTGTCTCCCCCGACAACGCCGACACGCAAAACTCAGGATCAGACAGATAAACCTAAGCGACCAATGAATGCCTTTATGTTATTCGCTAAGCGCTACAGACTGGAGCTTATTCAGACGAACCCGGGCAAAGACAACAGGTCAGTCTATCATAATCATCATCATCATCATCACTTTCTCATTTACTTGTTACTTATCTTAGATTTTTCTGGTGTACTTTGCACCCAATTTTATGAACTCAAGATCATTAACAATGTTTATTAACAAGATTATTAACGAGGACAAAAAATATTTAACCCTTCCCGGACAGTTGGCAGATGGATATATCTGCTAAATGTTTTGCCATAGCGGGCTGGCAGATATATCCGCAGATCGTAAAAAATATGTATGTATGAATATATGTATGGACCATTTTTGAGCAATAGGAACTTAAACTAATGATTAAAATTACATTAGTAATGTAGATTATTGTTTTAGCGAATTTCCCATAGGGAAGAAGCTATTACCGTAGGTCTCATGGTAAGACTTAAGCCCGGGACCATGTTATTTTTTCGTCTTCAGGTGCCCAGAGTCCAAAAACAATAGTCGTTAAAATATATATATGTGTGTGTGTGTGTGTCTGTGAACATGATAACTCCTAAAAATGGTCCGATCGAGACCAAATTTGGTAGAGACGTGTATTTCTACAAATGCTCGGACGAGTTCGTAAACCAGACATATCGGTCAATGGGAACGGGTAGTTTGGGGTGTTTTGTACCCCAAAATGGGGTTTTTTGCGTTTTTCACATGTAGTTTGTAAAAATTTCTAATTTTATATTTCACTATTGCAATCAGCTTAAAAAACTACACAATTAAGCTCCTTAAAGTTTTTCTCTATCTCCAACGGTTACCGAGATATAAAAAATCTTAACACAGTACGTCGTATTGTGGGACTCCAATGTTAATCTTATGGAGGATAGGGAAAAATTAATATTTCCCGTATTAATCAATATTTTTGGATAAAACGATGTTTAGCTTCATGTGGTTGAGATCTATCCATTTATGCTTAAAAATCATATTTTATGTGTTTATCATGGCAGCAAACCTGCATACTCTTTCCCATGTTAATCTTATGGAGAATAGGCGAATAATTCTCATGTTTATGGACAGATTTTTATAAAACTTTTCATATATTATTTTTATTATTATTATATTATTGATTTGGAAATTCGCAGGTCTGCTGCGACGGGGGTATTTTGGTATTTTTTTGTTTATTTTTCTTAAAAAATTATTTATGACATAAATAATAATGAATAGTAAATATTAATGAATAAGCTGAGGCAATCCCATTTCTTCGAATAAAACATATGTTTAAGGAGCTCTCCACTTTTTAGCGAATTTCCCATAGGGAAGAAGCTATTACCGTAGGTCTCATGGTGAGACTTTAAGCCCGGGACCATGTTATTTTTTCTTCTTTAGGTTCCTAGAGACCAAAAACAATAGTCGTTAAAATTTATATATATATATGTGTCTGTGAACACGATAACTCTCGTAAAAATGGTCCGATCGAGACCAAATTCAGTAGAGACGTGTATTCCTTCAAATCCTCAGACGAGTTTGTAAACCAGACATATCGGTCAATGGGAACTGGTAGTTTGGGGGGGTTTTGTACCCCAAAATGGGTTTTTTTGCGTTTTTCACATGTAATTTTTAAAAATTTTTAATTTTATATTACACCATTAGAATCAGGTTAAAAACTACACAATTAAGTTCCTTAAAGTTTTTCTCTATCTCCAACGGTTACCAAGATATAAAAAAATCTAAACACAGTACGTTGTATTTTTGAGGCTCCAATGTTAATCTTATGGAGGATTAAAAAAAATTAATTTTTCACTTATTATCTAATATTTTTGGATGAAACTTGATATTTAGCTTCATGTGGTTGATATCCATACATTTGTGCTAAAAAATTATAGTTTATATGTTTATCATGGCAGCAAACCAGCATACTCTCTTCCCATAATAATCATATAGGGAATAGGCAAACTCCTTTATTTATGGACAGACGTTGATGAAATTTGGTATAATATTAAAAATAAAAATTATTTATGGTAGAAACACCTTCTTTCAGTGTTCCTCACAGCAGCAAACCTTCACACTCTTTCCCATGTCAATCTTATGGAGAATGTTTTTGGACAGATTTTTATAAAACTTGTCATATATTATTATTATTATATTATTGATTTGGAAATTCGCTGAGTACGCAGGTCTGCTGCGACGGGGGTATTTTATTATCTTTACACTTGTCAAACTTTTTATATTGGCCTCATTTTATTAAAATTATGTGGTATAATAAAAAAAACTGATACTACTATTCTTAAAACAGCCTGATTTGATAAGGTTTTGTAATTTTTTACTATTGCTAATTTAATACTCTACTTAAGTACTTTATCTTGATTTTATCTAATAACATAACATAGTTTCTGACGTGTTCAAATAAGAAAATTATATTTTTCTCCAAGCCTTTTATTTTTTAATTTATTTTAATTTTCAGTTTGTTTTACTTTTCAGTTTGTTTTAATTTTCAGTTTTTATTTTCAAGTTTTTGCTATGTGTATACCTCTCTTTTTTTTGGTAGCAGCCGCTTGTTTGAAATTATTGTTGGAAGGCACCACAGTCTATGTGCTGAAAAAGTTCCCTTCTTTTAGAAATGTAACATGCACATGATTATTGTATTTATTACTGTTGTTATCAGAGCTATCAGTGTGATTCTTGGCGAGGCATGGCGCATGTTACCTCAGGAAGAGAGGGATAAGTACATCCAAGGAGCACGGGACCTCTCTGAAGAACAAAAGCTCCTTTACCCGGACTGCTGGAAGAGGAAACGCTCACATTCCACCAGCTAATCATCAGAGTATGTTTCACCGAGTTATATAATTTATCTTGCAATCAATTATTTTCACTCTGCTTTTTTGCTTACATTTTATATATAAGGGTATTCATTAGACTGAAGGTTTTAATCGGTTAATAAACATCATAGCTTAAAAGTTTTAAATTTTACTTACTCTTGGCTTAATAGTTCTACTCTTTAATAACGCTTGTTAGAATATAAAAAAACTCACTATTTCGGTCACTTGTCCAGCATAGCACTTTTTTTAAAATTTATCTCAACATTAATCTCACAATATGTGGTCCAATGGTTTTAGAATGGCTAGGTCATATTTTATCTTGTAAAAATATTTGAGTGTTGTAATCAAATGTAAGTGTTAAATTAATAAAAAAAATTTAATATTTTTATCTTCAGTGAGATTGTGATTTGGTGATTGGTGATTTTAGAGATCAGGTATAACCTATTATTTCTACATCAATGTTAGTTTTGTAATCTGCTGACGTTGGTTGTATTGATGTTTATGTTATACTATCAGCAATTTTGGGCATTAGGACACTGTAGCACCATATTTTATACTTCGTCATTCGTCAATTAGTGGTTTTCTCAATTAAACTGCGATGTCCGTAATCACAATAGATCTCGAGTTTATTTAAATCATATACACTTGAGTTTATATAAAATGGAAAATTGATAAAAAAACTTGTTGGATTTGTATCTATGATCAAAATTTTATCTAAATCAAACCTTTAAGCTGAGGGCTGATTGGATTGGTGTTGGCTATGGTTCTGAAAAAGTGTAAATATAGACAGATATAACTCAGAATACCATTTTTTCAGATCTTGGAACTTCAAAATAAACTTATCCAAAACTTTAATTTTTGTCAAAAACAATACTTTTTCCTTTTACTATTTATAGGTGGGAGAAAGTTAAAGTTGTATAGGTAGCTTTATTAGGTAACAATAGTAATTTCAGCATATAAAATGTT
The DNA here is from genome assembly GCA_023375725.1 of Nephotettix cincticeps. Lineage (NCBI taxonomy): Eukaryota > Metazoa > Arthropoda > Insecta > Hemiptera > Cicadellidae > Nephotettix > Nephotettix cincticeps. The sequence goes on along the minus strand of CM041791.1, from coordinate 127,416,075 downwards.
GATATTTCCCTGAGATTTTAACTCTGTTCTAAAAACACAAGGGAAATCACTCTTGTGATGAAAATTGAACTATTTCATTTTCATATCATATTAACCCTTCAAGCCCTGAGTCCTTCCAACAGGCCCAGACAGCATTATTTTGGGATTTAGACCACTTACTACCAGCAAACCTCATCACAGGTTACAGTTATCAATTACAGGTTAAATAAATGTTATAGTCTTAAGTCTATTACAAACTAATATTTTATTGAAAATGTCCAAATATAACCTAGTTTTAGGCAGTACATGCAATGTCGGTTTACGAATGCGTTCTTGAAACAAATTTTCCATTTCATATTTACTATTATGACTCTACACTTTACTAACAAAACATAAGACACTTGTAGAGATAATAAGTAATCATATTCAGTTCAAATTACTGTCAAACATAAAAAAATTTCCTTCCCACATTACATCAGACAACAGTAAACAAACAACAAACCAAGTGGTTATCGTGTGCTCTTTCAGCTGAGATTTTTTTAGTTTTCCTCCTTTGAAAGACAGCCTAATGGCAAAAACAATTAAGCTAGAAAGGCAGATAGCCAATATTGAGAAGCTCCAAATAGTTCTAAAAAATACCGTAAGGCCATGTTTTATTACGTTCTTCATCTTTTATAGTGATTGCATTTTGTCTGAGTTTGTAAACTCACAGTTTTTTCCTGTGTATATGCTTGTCCTGGGCTTGTAGTGAATCACCTTTTTGATCTCCTGATAAATTTTTTTACGGAGAAATTCTTATTCTGTGACAGTTGTCATACTTAAATTTGTCGTTATGCAGTGGAACATGGATAATTCGAACTTCTGTAATTTGAAAACTTCTTTATTTTGAAGTTTTGACTTGGTCCCTAGAATTTTATATAAAAACTTAAAACAATGTTAAAATATCCTGGTTAATTCGAATAATTATTTGGATGATTCAAATTTTTTTCAGCGTAAATCTATAAAGAGAACAAGTCATTGTGTGTAATTTTCCCGGGAAACAACGTTCGGGCTTCCTGTCCGTAGACTATTTTTAGGTAGATCAACGTGCGCACCCGCCAACCCTTCACAACACGTACACCTGCTGTTGACTGGTCACATGATAGCCCTCCTTCTCACCAGTCCACCACTGCTCGTAAATCACAAAATTGACATCTCTAGTCTGTCACTTCACGGCACCGGCGCAGTTCAGTACTGTGTGTATCATTGATGATGGTTTGTTCCGATATTCGTCGTCTTTGTTTCGTGTTTTCATTTGTAACTTGTCTGCGTTCATGTTAACACGTCGTGTGTATGATGGCTTCGTCAAAGCGAACCTACAAATCTCTGACGTTGCAAGAATAAATAGCGGCAATCAAGGAGGTAGAGAAGGGATTTAAGAAAAATTTGAAATAGCTAAAGTTTCAAGATCCCTCCAAACACATTATCGACATTTAACAAAAATTAGGATTTTTAATCAATAATATCTTTATTAACCAAACTTTTTTTAACATATAATGTTAAAACATGATTTTTGACTGTTTATTTCAACTACAGTAGAACTCCAATTATCCGAATTAATGGGGACCGGGACCCATTCGGATAATCAAATATTAGGATAATCGGAGTTTTTATTTAAAAAAATCGCCATTAGAGAGAAAAAAGCTACGTTTTGATATTGCACTATTTTTTTATTGAATTAAATGTAAGAAACATCATATTTTCACATGTTTTAAATATAAATAAAATGTACGTACAAGTTTAGAAATAAAAATCATTGTTTTTTAAACATCTCCGTCAAAGCTGTTTTGCGGTCTTCATCCGTTTTCAGGCAGCCATGTCACACATTCGCTTGACGGTGAGCAGTTGCAAGTGGTCACACTCGGGCTTCGGGGGGGGAAGAATAATAGTGCACTTAGACTTTTTTTGGACAAATTTTTTTCTGAAAGTGATTCGGATAATCGGCGATTCGGATAGTCGGAGTTCGGATAATTGGCTTGATAATTTATCTGTTTATTTACTAACCCTTTTAGGACCGCTCCTTTTTTCTACAATTTTGTTGCACATATTTTTTTTTCTTACATCACATAGGTACAGTTGAAAAAGACCGCACCAAAAAGGACATTTTTAAAGTTTCATTAATTAACCAATAAAATCAATACAGTAGAACTCCAATTATCCGAATTAATGGGAACCGGGACCCATTCGGATAATCAAATATTCGGATAATCAGAGTTTTTTTTTTAAATTGCCATTAGAGAGAGAAAAAGCTACGTTTTGATATTGAACTATTTTTTATTGAATTAAATGTAAGAAACATGATATTTTCACATGTTTTAAATATAAATAAAATGTACTTACATTTTACACGCAAACACTAGCCTCGCGGGGGGAAGAATAATAGCACACTTAAGACTTATAGATCCTATTAAAAATAGGATCTATAAATATATTGACCTTGCTTCTTTATTTTTTTTATTAATTTTCGTCTTAAGCAGTGCTTAAGATTTGCCACTATGGTAAACTGGTGCAGCAGTTTCTTATGCATTTAACTGCAATATAATTAAGCGTTGAGAATGTTTTTCTGACTAGATTTGTTACAGAAAGTAAAAAGGTCTTGGTAAATGAATCAGCTGGTCCCAGAGCTACATAAGTTGTATTCCCAAGCTGTAACTGATTCCGAGTTTAGAGTTATGTACTATATAACTTGTGCCCACTTATTTTACTATTTTATCTTTTAACCCTCCAGTACACAAGCGGTAAAGTGTAACACGACTATATGTGCACAGAGAGGGTCTCCATGTGGTCTCCAGAGAGGGCTCTGGATTAGAAACACACTCAGAAACTCAATGTTTTAATGGCATTTAATAAAACCAAACCTCGTTTCACACACATAATTTGATTGTACAAGTAGATTGTAGGAAAAAGGAACAATTCTACATTTAATTTTAATTATACAAAAATCAGAGTAAATCGTGAAAAATCTGAGTAACATGCATGGAGTCACTATGCACTGTCAAGGTCAAGATCTCCTGTCTTACGACCAACTGAAGCTAGGAAAATAATAAGCGTGCCAAGTGCGTGTGGTTGAGGTATGTCGACGCTCAGATCCTAAATACACAGACGTCTACAAAGCCATTCCACAAAAATGTGGAAGCTCACTCTGCAGCGCACGTACTGGAGGTTTAACACACCAATTATGCTGTTAACCTACATCCAACAATTATGTCAGTGTAGACTCTTTATAAAAATAAAACCTTTAAGCGATGATGAATGTTTGTTTTGTTCAAATTTTAAGGTGCCGTAAAGATACACAATGGTAATTATTTGCTGTAGCCATATCGTTAGATATGATCATGTATTCGGAATCGTGTGCATTCCTGTTAGTCCAAAATAGACAAGGTATATAAATATTTTGTTACTGATATTATTGTAGAGATTTTATATATTTTATACTTTCAGTTTTTGATGTTAAGTAGTGTGTAGTCTTGTAGTCTATAAATTGTACTAGTTTGTAATCTATTTAGGCTTGTGAAAGTTTTTTGAGGAAGAACTGCACTCCTGTGTTCTTTTGGTGCAATTACTGTTTTTCATGAATGTTTTGTAACAGACGTTTTAATGCATTCTAAAACGATTGTTAACGAAAGTTACTCCCATAATTATTAAGGATGTGAGCGATCAACTCAAAAACTAATGTGATACTTGGAAATATATTAACTTCCAGCTTTATTTTGTTTAAGAGATAAAAGAATATCCTCATAAAAACGACATGTGTCTCTTTTGCAGAAGATCAGGAATCAACCTAACCCTGTACATAAATAATAATGTGTGCAAAGATTAGGCAATTCGAATACCACTTTGTTATTATATAATGTAATAATGTGATTGGAAACCTTTTGTGATGTCTTATATATATGCTTTTCACAAAATATTTATCACAAGTGCTATCTTATCTTATTTTAAAAGTATTTTTATTATTGGTTCTGAGGATTTATGATTTATCAATTACAATATATTTACCATTAACGTTTTATTTAATGAAAATAAATACTTTTTTAGTAAAAAGTTTTTAAGATATTTATAGTTTGTTTGTTAATATCTTTCAAATTTGAATAAAATTTGTTTTTAAGTTATGTGCAAAAAAACTATGCTTTCTGTGAGAGCACTATTTCTTACTTAAATATCTCCCAAAAATTACATGTCTCAATATATAAAAAACCCGTTTAATTCTCATAGTTAAGTGTAAAGCTATGAATACGGTTATGAAGACCAATTCATTTAAAAAAGTGTAGAAATTATGAAGACGTTTTTTAAGAATTGAATATTTTGTGCCAAATACACTATTGCATACTATACAGTATACAGTACCACATTTCTAACAGGAAATTTTAGGTCATGATTAAAACATGACTGATTATATTTCGAAACGGTGTGCCTGGAGATGTACTATGATGATATTTAGGCTATTAAATATCGTGTCTTCAATTAATACTCACCTGAAGTAAAAATCACATAAAGATATACGTAATGACTAATTCACAAAACATAGTAAAGTGTGCCTAAAATTATTATTAGCCTTCCTCTTAGATCTTGTCTTCCTTTGTTTACTTCACTCAATAGGAGGTGTTTTTTTATATAAGTACAAAGTTTGGATTTCATTTCATAATTGATCTCGAATCATATTGTCTTTCATATTTTAGATGGTCTCGATCACATTATGTTTAATATTAATGGCGACTCAGATTAAAAATTACAGGCATAAAAATATCTTTGAAATTCATTCAATACAATTTGATTTTATTCTATATGTTAATTGCAAATTTATTTAACTCATATTTGACCTAAATTTAATATGTGGATAGATTAATTTAATGTATGGATAACTTTAAATATTTTAGTCTGTTGAAGTTTTCCTTTTTTTCTACAGCAGTTAAAACTAGTGTAAATTATTCAATTTTGGGCTCTTAAGCTGAAACTTAAAGGTAAAAATTGATACTGATAATAAATAATTCTGAGATATATACTTGTCAGTTTTAATTTTCTATTTAGTAACAGATTTTTAAATTTGAAATGTTCTGTCTTATTAGTTGTTATACATTTTTGTAAGTTAGGATTGAAATTATGCAATTTGGTTAAAAAAAAGAATAATTTGAATAATTGTCTTCCATGTGTTTTATTATTATCATCTAAGTGTTTCCTTAGAGCATTGGCATGACTTGAGGAAATAGCTATTTTTATATAATAAATTGTGCCTGTGAATACATTTTTATTACTTATTGAATTTATGTTTTTATTTGTTAGTTGTTTGCATTTTATTAGATTGAATTGATGCATTTTATATTTAACGTTAAGTCTTTATACTTGCTGTAATGTTAATACCAAATTAGTTTTTAGTTTTATGTTACAACTATAATTTGTTACTGATTTATTGTGTGTTAAAAGCTTTCAAATGTTTGCATCAGTATATAATTTTAAATATAATATTAGTTTATTAACAATACATTGTTTATGAACCATTCAAGTCTTATTATTCATTCCCCTCCCTTCACATATTAAAGGGTCAAGCTAACATTCCCAAAACTCCTTGTTTTGGTTTTGTAGTCTCTCATGTACAAATGTATAAATTTACTTTATAATGAGTACAAACGGCCCACAGTATTCCTGATAATCCCTTTCCTGCACCTTAAAGTGTTTTTGAAAGCTCTGAATCATTGTGAGTAAACTGTTGCGTAAAATCAAACAATATAAATTCAAGCCACTAGTAATTCCTATGTCATACCTATACCTACTTATAAAAGCCAAATGTCATTGACTAACTGATCAGTTTCTGAAAAACTATAGTGATTTAGACTTGAAAATATTTTTCTTAGGCTCTAAATTAGGGATCCTCACTACACGGCCGATTTTTCCGACCCTCAGACTGTTAGGAATAAAAACAAAATTTAGAGTTATGAAAATATTCTACAAAAAAATTTGAAAATACTTTGTAAATACATAGGTGATCTTGCTTTAGCCTCTGTGCTTTGTTAAAATATCTAGTGACTGAAATTAGCTGTTTTGCAACTTCGGCCAGTATTCGTTTGCTCCTGTACTACGAATTACACTTGTAGACGCGAGTCATTTACGGCCAGCTGCTTTCACTTTAGCTAACATTGTTTGTTGACATTTAAGTGTACATTGTGAGAATGTTTTTAATGTATAGGATTTATTAACTAATTATCATTAACTAAAATGGCTCACCTAGACAAAAAAATTACTTTTTTTAATACCTAAAAATTGTTTTAAAATCTTTGATAAATAAAAATGAAGCAAATTTCATTATTATACTCTTTATTCAATCTTCCTAAATCCAAAAAGAATTTTGGGAAAATAATACTGTACTGTATTTTGATTTTTTTATACTAAATGAGCAGGGACCATGATTTTCAGTAGCGCTTTATGGGTTAAAACGTCTTTTTATGTCCACGCAAAAAAAACGTCATTGTCAACGTCAAACGTCAGGTGCTAAGTAAAATTATTGTAACAACTAAACTTATGTGGGCCTGAGCATTTATGTTTCAATTTTGTTTGGGATATCTTTGCATTTTTTTAGTGCAAATTAAAAAGTGAATAGATTTTACTTTTTTGGGGTACAGTAATGTTGTATCTGAAAGCAACATTGAATCAGTCGTAGTAAAGGTCTCGATTTGTATGCAAAAGTCATACTGTTACTGAATGGGAATAATGTACAATTATAAATAATTGATTCATCAGATTATATAAAATGCACAATTTAGTGTTTTGTGTTATTAGTCTACGTATAAGTGTTGCTGCAAAGAATACTGAAGTTTAATGTAGTGGTAAACATTGTCTGTGGTTATACAATATTTTATGACATTGGTTTATAAAAAAGACAAATATTTTTTATCTACCCTTTTCAATAAATTTTGTTACATATCTTTGGGCCATATCACCTAATTAAAATAACTATTCTATATATGTTGATGTAATTACAGGGCTAAAAGGAGATATTTTAGGGAGAAAGTTTTTATCAGTTCTAAGATACTTTTTTTTGCATTTGTATTAGTTACATATTTGTATTAGTCAACTATTCAACACTCTGCACTTCAATTTGGTGGAATGAGTGCGTAATGATAGTCCAAAGTAGTATAAAAAAGTTACCCTTTTTAAACCTTGGGGGTCTACTAGGAGTTTCAATGACATTAAAATAAGCTGTGATATGCCCTTGATACATTTAGAATGGAATAATCATTATATTACTCAATTTAAGAGTGTATACTTTATTTAAGAGATAATGAAGAATGTCTCGTTATAGTGTTGCATTGGAAGTTCCCTACAACATTATCTTTTGTCGCAGAGGCCATGTGGATGTTGTTATGAAAAAATATCAAATTTAAACCGTAAACATTCAAATACAAGAGTAAACCAAGCTCAAATGATAATTTTTAAATTAAATACTTTTTGAACTACTTTTTGTGTGATTTTGAACTAGGTTTAAAATCAATTAAAAATGTAAACAAATTAGTATTATTTTTTGGATTAATTTAGCTAAATATTTCTATCATTGTACTATACATGTCCAGAAACAGGACACTAGCGAAAGAAAATTTGGAAAAATGGAAAAAAGGATAAAAGTTTTTAAGATAGAATTCTAAGGAATCTTTTCTTCACAGTAATTGGTGGAGATGGAGTCTAGTGAAAAACATAGGGATTAAAAATTGATCTTAAGATCCAGACGTTGTAGCAGAGAAGACCAGATGATTATGAGCAGGACATGTTCTCAGAAGAGTGCGATGACTTAATTTTAATGAACTTAAAAATAGTGTAACCGTAATAAATAAAACATAACCAGGCAATAGCTGTAAAACAAGAGAATTATAAGCATAGGTTCAGATTAAATTTTCTTGTTTTCTCCAAAGTTAATAAAAAGTACAGTCATAGAAAAAAATTCAAGTCAGCGTTTATTTATTAATTTTATTTTAGTTTAGTTAATAGTTAAAACTGCTCTTGTGTGTTTAAAAGTAGAGTACAAAAACTTATTCAAAGGACAGATTTTTACTAGATCAACTATAAATAAGATAAAAAAAACATATAGTTAAAGATAAGATCATGGATCTATATGTCTAAAGGGAATGTTTTCAGTTCCTCTTAACAGCTGTCTTTGTAACCATGTGATCCCAACATCCGTTTCAAATTCTGGTTTGACGAATGCTAGTACCTCCCCCCAGACATATCCTTATAAAAATTATTTACAGAAGATTGAACAAAGTAGTAACAATATAGGGTTTGCTATATTAGGGACTCTTGATCACTTTATAATAAACATGTTATTGCAATACTTTAAAATGGAATAATTTGTATTTTTAATTATTTATTGTTTAATATATTATGGGAAGACTAAAATTAAACTATGTATGTAGACGTCTTGAGCCAGTCTTTTGGATTCAGTGTTATATGGATTGTTTAAAATTTTATAAAAAAAGATTAAGCCTTCTAGGAATTATAAACATTTTGAAGATGAAAGTTTAATTTAACTCTTGAGCTCTGATGCAGTTGGGAGTTTAAATTACACATCGGTTATGAGAATGAGTGAATAAAATACATATTTTACATACATAATAGAGGACATTCAAACTAGATTTAGTTACATCTGGTACTTGGTTGGGAATGCATTTTGCATTAGCATAAATTCATATTAATTTTTAATCTAAGACATGACCGTCTCATGGTTTATTGGTGCCAGGGCGAGATGTTGTCAGGCGACAGGCGTCCCTTATCAATCCTACAATACTCGTTGGCTCGTTGCACAATGTTGCGTCCTTGTTGTCGTCAAGTCCCAACGTCTGCCATCGGACGGTCGATCAAAAAAGAGATTGAATATTGCAGATACTCATGCATCTAGGGAACTACTCGTTTATTTGTTGTGGGTTTAAAAAACGTATTCATTCGATAAATGCATACAACGTAATATTCAAAGTTCATTTACACATAGCCCTCAAAATACGTTTTGTATGCATAAAATTGGCATAAATTAGAATTATAATCGGGTGCCGCCTGGCATCAGGCGCGTCCACGCGGCAGCCCCCTGATTAAAGAAGCACCGGCACCTAAAATATATTAAAATAAAAAAAGGTTGAATTTTTTTAGCTATTTAAAAAAATTTTGAGGCTTTAGAATAAAACAAACTCTAATGATAAATTAGATATTATACGATATAGTTGTCTAATAATTTGACAAACCTTCTATATTACGTTATCAAGGAATTAATGAAATTTAGTAAAACAGATGTGTTGTAACAAAATTCCCACGAGTAACATTGTGTTGTGACGGTCGGCTTAGACGAAACAAATTATCGAGCGGGCTTTTGTGTGTTGAGGAGCGTGGTGGGGGCGGCGGTGCCCCTGCCAAACCTGTTGCTGGCACGCAGTGCCGGGCTGTGTTGCGGGCTGCATACCTCACCTGTGCGGGCGCTCTCTAAAGTGCCAATTAATTATCATTGTTGCTGACTTGAGATATTTAAGTTCTGGTAAGTAGTTACGTACCATGATGTAATTTCATGATATAGTGTTTTATTTTTATATTTTACCAGCTGACCCGGCGAACTTCGTAACGCCTGACAGTAAATACATGTTAACTTTAAGATTGGCTGTTTTAAAGTCGAGTAGCATTACGGCTTCATTGTGAAAGATTATATATTCTGGGTCGCGGCATAGTGAATAAAAATACTGAAACGATAAGATATATTAATAAAATTCCAATATAACAAATCAATCTGAGTGGATGAATTCACAATTTTCAAATCAAATCTAAACCCAAACCAAACATAACTGTAATACGGTTTTTATAGGAAATATATACAATAGCTGATTATTATAATAAACGTAATATATATAAACATTGTAATTATTTTTTATTTGGCCAACATATAAACACGTAACTTTTAAATCGGACAGAAAATAAAAATATAAATACATAATCCCCCAAAACCGTAAACTATTGACTTGGCAAATAAAGCTGTTCATTTTGTACAGCACATAATTCATAGTTTTACATTAAAGAATGATTCAGATAGCATTGGATAGTAAAATATATTGCTAATGGAAGTAAACCAATCAGATGTAGCTAAGAAATCAAATGTTTTCATTGTAGACAATTTGTAAACAAACTTACACTCCATAAGGTTAACATTAGAAATTTAAAACGCCATAAAATGGAAACTTATGGGGGTTTCGAAAATATTTTTTCACTAAAACCTTCCCGGACACATATAGAGCAACTTCCTAAGATGTCATGGCGATCGGATGAGTAGTTTGGCAACGCATAAAGGACATACATACATACATACATGCATGCATACATACATACACATATTCAATTTTATATATAGAGATTTGTAACAAAATATGATTAGCCATTATTAATGTACTGTAATATATTTTAATATGAAATTACTTAATTTGTAAAATTTTTACATTATTAAATTGTCACTTCTACAATTTTAACAGTGTATCGTATATTTATCTCTGTTATAAAATTTATTTTAACAAATATTTATATTGTTTTTGTACAATTATTATAGTATGAATTTTTATACTCTGCAGTATAACCACTTTATAACGTTAGCGTTAATGCCTATGCAGGCAATAATCTAAATAATTGTGGCAGCTCTTATATTAAACAACCTTAGTTTAAAATTATATATAACCATTTTTCATTACTTTCAAAGAGTGAAGATTTAAAACTTCACAAAGAGGTGGTTTTTGAAACTTTACACTTCTTCAGTTCCATAACTGTTTGAAGATAAAAAGAGAATTTTGTGTTGAATTAACAACAACTACGTTGTAATTTCAGTCACTTTCTAAATTAAAAATAAGTAGTTCTAATGAATACGATTAGTGGTTGATTAGGACTAATTTTACTTCTACGTACTAGATATCGAGATAGCGTTAAAACACTATTCGTAACGTTCTTCAGACAATATGATCTTAAATTAATCAAAAATCGGGTTCATCCTTTGGTGTTTGTATCATAGTTAAAATAAGGAATCGTCAACCACGAAATCTATAATAATATTATAAAGAAGAGGTAGTTTATGTATGTTTGTGGGTTTGTTTGTGGGTTTGTTGTGGCAAGTAAATGCGACAAATACTGAGCCCACCGGTTTGAAATTTTACAGAAAGGTAGATCTTAAACTCATGCAACACATAGGCATATTAGTTCCCATAAAATCCCCTCGGGCTACGCCCCATGAACGTCCTAAGTTTCAATGTTTACATTTTCAAAGAATAAAAACATAAAATTACTTGAATGTCAACAGCTGTGAACACTAAAATTTGACAGTTCGGGAAGAAGAAGAAGAAAGAGCTGCCGTGACCGTCCAAGGTTTCAATGTTTACATGTTCTAATGACAACATTTGTTTACACTGCATTTTGACAGTTCGGGAAGAAGAAGAAATAAAGTTGATTTTTCAGATAAACTGCTGGATCGAAATTAGTGAATTATTCGAAATAGTGGAATGGTTAGATTTTAAGTTTTTTTTCTGATGACTGTCTCTATTACGTTAATCCTTATCCTCTCCCAATATTTGACAGATGTTACTTTGTCATGTTGTAGACACTCGTGTTTTGTCATTTTATAAACAATGAAGAATTAATTAACAATAACTTAAATGTATCAGTAGAGCTTACACCTCTCAGCCTTTTTAACCCGTGCGACGAACGGTTACTTTGGCTAGTATTCAATAAAAATTTAAATGTGGGTGGTATACGAACATGTGATATAAAATGTAGATGTGGAAAGTGGGAGAGCAATTACCCGGAGGGTTGAAAATAACAATTTTACACGTGGACACCTGGATAACCAATGACATGGGCGTGTGCAGATTAGTTTTACAATCCACATTAGTTTTCCTGCTACAATGCAAACCAAGACGTTATTACTGCAACGGTGTTAAAAATAATAAGGTAATTATACTACAGTCAAAATTATTGATATGATCTCAGGTCTAAAGTGAATTCGAAAGGGAGGGATTTAAGTAACACTAATTCGTATGTTTCTTAGTTTTATCAGTATTTAACGCTAGAGTGTCTCAATGAGAATGAATTGTGGTAAGCTATTTTAGCAATTTCGCAAGAGTTGACAAAATTCTCAGTACCTTATTAGTTATTATAATTTAGTCATATATATTTGAAATTTGTTCGCAAAGAGATGTTACATAAAAAATTATTTAAGGTAAATCTCGGATGGTCAGTTTTTTGCTTTAACCAAATCCCCAATTTTTCGCGCAACCAAAAATTGTTTAATAGTATGAAACACTATTCTAACTAATGCCTCAAAATATTTATTATTATTATTTCTAATTGTATAAATATACGAAATAATGAGTTTCAGTGAACAGTAATCCCAGTTTTAATTACTATGCCTGAGTTGAAAAACATTTTGTTTTGCCAATGGGTAAAAACTCATTTTCAAAGCTATTTGTAATTTTTGGACTAAAATAACAAGAACGAAATTTAAAGTTGCTGTATATTCCATGTATTTCTAAATAAACAAGAATGAAATATAAATATTTTTACACAAATATACCCAAATAAATGTTATTTAAATCAAAGTTGTGAGAACAGTTAGAGGCTAAACTTGAATAATAAAAATTAATTCCTAAATCAGTGGAAAGCCGCTTAGTTTGCAAGTTTACTTCAGGGGATATTTCAAATTTTATACCGTACCTCTGTTAAATAAATTAGAACTATTTAGATGTTAGTTTGCAAGCACTGTTTCTACCTACAAACCCAACAGCTGATATTTTTTCAACTTCTGGTTATCCTGTATTTACAGGATTCAAAGGTTTTACTGGTAGTGAAAAGTGTGAATTTTTGGTGCGGTGTTTTTGTGCATTAGGAACGGAAATTAAGCTACGTATGTTGAGATATATTTACACAATGCTCTTACAGGATCAAAACTTATTTAATATTAAAATTAAAGTTCTCAAGAATGACTTGGGATTATGTAAGCAACTTAAAAAAAGAAAAAAGTTTAGAAAAATGTCATTAATGATCGTTTATTGGTAAAAACAACGTCTTATCCCGCTAGTGACATTTTTACGTTGCGATAAGACTATAAGTTTCGTATGATTTTGAACCCTATCAAACTCAAGTGCAGGGTTGTATAGCACGGCAGTTGTGGTGGAGGGGTAGGGGTCGGGCAGCCCTGATGTCAGCAGAGGTTCCCTTTGTGTCGGCTTCGCCTCAAGCTCAACCCCGTTGCTTTTCACCGCCGAAAAGCTCTTTAATCATAACGAGTCGCTGATGCTGCGGACAACGTTTATTTTTAATGTCTGGTCCAGGCTCTCCGGGCTCATTCCCATCCTGATGGGAATTGGCTAAACGGTGACGTATTAGGCTACCACAATACAAGAGATGTTTATGAACTTAGACTGTTATTACGAAACTGCATGGAGAGTGATGAAAACCTCCTAGAGGGATATTAAAAAACTCCCGTCGCAGCAGACTTGCGCACTCAGTGAATTTACAAATCAATAATATGACCAATAGTTTACCTGTTACCTGTCTCTGTAAGATTAATATGGGAAAGAGTATGCAGGTTTGCTGCTGTGAGGAACATTGAAAGTAGACAGTTTTATCATAAATAATTTTTGTTTTGACAATATACTGTACCAAGTTTATCAACATCTGTCCATAAATAAAGGAGCTTGTCAGTTCTGCACATGATTAACGTGGGGAAAGAGGGTGCGGGATAGCTGCCATGATAAACACAGAAACTCCGATTATAGAACTATATAGCATATAAGCATAGAATAGTAAGTACGCCTTTCAAAATGGGTTATGATATTGAGGTATCAAACCCTTGTTTTATTTTATTCAGTTATTCTGTGATAGCTGCGCAACGTGCTTACCCTCTGGGGTTTATTATTGTTGTTTACTATATATTTATTATTATATTATTTAGTTAAAACAGTTTAGGATGTTTAGTAAAATAGAGCATTTGTTAAAAAAAATGTTTCAAATGTTTGAATAAGTCAAATTCGCCTGGTGCGGTCTTTTGTGTAAAAGTCAATAATATGTGACTAAAGTAATCCCGCATTTTAATATTATTTTCTACGTCACATTTTAATACATGAGAATTTTGAGATCATTTAAAGCCCGTTGCAAACACGTTTCAATGAAAGCCGAATGAATGTTGAGTCATTAATAATTTAAATGCAAAAATAAATCTTTGTTAGGAACAGCTTGAAATATACATCGTGAGCCACGTCGCGATGAATAAACATGGCGGATGCTGCTACTGGGCGGGAAACAAGCCGTGCTAGGCCGGGATTTGGTGTAGGATCGTAAAGGCCATCGCAAACATCGATCATGCGTCACGATGGACAAACACTGAAACAATACAAAACAAACACTGAAATATCACGACACGGTAATGGACACAGCACAATTAATTCCAATCCCAATTATAAGTTTTGACTCAATTTCTAAAGTTATCGAACATATGATGTATTTAACGAATGGAAATTATAGCTTGCTGATATGAAGTAATATAGATGTGCTTCTGCATCATGCTCGTCCAATTCTAAATAAAAGTTTTTATGGTGTTCTCGAAGTGGAAGGTTCGACAATCTTGTACTGTAAACGTCTTTAAAAAAAGTTATGTTTATTTTTATGAGAGATTACAGTACCCGCTTTCAGAAATCCGCAATAGTGTTTAAAAAATGAATTTAGATTATGAATAACCTTGAACAGTGTGATCAAAACAATCAAATGTCAGTTGGGACAGGATTCGAACAGGCGACCCTCGAAGGACGTAATCATTAACACTTGTCGCTAAAATTGTGTAAATAATTGTACGTAGAAAATAATGTAGGAGTCTCAATGAAATATATATTATATCCTGTTATTTTTTTACGTGGATACGTCTTAGCTATGGGGGTGGGGTATTGGCAATCCGTCAGAAAATAATTTAAAAACGGTGACGCTGACGCTAAAAACATTCCCTTTAGACATATCCATGATCTAAGCTATTTCTCAAAAGGAAGTAAATACAATGTATTTCCATAAATATCGCCCATGTTGACCTATTGAGCTGCTAATAGCATAGGACCGGTCAGTGACACAATGTTTTTACATTTTTCTCTGATCAACCTTCGTGGCCGTATCAATCAGGTTTCGATTGAGGTAGGCATTGTCTAGATTGTTGAATCAGGGCCCAGGAAGGATGGGAAAACAGAACAATCTTGCGACACCGTTCACAGTTTCATCAGTCATCAGATCCAGCTGGGACTGATTGACGGCATGCAATCAGATAACAGCGCCGAGTCGCAAGTTTGGTCTACAAGTTCTGTGCGTCAGCTCTGAGTCCGATGTCTCGCTTGACTTTGTAACTCAGTTGAAACATATTATAACTCGTCAAACTTGCTCATTAAAAACTGGCGCCTGGTTTTAATTTACTGAACATCGCAAAGTAACCAAATGTTTTGTTTTAAAATTCAACATATTATTATCTTAGTTCAATTTTCATAAAAAATATCTTAACTTAAAGCAGAAATCACTTAAATATTTTCCTCTTACGTTATAAATCCTAATTAAATCAAAACAATTTACTGGATTTTATATAATTTATTACACGAGTGGTGTTATAGTTAATTTATTCAATTGGTCAATTTAGCTGCTTTAAACGAATAACTTATAAAAGAATAACTAAACATCATAACTTGCTTTGGCACTATCGTTTCTTTTATTCAGTAAAAGGCAAGAAATTGCATTTTAACTCCGTAAGTGCAATGTTAAATTTGTAGAAGCGTTACTGGCAACACGATGGTAAAAAGTTCGTTCAGGTTTTAAATCAAAGTTAAAGTAGTTATCTAGGGGTTACATTTTTATTATAAAACTAGCAGTAAGACCGTCCTTTGTACGGGTTGTAGACTTAAGTAAAAGAAGAAAGATTATCATACCGAAATGCAAACCTGGAATCCTAATCAAATCACTACAAAGAAAATAAATCAATACCCAGCTTTGTTATTTAGCATTACTTTACAATTAAATAGATTAGAACATTTATACCATTATTATTAGTTATACGTTAAAATAACTTTTTAATATAGTATGATTTCGAAATAGGTTTAAAATCAATGACCAATATAAACTAACTAATATTGATTTGACAGCTGTTTGTTTTTATTTCTATTAAATCTTTAAACTACAAAAATACCTGATTATTACCAGTAGGTTATTCATTTAAAACTGAATCAAAATGCGAGTAATATCGCGTAAAAGTAGGTTTTTAAATGCTCGTTATTTACTTTTCAAGAATGGCGGGCGATTTGAAGCATTTACAAACCCTCTCTGGAATGTAGAGAATACATGTAATAAAGTTTCATGTAATAAAGTTTCATTGTAATCAGTTCTCCCGTTTTTTCGGAGAAGACGGCGTAAAATGCCTCCTGGAGCGTCACAGACAAACAGACAAACCGACAAACAGACAAAAATTGGGATAAGACCGGTTTAGGTTTCTCTAACGCACGAAAAGTAAAAATATATAAAAAATGAATAATTCTGAGCAATGTACGGACAAAACTCAAATTTTATTTATATAGACAAGATAATTTATTGTTGTAATATTAAGCTAAGATAATAAGTTCTTTGTAATAATATTTTCAGGAAATTAAATAAAAATTAGTAATTATGTATCTAGATGACATTTATTTAATATGACATCTCAACCATATTTTACCACTATCATGTGGTCAGTTATGATGTCACAAAATTAACATTCCTATGGGTCTAAAATCAAATATGGAGGCTCAGATGAAGACTTTTAAATTGCATGGACGAGTATTAGATAGCATTTAGTGTGTTGGTGCTACCTTACTCTTTTTTACAACTGGAAAATTAATTACATGAAAAAGTAAAATACACTGTACTCTATGTATAGCTTTACTTAGAAAAACCATCACGTTAGGATATTACAAAAAGCAACTGTTGAGTAAACGTTTGCAAATATGTTTCGGAGATATGCTAAACAAAACGTGTATAATATTAGTAGGATGTAGCCAATAATATGATGCATTCTCTGATCTGATGTGTAAAACACGGGTTTTGTAATGAAAATTGAACGCTTTGGGAAGAAATGAAAGCGATAAACAATTTGTAATGATGGAATGATGTCTGTGCTTCAATATTACGCTGTCAGAACACGTTAAAGATCACAAACCGTGTCTGCGTGGGTGATCGTGCTGCATGCATGGAACTGTTTGCCGTGAAAATAATACAGGGTGTGGCAAAAGTTGGCGTACCCAAATTGCAATTAAACTGTGACTAGTATCAAGCATAAATACATTAGTATTATTGTAATGAATCTGTTAGAGAAGCTGCTCAAAGTGACTACCATCATTATCTACACACTTGTAGCACCTTTTCAACACTGATTTGCAGATTTTGTTGCGTAGTTGCGGTGTGAATAAAATATCAAAATGTGTTGTATTTAATTCTTTTAAATGTGCTAAACTTTGGGGTTTCTCCGAAAATACGTATTCTTTTAACAAACTTCACATACTGTACTAATATCGCACGGAATTTTTGTCTGGGGACCTAGCAGACCAATCAATAATTTCTCTTCCTGTTCATTCATCAAAGTGATCATTCAGAGTGAAACTGAGAGCTAATAATAACGCGACAGATATAAACAATGTCACTCACCGGCCTACAGCGGTACACAAACTTTTGCTGCGCGTGGTATAATGAAGGGAACTGTTTTGACGATACAACTCGCCTTTTCTCTTTTTTTGGAGAGGAAAACGCAGAGCAGACTACAAACGTCACATTATCCCCTTACAAATGGTATATGGAGAACGTATTGTCTTCGTCAAAATTTAAAATTTCTGTCTATGTACATAGCACAATACCATACTGATTATCCGTTTTTTATGAAATTAGGTACACTTGTGCACAAAGGCTGTATCTCGAGACCATTTTTAAATTTACCATTTTAAGGGTTAATTTTATACATGCGCTCTAACGATTTTGGTTTCAATTTCATGGTTTATGTTTATTAAGGCTCTAAATAATATAACAAACCTCGTATTTTAAATTATTCCCCTATACATTTTTAAATTTTCTGACAAACGGCTAACCAAAGCAGCTAAACAAATCAGTAATTTGAATCATTAGTCCACGATTAATGGTTCCATTCATGGTAATGGTTAATATAGAGTCTACTATTAATTACTGATTAATTTTTAAAAAAAATTTACCATATGTACGTATTTTTTATATACAGGGTTAATGAGGCAATGAAGTAAAAATATAATTTGTATTTCGGTTTAAAAAAGCTTTGTGTAGGTGCAAAGTATTTTGTCCCGAGGTTGAAAATGATTCAAGTGGAATAATTTTAAAAATTAATAATGGCTAATGAACAATGAAAAAGGAACTATGTTCTCTATCACTTTATAAATTCGTTTTATAGCCAATATTGTCACGTGAGTTTACTAGTTATTCAAGAGTTTTGGAAAAATTCAAAGAATTTAATTTACTCAACTTTTAATTACCTTCAAAGAACTTTAATTGCCCGGCGTCCCACTTTAACAATTCAGTAATTAATATCTCTTTTTCAGTATTTCTAATTTTACTTAACTTCGGTATTCGGCTAGTGTGTTTATTACGTTTATTCCAGATAACTTGCTCGTAAATAGGTTGATGCTTAACACGGTTCACTGGAAGTCTCAGGTGAACTTCTCAAGGTATTGCAATATTGACAATTTACGTCATGTTAAACTACAAAAAAACTTTTAATTTAATTTTCCTACTTTTGTCTGAGATAACGGTTGTTTTCACATTCGGTATCCGATGCAAAACAGGTGATTTCCGGTTTCAATTAGCTTTGCGCACTCCTGTGTTTCAACTTCAGAACACAAAATATTTAATAAACCATATCCATTTACTGTCAGAGTAGTGTTATTTAAGCATGACTTACGTTGGCAACACTGGATATAAACAGACATATTTTTGCTGTACCCGATCAACATAAAGATAACCTACATTTTTAAACCAGCTTGAGACGAGACTTAGATGTTGAAAGTGCTAAAAATGAAGAACAATGACAGTGATTACAGGGATTTAAGTGATTTATTCAGCAACACACCCGAAGAACTGGCAGAGACTGCTGAAACATACTTAGCATACTTTGCTGAGCGATCAAAGATAATCAAATAATAAAGTGATTTAGTCCAACATTAAATAATATCATATGTTCTATCACAAATATTTGATATATTATATTCTATTACTTAGTGGATATTTGGGAGACGTAGGAACAATAATTACAGTATTAAATTCGCAACTCGTGCGTAAAGTGTCGAAATTGTCGTGCGGCTAGTGCGGAAACATTCTCTTGAGAGCAGCAAAGTGGCACTTTGCACACACTTGTTGCATAAATAACTCTTTCCAAATAGCTACTGGAAACATATTGAATTTTAATATACAATGGCTGATTATCTACATGAGCTTTACCTTACATTTAACACTACACTATAGGTTATTATTGATGAGAATGGGTCGATGGCGGGTCATGTAAACTGACTACTTGAAGGTCCTGAATTGTGAATATTTATGCGTGATGGTCGGTGGATGTGATTTTCTCTTTTGGAGATTAACGTCTGCACTATTGAATACTACGTCCATCTGCAAAGACCATTCTCATAGCTACACCAGTTCGTAATTAATAGTGAAAAATTGTGGTTCGGCTACCACGTTAAACTGTAGGTCTCTTAGGTACCATTGACTATTAATTAACAATTCTGTAGATGGAACATTTTAGCCTTAGAAAGTAACAAGACTACAGGATAATACGATAATAATCCATATTTAAACGAAATTTCAGAAATGTAATGAAAGGATTTTCGACAATATAGTTGGAAAAATGTAAATTCGTATTTTAATTCGGCAGAGTTGTGACATATCCGCTGATGACAAAACACTGGAGGATGATTCAGACATCTGTCACGTGAGGCGGTCATGTTGAATATGGATGTCGGACAATGTTTCCACGTGACAGACGCACCTGCGAATATCACAGTTGGCAGCCATGTCCTCCTCGTGTTAATGGAAATACAACACAAAGGGTTACAGTCTTACGTAACTGGTTAGTGTTAGTGTTATGCTTGAATTTACATTGTCACATACATGTCACTTATACAAAGTATGTGACATAATTGGTTACATGGCAGAAGTAAATCTATAAGACCTGTAAAGCGTAAGGTATTAGTAACTATCTATTAAGGTATCAAGCTTTAAACAGATGCTACTAGTCTAAATGGCTGAGCAATATCGTAGACTGTAACATAAACCATCATAACATTGAATTAATTGGTGACACTTATGTTGTATTTACAATTCTACTGTATTGAAAAATGTAGATTTTAAGTGGAATAATTTTCAGATTCATGATTAGTGGACCACACGAATTTTGGAGTTTGCCCCTTACATGTCGAGAGGAGTGGTAAATGTACTAAAATAATTAATTATGATTTGGTTAAACTGCAGACTCAATCAGTCGGTGTCTATATAAGGCCAGAACAACGTGTATATGATAATAATGATAGTTAATGGTTTTGCTAAATTAGAATACATACATTACAAATGCTTTAAATTTACATGATAGCAAAAAAATTAAGGAGTACCGATTTAAAAAAAAAATACACGATTGCATAGAAAGTAAAAATAATGATGTATAATAAAGAAATGTTATTTTAATATAAAAAAAACAAATCTAATAAAGT
The DNA here is from genome assembly GCA_023375725.1 of Nephotettix cincticeps. Taxonomy (NCBI): domain Eukaryota; kingdom Metazoa; phylum Arthropoda; class Insecta; order Hemiptera; family Cicadellidae; genus Nephotettix; species Nephotettix cincticeps. The sequence goes on along the minus strand of CM041791.1, from coordinate 127,395,292 downwards.
TCTATATAAATACAAATAGGCAAATAAAATAACCTTTGCAAAAATAAATATGAATTTCCCAGGAAGACCTGTTTTGGGATCATCATAATTTTAATAATAACAATGTTATATCGACAGTAACAACATAACTATTTAAGATGGAAAATACTTGATATTTACAGTTAAAATTACAAAATTTCTCTGCGGTAAATAATAAACATTATAAAGTAGCTGCAATGAATAATAAGAGAAGTTTATAAACCCATAAAATGGAAGGCGTTCTAAGGAAAACCCAAATAAAAACAATAAACTATATGTGTATTTGTTTCAGAAAATCAATTATTCTATTATCCATGGAATATCATTTGCATTTCCACGTTCAAGAATTACATGTTTGAAATACAGTAATTAATACGTTTTGTATACATTTCGAATTTTCTAAATCTTCAAATTAAAAATCTCTCTGTATAAAATTGAAATCTGACACACTGACTGACCGATCACAGTATCTAAAAAACTACAAGGTTTGGAGCTTCAAATTCGGTACACAGATTCTATTTAAGGTCTAGATGCGTACTAAGAGAGGATTTTTCAAAACTCCCAAAGATCTCTGCCCTACAGAGGGTCAAAGTCCCCATGTTAACGTTATGGGGAGTAAATTTGTTTCAAATTGTCTGCAATCAAAACATTTTATACCTAAATCTACAGTTGTTAGTTTACTTTCTATTAGCAGTGTGAATTGCCTTCAATACCTTCTGTGTCAATCATCAACTTAAAACTATAAAGTAAAGAAGTACCGTACACAATGAACAATTTTATTTGCCACGTTGATATTTACAGTTTTGCTGGGTCATGTACCTATTTTCTATTTCATGTTCAATTAAATGCCATATGTTAATAAATGCCATAGCTAAAAGTTACATAAGAATAAATAAAACAAAGTCGTGTTAGTTACAACACTAATAACTTGAGAACTAATAACAGACATAAAATAAAAACGAAGTTTAATATTTTGACGGAATGTTTAATAAAGTAAACCATAGGAACTAGTTCTATAAAATTGGGTTTAGTGGCATATAAAGTTACATGGCTTAAACTAGTAGCAATAATTGCTGCTACAATATAGTTTTGTTTATGCCTTATGAAACCTTTAATTATTAGGTTTTATTCTAATATTTCGTTTGGTATTTGTAAATTCCGGTTGATTATTACTAGATGTTTCATTATTCTAATTATTGTTGAATTTTTTAAAAGCCATTTCATAAAAAATACAATGTTAAATAGGAAATACCATTTTTGTAATCATAATGCTTATCAAAGCAGTCTTATTAAAGCTGAAAGTTAAACATACCCAGTTGGATCCTATCAAAACAATTAGTAGGGTTTATCTTTTCTAACCACAGTAACATAAAATTTCAAGATCGGGAACAATGTTGCCAAGTCACCGGAAGTAATTAATGTTAGTGCAAGAGTTGGCAGTCCTGATGGTAGTTTCTTGTACCTTAATTAATTACTAGGTCCATTAGTTCCCCTGTTATGATACACCAAAGTGTAAAATATTAAAGGATTCTGTCAACTGAAAAAGGCAAGTACATTAATAAACTTTTAGCATCATTTAGGATATTGATAACATTTATTATAAATTTGGGGTTACACGTTTGTCCATTATCCCATTTACCCACTGTAAATAGGATAATGGACAATGGGTAAAATGGGAAAATGGGTAGGCAAAATAAAGTGGGTTCGTACGTATTATCATGTGCTATAATATCCCCTCAAGATAAAGAAATATTGATTCCTTATAGTTTATGAAAGTATTATATTAAACAAAAGTTGTTATTGTTATTTTCATATTTTTAGGAGTTCTTGAATGAAAGTGACAGCTTGAATTATTCCAGGAATTAAGGACATAATGCGTTATTTGAATAAAATATCCTTTTTAATAATATTCTAGTGATAAGAAGGGAGATACAGGAATATAACCCACATAGATAAATATCATATAAATGGCTATAAACCATGTATAAGCCATTTCTAGTGGGTGTTTTTAACACAACCCAAAAAGTCACAGTTGAGGGAATAATCAAGCTCATAAGTTGGCAGCCCTGCTTCCTTTACTTAATTACCAATCAGCTTATATGCATTATTGCATTGTTTTTCCAATGGATAGTTATATTGGACATTCGTTATGAAAAGACTCAACATGTTTTCGCAAGCTCAAAAAATGTTATTTTAGAAGACTTTTTAAAAAGTAAATCTTTTGTTTTGTGCTTAGAACTGATCGCAATCACGTTTCAAGGTAAGATTCAACCATCTATAGATTTTTTCAGAAATTTAAGGAAACTGGGAAAAACACAACCGAAAGAGAACTGTTCTTTATGAAGAAATGTTAGAAGTTAAGATTAACTTACAAAATTCTCCACATAAGTCATTGAGAATATGAAAGCAACAAAAGAAAACCTCTCTCTTTAGTACATGTAGAGCTACGAAGCTTCTAAGTTTGACTCCTTATAAAGTTATCCTTATAAAGCTCATAAAATTATGTTATTGTCGATGCCTAAGACGGTTCACGCGGAACACTGTAACAATTAGACCCATCGCCAACCTGGACTGTGACAATTTTTACACTACTTTCCCTGATGAGGTTTGGTGCCTTTTGAGTGGCTATGTAAATAGTCAGAAATTTTATTATTCACCAGAAAGGTTTATACTGTAAAAAGATAGGAATAAAGTACGTCCTGTAATTTCCCAAAAACGAATAATTTTCCAGATATTTTTTTACTCTAGATTAAATTTTTGACCGCTATGAAGGCATCATGGAGGAGTTTGTTGCTTTATTTGAAGAAAATGAAAAGTACTATTGGTTTAAGAACGATGGAGCAACATGTCAAAACAACCTATAGAGTTATTGAAAGGATCTTTGGAAGGAGAATCATTGGTAAAGGATCATACCCCCAAGATCTTCGGATTTGAGCCTATTTGATCACTGTATTTGGGGATACATAAAACGTAAGGCCTTCGAAAACAACCTACAGAATAACCCAGCGTTAAATCAATATTTCAAATTTAATGATTGCAATTGATAGAGAAAAAAATGTTTGTAATTACTTCCCTGTGGGAAATAGGTTAGATCATGGATATGTCTCAAGGTTTTAGTTCATCTGAACAGCTGTTCTTATTCATTTATATTAAAAATTCAATACAACAGCTATAGTAGTTTCTATGGAAACCTATTACATGTTTTCCATCTTAAAAATCACCAACACCCACCCAGAGCTAAGACATATCCCTATCAAAAATGATGAATTGGTTGCAAAAAGTATTAGAAATATGATGAAGAGAGTATGCCAATGGCGGATTTTCTGAAAACTTAATGTAAACAAAATGTGGTTAAACTGAAATAGTAGAATATAAAATGTAAATAAAAGAAAGTTGTACTTATTTTTTGACACATGTGCATTATTTAACTTTAAACAAAGGTTGCGTTTAAAACGCCTAGTACTTTCTCCTTCTATACAGTATATGGAGAACGTAACTTATTGTTTTCATAAAATCCTTTGAATTTGAGCTGAGAGGGAAAATATCTGTTGTGAGGCTCCATGAATCCAAAAAAGAGGTTTTCAGACTGACGTCTGACTGTCTATGTAATAATTCCGAGACTACACCCATGCTTAGATTTTTAAGAAATTTGGTATAAGGGTGCACTTTACTAATATCCTAAATCAAAAATTATCATTTTTATCAAAAACATAAAAAAACAACTTCATCAAAAATTGCTCAAACGATTTTGATTAAAACGTATTGTTTTATAGTGCTTAGTGTTGCCAATAATTTAATACCACTTGTTAAAAATAATGGTTCAAAAGCTATGGACTTTTAAAAGACCAAAATATAATTTTTTAATTTTGTCTAAAACAATAAACTTCTAAAACATATTATATAAAATATATAAAACAAAGTCATGTTAATTACAACACTTATAACTTGAGAACGGCTGGACTGGTTGTAATGATCTTTGATTTGAATATAAGTTATGGTTTCAGTTTTGTTATTAACTTTAACATGACCCAGAATATCTAATCTTTCACAACGATTCTGTAATGCTATTTGACTTCAGAACATTGTCAATCATAAAGTTAACACGTACGTATACGTATTACTGTTAAGCGTTACGAAGTTCGTCAGGTTAGCTAGTATATAAATACAAAAATTATAACCAACTCAAAAAACTAAAAAAAATAGTTTTAATGAAATATCAGTTTACAACTAACGGTTCCAGAGAAAAGTTTATTTTACTGTTTGTGGTAGACACAGTACGTTGTCCAAAATCACCCATGTTATTCATTTAAGCACATAACTAAAAATCAATTTCTTCCTTATATATCGACCGTTTTTCACATAAGTAGGTTTACAATGTAAAGTCACATCACCCAATAAAATCCGCTCAAAAAGGATTGTTACTATCTCAGGGGGGGACGATGAATCCCCAAAAATATGTCATCCTACATTAAAAGGGGGTCTAAAAACGTTGATGAATATTTTTGAAACAGAGAATTATTAAATATTGTTAATGAGGATCAAATATTGTGATAGTTTTATTAAAGGTATATGGGTTACTTTTAATCTACTACGTATCATTTTAAGGAGAACGCATGTGCCTGTTCACTGATACCATTTATTTATAAACAAATTGTTTTAATAAAACAAAATATTATTAGTTTAGCATTCAATTTTAATTACTTTAATTTTGTTTGTATCGTTAGGTTACGTATCATCCCCTTTAAATACCCTGTAATCTGTAAAGGGTAATTTTCATATGACAAAAATAATATTGAAAATAGTTATGTTGATTAATATTAATAATTAACATTTATTAACAATTAGCTATAATAATTTGTGGCTGCGTCGCAATCCATGAAACAAGGGGAAATAGTTGATTTGATGGAAAGTGAATGTTATTAAATCATGCGTTACAATTATCTTATTGATGTGTCAAATTAAGGAAACAGCTATGACCGGAAGTAATCGGGGGACGAGCAGACATTAACGTGGTTTGACAGACCGGATATTGGGGATATCAGGCGATCCTACAGTGGGAATTGACTGTCACCGGCGAAAGTTGGGATCTGACTTTTTACAATTAAAACATTTCTAATAACAATGATTTTTGGATTCTGATTCACCTTTTCGGTATTCCATTTCATACGAAATCATGATCACAAAAATGTTTGTCTTTTAATGTTTGTATTTACTTCCCTGTGGGAAGTAAATATCATGGATCATGAATATGTCTAAAATAATGTTTTACGACGTGAATAATAATTTTTCTAATGGAACCACAAATTAAAAATTCACTTGCTAAGACATCATGTAAAATTTTTTTTTTAGTTCAATGAACGACACGGTTTTATATTTTTTTGCGGTGTTAATTTTCTAGCAAAACATTTATATTTTAATTATAATTTTATATTAAAAATATAAATTGTATGGCTCTAATTTTCTGAACAGGCGTTGAAGTCGTAGCTTCAAATTGCCTCACAGGGTGTAATAGGATTGTATTTTGTTCTGCCACAGGTGGGATTTGAACTCACAATTTCAAGCATGTAGACCGAAAATTTATACCACACGGCCATCCAGAATAATATACATAATACAGAATAATATCCAGAATAAAATTATTATATTTACTTCCATGTGGGAAATACGTTAGATCATGGATATGTCTAAAGCGAATGTTTTCAATTCCTCTTAACAGCTGTCTCATGTTCATATGACGTCACTGTTTCAAATTTCGGTCACGCAAATTGCCAAAACCCCCTCCCCAGAGCTAAGACATATCCATGTCAATATACATAATAATATCTATTTTATTTTCTCATAAAATAGAATGTACTTTTTTCCAACTAGCTGACCCGGCGAACTTTGTAACGCCTAACAGTAAATACAGGTTATCTTTAAGATTGACCATGTTCTGAAGTTGAATAGCATTACGGCTTCGTTGTGAAAGATTAAATATTCTGGGTCACGGTATAGTAACAACAGTAATGAAACAATAAGACATATTAATAACATTCCCTTAAAACAAATAAATCTGAGTGGATTAATTCAAAATTTTCAAATCCAATCTAAACATAAAACAAACCTAACTGTAATACGGCTTTTATAGGAAAGATATAACAGCTGATTTTTATAATAAACGTAATATGTATAAACATTGTAATTATTTTTATTTGGCCAACATATAAACACGTGACTTTTAATTAGACAGAAAGAAAAAAATATAAATACACTTTCCCCCAAAACCGTAAACTATTAACGTGACGAATAAAGCTGTTCATTTTGTACAGCACATATTTACTTCATGCCGATAATGCCGATATATAGATTACTGTAGGCCGAACTGACGGGTCAGATACAATGCCGGTATATTGATTACTGTGGGCCAAACTGACGGGTCAGATACAACGCCGATATATAGATTGCTGTGGGCCGAACTGGCCGATCAGATACAATGCCGATATATAGATTACTGTAGGCCGAACTGCTAAGATACGCCGATATATTATTACTGTGGGCCGAACTGGCGATCAGATACAATGCCGATAATAATTTATACTGTGGGCCGAACTGCGATCAGATACAAACGATATATATTACTGTGGGCCGAACTGACGTTTAATAACGCCGATATATAGATTACTGTGGACCGAACTGGCCGATCAGATACAATGCCGATATATAGATTACTGTAGGCCGAACTGGCCGATCAGATACAATGCCGATATATAGATTACTGTAGGCCGAACTGTCAGATACAATGCCGATTTATTGATTACTGTGGGCCAAACTGACGGGTAAGATACAATGCCGATATATAGATTGCTGTGGGCCGAACAATGTCAGATACAATGCTAATATATAGATTGCTGTGGGCCGAACAATGTCAGATACAATGCTAATATATAGATTACTGTGGGCCGAACTGGCCGATCAGATACAATGCTAATATATAGATTACTGTGGACCGAACTGGCCGATCAGATACAATGCCGATATATAGATTACTGTGGACCGAACTGGCTGGTCAGATACAGTGCCGATATATAGATTACTGTAGGCCGAACTGGCCGATTCAGATATAACGCCGATATATAGATTACTGTGGACCGAACTGGCCGATCAGATACAATGCCGATATATAGATTACTGTAGGCCGAACTGGCTGGTCAGATACAATGCCGATATATAGATTACTGTGGGCCGAACTGGCTGGTCAGATACAGTGCCGATATATAGATTACTGTGGGCCGAACTGGCTGGTCAGATACAGTGCCGATATATAGATTACTGTAGGCCGAATTGGCCGATTCAGATATAACGCCGATATATAGATTACTGTGAACCAAACTGGCCAATCAGATACAATGCCGATATATAGATTACTGTAGGCCGAACTGGCCGATTCAGATATAACACCGATATATAGATTACTGTGGGCCGAACTGGCTGGTCAGATGTAATGCCGATATATAGATTACTGTAGGCCGAACTGGCTGGTCAGATACAATGCCGATATATAGATTACTGTGGACTGGCTGAAGATTAGATTATTTGACATGTCAGATGTAATGCCGATATATAGATTACTGTCAACTGGCTGTAATACAATTATATAGATTACTGTCATGGTAGATACATATATATAGATTAGTATTTATAATGCTGATGTGCAAATGCACAGCATTGTTCTCGCTTAGATTTATGTGTTGTCATGATAAATAGCTTGACATTCATTCGTTAGAAACTAATTTATTTTCAAAACGAGTTGTAACAGCGAGAAAATTAATAGTTGGTAAAAGTATTTCAATTTTTATAGGTTTTAGCATTGGTTTTAAAATTGTAATAATTTCAAAACTATACCACATATTGAAGTGTTATCTTTTCTGTTTGACATGGATATGTTTTAGCTTTAGGGGCTATTGGCTATACATCAGATTAACGGTGACGTCTTTTGTTTATACCAACAAATATTTAGAGGGACTGAAAATATTATTTTTAGACATATCCATGAATTTAGCTATTTCTCAAATGGATGTAAATACAATATATTTGATTTGATTTTGAGGTCAGGTAAATATTTAGTCATAATTATAAGTATCTTGCGTGTTATCTCGTTTAGTTAAAAAATACTAAATAATCTTTCTGAATCTATTAAGTAAAAAAGATGAAGAAAATATTTAAAAGAGATATCGTGGTTAGGTCGCATGAGCGTAAATTAAAATGGTGGTGGTTTCAGGTTCATAACTTTCAATTTTCAAACCTCCACGATTTTAATTTTGAATCAACTTTATGCTCAGATTTACGGCATTGATTTTAGTTCCACATGACCTTAAATTTGATCTATATATCAACCTATGCTTAACTTTTTAGTTCTAACTTACTCCCTATGGACTGTACCCCATAAATGATATTCTATCATCATCTACATAAAAAGAAGTTTACTATTACCAGTAATGATATGCTAAATTGTGTTGTGATAACGCTTTCCTTTTAAAGTTATAAAGTCGTGCTGATACTTAACTGACACCCTCTAAATAGAATATTTAAAACTGTTGACACTTGATAGTATCATCCGATCCATTTATGGAGTTTCAAGCGCTGCTTAACATTTGAAAACAGTTCCGTGTTCCGTGAAAAGCGTTTTACTGGCAACCCAAGGGCAGGCAATTAGTTTGCAAATAGTTTCGACCCTCTGTTCGGCGCTAAATTACCTTTGTGAGGAAACTCTGCATTTCAAATGTTCTTTTCAGAACCTCCCATTGCTCTTGGTAATTGAAAATGCAATTTATTAAAATTGTTACAGTCTTCAAGGAAAGCTGTAATGTTTCAAGAATATTAATTTTTAACAAATTTCTTGTTCAAATTCACTAATAAACGATGCGGCAGCTATTTATAAAAAACAGACAATATAAATACCGAAATACCAACTAAGAATATACCCAAGAATATAAAAAGTAACTTGAGTTTTGTTTTTCAATTTGTAATAATCTGTCATTTTTATAGTATAGTGTTGCTCCTGAATGATGACAGCCTTTTACAAAACGCTATTAAAATTTCACATCGTTTAGGTTGACTGGTTGATTTAATTTAGTGGTTGCCGATTTGCTTGTAAATAAATAATTTTCTTATTGTTTTTGTGGCAACGATGGAGGCATTTCTAACGTTTTGATGCAAAACATTCAGAATCTTGTTATTTGTATCTTTCTACCTAACCAGGTACTGTAGTACAAATAACAAGGTTTACGCTGGTTACCGGAAAGATACCTCATGGAAACACGGGTGGCCCAGTAAGTCAAAGGTTGCTGGATCGAAAGCTTAGATCATGAATATGTCTGAAGGGAATGTTTTCAGTTCCTCTAGACAACTGCCCTTATAACCATATGACGTTTCGTTTCAAATTTTGATATGACTAATTGCCTAATGACTACTAATACACATACCCTGACTGCTAATACATATGCATGTTAAAACTGTGTCGGGATTTGAATTGGTGACGTTCGGATTAAGAGGGTTATTCACTTTACCACTGAGCTACAGAACTATTTTAAATTTACAGTATGAATTATATAGCTGACAGAAATAAGAGTGTTCATTTAATACTTACTTTTATACTTTTAACTGAAATGGCGACCTACCCAGGTAGGTATTTTAAGCCAAGTATGAATGAGAAATGAATGTAGGATGATTGTGGTGTTGTGATTGTGATATGATGCACCATGATTTCCTTGTCCCAGAAGCTTGAGGCATAAATGTAGAAGACTTCAAGTGCGGTTTCCGGAGTACTCCAAGGATCTCTTCTTGGACCTTAACTGTTCATATTATATATCAACGACATTATCAAGGATCTCAAGGCTCCCTACCTACTCTTTACTGATGATCTGAAGATTTACATGAAAATGTTGTGTCCAATTGACTTTGTTGTCCTTTAGGATTATATGGACAGTATAAAAATATGGTGCAGTAGGAATAGTATTTCCCTCAATCTAGATATGTCTGTTACTATTACCTTCAGTTGGAAGGTCTCTCCCATCATAGTTATTATATAAAATTAAGTTTAATGAGCCAGCTATTTCAATATTTTATGTTTCATTTATTCGTTTTATAAAGTAACCCATAGCGACCTTATTTTTTGACTTTAAACTAGTCGACGCCGTCACCTAATCTATACACCATTTTAAATTTTCCATTTTAGCTAAATAAAAAACATTTGTAAATTAGTAATAGATAAATGTGGTAAAGTTATAAAATGTGTTTATAAAGTTATTGGTTTGTTTGTAGATTAGGGTTAGTTTGAAATCGTTCAAATCACTAGACCCGTAACTGGTAATGTAATAACAGAAATAATTAGGTCGGAAGAGAAATCTGATATTTTTTCATGTCTTGAGAGAGATCATAAAATGAAGGAAGGAAGCTGAAACGAATCATGGAGCAAAAAATGTCTCCAGATGTCTTTGAGTTTGTCCCAGCTTTATAAGAAATACAACACTCTGAATTATATTACATATTGATATCCTCTAATTAGAATTTCTCAAATTGCTTTCAACTTTCTTGTTTAATATTATTACCCTTTAACAGTTTTGCAGTACAAAGAACCGCAATTGTTGATATTGCCGGTGCTATTATATTTGTAATCGTTATTCAATTTTGTTACTCAACAAAAAGCTACTTGAGAAGCCAAGGATGGAGGAATCCGATGTCATTATATCAAAAACGATAAATAACGTAATTTTTATATAAAATAAAAACATGAAGTACAATAACTCATTCTTAATGAATATGAAACGTGTGATTCTGTTTAGCACAAAGCCACGGACTAAGTTGAGAGTAACTTTTGACACACCAGGTACAAGTCACTAACCACACGGCGCCCATAACATTCTACTGAATTGTTACTTTTTAAAGTAAACACTAAATTAGGTTGTTTGTCCTAAATTCCTCAAAGAATGTGAATGTTCTCATGTGTTATTACGAGAACCTTTTAGTTTCTTAGTTCCAGCTGTCCATATTAATTATAACGATTTCAACGTGAAACTGTCAACATCAAGTCGACGATATGCGATGTTGTCAAAGGAAATTAGGCAGTGATATGGCGTAATATGTCGCGTTGACTAGGCAATCATCAACTCAAGGAGCAATTAGTGACAAATGGATTATGCCTGATTGAATATAACGTCAGTGAGCACGGAGGGAGTTTCGCCATTCACGCTGTAGGCGTACAAATAGGGAAGATGCTGATGACGTTGAATGCGCGTTGTGAATATCATATTCGTAATAAGTAGTTTATCACTGCTTTTTAAAGACTAATCCTACTTCGTGGGTGACAATTAAATACGACTCTTAAACTTGAAAGTGAATAGAGATATATCCAAACTTGGCATTTCATTACTGGTAATAATAAGCTACTTTTTCGTGTCAATGATGATCGGTTGTTAGCTAAATGGGAAGTAAGTTGAAAATCTTAAAGGTAAGCTCAGGTTGATATGGACATGAAATTAAAGGTAGAAAACGGTTTAAATAAATTAGTGGAAAACAATGTCGCAAACTTAATCTCAAAAGGTGACGCAAAACTAAATGGAGGAATTAGTATTTTTTGCCAACGTTTTGCGATACGCTTCCAGGCATTGTGTTCCAATCCAAAAGAACTAAATTTTAGTAAGAAATTAATGTATCCCACATGGAAGTACAAGGGATTTTTCAAAAGTCACATAAATAAAATTTCGTGTAAACTATACACACTTGAAACCGGGCCTCAAAAGGTCGATCCAAAACAAAAGTGCGGTGGTTCTAAATTAATTTGTGAACAGGTGTTGATGAAACTCGGTATGTGGTCAAAATACAAATTTGTTACGCTGAAAATGCCTACTATGAGTGCAACTCATATCAGCAAACCTGCATACTCTTTCCCATGTTAATCCTACGGAGAATAGGCAAACTCACTTATTCATCGACAGGTATTAATGAAACTTCTCATTTTGCTTTATCTGATCAAAGTCAAATTATTTATTTTTTAAATGCAACATTTTAAAAACTTATGGCAACTTTAAACTGTTAACAACTTATGGCAGCAAACCTTATTACTTCTTCCCTATATGATTCCACAAGGGAAAAGTTCTCCTGAACGTTACGCACTTTTGGCTTGATGTAAAATTTTTATAGTTAAATTTCTTAAAAAGTAGGCAGGTGAAGTTTTCCCAAATAGCCTGAGCACTCCAGCCACACTTGATGGTGACGCGGAGAGCTGGGTGAGGGAAGTGCGTGTCTTCTACAAGTCCTCCCCCCCAAAGTTTCTACGAGTGCGCGGGCCCTCCTGAGGGCGAGGCCAAATGAGCTACCAGCCTTCGCCACTAGGAAGCGGCACTAGGACCGGGCCTTCCGAAATTTTGTTGATGACAACATTTAACCATACGTCTATTAAAATTAATAGTCAAAGCTTGCTGAATTGAGGGACCATCCAGTTGCCCAAATCTCCTGTCTCAGTGTCAAAATGTCCTAACAAAATGTAAAATCCTTTACGTATGAGGAGCACCTTGAATTATTTTTTATGACTTCGGATTTATAGGTCTATATTAAAATAATTTCATGGTGTTAAGGTGAAATTGTTTTTATGACTATTTTGACGATCATCATGATCATCGATTAAGACGATCATCATGGAGACTTAAAATGAAATTTCCCGAGACAGGTTTTCTTAGATTAAACACATGGGATTATTTAAAAACAATATACGTACATTATTTTGCGACAATACCAGTTAAACAACATGTTTTTATTCTAGGGCTAAAAGTGAAATCTCACCTTAATGCTTAGATGTAAATGATAAATGTATCACGGAAACTAAATTGAACAGAAGTCATAATTATAAATTTTAACTTACACTTAATAATATAGTTAGTTATTCGTCATATTTCCATCGTAATCTCATCTTTTACCGTAAAACATTTTAATAAACACAACAGTCTGCTTTATTCAATACAGTTACTGTACAATTAATTTCTCAAGTCTAAAATAGAATTTTATTTGCTTACAGACCTGTTAAGTGCTTCTGAAGTGATCTCGCTTTGATGGAAGTTTCTTGTTGTCAGTTAACTTCTATCAAGCCTTTTGGCGTAATTAATTGGATTTTGTAAATAACCCTGGAAATATTTAATGTCTAATAGTCGGTGATTTAAATAAAAGTTTGTTTGATTTTACTCTGATAGCAATTAAATTAAATTGAGTAGGAGACATATTTAAAATACATTTTTTAATTCTCAATGGTTGCATTTGTATTGACTATACCTCGAATGTAAGTTTCCTACTACAAAGGAAATTACGAGAATAATTATACGTTGATGATACGTCTATTAAAATTAATAGTAAAGCTTGCTGAATTGAGGGACCATCCAGTAGCCCAAATCTCCTGTCTCAGTGTCAAAATTTCTTAACAAAATGTAAAATTCTATGTGGTTTTCCAAAATTTCCCATATGGGTTTTCTTCAAGACGATTTTATGCTCATGTCTGTGTTTTTCTGCTGATGGCTTACTTCTACGAATTGGAGCTTGTCTGTGAGGTAGTGTTCAATACAATACTGGGCTTTGTCGGTTATGTTGAGTTGCTGTAGTTTGCGTATAAAAATGTCTCGAAAGCCTTTTGCAGGTCCAAGAAAATACCAGCACTTTTCTACCTTATACTCTTGTCGTTTATGCCCTTGCATAACTCGGCTAACGCTGTTGTGCCGTGTCCCTTTCTAAATCCGTGCTGGCAGGGGGAAAGAAGGTTATTTTGTTCCAAGTGGGCTATCAACTGGTTGTAAACTGCTCTTTCAAACAGTTTTGATAAGGTAGATAGGGTTGAAATCGGTCAATAGTTGTTGGAGTCAGGCCGTTCGCCATTTTTAAATTCTGGATAAATTTGTGCTATTTTCAATTTATTTAGAACAAAAGCTTGCTAAATTGATGAGTTAATAATGTGGAAGACGAGTTTTATGAGTTCATCTTTACAAAATGTAACAATTTTCCCTGGTACGTCATCATGTAATTCTGATATTGTATTAAATGTTGCAAGTGGAGGTAAGCCAATTCTATTTTCTGGTTGTAATTGATTAGTTTCTGTATGATGAGTGAGTTGTTGTGTAAACAGTCCATTAAAACCATTACTAACATGGTACGGAGCGGTTATCAACTTAATATCGTTAACTAGCTAATTTGGATTACTTGGTTACTTTTCTTGTTTATTTCCCTATTTACTGTTCTCCATAAGCCTTAGTTTTATCATCAGATTGTGTGATTTTGTCAATTGCATGCTTCCGTTTTCTATTCTTCACCTCTGAGTCATAATTCTTCTTCAATTCCTGATATCTACTTTTGTCTTCTAAGGTTCCGGTTAGGTTGTATTGATTATACGCTGCATTCGCAGCATTTTTTCTCCACCAGGACACTGTTCCAGAAGATTGGTTGAGATTTATTGTTAACCTTGTTAACCTGTAAGATTATTGTTAACCTTTTTAGGTTGTTCCGGCATTATCTGGTATAGGTTGTGTGACATAATTTTCATAAAATTATTATATTCAATTAAACCGAAGTTGGTTTGAATAAAGGCCCCCAATCTATTTTTTTAACTGATTTTTAAGTTCAGTAATCTTACTTTGGAGAAGTTTCTGACGTATCTATTTGTAGCATGATGGGGTTTATTTTTATTTAATATTCTACAGATCAATAAATGGTGGTCATATATTGTTGTGTCGTAGGCCGTGGTTTGGTTTCCATCGTTCCTTATATTTGTGTAAAAACCATCAATACTAGAGATTGTAGTGGGTGTTTTTCTGGTAATCGGGAAATGATACATGTAACATGCGTAAGTTGTATTGATGCTTCTGCTAATGTGTTACTGAGAAGTTTTACTCCCTGATCTTCTGATTATTTAACATATAAATTTTATGTCCACCAAAATTACTATATGGTCCGTTTTCTATTAGTATTGTTGTAGTAAGTTATTGAGTTTGTCCAAAACTGCCTCGGTTGCAATATTTAACTAATGTTCTCTACTGAACATCATTAAAATATATCTTTATTATGCTTTACATTTATTGATTCATTCATTACATTCATGATAAAGATTATTTTAGTCGTGACTAAAATGTCCACAATGGTATTTTTAACAAAGGTACACGAAACTACGTTCAACAAAATGTGATGAAATTTAAACTAACGACAAAATGGAAAAGCCTTCAACCGATTTAATTCAATTGCAATTTTCTAGTTCTTCAAAAGTTTATTTAAGGTAACAAATCTGCGTATTTCAATGTAAATCCACTGAATAAGATTAACTCATCTCAAAAGACTTAACTTTGAGGCAGTTGAAGCGTAAATTAGATTTTCTAGACGATTTCAATCGATCAAAATAAATGGATTTAGTTGGATTGACATCAAGTGAATATAAATAGCTTAATTTATGTCTATCCTAGAATTTAAAGCAGCTATTTCACTAAATTCTTTTATATTAAACCCTTGTTTTTTATGGACCGTTACACATTGAATTGGTTTAAAATTTTATAATTGGTTTTATTTTCAGCATTCATAAATAAACTAAACTTTAAATTTATATTATCCTGAAAAAATACTGATACATAATATTGAATGTAGGAACTTGAATTTATAAACTATTGTAACTTTTATTTATTAACACACACCATTTTCCTATCAACATAATATGTAATACAAATTACATTTCTTGAAGACAAGTTTATTAGGCTTTTAAAAGAATAGGTACAGATTTTAGTAGAAAGTTTAACAAACTCAGCTACTAATTTTATATAACATTCACTAATTGTTCCATGTACATCAAGTTCTAGTGCTCACCAGATTTAATTTTACATTACTCATCAAGCTCATGTAGAGTGAATACCGTTTTAAAAATGTACTTACTGTATACTATTTACGGCATTTATTTTCCATTATGCACCTGTGACAATTCCATTCTTTTTTATCTTGACACTTTTGCTTAAAGTTGCCTAAAATTTAAAGCGCGAATAATCCAGTTGAGCTGTCACAGTCAAAATGGAGTTTCAGCTCTTGGTATTGTTCTTCTTGAAGACAATGCTAAACTTTTGTTTTCCTTTTATCCAGGTTATCAGAGTACAAAAATATTATAAAAGTAACTCGTAAATTTTTAAATAGAAGAAACAAATTTGGGAATCGGTGTTGAGTGAAATAGTTTTGAGTAAATGTAAAATAAGAAAAACTGAATGAAAACGTATTAGTCCGGGTACTTGAACGAAACCAATCTCGGTATGCAAATAGACTCAGAGATCTTGGCTCATTGTAACCCAGAGTAAAGGTTTAGACATAAATACATATAATAAAAGGTTTGGAATCTTAAATATTTATACTCATATACTTTTAGCGAATTTCCCGTAGGAAAGAAGCTATTATAGTAGGTTTGCTCTATTTCTGACGGTTGCCGAGATATTAAAAAATCTAAACACAGTACCTTGTAGTTTGGAGCTTCAATGTTATTCTTAAGGAAGATAAGGAAAAACTAATATTTCAATTATCAATCTGTATTTTTGGATGAAACTTAATGTTTAACTTCATGTGGTTGAGATCCATCCATTTATGCTTAACAATCATAGTTTATGTGTTTTTCATTGCAGCTAACCTCCATACTCTTTTCCCATGTTAATCATATACGGAATAGCCAAACTCCTTTATTTATGGACAGATGTTGATGAAAGTTGGTACATATGGTCAAAAATTGTTCATGGTAGAAATGTCTACTTTCAGTGTTCCTCTCAGTAGCAAACCTGCAAAATATTTCCCTTGGTAATATTATAGAGAATAGTCAAATACCTCTTGTATTTATCAACATATAATGATAAAACTTGTCATATTATATTATTGCTTTAAAAATTCGCTGAGTACGCAGGTCCGCTGCGACGGGGGTATTTCCACTTATTGCCTCCTTCCTGCTAACAATGAACCAATTTGTAGTATCCCAAAATAACGTGAACTTACAGAACTATATGGATAAAAAATGTTAAGAATAGTAAATCCGTACCGACCTTTTAATCTTCTTTAGATTTTTTAATCAATAAAGAAGACTGTGTGATATTTTCTATACAGGGCGCATCTCAAATACACCGAAAACTTTGGAATATTGTTCATGAGGTAAAAAAAAAACAAAAAATGTCCTGTGAACATATGACCTACCTCGCTCCGTTTACCATCTCTCGGTGTGTATATGCTATAGCTTGATATAACTTTACAACTACTGGAGATACCAGCTTCAAGCTTGGTACGTATTTAAACACTAATAAGATCTATTTTTGTGCAAAGTATCAAATTTATACTTTGTACCATTTCAATTTTCCTTAGCTTAGTAAATAAAAAATCATAGGATTTACAAAAAATTAAAGACAATAAGTTTACGGAATTTAATTTCCTTCAACACCTGTGATTGAAGGCGTAATTTGTGGGCTGGAACTTGACGTTAGGCAGCCTGGGATCTTGTGTTACGGTGAGGCACAGCTAAATCCACCTCGTTCAGCAGCGCAGGACAGTCAATAACACCGTTGACAAGTTTGTGGAGGAAAATGATGTTCATGAACCTGCGCCTTGAAGAGAGTGTACATACCGGATGAACCTGGTTTGAATTCGATTGAGCATAAAAATGTGTGCAGCTTGATGGGGAGACCAAACTATCGAACAGTATTCCAGTATTTATATGTTACTACAGTTATGAGTGTTATTTTTAAGTGTTTTTAAGTGTCTTACTATATTCATGAAAACTTGTTTTAATGCATACCTTACCTAAACAACTTGAACTTACAAGAACTATCAGCCAAGTGAGGGTTGAGGTAACTAAAATATTTACTACATTCACACAGGTTCATTATACCGTACTTTAATTTATGGTTGTTGTCCAAATAATCTGTACTTCAATAAAAAAACTTAGCTTAATCATCACGTGTTATAGCTATGGAATATTTCTTAGATTCTATAGATACGACTTCATAACTAATATAAATTTTCATTTATAATTCTGCTTTAGGTATAATTGATCACAATTAATTTATATCTTTAAGTAAATGCCCTCTTACCAAAAAAATTGCATGCAGCTATAATACTGCCCTTGAGACTTGCCCTTTGTTCCCGTGAAGTAACAGAGGCGGAATGAGTAACGAACAAAAGACGCTGAGATATTTTACTTGACGGCTCTTAGCTTGTTACGACACGGTTTTAAACAGAGCTTCTACTACGGGACTTAACTATGCACAGTGCTTATTTATCATAAAGTAGGATATTTCATACTTTATGAAGAGATCTATCATAAATCTCAGAACAAACAATGTAATATTAAAGTATGAATCAGTGGGCTGACACCACTAAGTTTATCTAAATATCATTTAATAATTTACTGTTTCAAAAATAATCATCCAATTTCTGTTAAAAACAGCAATAGATACATAGTTAAATTCATTGTTATGATTTTATGGGGGGAGGGCAACCCCCCACAGGTAATACCAAGATTTTTGAGTGATTTCTGGGTCATGTGACCTTACACTGCATACCAAGTTTCATAGAAAACTGTTGACAAATATGGAATTAATTGATGTTTTAATATTTCCTATAAGAATAACATTAGGCGCTCTTAGACAACGTACAGCGTTTACCGTGGATATTAAATTTAACCTTTCTCTGGAATAATTTTAATATCGTTAAATTAAGATTCAAAATACTAATATCTTTAATTTTAAGCCAGTTTAATTAATGCTAATCAAATTATACTTTACCTATATTGTTTTCGTAGGAAACTAGAAAAACTTATTTTTTTACATTTAAAATGCTCATAACTTTTAAACCGTCATTTTTTATAGACATGCGGTGATATCATATTATTTAGTACTTTGTGCACTATGAACTAATAAATCAAAATCGTTATAGCCATTTTTGAGAAAATGGATTTTTACGTTTTTTAAGAGACAAGATCTGTACACAGACATTTGTTTTTTATTTTTAGGTTCTCAGATGCCTACACTTAACACAATCCTGTGTCACAATTATTCAATACTATTTGTATTCTCTTAGTAATTTCATATTAAGACGTAACGTACTCTGTGACAGAAAGAAGCTCAGTGAATATTTTTTAACATTTAAATAAAGACTAATTGGTCTTTCAATAAAATCCTTGTCAAATACGTATTGAGGAAATCAACTACATTCAACTCAAGAACTATAAGCTCCCAACAAGGTAAATTTAGTGCAATTTACTTGACATTGTAGAATATTGTTTCGCCCAATAATTCCCAATTTATCTCCTATAATAGGTAAACAATATTATAGTGGTTTGACTCGAACCAATATTATATCTAGGTCAATTTAATAGTTTAAATACATTTTTTTAGATTACAAAATAAATATATTTACTGTTCTCGAATCCAAATTGTTGTATCAAACAGTGAACATTGTCTATTTAAAAAAAGGTTTACGGAAATTAAGGCTAATTTAATTTATTATTATGTTTATTATTATTATTTACTACTATCGAGCTAATTTTCCCAATGATATTATCCTTTATTAGCTCTAAAACCATAAACCCTAACAGGTGTTTTTCAAAATGGCATAAGAGGATAAAGCTACTTTTAGACTTTTTTAGTTCCATTTTTATATTTGTTAAGCTAAAGAGATAGAGGGACGCCTTTGAGAAGGTCTAAGCAGATAGAAACTCACGAAACTAGATGGAATCCTGTTTCTTCCACAAAGCAAAGAATTACAAAGGGACTGTCCCTTTAAAAGCAAAGGATTCTTTTACCTCTCAACTGATCCTGAACTGCAGCTTTTTTGTGTTTTGTAGAGAATACATTATTAAACGGAAAAATCGTGAGTGGGATTTCATTAAAAATGAAAATAATGTAATATTTTATTAATGAATAAACAGTCACAAAATTCAAATCAGTATTACAAAGTATAAAATACAAGTGCTCTTGACTTTTACCTTTGCCTTTATACTGTTTAATTAAATTTCAATTTAGTAAAAAATAAAAGGTTTGAGCAATCAGTGATTGGAATTGGAGGATATTGATAAATTATTTAGTGTTTTCAATTTATGAATTTATTACTATAACGACTTAAATATATTTTAAAATTTGTTTCTAAATTCCTTTAAATATATGGACAATTATGTAGCAACCGAAATATGTTGTATTAATGACTAAATGACTAGGATGGTGGCGTGTCCTGTAATCCAACTACTTGGATGTCACGAATTGTGGATGTTTAGAACGATGGTCGAAGTATTTGATATTCTCTGGTGTGGATTAATGTTCAAACAATGGAATACTGCGTTCATCCGCAGTGAACATTCTCATGATTGAACAGCTCAAAAATGCAGAGGAAAGATTGTGATTCGGATCCCACGCTAAACTGTTGGTACTTTAAATGCTATTTTGTTATTTGATATTTTACGCTGGTAGCCCCACAGGACTAGCGGGTTCAGGGCACCTAGTAACATCGAGCCACCCAAATTAGTTGTTAGACTATTAATTAACAGTTTTGTATAAGAAACATAAAAGCCTTAGTCAACAGGACTACCAGATCACGCCACAATTATTATACACTCATTTCTTATTCCTACCTGCCTTGAAATACCTACCTGGATAGGTCACAATTTTATAAAGGTTATCAAGGTAAGATTTAAATTATGCCGTTACTGCCAGTCTATTAAGAGGCTATTACGGTTATTAGCACTTTTTATTAAATGTAATAATGCAATAGAAGTAATAATGCAAATATTTATAATATTATTAGCTGACCCGGAGAACTTCGTAACACCTAACAGTACATACATGTTAACTTTAAGGTTGGCCATGTTCTGAAGTCGAATAGCATTACGGGCTTCGTTGTGTAGATATTCTGGGTCGCAGTATAAGTGAATGACTATACTGAAACGATAAGGCATATTAATAACATTCCCACAAAACAACTAAATCTGAGTGGATTAATTTACAATTTTTCAATCCAACCTAAACCAAAACGAAACCTAACTGTAATACGGCTTATATAAGAAGGATATACAAAACCTGAGTATTATAATAAACGTAATATGCATAAAAATTCTAATTATCTTTTGTTTAGCTAATATATTAACAGGTGACGAATCAGACAGAAAAAATTAAATACCTAATCCTCAAAAACTGTAAACGATTAACATGGCGAATAAAGCTGTTCATTTTGTACAGCACATATTTACTTCAAATTTTGACAAACAAGGGTGTTGAGAAGTCCAAGGGCAGAAATTTTTTTGTTTTTTCATTCCATTATATTCTAAATTCAATGCCCTTTAATTTAAGAGATATTTCATAAAATGTTGTCGAGTGGGTTTTTTTGTATATTTTGTTAAGCAATAACACCTTGATTTTGTGTGAAAGTCTTGAACTTTCACACAAAATGTGTTGAGACTAAACATCTTATACAGTACCTTATTTACTGTGGAAATTTATGATAGGCCAACAATTTTTTAAGCTCTAGAGCATAATAACCTGCACAATTGAACACATGGGTTTTGACATTTCTTATCAAATGTATTTTTTTGTTCCATATATTAAAAATTTGGCACAGTTTTTAGCATATACCAATTAATTATTGCCAAAGTGACAAAACACATGAAAAATTAAAAGTTTGTTAAAAGTTCAGAAAAGTATACAAAACTAAACAAAGAAAACGGAAATAAGCTATCTCTTAAAGTTGTTTAATAATAATGTTCCTTAAAGTTGGTGAAATTAACATTGGTTTAAATCCATCGATAAATCATTGGAGCTCCCAATGATCCCCTTAGTTAATGACTCAGATGACATTGGATGTGAAGCATATTGCTAGAGTAAACCGCACGAAAATGGACCGATGAGGTCTTGGACATCTCCCTCCTCACCCCCTCTTGCCCAGCAGTGTTGCCATTTTTCATTTAGCCTATCAACCGACGTAACCATGCTATAATAGAATAGGGCGATTTGGCAACACCGCATTGACTCTCATTGGACCATTTTCGTGAGGTTTACTTAATGGAAATTAAATCAACAGCTGTAGCATTTAAATGTTTAGATTGTATAAAATTTGTATAGAAACTTAGGCCCCATAAGGTTAACATTAGAAATTTAAATTTCTAATGTTAACCTTATGGAGAGTAAGTATGTTTACAAAATGTCTACAATGAAAACATTTGATTTATTAGCTACAGCTGATTGGTTTACTTTCCATTAGCAATGTGCTTTACTATCCAATGCCATCTGAATCATTCATTAATGTTAAACTATGAAGTAAATGTGTACTGAAAAAAATGGACAGCTTTTTTCACCACGTTAATAGTTTCAGTTTTGGGGGATTATGTATTTATATTTTTATTTTCTGTCTGATTAAAGTCACGTGTTTATATGATAATTACAATGTTTATATTATTACGTTTATTATAATAATCAGCTGTTGTATATCTTTCCTATAAAAGCCGTATTACAGTTAGGTTTCGTTTGGGTTTGGATTGGATTTGAAAATTGTGAATTAATCCATGCAGATTTATTTGTTTTATGGGAATGTTATTAATATGTTTTATCGTTTCAGTATTGTTATTCATTATGCCGCGGCTCAGAATATATAACCTTTTACAATGAAGCCGTATTGCTATTCGACCTCAAACATGGCCAATCTTAAAGTTAATATGTATTTACTGTCAGGCGTTACAAAGTTCGCCGGGTCAGCTAGTATATATTATATTTGATTATGTAGTTCACAAGTAAGGGCAGCTAATATAGTTATTATTAAATTAAATGAACTTCAAAGCGAGCTCAAGTTCATTAAATTTAATAATAAATATATATATATATATATTATATTATATTATATTATATTATATATCATATATATAAAATCTTGCTCGTATTATAGTATTGGATTGCATTACATCAAAGGAATTTTATAAAGAGAGCTTGAAAGACCGACTGACGTGTTGGTCTTCTTATTTTTTTACTAATTGAGGTGCCACTACAATGGAATATTGCATCTTATATTTGGTATTAATATAAAAATTAATATTATTGATCACATTTGTAAGCAATAAGATTCTAAAAATCATAAAGATTTGTGTTGATAACGTTAACAATATGTAATATTAAAGCTGGGAGTCGCTACGACCGTCTGTGTTCGAAGTTCTCAGACAGTTGTCCGTAACCGGGAGACAAAACCCTTCTGACAGCCACCGCAATTCCAGTGTTCCCTTTCCATTACTGGACTTCCATCCACCACCCATTTCTATTTCACATTTTCCATTATCTACGGTTCAATATTGAACGAAGAAGTAAGTTGTCCTGATAAAGCCCAAAATCTTCACAGCTTTATTACAATGCTTTATTATCGTTATCCAATGCTATAATACGAGCAATGTTTGTATATATATGTATATATATATATGTATATATATATATATATATATATATATATATATATATATATATATATATATATATATTTGCACACGGATCTCGAAAACGTCACTAAGGAATTTCTTTAAATTTTGGAAATAACTAATTTTCGAGTAGAAAATAAATTCTAGATAGGTCTAATGTCCAGGAAAATTCATGTTTTCGTGTAATATTAAGTTTAAAATCTAAAAAATTAACATTACGCTTATGGAGAATCAAATGTAAACAATACAAACCAAAACAGCTGTTTATAACCGTTTGACAGTTCTTGATTGATGACGGCGGGAAAATATATAGAGGTTATGCATAAATATTTATTTTATGTATGTAATAAATGCAAAATTATCAGGTTACTAAACAATCTGTAAATACTTAAGGATAACATAACTGTGCTAAATAAAAGCAGAAAAAAATATTTCCAAAATCTTCCGTGTTTTGATAGAAAACATATTCGTTGTATTGCTTGAAGTCACACTGTAACAAACCAATTAATTGATGTAAATTAAATTTCTCTTTTACTTTTCAATCCTCATTCCGTTTATAACAAAATCAGTTGATCACAGGCTAATAATAACTGTATGAATAATTAAACAGTAAATGATCGGCTTTGGGTAAAAGACGTTAAACGGCGTCGCTCATTTTACAGACGCCGTAGCCGAGTGGTACCGTGTCAGCCTCAAGAACAGTAGGTCGCGAGTTCCATCCCCATCAGGTGCGATACTTTTTGTTCAGTGCTATATTAATTATGGTGTATTAAATCGGTTTTATTTAAACCACATACATGTTTTCATTAAGTAATAAATGTGTTTTAATTTTTCTAATTAATTTTTATAATACATGTCTTATTCTATACGAGCGAAGCTCGGTCACCAGGTACTATCTTTCTTAAAGGATTTTGTACTAGGCTATCTACATCCTTATAATTTCTAACAAAATTTATATTTTTAGATTACTCTATCCTCACAGTATTTTCGATTAAATATACCCTCCCAATGAAACATAAACTAAAATATTATACTTGACACTATTCTTGGATTCGTTCATTGGGATACCGAACAAAAACGATACTGGACCCAGCAACTTTTCTTCATTGGGACAACGAACCCAAACGATACTGGACCCAGCAACTTTCGTTCATTGGGATAACGAACCCAAACGATACTGGACCCAACCGTCTTCGAACGTAAACGATACTGGACCCAGCAACTTTCGTTCATTGGGATACCGAACCCAAACGATAATGGACCCAGCAATTTTCGTTCATTGGGATACCGAACCCAAACTATACTGGACCCAACTGTCTTCGTTCATAGAGCTACCGAACCCAAACGATACTGGACCCAGCAACTTTCGTTCATTGGGATATCGAACCCAAACGATACTGGACCCAACTACTTCGTTCATAGAGCTTCTGAACCCAAACGATACTGGACCCAACTGTCTTCAAACGCAAACGATACTGGACCCAACTGTCTTCGTTCATAGAGCTTCTGAACCCAAACGATACTGGACCCAACTGCCTTCGTTCATTGATTTACCGAACCCAAACGATACTGGAACCAGCATCTCTCGTTCATTGAGCTACCGAACCCAAACGATTCATTAAATTAATGATCTTGATTAATGAATCATTTCGTCTTTTCAATAACGAAGTTATCTGAAATAACACGTGATATATTGCACTCATCACAGTTACCATGCACTAATAATTTCCGTAAAATACTCTCCAGAGTGAGCCAGTGTCTTGTGAATATGGATTAAATAAATACGTATATGATTTTCGTTGGAGTCTAATCTGAAGTGTTCGCAAACGTGGAAGAGACTTAATGTACGAAACCACTAATTGATAAAAAAAATATACATAATTCAATATGAGTTTATTGGTTACTAAACCCTTCCCTTAAAAGTACAATCTAATTAATTTGCTAAACAAACTTCGAACCTTGAACTTATCACGAACGTTTATCTTGAGCCCAAGCTTAAGTATGGCCGTGAAGGTCATGTGAATAGTCCACTTTTCAAAAACATCGCTAAAAACCCAAGGAACATCTAAACTGAATTTTATTTGTTATACATCGTGTAAGAGTTTTGAAAACGTAGCTGTCAAAGAGTTGTGGCGCTAATCCCGGTAATTACAATCGGCGTTATTGATTATTCAGCCGCAAATGGACTCGACTTAATGTTCCACCTTTCATTTCTCCGACTCTGCAAAGCCCCAGGGAAAATGTTACTGTTGGTTTGAATTGATACTCATCATAGCATAGTATTCGTATCATATTATTTAAAATTACAAAATGCTTTCAATACTTCTAATGATATCGCACGCAGCACGCTGGCGTGAGTAGAGCGAATTTCATAAAACTTATATTATTTACACCATGGAACTCGATTAGTACTGAGTATTCTGCTATGAGGGTCTTTAATATCTGCTTATATTGAGGCTGTTAACTAAGTAAAAACATATACGAAATTGTTCAATAATTAAGTGAGTTTATATCAATTTATCTATTCCCCATACGAATTATATGGGCAAAGAATGCGTAGGTTTGCTGCCAAAAGAAACATTAAATTCGTGGGTTTTATGGATATATTGATAAAACATCACTAGATGGACTTCCATACAGAATTTTGGAAGAATATTTAAGTAAATAAGTGAGTTATTGATTTTTAGTTATTCTCCAATAAGATAAACATTAGACAACGTACTGTGTTTAATAACTTTTAATATCTCAGTAACCTATTGACCTAGAGATATGATCCAAAATACTAAATTGTATTTCTTTGAGCTGAATTCAATGGTAAAAATAAATACCATCACCGCGAATTTCTAAATCAATAATATACTAATAATAATATTTCAAGTTTCATAAATATCTGTCGTTAAATAAGTATGTGAGTTATTTGTCTATCCTCCATAAGTTTAACATGGGAAAGAGTGTGCAGGTTTGCTGATGAGAGAAATACTGAAAGTAGGCATTTCTGGCATAAATAGTTTTTATTTTGACAGTTTATAATTAAGTTTCATCCACAACATTTTGCCATAAATAAATGAATTTGCCTATTCTCTATATGATTAACATTGGAAAAGGGTATGCATGTAAGCTCCCATGATAAACACATAATTTATGTTTTTAAGCATAAATGGATGGATGCCAACCACCTGAAGCTAAATACCGAATTTCATCAAAAAATAAATATTAATAACAATAATAAGTGAATTATTAACTGTCCCTTATCAAAATACAACGTACTGTGTTTAGATTTTTATAGATTTAGTTAGATTTTTTATATCTCGGTATCCGTTGAAGATAGAGCAAAACATTAATGTACTAAATTGTGTTGTTTAGAAGGCTAATTCTAATGGTAAAATATAAAATTAAAAAATTAAATTGCATATGATAAAAGCTAAAAACCAATTTCTTAAGTATAAAGCCCCTCAAAAATACCCCTTCCGGTTTACCGATATGATCGGATTACAAACTCGTCCGAATAAATATAGGAATACACGTCCCTACCAAATTTCCTACAAGATGTATTATGTTAAAAAACACACACACAAACACACACACACACGCACGAACGAACGAACGAACGCACGCACTACGAAAAATAACATGGTCCCGGGCTTAAGTCTTGCTATCATGAGACCTACGGTAATAGCTTCTTTCCTATGGAAAATTAGCTTAAGTTAGATATTTTTTAAAACTATATATAAATCAATTGAAAACTCCATTAATTGGTACAGCCCCTCAAAAGTGTAGTTAATATAGTCTGACTGCGTTGCCTAACAATCTCGTCCAAGATATTACAGAAAGGAACAACTCCACTGAATTTTATAATAATCAGATAATAGTTGCGGCTGTTATCACGACGACACACATATATATGTTTATATATAAAATTTTGAATGAACCCCCAACACGTGTTTAGGGGGTTGAGCTATGAACTTCTAACATGGTCCCGGGCTTAACTGTCACCATGCGGATATGTGATTAGCTTACTTTTCCGTAGGAAATTCGCTAATAAATCAGTGAGTAGCTTTTGAAAACTGAAGACGTTAAAATATACGTGTCAACGGCATGTAAAACAAATTACAAATTTTCAATAAGAGACTTGCGCTGTTACTGTTGGTATTCAGCGTCAACAGTAAACGTATTCTTGAGACAGATTGTTTATGTTGTGACGAACGTCATTGATGGGTGTGTGCATCCATCATAGCTGTCGTTTTATGTTTACGCCTTTAAAACCACCAAAATATTTTGCTATTCCATCACAAGTCAATAACTCTTGAAACTGACATGGTTTATAAAGACACTGCAACAGTTGAATAGATAGTTACATATAATAGTTTGATAGTTAAAAGGTAAAATTAAAAGTAATTTTTTAAAAATACTCACGTAAGTATAAAAGTCTCCAATGTGATTTAGAAGCATATCAGAATCTGCATTCGTATCATAATTGAATACAAACCCCTTATTAAGTTTAACCTACTACGTTGTGTAGTGTGCCAAGCAAATACAATACTACACACTATATTGAATTTATAATGTAACACGTTTTAAAAAATTAATAAAATTCACATAAACTGAAGTATAGAGGTAAATATTTTACATAAATAATAAACAGTGTAAAATATAAACTTTTCCCGTCTTAAATAAACGTAATTTCAAGTAAAGTAGAAGTCAGCGAATTAACAACTTTTGATGAAGGTGTAGAAAGTTTTGACAAACGATTGCCAGTTATACATGGAATTAATTGCTTTATTATTCACCAAATTAGACAAATATATTCTCATTTCACGGCTTTTAAAAGTTCGTGAGTAAGTGAATAAATAGTCCTTCAAAATGTTAAATGTTCGGGGAAAATGTTCCCCGGAGAAAATGTTTGTTCCTGAAACCAAACCTGATAACGAGGTTAAGACACTTGGCGTCCTCAGTCATTCCATAAACAAAGATGAATGAAGTATTTGTCGATAAATTATATGTAAAAATATTCTCTTTTATCCTGCTAAATTTTCAAATAAAAAATGGTCTATAAGTAGAACCTATGTTTGTAGTAGAAATGCATAGTAGAACTGAAATATGTCAAGGCACTTTCTGATATCAAGAAAGTTAATTTTATGTATCAGATTTCCTACGATTATAGTATTATCTAGGTTAACGTACCTTTTACCGTCTTATGCGGTGGCGTCGTCCTGTAATCCACGTACTTCGAGGTCAAGAATTGTCGTGGATAGTTGTGAGCGATGGTCGGTGGGTGTAGTATTCTCTTGTGTTAACTTCCGTTGGATTAACGTCCGCACTATTGAAAACTACGTTAATCCGCAAAGACTATCCTTATAATTAGACCAATTTGTAATTCAGAGGCGGTGGTTCGGATTCCACGTTAAACTGTAGGTCCCTTAGATATGCTATTGACTGCTGGACTAGTAATTAACAGTACTGTCTAAGGAACATATCAGCTTTAGTCAGTAACAAGACTACAAGATAGCGCCACAATCATCCAATACTCGTTTCTCATTCATACTTGGCTTAATACATACCTTGTGCTACGGTCGCCATTTCAATAACCTAATCCAACCTATCAGTTCTGCTCATCATTTTATAGGACGATGCACATTTCAGAACTTTAGAAAAAAATGTATTCATGGTCCATTCTGGACCACGAATACATTTAATTCATCTTACTGATTCTTCAAACATAAATTGAACATTAAAACACACAGAAACATATATAAGAATGGATCATGTTTTGCCTAACTCTAGACGTTTTTCTCAATAGTAGGCTATTGAGTATGCTTTTTTCTGTATTGTATCCAGTTTATATCTAATTGTATCCAATTTTTATCCATATTGTTTCAGCTATTTATTTAGTATTTTTGCTGAGTATGATTTAAATCTAATCTTTAGTTTTGTACATCATTTGGGATAATGTTCAAGTCCAAGCAACATGTCTGCAGATATAAAACTAACTACTAACTTAACTACACCTACTACTTAACTTAACTAAAACTTAAAACTAAAAATATCATCAATATTATATAATAGATTCTATAGGGCTCTAGGCCTCTGAGATGGAGATGACGACCAAAGTGACACAAAATACAGTACAGTATAGGAAATCAGCACACTGCAAAGGGATTCTATACACTCAGTGTGCTAGGTAATATTCATAGGGTGGATACCCATAAGAATAGATCAATAAGGCGTTTTAATACACGAAACACAAGAAGATATGCTACACCAATATCAAGGACTGTGTACGGAGAAAGGCTGCCGGAGTATATTTTCCGGGTTTGTTTAACAGGCTGCCTAGAGAAATAGAGGTAATCCTTGGTACTAGAGCCTTCAAAACGGCCATATATAAATGGCTTACAAGCAATGCAATGTATTTACCTTAGACTTTGGTTGATTTAAATAATGGTTGATTTGATAGAGGAGGATCTAGGCCCAAATTACTTATCTTTACCTCAGTACTCCTAACTATACCACACATGTCTACACACAGATACACAAGTTACAAATGTTAGTAAAAGGTTAGTCTACATAGAACATATTTTCAGAACAAATACAAATTTTTATGATAGAACACTTTTACCACTTTTCACACTGGTCAACTACACAGAATTTTAATTTTACACACATAAAGGTTATATACCACATAAATTCCCAACACCTGAAGCATAGGGAAGTTGTCAGTAAAACATAATTATTTATTTGAATGTAAATTATTTTTGTAGCCCCAGCTAATTGCTAGACTCAACATGACTTGTATCTCCGTTTTGTACAGATTAGGCTATGTAATATGTTTGTCTACTGTCAATGTTCTGCTTTCGCTTTCATCTCAGTTTCAATAAGGGTGCGTTCAGAAGGCAGTTTCAAAGGCTTCTGAATGCCAGTATATATTATTTCCTATCGGCATGTAATAGTTTTAGGTGTATTGGTTTTGTTTGTAAAATAGTAGAGAGGATAATTTTGGATTGGAAAAGTGCAAAGCACTGTATCAATAAAAAAACAAAAAAATAAGTAAATAAAACAAATGACAGAATAAAACAATCAATATATTAGAGTGAAATGTTTGCTAGCTGTCAATCTGTATGAAAGTTATAGGTGCCTGCCCTAAACCACTGTAGAATGTTAATAGTACTTTTTTCAATGTGTCGTAGGTTTATATTGTACTATTGGACCCCGCCGACAAGTTTTGAAACCTTGTTGGGGCCAGGGTGGGGACCTTGGTTGGGGCTGTAAACATTATTGAAATAAATTATTTGTATTCGTAAGCATGTTTTGTTGAGCTTAATTTTTGCGTTGGTGTTCAAAAGTTATTGTTTGATGTAATTGTACCCATAGGATATTTTTGGCTGATTGATAGGTAATTGATTCATTATTATGCCTCCTGAACTGTTTTTCAAAGGATATTAAACATTAAAACACACTTAAACATACATTCACTAAACTACAGTTGTGAACGACATGTGCCGGCCGGCGATAGATA
Source organism: Nephotettix cincticeps (assembly GCA_023375725.1). NCBI lineage: Eukaryota > Metazoa > Arthropoda > Insecta > Hemiptera > Cicadellidae > Nephotettix > Nephotettix cincticeps. The sequence goes on along the minus strand of CM041791.1, from coordinate 127,364,315 downwards.
CCTACTAAGGAAGAAAGAAGTGGACTTACTACCGTACCCTCACCTTCTGACCTTCAACTGTTATTTTAGTCATTTATTATTCATAGTCTGGATGTCGTTTATAGGATGAAATAAAACATTACAGTTGTATTTTAATTTTTCATTCAATACTTCATTTATGGTTGTTTTAAATGCGTTCTAAATATTCCATTCCTCTATTCATTCATTCATTCGAAGGGGCGGATTTCTTCCATGGCGCTTTAGCCGTAGCGACTTTTTGCGCAACCCTGAAAATACTCTATTGATACTTTGAAAAACAGTTCAAGAGGCATAATAATGAATAAATTATGATCATAGTCAAAGTGTATCAAAGTGTACAAGAGTATTTTAACGATATAACATGGTTAAACATACAACTCTTACCCAACTACATTATAGTACGTATTTACATTAAATTAACGATATAATATGGTTAAATATTCAAACCTTATTCAACTACAGCATAGGACGTATTAACAGTATTTTAACGATACAATATGGTTAAATATTCAAACCTTATCCACCTACAGTATAGGACGTATCAAGAGTATTTTAACGATATAATATGGTTATCTAACGGTTGACTGCAAGAGAGATTTATTTGAATTTGAGAACCAACGTACTCGGATTATTGGATTTGACATGTTTGAACTGATCAAGCTCTATGCATATAGAAAAGAAACTCTCGGGCTTATGCCAAGTTTGATCAACGTATGTTGACAGTTATTGTGGTTCTGCAGAGTATGAATAAAAAATGAAGGAGTCAAATATCTCGAGAGCGGAAGTGCAGAATCTTGAGTTGTCTAAAGGAAATACAATTGTGATACCATCTTGTCGACGCTCACACCGCACATGTTTCTTTGTGTTTCCTTATTCAAAATAAAAATTCTCCTGTGAGTTCTCGGATTATGCTTTCATTTTGAAAACCTATTTAATATTTTGGAATACATAAATAAACGAGTTAAAGTTTGTTTAAACATGTAAAACTATCGAACAACTTCAAAAAATTCCTAATACTAATTTCTAAATAGAAAAAATTGTTAAATGTTTATGAAATGAAATTACCAATTAATGAAATAAAACAATCAATTAACTTTATAGAAAATCGGTAATGAATGGCCAAAGAGTGTGAATTTCATGACGTATCCCTTCGATATTATGGTTCACAAGGCACTATCAACTGAAACCCAGATCAAGATGTACTCGTATATTGAAGCATTAAATTCGATACCTAAATACTATTTTTATTACATTAAAAATTTCTTTATTACTGTTATATTTTTAATTTTGATGTACAATTTCATGTCTAGAAGGTGCCGTCCGTTAAACTTACAAAAGTCCAATTTATTTAAATAACGAATAGGTTGAGTTATGGTACTCTAATTCATATATCCTATATGGAATAAATGGTCTAAGATTTTAACGAGGATTATTTTAGAGATATAATAGGAAACGCAGAATTAAAAAAAAAACATGGACTGAAGAAAAGCCACTGGAGTTGGAGTTGATACAATAACAATAGTCAGGGATACGATCCAATGCATTCAGTTAAGTGTATTTGACTAAGGAATCTGCGTCAGTTGGATTATGCGCATTTGAGCCTCGCATCAGCAACATCAGGCTACACGGTTCAGTGGCATTAGGCTTCATGATTCAGCGACACAACCTGTCTAATAAACCAATTACGCTGTATCGGGGGTGGAAGTTAATCGGTCAAGATAAATTTGTGTGATTGGTAAACATAACGGTTGGATTTAATATCAGTATTGTCAACCAGAATACTCAATATCAGATTAAATCTTAAGAGGCCAATCACTAGAATTATTTTGACTTACTTTCTAAAGTAATCATCAAACAATATTACAACGAATTTAAAAAATAGATTTAAATACTTTTCACACTGTTTCTTGTTCTGAAATTTTAAGGTATAATTTTGGCAAATCATTGAAACTACAAAACAGTTTCGGTGTAAGTTACAATTAAAATAAGAATTATTGAATCCCTTAATTCTAGTGTGAAAAACTATTATCACAGAGGATATAACGTGTATACGCAAAGCTATTATATACAATGCACAAGAAATTGAAAATAAAACGAATACATCTAACGATTGATTTAGGCTGGAATATACATTTAGATAAATTATTATCAATATTCCTCGAGAATCTTTTTTCTTTCAAGATTGTAATTTGTTGTAACCAAATACATTACGAAAATGTTTATTTTTCCAACATACATTCCATTTTATCCAATGTGTTGTGCCTATGAGGCTCGAAAACTAAAGCAAAGATGTTAAATATAATAAAAAAATCTACAAGAATATTTACAAAAATTAAGGTAGTACTTAGTATCTGCAATAAACAAATTCAAAGAATTAAAACCTGAACAGTCTATGTACAATAGATCTTTGACAAAATTATTATAACACAAAACCATCCAACAGCTCCAAATTGACTGACATCCACACAAACTACAAAAAAACTACTATTGCTAATCAACGATTTTTTCACGGAAAAATTCATCTTACATTGGATCTATAAAGAATATACCTCAAAACATCAAAACTGAAGAGAAATATGATACATTTAAGGCTAAATCAAAAGGTTTTTTGGAAGATAAAACTATATACTCTCTTGAAGAGTACTTTTCCCCCTCCTCACAGATGTTCCTGGGTTTTATTATAATTTCCATAGAAAATCTTTTATTGACCCACCATTCAGTTGAGTTATAGATTTCGTTGTATTGATATTACTGTCAAATTGTCCTTAAAGAGATAATTTTTTCTTTTTCTTTAAATCCTCAAAACTGAACATTTTAATCTACACAGTGAAAACACTCATTTCGGCTGAAAACAATTAAAAAAGAGATTTAAGAGCTGAAAATTTAGTTCAACCGTAACTACTGAAAATATAGCCAATTTATTTCATTATGATTAATTTTTGAAAAACACTTTTGAATAGTGTTTTTTCGATGATGTATAGTTTTTACTATAGTGTTATTTTTTTGTTATTTTGGTAGTGCTTTACATTAAAAAGTTCTCGTACGCTTTTCACTTCAAGAAAGCATTTTTTTGTAAATAAGCGAGTTTAGGTAACGCATTGAATAAAAATGCGAACAATTTAATCTCCTAAACAAGCAAAAACATAACAAAGGATTAAACAGTTTAGTTGTATTACTAAAAGTTTAAATCTGCTGTAATAAGTGAAAGCCTTTGGATCAGACCTCTGTCAGATCGGTGAGCTCTAAACAAAGTTAGACTTTGGTAATACCTTGTCTTTTGTTTGATCACATACCAAATAACCTGTTACGTGACTAAATCCGTCGTAATTTAGATGGTATTTTTCAAAGATTATTGCTGAAAAATGTGTTTTAGAAACATAATTTCCGTATTCTTGTCAAAAAGATTTTCAATTTGTTATAACCTATTCACTAATGTACCCATTATAGTTCTTATTACGTATTAGAAGATGAAAAAATTAAATATTTAAGAGAAAATAACTACAAAATTTTTGATTATTTGAATAATAAACAAAAATAATGCTTAGTATTATATTTTTATAGTCGATTTTCAAAGATATTCTTTGAAAAACGATTTCTACTATAATTCTTTAATAATGTATCTTCTTTCTTATATTAAAGATAAAACTCAAAATAATTTACTAGTCGACTCAAAGTACAAGTCGATTCAAAGATTTATGTGAATACTTGAGAGCTCAATACATTTCAGTCACTGATAAATAATTAATTACAGAATGAAATACTCTCAGTTCAATGTCTGTAAAGTAACTAAAGCTTGAATTCATTGATTTTCATATATTTTAATAAGAATATTTAAAAATGTCAGTGCTCTAATATTGAAATTGGCTTTAAAAATTCTGGATATTTCAAATATAAAGTTCTTTACAAAAAAGTAATTAACTTTGAAATTGTGATGAAAATTAAATTATGATTTGAGTATGATGTTCAAACTTGAACACATTCTCAATAAATATTTATTATGACATGTTTTAATCAATATTTTAAGAAAAAGTAAATCCAAGCATTAGGAGTAATCGCCGTTTAAAGGGATTTATTAAACGAGATCAACGGCGGACATCAAAAGACTCGATTTCGGGAACGCTTAGAAATAAATTGGATTTGCTTAAGGATTTTTATTCTCCACGCAAATTAGATTTCCTCTAAGATTCATTACAATGACTGTTTCTATCAAGCAGTAGATGGAGGCATGTTTGGAATACTAAAAAATCCCTGCAAATTTCAACCTTTGACCGTATGTATTGCCTTTGTCAGGTATAGGCTTGGATATGATGCCTGTGTTGAGTCCCGTTTTAAAAGTTGATTCTGATTTAATTGAAAAGCTACAGTTTGAATTCCTCATATTTGTGTATTTTAAATGTTACTATGTACATTCGCATCAAGTTTCGTAAAATGATTTATTGCTATTACAGTATTTAACTTTAAACACCTTTATGAAAGAAGGGCATTTACCAGTCTGATGATCCTTTTTAAATCAATCAATGGAATGTTGGATGACCTTGAATTAGTTTTTACAAAGAATACCATTTCGTGTTCCAGCTTTCACCAGCAGAACTATGTATTTGTTTGCCCTACCCTATACGTTAACCCATGCGACATATCCCGATGATGCGGATTTATTTTGGAATATTAGACTGTGTTTTTTCAAATAATATATATGTTATTTTTATATTTTATGTTTTAGATATTTTTAATACTAGTAAAATTAAACTGAAACTATTATTATGATGATAATTTTTCAATAAAAGTTATCAATTTTCCAGAATACTTATTATTTAATTCTACGTAAATTTAAGTTTAGATTCTTGGTGTGATTTTTCAGGCAATTACGACATTTTTATATGGCCAGAAGATCAAGGCACAGTCAGATGTTTAGTTATATTAATTTTTTTGTGGGCACCGGTAGTACATCAACTTAAATGTAGTTTTGTATTTTATTTGAACATACAAACTGTAATTGGGCTTGTCCTGTATGGTGTTTGACATGTAAACAAATACTTATAAAACAAGCTTTATTCCTTCAACGTGACAAAACCAATTTTAAAAATATAATATGTAGTCAAGAACAGGTAATAGATTTTACTCGCCAACAAAATATATATTATTTTGAGTTAGTCAGTTCATCCCCTCAATTGATTTTAGATACGTTAGACTCTAAAATAAGGCACACTGATCAACATGAATTCATGAAAGTTTCTGAAATATCAACCACAATTACATTTAAAATTTCAATTTTGGAAAATCAATTAATCAATCAGTTTAGAAAAACAGTGTTACTGTATAACCTTCTGAGTTGTGTTGAGGAAAAATTCATAATTTTTCGGTAAAGGCATCGATAAGTCTACCTTGTAAAGAAATGATGAATTAATATTTATCATTTCTGAATAATTTCAGTACTTAAACAGGATCATCAGTGGCCAACACAGTGCCAACTAGAAAGCCATTAAGACTAGGGATTCCAATGTTGAGACAACAAAACGCTTTCTGCCCGTAAATTAGGAACTGTTCGAAACATTCATTTGTCTGCTTTGTTTTACTAAAGCCCACTAGTGCTAGATAATGAGTAACAATCTCTCTCATTCAAGCTTATTCTCTTAGTATTGTTACATAATATTTTTCCTGAATCAACAGTAAACTTGTCGTAAGAAAGACTATGTTGCCCTAAACAAGTGTCACGTATATAGAAATGGAATGTAATAAATGTTTTTAAAAATATCGAGGTATTTAAAATAACTATTTAATAAAAGCATAAACGAAATAGCAGAAGACACTTTAAATCGTGTATCCATAGTTTAGAAGGGGTTTTTTAGAATCGGGAAACAAACTTGGTCGAGGTATAGAATGATAGGAAAATAACTGTTTATGGGAGCTGGGATGTAAAATAATAGTGTAGAACAATGTGGTTCGAATCAAAAACAGATGAATCTCTGAGTATACATAACACCTATTTAAAATGAATTTAGTTACTGATAATAAAAAATATCTTTAAATTCCCAGGCGTCCAAATCGCCACACGGTTTAAGAGATTGCAGTTTCAAAACTAATATTCTCCCTTTCAAATTAATGTTAGAATTGGTAAAGTCTCATTTTAAGGAGTATAAAACTCTGTAAATATATCTTGCTCAGCTATATATTTGAAATAAGTTTTTTGTCGCTATGAAATAAGTATATTTAAACCCATTAATGTTAATTATGAAAAGTTGTTATTTTTAGAATCTATCATAAGTCATATAAAAATATTGTTGTTTGTAAGACATAAGACTCTAAAAATTGAGATTAAATCTTAATGAACACTGTTTATCGCTTATAATAGTTACAAGCCTATGTTTTAGATATGGTGCATTAATGTGGTAGACCTATTGTTTGTTTTTAAGTATAACATCCTTCCTTTTATAAATGTTCAAAATGTATTATTTAATTTATATTATATAATACTCTATTATTTAAATTGATTAGCTAATTCAAATTTCTTTAACCTTAACTTCGATAATTCAATGCTGTGAAATTTCCCGTTATTACTCATTGATTTTCTGAGTCCTGAGTTTGGAATAGTGAAGTCCTACCGAGGTAGTATTGAAGAACTCCAGACATCATCATCATTAAACCGTCTCGCTCCTTGCTTCGCTCTTGACCCTTCAATTCCAGATCAAGACTACCATTCGTCAAAACCATAATTTTTTATCATGAATAATATAATAAATATAATAATATAATAAAAAACAAATATAATTAGATCTGACACTAGGATTCACAGTACCAATCCATCCAATGTGAACAAACACGATACAAAGGTTTCAGCACCCTGAAATTACAATATTATCATATTTCCTGATTCTGAAAATGATTCCATCGTGATGAAAAGAACATTACTTGGTCGTAACCAGCGTTCAATACACCATTTGAGGTAATTGAGTTTAATTGTTGCTATTTACCAATAAAGCTTTTTTCACCACCTAAAAGGATCTTACCCAACTTCAAGTGTAGACTATCTCAGATTCGGACACCCGAAAGTATGACTGAAAAGATCGTTATTCTATTTTGTTAATATACCAACCAATGTATATTTAATAAATTTGTATTAGTTTTTATCTGTAAATATGGCATTTTTCGAGTGATAAATAGTTTCTAAGTTACACATTATGGTAGTTTGTATTTGACTGGGACGGTGCCGTGTTATGTTATCCAGCTATTTGGAGGCCAGTGGACGCGATATTCCCTAGTGAGGATTAACGTCACAATTGAATACTCCGTTCATCCACAAAAACCATCAGAACGATTAGACCAGTAGACCAGTAATTAGACAATAATCTCACAATCATCTCAAACTCATTTCTCATTCGCGCTTGGATTAAAATACCTACATGGATATGCAAAAAAACAAAGTAAACCAAAACGAAGTGCAGCCCTTTTTAGTATGAACTATAGCTTTAAACTAACTAACGAATTTAAATACTTAGGAGTAACCCTAGTCAATAGTAATAGAGAATAAAATGAAATCATTATGGAATAAGATCTGCGGAAAGGTGCTACTGGGACCTGAATAAGCTACTAAGCAGCAAGCTATTGAGTAAGAAAACTAATTTTAGTTTTCTTCAAGAATCTATAAGAATGTATAAGAATCTATAAGACTATACTACAACCAATAATACTCTATGGTTGTGAAATTAGGGCTTTAACGAAAGTATTCAGAAAGAAAGTTTATTACGTTTGAAAACAAAGTACTAAGGAAAATATATGGACCTATTTATGAAGAATAAGTGTGGAGGATAAGGAAGAATAGTGAACTGAGAGACTTATATCATGAGTCAGACTTAATTGCTATAATGAAGAGCAAACGCCTGAGGTCGCCGGGCCATGTTTAAAGAAGGGGAGATTCCAGCTTAATTAAACAGGTATACAAGGGTAGACCCAATGGTAGAAGACCCGTGGGAAGGCAGAGACTGCAGTGGTACCAAGACCTTAAGGACATGAGAAAACCGGGAGCAAGAGAAGAATCGACCGAAGATAGAGAAGAATGGAGGCGGATTGTTGGCGAGGCCAAAAACCACCTTGGGTTTACATGGCCATATTTTAAATCTCCTAGTTATTAATGATATTTACCTTAATAAACATTTATTTGTTAAACTAAATATAAGAAATAAAGTCACCGGACAATTTAAAATGGATAGTTTGACATTTAGCTTTAAAGAAGTAAAATATACCTACAAAACATAAAACTTTTTTAAATAGTAAATTAATTGCTATGAAGGGTCATTATATAAATAGTTCATTCGCATCGTAAGTACATTCCATACTTTTAATAATTCGCTGGACAGTTCTGTAATATGGCCCCCTCCTAATCCGAGGACCACCGAGACTAATCTGGACCCAGTTACCTTTTGGTTTTTAATTAAAAACCAGTTCGATTAAAAATTCAGTTTAATTAAAAACCAGTTCAGTTGTTCGATCGGTAATTACCGTTCGAACAAAATGACGTTAAGTTATCAAAAGGTTGACGTTAGCTAGTGACAAAATCAGGGCTGTTTCCTTTCAAAAAGTCGAAATATTTTTTAGCGAATTTACTATAGGTTATTACCGTAGGTCTCACGTCAAGGCTTAAGTCCGGGATGTTACTTTTTCGTTCTGAGTTGTCTAGAGGCAAAAACAACAGTAATGAAAGATTTTTTTATGTATATGTGTGTCCGTGAACACGATATCTTTCGTAAAAATGGTCCGATCAAGACAAAATTTCGTAGGGACGTGTATTTCTACATTTACTAGGACAAGTTCGTAATTCTGACGTATCTGACAATTGGAGTTTTGGGGGGGGGTTTGTACTCCGAAAATAAGCTTTTTGTGGTTTTATTATGTAATTAAAAAAATAACTTTACACTTTTACCATTAGAATTTGCTCAAAAATCTACACAATTGAGTAGTTTAAAGTTTTACTCCATCTTCCACTGTTATCGAGATATTAAAAAATCTAAATACAGTACGTTGTACTTTGGGGCTCCAAAGTTAAATTATGGATGATAAGGAAAAATTAATATTTCACTCATTAATCTACATTTTTGGACCAAACTTGGCATTTAGCTTGATGTGGTTAAAATCCACCCATTTAAGCTTAAAAATAATAGTTTAAGTGTTTATCATGGCAGCTAACCTGCATATTCTTTTATATATTTATAGTATAGAGCATAGGAAAATAACTCTCATATTTATCATCAGATATTGATGAAACTTGTCTTATGTTGTTATTATATTAATTTGGAAATTCACTGAGTAAGCAGGTCTGCTGCCATAGGGGTATTTTATATACCTTTGATGTAGAAAGTATGCGAACATATAAACTATAGTCTGTGAGGCACAGGAGTTTTGTTGAACTGAACGGCCCGCACAAGTGTGTCATCACAACACCTGTTGGCCGTGTCGAGCTCGAGCTGTAGCGCGGTCGTGTGTGCGCGTGTGAGAGCGTGCGCAGCAGCGTCGCGACGCCCAGCGACCAGCGAACAGCGACTCGCACAGTTGTATCGCGTCGTCGCGCGTCCGGATTCCCTGCTCTTGGAAAAGTTACAACTTCAGGCTCACACTTGTACTCCTGCCTACATTCGTTTGGAGTATTTAAATTCGTTGAAATAGTGGTTCTTGACAATACGGGTCCATTGATTTTTTTTATCGAAGGAGAAGTGGATTTTAGGATGATTTAAAAGGTAATTTCTAAATTAGTACTTAAAGTATAGTTTATAATTAGGAAGAAAAAATCGTATTTTTTATTTTTTTAATGTAAGGTGTTTGCTGTGTTTTTGTTCAATAAAATTTAAAGTGACAAATATTGCCAGAAATAAAAGTTTTACAAAATGCTAGTAGAATCTATGTAATTACATAATTTACTCTCATAAACAAGTAAAATTCTTATAAAAACAATAAGTGATCAATTTTGGTACATGAACATTAAACGTAAATAAATAAAAATACTTTGACTCTTTTGTAACGTAACTCTAACTAGATCCAAATTAGTTATAAACTCACGTCCGCCTAATATATGTCTTCTTCTTATTCAATTAAGTATTTAGTAAATGAATTAAAGTAAAGAAACCAACAATTTGAATTATTGATTTGTATAACTTACGATAATTAGGCATACATAACCTAAAATACATTGAAACATTGAATTAATTTAAATGCCACCAATCAAAAATTTAAATTAAAATTTAATAAAAATGAAATAGTATTATTAATCGTAACGGAATTTCGCACAACGAATTTGAAAAAGAATTTTAAGAGAATTAGATTTAAAGCTGTTTTTCAAAGAGAATGCAACAAGTTTTTAAATTTATTATTTTATTTGTTATCTAATAACCGTGCAATGGAATCTAAAACAACCTATTATTTACTGAACTGACTTAAACAAGCTTTTTAACAAAACAATAATAAAAATAAAACTGTTAACAATTATGAGTAGATAACCTTTATTAATATGATATTATATTACAAATTGAATGTGTGAACGGTTTTGAACCATTGAGATCTATAATAAATCTAATAAGTCTAAAATTAGACGTATTTACAGATATTCGTCGTAAAGAAAGATTGTTCATAATTTGGTGGTGTACCCGAATTTTATCAATATTTATTATCCTGAATTAAAAAAATAGGTTTAGTATTTTTAAATGTATTAATGTCTGAAAATATTCAGAAATAAATGTTTCTAAGAATTAAGTCAGCCATACGGTGAAAATAATATAAAAGTCTACTTAAACTATTTAAAATTAACACAAAAGTTATTCATGTTGAAATTTTACATGTTCAACTGTTAATTAATGGCATATTAAGTAAACAGTAATAAAATCTGAAACTAAAATCCAGTTTAGGACCTGTAATTAAATCCAATTGTAATTGTTTTTAATGAAAATCGAGATTCTCAAGTTTTGGATTGTACTCCAACTGCGACTTGCATGATAGTTATCGGATATGCACAACATAATGCCTTGTCATAATCCTACTGAGCTTTTAACTTGAATAAAATATACCTATAGCTTTTATCATATCCTTAACACAGCATGATCTTTGCTTGGTGAAATTGTAGTCAAAAATTCGAGAAACAAACACAAAAAGTTTAAAACTAGCCTATATAACTTTATTATAGTTAAAAAACAAAAGTTAATGGTTATAAATTAAATTGACTACATCTATTGAGATAAATAGGTGAAAAATAACAAGACCAATTTCCTTAAAGAAACCAGATATCCTAGTATTTAATTTTAGACAGGATAACTTACAATTTATAGAATTTATGTTATCCTATAAATTTAACATAAAAATATGAATAATCACCCTCCTTCAGCCCAGAGCTCTGTATGTTGGCATTGCATATATAACGACATACAGCATTTGGGCGCACTGTGGAGTTAAGTAAAGTTAGTGAAGGCTTATAATCCTGTATAATGGCTTATTACGATACATTCCGTAATGGCGACCTAACCAAAAGAAAAAAAACACAAGAATACAAATAAGAGTTGATTAAACGAGTTCATATTTAATATACAACGTGGCATGGCCAGATGATATACAAATCCAAAATTATTTATGAACCTAAATTGGTTTTTAGTGGTTCATAAAAATGTATGGTGGACTTTCTTTGGACCAGATACGTTTGAGAAAGATACCACGAAACAATAATATTAAAATTAAAATGCGTAATTTATTATTATATTATTATTTTTAACTATAAAGATATTACAATGAGTAATAAAAAAAGGCAAATATGGGAAGTTAATTTAATTATTTTTTCTGGTACTAACAATTTCTACGTTGTTTCAAGAACAATATACACCATATTATAAATCGTGCAAATTTTCATGTCTAACTTTTGAAATAAAAGAAAAAAACCTAATATGACAGTGTTACCACATAAACAAAACAAAATTTTTCTTAATGTGGAATATCCCTAAGTTAAAACTGCTTTACCTATATGTGATTAAATATGTTTATGGAACTATAACCAGTATCCCAGATATTTTAAGCTAAGTTATAAGTGGGAAATTAGTAGTTGATTGTGGCGAGATCCTGTAGTCTTATTATTGGCTACGGCTGGTATGTTCTTTAAATAGGACAGTTAAATAATAATCTCCATAATAACATCCAATAGCACCTAAGGGACCTACAGTTTAACGTGGAGTCCGAACCACTGCCTCTAAATTAGGAACTTCAATTCAGGAGGATGAAATTTTTACTATTCTAGCTATTCATAGAATATAATTAAACTGTAGGTGCGCCCTAGCTATTTAATAAGTTCTGTTGATGTTTGAACAAAAATTGTTTAATAAATTTATTATTTTTACTTTATACGACCAATGGAGTATGTACAAACCACGATAAAAGCCTTATCTTTGACTCGTAAAATAAAATAAAAGTACCCATACAAAGTACTCGGAGGTCCGAGCTTTGCTAGCTGCATGAACCTGTAACAGCGTAAATAATTAACTAAACGCTAATGCATCGGTAACGTGAAATCAATATTACCATTACAAACGTTTTTGTTTCTTTTTAATGTTTTTATTTTGAAGCCCCCTAGTGTACGGTGTCTGCTTTTTATTACTGGCTGGGTATTTCAGTAGCTAGAGTTTCTGCTTGTTAATTGGTCAACTGAAATTTGTCATTTACAATTCACATGTCATTAAATCTATAAATATCATCACACTCCCCTTTCTCTCATATCCACATTGAAGAATCTACCGTAGGGGGATTTGTGTTGTTTTATACGATATGACAAATTAGAGAAAACTCTCAAGAGAGAACTTAAACGTTTACACACGTATAAAATAATTACATGTTTGTATATGGAGATTACGACTATTTTGGAATTTTTAAACCCACAATTATGTACCGATTTCGCCAGGTGGAATATATAATTTATTTATCAGATTCATTGCTTCAAAACGTTTATTTAATTAAAATACTATACTTTTCAATTTTATTATTTTACTTTCTCCCCTTATACATAGTAGTAATGTAAATAAGAATTCGTCAAAATTTTCGAATTTGAGTTGAGGGTGGATATATCCGTTTTGGTCCCCATATCCAAAAAGTGGGTTGGAGGTGATTCTGTCCGTCCGTTTTCTGTCTGTGTGTGTGTCTGGATGTGTACAGTGCCACAGCCTACCCCGTTGGTCCGATTTAGATGAAATTCGGCATGTATATATATAGTCACCGTATCAAAGTTTTTTTAATTTTTTTTATTTTTGTTTTTAATGTATTTTGTAATATAAAAACCCCTTAAAAAAAAAAAATTCACATAGTAAAAATACGAATCCTGTAGTCTACCAGATAAAAAAATATCTAAAAAAAAAAAAAAAAAATAAATAAAAAAAAAAGAAAAAAAAAAAAAAAAAAAAAAAAAAAACAAAAAAAAAAAAAAAAAAAAAAAAAATAACAACAAAAATTAAAAAAAAAAAAAAAATTAGACAAAAAAAAAAAAAAAAAAACAAAAAAAAATAAGAAAAAAAAAAAAAAAATAAAGACCATAAAAAAAAAAAAAATTGAAATGAAAAAAAAAAAAAAAAAAAAAAAAAAAAAAAAAGAAAAAAAAAAAAAAAATAAAATAAAAAAAAAGCCAACGACATAAAAAAAAGAAATTTAAAAAAAAAAAAAAAAAAAATGAAAAATAAAATAGAACGAAAACCATAAACCCGAACGTCAATAAAAAAAATCAAAATGATCAATATGACTCTTACCGATTTTAAAAATACTATCATTTACGTAATTTATTTTTTAAAATTTAAGTTTAATAGTGAGCGTACTTAAATTTTCTGTAAAAATTTGTAAAATTAGTTATAAATGTCAAAAAAATGAAAAGATAATTTTAGCGTAAAACACAAAAAAAAAAATCAACTACATTGAAACCATTTACTAAACAAATTGTATGAATATTTGTCTCCGACAAACGGTTCCAGAGAAAATAAAATTTACTGATAAACATATTCTGAAAGCGCCCAATGTTATTCTTATGAAAAATAAAAAATCAATCTTCCTTACTTCCACCCGTTTTCCATGAACTTTTAATGTAACAAATCACCGAACAAAACAAGCTCAAAAAAGCTTGGTATTGGGGGGCAGTTAATAAAATTTGAACAAATAAATTATTAAATTATATTTAGAAAATTTTGGATTTGTTTTGTTACAGATTGTCTTTTTTAAATTTACTTAAGGGAGAAAGTATGTGTCAGTCCACTGATACCGTTTATTTTAATTAAATTAAAATGTACAGATTGTAAAGTAATTTTGAACATTAAACTAAGAATTCTCAAATAAATCAGTCACCATACGAATACTTACTTCTAAATATAAAAAATTAGCCAAATTTTCTGAAAACCATTAAAGAAGAATTAAAGAATTTTCTTTTTTCTTATTAAACATTTATACATAAAAACATTATGTATATTTCACTTAAACATATTCTATGCCTTATTCCTATGTAACAACCTGTATTAATGAACCTGTTGTCTGAGAAATTGATTGATAGCTTTTTAATTTTATGTTTATTGCCATATGTTAAATATTTGTAAATCCATGAAAATATCTTATATTTCTTAAAATGCTTCATTAAAGACTTGAGACCAGCATAGATTTTTCAATTTTTACAGTAATTCTGAATTTTAAAGGTATTCTGTGTGTCTGTGATCGTTGTGCAGATAACACACATTATTTATATTCTAGTATAGTAAATAAACTAAGACCAAAATTATACCAATACCGGTTATACTTTGGTTTATATTGGTCTTGGTATATTTTGAGGTTGGGGAGCGCTGGTCCAAGGATGAAGCGCGAGACTTTAGTTGGCAAGGTCCCGGGTTCAAATCCAGCCAATCTCCAATGGTTTCCCTAAGTGTACTGTCACAACCCACTAGGTCTTCAGACTACCAGACTTCAGCCCAATGCACACGGTGTAACTGGGCACACGGTGTTTTACAACTACTCGCGTGCAACTGGTTTGTGCCCTAGGCAATGTATTGGAGGGGAAAGGTGCATTCGTTGCGACTGGTTTTTGACAACCTCAAACCAGTCACATGCAACCGTGAGCCCCGTGATTGCAGTTGCGTTGTGGACTTTAGTTGCACGAGACTATGTAATGATTTGGTGCTCTTTTGATGGGTTTGCCAGGTAAAAAAAGGCATTATAGATTTAATTTTGCCGTAACTGTGGTATTACCGTTGTTAGGTTCCATGATGCTGAGGTGTTACCGTTTTAGGTCCACAGATAGCACAATGCAGAAAAATTAGGTCATGCATAAGGGGCGACTGGGTTTACAATTTCATAAGAAATTATAACTAAATTTAAAAAGTTAACTAATTATACTTATTAACACTCTAATAATTGCACGCAACTGACTTACAACTAGTTTTAAAACTTCTGGCTGCAAGCTGGTTTCATACTGGTTTGCTATGGCAGTTGTAAAACAGTCACATTGTGTGTGCTGAGCCCAAATCCTGGGATGAGAAGGAAGGACTGTAAAAAAGGATATATTTTGAGGGCCGTAAGAGTTACAGGTGTTTAGTAACGGTTGGAGGATCGCATCGCAGGATCGTAGGTCCTTGTTGACTTTGGGACTCATTACGAGGCTTCAAAGCCGCTCCTGAGACTCGGCTATCAGCTCCCCGGAGAGATATTCCTTCCCGCGTTATTGATCGCCGTACCTGAGCGTCTAATGAGCGAACGCACTTTCGCGCCACCACCACGTCAATAACTTCCATATTTCCTAACGGTTAATATACTTAAATTAGAATAAAATAAAATTCAAACGTTTATACATCAATAAAATAAATTTAAGCGTTCACATATAGGTTATAACGACTCTTGAGAATTTTTAAGTCTATAAACCACAATATTATGAATGATATTTGAAATAAGAAGTACCGATTTCGCATGGTGGAACATATATTGACATGGTCATAGCTCAGGGGGAGGGGGTGTTGGCAATTTGTCAGACCAAAATTTGAAACAGTGACGTCATTTGGTTAGTGATGTCGTAGTTTTGTTAGCTGTATAGATGAACAGAAAAATTCCCTTTAGACATACAGTAAACATGATGTAATCTATTTCCCACAGGGAAGTAAATACAACTTTTTTCTATTTAAATCAGGTTGATTACTCGATAGAGAGCGTACTTAATACCTTTTGGTTGGTTAAATTACTAAACCTCTCACTTTTTTATGTTTGTTTAACTAAATGAAAATATTGAAATATAATTTTGTAGATTACACTATCATATGCATTAGACGAATATTCCTTAAAGCACAGTCGGTAGTAGCTATGTTCGCATTTATATAAATAATTTATTAATAATAAAAGTTAAGTTACAATAATGAAGTTATAAGTATGTAACATTGGTATATGTATGGTATTCATTTATAATATAATGATAATAGTAGTAGCCCTATTAGTGAACGTTAATAAAACAAAATTATGTAACAATATCGAGTACAGGGAAAATATATAAGTGCAGTAATGTAATTTATGAATAATTTGTGAAGTTGAGCAGCCATTTCGTTGAAACTATTTCGTTGAATTTTTTTAAACTCATTGAAGATTCTCTAATTCCGTTAAAAAAATTACGTCTCAAATGATATCCTTTCTGTTATACTAACCTAATTACGATATGTTCAAACATATAGATCAACATAAATATTTGAAAACAAAGTTAAAGATAATACATTATGCTTCATCAGATGTTTGATTGTCCGTCATAAATAAGCATTTTTATGTGGCACCGAACTATTTTAAAACCTGATATTTTTATTGAGTAGAGAGTCGAATAAAGATTTTACTTACTTCCCTGTGAGATATCACACTGAATTTTACTGACGGGGATGGTGGCGTCATCCTGTAATCCAGCTACTTGGAGGTCACGAATTGTGGATAGTTGTGAGCGATGGTCGTTGGATGTAGTGTTCTCTTGTGTGGATTAACGTCCGCACTATTGAAAGCTACGTTAATCCGCAAAGACCATCCTCATAATTAGACCAATTCGTAATTCAGAGGTCGTGGTTCGGATTCCACGTTAAACTGTAGGTCCCTTATTTGCCATCGGCTGTTGGGCTATTAATTAACAGTCCTGTCTAAGGAACATGTCAGCCTTAGTCAGTAACAAGACTACAAGATCGCGCCACAATCATCCTACAATCAACTCTCATTCATACTTGGCTTAAAATACCTACCTTGTGGTATGGTCGCCATTTCAATAATCTAATCTAATCTAATATAGGTTAGATCATGGATATGTATAAAGGGAATGTTCATCTAATCAACTGTTCTTATAACCAAACGTATGACGTCACTAACCAAATGACGTAACTAACCAAATGATGTCATTGTTTCAAATTTTGGTCGCTGAAATTGCCAACACCTCCCCTAGCTAAGATATCCATGTCAAAATATCTAAATGTTGTCATATGATAAAGATTACTGTCTTTAACTTAAAATAATTTATAATATAATACTGTATTTAATTCTCTTTGGGAAATATCTTAGATCATGGATACGTCCTACGGTAATATTTTAAATCCTTATAACCTTAGAAGAATCCTTAGAGAATCCTTATAATCATATCTTCCGTTGCAATTTTCGCGTGACGCGAATCGCTCACCCCACCCCGAAAACTTAGACATATCTATGTCAAAAAATATTTGCATTTACTTCTCTGTGGGAAATAAGTTAGATCATGGATATGTATAAAAAGAATGTTTTCGATTCATCTAAACAGCTGTTCTTATCTTTCAAATTTTCATCTCACAAATTGCCAACCGCCCCAGAGCTAAGACATATCCATGTCAAAATTAGTCTACACTTTATTTTATTGACGTGGTACAAATTTATAGGGCTTTACTATAAACGTCTTACTTAGGCCCAATTTGTTTTACAAATTATAAAAAAACGGGTTTTAATTGACTTGAATAAGTTTTGTAAAGATTTCAATCCGTTTAGGGAATAATACTAAATAAAATTTCCATAATCAGGGTGCAGCGAGTGGTAAACAGGTGCTGTAAGTGGTGCGGGTATGAAGCCGTATCGACCACCCCTCCTTGCCCCCCCCCAACTTGTAACGTACACAGCCAGGTAGGGAGGGGGAGGTTTAGTGCCGTCACGTGTGTGCTTGCTCTCATAAACGAAGGCGTATTAGCACAGCTGGATGGGCGATGAATAAAAGTACAAATTCTGGAGGGTATGAGTTACATAAAATAATGTTCGACTCATTTCTATTATTTATTAAAAATATTAGGTTAGATTAGATGATGGATTAGATTAGATTATCAGATTATTGATTTCATTATTATACAGATACTATAGGATTCGGAAGATTATACAAATTTAGATGATAAAGAAACATGTACTTTATAGAGACTTATTAAATTTGATACCTTGTAAAGGTTTTGTTTGGGTAGACATTTTTATGAAATGGCCGCCATTTTGAAATTCTTTTGATAAAAATTTTGTCAAGTAGTTGAATGAAACCATAAATTAAAACTCGTATACTAATTTTCATGAATATACCTCAAAACAACAATTATTTAAAACATGAACATCGTTGCTATTTAAAACAACAATATAAAATGGCTGACTATTAATATTCCGAATTACTTATTATTCTAAATTAAAAAAAAAAAAAAAGATGCCCCAAGCGCCCCCCAAACCACCCCCCCAGTCCCCCCCAACCCCCCCCAAAAAGCCCCAACCCCCCCCCCCCACCACCCCAACCCACCACCCCCAGGCCCCCCCCCCCCCTCACCCCCCCCCCCCCCACCCACCCACCCCCAAGCCCCACCCTGGCCCCCGCCCCAAGTACGTTTTCGACTTATTTTTGGATGTAAAATTTGGTACTGGAAAGCACGCTACGAATTTTTGTAACACTATGTATGATAAATAACCTTTACCGAGTTAAATTCTGCTTTGTGTTGAAATAGCAAAATAAAAATAAAATTTCGATATCCTCGAGTTAAGTATAGACTTGGACATCGAAACACGAGCCGTTGCCGTGTAACAATCCGTTTATACGGACCACAGCACTTACACCAGTCTGATAAATAAATATGAGTTGCACGCCAGAGCCAAATTGAACCAACAGAATCAAAGCGCATCTGGCAATCGTCCAGGGTGACCATCACAACCATCACAATGTGGGCGACTTTGATTGTGTAAACCCCTCTAAAGCAGAGTCCGATCACTGAAAATGAAATCACATCGGCTTTATCGTTGTCCTGTGATACTATCAAACTAATTTCTTTATGAATAACTAGACCTAAATTAAGTGAAAATTTACATTTACGGTTTGTTTTACGCATTTTGAATTATCCCTTGTGCAACAGAGATTGGAAGAGAAAGTTACCCGTGTTAAAAAAGAAAGACATTAGGTTCACATGATAAACGAATATAAAATTACACTCGCTTTCAGAATTCACATATGGTGGGCGGGTGGCTTAATTGGTGGCTCGATACACTCAAAATTTGAGAAAAATATGTGCTGGTTCAAATCCCGGATTTTCATTCAGTTTTAATCGGTTCTGTAAATATCACAGATGATATTAATATACCGACATATTTACCAAGGTAATATGTCGGAATCATCTCTACATATTTTTCATCCGTTATACGTCCGCACCTGTAGTCTATGATAGGTAGAAGCGGGTACGACTACAGACTAACCATAGTATAAGTATACAACCGATACTGTTGAAGAAGCGGGTACGACTACAGACTAACCATAGTATAAGTATACAACCGATACTGTTGTAGAAGAGGGTACGACTACAGACTAACCTTAGCATACGTATACACCCATCGCAGTTGTAGAAGAGGGTACGACTACAGACTAACCATAGTATAAACATAAACGATACTGTTGTAGAAGAGGGTACGACTACAGACTAACCATAGTATAAACATAAACGATACTGTTGTAGAAGAGGGTATGAGTACAGACTAACCATTGATTGATTGAGTTAGGAGGGTTGTACTCCAGGTCCCAACACGTCAACCTTGCTGCTTATTGTGTTCCCCTTAGGCGCTAGATGGGAAAACAGATTTCAGTGCCTTCCACGAGGCTCTGGAGCATTTCCCCTGTACTGGCGCCATATACCTCACCTGGTTGCTCAAGACCGAAACTGGCTCTACTCCTTGTGAACTTGCCTCCCTGTGTATCTAGGATGATATTCTTGGCTGTCTCCAAAGAGCTTTTGCATAGCCTGAACTCTGGTTTATCAAGAATGATGCTCAGAGTAAGTAGATGTTTTCTGAAATTGCCGTGTCGGAAAATGCAGTGATAAGAGCAATGACCCAGCTGACCTGATCATAGTAACACAGTCGATACCGTTGTAGAAGAGGGTACGACTACAAACTAATCATATTATACGTATACAACCGATACCGTTGTAAGGACTGGACACGTTTCTTGTATCCTCACCCGGCCGTTGTGAACGTAACCTTTGTGTCGCCTCGGTACAACATGACAGTCACGACGAGGTACACATTACGTCCACGACGGCTTAGTGGATCTACTAAAAGCTGTACACAGTTCCTACAATGGAATGGATCGACTACATGTACTATGGTTAGTCTTACCATAGACTAACCATAGTACATGGCCCTCTTAAAAAATTAGATCCTTGTGAATGAGGAGATAAATTGATGTTAGTTAGTTAGTTAACTATTTAGTGAAATGGCGACCTGCCCAGGTAGGTATTTAAGCCAAGTATGAATGAGGAATGCGTGTAAGATGATTGTGGCGTTATTTTGTAGTCATGTTACTGACAAAGGCTGACATGTTCCTTAGACAGGACTGATATTAGTAGCCCAACAGCCAATGGCATATATAAAGGCCTACAGTTTAACGTGGAGTCCGGACCACTGCCTCTGAATTACTTACTGGTCTAATTATGAGTATGGTCTTTGTGGATTAACGTAGTCTTCAATATGAATAATATACACGAGCATAATGGTCAGCACAATACATTGAAATATTTTCCCACTGTCTATACTTAAATATAAACACCTAAAATATATTTAAGTTTTATCATTATCTAAAACTATTTAGGGTCTCATAAATATTAAAACGATATTAATAATAACAAGATATACAATTATTATAACTAATCTGATGACATATTTAAATATGTGTGGACCTTCAATGCATCAATAAACCACACCTATATTTAAAATTCTGTTCTTAAAGGTTATTAATCAAATGACAGGATAGATCTATTATTTTGTATTTTGTACTTATTTTGTATATAAACATTGTATTTTTATTGAAAAGTTCTAAGAGGACTAATTTTTTAGATTATTTTTCGTCAGTATATAAAAAATAGCAACGACAGTATTTATCATAACACAACCCATAATAAAAAGAAGGGTGATATAGTTGAAAGTTTTAAATTTAATGAGGTATCCCTGTGTTGCAAGATAAAAAGCAAATTTTTCATAATTTTGATTTGTTGTTTAGTGAAATTTGTTGTTATGAACCGTTATTTGATTGAAGAACGTTCTATTTGCAACTTATATAATTTAATTTTTGAATCTTAACCTCTAACTGGATCAATCGTTATAAATCGAGTCATATGATATACGAGTGATGATTTTATAAGTTGACTTTACTTGGGTGAAGGAGATTGACTCGTTATCAATAATATCCAGGAGGCGCGTATCACGGTGGGACTCCATTAGACTAAGTGGAGCGTTCCTGGAATGCCGCGAACAAACGGGACCCAGCTCCTGTTACTCCCGCTTAATGAGATTAAAACTCTATTTGTGTCTCACAAAAGATCGAGTTATCGTTATACAGGGGGTTCCTTAAATATTTCAACACACTTTGGCAACGATTCCTCTGATAAAAATAGAACAGCCAGGTCCTTCAGTATTTCAAAGTAAGTGTTTGAAAAATGCATTCTTCGCTCTGGAAAATGGAAGTGCATACTTAGGATAGAGTCATATAATAGAGTCTCTTCAATATGGCAGTTTTTTATAAAATGGCTAACAGCTATAAAAAATGGATGAATGCTATTAAAAACGATTTGTTGTATTTTAGCAAATTTACCATAGGGAAGAAACTATTACCGTAGGTCTCATTGGATTTAAGCCCGGGACCGATATTTTTTGGATTTAGGTGCCATAGAGACCAAAAACAATAGTCGTTGAAATATATATATATATAAAAAATAACAAAACAATTAATACCCTCTGTTCTTCCTTTATTGGTAACATGTTTCGCCATTTATGCCATATGCCATCTCAAGCCATATTTACCTAACCTGAGGGTAGGTTATTGAGACAGGAAACACATCTAATCTTCAATAACTAAGTTTTCCAATCCTAAAATTTATATAATACTAATACAATGCTGAAAACTTAATTACAAAGAATCATAATTTAAAAGTAAACTATATATTACTAATTTTTATAATAGTAGTAATTTTATTTATTTATTAACAATGGTTTTGGATATGTTTTATTCCGGGACTTTAATGGTTTGAGTAAATTTGAATGTACCTGTAATTGAATGTAAATTTTAATGTACCTTAAAAGCCATTAGAGTTGTTTTGGGGGTTAAAAAATGTATTCAGTTTTAATTTAACAATTCCTACACATTTCTATCCCTTAACTAGGTTTTGTAAGGAATGTGATGTAGGTAATTAATTTAAAAATGAAATCATCAAATAAATGAGAACTGTTGATTTAATAGTTGCTCATTAAATAAATAAATCCTCTAGTTGTAGTTAAAAACTGTCAGTTATTAAAAAACATCACGTGTATCTAGTTCTGACTGAAAGTAATTTGGTTATAATCTAAGGTTGTGGATGGTATGAATAAAAACTGAAAATTACAATGTTTAGCTGACTGGCCCAGAGAGCGATGACTGGAAATGTGGAAGATATTTTGTAAATTAAATACCATTCTTTCATTAAAATTATTGGAATTTTTATTTTGCAACAATTATTAATACAATATGATGCCATACTTCCCATTATTCGTTTAGAAATAGGTACTATATTTCTAAAAACTATACTAGTTACTTAACCAGCTACCAAGCTATTAATGTACCTACATTTTATATAATATACTATTATACTGGTTTGCGGGATTAAATGGAATTAAAATACCTTATTTTTTTCTTTTTTAGAGCTTTGTAATTTTGAGGAATAAACTTGAGGGAACTTGATAAACTTTTGAGGGATACTCATAAATGAAATTGGTACTTCTATAGTAAATAACAACGAGTTCCCACGCAGCACGCTGGCGTGAGTAGAGCAAATTTCATAGAAATTATATTATTCCCTTCATTAGTAATCGTATAGTACTGATTATGCAGGTTTACTGTTGTTTTACAAGTTGTGTATGTTCTGTTAACTAAGGAAAAACACATACAAAATATTTGAAATTATGTCGACAATTAAGCGAGTGTAACAATTTATCTATTCTCCATAAGATTTACATGGGCAATAGGTACGTAGGTTTGCTGCCGTAAGAAAATTATTTATGTTTTTCATAAAAAGGTTTTATGGATTTAATGATTAAACGTAACTAGATGTACTTGCATTTCAAATTTTAGAAGAATATTTAACTAAATAAGTGAGTTATTGATTTTGAGTTATTCTCCATAAGATTAACAATATACAACGTACTGTGATAACTATTTTGAATATCTCAGTAACCAATTGCCCTACAGTCTGGATTCAAAATAACAAATTGTGTTTTTTGAGCTGAAAAATTATATTAACAAATTATACATCAATAAATTGAAAACCCCATTTTCGGGGTATAAACCCCCGACTATGAACTTCTATCATGATCCCGGGCTTAACTGTCATCATGCAGGTCATGTGAATAGCTCACTTTTCCATAAGAAATTCGCTAATAATAATATATTTTATTTTACGAAAAATCAGTCATGACCTTGTAAAGTTTGAAAAACTTGTTGGCGAGGATAAAAATTTATTAATGGTTTCATTTTTTCTTAATTTCCTTAACACATATCCCCAAAATATAATGCAGAAAAATAACATAGATTGTGTGTCCCAAAACATTTACTGCGTAACCTTTTTCATACAAATACTCTAGAAATAAACATTAAAAATAATTGTGTTATAATATTGAATATAGAGTGGCATATTTTAGGAAACAAACTGTATGGTAATAAGTATTAAAAAGGGATTTTCATAGATTAAAAGTAGAAAATACTCGTATAGCGAGCGATAACATATAGGTGAAAAGGCTCGTTGTGCTCTTGACGTCATAGATGAGGCTTGTGCAAATATCGAGCACTCAGTGTATTGACTCTGTGGCCACTACACTCTGATAAGCCGCTCGCTAAATGTGTTATAGACACAGAAAATCACCACTAACGACTCCCATCATGCAATAAACACATATATTTTAACATATTACTTCTTGGAATAATGGCCATTGTCATTTACTGCGAAATATATTACGATACTGTGTAATATTTTTAAAATTTCTTATTTGTAGTTTTACATGATATCTAAACAATTATAGGCTGCAGTATTTAAGATAAAATAAGCTTATTTTACTACAGATAATTTACTCATAGATGAAAAGCCCCACTATAGGTTCATTGTTTTGACATGGATATGTCTTAGATCTGGGTGGGGGGGGGTTGGCAATTTGCGAGACAAAAATTTGAAACACTGTGGTCATTTGGTTAGTGACGTTTAGTTTGGTTATATGAAGAGTTATTTAGATGATGTTATTTAGATATTTAGATAATGATCTGAAAACGTTCCCTTTAGACATATCCATGAGCGAAAATATTTACTATAGGGAAGTAAATACGAACAATTTTACCAACGATTGTGAGACAGAATTTCGGGGTTAAATATAGTGAAGAACCTATAACCATCATTCCTGCAGCTTACATTGTTTATCAACACTTAGTGATGAGGGATTTATAGGGATTTAAAAAATATATACATATAAAAATATATAACTATTTCCAAATCTATGACTATCATTCAAATAAACGGTATCTGTGGACTGACACACACTTTCTCCGTTAAGTCAATTTAATAGACAATCTTTAATAAAACCATAATATTCTTTGATGACTAACTAAATATTGTTTAACAATTTGAATTTTAATATTTATTATTTTTTGTTTGAAACCTAAATATCCAATTTCTGAAAATAACAAGAGGAAAAAAATAAAATTGATTGTCAGAACTTCATGGGGGGACTACCCCCTCCCCCATCGTAATATCGAGCTTTTTTGAATGACTGTTGGGTGATGTGACCTTAAGCTGCATACCAAGTTTAATGGAAAACGGTTGAGAAATAAGAAATAAATTTGATTTATTAATATTCTCCATAAGAATAATCGCTCTCAGACATTGTACTGAGTTTACCACGTACATTAAATTTGACTTTTCTCTGGAACCGTTAGTCGTAGACTAATGATTCAGAATACTAATTTGTTATTTTTTAAGCTGGTTAGTGTTGGTAGTCAAATATTTTACCTTTATTGTTTTCGCAAAAAAAATATTTTTTGACATTGAAAAGCCCATAAATTTTAAAACCCGATATTTTGAGAAATGCGGGTGATGTAATTTTTATATCTCATAAAGGACTATAAACCATATAATTGTAATCAAAATCGTTATAGCCGTTTTTGAGAAATCTTAATTTTACTTGTTTATTGGGCGGTTTTAGGGATGAAATAACCCTTAAAATAAAAATTGGAAAAAATAAAAAATATCCCGAGATACTATGGATTACTTACTACCTAAATGGCGAATTTCATGAAAATCGGATCAATAGTCTCGTCTCTAGGCTTCCATACAACCCCCCCCCCTACACAGACATCCCTAAAAACCCCTTTTTTCGATTCAGGGGGCACTAATATCTATGCTTCTGCACATCCCTACACACACAAATACATTGACACACGGGCAAAAATCACTCTAAAATCTTTTTTTTTGAGGAGGCACTATAATAGATATATCAACCAGAAACTCAAATTTGAAAATTATGAACTCAATATTTGTCGATAAATGTGAGAGTTGTCTATTCTCCATAAGATTAGATTAACATGGGAAAGAGTATGCAGGTTTGTTACTATGAGGATCATTGAAAATAGGCATTTCTAGCATAAACAATTAGTTGTTATATTGACTATTTACACCAAGATTCATAAATATATATCCAAAAAAAGTTTGCCTATTCTCTATATGATTAACATGGGAAAAGAGTATGCAGGTTAGCTGCCATGGTAAACACATCAAATATGAATTTTAAGCATAAATGGATAGATTTAAACCACATGAAGATAAATACCAAGTTTAATCCTAAAATATTGATTGATATATGAAATATTAGTTTTTCCTTATCCTTCATAAGATTTGTATTGGAGCCCCAAAATACAACAATAGATTTTTTTAATTTTTAACTTCTCAGTAACCTTTGGAGATAGATAAAAACTGTAAGGAACTAAATTGTGCAGTTTTTAAGCTGAATACAATGGTAAAAGATAAAATATTAAAAAACTTTAAATTACATATGAAAAACGTAAAAAACGATTTTTGAGTACAAACCCCCCTCCAAACCCGTTCCGGTTGACTGACACGTCTGGATTACAAATTCGGCCGAGTAAATGTAGTAACACTCGTCTCTACCAAATTTGGTCTCGATCGGACCATTTTTACGAGAGTTATCGTGTTTACAGATACACACACACACACACACACACACACACACACACACACACACACACACACACACACACACACACACACACACACACACACACACATATATATAATTTTTAACACCTAATGTTTTTGGCCTCTTGGAACCTCAAAACAAAAAATAAATGGTCCCGGGCTTAAGTCTTGCCATGAGACCTATGGTATTAGCTTCTTCCCTATGGGAAATTCGCTAGTATGTACAGTACTTCTATTGGTCTAATAAAATGAGCCAATGGAATCCTCATATCAAAGCTTTCTGGTATTTTCCATTTATTTCTTCAATTTAGTTTACCCTCAGTTTAACATATTGGAA
Organism: Nephotettix cincticeps; assembly: GCA_023375725.1. Taxonomy (NCBI): domain Eukaryota; kingdom Metazoa; phylum Arthropoda; class Insecta; order Hemiptera; family Cicadellidae; genus Nephotettix; species Nephotettix cincticeps. The sequence goes on along the minus strand of CM041791.1, from coordinate 127,337,228 downwards.
ATTGAGGATAAGCTGAAAGCCCCAGAATACAGGGGAAACTAACGTTAATCGTGTGAATAAATACGACTGTCTTCTTTCAAATGTACTTAGTTTTGGCTTATGTAATATATCTTTACCGGTAGAGACAGGTGGAGCTTAAACCAGAGTCTAGCAACAAATCTACATGGGCACTAGTTAATGAAGATTTTACAACAAATCTACATGATATGTACATTAGATGAGCGATATGATATGTAAACGTGATAGACAGTAGGCCTCCGGGGACGTATTTGCATATTGTTGTTGCATCAGTTTCTCTCCTGGGCTTGCGTTTCATATATCTCAAAATGTACAAATGTATGCTTTCACATTTACAGATAAACGGGTTATCTCAGTTTCCATCAAACAAGTTTCCTCTTTTCAAAAATTACGAAAATGTTACATATTTTTAATATTGAATACAGTACACAATTCCTCTGTTATACATTTCCTGAAAAATAAATCGCGTAATATTTTAAGGTTTGTTTCAAGCAAGAGTGAAGTTTCAAGTATACAAATTTTAATACTATGTCACATTTTTTATTAATTTGTTATACCTGATTACTATTAGCAGTCAATAAAAAAAATAATGTCACAACAAATACCAAAGATAGAATATTCTGATAAATACTGATTTCAAAGACATCCGAAAATAATACTTTAGGAAGTAATTTGTGTCCATTTTTTATCCTTTGATTTATGATTTTGAATGCAAAATTTTCATTAAATGTAGAAATAGCATTCTTATTAAATGGTCTCATTAAAAAATTACCCAAAAATTAAAATATCCATAAAAGAATTGTAGAACTAGTAGCACCACTGTTGGCAATTAATACATTGTAACTTTAATATCTATTAAATGGTTTATTTTAAAACACCAATCTTACATACGTTTTTAGAAGTTAATAATGTAATAAGTAATAAATGTAGTACAAAAATAATAGTAACGATAGAAATACAACGATGTATTCATAGCCAAAACATAATAAGTTAGAGAAAAACTTACGTTAAAAGCCAAGAAATTAAAGAAGTAATATCAAATTAATCGTTGTACCATAATATAAATTATACAAATCGGTCAAATTTTAAACAAATCCTTTTTAAATCATATTTCCTTTTTCTTAATTTTTAGTATTGCTGAAAAAACGAGAGCTCAAGCCGTAATCGTCGGATAAGAGGAGTTGTTGAAACAAGGTTATCGATGGTCTTCAAAGATTCGATTTAGAAATCACTTTATGGTCAATTAGATGTCCTTCAGGCTTTACCAAAAAACAAATATAATTTTCTTTGACTTTATACTATATACAGGGTGTTTCTCAAATTTTTGTCACCACCTTAATTTGTAAACTAAACGCCTAGCCGTAAACGTTAATTGGGTAACATTCCTTTGTTTTTAGATGTTTAAAAAGACAAAAATGAAATCTTTGTAGATTACCACCATTTTCCAACATTGCGGTCGACTTGATTTTTTAATATGAAACGCTCTGTGTTTATTTCATGGTGGTCTTGGATGGTTAACATAATTTTAATATTTATTGTACTAGAAATTTTTAAATAACGAAAGAAAATAACGAAAGACTAAAACAACAAGAAATTTAGATTTTTTTGTTTTTGGTAATCATGGCCACCCTTTAATATATCCATCTGATAGTAAACATTTTAACGAACAACATTGTTTTGACAATGTTAAAAAATAAGTAGTGAAGTCGGTTAGTATTTTATAAACACTCACCATTTTTAATATGACGGTCAACATATCTTTTCTTATATAATGTCCTATATTGAATGGTATTTTCGGATAGTAAATAACATTTTCAGCCTTTTTTATAGAGTTATTTCTTAATTCACCCAAATGTTTACTACTCACAGAGAGGCCAAGATTTGTGGGAGATAGGTTAAATGATGGATATGTCTAAAGAGAATGTTTTCAATTCCTCTAAATAGCTGTACTTACAACCATAAGACGTCACTAAGCATATGACGCCATTAACCAAATTATGTCAGATGTTCAATAAAATTTAAAATATTTTTATTAATAGTTTTACTTCAAAGCTAAAGCTAAGTAGATTTTATTGGATGTAAAACTAACTAATAAAACATTTATCTGAAAAGTAAACTGAACTTTATGTAGTCCAAATTTACATACATACAAATAAGGACTGAAATCTTGCACTCAACATTATCGAAATAAACTCTTTAATTAGATCTCCAAAACCTTTACAAAAGTTGGGTGGGGATCGAGTTATCAACGTAAAAGTGAAAGAGAAAATAACAACTTCAAAGACACGTGGCTCATTCACGCAATACTCCGCAATTTGTATAACTATGTTTCATTATTGTTTTTCATGTATATAAAGTAGACATTTTAGACATAGTGTACCATCATAGGAACCTTTTTGCATATTTTGATCCAAAAACAACATTATGAAGTTTGGTGATGGACTTAATAAACACATTGAATAGTTTAATTATTTTAAGTAATGGTAGAAAAGCTATAAAATATACTTATATATATATATATATATATATACATATATATATATATATGTATGTACATATACTAATATTCTTCCGTTATTTTGTGGCACGGTATATGACTAAAATTAATCATCCTGTTCTATGATAATGAAACGTAAAAAGAATATTTAGATAATTCACAAAAGCTCCACAATTGTCTCTGTCGTTTTTACAAATCTGGTCTGGTAGAACAGTTGAGAGTTGTTGTTCGGAGTTAGTTTTCACCGACAGAAAACAATGTCGACTGAAAGGAAGAAAGGTAAACTAGCGTATCATGTGGTTACAATAATGATTAAATGTTGTCTAAACATGACAATGCAAATCACACTATTTTGACAACTTCAACAAGATAAGAAATAAGAAGATAATGGAAGTAAAATAGAACACATTCCTAATATTTAAACTGATTATTAATTATTGCTAATGTCTTAGCTTAAACTTTAATCTAATTACATAAAATACCTGGTGACCGAGCTTTGCTCGTTTAGAATAATACATGTATTATAAAAATTAATTAGAAAAATTAAAACACATTTAATTAAAACACATAATTAATATAGCACTGAACAAAAAGTATTGCCCCTAATGGGGTTTGAACACGCTACCGCTGGACCACGGCGTCTGCCAAATGAGCGACGTCGGTTAAGGTGTTTTAGCCAACCTCAATTGTTTTAGCCGATCATTTACTGTTTAACTATCCATACAGTTATTATTAGCCTGTGATCAACTGATTTTGTTATAAACGGAATGAGGATTGAAAAGCAAAAGATAAATTTAATTTACGTCAATTAATTGGTTTGTTACAGTGGCTTCAAGCAATACAACGAATAAGTTTTCTATCAAAACACGGAAGATTTTGGAAATACTTTTTTCTGCTTTTATTTCGCACAGCTATGTTATCCTTAAGTTTTTACAAACTGTTTAGTAACCTGATAATTTTGCATTTATTTAATTCATAAAATAAATATTAATGCATAACCTCTATATTGTTCCCCGCAGTCTTCAATCAAGAACTGTCAAACGGTTATAAACAGCTGTTTTGGTTTGTATTGTTTACATTTTATTATCCATAAGCGTAATGTTAAATTTTTAGATTTTAAACTTAATATTACAAGAAAACACGAACTTTCCTGTACATTAGACCTATCTAGAACTTATTTTCTACTCGGAAATTAGTTATTTCCAAAATTTAAAGAAATTCCTCGGTGCCGTTTTCGAGATCCGTGTGCAAATATATATATATATATATATATATATATATATATATATATATACACAAACCTTGCTCGTATTATAGTATTGGATAAAATTAGATATTTGTCTCCGCATTGCATGGAATTATCATAGTTTTGGTTATTTTTACGTTTTAAAACACAGAAAAGCCGAAATGGGTCTATTCTCATTTTCTCCCCGTTTGTTTGTCTTCCTATAACGCTTAACAAGGGTCTTGTAATGATTTGATAATAAAACGTCAGCTTGATAAATAAGCTAAAGATTAATTATTTTCTTGTATTTATTATTTTAAGATTCTAGGTTTATACTTGATAACAAAGTATGTAATAACAAGTATATTTTTTCTTAACTCTGAATCCTACAACCTGTGCAAAGAACGGGCTTACTGTTAGTTACAAATAAAGATATAAAATTTAGATTTAGGTTTAGGTAATTTAGGTTTACTTCCTCGTATTTCTCTCTGAACAACGTAAATAATTGAAACCGCGGATGGAGGGCAATACAGCGTGAAACCAATTTTAGTTTTGTTGGCTTGTATACGGTGCAGGGTTGCTTTTACGAGAGGAAGGGGTCAAAATAATGACCCTTATTCACAGCCAATGAAATACAAAACATTCGCATCACCTGGAATAGTAATGTGCCATTGGAATTTATACGTCTTTTGGAAATTTCGTCTTATGTTTTTTTAATTCTTGTCAATGTAAAAAAGTAATTTCAAATTTTAAACTAGTTCTAACTATATCCATTTTACCTACAACAATTTTAATTCCTATGTTATAAGATTTAAGAAGATTTTATGATAACAAATTAAAGATCCAGTAACAAAATTGCTAATTTACCAACAAATTTTAAGAATCTGAATAAATCTCATTGAATACGGACTGAAATATAGGCTATGTGCTTCCTAAGTGATATGTATTTGAGTGAGTAGTAAAGTAATTCTGCATATCTGAATTATTTACCTTGGCAAACAAATATTTAAGTATATTAAATAAATTGTTTCCAGAGTTTTATATTATTTCGATAAACTTATAGTAGCTTCATACTTCCTATGTTCGATATAGGTTTTAACAGCTTTGGTTCACCTGGTTAAACTTATTTAATATTTTTTGAATAAATGGCCAAAGGCATTTAAACTTTTCCGTCCATGACATCGCTTAACCTTTTAAAGAATCATTTGTTAATAGCAAATCTTTTCATTAATATTTATTTCTTTCTCAAATATTTGATGCCCAACATTTGAAAATGGTTTATTTTGCTCAACATTAGTATGTACTAAAATATGGCTTCTCGGCTTGGGAGAGAGTCTTTAGAAGTTAGTCCACAACATTAAGTACGAGTACCGATCTACTTCCCCAAACAAACTGAATTTTTCAATGTTATTTGAATAATCGTATATTGTTAAAAACAATTATTTATACAATCATTAATTTTGTTCGGTTTAAAAATGCTCTGTAGGAAGTTGGAGCTAGTAAAAAATTATTTTAAGACCCACCAAAAAATAACAGAAGGATAATTACATATTGGATGACCAAATCATCGAATCTATTAAAAATCCATTTTTTAGGTATAACTAGCAGTGAGCCCGTCCTTTGTACGTATTGTAGTATTTAGTGTAAAAAAGAAAGATAATCACGGCAAAATATAAACCTAAAATCCTAAACAAATAAACTCAGGAAGAATTTCTCAGCTCAGCTCAATTACTTAGCATTAACTAAAAATCACAAATATTTTTCTAATTTTTCAAAAAGGAAAACAAGTTTGATAACCATAAATGCTTTCGTTTTCACGGTTTTTCGTTTTCGTTTTTGGTTTTTCGTTCACGGTGAAGGTGAACAAAAATGCATTTTCAGTGTTACAGAATGACAAGACAGACAGAAATTGTGACTCAGAAAAAGACTCATTTACGCTTTTCTGGGTCATGAAACGTAAAAATAACAAAAATATCATAAATTGAAGAACCGTACAGAAAAAAACACTAGTTTAATTTATATTTTATATAAAGGTATGGCTAATATTCTGCTTCGAGTAGAGGTGTCTAATGTTGTAAAATACAAAAGAAATTGCTAGTAAACTAGATAATCGGCATAGAGCCTAATCACCAATTTAGAACATGGTACAGAAACATGAAACACGATATATCCCGCCTGTGCCACAGAGTCTCCGGTTATTTCTGCTAAAGGAACATTAAATGTTTATTGTTTGCTATATCGCCTAAGTTTAAACATAGAGTGAGGTTGCATGCATGTGAGCATGTGCTGCTTACAGCTTGTTACTCGTCAACAGCAAATGCGTTCTGGACGTATGAAAGACTCGTACTTGTTTCCCACAGTCAAAAGACACTCTCTCCGCGTATCTTTTTGATACTTTATAACATCGCATGACTTGTGTGAGAGCGTGTTCGGGTTTAAAAATGCTCTGTAGGATGTTGGAGCTAGTAAAAAATTATTTTAAGACCCACCAAAAAATAACAGAAGGATAATTACATATTGGATGACCAAATCATCGAATCTATTAACAATCCATTTTTTTAGGTATAACTAGCAGTGAGCCCGTCCTTTGTACGTATTGTAGTATTTAGTGTAAAAAAGAAAGATAATCACGGCAAAATATAAACCTAAAATCCTAAACAAATAAACTCAGGAAGAATTTCTCAGCTCAGCTCAATTACTTAGCATTAACTAAAAATCACAAATATTTTTCTAATTTTTCAAAAAGGAAAACAAGTTTGATAACCATAAATGCTTTCGTTTTCACGGTTTTTCGTTTTCGTTTTTGGTTTTTCGTTCACGGTGAAGGTGAAGAAAAATGCATTTTCAGTGTTACAGAATGACAAGACAGACAGAAATTGTGACTCAGAAAAAGACTCATTTACGCTTTTCTGGGTCATGAAACGTAAAAATAACAAAAATATCATAAATCGAAGAACCGTACAGAAAAAAACACTAGTTTAATTTATATTTTATATAAAGGTATGGCTAATATTCTGCTTCGAGTAGAGGTGTCTAATGTTGTAAAATACAAAAGAAATTGCTAGTAAACTAGATAATCGGCATAGAGCCTAATCACCAATTTAGAACATGGTACAGAAACATGAAACACGATATATCCCGCCTGTGCCACAGAGTCTCCGGTTATTTCTGCTAAAGGAACATTAAATGTTTATTGTTTGCTATATCGCCTAAGTTTAAACATAGAGTGAGGTTGCATGCATGTGAGCATGTGCTGCTTACAGCTTGTTACTCGTCAACAGCAAATGCGTTCTGGACGTATGAAAGACTCGTACTTGTTTCCCACAGTCAAAAGACACTCTCCGCGTATCTTTTTGATACTTTATAACATCGCATGACTTGTGTGAGAGCGTGTTCGTTCAAGATTATTGTTTCAGCATGTTCTTATGTTTATCATTAACAGTATATTATATTAGAAGAGTAATTAAAATTCAACAACTTTAATATTTTACGTTTAATTTTATAATGTGATTACATTAAAAATTATTATCTTTTGTCTTACTTCATGAATATATTTGCATATATAATTTGTTTACAGTTATTAATAAGCAAGCTATTTTATCTTTCTAGTAATTTAATAATAATCTACTGTAGCTGGACTTACACTGTAGACATTTATTTAAGTTGGTATATCTGTTACAAACAGTTTTAACTTTAAGTAAATGTATGTCATTTGGATGTAAAATAAATTTTTATATTTTTCATTCGTTGTCAAACTAACGTTTTTATATTTTAACGTTTGTATATTTTACTTACATGTATGAAAATGCAAATTATTACAAATTAAAAATGACTAACCCCACAAAAAATATCAATTGTGAGTTTGTGATGATAAATATGGTAGTTATAGCTTATTTACCAAAACTATGTGACGCGAAACAAAAATAGTCTAGCTTTTTAGGCATATGGTGACCTCAATAACCGATACACCAGAAAACCATAAAGGATTTGAGACTTATGGTTTGATATTTGAATCTGAATCTTTATTTAATTTATTATTATAAATAAAATATCAGTGATATCTTACAAAATTTACAACCAAATTCAAAATCCTATAATTTAAATTATTTGTACAATATAATTAGGCTTCGTAAAACCTCTTTTAAATTTCTGGAGACTAATTTGGAATCACATTCATTACAAACATTTTTACATAATTTATAAGATGTGTTTTATCTGCACTGTTGTCATTACGTTTGTATTTATCTCGTATTTCAGCCGGCAGGGAGCGTTCCGTCGTTGAGAGACCTCAGCGTTGAGAGACAGCGTAAACTACTTAGTATGTTTAGACAAACAGCTACTCCTCTTTACCTCCCACTATTTAAGGGCGACACAAATTATGGATACAGTTCAAATACCGTTTGTTGTTATAGCTTGTTTATGTAGGTACCAACATTAAACTGTATTACCACATCAATAAAATATTTTGGTAACTACATTATTTGGATAAACCGATTATACACTATTCATTCATAAAACAATCATAGGGAATATGATGTGTCAGTGTATAAGGTTCAAATGTAGTGTTTAAATGTACATGTATCTTCAAAGTTCAAATGTAATTGTACAGCTTACATGAGTTCTTCTATAGGATAAAAATGTACAAATTGCACAGCGTGCATAAATGTTCATGTATAGGATACAACTGTAATTGCATATAGTACACATATCTTTGTTGAGGTACAAATGTAATGGTATAGCGTAAATTAATCCGTGTAAAGGGTACACATTTAATTGCAAAATGTACCTGTAGGGTAATCCAACTATAGGGTTCGGCGTAAAAGTTGAACCAATTTTTTCAATCAGAACTTCCACAGAATATTTAAAATTAATAAAAAAGAAAACCACTTTACAAATATAAGAAACTTCAAAACTAAAGAATCACTTAATATTTCTGAACACAAAGTGGAAAGAGAGGTTGTAAGTAATTAACAGTGTCGGTGACGTCATCAAAGGCCCCTTTGCGTTGGGGACAGGTAATAGGGCGGACAGTCTATTGGCTGGGCCCTCACCATAACGCTTTGAGTTTGTGGTCTTCGCTATGAAAGCGCAATTATAAAAGACTGAAGAAACACGACACTTCATTACGAGGAAAGATAACGATAAAATGAGCGATTATTGTTTAGCGATTAAAATTAGTGACCTTTGTTTAGTTAGGTAACAACTGACAAAAACTCGGTATTTTCTTAATTTAGTAGTTAGCTTCGTTAATTAACATACGAGATTTAAAGTTAAAGTCACCAAGAAATGTTGATAAAATAGGAATTTTATAGTAATGATAATGCTTGCAAACGAAATAGCTAAAAGTAGGGTAAAAATAATTTGTTTCATAATCCTAAAATTATATATGAATTATTTTTATTCTTATTTCAACAAACATTGCCAGTTTAATGGAATCTACTCGATAAAGTAATAGCTTGAGGAAAACACATACCTGGTGAGAAATGACAGTACCTTGGTGAATAACAAAACTAACACACGACATCCGCCTCTCAGCCGGAACATGTAACCCGGAGTTGCATAGACACGCGATCCCCAGTATTACAGTAATCAAGCTTTATCACACCAACATCGAGACAGTGTTACATCCGTCAGCCCCGAGATCTGATGCGTAATCATTGCTACTTGCACTTGCAACTTTTCGATTACATCTTTATGTTTTCTAGTATACGTTATTTGTAGAGAAACATAGATAACAAATATAAATAAAATTAAAATTTTATCTATACATTGCTCACTATTTTTACATTTATTCAATACATTTTATTGGAATTTTCCAACGCGACTGTGTTATCAACTACACAACGTTTCTGGGGGTGGAGAAACTCCTCTTGTTTTCAAGTGATTACCTGATAATTTACATTAAAATTGAATGTTTAAGTTACATATATTAATCATGTTGTCAATAATACTATACTTTTATCTATCATGCATAATACAAAAAAACTAAATAGGAAACGCAACAAAAAACCACAACATTCCGCATCCGAGCTTGCAAGGCGATACAAGATAGCGTACTCTCAGGACGAGTTGGAGCACTATTGAGTGTTAGTAATGCTCCAACTCTCGTCTTGAGCTATCTTGTGTCGCCCCGGGAGGGTCTTGTTTCTCCACCTCCAGAAACGTTGTGTAGGTAATATGTGCTATCTATCTGTAAAGTATACCGAACAAAATCTTTTTGTAACGTATCTCCGTCAAAACGAACACAACAACAAATAGACGACAACAACAAATAGAACAAATAGAATCCAGATTTATGAAGCTTAATTTAACGATTCTATATCTTTTGGGGAAGGTTTTTGTTTACTTTAAATGGATCCGCAACTTACTAAAGTAATGCGATCTAAAAAATCCAGTTTTGAGTGATATTAGCATTTTTTTTTAATTTACTGAACACTAGCTTAACGTCAACATAGAAAAATAACCAGCTGTCAAAATAACGTTACGTTTGTCATTGTGAGCGTAATATACAAATGAAATGATATCTTAATATAAAATAATTTACTAAATTATTTATTTATTACTAAACATTTTCTAATTTAATCTGGTACATCTACCGTAATTTAATATTTAACAACTAATAATTGAGCTGGGAACTTTTACTTTTTAACACTTCCTATATTTTATATTTATATTTTTTAGATTTTGGGTAAATATTTTGTCATATTAATAAAGTATCTTTCTTTAATAACGCTGAGACTATACCTACCATGAAAATATTAGGGATTAAGTATTTTATTCAGTTGCTGTTGTAAAACATTATGGCTTGGTATAGCGAAAGAGAAAGTTTAAAACCATTTCATGTCAAAAAAGAGCGCGTCACGCAGATTTGTGTAGATCCTGTCATGGCAGCGTTCTATAATCAATCTCGGTAAACAATTCATTTTTCGTGCATGCCTCGTAAACAAATTCAAAGTAAATTTTTTTTAAACATAACCCACTAAAAATTCAAAATGAATTATTTGGTTCACTTAATGTTTATCTGTGTAAATGTAATTTTCTTTTCTACGGTTGTAGTATGAAATAATTGCTGAAATATAAACTGCGTTGCTACAGAATTGCGATGTAATTACTTCTATTAAAAAGGACAAGGAGATGTTGAAAAAAAATATTTCTTAGTAAATGTGCTGAAAATTTCAAAAATAATGTAAAAAATACATCTATAAAAATATTTTAAAGACCAAAGCACCCATGTAGATGTGAACCAATGAAATATTCAAATGAACCTTATTCCCCCCCCTTAAAACTAAACTATTCACTTTGTTCTGTTGGAAATAGGAAGATTATATTTGAATAGGTGGAATCATGTACCAATTGATCTATGAATAAAACATTAATTTATCTGGTTATTCCATTAACCTCCTTTCATATTACCTTATTTTGTATATGCACCCAGTGGACAATCGGATTTAATAAGTGATTTAAGGAGTTTCTTTAACCAAATATTTAGCTCAAGGTTTCATACGTATAGCCTATTATGAATAATGCCAACATTCATAGGTCATATTTGATTTTATTTTACACAAAAAGTATAACACATATCTTCAGTGGCTTTCAAAATTGAGTATAACTAATTCTGTAATTTCTAACTATAGGTCTTACGTGGGGCACTGATCCCAATATCTCTGATTATGAAAACGAACTCGTCTGTAAAAAGGAGTATAAACTAATTAATAAAAGACCTAAGGGAAAATAATGGATATAGTACAATATTGTGAAAATATCAAGTCAAATGAAATCAAAGAAAATAGTTATGAAAAGACATATAATGGTTAAGTAAAAGTATAATTAAAATTATGTAAAGTTAAGTTGTTTGAATAAAAATCAACAGTAAAGTTTGTGAACATAACATTACACTAGTAAGCTATTAGTTAACATTTATCGTTATTAATATATTTAAAAATATTAAATTTTCTACGAGTAATTCGGTATTTGAGTGTAGGATCAGAATGAAATGCAAATCAACGATCTTTAAGTTTGAACAGAAGATGACCAGTATCAGTTCTACCATTCATAAATACCCCGTGCGTTCTCAGCGAGTTTCTAAAAGCAATTACATAATAATAATATATGACAAGTTTTATCACTAACTTCTCTTTAGATGATCTGGGCCTCTTCGCGGTCCAGATCGCTTTTCTTCTCTAGAAGGACGACCGGACGAACTGTGACAAACAATCCCAGTTTCTCCCGTCCTCAATGATCCTGTGATCTTGTGGTGTGTGTGTGGTCTTGTGACTGTGTCCACCGAGAAAACACCAAGTTTTCACTTCATGCACACAATGCACTTCATATTTATTTTTATTAAAATTTATCTGACTTTTATCCCCTGAAATCTATCCTCCCATGTCTTTCGAAATCAAAGTAAAGTCAAAATTTAAATTAAAGTCTGACTCACACCCCTCTTTGTCGAAGTGCTGTCACTTTTATACTACAATAATAATACGTAAATTACATATGCAACGTCCAAATATTTAATATGTCAGTATATTGTTCAATCAATATTGAGATTCAGCCAGAGGTTTAAACATGCGACCAGTAACTGAACAAACTAAATTCAGTTCAACTGACTTGTCGAAGTTTTGTCGCTAAATTTGTAAACAATAGACAATAAATTTATTTTATTCCAAACATTTAAAATCAAAATAAACGAGATGTATATTTAAATAAACGCCAAATATGATATACGATTCCCCTATGAATGTTAATGAAAGCAACAAATCCAATACAGTTTGCGATGTGTTGCTAATCAACTGTGGGCCATGTCCTTGTTGGGAGGGACAGATAACATGTTTATGTGTTAACACAAAGAGACGTATTCAGTAATTACCTCTGCCTATGCCTATGTTAGTTACAATGGATGATCTAAAGTAATCTAAAGGTAATCTAGTAGAGGTAGGTTTTTTCAATTAAGATAAAAAATATATTTGAAATTCATTGTTAATATTGTTTTCAACAATTGATATTATAATTTATTTAATATGATATTTATTTTATATGACTTCAATTAAACAATAATAATTTGTTAAATTGTTGCTAATGGAGGGAGGATAGCTCTATAATAAGAGTGTGGAGAGGAAGGCGCCCACTGGAAAGGCTGAAAATGAGATGGAATGAACAGGTTGCTGAAGATATTAGAAGATTGGGTGCATATGTGGATCTAGCAAGAAAAGGGAAATACAGTAAAATTGTGTGTTAGGCCGAAAATCTTATTCGATTTGAGTGGTCAAAATAGTAAGTAAGTAAATTATTGTTATCTATGTTGTAAACAGTGTTCGAATATTGAACAATATATGTAACAATTTTATTTACCACATAGACATAGAAGAGATATTTTTCGGAAAAGATAATTATTTAACACCGTTAATCATAAATCTTACAAAAAAATAAATCTGCTACCAATTTAATCATTAAAAAATAAAAACATAACTGAATAAAACATTAGACCACTTCTTACTACACTAATTGTGTCAACGATTTTTAGACTTTTTATGGAGTAAATTAGAGTTACTTTTAAGTACGTAATAGTAATTGCGTAATAGTTGAATATAGAATAAATGGCTATGGCCAATTTGATATACTGTACTAATTGAAGTTGAAAAGGTATGAGGGTTCAATTCAAAATCGCTTAATAAATCAAAAGGAAGAATAATTGTTTAATTATATATTTACTCATTAATATTGTTATAGAAAGGTATATCTCTTGTACAGTGCTCTTAAGTTTAGAAAAGAGTTGGCGTTAATTTTTTTTTATGTCAGACTTAAAAGTTCTCAAATGGGTTTTTGGAGATGTTATAAATTATGAAAAAATTATCTACAGCCGTAGACGTCAAGGGGAGCTTTAGACAATAGAATTTGGACCAAAGTAGTTTACTCTAATTTATCGTAACAATAAAATACCGCTATTTACAGACTGGGTAAAATCTAAGAAAAACTACCAAGTATGCAAATGATTCATTATCCTAGTTTTGTTAAGGGGGGCACTGTTCTCTGTATAATCCTAATGCTGGAAATTTTTAACTTTTCTTGGGATTCATATGGTAGGCCTAGAGCTTTGATGTTTTTTTTGTCTGAAAGATGTGCTTTTAGAGCATACTTTCACAGAGGTTTGAAAAAACAATATCCTAAGTATTTTTTATTATTATACAATATAAGGTTCTTTTGGAAAGCAACAAGAAAATATTTTAAAATTAAACAAAGATATTTTTTGTAAATCTCTATGTTAAAATATGCTGATAAAGCACTTATTTCAGATAAAAAACATCAAAGCTTTATCATGTATGGTTCCTGAGGAAAAAATAAAATTTCCTAATATTAAAAAGTACAGGGAATAGTGCCTTCCCGTTTTCATCATTTTCACGCTTTTACTAACATGAGTTTTATTTTTTTGTTTTATGAATTTTATATAAAATAAAATCGTAAACTGTATAAGTTGCAACTGTCCAGAAGTAAAGTCACGTTGGGTACTGCTAATGCGTCTATTTTTTTATAAAAAAAAACTATTAGCTTAACTTAGACATTGACTTAGCTTAACATTAGCTTAGCTTAAGGTTAATTTCAGATTATAGATTCTGACTTTGTCTATTACTGTAAAATCACTATTAAAATTGACAAGTGCAACATAGTTTCGGCTTGGAAGCTATTATATACAAGGTGTGTTTTTGTCAACCATGTCGATGTCGAGGTGAAAGTCGATACAAACTGTGGCTTGCGAAGCCTCTTCATTCAACAAAAGATCACTCTTAAGAGGAAATTCTTCTCAAAAACATTTTAAGAGAAATAATTAAATTTTTAATTAATGCTGTTACAAAAAGGTTTTGATAAATAATTGTTGGTTTTTTCCTAATTATTATTTTTAACAATTATTTTATCATGATAAAATCATGAAAAACCATGAATTACAAATTCTGTTATGTCAAGTGTAATATTTATTAATTAAAAAGGTTTTCGTAAAATTTTAGTTTAGAATAAAGCTCATACAACATTGTAAACAAGTAGATCTACGTGGCACTAAAGATGATTTAATATGGTGGAGAACATATTAACATATTTCTTTGTTTAGTCTTAAACTACTTCACAAGAATAAAATGTAAATTTTAAATAATAAAGGTACTTTCGAGTTATGTATACATTTCTGAATATTAGTTCTTTTTCATTTACTTAGTGGATTGAAGTTGAAATATTTCTAAAATAAAATCTATTAATAACACATTCAAAAAGCTTAATTAACATTTTAACACACAGTTCGCCGATAAATGTATTTAACATGATTATATCCTGTTTTTAAATTAATCCGATTTTTTTAATTCAAAAATTTATGTTTGCAGAGTGAAATGTGTCATTATGTTTAACAGTTCTTTCATGTCTAAAATTCCAAGATGGCGGAGGTAATGGTGGCTCTTAAGTCCAGTAGGAAAATAGTTTTGAAAATATAAGACATAACTACAAAACTACATTCAGAAAGTATTTCGAGATTTGAAAAATGAAATTAAGTTAAATGAAGTTTAGTAATTAAATGGAAACTACTAATTGTCACAAGATATTTGGGTGTTTTTATTTAAACTTAGTTTACCGTAATCCGCCATTTTGTATTTTTGGAAAATAAATAATACAGTAAAACATTGATGTAACAAACTTAAATATAACGAGTTCCTTGATCTAACGAATATTTGACAATCCCCTTCACCTTTGTATATAACACAATCCAAATTTTACCTTTATATTACGAATAAACAGTGGTCAAAACTTTGATATTACGATTTTTACTAGCTATGGCGAATGTACGTTTACCTCTATTTAACGATTTTTTTGTGTTGGATCTTTATATAACGTATTTCAACTCCTTATAACGTATGGTCGATGACTCAACATCGGTAGACGTAAACAAACGCGTCCTAATCTGAATTGTCTGTCAGAAGGGTTTACACCCTATTGCTTTACATCGAGCGTATTGTCGCTAACCATTGGGAGATCATAACATGCGTACTGCTAACTGTTAGTAAAGTGCGTATAATATGTATAGTGTCAGCATTTTTTAACGTTGTGATGGGGAACGGTCCAAACCCCGGTGTTGTTACTACCTAACGTCGACCTGAAACATAGTCTTAACCATGTTGTTAAGACTATGTTTTGTTGTGTATTATTAAGTAACACAATTATAACTAA
Organism: Nephotettix cincticeps; assembly: GCA_023375725.1. NCBI lineage: Eukaryota > Metazoa > Arthropoda > Insecta > Hemiptera > Cicadellidae > Nephotettix > Nephotettix cincticeps. Next base: position 127,321,287 of record CM041791.1, on the reverse strand, counting down.
ACATATATTTGTGGCATTTTAATATTTTCAAGAGGTAAACTCCAGAGTGAACGGCGATCAATGTAGCATGTTGTTGCGACCCGGTATGTCAATTTGTTCCGATTAGCCTAAACTCCAGAGTGAACCACCGATCCACGGCGATCAATGTAGCATGTTGTTGCGACCCGGTATGTCAATTTGTTCCGATTAGCCTAAACTCCAGAGTGAACCACCGATCCACGGCGATCAATGTAGCATGTTGTTGCGACCCGGTATGTCAATTTGTTCCGATTAGCCTAAACTCCAGAGTGAACCACCGATCCACGGCGATCAATGTAGCATGTTGTTGCGACCCGGTATGTCAATTTGTTCCGATTAGCCTAAACTCCAGAGTGAACCAGCGATCCACGGCGATCAATGTAGCATGTTGTTGCGACCCGGTATGTCAATTTGTTCCGATTAGCCTAAACTCCAGAGTGAACCAGCGATCCACGGCGATCAATGTAGCATGTTGTTGCGACCCGGTATGTCAATTTGTTCCGATTAGCCTAAACTCCAGAGTGAACCACCGATCCACGGCGATCAATGTAGCATGTTGTTGCGACCCGGTATGTCAATTTGTTCCGATTAGCCTAAACTCCAGAGTGAACCAGCGATCCACGGCGATCAATGTAGCATGTTGTTGCGACCCGGTATGTCAATTTGTTCCGATTAGCCTAAACTCCAGAGTGAACCAGCGATCCACGGCGATCAATGTAGCATGTTGTTGCGACCCGGTATGTCAATTTGTTCCGATTAGCCTAAACTCCAGAGTGAACCACCGATCCACGGCGATCAATGTAGCATGTTGTTGCGACCCGGTATGTCAATTTGTTCCGATTAGCCTAAACTCCAGAGTGGGCCACCGATCCACGGCGATCAATGTAGCATGTTGTTGCGACCCGGTATGTCAATTTGTTCAGATTAGCCTAAACTCCATAGTGAACCAGCGATCCACGGCGATCAATGTAGCATGTTGTTGCGACCCGGTATGTCAATTTGTTCCGATTAGCCTAATCTCCAGAGTGAACCACCGATGATCAATGTAGCATGTTGTTGCGACCCGGTATGTCAATTTGTTCCGATTAGCCTAAACTCCAGAGTGAACCATCCACGGCGATCAATGTAGCATGTTGTTGCGACGTATCAATTTGTTCCGATTAGCCTAAACTCCAGAGTGAACCAGCGATCCACGGCGATCAATGTAGCATGTTGTTGCGACCCGGTATGTCAATTTGTTCAGATTAGCCTCCCTCGAACCGCAAATGAGCGAATGTGCGCTTTGATCCGTTAACACCCGTATTGATAGCAAATGCCATTCGACAACTCACAACAAAGTACCTAATCTATGAAAATAAAATTAGAGTTTTGCCTGTACATTGCTCAGAGTGAGACATTTTTTAGAAACGGGTAATTTATATGAAAAAATCAAATTTCACGGAAAACCGCAAAAACCAAGTAGGTCTATATGAGTTTGCAGAGGTACCTTAAAAAACATATTGAATTGCAGTAAGGTTTATTTCTTAAATTTTATGTTTTATTGTTCAGAATATACTGAAAAATAATAATAAACATAAAAATAAAAATCACAAACTTTTGCGTTTAACTCCTTTTAAGGCTGAAAGTTAACCAACAGAAAAATGTTCTATAGCTGCACATAAAAATCCACAGGGGATTTTTGTGCTAGCCACCGTTAGGAAAAGAGAGCTCTTTCATTATCGGTATGCCTCCAGTATATATATCTGGTCGTATATATATAGTCGCCCCATCCGTACAAACCTTAGTGACTTATAGTGAATTTGATTGGGGTTTCCAGGCTCGAGCTTGAACAAATAAAAAATTTTATTCTTCTGCACTAACCGTATTTTGTTTGAATAAATTTGTACACTTGGAGCACAGCTACTATAACTGTGTCCGATTGTGACAACATTCTTTCATGTACCCAATATTGGTATGTTGGCTGACAAAGAACACCTAGAATCCCGCTGAACTTAATATCTTAGGTATTATCAGAAGTTCATTTGTAACCAACCATTCATCACAGTTCATTTCGATTGAGCCATCCAATGACGTTCACTAGTCTTGGGTCTTGGTTGGAGCAAGCTTTAACCAATATTAATTTCTCCACTGGTGATGTATCACAGTAATACATTGAGAGCTTACGGACCAAGTGTATAAATCAGTGTATAACCCTGGGTTGGACCCATTCCATACAGCCCATTGCCTAAAATATAACCGAGCGTTTCATTAAAACTTAACTTCTCCGTAATTAAACGTCCTGCTATTACGAACAAACATTTCCATCCTCTAGCGACAAATATCACTCCACTTCATATTATAATCCTATAACGTTGAATCCAAACTGTTCTTGAACACAAACCAGGAAAAGGTTTTTTATGAAACAAGGGATCAATGTAAAGAAGTGAAACTTTTTGTCCACGAAGAAAACCGTTGTCACTCGAGTCTTAGCCGAGGGTGAAAACTTTCTGAGGGTCAAAAAGGACTTTTTTCTCCATCTACACATACAAGTAGCACAAGTTACAAATTACACACTATTAACTGCCCTGAATCACTAAAATTTTCCGAATTGGCTAACATAACCCTAAAGAACCCCAAAGAAATCACTTTGGGACTATAATTATTATTTTAGTTTTCTATTCCAGGGAGTAAAGTATGGCTTTTATAGTATGTGAAGGAAAAATTTTATTTAATATGCTAAATACTATTATTTATATATAAAATTTCATATTTTAAACTTATTCATTTTTATCTCGTTAGTAAAAAGAAGTCCCAATCACTTTGAACAAAAAGTTTAAAACTAATTTATAAATTTCATATCCTCATCATGATCGAATTTCGATATATTGTTTATAGTTATTAATTTTTCATACGAATTCATCAGAGAGAAGGTTTTTTTAAATATTACAGTTATATCGGTGAATTTTTAAACAGGCCACCTTTATGATTACTATACACTAAATAAATAAAAAACACAGTTTAGTTTCAGTCTAATAGTTTCATGACGTTGATGTCAATATCATATTCCGCGTTAATAACTGTCATTTTATAGTCTTTCATCGAACCCAGTCCACATTTCAATTACTTAAACATTTGGGTTGTTAATTAATTGATTTTCGATAATTTTAATGAGATTACAAGATCGCAGCCTCATAGATCGAAACCTTGGGCGGTATCATATTAAAATACTGCACTGGTTTACTAAACACTTCGCACTTAGCAGCAGACCTGCATACTAAGTGAATTTCCGTCGATTTAGGAATTAATTGTAATTATTAAAACTAAGCTTGACTACAAGAATCTGTAACCTAAGATTTGTCACAATGTTTGATAAATAAGCAAGATACTAATTATTTAATCTTTTCCCTATAGCTTAACATTCGAACTCCAAACTAGTTTTACTCTTGAAGGCCCATTACATTCAACATTATATCAACATCAACATTGTATTAAAGGACCATACAATTGGCAATGGCACATGTCACTACTGAACATATTTGTTGGATGATGTTGTGACAGATGAATCGCATACAGTGTTGTGTTTACAAAGGATTAGTGCAATATTTCACTTTTAAAATTTTTCGATTTATGTAGATAATTGGAATCGTATGTTTTATTTAAGATATAATAAAACATTTCAATTTTTTGATTTTGAAAAAGATTTATACCCTACTATGAATTTAGTTTTACGGTATATTAAACTGATATAAGATATAACATTGTATGTTGCCATTTTTAAACATTTTGCCATATATAAGGCTAGTAATTTTACACATGAAACCAATTACGTCAGATGCTTTAACATTTAAACAATTTTGGAAATCCAAGATGGATTACGTATATGTTAAACATTCTAAAGACCTAAATTGTTAAAATTATTAAAGCAAATAACAAGTTTTTTAAACAAAACTTGAAGCAGAACAGTAGAATATTCGAGACAAAAATGATACCACCTTCAGCTCAAGTGGTGATAAAACAGTAGATACTAGGCCTATCTATACTGCTATAAACTATTGAGCTACACGATTTAACGACATACAAGAGGTGTCTCATATTTTTTACGTTTATCTCTAATATATACCAATAGTTATAACCAAATTCTTGGTTTGGGCAAACCTTGAGAGAGTTGGGTTTTAAATCGGGTAAATTTTAATATATATTATGGATATACGAAAATGCGCAGTATATAAAAATAAAGTATAATAAAGTAAATAAATAAATAAAAATACACAGCAGTAATCTGAAATAAAAGTCTGATAGATTTGAGTGTTTCTTACTACAGTAAACGTCTCGAGTTTGCATGTTTCGTGCTTTGTTATTGGCAAGCCAAGCCAACGCGACGTGCCTTATCGCAATATCCTCCTTCCTAAAAGTGAAATGTTTACGTTCGATACAACGCAATTTTCAAAACAGTTTTGTTTAGACGTTTATATAGAATTACTCGTCGTAAAATATTAAACGATCTTGGTGCAACATCGTACTTTGACCTGATGTGATCACATTCTACGTAAAGTAATACTGTTAAGTACTATAGAGATGTTATGTCCAATAGCTTTGGGTGGGAATGGGATCAGGAGTGAGATTGAGTTTTAGTACGATCAATGCTTACAAATACAAATAATTTATTTCAATAATGTTTACAGTTCTGGACCCCCCAAGTTTTCAAAATTGTCGGCGGGTCCAATTTTGCAACATTAAAACTTAAACAAAAATACTTTGAAAACGTTAAAATAATATAAAATGGCCGCCGTTTTGGATTTTGAGCTTAGATCATGCTAGTTATTTTTTTAATAATAGTAGTCTACTAGTGTAAAACACATACCAAATTTGAAAATAATCCGTTTGAAATAAAAATATTTCGTGAAAAATACAAAATGGCGGATATCTGAGAAAAAAAGAGTTTTAGGCCATACCTCCATTGGATATTTTTCCAATCACTCACCGAAGTCCTGAAACGTTTTTCATGGACACTCTGTATTTCACTTCGAAATTATGGGATCTAGGAGTACCAAAAAGGCTTTGGAATTGGCTTTGGCTTCTTGAAAACCCACTGAAAAGTCAAATTAAAAAAACTCTAAACCAATACATTTTCCTTATACTGATAGGTAGTAAAAAGGAAAACTGGTTAACATATGTAACAGTTAATTTGAAACACCATCCATGCGCAGTAATCTACTTTGATAGTCCTAAATTAAATATTTTTAATACTATTACATCAAGAAACCCTTACTTAACGATTTTAATGCTAAATTAAATTATTTATATAAACTGAAAATTACGATTCCAAAGTGATATGAAATGTACATACATAAAATAATAATTAAATATTTCAAGTCTTTAAGTCAATAAAACGAGGGATTAAATAAAATAACAAATCAAACTGAAGTGGATTAATAGAGATGGATTGTCGCAGTGAAATATTGGGAACCAATTGAGGTCGAACGACGCCACCCGGATGACGTCACTGGGCAAACCGCATGGAACGAATTAGTTGTGGTTTATTATACATATCCAGTAAAGTGGGACGTACTGTAGAGCTCGCTGGTGTTGGTATTCAGAGTCACGTGCCAGTGTGATGTATTCACTACGAGGGCGCATTACGGCGTGATGGATGTGAGATCACGTGACGGTACACCTCACACACTGACTTGTGTTGTAGGGAACACTTTACTCGGCACCTCCTATGGTCTACAGGCTACCACATGCCTAGCCTCTCAATAATGGTCTATCTTGTAGGACACTAGAATTCACCTTTCCAACAATCTTACATGACACATTATACACCTCACCTTAACGCTATACACATTATCTTTACACTGTTGCCTACCACGTAAAATACACCTGTTTTAGCGTCATGATACATTACATCTACTTTCTGCTACAGTTATATCACTAGGATATACCTTATCTTTACGCTATGCTTAACACAGAACGCTACATTATACTTAATTAGTTCTGTCTGTTTCAGAAATCGTCTGTGAGAGAATCAGTCAGTAGCACTAGCTTCTATCCTTGCATTTTATTTTGGCAAATTACCTGTGAATTCTTTTTGTGGGAATTTTGTACTCATACATCATATTGTAGAGAATTGAATTAGTTAATTTGGATTTTTACTCATGAAACTGTGTGTACACAACGCGTTGAACAGTTACGTTTCTAAATACAGACGAGTTGCAGGGCTCTAAATTGTCGTTTACAGTAGCTTCTGCTGATTGATGGATATTGCGAACTCTGTTGTAAGAGATGTTCCTAAAATCCTGCCTTTCTTTTCTTCCTTTACTTTCCTTATGGCTTGATATTTATATTACTATTATTATACGATATGCAAACATATACCTACATGTATAATATATATATAAATTTAATGTTAGTATTATTAAATAAGTTTTATTGTTTTTATTATACTAAGAGTAGGACGATGGCGTGTTCTGAAATCCAGCTACTTCGAGATCATGAATTGTGGATAGTTGTGAGCGATAGTCGGTGGAGATGATATTCTCTGTTGTGGATTAACGTCCGCTCTATTGCATACTTCATTCTCAAAGACCAACCTCATAATTAGACCTTTTCATAATTAAGAGGCAAAAGAGGGTCGGATCCCACGTTAAACTGCAGGTCCCTTAGATGCCATTGGCTGTTGAGCTATTAATTAACAGTCCTGTCTAAGGAATATGTCTGTCTTAGTCTATAATAAGATTACAACATGGTACCACAATCATCTTATACTCATCTCCCATTCACACTTACCTTAAATAACTACTGGGATAGATTGTAATTTCAGAAAGTAATAAGTTAAAGCTTTAATAAAAAATATTTAATTTTATTTTTAGAACCTTTTACCAACACAAATTGTAGTATTTTTAGATAAGAAAACATATAGTGAGTTTTATATGTGAGTAAAATACTGCAACATTTCCATTTAAGAGAGTAACAAGGGATTCTCATTAAACTGTAGATGAAGCAACGAGACAAAACACTCAGTAGGAGTGGATAACGGAACAAGCAGCTGATGTTACAGCCACAGGTTTCCTCGTCCGGCTAATATGTATGAACTGTATACACGACCTTACTGTAGCTGCGAGTATAACAGAAACAGTTTCAGTAATAAAAACACATTGTGTGAATGAATAAAATGAAATGAATAAAATTCATATATACACAATATTCTTTATATTAAAAATATTGACACTTTAATATTGAACCTAATTAAAAGTACAATGCATTCAATTAAAATTTGGATACGGCCATGAGGTGGTGGTTTTATTTTCTTGTTGCGGAATATTTCTATTGCTAAATAAATTTGTATCATTACTGTTCACCTCATAAAACTCACCTACTCATTTACTACATTAACTCAACTTTAGTTCACATATATCTCAATGCAGTCTTACAATCCCACACATAGATCTATATAGTCTACGTTCATAAGTAAAATTTAGGGAAACAGAAATATTGCAATACGGTTCTACTACTAGTACAGCTACGAAGCCAGTAATAATAGACGTCAAGGTGTTTAAAAATCGCGAGGTTCCATAGTGGTGTGAGTGGCGCAGGTTAGCCAGAGATAATCGCCCATGGAATCTAAAAGGAGTCACCGACCGCTGGTTTTGATCCAGCAGCCTTTGACTTACCAGGCCAGTAGACAAGTTACCTGACCGTGGCATTACTACCACAATGAAAAGTGTCGAGCTTTTACAAATTTTAGCATGCGTTCGATTAGCTATTTACATTGAGAGAATGTTGTATTGTTGGGTATGTTACAGGCCGTGTACTCCTAGGAAGAGGGAAAAATAACAGTTTTATAATAATTTTTAATGTAAAAAGTGAGTGTCAGCCAGAGTGATTTAAGGCAGTCTAAACTGAGCAGTACTGAGACAAACTGATTGGAAACCTCGGGATGTGAACCAGGTCAGCTAACTCAGTTTCGGAGACCGACATGTTTGTACATATCAGAATCAAAATTTAGGAAAACAGATAATCACGCACTTAAAAATAAATACGAGCAAACTAAAGAAACAAACATACACAAGAATACTGATAAAAATTGCTTTAGCAGTAAAAAATTATGCAACAACAAAATAACATCACCACTTATGACCGGAGCCAAATTTTAATGAGTGCATTACTTTCGCTTGTGTGTCACTGTGTTTTTAGTTTTACCACTCTTACTTGTGTAGAGGCTATTACTATGTACTGTTCAAGATGCTAGAACACATTATTTAAAATCAATTAAGTAAGTGTTTTGAAAGTAACTCTCTTTTCAATGAGCAACAGTGACTTTAGAAGTGGAGAATCTCCGGTTGGTGCAATATATGACATGGTTCTCTGTGCCTTTGAAAAGAAGGATTTTGCCTGGGCTACCATTATTGATCTCAGCAAGGCTTTTGATTGTGTGGACCATGAAGTCTTGCTCCACATGCTGGAACCTTATGGAATTAATAATACAGGTGTGAATCTATTCCATTGCTATTTAACAAATCGAATGCAGGTGGTCTGTTTGGGGGACGAGTGGTCATCAATCGCTACTAGCAATTGTGGAGTGCCCCATGGGTCTGTTCTGGGGCTTCTACTGTTTCTGATATCCATAATTGACATGCCCATTAATTTAAATTGCAATACCTATCTACTGTATATGTCGATGACACCACCTTGCTCTCGAGTCATAAAGAACCAGGCTACATTGAGTTGGTGATAAAAACAACTATTAGTCATGCTGCTAAATGGTATTTAGCTAATAGCTTATTGCTTAATGAAGACAAGACACAGACTGTAATCTTTGGTTTGAGGAATCAAGACCAATGATAATCAACTTCATAGGGGGAGCATTGCACTAAATTTTTTGGGCTTCATATCGAACAAAAATTGACTTGGGTATTCCATATAGAAAACCTATGTACATTAAGTTGAGGAGACTTACTTTTATTTTTCGTAAACTGGTGGATGTTATACCACAAAACTATTTAAGGTCTGCTTACTTTCCTCTCTACCAATCTGCCAGTTCTAAATTATGGCATAATTTTATGGGGCAATAGCTCTCATGTTGGAGATGTACATGTAATTCAAAAAAAGATTCTCCGGCTTATGGCAAAGGTTAAACCCTTAGATCACTGCCAACCTCTTTTTATGTACTTTAATGTTCTTACAATTATTAATTTGTATATATTTAATATCATGTTATTTAGTTTAAAGGATCTTTGAGCCCAAGCCACTAGAGATGATTATCACAATTTTAACACAAGAAAGAGGGATCGAATTGATGTACCTAATGTCAATTGATTGATAAACGTCACGCCTGTATATAACTCAGTTTCAGAAAACGTCACGCCTGTATAAAGCTCAGTTTCGGAAAAAGTCACGCCTGTATATAACTCAGTTTCAGAAAACGTCACGCCTGTATAAAGCTCAGTTTCGGAAAAAGTCACGCCTGTATATAACTCAGTTTCAGAAAACGTCACGCCTGTATATAACTCAGTTTAACGTATTTACGCCTGTGTATAACTCAGTTTCGGAAAACGTCACGCCTGTGTATAACTCAGTTTCGGAAAACGTCACGCCTGTGTATAACTCAGTTTCGGAAAACGTCACGCCTGTGTATAACTCAGTTTCGGAAAACGTCACGCCTGTGTATAACTCAGTTTCGGAAAACGTCACGCCTGTGTATAACTCAGTTTCGGAAACCGTCACGCCTGTGTATAACTCAGTTTCGGAAACCGTCACGCCTGTATATAACTCAGTTTCGGAAACCGTCACGCCTGTGTATAACTCAGTTTCGGAAAACGTCACGCCTGTGTATAACTCAGTTTCGGAAAACGGCACGTCTGTATATCACTCAGTTTTGGAAAACATCACGGCCATATAACTGAGTTTCGGCTTATATATAACTTCGCCATCAATACGCCAATCATGAAGTAACGTAAACAATTTACTAACGCTTGATAAATACAGTAGTATATTTCATAACAAAAGTCGAAAGTGGGTCATTGCATATTCGAGACCATATGTTTGAAGTGCTCGAAATCTCGCACCTTAAACATATGGTCAAGAATACACAAACTATTTTCCCTAGTGTTTTTAACTATACTTTTCGCTACACTATAAAGATTATGTTTTCATAAAACAGGCATTGGAATATATCTTTTTTACATTTACAAAAACATACAAACTTAGGTTATACCTTCTGAAACAATAACAAATGTTTGTTTATACCTGTAAAATAGAAAAATGTTAGTAAACAATATTTTCAGTAGTAAAAATTCTTATTATGTAGTAAACAATACGATGATGAATATTCGAAGGTGGTAAACATACATTTAAAACAGGTGATTCCACAGTAGTGTGGCGAAAAATCCATTATTGACTATTATTAAACAATGTCGTCAGTAACCCAGATAGAATTGAAAATAACCATAATTGAAAAACCCAATTTTTGTGGTTTTATTTTAAGCGAAAAATAAAGACCGTAATTGGGTAATATTCAGTTTGAATACGAAATTTTGTTATTTTTTGTTTTTTTTTTTTTTTATTTTTTTTGTTTTTTTTTTTTTTTTTTTTTATTTTTTTTTTTTATTTTTTTTTTTGTTTTTTTTATTTTATTTTTTTTTTTTTTTTTTTTTTTTTTTTTTTTGACAGATGTTGTTTCAAGTTTCAAAATTGGATTTGGCTGCTGTTCGCATTTCAGTTTCCAGTTGAAAATGACCGTACATAACAGATACGTATCTTTAAGGTACCACGACAATTTATTGTTAAGTTTGGGTCATACAAATTTTAAACTAAATAATTACAATGAAATTATTAAGAAATTAATTCATTCATCTGATTAAACCTGTGTTCATTAGTCACGGATCTGTGCTAAGAAACTGACTACAATGTTACATCACTGATGATTTACTTGATAATGACAATTATTGCTAAAAACAAGGTTACCATAACTCGAAGATAAAAGATAATTTGTTTTTACCAACCAAACATTCTGTCTATGATATCCCTGTAGTACTGAGCTGCAGTACTACTGTGTATACAGAATTAGGTTAATTGATTTGAGGAAAACCTTTCAATCAAAATACTAGATCAGTTTGATAGATTGCAAAACGTTTGATTTCAAAATAAAACCACATAAATTGAGATTCGTGCAGTCATTGATCTGTTTTGGTCATTGCTCACTCTGCAACACCGAGAGCTTTTATATTATGTAAATAAATCCAACACAACTAGCTTTGGATTAAAATACATTATTGAACTTATTTAATGCTTATTATATTATTACACTGTTATGATCACGATTTAATGAAAAATCCTTTTAATTTTCAATCTTGATAGTGGTTATGTTTTAATAAATCATTTATCAAAATAATAAATGTGTTTAACTAAATTAATTTTATTTTACAAAGCTAAACTATTTCTAAATTAACTATGATTTCATAGAACTGTTGTATTCTTATCAGAAACTATCCATAGTGACTTTCTTGTGTGAACGATTCGTTTATATATTAGAATATAAAATATATATGTATTTTTATGGGAAAACTGTTTGTAGACTAATATTTTTATTACATGTATAGTATTATTAAAATTGCAAAATATTCTATTATTAGAACATTATTTACGTCTATTGTTAACACACAATACTGAACACAATATTGTTTTCAGTGGGATGATTTTTGTCAGTATTATGTGGATTTGTTACTAACAAGGCTAGAATTTCATGTGAAAGCATAATTAATAGATCGAACAATGGTAAAAGCCAGCTGGACCCATTGTGGGATTGGAAACGAGCTCTACAACCAATTTGCTACTCAGCCAATCCTGCACATTCTCAAAACCTCTAGTTAATAATTCATTTTTACTTACTCCCCCTATACACAGTATATGGAGAAAGTATTGTTTTTGTAAAAATTTCCGAATTTGAGTCTAGAGTGGATATATCCGTTTTGAGGCTCCCTGAACACAAAAAGTAGGTTTTGGACTGATGAATGTCTGTCTGTCTGTATACAAACCCCGAGACCACACTGATCTGATCGTCCGACCTTTATGGCATTTGGTACATAGGAGCACTAGGCCCTAAATGTTTACCCCTAAAAACGGCGAAAAAGCGCAAATTTCTCAAAATCCGCTCAAATGATTTTGATTCAAATTTCATGGTTTATAGACATTGAGGTTTCAAATAATATGACACCACCTCCCGCATGTCTGTAGAGTTAATGGCTCAAATGCTAAGGACTTTTAGATATAAAAAAATTGATTGTTTTGGCAAATAACAACTTTTATTAAATACTCGTAATATACTACTAACATAAAAACCTACTAAAAACAATCATGTTAGTCTACGACTAACGGTTCTAGAGAAAAGATCAATATTCTGTACACGGTAAACGCAGTACGTAGTATGAGAGCGCACGATGTTAATCCTCACATCTTCCAAATTAGATCCGTAAATGAGTGTGGTACGAGAAGAAACTTTGTCTCTTTACCAGCTCATAAGACCTCTACATTTGAAAAATCGTGCGATTATAGCACAAGAAAAGTAGTAAACAAAATTCTTATTCATAACCCACATGTCTCTTTTGACAGATTTTTTAAAAAAAATTAAAATTATTTTTATTAAAAAACTTTACTAAAAGATTTTTTTAAACAGATTTAATTGAGTTTTAAATAGTTAAATATTATACAGCATAATTTTTTTATTGTTGTATGGATGTTATTTCTGTACTTAATTTTCTTTAATTCTTGAGGGTTTCATATGTTTTCTTTTAGCGATAAGTATTTCTCATTGTTAGGTCTGTATGTAGTTTTGTTGTAAGCCTATGTTCATGACATGTTCTCAATGTACTTTTTTGTATCTGAAGTGAGAATAAATAAATCTTATCCTATTGTTATGGGGAATATTAAAAACGTAATTAGCTCTTTAATTCTCAACCATTTTTCTTGAAACTTAGTATGCAGTGTAAGTTCACAACATCCAAAAAACACATTTCTCAAAAAGCCTGGTATTACTGGGGGGGGAGTTAGAAAAATAGTTTTTAAAATAATTTTAAATGATATTTAGACAAACTTTAAAGAAAATGACAGTTTTATTAAATGTATTTTTGTAGTTTACCTAAAGGTGAACTTACTTCAATGGTCAGTCTACTGGTACAGTTTATTTTAACTTGTTGTTGCCACCAATTTGTTTTCGATAACAATCTATTGCAACGCATTAAATTGATCTGAATATTAGTATAATGTTTTATGGTATCAAAGCCTAGCTAATCATATCTGAAAATTAAAAAGTATTTTGTTAAGCCTAATTGCTTGCAAAAATGCTTTTTACATAATTTTTAATAAATAGTTTAGAAATATTTATACTTACGTATTTTAAAACAGACCAAACAAAAATATGTTATAAACTACTTAAGCTATACAGTGGGAATCACGTAATGTGTCCAATATTGATTCCAGACAAAACGCTGGTCCTACAATGATGAAAAACAATTATTTCTCACTATACCAACCCTAAGGAATGACGTAATTTTTTAAACCTCTGAATTCAAAAAATGTTATAAATATTATTACGTTGTTCCTTGGGTTTGGGGTTGGTTTTGTGGGAAATAGTTTTATTTCATCATTGTAGGACTAACGGTTTTTCTGGAATCAATATTGAACACTCACGAGTTCCCTTTATTAATTAGGTTTACAAATCCAACTAGGCCTTTACAATTTTTTGAAAATCGCATTTGTAAGAAAATGACGATTCTAGTGATATAACCATTATGAATTATGCCCTGTCTTTCGTTTTTGACCAATAATTTAGAATATATATGAGGAAGATAAATTAATGTTGTTGTGTTTCCACTACCTTTAACGTACCAAACTGTAGCGATTATCAAACTCAGTATTTCGTTTACGAAGTAGTAATGGGCACTAGTTTTTTTGTTTATAATGGGCGGCTTTATAAAAACTATTTTCATTTTTAGTTTTCAATAATATTTGAATATTTTGGATCTAGGAATGATACCAAAAAGCCCTAAAATACAATACAAATTGAAATTACACAGTGATACGCTTTTACTTCTCTGTTTTTACTACAACAAATCGGAAACCCGTTAATGAGTATCATTGTTTAACAACGTGTGTAAATCACGTAATAAACTAACTGATTGTACTCAATGGTCTGTACTCAATTGATTTTGCCATCCTCAATTATGTTAGAGAAGTAAAGAATGTTTTAGGAGATCGTGACTTAATAAAGAATCTTCATCGGGACCGCCATATTGGATATCAGTACAATAAGAAAAGTACTTTTTCCATTACTCTCCAATCTATAGTGGTAAAAATATATTTGGGATGATATATTAAAGTAATACAAACCACCCAAGGGAAGATGCAAGTCGTATTTAGTTTGGTATTTAATTTTCTGAAAAAATATAGTTTTCACTTATTATACCTGCTTATAAACAAATAATCAGGTAAAATTAGTAATTTTTAATTGGTAAGACTTTACTTATAAAAAATTCAAACTATAATATTTTAAATCCTTACATAAACCAAATTAACCTAAATTTAACACCAAATTCTTTCCATGACAATTGTATAGCCAATAATGCTGTTATAAAACTAAAAATATTTCGTATGGAGGCCCCAATCTGACGTGGATGAAGAATCTTGAATATTATTTAATTTAACAGTTGCAAAGAATTAGGTTGTATTTCTGGGATGCAAACAATTCAGTGAGCATTGTGCGCACTAATAAAAGGAGGAAACCAGGGATGTAGAGGGATGTTTTGATGACGTCATTCACCAAACAATAGCCGTCATCATTGCTGGATGGGGGGGGGCACAGCCGCTTTGGATCACGTATTTTTGTCGTTCATTTGTAATGTAGTTTATATAAATTGATGCAAAGATTTTAACAATGCATATCCCATTAGATATCTTTTAAGTACGAAGATTGGTGTATAGAAATATTAAAAGGCAAAATAAATATTCCCCTTTGTGTTTGTTATTGGTATAGAAATACTCTTACACTCGAGTGAAGAATGTAAAAAAAATTATTCTGGCTCACTTATGGTGAAAAATTATCTTCTTAAACCTGGTAAAGATTTCGGATTTGATAACTATATTCGTAAGAGAGCTTCCCCCTATAACGCGATGTCCATTGGAACCTACCGGACAAACCCTTCAAGAGATCAAGAATCTCTCCCTTGAGAACCCGGTCTTTCTATGATTCAATATTCATCTCTTCAGGGGGTAAATATTCATTCAATATTCATCCCCAAGGGTAAAATGCCTTCATTTTACCCTGATATATCCTTAATCAGAAAAATCGAGGGGGGAAGTGATGAACTCTTCTACAGTAGAGTTCACTACTAGAGTACTACTCTATAGCACTTAAGTTTAAACATCAGCAAGTAATTTTATCCGACCTCCATAGTTGTATAAAAAATAAACGTTACGACTATTACTGACTCTAAAATATCTTATAAATATCTTACTCTAAATATCTTATTCTTAGTTCCCGTTACTGAATGATTATTGTAATGAAATTGAAGGCGGTCTCTTATTGTGATGATGTATCTACGGACTTCCAGTCCCATTAAAACATGCCATGAGTATTTTCAAGTCCATTTCCTTTTTCTTTATATTTTAATGTTTTTTCTCTAGATATCATTCACAGTGAAGTTTGCTACAATTGCTTAAAAAATGATTTTGTTAATTCGAGGTTTATCTCAATGACCATTGGGAATTACCAGTGGTAAATCAACCCCATCCACAGAAGAGATTCAGGGGGTGGGATGGATACCCTCAACAATGATTTATGTGTGTTTCAAATATATTTCAGAAAACCGCTAATAAAGATTATTATGTAATATCTCATATTACCAAAAATGATACTACTGTGCACAATTGAATGTGGCCAATGCCTCTAGTTATCGAAACATTAATTATAAAAACTATTTGTTGTCCCTGAATATAGTACATCGCATAACTATTCGCCCAACTAATTTTTTGGCCGCTACTTTAGCTAGTATTACCAATACTTAAGGGTATAAGTGACTCAATGGAAATAATTAGTCCAAACAAGTTATGAAATATAAATAATTAAATAAAAGAAGATGAAAAAATAATAAAAATAACAAAATGTGTTTTCCAGGAACACAGTAAGCATGTTGACATAACAATAAAATGAAGCACGAATTGTAGAGTTAACATTGATATTTGATAATGTGGATTCATTTTTAAGTAATGCAGTACTGTTAAGTTTTGTAAAATTAATACAGAGGAATTATATGTTAAGTTTGACTTAATTGAATAATCTATTTCAATTACATATTTTTACTATGAAAGTGAAAACGAATATGAACCATAACTTAGTTTATCTTCGGACGTTGTTTATTGTATGTTTTCTTTTAAGCATTTCCTATCTTTTTCTTATAATATCTATTATTTGTTATAGATCTAACTAATTAATGTCATCAAGTTGTTATTGGAAATTATTTAGTATAATCTAAAGAATTGAGAAAAACCACTCATTTGAATATTCATTGTATTATTCATTGAATATTCACTGAGTTTAGATTCCAGATTGAAGTATAATGTCCACAAAACGTTGCAGAAGACCTTGACAGTGTTGCTTTAGCCGCAACTTTGGAAATGAATACGATACGGCCTTGTGGTTTAGGCCCTAACACAAACACAATTGAATTACTGGTTCGGTTTGTAATATCGGTGAATAATATATATTATTGGTTGGATTTTGTCGCGATTGAACGTTGAAGCTTTATAATCTGTACAATTCAGAGTTAATCTAATATTTATCCTTCCATGTTTATTCACTTTTTGTAAAAACCTATAAATAATCTTTATTTTAATAGTTTATATTTTTGATTAATATAGTTTATTTATGTCATTTAGATTTTTATTACGAAATTTTCCATCACGATTTTAAGTAAAACAACGTTTTGGGACCTGGAATCACATCCCATTCTCAGGCGATGGGGATTCAAGGACCCCCATTCTAGTACCTAAAGCAACACGATTAGTACATAGTCCAGACTAAGCCGGTATAATGCTGGAAACAAAAAAATTAAAGAAGGCAACAAACATATAAACAACATTGTTCAATAAATATCACACACACAAGAAAAAAACACGTTCACTCGTCACAAAACTTGAAAGCATCTGACTTGGAGTGGGCGTGCCCCCCCGGAACTGGAAAAGACCGGGATCAGTTTCCAGTTCCCGAAATGTCGTGAAACTTTGTTTTACTTGAAATCGTGATGGAAAATGTCCGTAATACAGATCTAAATAACATAAATCCACCATCACCAGTAATTAATTTCCAAAAAATAATAATTTATCTATTAAAAACATCTCCACAACGGGATTACTTATCATTTTGAAGGTTAAAAATAATTGTATCGTAATTTCCTAAATTCAATATTACGTTTTTCAGTTTTAACGAGGTCGACCGTTGCATCCGCCAGTTCAGCAGTTCGTGATATCGTTCTGTTTGTCTTGTTATCATTATCTCCTGAAACAGACGTGAAACAGTGCCAAGTCCTCGCCCTGTTGTGGTATTATGATGGAGAATTCTCAGAATCCTCGTTCATTAGCGAGTCCTGCACGACTTGCATTCATGATTCAACGATGTTCTCGCAAGGATAATAAGTCTCTCTACTTTTTGTAATGTATTGCGTAAAATGATTTCAAATTAATTCTTTGAATATTTAAGTACGGTAACTAAAACTAAAGAAAATTAAATGAAAAATTATTTATTTAACCATACTAAATAAATTACTATGGCCACGTGACCTTTTCTTACACTTAACCTGACGACACTAATTATAAATATAAAAAATAGTATAAATGTGGATTAAAACAAACTATTTTGTAACAAAATAAACTTCATTAATTACATTCTCCCAACATACATCCAACAGTGAACCTATCAAATACGAACACACTGGGGTAAGCCATCAGAAGCTATCCGTTCAAAATACAAGTTTTTCAGTGCTACCAAAAACTGGCTAAAGTTGTTAACAGCCTTGATTGGTAGCGGTAAGATATTCCAAGGAATCTAGATAGTTAATCTACTGAAGAGTAGACATTATCAATGCAATTGTATATAGGGTACTTTACCTTTCCTTTCTTTATCCAAAAACCTTTAAATATTAAAGTTGTTGCCTTAAAGTGTTCAAATTTTATTCTTGGTGTATTATCTATGACGTCTATTACGATTCTATAATCATATGTGTTTATTCACACATTGAGTGAATGACATGTTCTCCATTAATAAACCAACTGGGTCATCACTATATCTATGGTAATGGTTTTAACGGTGAAAACTAAAATTTGGCAGAAAAACACTTTAAGGCAGAAATCGTGATATTTTGAAGTTTCAAGAATGTTTGATTATTTGAGCATAGTGTGAAGCACGAGTGAATGACTGTATAAGGTTGAGTTTCGGTTGAATATTACATGGTAAAACAGTTATTTATGCGACAGTGTAGAGAATAGTTTAAACGTATTGCCCGTACTATCCTGTATTCACTATAGGAAAAACTTAATGCATTATGTTAAAACAGAGTATTTAAAAATAAAATTTATCATACGTAAATGATTGAACCAGTATTTACTGATAATCATTCACTGGAGGTCATTCAACCGCCTTGTTAATGACCGTTAAATAGATCAATTAAGTCAAAAGCCCAAAGAAGTGTTATTAGTCAGCTGATGGTGAATGTTAATCAGATGTTAATGTTTATTATTTTATTATTGTTTTAATTTTATTATTTATCCAACTTAAAATAAAATAAAATGTATACAGACCTAAAGACAGTATTACTCCCGCCCTCCTCCCTACTGAATAACCTGTAATTATTCTCACAGAGTTGAAGTTGGACACCATGTATATCAACAACACTAACCATTTCCGAACTATTACAACTTATATTCTAGTGAATGTCCACTGTTTATCTAATTAATTTCCGTTAACATTAAGCCCCGGTCACATTTTGGTTTACTGTATCCACATGATTTCTGATGTTTTTTAGTCTTTCCTAGCAGAAAATCCTACCTGCCAGAAAACATTATTTACAAAACGCTTAAAATTGATTTAAATCTAGTGAAATAGGCATTCACTGGTTATACCAAAAGTTGTGATCCAGTAAATGACCGAACATATAATCAGTCATTTATTAATTATACAGTTAAAATGTTAGTCGGTACTTTGTTTTCAAACTTTCTACAGAATTGCCTTTACATGATTGTTTACTATTCATTACATTTCATATATTGCAGTTTCAAACAATAATCATAGACCAATGAAAAATACAACTAACCTTGTCGTACGATACACTAGTGGGGAAGCTTAACTATTAACTGGGTGGAACACCTAATTTTGACTGTGTTATAAACATAGGTTTGACACTTTATTCTTTAAACCAGTGACAGGGGGGATTAAAATCAGACTCCTAAGTTACTTTTATGACCGTTGGTAATATACTAGGCTGAAGGTAAAGCTAATATTTTCCATAAGAAACAGTCATTCACTGGTGCATGACAAAGCATTTTATTGCCAGAAATTAGCTTTTTATAAGGCTACAAAATGAAAATCACATTGTTTTTGTAACAGGCTGGCTCGTACGAAATACGAATTTCAATCAATACGTAAAGTGTTGCATGAAGCATTTTATTGGTTAGTTTTTATAACAAAATAAAATCACAGTTTTTGTCGTACTCACTCGTAAAAATGAAAATATACTTATACGTTAAACCAGGAGCTAATATTTACGTGTATAGGTCTAAGAATTATTTGACACTACAATTAGATATGTCTTTCGCATGACTAGAATATCACATAGGCCCTACTGCAGACTTACTTCCTAATTTTCAATGTCTGTTTTAGGTAAGACATTTTCGTCTAAATTTATGTAAGTATTTACCATAAGTTATTTCTTATTTTTATGTATTATTCACATTAAGATGTAAGGCAATTTTCTTTATACTGTAAAACACAATAAAAGCTTTTTTAGTTAATTCTGAACGTACAAATTAAACCGCAAATTTATCAACATAAATGTCTCCTGCTAAAATGTAACAAAGCAGATAGCAAAGCAAAATGGGTTTAGTCAAAAGGCATTGGCTGTAAGGCTTAACACGGTCTATAATAAAGGGTTAGAATGATTAATGGATGGTTTGCTCAGTGTAATAGCCTCGACCGCCGCGCGGCCGCGCCACCTGCTGGCTGGCGTCACAGCTGATACAGGAACGGGACGACGAAACAGAGACACTTTTACCAACTTGACGCCGATAAAAATGTTATCTTAACTGATTGACCGTGCATTCTGCATATGATTCTGGAAATGCAGCTCAAGTTATTAATAAACCTTCATGGCTATGATTTTGATAGTTTTATTCATATTGTTATTCTTTTCCAAGATTGGAGTCTTTGGTACTTATTTTTATTGGTAAATAAGCTAAAGCTTTTGTTTTTAACTTAATAAAGGAACTATAATTCACTCAACTCTATGCATTTAGGATTTTAATCCGTGTACAATATACATTAATAGTAAGTCTACACAAAATAAGAAATGGGGTACTGAGGTTTATCGTTATAACTACCGTAACTGAATTACGTTTGAGAAATTTATTTCTTAAAGTATTTTAACGTTTGGGTTTCAATAAAAAAAGTTAATATGCACATAATCTTCAAAATGCATATTATAAAATGGTTTTACTGTGTAATAATGTTCCACTTTGTCTCCACAACTTACATTACATACACCAACCAGTGTAGTGACTAATGGCGAAGATTTACAAAAATAATAAAAATGGTTGTGCCCATTTATCTGATAAAATAGCATTGTATTAATTGAAATTTCCACATGTTAATTGTTAGAATAAGAATAAGAATCTTTTTTGTCCTTTGAACATTTTACAATGCTATTGGCTTCGTCCACTATTTTACCGATGTCAACCTTTACAAACATGTTATTCATTACAAATTAATAAACAGATTTGTATACAAAAGCTAATCTACATAGAAAGTTTCTAGTGCAGATACAGGAATGTAAAAAAATTATTTCCAGGAGTAAAGAGGATGTCTTTAAAGTAAACGTTTTACATTTCTTTTAAAAGTAGGAAAAGCCTGATTACTAGCTGCAACTGGAATTTTATTAAAAGAATCTTAAATTTAGCACGTCACCCTGGACCTGGGACTTACTGAGCCTTCTAAAAGGTACATCAATCAAGTTACAAAATCTTGTGTCATGACTGTGACCATTATGCCTCAACTTAATAGAATCAAATTCATCCTTAACTTAAGTAGACACACAAAAAAATATAAACTAAAAACAGTCATTAAAACTACGCCTATGAAAAGTGGTTTGCAGTGATCAGTGAAAGCAGCATCGGCGAGAAGGCACCTAGATTTTTTCTGAATGAAGACTCTTTTTACCTCACGAGCACCTCCCCATACTCTTAATCCACAAAGGATCACATTTTCAAAAAAATAGTTAGGAACCACTAGTAGACAGATACCATATTACTAAATTTAATTTTTTCAGATTTATATTTTTTATATTACTACCTTATTACCTTCCTGAAATAGTGATCATTCCAGATAGGTATTTTAAGCCCAAGTATGAATGGGAAATCTGTGTAAGATGATTGTGGCACGATACTGTAGTTGTTATTGACTAGGCTGACATGTTCTTTAGCCAGGACCTTAGCCTAAACTAAACTCGTTATGAATACGCAAAAATTAAAATTCTCATAATATTTCTATTTAAACCAGAAGTCGAGTTATAGTGGGAAGAACGTTCCTGTTCTCTTTAATCTGAGACGACGGAAAGTAATAAACGTCAGCATTTAGCGAGCTGCACGTGACGTGGAGGTGGGAGCGTGACGAGCTGGGTCACGTGACCTATCACGTGGCTGGTTGTTAACCGACAATAATTTGGAATGGATTGAGCTTTTCATGTTGGGTTATTATGAGGATAATTTCATACTATATTGTAAACTCTTGTTGTTTAGTATTTCATTTAATTTTTTTCGCACCACTACTAGGATTTCTACCCCAAAATGTGCACCACGAACGTATTGTTTTTAAATTCTTGTAAAATTTTCAACATAGCTTTTAAAAACGATAAATCTAAAAAAACATGAAAATGCTGGACGCGTTGGGCTGATGGGCCGAGCGCGAGCGGTTACAGACTAATAATGAAATATGCGCGGCATTCCACGGCGTACCGAGATATCCTTCACTGGAACGGGTGAATTTTGAATGTTGACTATCTTAAAATTCCTTTTCATCGTAAAAAAAAGATTTTTACGAAATAGAGAGAAAAATAATTTTTCATCTGATTTCGAAAAACCCAGTTTATTTATTTCGGTAAAACAAGGGAGATAGTACCGATGATAGAGTTGATTAACACAGCTCATTAGATATTCACATTACCGTATCCATTGTTGTAGCTCTGACAGGATCGAATATGTTTTCATTAGAGTGAGTTGTTACGGGATATGTTTGAGTTTCATTTCCACAAAGTGCGCCACTAGTCCTAGCGAATGTGTATAAGTATTATGTAGGGGTTTAGAATGGTCGACTTTGGTAGGTCTACGTGTACCATTTTAGTCAGTTTATAGGCCTACGAAAAAAATGCATGAAGGAGGTTAAAATGTATTTAATAGTAAAACTATATTACAAAAAGAGATTATTGTTCTCTTTCTTCATTCTTAGGATAGTTTATCACTAAAATCTCTAAAAAATTATGAAAATTAAAAATGTATAAAACTGTGATTTTTTCGTTACGTTAACGTTTTATTAAAATATATTCAAACTTATAAATTCTATTTTGACACGTAGTACTGAGTTATATCACAGCTTTGCTGTGAACAAATGGATTAAAAAAGTAAAATTCTTGTGTTTTGTTTTAAATATAATTTTTAATTTAATAGTTAATATTTAATTTGTTTTCATAATTAAAACAAATTAAATATTGGTAAAAAGGGGTTTAGAAATAATATTTTCCCCCAAAAAACAAATTGACGCTAAGCTAAATGAAATGCTAAACTAAGCAGAAATTGAAAAATTTGTTACTCTATATTTTATACTTATTGTAGGTCCTGTATAGCCAGCCAATCACACATTTTTTGACACCTTGTAAAACAAATCACAAAATGCTTTATAATAAGTTCATGTGATACTTTGAGCTTTAAAAATTAACGTTTGTAAAATGTGTCTGACACCACATTAGAACGGCGCTTTAATATAAGAGTATTGGTAATAATCATGTGTCTAATACAATAATTAATCCTTCCCAGATTACAAGAAAAGTAATTTATGTGTGAACAATGCAAAGTATAAAACGTCGACCCGATCAGTGTATTTACCCTATTTTGAATAAAAACGGTCCGGTGGGAGCACAGATCGATACGACGCGGCCGAGACCTCGTTGGAGAGTTTCCGCTTGGCCGAGCACAACATCCGGTGATCCCGACCCCCGGGACGAGGCTAGATGACGCTGGGGATGATGCGAGGGAATGTCAGTGTCAGGAGTGTTGTACATTACAGTGTGTTGCAAATAAATATGCAGTGTGGTTCGAATCGTGAGTTTGACAAAATGAATAAATTGGAGGAGACTTGATATTCTCTGTGGTTAAATTAAATTTTATCCATAGTACTGTTATCACCAAAGTTACTTAACTTTATTATCATAGCAACACCTTATTTTTCAATGGTAAACTACGCCATTGAATTTCATGTTCTCTCTACACCAGATGATTTTTTACAGTCAGAGAGTGATTACACAAAAACGCTTTTTGGGAAAGCGGTCTAAACGCAAATGGGCATCCCGGGATTTGAACCCGTGACCTTTCATCCAAAATACACGACGCTAATCATGAGGCTAGCAAAACCCGGGTGCTTTCGTAGTTACTTATGTCAAATCCATTGATAAGGCAGACTCCTTTAGTAACTAAACTAAAAATTACAACACTACTACTTGAACATTACTGGTTTATTAAAAATTGGTTCTTGATGCACAACTAACGAATTCACGTTCGGATAAAAAAGAAATTCAAATTAAATGCCGTCCGAAACAATGTGCACGTTGTTTAATTCTCTAGTATTCTTGAGTAGGCTCTAATATTAGTCCTTCATATGAGTTTTTACAACAACATAATACTGACCAACTGACATACTCTGAATAATTCCCGGCGTTTGTCATTCGATTTTCTGGGTAATTATTTATAATTTATGTTTAAAATCTGAAAGAAATGCGAATAAAAGAGTAGAATTCTTTACCGACTATTGTTTTGTTTCGTCTGAGTGTATGATTACACAGAACAACTAGGTATTTAAAATGTTCTTAATCTTGTATTGTGCCAATCAATTTGTATAATGAAATAGTAGTTGTAAAACAAGTATGCCTATCGACATAATAAAGTGAATGTTAAGAAATCGTTTAGAAACTTTCAATTACTTATTAAACAAAACGGAACTTTAAAAAGGAAGTTTGTAGCAAAACTTCAGATTGTACGGTCTTAAAATTGGTTTGAGATACACCTGTTTCACAGTTTTGTGACTCACTTTTGAGCGATGTTTGTTCATTGAAACACAATTCATGAAGGTCCGATTATCTGTGGAGATCCCTCGCTTACAGTGATGATCACCACATCACCTGTTGACGAGAAGTGCGCGCGCATCTCAGCCATCAGAGACCGTGGCTCGCCGTGCCACAGTCCTGTGCGAGCATCGGCCGGGTCAGCTGTCTCGTGTCGTCTGCTACTCAGTCAGCTGATTGTTGATCAGTCCTCCGAGGGGCTGCTACGCCACTTGTTGCAGGTGATCAAGCGTCCAATATGTCGTAAACCAATATATGGGTGCATAAATGCACAAGGGTTTATCTCATTAGTATGGTTTACATCTGTATTTATTGCCCCTTAAAGATTATTTAACAATTTTCCACAGTAAATTTAAATAACCCAAATAATTAAAGGTACATTATTCAATAATTACTACACATTTAAGAGTAATTTAAATATAAAAATATATTGACGGATAAACTTTAACAAACTGTATCTTGCGATGGTTTAACACATTATATGAAACCGCTGAAGGGACACACTGTTTTACAACATAATGAAAATAGTGTAATTTTAGTTTCAATGTCACGTGTACTGTATAAATACTTTTTTATTCATCGTAATGAAATTTGTAGTTCACGTTTAATTATTGTAAAGGAGTGATTTTATTAAAAAGATATATTTGAATACCTGACGGTATCCGTCCCCAAAACACACCCTTTTCCACAAACGACAAGCTGTGACTGTAATTCGATTTCTTAGTAATCAATCTCGGTTAGTTGGTTAATTACGGAGTAACAGGTTCCTGCTCTAACCTACAGATTTTATTGCGATATACTGAATAGTGAAAGAGAAGGTAATTTGTTCTAATGATCTAATGGATTCAATATTTATTTTTACAATTATACATCATATAGCGACCATAATGTAAATTTTGTTGTTCAAGTATTGTAAAATAAATTACGTGAAAGTTAAACTTGGTGTTTTATTTTTATTTTGGGACATTTATTAAAGTTTTTTTGGAAGGGGTCCAAATTCTTGCCTTACTAATACCTTATGTCGACCTTTTGTTAAAAAGGCAATTAATTAATTGCACAATTACAAATGGCAACTAGGTTCAGTATCGAACCAGTGACCTCCTGAGTCAAACTTGCAAGGTAACAGCTTAGGCCTACCTCTGAGTTAACCAGCTGTTATAAATAATTTAATTTGATATATTCTGATTTTTGTGGATGATTTTCATTGGAGAAACAATAAATGTGTTAATGTTTTAAGAGATTTTTATACCCTAAAATTATTTCATATATTTGTTATTTTCCTGATAATTTTTCTTTTTGATTTTTTCAGTTTTTATAACAAAATTGTGTATTTTTAAAAAGATAATGGTATTTTTTATTATCATTTTGTAAAACTACTCACTCAAAGTCGATCATTTTGGTAACAAATTGTAGGTATTTGGATAAACTAAAAAAACACTTGCATATTTGCTTTTTTTAATTTGCATAAAACTAATAGTCCAATAAAATTCAAAATACAAGATATATTTTAATATATCGCTGTTTATGAGTACAACAGTTTTATCCACCTATTTAGTAAAAAGGTTTGGGACAACCTAAATTACGCCACTATAAATTAAGTATCACATTTGAAGTGTATATTTTCGAATTTAGAATAAAATAAAGCATTTATCAAGAAGGGTTTTTAAAATTTTTATTCATTTTCAAGTAGCAAATCCTCCTAATTAGACCCATTAGACGAAGTATAAAGCAGATTGCAAGATAGACAATATATACTGTTATTTTGAAAATGCATCAAGCGGCGGTGAATATAAATTCGAGCTCAATCACGCCATTGGCGTTCTCCCATTTGCATAGCTTACATAAATCAATTGAACGGCCACGAATAGCCATTGTGGTGAACAGTAGTCAGTAGAGTAGTGTGGCGGCATTGTGCTGCCATCAGTACATCACTGCATTGTTCCTGGTAGCCCGCTGGTAAGATAACAGCTACACGGCCAGCGTTGCTGCATTGTGGTGAACAGTAGTCAGTAGAGTAGTGTGGCGGCATTGTGCTGCCATCAGTACATCACTGCATTGTTCCTGGTGGCCCGCTGGTAAGATAACAGCTACACGGCCAGCGTTGCTGCATTGTGGTGAACAGTAGTCAGTAGAGTAGTGTGGCGGCATTGTGCTGCCATCAGTACATCACTGCATTGTTCCTGGTGGCCCGCTGGTAAGATAACAGCTACACGGCCAGCGTTGCTGCATTGTGGTGAACAGTAGTCAGTAGAGTAGTGTGGCGGCATTGTGCTGCCATCAGTACATCACTGCATTGTTCCTGGTAGCCCGTTGGTAAGATAACAGCTACACGGCCAGCGTTGCTGCATTGTGGTGAACAGTAGTCAGTAGAGTAGTGTGGCGGCATTGTGCTGCCATCAGTACATCACTGCATTGTTCCTGGTGGCCCGCTGGTAAGATAACAGCTACACGGCCAGCGTTGCTGCATTGTGGTGAACAGTAGTCAGTAGAGTAGTGTGGCGGCATTGTGCTGCCATCAGTACATCACTGCATTGTTCCTGGTGGCCCGCTGGTAAGATAACAGCTACACGGCCAGCGTTGCTGCATTGTGGTGAACAGTAGTCAGTAGAGTAGTGTGGCGGCATTGTGCTGCCATCAGTACATCACTGCATTGTTCCTGGTGGCCCGCTGGTAAGATAACAGCTACACGGCCAGCGTTGCTGCATTGTGGTGAACAGTAGTCAGTAGAGTAGTGTGGCGGCATTGTGCTGCCATCAGTACATCACTGCATTGTTCCTGGTGGCCCGCTGGTAAGATAACAGCTACACGGCCAGCGTTGCTGCATTGTGGTGAACAGTAGTCAGTAGAGTAGTGTGGCGGCATTGTGCTGCCATCAGTACATCACTGCATTGTTCCTGGTGGCCCGCTGGTAAGATAACAGCTACACGGCCAGCGTTGCTGCATTGTGGTGAACAGTAGTCAGTAGAGTAGTGTGGCGGCATTGTGCTGCCATCAGTACATCACTGCATTGTTCCTGGTGGCCCGCTGGTAAGATAACAGCTACACGGCCAGCGTTGCTGCATTGTGGTGAACAGTAGTCAGTAGAGTAGTGTGGCGGCATTGTGCTGCCATCAGTACATCACTGCATTGTTCCTGGTGGCCCGCTGGTAAGATAACAGCTACACGGCCAGCGTTGCTGCATTGTGGTGAACAGTAGTCAGTAGAGTAGTGTGGCGGCATTGTGCTGCCATCAGTACATCACTGCATTGTTCCTGGTGGCCCGCTGGTAAGATAACAGCTACACGGCCAGCGTTGCTGCATTGTGTACAGTCATGTAACGGAATAAGATAATAAAAATGGACCAAATTAATTGTTATTAGTTGAAAAAATGTATTTTATTTAACTTAACTATATGAGTTGTTCAGTGGTTATAAATCCCGTTTCGCCTGATATTGGTATTTCTATAGACGAAAAAACTCTCATGTTCGAACTACATTACTACATAATGTTCTAAACCATCCTCTCAACTGTTTTTAATAAGTAGATTTTCAAAATTTCTATTTTTTTATTAGACTAATATTTACCTCATTAATAGAATCGAGATTTACATAATACTATGGTACATAGTACAATACTACTATGGGTCTCTGCTACGCAGTCTTCGCTTATCTTATCGCTTTTTCGGAAAACAAAAAAAATTGATTTGTTGACATTTAAAAGGTCATAAATTTTGAACAGTAATTTTTACAGACATGCGGGTGGTGTCATATTATTTAGTACTTTATGCACTAAAACATAAAATTTAATTTAAATTTTAATTACATAATTTTTATAAAATTTTAATCACAATCGTTGAGCCATTTTTGAGGAATTTTAAGGTTTTTAGGAGTAGAATACCCTTATAAATCAACAATTCAAAAAATGAAAATAACACTTGGAGATTCAGTGTATACGAGTACATTCAAAGTTTTATTTAAATTGGACCAACGGGGTAGGCTGGGTGTCTGTACCCATCTAGGCATACACACGGATGGACAGACATCGCGTCGAAACCCAGTTTTGGGGACCCCAAAATGGATATATCCACTCTAAACTCCAATTTGAAAATTTTGACGAAAACAATATACCATTGAACCAATATACCAATAAACCATTGTATAAGTGGGAGAAAGTAAAAAAGTCATAACGATTTCCATTTTAATGCAAAATATTACTCATTAGTCATTACAACAGAAAAGTTCTCCGCTGACGTCACTAGCGAATCGTCGCACAAGTTTGATGGATTTATACATTTTATATTATAATAACAACTAGATATATTTTTTTTATTGCTGGGGAGCTAAACTTATGATTTATAAGAGTACTAATAATTGTAAATTTTCAATGAATCTGCGTATATTGTAAATTTAAATGTCTGAATAATATTTCAAGTATAATTGCACCAGATTGGATGGTTCATATTTGGTTACTATTTTTATCTTTCCCTCTTATTAGTAATATATGGAGAACGTTTTGATTTTGTAATGATTTTTGAGTTTGAGATAAAAGTGGGTATATCGAGGACCCCAGATACTAAAAAGTGGGTTCAGAATGTTGTCTGGTAGTTTAATGTTTTTAAAGTTTATTTATAAAAAAATAAACTGTACAATAATTTGGCCATTGCCATCAAATTCAGAAAAACAAACATATTTGTGTTTGAATTACATTTGTTGATGACAAACGGTTGCAGAGTGAATTAAATTTACTTCGTTATTTCTAAACCGATTGGCATGAAACTTAGTTCGTGCTCATGGTTAAATTACCGAATAAAACCGAATCAGGGGAGGGGTATGGAATATAGATACAACCCCCCAAACACAAAAGTTGTGTAAAAAATGTGAAGGAAGGGAATTTTGTGAGTATTTCACTAAGATAATGCGATAGTTTACAAAATGAATACGATAGTTATGTCAAATGTATGTTCATTTAGCACTGTTATAGTGGGATTAAAGAAGAAAAAAATTGTGTCATTTTACACATTCCGATTGTAAATTTTAAACAATTGTATCATCAATGCATGTGATGCCATGGACAAGTTCGTGAGTGAATGGGTACATATCTAATATCTATTGCTCTATTGACGTCACCGATCAGTTATGTTCAGCGTTGCGTTCATTACTTATTATTTAATAGCATTATTATAATTAGAGAAAAAGTATTCTATTGTTAACAATCGTTTCTAACAAGTATTTTTGATTACTTGGATAAAATGTCTAGTGTTGATGTTTCATGCAAACAAATTACTGGAACTAGTATTGAAATAACCATTTTACTAATAAATGTGTTGATATATATGGAAATCTCACTTTTCATTTATTAAAAAAAATATTGCTGAGTCACTTATAGCCCCAGAATATGAACTGTGACAATTACTTTAACCATGGCATTGTCAACAAAGTCCCCCAATGGCACAGTCCATACAAGCCTCAAATCTTCAGTAGTAGCAGCACACACAACATCTTATGAATATATTTTTTAATAACAAATAATTGGTTTTGATATATTGATCACTGCGTAAACTGCTGTTATAGTTATTTAAAGTTATAAATAAATATTTTTGCGGTTTTCATTGGTACTTGATTTTTTCCAATATTTTTGTTTTTTTTCTTTTTATGATAAGTTTTTTAAATTTGTATTTCTTTTGTAAAGGTTCCTTCTTATTAAAAATTTATTTACTGTATTATGTTTTACGTAATCTTTAATCGTTTCTGTAAATAATAAGTACATAAAAAATGTCAAATAGTGCATATCAGTGAAAGTAAAGAATATTTATTGAATTTTGTAGGAAAAGGTTTTGGGTTTAGTGTATTGAATGCAAACATAGAGTTTTAAAACAGTAAATGCGATAAAAATACATGGCCTTGGCGAGCGCGTGTCTCCATGAGCGCATGATGACTACTGATTTGCATGGGACCCATGGGGGCGGACTCTGCCGGCATAAACAATGTAATATCAGCTATTGAAGCACACAAGCGGCTTTAGCATCGCTGTAACGAAATACAGTAATACCGTTTCTGTTGATAAGTAAAATAAACTTGAAATCATTACATTCTGCCACGGTGTTTAGAACAAAATGTTAAATTGATTTCCTTCAAACGATTTTGAATAAAAATATATTTAATGAAACATTTAGAATAAAAGTTGGTTTTATTGTTTTAAACTAGAATTGCCAACTTGTTTTATAAATTTTTTAATTACTATTTAAATATCTTCAATTATATATATATATATATATATATATATATATATATATATATACATATATATATTTTAATGTGGATGAGGAGATATCTAGTTCCTAGCGTTATTGTAAAATCCTGCACGCCAAAATTTCACTAAATAATTTTACCAGAGTCCATGTTTTCAAACACCATGTTTTCTTTTGACGATCCCCGGAAATCAAGGTTTTTAAGGTTTATGCGTCTTTATCTGAGGAGTTAAAACAGATATGTGCATAATTCTTTTTTTGTTCTGTTCATTAGATCTATTAATTTGTTTTTATCAGAGGAAATTGCAAAATAAAGATTATTTGTAGTCTATTTAAAACATTATTCTAAAATTCTAAGTTTGGAAAACATACTATATTTAGAAAAATTAATATTATTTCAATAAATCCTCTGCTTGGAATAATTTTAATGGATTAATAAACAATATACAAAAAATGTAGATATTACTTATGATTCTTGAGGTAAAGGTACAAAAACAATCGCAAATGAACAAGGGCAAGACAGATACAACTACCCGGCTCCCCTTAATGTATCAACAATTTTTGCTGGGCTTTCAAGCAAGCAGCTGGTTTTAATCGTCCAAGTGTGTTGTTATCTTCTCTGTCACAAACATGATATGAGCTCACCCGTCACTCTTGGATAATTATTGATAATGACTCATACTTTTGACACCCTAACCTACTTTTTCGTTTTTTTGGACCAAAAATATTAACGTAATATGAGCTTTCTCCCTCCAAAAATTAACTATATTTCAATATAGCAAGAAAACTGTATAATCTCTTCAACAACTGAAACCTTTTAATCTATTTTGAATTTAGTTGATTCTAAAATGATGAAAATCGTAGTTAGCTATGTAAAATGGAACTCATTAACTCGTCTACTCTATTTTATTGCCTTAGTTACTGTAATACATTCTTGGGAGATTCTAATCCATTTATTTGTAATTGGATCCTTCCTAAAATGTTTTCAATAAAAGACATAAAAATAATTTCTTAAATAGTTTAAAGCTTAGCAATAAATATGATAAAGTTTAGTAAATTTTGGACTTGAGTCGTATCTTGAATTTTTGATAATATACATCGCTAATTTAAAAAAAATAAATGTTTGGTACATTTGTTTGGAATAGGTTAGTGGATTAATAGATTTTTTCAACTTATGATAATTGAAGAAAGCCAAAATAAAACATTATAATTTAATACAATAGAACCTGACGAAATAAAATTACAAAAACGAGTAAACAAATTATTAATTAATTTCTTTATTTATTTGTCTGCAGTTTTTAATTCAGCAGTTTAGAGGGTATTTTAATGGCAATATATAAATTATAGATTATTACTACCCGATAATCCAATATTTTTTAAATTGTTATATTCACAAACATGTGAGGAGTGCATCTTAATTCAGGATTAAGAAATATATACACATTTTGATTTCAATAATAATCGTTGAAGCTGTTTCGAATGTGGAAAGTAAAATACATCATTATAATTATAATTACATTACGTTATAATCTCGGAAATGCGATAATTGTAAACAGTCTTATCAAAATTTCTTAAATATGTAGTTGGTTCACAGAAATGCTGACGTCAGTCCGAAAAGCATTTTTTATGTTCAGGGAGTCTGAAATAGAATATTTCGACCTTCAAGACAGGAAGTTTGAACGTAAACACTACTTTCATCATATTATTATATATGTACAGAAAATATTTTTAATGTACGAAGCATAATTTTACGGAACGAATTTCCAATCGTTCATAAAAAACCAACAAAGGAATTAAATGATTTTCCACAAACAAACATAAACTGGTTTAAATTAAAAAAATAGGTTTTCATATAATTTTGATATTCAAGTAATTAAAATAAATGTAAGTTATCACGTATGAAATGAAAGAATATTTAAACAAATTTTCAATATAGTTGACCCAGTCTTTAATATATGACGTAATAATATTAAAAGTTTATAGATCCTCCATGTCGTACGATGGTGGCAGGACGACAATGGTGGACGTGCTGTAATGGCTGTCCAATGATTAATGAGATCTATTACAGACGGTGTCTCCATTGAAGGAAATGAAATATATCCCGGCTTATACGCAGGGCTGCTACGATTTATGTTAAGAATATCTGTTTTAATATATTTTTATTTATTCTACGTCATTCAGAGATACAATGTGTTTTACATGCATAATTAAGATAAATGGAAATAATTTACAATAAATTAAAAATCAAAACATACTGAATGAATATAATATATTAAGATTTATGTCTTATTATCGTCACAATACTTAGTTTATTTACTAGTATGCTGGCCTTTTAAAGTATTTTATTTATACAGTATAAACTTTATTCACTTCAGTAGCAATATCAAAGTATTTTTCAGTTATATTTAAAACTTAAATCTTGTATTTTTTGTTAATTGACTTTCACTACAACTTTCTTTTTCCATTTTAAAATTAAGAATTTGAATCACCATTATTATGTTTTATTAAAATTCTATCCGTGTGATTCGTATATCTTATACTCCATGTTTTTCTAAAGGAGGTAAGTTAAAATATGCTTAATCGATTACGTGTACTCATTACAACTATAAAGCAGTAATATAAATTCTGAATAATACTTTAGTGAACTCCATAGTTATGATTTAAAGTAACTTTATATTAAAATAGTTTATTCAAATCTAGTAGGTAAATTTTAAAATAAAACTTTTTATTTATTTCGATACATTAATTATAGCTTCTGGAGAGTAATATTGGATGAATATTGATACAACTGGGCAGAATCATTAATTATTAGGCAGGCGAATATTCCATTATTCTAGATTAATTGGGATTAGCGGTTCCCTTTCAATTAGCGTCGGTTTTTATTAATAGATAACGAAAATGAATTGACAAAATTTAACCGAAATCTGGACGTACTTATAAATATACTGAATTGTTTATCACATATTATTGCATTTGATATTTTCCAATAAAACTACAACTATATAAATTACCAGTGGTATTAATTTTATTTCGTTATTTTTAAGGCTATTGTATTTTGTGGTGTTTGTGAGGTAAACGTAGACTGGATCCAACTCTCGCTAATCTTATCAGTGACGTGACGACTGATAACACAGGACAATGGACAATGGAGTCGCCATCAGAATAGGTTAAAATGGAACAACTATTCCTAAAAAGAATTTCGTATAAATTCACAAAAATGGTATAAAGGTTTTTGAACCTAGCAAATCTTCGTGAGCAAATGTTCTAAAAATAATTATTTTTGTCAATTGTTGGATTTTTCATGTCTGTATAACAATCTTCAAGCTTTCAGTATTTTTTTGGTAACTAAAGATAAATCCAACAAAGTTGTTCCATTTTATATTATAAATACTGAACTTTACTTGGTAAAGAAATGTTTTGTAAGTTAAAACAGATTTTAATTCATAAAGAAGCTATTACCGTAGGTCTCATAACTTAATCCATGTTATTTTTTCTTATTTAGAAAGTAAAACAATAGTCGTTAAAAATTTATATATTATATATATATTATATGTGTGTGTATATATGTATATATTAATATTATATATATATATATGTTGTGTCTGTTAGCACGATAACTCTCGTAAAAATGGTCCGATCGAGAAAATTTGGTAGAGACGTATATTCCTACAATGCTGGACGATTCGTAAACCAGAATATCGGTCAATGGGATCGGGTAGTTTGGGGGGGGTTTGTACCCCAAAATGGGTTTTTGCGTTTTTCAATGAAATTTTTAAATTTCTAATTTCATATTTAACCATTGGAATCAGCTTAAAAAACTACACAATTAAGTTTTTTAAAGTTTTTCTCTATCTCCAACGGTTACCGAGATATTAAAAAATCTAAACACAGTACGTTGTATTGTGGGGCTCCAATGTTAATCTTATGGAGGATAGGGAAAAATTAATATTTCCCATATTAATGAATATTTTTGGATAAAACTTGATATTTAGCTTCATGTGGTTGAGATCTCTCCATTTATGCTTAAAAATCATAGTTTATGTGTTTATCATGGCAGCAAACCTGCATACTCTTTTCCCATATTAATCATATAGGGAATAGGCAAACTCCTTTATTTATGGACAGATGTTGATGAAAGTTGGTATAAATGTTAAGATAAAAATTTTTATGGTAGAAATCTTTCGGATTTCTCACAGAAAACCTGCACACTCTTTCCATGTTAATTTTTATGGAATAGGCAAAATAATTTTCGTTTTCTATTTTTATAAAACTTGTCAATAAAATTATTATTGGAAATTGTAGTAAGTGTGACAGATTTTTCTCTTTTAATAACTTTTTGATAGCGTTCGTAAAGTGTAACTAATCAACCTTATCTTCTAACGTAGATAATCAATTTAGTTGATCTATAATAAATGTAATATTAAATTTAAGACTGCTTATGCCCCCACGAATAAATCATAGATGATATTTTGAACATTGTTTTGGTCACCACCAACAATTTTTGGAAAAATGATGAAAACTTTGCTTACTCTGGGAATTTCGGGTTATTTTTTCAAAGGATCGCTACGTACAAATTTATGTATTCATAAATTTGACTCAAAAAATAATTGTGATATTTAGATTTACAATGGTCGATGACAATGTTTATACGATCAATGCGGATAAATAAAAAAAAGAAAACGGGTTAGGGGCTTAAACTTAACGCCTTAAGGTTACTAATTATAAAAATAAATATTTTACGACAAAAATATGTTCAAAATTATTATTTTAATATGAAATGTAATTTTCACGTCTATAAATTAGCAAGTGATGAAACAGAGTATGTGATATCGCAGCAGGGAGGACTGGACACGAACACTGTACGTGATGACGTCATCGGTCACGTGACCGGTCGTGACGCACACACGGTGTGGAACCTACATTGCAGCGACATTATTTAAATGTAAACTGTAATGGGCAGCTGTAGACCGTTGGTATATAAAGATATATTTTAAAATTAACTGTTTTTATACATTGTAATAAATACCAATACATATAATAGTATAAACCATTATAATTATGCTAATGATGATTTTTAAATATATTAATTAAGTATTAGACCACAGTTATGGCCATAAAATTGAAACTGTTTCCATCAAGGTCCAATTCTCCAAAATTCTTCAACAGTAACTTCAGTAGCTTCTTCAACAACGTCGTTTACATTGATCTGTAAAAACTTTAAATTAAAATCATTTTAATGGGTAGTTTGTGAATGATTTCATAGTTTCAATATCGTTTAAATCGTTTTTCTTTATGATCAATTGTCAAATATTTTCCATTTTATCTGTGGATGGAGTTTTAGTAAGAAAAGTGGAAACAATTTATCGATTTTATATCCGCAGCCTAGTAAAAAAAGTAAAAAAAAGTAAAAAGTAAACCGTACAATCTTAATTAAACGAATATTTACGTGGTGGGCTTGAAGAATAAACGCAGAATATAAATCTCCTTTAAACCTATGTGAAAAGCGTGGAAAAGCTAAAAATGTATTTAATTAAATAATGTACTGCATTAGGAGGATATTTTTAAAATGTTATTAAAGTTGAAAATTCTTTTATCAAGTGAAATTAATTTGCTAAATATACAATACAACAATACCATACCTTATAACTAAAAAATCTAATTAAACTTTAACACAATAAGTTTTTTTCAATATTATAAATATGGATTAGACATTAAAACTACATGACCATCTTTCATATTACATATTTCATCATGACCTTTAAGTAAAACAAAAATTCACGACGTTTCGGGATTTGGAATCTTATCCGTCATCAGGTGAGCTAGTACCTAAAACATGACACGATCAGTACATAGTTTGGACTAATAGTGAGTTGTCTTTACTGTAATTCTTTGTGACGAGTGGACGTGTTTTGATTCTTGTGTATGTCACTGTTGGTGAACGATATTGTTTGTAAGTTTCTTGACTGCTTTAAACTATTAATTTTTTAGGTTGTACCAGTTAAGGCACGATTGTGTACTAATCGTATTATGTTTAAGATAATAGCTGTTATAACGTTATAATTGTTAAATCCCACGTTTAACTGTAGGTCCCTCAGATGCCAAGAGCTGTTTGGCTATTAATTAAAAGTCCGGTTTAATATACATGCCTGGCTTAGTCATTAAGAAGATTACAAGATCGTGTCACAACTATAATCATATTCCTCATTTTTTTATCCATACTAGGTTTAATATATCTACCTGTATGGATCACTTTCTAGAAAGGTAATAATAATAACGGCTGCCGTACCCAGATGAGAAGACAACGTTCACCAGATCGACTTAATGTTGAACCTAATGGGCAATTGATCCCAGGGATTATTTTAGATAGTGCCTACGAAGTACTTATGAATATCCAAAATCCATAATCTGAAGACCTCCGTGTTGCCACGACTCGCGAGTTGTAACCCGCATATTCTAATGACATGGTGCGTGATTCGGTAACAAGGCACTCGTCTCGTCTCGTCTCCCCTCAAGCTCCAAACCTCTCTCCGTGTAGATTAATTAAGGTCTCAGCTGTTTTATCTACTTAGCTTCCTTTACTTGTAAATACGACTATATACAATTATTAATCCGATATAGCTATTATGTCTTGTCTACAATTTTATTTATTATTTTTTATCCATACCGAATAGCATTATGGGTATATTATAACCTTTATGTTTCCATGTACAGGGAAGTATTTTAAGTGTAACATTCAAGGATACCCACACTGTGATGAACGCGTGGGGTTAATTCTTATGTTACTGTAAATAACTTATCAAAACTATATAGTCGTGAAAGCTTTAAGTTGTAGCTTTGTTTATTTTCGGTAAAGTAAAATATGCATTTTGGGACGGGATTTCACTTAACAAACACTCAAATACTGAATTAGAAAGTGCACATAGGAAAACAGTAAATTAGACGGAAATATGGGGTTAGGGAGGTAAAACCCTTTTTCAACCAACAATATGTTTTAGAACAATAACTAAATACAATACTAAAACTACCTAAAAAGGTCATATAAGCAAGAACGTGTTTTAAGCATATTATTTAAGTATTTAACTTTTTAAATAATTTATACTCCATAATTGAATTATACTCAACTTACAGGTAGTGGATTATACCAAATCAAACATTGAATTTGCTAAAAATGGTTATGTTTATTGTTTTTCCATTGAAGGTCGGTAAATGTTTTGGCTTTAGTTTAAAGAAATATGTGGAAAATATGTACAACTTTTGTAAATATATACAATTGGTATCATCAACAGAGCTGGAAAATTCCACTTCGAGTAATATTTCAATGAGTAAGAGTGGGTTTTTAAGAATGTAAATTTAGAATAAAACGTTAAAAATTGTTCAAAATATGTAAACTCTCCTCTCTAATGTTAACTCACACACTAGATTCTCAGAGACTTTTACAATAATTTATAGCGTGTACTGGATATATATGCCATTTGTATAATTCCAAGATAATTTTACCTTAGTTTTGTACAATTCGATTGGACTAATTTACCATTACGTCCCCATTCCTGAGTGGGGAGGAGTCCCCCATCCCCTGCGAAGACACTCCCTTATATCCGTGAGCCGTCATGAACTGACTCCTGAGAGATGAATATATATCAGTATCTGCCAATTTATCCGCAGAATCATTAATTTCCAAATGGTGGGAAATTTCATTACCCTAGAGTGGCATTATAATTGTTCTCCGTTGTCTCATTGTACACTATTCATAGTGGTGCCAGTATTAACCATTGGATAATGAAATAACTGAAGTCTTCTGTGTGCGTAGAACATGATTACAAGAACCAAATATCTTATAAAAGTTTATGTGACGGAAACAATTTCCGCAACTGGTTGGGAGGTGGAGGGGAGGGGCTGGAGAGGTTAATATGTTGAGGGATAATCAAGACTCTACAGAACCTGCTGGAAAAACCTTCCGGTGCTATTTTTTTAATTTTTGAGATTTTAAAATTAACTTTTAGTTTTGTAGATAGTGCTAATGATTGTGGTTGTTATGAATACCTGGTATATTTTCAATTAATAATTAATTGAAAATATAAAAACTAAAAGTAGAGATAATTGAAAAAACACCCAATATCAAAAATGTTTTTATTTTAGCGAGTAGAATCCAAAAACAAAATAAAATACAGGGCTTTCCCTAAGACATTTTAAGTTAGCCACCATTTTTGAAAATGGTGGCCATATTGAAAAAAAATCAGAAATTAAATTCGTGAGTGAAACTTGAAATTAAGCAAGTTCCGAATTTAATGTGAGGTGCTAAGTCGTGTAGTTTTAAAGTTATCTATTGGATCCCTTTTAAACTCACCCTGTAAATATATGTTAATATATATATATATATATATATATATATATATATACAGCTAAGTTATTCATGCTGTAGATATACTATAAAGTATTTGAAGTGTTTAAACTTATATGAAACGGAATGTTTAGTTATATTTCGTTTTATATTTTTTGTTTTAGGACTACCACCATCCAAATCAAAGAAGAAGTATATTATATTATTTTTGTGGATGACATGTATTATAAAAAAATAATGTACATATTACGGGGTGAACTATTGGAGTTGTTAAATCTTGAGTTAGTATTACAAATTGGCTATATTTAACTTAAGGATGAGGTGTACCCACTGCAAAATCTCTAACATATCAAATCAAATCATTTTTATTTTGCACAGAAAGAAATGTATAATAGTGTCACAAACAAGAGTATATAATAAAATTAAATTATAAATGCTGCAAGAACTGAAATGCAATTGAAGAGCATTTTCATTCGATTGGCAACTTAAAAATCTTAATAATCTTTCAGAGCTTGTCCTTAAGAGTATGCGTTTGACCGCTCTCCCAAATTTGTCTTTGTCTTGCTCCACTTTCAGGGCTTCAGGCAACACATTGAAAAAAACCTAATACTATCAATGAGAGAGGAAAAACCTATCTCATTAATAAAAGTGGTGTTTCTCAAAGAATCTTGTTATGTGTTAAGGTAGCTTGATATTGTTTTTGTGTTTGAGAGTTGATGCATTGAATGGAACTGCGGTTGATACAGATAATTTCCTTTTAAAAAGACAATTCAGTATGTATATGGATGGAAAAGAGTCCCTAGCTGAAACAAGAGGCATCGTCGGCATATAAAAAATCTACATTTGAACTTGGATTATTTGATACAGAAAAAAGCAGGTCATTAATAAAGAGCAAAAACAGGATTGTACCGATGATAGAACCCCGGGGAATTCCCTTCTGCTTCGCCAGACTGATTGAGTTCTTCCTTGAAGCAAGGATAACACCCACTCGTGAGCTAAGTCCCGTACTCCAAGACGGTAAAGTTTTTCCAGAATAGTAGGGTGATCATCCATATAAAATACTTTTTCGACAGGCCAAAATTTATTTTCAGTGCAGTTTCTCCAGAATCTAGTGCACCTGACACAAATGATACAACAAGGGTCGATTTTCCTTTTAAAACCCCTCAACTAGTGGAAAGACAAGATATTATTTTCCTCCAAAAATGACAAGAGACTGTTCAGAAAAATACGTTCAAAAACCTTGGAAAAAGTTGAAATTTACGAGATTGGTCGACAGTTGCTACAATCATATTTGCTTCCACTCTTATGAATGGACCTGACAATATCATGTTTAAGGAAGATGGAACGCATCCCTCTTCAAAAAAACAAT
The DNA here is from genome assembly GCA_023375725.1 of Nephotettix cincticeps. Lineage (NCBI taxonomy): Eukaryota > Metazoa > Arthropoda > Insecta > Hemiptera > Cicadellidae > Nephotettix > Nephotettix cincticeps. The sequence goes on along the minus strand of CM041791.1, from coordinate 127,280,716 downwards.
TCATCAGATGGGTCAATGGAGCAGAAACTAGATCATATGTTTCTCTATCAAGTCGAGAAGAAATTCCATTAACTCGAAGGCTTTGGTTTGAGTCAAAGTATGACTTCTCCTACCTCAGGTTCAGTGACAGGGGACAAAAATAGAGAATTGCTTACAAAATTAAGAGACTCTGACAATGAGTTCAGAGTCAGAGTTTATAGGGATGATAAGCGTTTGAAAATTAAATCTAAAAAATAAGCTAAAAAGCTATTCTATTTCAAAAATCTTTATTGCATTAGAGAATTAATAGGCCCATATTACAGTGAATTAATGAAATATAGAAAATGGTTGTAGAGATTTTTTTTTATATTCACATCTAATATGAGATGAAAATATAGTATACTATTACCTTTGACTATACATTATTAATGTATAGTCAAAGCTATTACTTACTACCCTTATACATAGTATATGGAGAAAGTATTGTTTTCGTCAAAATGTTCGAGTTCAAGTTGAGAATGGATATATCCGATTTGAGGTCCTCTGAATCCAAAAAAGTGGATTTTGACGTGATGTCTGTCTGACTGTGTGTGTGTGTGAGTCTGGATGTGTACAGAGCCACAGCCTAGCCCGTTGGTCCGATTTAGATAAAATTTTGCATATATGAGTATATTACCGTATCTCCAGGTTTTTTTTATTTTTTGGAAATTTTTATTTTCAAGGGTAGTTCACCCCTAAAAACCTTTAAAAAACGTGAAAATCCAAATTTCTAAAAAACGGCTCTAACGATTTTGATTAAAATTTGATAGTTTATAGTGCATAGAGTACTAAATAATGTGACACCACCTGCATGTCTGTAAAAGTGTCGGTTCAAATGTATATGGGCTTTTAAATGTAAAAAAATCAAACATTTAAATTTTTAGCGAAAACAATAAAACTAAAGTATAACTTGACCGGTACCATTGAAACCAGATTAAAAAACTAAACAAATTAGTATTTTGAATTATTTTTCTACGACTAATGGTTCCAGAGAAAAGTAAATTTACTGTCTATGATAAACGCATTACGTTTATCGAAAGGGCCCAATGTTATTCTTAAAGAAAATACTAAAAAATCATTTTCTTCCTTATTTTCCATGAAACTTGGCATGAAGCGTAAGGTCAAATCACCCAACAAAATCAACTCAAAGAAGCTTGGTATTACCAGTGGGGGAGGGTTCCCCCATACAATTCTAACAATTAATTTAACTTTGTCTCTCTTGTTTTTATTTTCAGAAATGAGATGACTATTTTTGAAACAATAAACTATTAAATGATATTTAGATTAACTTTGAAGAACATGATTGTTTTATACAGATTGTCTTTTTTAATCTTACTTAAGGGAGAAAGTCTGTGTCAGTCCACTGATACCGTTTATTTTTAAAATTATTTATTGAATTGAATAATTATGACCGTAATACTGTGGATTAATGAGAAATGGGACAGAAAATGATTTAACAATAATTAGTAGACAACTGTTTGGAGATAAAAGGTTACGTATTAAAAAAATATCTATATTGAATTGAATAGTTACGACCGTATTACTTTGAATTAATGAAATAGGGGACAGACAGAAAATGGCTGAACATCTAGTAGGCAACTGTTTGGATACATTAATAAGCGACTTCAATACACTGCCCACTATAAAGCTTATTGACATGTTTCTGTTAGATCGGGCATGATATTGGTATGAGCTGATTTTAGTCCCTGCAATACCAGCCAGATATTATGTTCCACCGCTTTAATCATTATTGGGTTGCCATGGTCAGTTTCCGGAATTACTGTGTATGAAAATTATTAATATAAGTAAATTTAGCGAAAATTGTTATTGCAAACGAAACTAAACACATTTTAACCATACTGGGGTTTTGTAAATAATCTCTATGAAATTGTATATGTATCATCATTAAATTTAGGTGATCTAGTAAATGTGTAATAGCAGTGTGCAATGTTGAAACGAGATAAGGGAAGGTTATTAATGGCTTAATGGGATGAAGCATTAAAATGTAATCACGATGAGACAATTATTACGTAAAATGGGTTTCCGATATCACGTCAGCCGGAGACGTCCTTTGTACTCGTCCTCGATTACACGCGGGTCGTTTATGATTAAATTTATGTCAATATTTATTTATATTTTTCCTTTATACATAGTTCATTGACAAAGTATTGTATTCGTCAAAATTTTTGAATTTGAATCGAGAGTGAATATAATCGTACTGAGGCTCCCTAATTCCACGAATGGGGGTTTCCAACAGATGCTTGTTTGTGTACAGACCCGAAACCACACTAATCGTCCTTTTTATATGAAATTAACAACACGGGTGCACTCTGGTTACATACTTAGTCCATTTTTTATTTTCAACGTTAGTTTACCCCTAAAACCCCTTAAAAATACTTTTAATGATTCAAATGTTATGGTTTGCATTTAGGTTCCAAATAATAATACACCAACTGTATGATTGTAACATCAATAGCTCAAAGGTTATGAAACTTTAAGTGTAAAAGAATAGCTTTTTTTATTTTGAGGCTTAACAATAATTTTATGAAATAATCTGTCTATCACCAGTAGATCCAGATTAAAAAGTAAACAAATTAGTATTCTGAATTAAAAAATGGAGGATATGGAGGATAAATGTCCGCAGAGGAAATTTAGATTACTTTCTTTTAGTAAGTACAGTACGTTGTCTAATAGGGTTAAATGTTATTCTTATGTAGATTACTACAAAAAAATAAATTAACAATTAATTTACAATTTCTCAACAGTTTTTCATGAAACTTGGTAGCTATCTCATAAATCCCATAAAACCCACACAATTTTTTTGTTTTCAAGGAACATGCTTGATAGTGTGAGTTGGGAGGGAGTTGGGTGCTTCTCTAAAAATTTTCAACTTGTCCATAAATCATGGATAGTCATATTTTATTTCTATATTTTTTAATAATAAGATATTTTTAATTATTTATGCAAGAATTATTTGCACATTAGTTAGTGCAAGCATTAAATACTAAAATATTGAAAGGTTTATTGTTAAATCCCTTTTCGTTTCAAAGGGAGAAAATATGTGTTGGCTCCCCGTACCGTTTATTTAATTTAATTAAGTGTTAATTTATTTAATTCAAGTAATCTTAAAGGTTTAAACGGATATTAAAACGTTGAAAACACAAAATGTTTGACTGACGTTCAACAGATTTTCCCGTTTGATACGGATGATGCTGTAACATGGAACCTGGTTAGCTGGGTACAGGGAATCACAAATGAGGGAGTCTGACACAAAGCCAGATATTATGCAAATGCCGAATAAGCGGCGCTGTTGTTTAATTTTACCTTTTTATTAATAACTAGCAGTATGCCCGTCCTTTGTACGGGTTGTAGGATTCAGATTAAAGAAGAAAGATTATCATACCAAAATGTTAACCTGAAATCCTAAATATATTAGTACAAAGAAAATAAATAAATACTATGATTTCTTATTTAGCATTACTTTACAATTAAATGGATTAGGAAATGTTCATACCATTATTAAAAGTAGTTATACGTTAAAATAGCTTTTTCAACTAGTATACTTTCTTCATGGGTTTAAAATCAATGACCAATATAACCTAACTAGTATTGATTTTAATTTGACGGCTGTTTTGTTTTTCTTTCTATTAAATCTTTTATTATTTATTCTTTTTATTAAATCATTAAACCACAAAGACACCTGATTATTACCAGTAGGTGATTCATTGAAAACTAAAAGCAAAATGTGACTAATATCGCGCAACAAGTGGGTTTTTATATGCTCATTATTTACATTTTAAGGGGCGGCGGACAATTTAAAGCATTGAAAACCCTACTCTGGAATGTAGAAAATGCATTTAATAGTTTAGTTGTTTTTTTCGGAGAAGACGGCGTAAGACGCCGCCTGGAGCGTCGAAGACAAACAGATAGACAAACAGACAGACAGACACAAATTGAGGTAAGACTTGTTTCGGCTTCTCTAACGCACGAAACGTAAAAAAATCTAAAACATTATTAACTCTGAGCAATGTTCAGACAAAACTCTAATTTCATTTATATAGATTTTTCTCCTTTTTACGTGTAATTTTTTTAGGTGAGCTATTACGTCAAAAACAAAATTGTATAGATTACACAATAATAATGAAATAAAACTAGTTTGATCTTATTTAAAAACTCTTAGTTATTTTGAACTTCTGTACTTAATTTTTCCAAACTGGATCATTTGAATTTTTAATTTTAAAAATTTAATTTAAATTATAATGAGAACATTATATTATGAGAGCATTTAAATACTTAAGGATCCGTATACATACATATATATAGGTAAGTATTTTACCGAAAGTATATTGCGTATCAAAACTATATATAGATGTATGTTTGTTTAGAATCCATTTTTAGAAAAACATAAGCACAAGTAACATCCAGATGATCAATCTAAACCATTTTAATCATGATATAAACAATAACTCCCAAAATATTAATTCAGATTTCCTGGGCACTTAAATTAGAAATAATAGATTGCATCTATTTTACTTAAACACGAAGAAGTGAGAAGTTGTCAGCATAGTTCACTGAGGTATGAGCTCAGGGCGGTGTTGACGACACCATCTGTTTGCGAACTTGCCGCATAGTTGGCATCACTTGCATACATTACAAAAGTCATGACTGTCCATGGGACGACTTATGGCTGTCCTCCTCTAAACTCATAACAGCCGGTCACTATTACCTGGGGTTAATCAATCCTTAGAAAACCTACACGCCAGTTATTTACTGAGAACTTATAATAAATATTTCAGATTTTTTCAGTTTGACAAAACGTTATATTTTATTATATCGCCTTTTTCACCCGCTATCCTTGTGGAAGATGGTTTATGTCCTATGCAATCCACTACAATTGTAGCAGGTTTAATGAAATATCTACAATACACTGACAGGACGTCTGAAAATACGAAGATCTTTAAGAAATCAGGTTATTCTCCTACCTAAAAAGTAAAAAAGAACCCATTTGCTGACCACGGATTTACTTCAAAAATTATCCAAAAAAATTGAAAACCAAAAAGGTGAATATAAAATCAATTGTAATCTCTGCAGTAAACAATAAATTGGCTACACAAACAGAACCTTCAAACAAAGACTTAAAGGACAAATCTTCAGCCACCACAACAATCCAATTTCAGTAATAGCCAGGAATCTGAAACAGAATCCGTCCCACATATTTAAATTTCCCGAATCACTGTTCTAAACTTCACGCAATCAAAATCAGTAGCAAAAGTCCAAGAAAGCTACTAAATTTATAAACATTTTAACAACGAAAATCCAGATAACCTACTAAACATAAAAGAAGACCACAATAACTAAATACATTTTAAAAACATTTCAGAAATAGAAAGCTTAAAACCTAACTGGCAATGTCACACTTCAACAGAAAAAATGGCAAATCTGCACAGTCTAGTACCTGGAAAACCCCATCCCTCAACCATCGGCAATGTGACAATAGCAGTTTCCACCCCGTAGGCGCAGCGACAGGATGTGTGGCCGCAACCGGGTCCGCGTGTATAGAGTAAGTAATCAAGAAAACATAATTTTATGGTTTTGTAAGAGTAAACTCCCTGAAAATGCCACAATTCTTAGGAGAGAAACCATCTTTTGAGAAACCAGACTGGGATGGTGGCGTCATCCTGTAATCCAGCTACTTGGAGGTCACGAATTGTGGATAGTTGGGAGAGATGGTCGGTGGGTGTAGTGTTCTCTTGTGTGGATTAACGTCCGCACTATTGAATACTACGTTAATCCACAAAGACCATCCTCATAATTAGACCAATTCGTAATTCAGAGGCCGTGGTTCGGATTCCACGTTAAACTATAGGTCCATTAGTTGCCATCGGCTGTTGGGCTATTAGTTAACAGTCCTGTCTAAGGAACATGTCAGCCTTAGTCAGTAACAAGACTACAAGATCGCGCCACAATCATCCTACATTCATCCCTCATTCATACTTGGCTTAAAATACCTACCTAGGTAGGTCGCCATTTCAGTTAAAAGTATAAAGTATAAAAGTATCTTCGACAAAAATTGTGAAAGGATAAATTGCTACTGGTAAAACTATAAAAAGTTATTGGGTTATATTTTTATAATGATAAGATAGTTCAGAGGATATGCGTTGGCCCAGTGAGTCAAACGTCTTTTTATTACAATTTAAATTTGGAATAAAATTGAATTTATTCTAGCAATGGACATTTCCTATCCGCTCATGACCTAACTTTGGCTGAGTGAAGGATTTTTGTGGAACGAATAAATGAAATGAAATGTCTTTATTGTCACAAAAAGATTTACAAGATAGCATGGCTACCTACATTAATGGCTGATGACATTCATATATTCATACCTAATTTACACTATAAAATAATACTCCCGTCACAGCAGACCTGCGTACTCAGCAAATTTCCAAAACAATGATGTAATAATATTAATATATGATAAGTTTGATCATTATCTGTTGATAAATATGAGAATTATTTGCCCATTCTCCTTAATATTAACAAAGGAAAGAGTATGTGGGTTTGCTGCTGTAAGGAACACTGAAGATATAGAAGAAATGCCTACTGCATTTCTTCTATAAACAGTTTTTATTTTGACCATTTTTCTACCAGTTTATAAATAAAGGAGTTTGCCTATTCCCTATGACTAGCATGGGAAAAGAGTAAGCAAGTGATTTGCGATGATAAAGATATACACTATGATTTTTACGCATTAATGGTTGGATCTGAACCACATAAAGCTAAATACCAAGTTTCATACAAAAATATTGATTAATAAGTGAAATATTAACTTGGCACAAATATTGTTTGTTTTATTTCAAAACACTGAAATAGACAGTTAATATATCTCTCTAACATGTCCCCTAGCTAGGATCAGTATGCTCATACGCCTTTCTTGACATCTTACCACAGGAGTTCTATCACTATAGGCCAGTTTACCTGGACACAAGACATTATTTTGTGAGAATTATCCACATCTAACTTTTAACTGAACAACTTTTCCTTTCTTTCTGGACGTGGTTAGTAGTAAAGATATTATATTTTCAATATGAAAATCTAGTTACAAAATTAATTAGAAAAGCTGCTTGTAAGGAATTTCTGTATACACCAAATTATTCATGATGATTTTTGTGAGCTACCAAAACTCATTTTATTACAGAACTTAAATAATTTGTCACCGCATACTGCACATTGATCATATCCCCATTAAGTTAGCATTGCTGTATTGAATTGCGTTGCATCATTGCCCTTTCAAGTTTTAAGTCTCAACGATTTGTTCTGAAGTCAGTGTTGTTTTTTAAATACAACATATATCAAGGGTCTACATCCATATTTTTATTTGAAATTTAATTTACTTATATATTTAAGTTTGACAAAAAGTAAAACGTATTTTTGATATGATTATTTTTATTTAACAAATATGTTACAGGCGATCAGGTATAGAGGCTTGTTAGGATTGTAATAGCCCTGCTGAACACCTTTGTCATATTCTTGAAATAACCTAACCTCATTTCCCCCAAAGGAAGAAGCTATTGCCGTAGGTCTGATGGTATGACCTTGGGCCGGGACGAGTGGAGGGCGGACGAGACGTTGATGTTCGCTATGTCTGGGAGGTCTTCACGTGACTTGGTGTTGGGCGAAGGCCTACTACATCCCATCGTCCGCTAGGCCCTACTCTCCCCCAGGATGGTAGCAGGGGGAGGTTTTTCATGGGGCTGTGGAGTTGAGCAGCCTTCCCTCCCCCAAGATGGTAGCAGGGGGAGGTTTTTCATGGGGCTGTGGAGTTGAGCAGCCTTCCCTCCCCCAAGATGGTAGCAGGGGGAGGTTTTTCATGGGGCTGTGGAGTTGAGCAGCCTTCCCTCCCCCAAGATGGTAGCAGGGGGAGGGGCGTTATCCGCGATGTTTTGGGTGTTGGGGTCGTCGTTGGGACAAATTACTCCTGGAACAATAAAACATTGTGTTAGAGTCACAATGTCAACATACATCAGCGATTATACGATATGTATTATTATCGTAGGCTATTATTGTTTTTTACTTTCAAGCTAACTTCAGTAGTTATCAAATTCGTTTTACACATTCAATAATGTTCAAAACATGTAACTATGCAAGATTTTTAAATTGAGAGACTAGAATAAATATTTAAGTAAAAGGTATTCCCTGAAGTAAAATAACGATTTTTAACAAATTTTCCCAAAGTATAAATATTCGTTTTACTGAAATAGTTTCGTTTACTTACTTCTAATCCAAATCTTCTAATTCATCATAATTCAATACCGCCAACTCTTCTTCCTCCACCCACAGTAGGAAGTGTGCTGCTCTGATGATTGCAATAAGCCTCCTTGAGAATCGGCGGGGGGCAGCCAGGACTCGCTGCAGGTAATATCGCCCTTCAGGGGGGATGCTCCGGTAGCTCAGCACTACCAACCCCCCAGCGATCACCGCCCCGCATACCCATCTTCCGTATCTGGAGTTACTGCAACATTTATATAACAAGTTAACACTGCAGGATGCAGAGTGTACACTTCGGCATCCAATACATGTTTATCCGAAGCAGTATATCCATGTATATCGAAGCATGTATATGATCGGCATGCATGTGTACCGAAGCATGTATATCCGCCGGTGCAAGACTAAACTACAGTTAAAATTATAGTGCTGAGAACATTACTTACAAAATATATCTAGAGAAGTCCATGACTTTCTTGAAAGGTTTTCTATAAAAAAAATGGATTAACTTTTATAGAAGGCACGAGGTAGTAGGATTCTCGAACTTTCAAGAAAGACCGTTTCCTTGGTTTTTAATATTTATTGCCACTATCGTTACCGTAGTAACGTAACAACTCATTTCTATACTGTATATCTTCCTTGTTTAACCCAAGATTAAGCCAAATTTGAATAATCACAAATAGTTTCGTAATCAATTTAAATTGGCTTAATTTGAAGGATTGCTGCTAAGGAGATATCAAACCAAGTTTAAAAATAAAACTAATGCACATACTCGTAATAATTGTGGTAGTGACAAAAATTTATAAAGCCCGATGTAGGTATAATATTTTCACTTATATTTTATTTGTGGAAACTATAACTAATATAATAATTCCATTAGATTATGAAAAGTTGCATATATGAAAGAGTCACTAACGTTCAATGAGCTGTTCAAATATTTATTTACATTACTGAACATTTCTAGAAAATTAAAGATATTAGTATAACAGGGAATGGTATCATTACATGCAATTATCCGATTGATGGGTAAGTAATGGAGATGCGGAAGATTTAATTGGGAAACCATTATCTTCAATTAACGGGGATATGATTGGAGAGACAAACAATTAGATAACAGACCGAGTTAGACGGGTGTACATTATCAATTTGCACTAATGCAAGAAATAACAACTATGGTACATTCAAGTTGATGTATTCTGAAGTGAATGTCAAAATTGTATTTGAAACCATTTTCAAATGCAACTTAATTGTTTTTAGCTTAAAAGAAATTAGTAAACTAAAACTATTTAAATTACAAACCTTTTATTGCTGCATGGAACATACAGACAAACCAGTTTGAACCATGTAAGATACAAAGCTCATTTCTCAATATTTTAATTATTTTAACAGACATGACTGTGCATAAAAGATCATAGGTAAGGACATAATTTCCTGAAATGTACATTACTATTTTGATGTTTTCCCTAAAATAATAAATTAATTAATTTAGAACATTTTATAACTAAAAACAAAATTATAAATTTATTTGAATTAACAACCTTGCCCATTAAATATTCTTAGTATTGTATATTCATCTTGGTGTTATCGTCTTTAAGTTTGTACAATGAACTGTATAGCTTAAAATAAGGTTTAAAATTGCCTAGTATACTTCAAGTGCTTCCAAAGTAAGTGTATTTAGACAACCACAGCTTCGAACCTTTAAAAGTTTTATAAAATCATGCTCTTATCTTTTTTCACAAACTTTAATCCTATTTACGTGTTGTTTTAACATCAAGTAACAACGTTCTCGTTCTCTTGACAGACAAAAATTTCTCTGCTCTATTGAGTTAATTATTTTTTTATAAGACGTTTTAAAGATTGGACAAGTATTTAATAGGATTTTACCCATGATATTTTAAAATTAGCAGTTTTTAGTATAGTTTAATAAATGTGACAAAAATGTTTAGAAACTTTTTATATAAAAGCAGGATCAACAATTATTTTAGGTTATTTAGACACCCAGATATTTAAAATTTAGTACTGATATGGTTTTGAATTATGGTAAAATACATAAGTTAATACAATGTAGAAAAATTACATTTGAACAATCTAAAACAATATTCCTAAATTAAATTACTCAAAATGAATGGTAACGGAAAATTTGGAAGAAGTAAATTGTTAAAACTTTCAAACATTTAATTTAAATAGTGTTTTATGTTTTGATTCAGAATCGTTGTATTAGCCGTGATATGTTAAAAAAATCTGCTCAATTTCAAATGTTAGTAAAAATAATATGGTTGGGGATTAAAATTGCAATGAAATGTTTAATTACAGACATTTGATTAAAATAAATTAACATTATTATATTCATTAATCATTGTGGTGATTAGTATAAGCATTAGAGGAAATCTCTTGAAATATGATTTTAATATATATTTTACTTAAACTTAACTTCAATAGTTTTCAAACTAAATCACTTAATTATCAGTTGAATTACATGCCAATTTTTGCTGGGTTCTAACTGAGGATGTAACCAGGCTGTTAAATCTGAATCGCTGCAAATTTTCTGTTGCAAAATTAATTTAACTCTATAAATTTGAGAACAGTGTAAGCCATAATAATATCAAACTCATTATCATTATTCACGCATTATCTATAGAGGGCGATCAGCATACCAGCTCGGGTATTACGTAAGACAGACGGCCTTGTGTTATGGGTGGAGAGGGGTAGGTCTGCTAGGGGTTGGTAGAGGGGGTTGTTAGGAAAGGGGTTAACTGTCGCAAATGATAAATGGCCCAGAACAAGGTAGGTCCTCCCCAGAGTCTCATAGACACGCTAAAACCTTTATGTAACACATCAATGTAGCCGTGATAAATCACTGCGTTAACCAAAGTAAAAAGATAGTTAACAACAATAATTTAAAAAGTTTTAAGTAAACATATTATTACCGTAAAATGATGTTTCAGCCATTGGTCATTCATTAAATCTGCACAATTCATAAGAATACTGTAGCGGGTTAAATCAGGTTATAAAACAAAATGAAACAAGTATAACATAACTTTTTAGACCTTTAGTAGATCGCATTGTATTTTGTAAAAATTGAATGTTTTAGACCATAAATTATCTAAGGTAATGAGGATGAATTGCATTTTTCCGATTGAATTAAAAATTCTCTTCAGTATAAAAACATCAAATGTAAATATGATAGAAACCCACGTATTTTGTAAAATTCAATAGTCTATCCAGTAAATAATTTAGCAATCATTGCCAATTTCCTAAAAGGGGGTTGACTACAAGTATATATCATATATGTCATGAATTGAAGCCTTTTAATCACTATGGTTTACGTAAATATGATTTAAGTTTGTGAAAAAAGATAAGAGCATGATTTTATAAAACTTTTAAAGGTTCGAAGCTGTGGTTGTCTAAATACACTTACTTTGGAAGCACTTGAAGTATACTAGGCAATTTTAAACCTTATTTTAAGCTATACAGTTCATTGTACAAACTTAAAGACGATAACACCAAGATGAATATACAATACTAAGAATATTTAATGGGCAAGGTTGTTAATTCAAAGAAATTTATAATTTTGTTTTTAGCTATAAAATGTTCTAAATTGATTAGTTTATTATTTTAGGGAAAACATCAAAATAATAATAAAAATTTTAGGCAATTATTTCCTTACCTATAATCTTTTATGCACAGTCATGTGTGTGAAAATAATTAAAATATTGAGAATTGGGCTTTGTATCTTACATGGTTCAAACTAGTTTGTATGTACGTTCCATGCAGTATTAAAAGGTTGGTAATTTTAATAGTTTTAGTTTACTAATTTCTTTTAAGCTAAAACAATTAAGTTGCATTTGAAAATGGTTTTTAATGTATTTCGTTTTGAGGTTGTACATTAAAAACCATTTCAAATGCAACTTAATTGTTTTTAGCTTAAGCTCTATTTGAAGAAAGATACCGTTCCAGTTTTCAAAAAAGCTAGACCCGTCCCCCTAGCGCTAAGAGACAAAGTGCACGTTGAATTAAACCGTCTTATTAACAATGGCGTACTCGAAGGAGTCGACCATTCAGAATGGGCTGCGCCTTGTGGGAATCAACCTTTAAAAGATTTTGAAAGAAATTAAATGATATATTGGTCGGAGTTTAAAAACGGAAGAACAGTGTGGAAAAGTGGAAGAGTCCTCAAGAGATTAGGAAGAAATATTTGGCAGATAGAAGCAGGTGGTCGACGGGGAGGTGATGTGTATCTGTTTATTGTTGAATGTCATATTAAGATCAGCTGAATTTTTGTAACTACCACAATTACAAGTATGTGCATTAGTTTTATTTTTAAACTTGGTTTGATATCTCCTTAGCAGCAATCCTTCAAATTAAGCCAATTTAAATTGATTTCGAAACTAATTGTGATTATTCAAATTGAGCTTAATCTTGGGTTAAACAAGGAAGGTATACTGTATCAATATACTTATTATACTTAATAAGTGAGTTATCAATTGTAACCTTTTGCCCATAATATTATCATTGTAGGTCCAAAATCAGGAAAGACTCAAAATCAAGCATGCTTCATTTTTGTACTTATAAAATTTTAATTTTTTAATACATTAAATGTAAAATGCCAAAAGCACCATTCTGGGGTAAAAAAAACTCCACGGATAGACCAACTTTCCCGGCTTTTAAACTCATTTGAATAAATTAAGGGTTACACATCTCTAACAATTCTTTCCTGAAATGATACCGTTATTAGGAGAGATGTTATTTTTACAGATATACGTACGGGACTAACGTGTCTCGTATATACAAAATAGTATTGAGTTTGGTCTCTGGGGAGCTCAAAACGAAACATTATCATAGTCCCGGACTTAAGTCTCACCATGCCACCAACAATAACAGCGTCTTTCCTATAGGTAATTCACTAAAACATAAAAAAGTTATATTTAATGGAAAATGATATTTCTGTTTTGTATCAAAGCCTTGCTTACCCGTGTCTAAATATTTTAACATGAACATTTTTCTTAAATAAATGTAATTTGTATGCATTGTAAGACACTCAGTCTATTAACTAAAAGCCCTTTCAGCGGCTATAACGAACTTTGCAAATATTAGTTTTTAATCAGTTAAAGTAAACTCCCCTGTTATCCAATTACAGTAGAAAGTAGGAACGGTTCCGGACAAGCCAATATCGACGCTCGGCCGGTCACGTCACCGAAGGCTAAGGGAACCTACTGTATTGTAAGGCTCCACGCACACTCTGATCGCGACGTTTCCTTTGTCCCAGGTTCTCTTTTATTTACAAATTGAGAAACGGTTTATAAATAAGTAGAAACCTTATTTATAAACATTTCATATATACCTCTAATATTCATGAGGGATACACATTTCAAATTACTTGAAACTCGTCATAAATTAAGAAATATTTATTATTTCATATAATGAAACTTTCCACCTCTTTGTCCTTTTGACTTCCCTTTGGGGATTAGGCTAATTTACTCAAAAAGCTACGTCCGAAGAGAATTTTTTTTACCAATAGCTTTTCTAATAACCATATGACGTCACTTTCATTACACTTAATGCGTTTCGCAAATTGCTAACTCCCTTCTTCAGAGCTTAGACATTACTTTAACAGATATTATTTACCTGTATAAAAAAGAAACCCATTGCGCTAATGAGAACTCGTTTGATTTAAAAAAAGTACATGATAAATAATTTATGAACATGAAGAAACAATACACTACAAAAAGAAAATAAACAATAAAATTAATACAAAATCCTCAAGAAAAAAGTCTGAAAAGGTTACTACAGAAAGAAGTAAATATTCAATGAATAAATAATAACCCTTTGTTTTTTTCATTACATGTTTTAATAAAAATTCAACAGCTTTTTGTTTTATTTCTAAATGTAAAATTAAAAAAAAGAAAATTGCCTTAATATTCATATTAAAATTTAGAGCCTCGGTAAAAGAATAGTATTAGCATTATAATATAAAGAGTATTCTAAATTAAATAGCACAGGATAAATAAAAGAAGGAGTATTTTACCATTTCTCACTTCGTTTGTTCAATTTTTTGTAATTTTATAAATTGCATATGTGGTTTAACAAAAGCTACATTCATTTCATTTTTACCTAATACGACGTTTAGTATTTATTTCTCATCAATATATTTAAAATTATTTCAAATATATACACAAAATACTTCAGTTCACAGCTTCACATATTTAAATATTTTGTCCTACGAACTTTTTTATGGATAAACGTTAAAAGTCCTACCTGTGCTACGCGTCGGACAGTCGCAAGCCAATATTAATCTGATTAGGTTGCACTGCACATTGCCAAGCAGGCCAGTAGGCCTACCTCCTCCATTGGAATTTTCGTTCCACAGAGAAATGTTAAAACCTCCACAGCATACCTCTGTGCGATCACGAATTTTCAAATTAAGACATATTGGATTAATTTTAACGCAGAGTATGTTTATTGTAAAGATAGTCATTAGCGGATTTAAGTAATGAAAACGTGTCAAACCTTTTTTTTCTAATTTGACAATAATAATCTTTGTGTAAGTGAATTTTTAGCATTAATTTATAAACTATTGAAATTCTTAATAGGTATATCGATATACATTATTATTCTTCTTTCAAAAAAACACTAATTTCAAGGTTTCCAACAAGAACATCATACACAGCCTGTTAGATCGTAACACCGATTGTTTAAATTTAATATTGGTTTTTGGGAGGCAAGGAAAAAAACAGGTACTACAGACTTTTACATCACTTATATGCCTTAGACGTTTTAAGATTCAAGATTCATTTCATGGCTATTAAACACACAGCAACCGTCACGTCGAAGCAACAATGCTTGGTTTTAGCTCTTGGAACTCACAACCGACCATAAAATGTTACACGCCACAACAATCACCGCCATTCATCCACCACACTTCACAGAGCCAAGTTGTCTTTTCACCTATCATAAAACTATGAATTCTTTATGGAAATTTGCTGTCGAATAGTGACTTATTAAATGTAGACTTTGATCTTTAACAACTACAGTCTCGAAATAGTTTATTATTACTTTAGTTCTCTGTAACGTCGAAACATACACACCAAGCTGATATTAAAGGCACATAAGGTGTTAAGCGACGTCAATACCACTGTCCATTTCATTTAGGTAAATGTAAAAAACAAAATAGTTGACGCTCAGACAGTGAAACGCCAAAATACTGTTTGGTGCTTAATCTGTTGGTATACGGAGTGTTTCCGGATCCTTCCTATGTTCCTTAATTTCTTATGGGAATACTTTTCCTTCTTGGATACTTAAAGTGTCATAGAATCATGTGAGATGAAAAGTAGTGCAGAGAGTAAAGTACGACTTTGCACAATAGGTTGAAGAAAATTATTACTATTTATTTACTACTATTATTATTATTTTTAGTCTTGGTCTAGCCCGGGATTCCGATGTGAAGGAGTCACAGGTTCAAATACAAGGGTAACAATTTGGGTTTGGACCGATTTCCAAAAAAGGTTTTTTTACAATAACACTTGAACTTAATTAAAGTGCCTTCTTGCAGAAAAAAAGAGAAGTTAAATCTACCAAGACTTAATTTGAAAACACATTTTTCAATAACTTTAAATAAACATTAAGTGGTAGTATACATCAGCACATTTGAATACTTCACCTATAAATACACATTTTGGTATTTAAAAAGAATCCGTCTCAAAAAAAGTTTAAAATTTCTGAGTTCTTCTCTGAGCCTCTCAGTAGATAAATATTTTGTGGATTTTAGAAGAAGGAAAGATTACAGAGAAAATCACAAAACTGCACAAGGCAGGAGCACTTACCTGTGGATTGGGACATTAACCGAAGCAGAACACCTGCTTCATCGCCGCGGGTGACGCACAGAGCTCTCTAATGTGTTAACTCTTAACCTCGAACATTGATTAAAAATATATTATATTATTACAAAAACGTTCCATGTAGAAAACTTTTACACAAAATACACAAATAACTATCCTAAAAGTTAACCAGTCAACAGATTTGTTTCCAATTCCAACCAATTCAAACAGATTTGTTTATGAACAGTGTTTAAAAAAGTCTTCATATATTGGGATATATTACATTTTTGACCCCACAAGGATAATTTTAATTTTATGATAGCAGTTTTAGCCATAAAATACTTGTAGAAATGTGATTTTAGTTTTAAAATAAAGTAGTTATCTATAGAACATAAAAATTTAATTTCCAACTATAAAACAAATTAATTATTTGTCAACAAAAGTTGTAAATAAATACGAGGTAAATATATTTTTTCGTAAACTAATTTAATCATTAATTATTATCTTATTCCGTCAAAAACCACTATTGCTACTAATATGTGCATTATTTGTGTAAAACATCTGACAGGTGTTTCTGTGTCTTTCTGCACCCATGGGCATTTTTCACGTTTTGGTGGTGAACGGTCCAAACCCTGTTCTTTACTACCTTGTTGTTAGGAAGCATAATTTTATTAATTGCCTAACGACGAAATGCCAACTGTGGCCAGATTCGACTCTTGCAAGATTCGAACCGGCGACCTTCAGTTTGTAGGCAGGCACTGTAACCTCTCTACCATCCAGCTAGTCTTTGACTCTTTTGATATCTTTTTACGATTATAGTGTGTAGAGTGTATTTTATTTTAATATCAATAAGTAGTACAAGTAGTTACAAGTAGATGAAATATCCAATAACACAACCTTAAATTCTTGTCAGAGAATATTTATAGCTCTTTTATTTTATTTTATTTATTTTATTTTTATATTTTATTTTACTTTATTTATAGCTCTCTCAATGTATTACAGACTGACAGGTTAAATTTTATAATGATAAAATTGAATAATAATGAAAATTAACTATGAAGTCTCTTATGATAAAGGTGATGTGCCTTTTTGGAGGTAGCCCTTATACAGAGTATCCCATAAGTAAAGTGCCAAACTCTTGAACATTTAGAAAAAGTGTTTTTTCCAAAAACACTTTTTACCAGGTATCTGTCATTTTATATTTTTTGTGAGTAAATTTTATCTTCGCAACTATTCAACCATCTTGAAATCTTTATAAAACTCAGTACGTTTAAATAAGAAGAGAACTACTGTAGAAACAAAATTACACCTTGGTCCAATTTGAAATTTCAAAATAGTGATAATTGTAAGCCTTTAGCGTATCCTACCAGTAGTTGTAGTTTAAAACGTTTAAAATGGCAGCCGCTTTTTAATTAATTTTATATGTGATCAAGTCAAATCTTTTTCTACAGCAGGTCTCTTTAATAGGTCTCTTATATTTAAACATACATATGAGTTCGATAAAGATGAAAATTTTCCAAGATAACAATAAAATTATTTTGTAAAAAATACAAAATGGCGGATATCTGGTAAACACAGCGTTTTGAAAGAAAAATTATTCTTGATTTTTTTATTCATTTTGATCCATAAAATCCTTTCCCAGAGTTTGGCACTTTACTTATGGGACGCCCTGTATAGTTATTGGCAGCAAGAGGACATGAGGCGGCCGCTTATTGCCAGTGTTCGTGCTCGGCCAAGCGCGATATCGCCTGGCCTCTAGCTCCTCAGCTCCCCCTGCCGTTCAATTATCAAACCACCGCTTAGTGAGACTTGTAAAACATTGCACACTAAACCAACCATCCTCCATTACCAATTTATAAATACCATCCTCATAATTAAAGCAGTTCGTAATGCAGAGGCAGCACGGTTCGGACTCCATGGTCCTACGGTTCAACGTAGAACCCTTAGATATGCCATTGGCTGTTGGAATATTAATTAACAGCTCTATTATAGGAACGTGTTAGCGTTAATCAGTAAAAAGACTACAAGATCGTGCCACAATCATCTTACACTCATTTTTAATTCATACTTGGCTCAAAATACCTGGAAAGGTCTGCCATTTATGTGACTAGCTAACTAAATATCAAGTTCAGAACTCTAGCCGTCAATGTATAATGTGTCTTATGCAATAGGATTCGACACATTGTATACAGGTTGCAGGAAATACAGAGGTTACGCAATATTTTTAGATATAGAATCAAATTACATCTTCAATTAGGAGGCCAGGATCACAAAATGTTGTGTATCTTACGTTCAACAATAAGTAACATCAAGATCATAAACTCGGAATCATCCATTAGAAATTTAAAACAAATAAAACAGCCGGGACCACTTTACTGATGGTGGTTACGGTGTGTTGCAGTGTTGATGCACCTGTAGAGGACGACCATGATCAACGAGCAAGTGGTAGAGGAGGTGTTGCAGGGGCAGCTTGAGGCTTCCAAGTGGGCGATCCCTCGTCAGACCAAGATATTCACATACCACTTTACTGATGGTGGTTACGGTGTGTTGCAGTGTTGATGCACCTGTAGAGGACGACCATGATCAACGAGCAAGTGGTAGAGGAGGTGTTGCAGGGGCAGCTTGATGCATCCAAGTGGGCGATCCCTCGTCAGACCAAGATATTCACATACCACTTTAGTGACGGTGGTTATGGTTTGTTGCAGTGTTGATGAGGACCTGTAGAGGACGACCATGATTAACGAGCAAGTGGTAGAGGAGGTGTTGCAGGGGCAGCTTGAGGCATCCAAGTGGGCGATTCCTCGTCAGACCAAGATATATATCTGTTCTACCAAATCGGGTGAGCTATTATTACTTTTTGCTAGTAATTGTTTATAATACAATATCCTTCTATGTTATATTTAATCGGTCTCAGACTTACTTTTACACTTTCTAACAACCTTTTTACAAGGTCCTCCGCAGAAGAACATAATTTCGACGTTTTCGTACGATTTTAGGCTTAAATGTGACACTGAGAGGATCGCCGGAAATCGAGTTCTGAGCGGGGAAGAAAATTACTCAAATACACTTATTTCCCTCTCTAAAAACACAATCAAGAATGAACGTCTTCTATGACATCTACTAACATTTTTGAACCGAAATACGATACTCTGTAACATCCAGTCAACCTGGACGTCTACAACAATCGAGGTTCTGAGTGGGGAGAATCGGGACATTTTTGGGATTTAGGGATATTTTTTGCTTGCCGTAGTTCTAACTTCATTTTGTATAAACCTATTTTTAATGGCAAGGTATTATTTTAGGTGACTGTGAGGGCTCTATACTGCCAAAGATAAATTAATCATTTTAGAAACACATTATTGCTAAGCAAAAAAAGATAAAGACATCTATTCTTTAAATTGAAGGACACGTTATCTAGAAAAATGAACTGAGAGTTTTCAAAAATAATATTTTATAAGTGAGGTATGATTTGTTTCATTAGCAACCAAATTTTTCTAAATTTTGTAGCTACTATTTGATTTTTTAAATTATAAATACAACAAACGTTCTGTTCATATTATAAAAATTTATTTAGAAACAAAATATAAAAAATATGTAAATAGCTCTTATAGTTTATAGCTCAAAAACTATAAGAGCTATTTACATATTTTTTATATTTTGTTTTCCGATGTGAAAATAAATAACGTTTTTCAGGAATCCCAGCTAACCTTGCGCTTAATTAAGCGTGCAAAGCTTTACAAAAATGATAATACCTTTTGTTATTTTTCATCGGAGGACCATACTTAGCACACAAATAGCTAAGAATAAATTTGGAATTAAAATACGCTAAAATACGCTAGCAATAAAGTTGTTTTTCTTTACTAAAATGACTCCAATTATTTATCAAATAATTAATAGAGGCACGCATGCTACTCAACACAAATTGAGGTCCACGATGTAAAAGTCAACGTTAGGTTTTACAATAGGAGCTTGCCATACGAAATAACAAATAAAACTGCCTCCTGAAAACAGTGATTTAATCAAAATTAAAAAAAGGTTTTACTATTTTCATCATATTTTTGTTTGTTCATTAATAATTTGTTCAGTTAAAAAAACTACATACCTTTATACAGTCTATACAAACCTTTAGGTTTATACAAACCTTTAGATAAAAAGCAAGTAAATTGACCAATTGTTTAGTTTTACATAAAAATAACGACAAAGAGTTATGAACAACATACCTTTAATTCTACAACAAATGTTTTTGTGTGGTCCATTTACTTCTTGACAGTAATGTTTTCTGTTTGCAAATTCAATCAAAACATTCTATACAAAACTCTAGGTGAAATAATGTGGTAAGAATTTGTCTCTATTATTATATTATGTTGACTCCTACATCCTAAACCTAGCTATAGATATTTTGAAAACGATGAAACGTTTTTGAATTTAAATTTCGTCCCTTTTTCAGGAGGGAGAGACAACGTTTTTTATTATATCGGATGATAAGCTTTTCAAAAAAATCTTAAGTTTAATCCTGCATCTTGATCTTCAGGAAACCCCCAGTTTTTGTAAGTACTACAAAAGTTGGCGTATGTACCTATTTAATAAATCCCATAATTGAAAATCACTTTAAATACTGTATCAATTTTAGAAAAGAAGTAAATTAAAGAAGGACTTTAAAACCAACCTGTATATTCTGAATGTTGATTCAGAGTAACAAGTTTTACACTTTGAAAGGCGTAAATTTATTTATACTCAATAAATCATCAAGGGAAGTGGGAAGGGTAACCAAATTTTTTACATTTTATGTTTTGAATGTAGTTTTAAAGAATTAATCTTCCTTACTGATTTTAGAATTATGATCCTAAGTATATATTTTTAAATATATTAATACAGTAGTACGAGTCTAGTTTTATGTTCCTATGTAAAACATACATTTTTACAGTACTAGAATAATTACATTAAAAATATGGTTGTTGAAAAAATCAATTTTAGTATTCAAAATAAGTAGTTGGTTCTTCGAAGGGAGGTGAACCTGCGAAGTACCAGACATGACTTCCTTCTGCAGTTTACACTTTTTAAAAAGAAAGTAAAGAAACACTGTAATTTAATTATGTTTGATTTATAGTTTAGAGTTAACTGATATTATGCTTTATATTTTAAAATTAGTTTGACGAAAGTTACCTTAAAAATAGATTTTAAACTTTAAAGGCCTCTAAATAAAGTCATTATTTTTTATGTATTTATATATTTACCAACACTTAATAATGTCAAAATTTGACGATATTTTTAAATTGGTTAGATATAAGGTTTGTATAGATTAAATTTTAGTTTTTAGTATCAATTTTATAGTTAAAAAACTTAGTTGATGGTTACAAATCAGACAACTTGCATAAGTTAAATAATCGTTTCAGAATGTCTGAGATTGTTGATGTCAAAAAATATCTTAGCCATCTGACATATTGCAAACTTCTTATCTAAAATGAAAACGTTTTATATTCTGACAATATCGAGCTTGGGTCTAATAAGAGTGAACGAGAACAAAATGAAGTAAGATAAGAGCATCATCACAAGGAGAGAGCAGTTTTTAGTATCAAAGTTTGTTGACAGCCTTATCTAAACAACGGTATCGCTCAGTGAGTGAGCATCACTGCTTTTTATTTCCTAGATTTTACGAAGTTATTTGTTTAACTGAGTAAAGACATTGTAGTGGCTCACTTGGAACTGTATAATTTAGTGTCAGAGTATTAATTTTATTTCGTATTGTATTTTTAATTACAACTTGCTACTAAATTTCCAACTAAAATCAGTCAATAGAGCAAAAACCCACCTTTAATTATAAAATATTTCTGTATTCCTGTTTTAAAAAAATGGCGAGCTCCATTCTTTTCTTCAGAAATTGAAATACTGAAGGTTTTTAATGGAGACATTGTCTGGTACATACATTTATGAAATCATTATGGTGCCTCCAGAACCGTTATTAATTCATAATATAATAATGTTACGTACCTTTCAGTCAAGAGTTTCTTAGACAATTACCTACAATTACTCACCTACCTTACTTACTTACTTACAATTTCTTAGAACTGTTGACTGAAAGGTAACCTTATTATTTTACTACATTTTTTGGATAGTTCAGGTGACAAACACGGCAAAAACCATGTTAAAATTGAATTATGAAACTTAACCTTGGCTACAAAATTGTCCTGACCCCAAGTTGATGACAAAAACGGTCAACTCTAGCACGCATCAATCAGATGGCTTCATCCACATGATTACAATGAGTGATTACAATTTCACCAATTCTTACGAGAACGACTTTAAATTTAATCTTAAGTCGTAATATTTTAATGTTTTAAGTACTAGTCATTCCTATAGAGTAAGGAACAAAAACAAATAATCAAATACCTAGGAAATGGAAATCAATTTTGTAATTTTAAAGGTTAACTTTTATTTACCTTACCTCCTTGGCCATTCAAACCTAAGAAGGTTTCTGTACTCGCCAACAAGTTTTCGCTACTGCTGCCGGTCTGCCGCTGAGTCTAGGGAAGCATCTATTCGTTGCAGATCTTTCTTCACCTGGTCTTTCCACCGTAACTTTGGTCTTCCTATCGGACGAGTTTCCGTGGTTGACCATTCGTGACGCTTTTTATAAAACTTTCTTCCTCTTTTCTTTCCACATGCTCTGCCCATCTTAATCTTCTGCTCTTCACTAAACCTTTTTATCTCTTCACATAACTATGTGTTTCTGTAATCTGCCTTTCCTAGTAATCTGTAATCAACTTAATAGTTTAATCAATTCTAGTAATTTTTACTGGATAGTATAATTAGTATCTTAACAATCTTACGATTCTTAGATAAATTTAGATGTACTGTATTTTACAATTACTTCATTTATTATTTCAATTTTGAAAGAGAAATATGGAGAACTGAATGTAAAGAAGGAATATAGGAGAATATATTTTGAGTTGAATATAGAGAAGGTTTGAATTGAAAATAAATAGCAGCATTATGATATTCATAAAATAATTTGCTTGATACAATTGGGCACACCTCCTATACATTTAAAAAATCTTTTAATTATTCTGTGAATCTAATATAATTCCCAAACATCTAATTAAAAATTAAAAACTTATCACCTAACAATGTTTAATGTTGGTAGGGGTAGCACTATAAGGTATAAGAAATCAAGAAGATGGGGTATTTTCAGTGCACCTTTTATATACTCATAAATACAACAACAATAACAAAACAGAAATGAAAGAACCACTATGATATAAAATATACAAATTGAATAACTTGTTCGATGGAATGGGGATGTTGTAATAATACTTGGACCTTTAAACAAACTAATGGAATATTTCCAAACGCATGTTGTCCTGATTTTATTTACGTAAGGGTATCTCATATCACAAAAGAAACCTTGTTCCTTTCTTGAATACAAATCTGGTTGAGAATGTTTGTGAGATGGCTGTGATATGAAATTTGTTTCCCCAATAAACCAGACCGGCGCCATATTTCTGGAGGATACGTGCCGTCTGCTCCAACTTAACCATATTATGTATGCTCTTTCATAAATATTACAATATTATATTGATTAGAAAATATTCATTTTTACATTACGATTTTTATTTGTAGCCATAATATTTTGTTTGTAATCTGAACTTTGATTAAAACATTTCGAAAAGAGGCTGTGGCCATTCTATTTCAATATGTTAAATTTTGAACTTAAATACTTGATACACACCATATTTAACCGTATAACATCAAAAAAGTTTATTCAGACATTTTATCATATCAATCAAAAGTTGCTGTAATAATTTAGTAGTTTTGTTTGAACTAATAATGAAAAAATATTCTCGAACTTAATAAAACGTACTGTCTTCCAAAAAGACGAGATGGAGTGCCGCTATTCAAAATGCCTTGTAGATTGTTTGAAGAACAACTTTTGAAATTTGGTTTGCAAATCGGGACTTGAACTTTGTGAATCTACAATGAGGTCTCCTCAGATATCAATAAGTAGACCTTTCTAGAAAGTAATACTAAATATAATTTTTCATGTAGTAGTAAGGTTAAGTAAAATATGTTTTGGTTTTAACTACGTTTTACGGTTATGATATTAGTAGGCCATTCATACAAAAACTGTTTTTTATACATAGCTTAAAATAACACTTTAATTATGAACTAAATATATCCTTCATACTATTGTCTAATGTTCATCGAAATTTCTTCAATATGAGTAAAAATTTCAAAATTCGTTCCGTTAAAAATCCATTATATTTATATACACATTATATCCATTATATACACAATATTAAAAACAATTTGTAGAGTTAGATTCGGTAACGGCTCATTGCACATTTAATGAAATTTTACATTACTTTGCAAACTTTTAGATTCATAATTAAAAGTTTAAAATAAAAATAACTTTAATAACCAATAACCTATGAGCCTTGATAACCTTTAATAACCTAATTTATAGTCTAAAAATTGTTAATTAAGTTTGTTTGTACTTTATTGAAAACTAGCCGACCCGGCGAACTTCAAACACCTTACAGTAACTACATGTTAACTTTAAGATTGGCCATGTTCTAAAGTCGAATAGCATTGCGGCTTTGTTGTGAAAGATTAGATATTCTGGGTCGCGGCATAGTTAATAGCAATACTGAAACGATAAGACATATTAAAACATTCTCACAAAACAAATAGATCTGAGTGGATTGATTCCCAATTTTCAAATCCAAACTAAGCCCAAATCAAACCTAACTGTAATAGGAAAGATTAAATTTTCTGAATCACGGCATTTCATATAATGTTATAGTACCTGGTGACCGAGCTTTGCTCGGATAGAATAAGACATGTATTTTACAAGTTAATTAGCAAAATTAAAACAAATTTACTGCTCAATGAAAACATTTTTGTGATTTAAATAAAACCGTTTTCATACCCCTTAATTAATATGGCATAAATACTGAACAAAAATATAGCCCTCGGGTGGGGATCGATCACGCGACCTTGGGTACGTGAGATATGAGCGCTACTAACTGAGCTAAGGCGTCGGCCAAGTTCGCGTCGTCGTTTAAGAGTTTTTGGCCAACCTCAATTGTTTTAGCTAATCTTATACAATCTTATGTATTAATAGATTGTCTTTGCTTATACTGAATTTAAATGTCCATACAGTTTGTTATTATTATCCTTTGATCAACTGATTTTGCTAGAAAAGGTATGAGGATTGAAAAGCGAAAGAGAAATTTAATTTACACCAGTTAATTGGTTTGTTACAGTGGCTTCAAGCAATAGAATGAATACGTTTTCTTTCAAAACACAAAAGATTTTGGAAATAATTTTCTCTGTTTTTATTTCGCACAGTTATTTTACCCTTTAGTTTTTACAAATTGTTTAGTAATTTGATAATTTTTCATTTATTACATACATAAAATAAATATTAATGCAAAACCTCTATTCACATATTGTTTGCCACCATCTTCAATCAACAACTATCAAACGGTTATAAACAGCTGTCTGGTTTGTATTGTTTACATTTTATTCTCCATAAGCGTAATGTAAAATTTTTAGATTTTATACTTTTAAATAATCACAAACATTCGGTGAAAATTACCCACAATGACGTTAGCTGTCGGCTTGTGAAAATAAAACACAACAATCAGCCGTTAATAAAATATTCACATTATTGACGTATGCATATTGTTCAAAATGCATCCCGTCTTCTCCTCATGAGCTTAACGTATACAAACTTTACAGGTCAGTGGAGCTTAGCCTTTTACTTTACAGAACTGAATATACATACAGCTTACTTGGAGCAGAGAGGAATCCAAAAAGATCATTAAAATCGGTTCAGCCATTTTCGAGTTATAAATGTTGTAACTAACATAATTTTTATATATTTAGATTTTCAATACAAATATAGAAAAGCCGTCTAGAGAAAATTAAATCCTCGTATCTCATTTAAAATGTGTTGCGCATGACTGGAGAATGCGGCAACTCAGACATATGCGATATTTAAGCCGATTTGATCAACTTAGCTCTTTATATTTCGGATTTATTTATCAGATAAAGTTACCTCTGTGACAAGGTTTTGTTACATAAAACACGGTTCTTTTGTAGAAACGATATAATTTTCAAGAATTATGCGATGGGTCAAATTATATTTAGTAGTAAAGTATTATAACACATAAGTATTTGCTTCGTCTTTGTTAACATTTAGGGATTAAAACGTAAATCGCTAATAGAAGATTTTTTAAATAATTAACTTTTGTTTACCTTAAAAATTATAACGGTATTTTAGTCACTGTAGAATGAATGGTTTGTGATTATTCTACCTATATATATTTCAGAATAGTAAACATTCAGTACTTGTTAGTTTGTAGGAAGAAATTGTTGAATCGTTTGATTTGAGACCTAGATAGCATTTGTATAAGCTGTTAACAAATTACCTATTTAACAACATAATGACGCATGGTGATACCAAAACCACGCTTTGGATCATTTCCTATCGAAATATTATACAATTACAGCGTCTTGGTTAAAGTAAAAAGAAAAATATACAAATTCATAAGAATGAAATGATCACCATTAGACGGACTGAATGTATCCGAGGAGATGGGAATGTTCAAAGGAGCACGTAGCGACTAACCAACGGCCTTAGAGCGTTAACAGCATCCCTGTCGATGGAGGGCTCCCTCGGGTATTATCAGTGGGGTAGGTCAGTTAATCCTGGATCGTTTTCACTCCTGTTTCAATTACTATCATTGGTGGCCGGTCTCTGGGCTTAGTATTCCACTAGACTATTCATCGATTGGCCACATCGATTTGCCGCGGTCAGCGTTACGGGGTTGCCTTTGTTAGCGCACTCTGTAACCTAGTTAATCTGATGAAACTTTTTACAAAAATATGACAAAACTGTTTAAGCTATATGAATAAATAATTAATAACTAAATTAAAGATATATAAATAAATATACTCTTTTAGATGCCACATAATTTTAAAAATAGCTTATTTTTTAATTAAGTTTAGACGTTTTAATTTTTACATCCTCCCGCTTATACAACAATATAATGAGAAAGTATTGTTTTCAAAAATATTTCGAACCCCTATATTGTTGACTCCCTAAAACCTTTAAAACGTAAAAAATCCAAATCTCTAAAAAATGGCTCCAACTACTCCATTAAATTTTCATGGTTTGTAGCTATGAGGCTCCTAAACAATACAACCTCACCCAATGGAGGTTGAGGAAAAATTAATAGCCTACTTCCCTTATTAA
Source organism: Nephotettix cincticeps (assembly GCA_023375725.1). Taxonomy (NCBI): domain Eukaryota; kingdom Metazoa; phylum Arthropoda; class Insecta; order Hemiptera; family Cicadellidae; genus Nephotettix; species Nephotettix cincticeps. The sequence goes on along the minus strand of CM041791.1, from coordinate 127,253,362 downwards.
CGAATATGTTTGGATACATTTTGGTATTAAGCTTCATGGGATTTGTTTCCATGCATTTATGCTAAAAATCATATTATGAGTTCCTCACAGCATGAAACGTACACATTATTCGCCTTTTTAATCTTATGGAGAATAGGCACATTCCATTATCTAAGGACTGATATTGATAAATCTTGGTATATGGTCAAAATAAAATATTTTATTGTAAAAATGTTTACTTTCTGTGTACCTCACAGCAGCAAACCTGCATACTCTTTCTAATGTTAATCTTATGGAGAATAGGGAAACTCATTTATTACATATATAGATCAAACCTGTTGTATATTATTATTGATTTGGAAATTCACTGAGTACGCATGTCTGCTGTGACGAAGGTATTTTATTTTCTTTTGTTTCCTTTCATAAAAGAAATAATACCCATACCACACTAAAGTAGATATTCATACTATATAAGGTGTTAAACTTTGAAACTCACGGCTACATTATACATTTTGAAGGAGAGTCCCTGAATAATTAAAGAAAGTTAATTAACCATTTAAAACTTTCTTTAACTGAGTTTCTTTTGAAATATTCACACTAGCTTAAGTCAAAAGTTTATGATTGAAGGACGAACAGGATTTAAACTCAAAATTTATAAAATGGCTTTCAATTTTTTAAACCAAATTTGTAGGTCAGAAATATTTGTGTCTAAAATAAAAATATAAAACACTAGCTGGAGTACTTACTGACTTTGACATAACAAATAAAACTTTCAAGGAGGCACCAATAGTTTAAGGTGTATAAGAGTATAAGCAAGTTTAATCAGAGTTACGGTTTTGGTGACATGCAGCGTTGTTGTACTAACAAAGACCATTTAATAGGATTATTAAGTAATAGCACAAAGAACAATGAGTGGGGTGGAGAGGCTGGTGAATCTGGGTCCAGAATCGAACCAACACTCAATTTTGTTTTCTCAATATTGAATACCATTTCAAAAAATTTGAGCTTTAAGTTCATTAAGTGAACAGCCGATCAACTGACGTTTTCAGTTCCTGTAATCCAGCTACTTGGAGGTCACGTTTGTGGATGGTTATGATTGATGCTCAGTGGATGTAATGTTCTGTAGTGTAGATTAACGTCCGCTCTATTGAATACTACTTCTATCCACTTTGACCATCCTCATAATTAGACCAGTTCGTAATTCAGAGGCAAGAATGTGGTTCGGACCCCACGTTACTTAAGTCCTTAGATACCATCGGCTGTTGAGCTATTAATTAACAGTTATGTCTAAGGACGTGTCAGCCTTTGTCTGTAACAAGATTACACGACCGCACCACAATCATCCTGTAATCATTTTTCAATATACTTAACATACCTACCTGGAATATGTTAGGTTGCTATTTCAGAAAGGTAATATATAATTTTTTATGAAGATGAATACAAAACTTGGGTTATATTAAAAGTGAATAAAAAAGTAAGTAAATAAATAATGCTGTAGAGTATTTTTAATATTTTTTACATGTGACACAATACATCGAAAAGCCCAGTTATCGAGACCGTTCTAGCAGTAACCACATGGCGAGGGAGCAAAGTCTCGGCTCACAACGCGACACGAACCAGGACTGATGAAGTCCATATCTCACCCTGTAAGCAGTCACTATTCCTTCAACTTATCTTCTCCTCCTTGCTCGTGGTGTATGTTGTTTTTTTCAGTTCATAACTCATAAGTGATGACTTTGTGCGTCAAATATTGCGGTATATTTTATTATTTTTCCCCTTTCGAATTGTGATGTTCGAAAATTACATCTTTCTAGATAAAAATTAAGGATGGCATAATTTTTGTTTACAGCTATTTTTTTAGCTAAAATATAATAAACTGGTAAAACATTCACATTTGTTTCCATCATTTTACTTAAATTTTTAGTATCCGAAATTCCATTGATAGTATCTATAACCGTAAGAGTGTTTTACGAGAACTGTATTTAAATTCATACTGTAATATGTTAGCCCCAACATAAATAAAGGAAAAAATCCAGAAAATTCCACGTAGGTGCTAATAGAATGATAATATTGCCAATATAACTAAACTAGTGTTGCAGAGGTTTCAGAAAACCCTGTTTTAATAAAGCATTAATAACTGTATTCGTAATGTGTAGAAATTAAATTTGACAGAGGATTGAAAATTGTTAGTACCTATGCTGGGATGTTTTGTATCAAAATATTTTGAGGTAGGCCTCAAGTTAAAACTGATGACAGATTTTTGGACAAAAACAACCATGAAATTGAAAAGGCTCGTCTATTATGTCAAGGTTTAACACTCCTGCATGAATTAAATTTTCCTCTTGAAAATCGTGTTTACTGTTCGTTGCTAATACAATTAATTCATTTTGCAATAGTAGTATTTTTCTAAACCTTATTTATGTAATATGTGTGTGTGTGTGTGTGTGTGTGTGTGTGTGTGTGTGTGTGCGTGTGTGTGCGTGTGTGCGTGTGTGTGTGCGTGCGTGTGTGTGTGTGTGTGTGTGTGTGTGTGTGTGTGTGTGTGTGTGTGTGTGTGTGTGTGAGAGAGAGAAGAAAAAGTGTATTTTATATAAATAGTTCAAATATCCAAGTCCAAAAAACTCACTTTAGGTATTAAAGTTTTATGTTTTGTAAAGTTTTTTCACGATCATAGTAATATCTGTGATGTCTGTAGTAATATTCCCGTAGTTTCTCAACTGGCCAATCAAAAATCTAAAGATATTTTATCTTCAAAAACATTAACTTTAATATAGCGGAAAATATAATGATTTAAAAGTTAAGTTATATTTTAAAGTGCATATTAAATTACATATTCTTTCGTGCTTTGAGGATAATCAACTCTTGGAAAGGAAGATAAATTGGAAGAAATTCATTTCTGCAGACAATAACCCAAGCGAAACATATGACGGACGTTTGTAGTGACTTTCCTTTTGCAACATTCCAAGAAAATTACTTTCAGGGTACTATGCAGAAACGGAATATTACTTAAAGAATTCATTTTAGTCACGTATGATTTTGTTTATTTATGACTTTCTCAATATGCTGAGAGGTTTCAAAGAGAGAGTAAATGAAATTCAACCTTATCATATGGAAGTGAGTGATGTCTTATAAAATATCAGATTGATTTCTCTGATAAAAAGACATGAACAATGAGAGAGAAATCACTAACAACTGGGAGAGAAGGGAGATGGAAGTTTTTACTTGCAAAGTTGGTTGACACCCCAATCAGGGATAGTGAATCTCAACGCTACGCTTAACAGAACACAATCAGAAATTCTGTTGCTGAGTTTCACCGAGACTCACGTTTTACTGAGTCAGTGTCACTTAAATCAAGTCGCCGAGTTTTAGCTTACCAAAAGTGAGAACACGGAATGTTACGTTAGCCACATTTGTCAGGATATTTATTTAATATTTTCACTACATGTACTCATAAATTGTATTTATTGATGTACACTCAAAACATATGTTAATCTGATAAACCCTGCTATATATATGTATATATAAAATAGCGTATGTTTAAAGAATGTTTAACATAGTATATTTATCATGAAATATGAGTACAAACATATTTAAAACCATCCTATTGTAGTTAAAATCTCGCATTTTTGTTGGATGAAGTTGAATGTAGATATACTACATGCAACTAATCCTTTTTAAATTCAATCCTCTAAGGTAAAATTTGGTATAAGTAGCTTTTATTTATTGAGGTATTTTTATTTACTTACCTGGAAAGAGCCAACTTTATATCATAAAATATACTTGGAAAAATATCCAAAACATTTTTCGAGTAGAATCAAAATAGAGTTAGTTTAAATATTACAAGATGTTATCATCAAAACAAATTGTTAAGTTTTAATTAAAATTTACTTTGTAATATTTTCTTAGCCAATCTGATACTCGTGTAGATGAGATAGGAATGTGAGTCATTTTCAGGGGCGACAATTCCACAGAGATGAACTCGAATTATCTTTGTTTGCCTTGGGGAGGACATGAAGTGGCTCGAGGGAAATTAATGAGCGGGATTACGTCCTTAGCTGTCATATTTTCACTGGAAATTATATCACATGCATTTTTAGAAAGTTAATTTCCTGCCCGTGAGTGACGCTGAAGTATTTACAGCCTCAGCTCCCATGTGAGCGAGGCGGGCAGTAAATCATTATGGTGGTTTACGCGAGTTCACCTTTTGCGTGGAAAAAATCAAATGAATTGATATTTGGAAACTTGATTAAATTGATTTACTAGAGAATAAATGTACCATTAAAATCAATAGAACTCTATCACTCTAAATCACTATCAATGACCTTATGATAGATTAAACTAGATAAATTCATAATTTAACAATTATTGAAAAATTTTGGACTCTTATAAAATTTATCTGTCAACATAGTTGCTCAAACTCCCAAAGATTTTGATTTTAAATGATAAAAATAACCAAGAGTGTTATACAAGTTTATCTATTCACCATAAGAATTACACATGGGCAATGATTACGTAGGTTTGTTGCCATATCAAATATTGAATTGGGGGTTTATGTATGTTTAGATGAAACATCTATTAATTAACTGTGTCGATGATATCCCTACATATTTAAAACCATCCTATTGTATTAAAATCTCGCATTTTTGTTGGATGAAGTTGAATGTAGATATACTACATGCAACTAATCCTTTTTAAATTCAATCCTCTAAGGTAAAATTTGGTATAAGTAGCTTTTATTTATTGAGGTATTTTTATTTACTTACCTGGAAAGAGCCAACTTTATATCATAAAATATACTTGGAAAAATATCCAAAACATTTTTCGAGTAGAATCAAAATAGAGTTAGTTTAAATATTACAAGATGTTATCATCAAAACAAATTGTTAAGTTTTAATTAAAATTTACTTTGTAATATTTTCTTAGCCAATCTGATACTCGTGTAGATGAGATAGGAATGTGAGTCATTTTCAGGGGCGACAATTCCACAGAGATGAACTCGAATTATCTTTGTTTGCCTTGGGGAGGACATGAAGTGGCTCGAGGGAAATTAATGAGCGGGATTACGTCCTTAGCTGTCATATTTTCACTGGAAATTATATCACATGCATTTTTAGAAAGTTAATTTCCTGCCCGTGAGTGACGCTGAAGTATTTACAGCCTCAGCTCCCATGTGAGCGAGGCGGGCAGTAAATCATTATGGTGGTTTACGCGAGTTCACCTTTTGCGTGGAAAAAATCAAATGAATTGATATTTGGAAACTTGATTAAATTGATTTATTAGAGAATAAAAGTACCATTAAAATCACTAGAACATCTATCAATAACCTTATGATAGCTTAAACTAGATAAATTCATAATTTAACAATTTTTGAAAAAAGTTTGGACTTTTATACAATTTATCTATCAACATAGATGCTCAAACTCTCTAAGGTTTTGGTTTTAAATACTAAAAATAACCAAGAGAGTCTTAAGGGTTTATCTACTCACCATAAGAATTAACTTGGAAAATGATTACGTAGGTTTGTTGCCATAACAAATATTAAATTGGGGTTTTATGTATGTTTTGATAAAACATCTATTAATTAACTGTGTCGATGATATCCCTACAATAAAACTGTATAGATAAATATTTCTCTCTGAACAACATTATTTTTATCTGGTTCTTTTTGTGGTTTGAATAATAGGTTTTAATATAATTTAGCATGCATAGGCAATCCTTAAAAGTATTACATGTTAAAAAAACAAATAAAATACAGTTTTGTACAATATTTTTTGTTAATAGTTAAAATAGGTTTGTGAAAAGCTTTGCATCCTTAGTTGTAAAATTTCAGATAGCCTTACATGAATTCAAGATACCTCCATATTTCTAAATATACTTCAGCTAATATACACCAAATATCTCCAAAATGATAAAAGAAATATTTAAAATACATCTTTATATAAAAATGTTAATTATATAAAGGGCTGGCAGTTTTCTGTCTGAAACAAACAGATGTAACATCTGATAAGTTTTAGCAGCTAAGACGAATGGAAGATATATCCAGAGTAGTTTTAGTTGAACAACATCACTTTGGAAGTAGTTGGTGTGTTGGAAATGTAGAGGGACCTTGAATTTATACAAGACTACCCGCATAAACCATTACTCCTTCTGTTGCAAAATTGAAGATTCAAATCTTTTTAGGAACCTATTTTAATTATTAATATCCAACATTTTCCAAAACTGTATTTTATTATTTTTTAACATGTAATATTTTTAAGGGTTGTCTATTCGTGCTAAATTACGTGCTAAATTAATATTAAAAATATTTTATTATTATTTAATATATTATTAAAAATATTTTATATTTAATATTAAAAAAGTATGATTATATTTTTTTATATTAAGGATATGTTAGTTCTTACAACGTTTATCCTTATATGACTAACAATTGAGTTGTAATTGCTACTGTCCACAAACTGAATATGTTTTTGAGACCTCGACATGGGAAATCATTAACTAAACTTATCTTTAATATAAAAACATATAAAAAAATATTTCTCTCTAAATAGCATTACTTTTTAACTGGTTCTTTTTTATATTAAAAATTAGGTTTTAATGTAATTTATAACGCATATACAACCCATCAATACACACATAAAACCCCCAATTTAATGTTTCTTATTGCAGAAAACCGACGCGCTCATTGCCTATACAATTCTTTTGGAGAATAGATAAATTGGTATAACTCACTTAATAATTTACATAATTCTATAACATGTTGTATTGTTTTTACTTGGTCAACAGCATTTATATATGTACACTACCATGTAAAATATAGGTTATTGCAGCATAACTGCATACTCAGTTCAAATCGATTCTATGATGGAAATAATACTCATGCCGGCATGCTGCGTGCGATCTCGTTTGAAATATTACCAATGCATTAAGAAAGAACAAAAGCGGGCAAGCGTGATTTAATTTGAACTAATGGAGTTGGAATATTTCAAGAAAAATTTTACACAGTTTGAATAAGAAATTAACTGAATAATAAAGACACTTTTTTATTTCTAAACACAAAATATTTTCACCAATTAGATGCATTCAATTTGGTTATGGTAAAAAATGTAAATAATCAATAGTGTTTATTATTATTATTATTATAAAAGAAAAGTAAATAAGTAAATAAAATAAGTGTAATGAAAAAATGTAAAAATAACAGAATTCACCGGCTTCCGCTTACAACTATCCACAACGTGTACATTTATTGTTGATAATAATGTGTGAACAATCATGAGCTGTTATCATTTTAATTTTAAGTTTATTTTTACATTTGATTTTATAATTTGGAAAACTACTTCAAAACCCTACTTTTCGTACACTGTTTCATAGTATTTATAAAGTTTTAGGGCCCCGTGAATCGGCAGTTGCTGTATCGACGGACTGTACACCGCACAGAGCGGTTGACATTTTTCTGTATGATTGATTGGTTTCACATTGACCTGACAGGGGCCACCAGCCCCACCTCTGAATATCCGTAAAGGATTAAATCTAAAAACTAAAAATGCTATTTTTATCAACTTATTTTCAAAAAGCTTGTTCCTATAGAATAGTCTTTGAAATCATTTATGGTTATCATTATTCCTTACAGAGAAAAATCATATTTTCTGTGTAGTTTTTTTTAATTGTGAAACATCAATAGAAAAAAGTGAATAGAATATCCGTTATTAAAACTAAATTATTTTTTAATTTGAATACATGATCAAACCCTACATATTCATTTTTGTTTGACTATTAAATCTACTATTAGTATTATTGTATCATAAAAACTGCAGCACCCTTTCCGGAATGACATTTTATTGTACGACACGTATAGTGTATAATCCCATCTATATAGTGTGTTTAACCGTAACATTAAAATGAAAATATATCGCTCTATTTAAACCTCTACGTTAGTTTCTTTCGTAGTGTAGGAAAAGGATATAATTCGATATATTCAAATGGTATCTTGAAGTCTTCCATTTTTTCAAGTATGGGGTTGATTTTATCCATATACTATGGTGTTCAGTATATTTTCTGGTTCTTGCTTTCAATGTTTGTACAAAACTAAGTAGATTAATGTAAGTATTTCAGTATATTTATGTTACTATTACTTTATTACATTTGAAACTGCTTTATTTGTGACTTCAATAAGTAAGTTGAACAAAAAATGAATTTCGTAAGTAAAATATAAGTTCTGAAATTGAATTAATGTCCACCATTAAACGAAAATTGTATAAAAAATTTATGTTGTAGATCCATTATCCTTGTGTTCTTTATTTTTATTTTTTTCGTTAACAGAAAAAAATAATGTGATATGTGCATTATTTGTATACATTTAAATACTGAAAATTTAAATTATCTTCAGTGTCTGAAAATGTAATTTCACCTCGAATGTAAATGAAATTACAGATTATTCCCTCTTCGATATTTGTATACGCGAAAAGTAAAACAAATAAAAAATAACATAATTATATTACAACGTATACGAAGTGAATAATATATTTTCGCTTATATTACTAACTCACATTCAGGTTACCGTAGAATGGACCTCGTGGTGGGAACCAATGAAAATGGTGGATATTAAACAAACAGAATACCGTTAATCGCTACGCTATGAAATCAATATGTCGTTTTCTTTGCCCACGTTTCTCTTGCAGGTGCTATGAAAAAATCAGGTGGTTTTATAATCTAGTATTTACATTAAGAGTTATGATTACGAATATCTGATTCTAGTTCTTTACGCCTGGAAAAATCTGGACTGCCCACTAACACATAATACGAAACACAGGTGAAAAATCACGATACAGATAAATCGCTTCCAGGTGTCATTCTTTAATATGTAAGTAGCATATAAAATAAAGACATTTTTAAATAATTGGTAATTATCTACAACTCGTTAGCTCAGTGGTGACGTTACAACCTCGTAGCCCGAGGGTTGTCGGTTCGAATCCGGTCTAAGTTCCCATTTCTAATTTGGCTATTACTTACAACAAGACTAGGATTTGGACGGTTCCCTTACAAAACTTCAAATACTTTGGTAATTGTTTAACTGACCCCTCTCCAATATCTTTTATATTTCTGTTGGGTCCTTAGTATGGATAAGCAAATAGTATAGATCCCACTGGGACTTTTTGAGGAGGGAAGTGACGTCATTGATATGGTAATGGGCAAAGTTCAAAGTAATAACGGTGACGTGATTCTGTTAGTGATGGCTACTTGTGCGAGTGATCTTTCCCTGCCCTGAACCTCTATACCCTAGCTAGACGGGATTATGACGTAACGCAACGTGCATTGATTGCCGACAAACAGCGCTCTGTGGAGTTAAGTTAAGTGTCAATTGATAGTTTAGACATATCAATAACCAACCTAACTTAACTCCGCAGACCACCAACCAACCAATTCACGTTACGCACAAGTAACATAACCTTCATAGTACCGTTTAGGCTGAGTGGGCCTTAGCATTGCCTCTTTATTCACATTTAGGTCACACAATAGTTAAACAGAAGTATGGTTTATTTTGGAGTTGAGGTGGTTATTTTAAAAAATTACCAAAACTTTAAATTACACTATAAATTTCTTAAGTTTGTACTAAAAATCACTGTGACTTTGAGAATAAAGGTGTCATACTTTTTATATGCATATACTATTCAGATTGAACATGAATAATATATTTTTAATTCGCTGTAGCCGTTCATATATAGAGCAGTACAGGATTACGTCACACGTTCGGCGGATGTTTAACGCATGCATCTCGCGTTTTACGGATTCGGTGTAAATCCCGCGCCGGCCATTCTCAACTCAAATAACGCCTCCATTATTCTCGTCATATCAATACTCCTTTACACGCTATAAAAAGGTTTTATCTTTTTAAGTTCTTCTTTAGCCTGAAAACTAAAGCTAGTGAATAATTTATGTTTAAAACTAATTTCACTGTTAGAGCCTTTTTATGCATGTGTTTCAGAGTAGACGATAAAAAACGGACGCTCTTAATTACATTGGTTGATGTTGGAACATCTGTGAAAAATGAACATCGGTGCTCATTTGTTCCAATGTGTTGATAAACGTTCATTTTTTACGTTTTTTTTGAAAACGCATGTATAAAAGAGATCTTACCAAGAATCTTTTTTGGTATGAAATATGTTTCAACATTCAGTAATACATTAATCAGGCAGTATTAGTATGTAAAACAAAATAAATTGTATTTATTTCTCTGTAGGAAATAGGTTAGATCATGGATACGTCTAAAGTTGATATTTTCACTTCATCTAAACAGCTGTTCTTATTATTTTATTATTGAAAAATCAATACAATAGCTCTGGTAGTTTCTATGGAAACCTGTTACATATTTTCCATCTTAAAAATCACCAACACCCTGGGGGGTATTGGTGATTTTGGTGAACCTAAGACATATCCATGTCAACATACTAAATTAACTTTCATTTATTATGAAAACTAAAGCTATAAATAGGGATTTGAAGCTGAGGGGTAACAAATATTGAATTACTACTGTTCCGATTTTGAATTTTTTTAACTCGTTGATAGTAAAAGCATATCCAGATATATTTTGGAATTGTTCGATAACGTGACACGAGTCATTCAAATAGTTTGATGATGCCCATTGCTTTCCGCAGTCTACAAAACTCTAGAACAGAGGCCATACCAGTCTAGGTATAACTCTGTCAAAGCTGTGGGACTTGTGCTGAACAAAAGGTTAGGTTGATTGAAAAAAAGCACGTCATATCCTACAATTTATAATAATATATATTCCACTACAGAATGTTATCAAGATAATCAACATAGGTTATGTCGATAGATGTAAAACACGCCATTATATACAATTTATACTAGATACTAGGTTATATTAAAGATAATGAACATTGGTTATTTAGTAAAAAAATGATGTACAGGCTACTAGTTATACTTAGCTACATAAAAATCTCAGCTCAACCTTTGCAGTAGAAAATAAATGACATCCAAACTTAAACCGAAAACTTCTCAGCTCTTGATTAGTTTCTGAGAGACTTTGAGTTAATTGGGTCCCAGCTGTTTTATCAATCAGTCACACTTCGGCGTAGCAGGGAGATATTACACTCACTCATTGGTGCTGCAAAACACGTAGAATAACCTTACATACTTCCAACGATTAATAACTTATATACTAACTATATGATTTCCATACTTTTAGTGTTACATACTACTGTATAGTTATATTTTTGGTTAAGATAATCCAACCAAACATCAGATACCATAAACACCTTATGTACGAGCTCTTATTTGTATAAAATTGACCCATATTATATTATATATATTTAATTAAATATTTTATATCCTGGCAGGTAATTGTGGATGATGTAAAATATATTTTTTGTGATAAAATTATCTCAATAATTTTAGTTCGTAAGTGATTAAACTAACTTAAAATGTATGCTTATAAAAGATTTTTCACTAAAATCACCATTAGGAAGTATTACTGTTTCAAATACAAATTAAAATAATTTTATTCGTGGACGGATTGAAGAAAACACTGTATTTGTTCCTTACCTAAACTAGGGAATTATGGTATTTTTAGAACTTACAGAATTTGGAAAGTTTATCGTATTAGTTCTGCAATCTTTGAACAATTTTTTAAGGAAGTATAAACAAAGTATAAAAATTTAATTATTGAAAATTATTATAAATGACTGCCAATACCTTAAAAAGGTATAAGCAAAACGTCAAAATAATTTATTCTCTTACCTTCGAATGAAAGCGTTTATAACACAATGGAACATTGAAGTAAATAATAAGTGAATACTATTTCGACATATAACCTAGGAAAGCTAAGCAAGTATCTCATGAAACGCTGTTACGAGCCCTCTAAAACGCGACGTTAACAGTCTAAAGCGGTGATTGCTTTTATTATGTGCAGGTCATATAATGTGAAACTATTTCACTTCCATTAATATTAGACATTACATCTTAAACATAAATTACTTGTGATGAATAATGATTTTTTGTTTATTGAATACTGAATATCTGTCAACTCAATAACAATAATTAGTATCTTTATTACATACAGAATTTGATATTTCACCTGTAATAATAAAACTCATTAAAATGTATTTGTGGCAATAATAAAAGTGTTAAATATAAAATAAGACATTACTGTATACCAATATTGTTTTGATTGACATACAATAATATTAATGTAATAATAAGAAAACATTTTTTAAGTATAGTTTAGGACTATGATGTTTTAGTTACGTTTATAAATAAAATCACCATTAGGAAGTATTACTGTTTCAAATACAAATTAAAATAATTTTATTCGTGGACGGATTGAAGAAAACTGTATTTGTTCCTTACCTAAACTAGGGAATTGTGGTATTTTTAGAACTTTTAAAAGGAAAGGAAAGTTTATCGTATTAGTTCTGCAATCTTAGAACAATTTTTTAAGGAAGTATAAACAAAGTATAAAAATTTAATTATTGAAAATTATTATAAATGACTGCCAATACCTTAAAAAGGTATAAACAAAACGTCAAAATAATTTATTCTCTTACCTTCGAATGAAAGCGTTTATAACACAATGGAACATTGAAGTAAATAATAAGTGAATACTATTTCGACATATAACCTAGGAAAGCTAAGCAAGTATCTCATGAAACGCTGTTACGAGCCCTCTAAAACGCGACGTTAACAGTCTAAAGCGGTGATTGCTTTTATTATGTGCAGGTCATATAATAGAAACTATTTCACTTCCATTAATATTAGACATTACATCTTAAACATAAATTACTTGTGATAAATTATGATTTTTTGTTTATTGAATACTGAATATCTGTCAACTCAATAACAATAATTAGTATTATTATTACATACAGAATTTGATATTTCACCTGTAATAATAAAACTCATTAAAATGTATTTGTGGCAATAATAAAAGTGTAGGAAATATAAAATAAGACACTACTGTATACCAATATTGTTTTGATTGACATACAATAATATTAATGTAATAGTAAGAAAACATTTTTTAAAGTATAGTTTAGGACTATGATGTTTTAGTTACGTTTATAAGAAATTTTTCTTTTTTAATAGTGATTGTAATTGGAAAGAATAACATTTTTGTCCAAACACTGTTTAATATGTACATAAAACCTAAAATCAAATATGCACAATTATTGCTTAGTAATAATGGCTAGTTAGGAATCATAACCACATACTGGCCAATTAAAGGTTCCTGTATGTATCAATAATTGAAATTTATACATTTATCGTAAAATATAAGAATTAACAGCATCTTAGCACAGCGCTTGGTTATTTAATCTTACGATTTGAGAGGCGACGTAAAAATACTCCAGTTCTGGTTTACAGTTATCTGTAAAGTTATGAGTGCAAGTTTTAGGCTTACAGAGATGTTTTCAAAACAAGCCAACAATATCTTGTAAAGCTCTTATGCTGATTGGAGTGTTATCTTGCCTTTATATTCACAAATATTTCATAACACTTTACTATGCTCTAATAGTTTTGCACTGATTACTATTACTGTATATTGTTTTATTTTTAAAGGCAGCTTAAACGTACAGTGCGAGATATCTATCACAAGCTTTAAATATAATGAAACTTGAACACTTTACTTCATTTTCTATGTAGCTTATTCAGTTGTCGTTTAAAAATTTATCGTACATAGTATTACCTACAATTAAATCAGTATTATACATTTAATTGACATTTAATTATTAGTATTATACAATATACACTGAATGTTTCATATATGTAAGTTCAAGTAGTATTTTAAAAATAACTAGAACCCCCTATGTTTTATTTTTTACTTATGGGTGAATGAAAATGTGTTATTTGTAAGAAAACAGATTAGAACATACTCCGTGTTAACTTTATCACGATGCATGAAGAATAGCCTAAAAGAAGACGTTTATAGAGAAACAATTTGACAATATTAGTGTTGGCGGCAGTGCAACTTCACCAAGATTAAATTTTATATTTCTCGGATTTTATTTTTTCATTCTTATAACACGTTATATATTGTGTACGACTTTTTAAAATTACTATTTCCATTAGTTTAATGACAAAGTTCAAGATGATTTTGCTTTTGTGTATTTTTGTAAAGGCTGAACACTGAACAGTATATAGTGTAACGGTTTACTTCTACCCCTTTAAATGGTGTTTGGAGGAAGTATTGTTTTTATAAAAACTTTCAAACTTGAGTTGAGATTGAAATTATCTATTTTGAGACACCCTGAATACAAAAACGTGATTTCGAACTGAGTCTGATTGTCTGCGTGACGACCCTTAGGCCACAGGAATTATTAGATTTTTATGAAATTTTGTTTGATTGAGGTTTTTGGCAATATCTCAAACCCATGTTGTATTTTTTTTATTTTAGGGGCTGTTCATCCCTAAAAACCTTTAATAAAATCAAAATTTCTCAAAGATGGTACGATTGCGATTGTAATTTCATGTTTAATGGGGCATAGAGTCCCAAATAAAGTTACCTTCCGTATGCCTGAAAAATGATGGTTTAAAAGCAATGAGATTTTAAATTTCTATAAATCACATTTTAGAGAAAATTTTATAAACAGGATCTTTGTGTATTCGTTAAAATTGTGTACTCTTCAATGTTTAAGAAACATGATCACTGTGGAATATTTGAAGTTGAAAATAGATACATTAACCCTAATAATTTATCAATAATTTAGGTCATACTGTTCAGATTCAAAGCAATAATTTTAGGTTAACTTAAATTTAATCCATTGAGCACAAAAATGAGTAAAAAAATATCTTGTAAATATTTTTATAATACCATATTAACGTTCGCTCTCCATGATCTATATAGATAGATAAGAATTGTATGGATTGAATAAAATGATCAGGAACCAGGGATAGATGATACCCTTTGATACCCTTTCACCCAAGAGTGATAAGGTTACTTGAATGATGTTCGTGTGTGTGAAAGGTCGACAATACGACTAGACACTATAACACACACGAGAGTACATTTATGGTGACAGTTGCCGTGCCCCAGCTGATAGATTAACATTTAGAGAATACCAGTACTGACTTTATTTAAGAATGTTGTCACATTAGAGACAGTTACAATACATTTCCTCCCCACAAGAAAGGTTAGTACAGCAGTTCACCCTGGATTTCCTAGAAGTCTAAAGCATTGCAGGTCTCAAGAGTCTTCCATTCGTCTTTGCATGCTAAGCTTTGCATGAACGAGCCCGTCCGTCTTCACCTACATAAGCCCATTCAATCTTCCTATACTCACCTATATCATCGGAATACCACTGAGCATGATAATAATAATAGGAATATTCACTATCCTCCCAGGAAATATTCTGAGGTTTGGGATAAAATCCCGACTCCCAATTACCCCCCACCCCAAAGAAAATCAGTGGTTATCCTCGCGTAGCACTGGTCAAACCTTAGCTGGGGCTCCTAAATCACTCTCTAAAGTGGATTATTGAAAATTTTGTATGTAAAAGATAGAAATATAAAGAAGTGAAAACCAAAAAGAGAAATATAAAAAAAGAAGCTATTAACCGAATTTTAACTCTCAATAGATAAGAACGCCCCACTTGACCCCAGCTGTCACCCACAGACCATTACACTGATAACACCTGTTTGAGCGAGATTGGACTCTTTGTGATTCCATTTTTCTATATTCGTCTCTGATTTTGTGCTGAATGGTAGCTATAGAAGGTTATTCACCTGATGTAAATGTAGAAACTTAATATAAGATAACCATACCTACAAAAGAAGAATATATAGGGCCTGCCTGATTTGTTAATAAAACTTGACTAAGGAGAACGGAAGTAAACGTACAGAAGGATATACCGGATGTCCAGCCTTAGGTTTTATAAAAGCTAACTTTTATTTTATATCTGACAGTTAGAATTTCATGGGAGACACCATTAGTTTGTTAATCCTACATTTTGGTGAGTATTTAAATATTTGGAATTTCCCACTATTTTTCCCAATAAGTTTACTGTTAAACATAAAATAAAAATGTTATTTTCGACCATTTTATTCTTAAAGATACAGAGAAATTAAAAGTAAAAATAGTCTAATTGGTTAGGCTCAAGAAAAATACAAAGAATAAAATATTTTTTAATGGCGTTTTCTATATAGACTCTTAATAAACTACAGGGCAATTTATTTATTTAAATTTTATAACAAGTTTAATACTTACCAAAAGGTATCGTGATAAATTAACCAGGTCCCGAATAACAGGTTTACTGCAAGATATAAAACTTATTTTATATCTAAAAATTAACTATCCCCCTGTTCGAATTGTAAAAAAATATATTATGATTATTATATATCGTGTAGAATTATTTCCGTAATTTTGGAAATTGATTGAAAGTATTTAGGCAATTATATAAAACGTTTATAATCAAAAAATATGCGAATAGGAATGTTTAAATATCGAAAAAATATAGGTTCCATTAAAACTCATTCACCAAATTTTCTTTTATTCAAAATAAATACACGAACTCATTACAGGTAAGTAAACAAGTTGGATACAAATAACTTAAAATGAAGTTCGTTGTTTGGTTAGTATAGGGAGTCTCTTAACGGATTAAAATAAACTTTTTATTTCTGATTAGATTATCTAGAAAACAATAAAAGTTGAAAGTTAGCTCGGTCAGCAGAAGCAAGTGGGTGGAGGACAGTTGTGAGTCTTTTGAAGACGGTAAGATGGCTGCTCCTGACACTGGATTGTAAAGTGGTCGTACTAGTTCCTAGTACTCAGTGAGAAAATATGCTCCAATTACAATCTTTTTCTAATCGGATCCACTAGTAAGACAACAGTTTTTAATGATTTACGAAATCTTTTTGATCTTAAACTACTTAAAGTTGTTAGTAAAACAATATTTTGTATTATATTAAATGTCAGTGAGTGGGATAAGTCAGACTTCCTACCTCAAAAGCTGTCATATTTTGATTAAAATAAGAAGGGTTTCCTGCTATCTATCGGAGATAAACTTAACTATTGACTTATTTCGTTCTGATTCTGAACAAAGCACGTCAAGATGTACCTGAAAATGGGATTAAGTCAATTTCCCGTAACAACTGACAGACCACTTCATTCTAACCCTCTTATATCTTGTTAGATAAAACATTTACTGTGAAGAAAACTATTGGATACGACTATTACTATGAAAAATCTTTAAAATTGAAACTTGTAAATTAAGTGACAAAAGGTAAGATAGGACGGAAACATTTCTGTAAATCTGCTTCACAATTAAAGTTTTTGTAGTGGAAGATGTACAGTTTTAAATGTTTTCAACTTAAATTTTACATCAAGAGTATAATTTTAAAAATACTCAAGCATTTTTTCTATGTTACCTAATTAAAAATATGATATGCTGTAAAAATAAACAATTGAGTCATGTTTACAGTACTACCAATTTACATCCTTATCATTAATACCATTAACTCATGTGATATTTAAAGTCACATATGAAATATAATGTTTACAATTGGTCCGAGTACCAAAACTTTAAAGATTAAAAGATTCTAACCACATCTTCTTATCATATTGATGCATATTATAGTAACGTCAACCTAATGATAAACTGAAAACAAGTGAAACGGATACAAAGCAAAAAATCTAAGATATACGACAGATTAGTTGAATTTTCACTTATAAGAGAAGGATCAAGTGCTTAAAATGTCGAGGCAGTGTTGATCCTGGAAGACATGGTTTAGATGTAAAGTTTGCCAGGATGAGTATGTTATCGAGGTCCCACACGATTGCCCTTTCATGCCCGTTTCTCTCAGAACTATGAGAATGGGAAATATCATTTAAAAGGACTGTTGAAAATGTAGATTTCACTCTTGGGCCCGGTTTCGGTTGGATGAAAATATTAAATATTCATGTCACAGCCGTAGTTTTCGTTTTTATAGGTTTGCAACATTTTCCAAACTCTTTGATACTGTTTCAATTATTAAACTTAGTAATACCAGACGTTTTATCATATTTTAAGTTAAGTTTTTAATATCATGCAAATCATATATATATATATTTTTTTGAGAGATGAAATAATATATTTATGTTAATTTCATCAAGCATTACCATAAAATGTTTGTTTGTATTCCCCTCCTCCTTTAACCTTTTTTATATTATTTATCCATATCCATATCCATTATTTACCCTATTTCCCATAGGTTAAATAAGAGATATGTCCAAAAATAATAATTACAGTTCATTAAACAGCTGTTCTTATTATTATATATTAAATATTCAATACGATAGCTCTAGTAGTTTCTATGGAAACCTGTTCCAAATTTTCATCTTACAAATTGCCAACGCCCACCCAGAGCTAAGACATATCCATGTCAAAAAATGATGGCATAACTTCAAACGACTCAAATAAAAATCTTTTGAGCTTATAAAATTGTTTAAGCTTGACGCATAGAGACCATTCTATCAAACTGTACACGATGGCTCAGTTTGATTACCCACTTCATAACATGTAGGAAGAAGTAAACATTATAAGATTTATGTTGCTAGTTTGATCCACAGAAAAAAATGATCAGATTGTGAAATGGTTCGGTCCAGGAATGAGTTTCCTTTGCGCTATTAATTAATAATCATGGCAAACTAATCAGCTGTTCCAAGTCGGAAATATAATCATAGGATATAAAATCTACAACACTCGTCTTTCAAGCATATTCATCTTAAAATGATGACCTTCTGATTGGGAAGACGTCTCTCAAATAAGGTTAAGAATATTCAATGTACAAAGAAAATACGGAGTATGTCGGATGTGAAATCGAAGGAGAAGTGGACTTGTGCAATAGCATCTTGATGACAATTACGTACTAGAAGTGAGGAGCTGAATAGCTACAAAAGCCTGCTACTTGGGATCCCAAAATAGAGTGGAAGGCTATGTTATCAAAGGAGGCTTCCATGTTTAAGTTTTCCTTATCGTATTAACCTTGTAGCTCAAACCAATGTTTTATTGAACGTTTATTGGCACCAAAAAACCTTTAAGGTGAAAAATCTATGAATACCGGCAATATTTAACAATGTAGTATTTTATACATTACGAATAGTGAAAAGTATGTAGCGAATTGTGGTTTTAAAGGTCCATTTTTACATATATTTAGACTGATAATGAAAGTGTCATAAAACATTTCCATGATCTTAGCAATGTACGTATGGATGGATGTTTGCACTTCATCTCAACCTATTGCTGTGTACTCTTGACTTAATATAGGACCTCAGACGTGAAATGTCAACTGAGTTTCTGCTGGAGGCAATCAAGGCGAACAGTTCTTGTTTACCAGAGTGTGAGGCAGGATTGGTTCTGGCGATAAAAATAAAAGAGCCGCCTGAAAACTGACGCTCTCCTATTCCTTTCACTGGCATCCAACTCAGGTCGGAAACCGTTCCTACTTTCATATTTTGCTTAAAAACTTTAATATATATATACTGTAATAATTTAAATAAACTTAACGTCTGATTTGCAATCATAATAATGGGAATTGACAAATACAACATTTTGATACAACTTTTGTCTGGAAAAGTATAAAACAGTTATTCATTCATGGCAAAAAATTGTGACTTGTGTAACACGATTGTGTATTTTTTGACATATAATGGTGTAACGAAGAAACGAAAAGGTTCAAATGAAAATGTGACAGTTTAAAGGTTTGAACATTTCTAGAACAGTTTTGTTTACTTCCCTACAGTTGTCCTCCTAATTATATATGTCTCTTTCGTTACACTTTTTGTTTTTTACAAATATAATAATTTTCCCCCTTTAAAAAAGCATTGACAAATCCTTGTGAAATGTTCTAACACGATGGCATGATTTAATCTATATTAGGCATGCGAAATATCGAATACTAAAAAGAAAAGTATAGGAAACTTTGGATAGAACAAAATACATTTATTATTGTTTTACACAGTTATTTCAGTAACGCGGGTGAATTTAAACGAGGGTGTCCAGGGCCTAGGAGCACGGAGCACGTCCTGCTTTCATTGCGCCTCTGGCCTCCTGGGACGAACGTGATGAGTCAGGCCATTATCCTGTGTCAACATTTACGCTGAATACATTTTTTGGATCTATTACACTCAACTTTAGGAATTAATGCAAGGTTAAATATAATTTTCTTTCTAATTTTCAGAAGATTAAACTAAAAATCTACATAATAATAGTCCTTGATAGTCTGTGTTGTAAAATAATGAAAAACTAGTTTTCACTGTAATCATTGTTGTTATTTAGATTGCTTTTGCGGACAATTTACATTTTTCCATCATGTTTAGTAAAAAACGTTTCATGACATTTTTACTGAGATCCCAACCGACCTAAGGTAAGCTGGAATATAGAACATGACCATATATTATACCTATATATGTATATATATATATATTTGGGTATAGAAATTACACAAAATTTGGAAAAAATCGTTAAAAAATCAGTTTAAAAATTAAATAATATACCAAGCAAAAAGGTCACACACTCACTACCAGATCGTGCGTGTCCACACGTCTCAAGACCTCAAGGCACTGGACAGTGGGCGTATCTTTGGTTTTATCTTTAGTAAACCTCGTTTTTACTAATCGTGATAGAAAATGTCAACAATAAAAATATCAATAACATAAATCCACAATCATCAACAACGAATTTCCATCACTAAACTTATCGAAATCATTATGCTTAGTTGTTATTACGGCACGTCATTATAGTCGTGTAGAAAACTATTTTCAAACGAAACTTTTATCATAAATGCAGTAGTGTGGGTAAAGATTCAGTGCACATTTTCTCAAATTATCCCAACATAAAAATTTCTTTTAAATTTTTATGACAGTATTAAAAACAGAAGTGACAGTTTTACACAAATGCCCAATTTTAAATTTAGTATTATGTTTTTCAACCATGAGGAATCAGTCAATTGACCTAAACGTAAATGTGGTTTGATTGAAAATCAAGGGAACCCCCACTAAAGATTAAAAAGTAAAGATAAAATGATTTTCAATTCGGTTTTCCAAAGCCTTTCTAAAGAAAATAAGGGGGAAGAAAAGAACATTTGATGTTCAAAACGCGTAAAGATTTACAGCTGTGAGCGAAGTTCAGGTTTGTTCCGTCTCTTTGAACGGACGTCGATTCACTCATCGTTTCAGATATTTCAATAAGCTTGGCTGAGTTTTAATAAATACTTAGTCTTTGACTAACTTGTTACGTTTGTATAGTTTTTGAATTTGATGAACCCGTGTTTTTTCTTCTGTAATCTTGCTTTGGGTTAGAAAGTGCATTGGTAGAATCATAACGATTACTTTGGGACTTTTTTGGAAAAACAGTTTTTTAGATTTCAATACGATATTATCAAAATAAAATAAACGGAATAAGTTCACACACTTTTTTGTAAGAGCTGTCTAACCTCCACTCAACCGATAGGTAATGAAAAACATTTTACGTAGATTCAACTTGGCCCAGGTACTCATTAAATCTTATTCTAAAGGTTGTATTCCCCAATAGAGTACCCATGGACAACTGTACTTTACCTTATGTGTTTACCATTTTCCGTAGATGTTTTTTTCTCATCCAATTTTCGTAAGGTTGTAAATTATTAAAATACTATATCAATTTGTTTTGAAGTCTCTCTAATAATGCAAACTAAATTTTATTATTTATTTCCAATAGCACGAATAAGTTCATTTTAACACTGAAAGACCCTTTAGTAAAACAATTATGAATAAAACCATTCACTCTTCAGACATGGCAGAGATATAATTTTATTTGAGAGTAAAACTATTTAATTTTTCCCACAATATTGACAGCTCAATTTTAAAATTAAATTATAGATGACGAGAAAATCATTTTAAAACTTGTACAAAATAAATATCGATTAATATTATAAAATATTATAAAAAACAACAACAAATTTCTTAGACAAACTCTTGGTTTTTTTAGTTAGCTAAGTTTATATATATTATATATTCCATCAGTTGAGATCGGTTTTTTATCCATCCTTGTTTAAAAACGGATTTTTGTTACTATCTATTTATTACGTCTTTTTAAATAAAATATCGATTTGCACTTATATTTATAGGCACCTATATTTATAACTAGCTGACCCGGCGAACTTTGTACCGCCTGACAGTAAATACATGTTAACTTTAAGATTGGCCATGTTCTGAAGTCGAATAGCATTACGGCTTCATTGTTGAAAGGTTATATATTCTGGGTCGCTGCATAGTGAATAAAAATACTGAAACGATAAGACATATTAATAAAATTCCCATAAAACAAATAAATCTGAGTTGATTAATTCACAATTCTCAAATTGTAATACGGCTTTTATAGGAAAGATATACAACAGCTGATTATTATAATAAATGAATGATTTAGATGGCATTGGATCGTAAAGCATATTGCAAATGGAAAGTAAACCAATCAGCTGTAGCTAAGAAATAAAATGTTTTCATTGTAGAACATTTGTAAACAAACTTACTTTCCATTAGGTTAACATTAGAAATTTAAAACGCCATAAAATGGAAACTGATGGGGTTTTTGAAAAAATGTTTACTAAAACCTTCCCGGACACATACAGAGCAACTTCCTAAAATTTCATGGCGATCGGATGAGTAGTTTGGCAACGCATAGGAAATACAGGAAATACATACATACATACATTCAATTTTATATATAGAGATTAGGTCGAATGAAAACCAGTATCGTCACACAAAATCAAAATTTTGTAACTAGCAAAAAATGTATCCCTCGAGTTATAGTTTTCAAATATATTCTTGACCGTTCATGGAAAATGAACTTAAAACGCTCAGGTTTAAAGCATTCATGGTATAAAGTGCAATAAGTTCCAATTAATTATTGTATTTTTTATTTTGTATATTTACCTAGATACAGTAGAACTCCAATTATCCGAATTAATGGGGACCGGGACCCATTCGGATAATCAAATATACGGATAATCGGAGTTTTTTTTTTAAATTACCATTATAGAGAAAAAAGCTACGTGTTGATATTGCACTATTTTTTATTGAATTAAATGTAAGAAACATGATATTTTCACATGTTTTAAATATAAATAAAATGTACTTACATTTTACACGCAAACACTGGCTTCGCGGGGGGAAGAGTAATTGCGCACTTAGACTTTTTTTGGACAAATTTTTTTTCTGAAAGTGATTCGGATAATCGGCGATTCGGATAGTCGGAGTTCGGATAGTTGGAGTTCTACTGTATTTATGTTTGTGTGTGGAACTACCTGGTATATCATAATAATCGTTCAAGTGTTCACTGTTTCAACAGCTGTTGGCGATAGATAGTGTTATCATGTTGGTGTTATCGGTTTAACAGAGTTTCCAAACTATGGCCACACACTAGTCCATTAAGTTTATATAGGTCAGCGCTTTTTACAATAACGATTTTAGGACATCGTTACTCGTATTGAGAGTAGTAGATATGTTTTGGCTGAAAATATATACATTGATAAATTTGTTATTTTCTGAACTACCAGTAGTCTTATTGGTGGTTTCATTTTCCATCATTCTATTTCTGCAAAGATGTGGATCATTGTGCTGTAAGTTTGATCATTCCCAAATACATTCACATTAGTGTCTGATTGGGTGAAAGGTTTTATTTATTTATCTTTAAATTATATATGGCAAACGTATACTCAATATACAATAGAGATCTTACATGAAGTAAATAAATAAGTTGTTCACAATTCGTTTCAGCAGATGGAATAATGGCTACAAAAAGAAAATATAAATTAGAAAAAATATCTAACTATGTACTGCAAAAACACTGGAACAATAACATTAAAATTCATACATTAATAAAGTACAATGAGTGTTGCATATTGGTGCAACTACGGTAATTTAACAAATGAACAATGTAAAGAAAACTCAACAATAAAAAATGCTTTAACTACAATATTCAATAAATAAAAATGAACAGAAATAACTATGAAAAAGTGGAATATGTGTGTGCATTAGTTCAACGATAAACACTCCAAATAACCTTAAATAAATTATCAACAACTTCGTAAAATATTATTGATAGATAACAAGACATTTGTGTGGAACTATAGGAAAATATGGGAATAAAAATATGATAATAATATAATTTGATCAACAATAAAACCAAATCCATATACACAATAATGCTATAAACATCGTCGAATGAATTACTGAGATAAAATGTTTGTATTTACTTCCCTGTGAGCAAAAAAGGGAGCAAAAAGTGATCATGGATACGTCTAAAAGTGATGTTTTTAGTTCTTCTAAACAGCTGTTCTTATTCTTATACTGTATCAAAAAAGTAAATACAAGAGCTCTAGTAGTTTCTATGGAAACTTGATACAAATTTTCATCACATGTCCATGTCAAACATTTTGTAAAAAATACAGAAAAGCGGATATCTAGATAGGTATTCATTTTTTAACGTGCCCTCAAAGTAACGGTTATTTTGACCTAATAAACAACATTATGAATATTGGTGACATACTTACCGACTTGCCCTTGCACCCTTGTTCTTATCCTGTGTAGTAAATGTTTAAGTTATATTATGGATGGATTTTACACACGATATAAACGTATTCAAAACGTACTTTTAGTGAATTAAGTTTCAAAAATAAATTACGTGTTAAAAAAATACACAATTATACTAAATACACAATTACACTAAATTTAATATTAAAGCTAACATTGTATTTACACTACAACAGATAATCTATATTTTTATGATTGAAAGTCCTTTATTTACGATTTGACAGTGGTGTAAATCTCCAGTACTGAGCGTGTTATTCATAGAGCAAGCGTAAGGCTAATGCGTCTGGCCAGAGAGCTCTTAGGCCGCCATAAATCAAGCTCTCCAGAGACCGTCCGTATGCAGCAGCCGTGATTGATTTCCCCACTTCGCAGTGACTAACAACCCTTGCCCTCGATGTCTTGCATGATCAAATGCATGTTTAACATTTTTAATAGTGAAAAATATACTACTTTCTTCACTTAAGTGCTGTCTGACCAGCATATCAACTCAATGTTAACTTAATTCATATCATCAAAAACTATAAGAGATAACAAATAGTTTATTCAAAGGTTGGTCCATTGATTCCTTCCGTTAGGAAGGTTAAAAAAATTAAAATGAATTATATTTTTTTAATAAATTTGCAATTTCGCTATTTTCCCTATATATATATTGTAAAATTCCTCCATACGGAACTAATAATAGTAAAAATGTCACACACGCAAAATGGTAGTGATACCTCTAATAGAATTGTATGACCAGTGTAAAAAAGCATATTTTCAGTAAACGTGAAAATCAATGAACGGTAAATAAGTAGTGGGTAAAGAAATAGTAACCAAAAATATTTTGCTCCAAAGTCAAATATTATTTTTAATTATTAGAGTTATATATCGCTGTAAAGAGGATATTTTAGAGAATAATAATCAAACGGTTATAAACAGCTGTTTTGGTTTGTATTGTTTACATTTTATTCTCCATAAGCGTAATGTTAATTTTTTAGATTTTAAACTTAATATTACAAGAAAACACGAATTTTCCTGGACATTAATATCTAGATATTTTCTACTCGGAAAATTAGTTATAAAATTAAAGAAATTCCTTATGGTTTTCGAGATCCGTGTGCTATATATATATATATTTTTTATAGCATCAAAAACAAAAACCACATATCATTTCAGAAATTACTAACAACATCACAATTACAAGAACATAAGAAAATAAATATCATTCACAAACAAAGGAAATCATGGACTCAAATAGATTTTACATTTATTCAGGACAAAAATTAAAACATTTTGAACAGCCACATAACAAAAAACAATAATTTTTTGAAAAAATCAGAACTCAAACAAAACATATAATCACATTTTACATTATTTAGATAAACAATTTTTACTAATTCTTCAAGAACACTTGTACATTTATTATTGAAATTATTTAATTTAAACATATGTGATTTTAGTAGTTTTGAAATGTTTTAAATTGTTTTTAAACTTGAAAATATTTAAAGGTTAAATTGTTGTTTAATAAAAATAATTATATCAAGGATACTAGTTAATTATTTTAATTTACTTAATTATATATATATATATATATATATATATATATATATATATACGAACCTTGCTCGTATTATAGTATTGGATATATAATACATACGATATAGCTATAAAATCCCTTCCTCCTACTTGTTTATTTTTAATCGTGGAATTTATTGTATAGAAACGTATTTAGTAACTTAAAATATTGGAGGGAACCTGAGATCCGAGATGTTTTAGGAGTCAACGTTTAGGCCATGTAAAATAACACTTTTGAATTTATTCAATAACAATATTTAGTGAAATTATAGATTCCTAAATAGGTATGCGTGGAAGTCATGTTGACCTATATTTAACGTTTTTGATATTACAGTAGCTAGTGACGTGATACTCTAGCTATCATTCTAAACAACGGTTATGTTTCCATTTATTGTTTACGTTGAATTAGGTACACTGATTCATAGACAATGAATACTGTACTGTGATTGTTATGTTATTCTGTTCTGTATGTGTATCATGTTGGGTTATGACCCTAATAAATTTCCATATTACTCTACATGATCTGATCTGATATGAAGTGTGCTTAATTATTAAAAAAGGTATTTGTAATAATATTGGTTAATTTACATGATTTTTAAATTTTGAGATTCCTTCTTTGTTTTAAAAGTATGGAATAATATTAAAAAAGAAAAAAGTATATATTTCTGGAAATGGAAGAAATAAACTCTGTACTAATCAAAATAAAATGATAGTTAAAATGATTCATCAGGTGATAGAAATAATTTTACACACATTGTACTAATTTACGTAAAAATTTATGATTACATTACTTTTAAAAAGAATGAATTAATTGTAAATTCAAACTCCCATAATCTTGATCTCACCTGCCTCGAGACTCAGCTATCAAAGCTCATCCTGAGATTTCCCACTTTCCGGTTATCTCCCGTTTCTCTCCCTCGACATGAAAAAGATCTTAATATTTCCATTTTAACAATTTCCTCCTCGAAAAGATTGAATCTTTGCAGAATAGATCCTTTTAGTTTGAATTTTAATCATAATAAATCCGAAGTTACCTTTTATATGGCTGACGTGTTTCTCATTGTGTGAAAAACTTATTACATTTAACTACATTAACATCTTTAGAAACTTTGTGATACTTCTCTTGCAGTAATAGTCATCTAAAATGTTATACTCCTACTTTATTCTAATTTACAATTTATTTTAGTTAAATTTTTTATTTTAAGAATTTAAGAAGTAAAAAATATAGCTATAAAATACCATTCGTGAATAAAATGCATTAAAATAACCATTGAGATAAAATATATTTCCGACCAAAATGTTACATGTTTTATAAGAAGATTTAAGAAAGATATTTATTTCAAATGATAACATCCATTCTAAAAAGCTACCATTGATTTATTACAAATTAAAATAATTAAGATATTTTTAAAACTCGCCCTTGGTTTGAAAAAAATCTATTGCTAGACTCTTTTACCTTAATAAACCCAATTATTTTCCTCTTGGGATGTTTTCCCAGGTTTCCAACTAAATACGAGCTTACACAATAAGCTCTTGAAAATGATAGTTGTAATTCCAACCCCGAAAAAGAACACAGCTTTCAACAGAGATCAATGGCATTAGCTGCCGCCAAATTTTCAATAATGGCGGGAAAACGACAGCTGAAGCACTACAAAGCCGATCAGGTTCCCAGCCAATAAACCTCCGCCTCACCTCATCGTGTTTTTGTTATTTTTGTCATCACCGGATAAAATATTTCTCAAAATCCATAATTTATTGATTTATAGAGTTTTTATACAAGCAATAAATTATGTGTTATAGTTTGAAGTCCTATTGAAAAATCATAACTTACTTGTCGTTTCGGTGTAACACATCGAACTGACGGCAGTCCGAAGTGAGCGTGTGTACTTCAATAACTTACTTTAGTTGGTCACATCAGTCATCATCGTAGGACTATGTGCACAAACACCGTTTAAATAGTGAAATTTAGCCTTTGTTGATCATCGTGTTGCTGCATGCGTGTGGGAGTTTGACTATTTTTATAGTATTTAATATGTTTATATAATATCGCATCATATTAAAATGTAATAATAATATCATTTTTGGCGTGGTGATAAGTCCCAGAAATTTATATTTTATATTATAATATATTAAAAATAATGTAAAACCCTGATATTTTTATAATCTATCTACCCTAGGTGGTGGGCAGCACGTAAGTAAGTTCAAAATTCTTAATAGAAGCATAGGTTGATATGATATGAACTTCAAATTAAAGATCTTGTATAACAAAGTACGATGCTGCGAACCCAACATCAAACGGACGACCGTGTCAGAAATAGCCATTCAAAGATGATTTGAATTTGTTCTTAGGCGCTGACAAGCTTGAAATATAGCTTTTTAATGAAACTACGAAAGTAAAACCTTAAAAATTATTTTTTTTAATTTAAATATTACAGTTTATTTAATACAAATAAATTAAGCATACAAATTTTCACGAACGAACACAGTGTGGTCAACACACAACCAGATAAGAACGTATTAAAAGTAAACGAATATCTTCCTTTAGTAAACGAATATTTTCCTTTAATGCATGTACATAAAATAGCGCGTTCACGGAGTATTTCAACTCGTGGAGACGACAGGCCGAACTGTCGCATCGATGTGAGCGTGTATAGGCAATTGTTGCTCTCAAGTAGTTAAATTTGAACACTTCGATGTGACACACCGAACCGACCGTGTGAAGGGATGTATTGTAATGTATCGTCATTCTGTATAGTCTCATATAGAGTACCTTAGGTTATTTTGTAATCCACTTGTAGTATCCACTTGTAGTTCAGCTGCTAGTGGTAAGATGAGTCTCCCTCGTAGTTGCAAGGGTGTCACTGAAGTCGTTACTGATTGAATCACCATGTACTTTTTGAGTCGCCACTGGAGTGTAACTGATTGGGTAGTTTGGACCAAATTGTAGTTTTTCCACCGGAGGGTTGCTGATTGGGTCACACAGCTTAATTAATTACCAGTCTTACAGCAGTTTTACTTTGTTTAAAAGTTTCACAAATACTATCTCATTATAATTCTACAGTTTAAAATACAATATATTAGATTTTTTTATAAAACAGCTTTTCTCAATTTTTCACAATTTGTCTAGCCTTGAATCACTTTATTTAAGTTACCATTTCAGGTTTTTTAGGCATACCTAAACAGGTAATTACTTTAGATTAGCGTACTACTTTTTAAGCATGAAAAAATGATTGCGATGTTGTAATTTTGTATGATTATGTATTTAAAAGGTAAACGTCCGTGCTCTTTAAAGTTTTACGAGCAACTTGCCCAAGTCCGCTGCAGGGAAATATAAACCCGTACATCGCACGTGAAGAATGAGCCATTGTTTTGCCGTCTATAAATCCTCCCTCAACACTTTTGCTTCTCTTCGGCTTTTCACTTTTGTATTTTTTCATTTTCCTTTTTCTAAAATAAGTTTATATTTGTATTAAAATGAAAAACTCTGAACACGTTTATGTAACTATACTACGGATCATAAGATTTCAAAATGTCAAGTATGCCATTAAATGTAATTGATCACTTGAAGACTTAATGTTAAGGCAAGGATTATTTATTTAGTGTTATATATTCTGTGCTACAAATAGTTACTAAAATTACAACGAAAGGGTTGAGGGAAAATTCTAAAAGCGTGTCAGTTGGCTGATACATTTAGTTTTTTTAACAACAATCACTAATCACAATTTCAAAATATAAGTTGAACGATTCTATTTTTTTATAAGTAATAGCAAAT
Organism: Nephotettix cincticeps; assembly: GCA_023375725.1. Classification (NCBI taxonomy): domain Eukaryota; kingdom Metazoa; phylum Arthropoda; class Insecta; order Hemiptera; family Cicadellidae; genus Nephotettix; species Nephotettix cincticeps. The sequence continues at coordinate 127,223,504 of CM041791.1, read as the reverse complement.
ATTAATTATTCTAACTTCAGGGTTTCAATGTTTTTGTGAAGTAAATTTCGTTTTCCTTTTGCCCTTTTTTTGGATTAAACTTATTTTATTTTGATAACAAGGAAAATAAATTTTTGAGTAGGTCTCCTGGATGTGCTCATTGTAAAGAGAATGTTTAAATAAAGGTTGCACATAGTGGTAAGTTTAAGATTATTAAAGATGTTTTGCTGTAGATCATCTATGTCCTAGAAACAAATTGCTACCGGTACCGTTGTTTTTGTTTAATACATAACCTATGCCAAATGTAATTCCTTATTTTATACGACTAGTGTTCTAACACATATTTAGTTTGTTATTTGCGCCTATATTACAGTCAAAAAATAATGTACTCAATATGTTTATTTAAAAAAAAATCCAGTCATAATAAATTTTTAAGAAATGAGGAGGAAAGACTAAACAACGCTCCAGTAAATGAGTGAGAGAAGCAGTTTTTACTGGTAAAGTTCGTTAACAGTTCCATCACTAGACACGGACCCAGCGCTGAGTTTCCTGCCAGATAACGAACTGTTGGGTAGCAAGCATCATTTCCTTTGCTTTCTGTTTTTGTCACGCTATAGAGATGGAATTATTTGTTATGGATTACGGCTTTAACTAGGGTTTTAATAACAGACGAGATCAGACGGAAACAGGCTGAGTACGCAGATCTGCTGCAGCTGGAAGGTATTTATTGGTACGATGACAACTGTGGTCAACACTTCAGGTCTAGTGTGATTATTAGTTATTAGCTAAAGCGGGAGATGTGCTAATGTTTAATCAGCGGCTCAGCAACGCCGTGCTCATGAATATGAAACCGCGGGAGAATGTGAACATCGCTGGTCGAGATGAAATATAATCGCCCGAGGAATTCTCTGCCCGTTAATGTCGTTTTGAATTAATATAGAAATTAAATTCACATTGTTCTTTCTTTAAGTTTAACAATTTGGATCCTATTCAATCGACTCGGTAGAAATTATTATCCTAATTTAATTTGGTGTTTGATCACATTAAATTTCAATCCACTTGTACTGTTGCATTTTTTACGCTTTCATGCTAAATTTTAAGAAATTAGTATTAGTTATTGTTTGTATTTTTCTATTGTGAAACCATTCTTAAGTAACATGATTCAAAAACCAGTTACGAGGAAAGATGAATTTAAATTACACGACATATTGTGTAATATATTTTACCCTAATAGAAAAATAAGACCAAGAAACACAATCAATCCATCCCTGTAGCAGCGATAGTGTCAGCCATCACGATTTGAATTATTACCATAGCCTTTAGATAACTTGACGGAGATTGTAAGTTATCACATGTGATTTAGTGTGATACGTGAGAAACAATGCAAGACAATCAAATCAACCCTGGGGGGACTACGATGTCAGCCAATCACGACATGAATTACCATAGCCTCCAGGGATCATTGCGGATATCGTAACTTCTCAAATGTGATGTGACGTCACATGTAAGAGACAAAGCAAGACAATCAAATCACCCCTGGGAGAATAATGTCAGCCAATCACGACATGAATTACCATAGCCTCCAGGGAACAACGCAGATCTCTTAACGTCTCAAATGTGATGTGACGTCACACGTAAGAGACAAAGCAAGATAATCAACTCCCCCTGGGGGGACTACGATGTAAGCCAATCACGACATGAATTACCATAGCCTCCAGGGAACATGGCGGATATCGTACCTTCTCAAATGTGATGTGACGTCACACGTAAGAGACAAAGCAAGATAATCAACTCCCCCTGGGGGACCTACGATGTCAGCCAATCATAACATGAATTACCATAGCCTCCAGGGAACATGGCGGATATCGTACCTTCTCAAATGTGATGTGACGTCACACGTAAGAGACAAAGCAAGATAATCAACTCCCCCTGGGGGACCTACGATGTCAGCCAATCATAACATGAATTACCATAGCCTCCAGGGAACATGGCGGATATCGTACCTTCTCAAATGTGATGTGACGTCACACGTAAGAGACAAAGCAAGATAATCAACTCCCCCTGGGGGACCTACGATGTCAGCCAATCATAACATGAATTACCATAGCCTCCAGGGAACATGGCGGATATCGTACCTTCTCAAATGTGATGTGACGTCACACGTAAGAGACAAAGCAAGACAATTAACTAATTAATTAACGATGTCAGCCAATCATAACATGAATTACCATAGCCTCCAGGGAACATGGCGGATATCGTACCTTCTCAAATGTGATGTGACGTCACACGTAAGAGACAAAGCAAGACAATTAACTAATTAATTAACGATGTAAGCCAATCACGACATAAATTATCATAGCCTCCAGGGAACATGGCAGATATCGTACCTTCTCAAATGTGATGTGACGTCACACGTAAGAGACAAAGCAAGACAATTAACTTTATTAATTAACGATGTCAGCCAATCATAACATGAATTATCATAGCCTGGAACATATAATATTTAATTTGATTATCACACGTAAGAGACAAAAATATAATCAACTTATAATGCCAATATAACATGAATTACCAAATAAATGTTATGTAAAGTATTTATTAATAAAATGTACTAGATATATATAATAGTTTACGATAAAACTGATTGATGTTTTATTTTAAAGAGATTAATGATTTTATGGAAACAAATCATGGCCTACATTAACATGATAAAACTAACTTTATCACATATCTTATTATAATGAAAAATATTTTTATGAATCGCACAAGTGAAAAAATTATAACTAACTCAAAAAAAGGTTATGCCTCATAATTTCCCCAATCTATACCAAATGTAACATGTTCTAAATGGCACACGTTTAATGGAACATGGTAAGTAGAATAATATTAACCACCCTCTTAAAAACCCTTAAAAACGAATCACTGAATTTAAAAAACCCGAGTTTGTCTTAGGATACTATAAAATCACCAGGACGTGTAAAAATAAATAATTAAGATAATACTGATTGAATTGTTTTAGGGTAAATAAACTTGGTTGATTATCTTAACAGAACGTTTACGAAACCCGATGACAAATAAGGTAGCGTCCCAACATGTCGTGTAACTTTGTACTTTATATTCCTGGCGTAGCGAATCCAATCTACCCCTCAAATTGTCTGACTAATTTGTAAAAATATGTAATAATTGGGCTGTTTCCATTGAATGAGTACACTAGAGCTAAAGCCTAACAATAATTTGTTTAGTTGATAAAAAATAAACTAAAATGATTATTTGCATAAACATTTTTTACAAACTTGAAAAAGAATTTATATATTTTTTAAATAACACGATTAAAACCTAACCTAAGGAATTAAATTTCAAGTACGAGTAAAACAAATTTTAATAAAGTGAGCTTTGCCTAAGGCCTCTGGATGTTATCTGATTCAATAAGTTCTGATTTTTAGTTTTAGATTAAGAAACGGATATTAAATGTTAGATCAACGCAGATCAATAACCGGCAAGCGATAAATTTAAATAAAATCTCAATGCTCCTTTCTTTGGGCTGTTCCAATGAACAGTCTTTGTTTCTTTTTATGATCATGGTCTGTAGCTACTTACAGAATGTCCCATAAGTAAAGTATCAAACCATAGGAATAGGTTGTATGGGTCAAAATACAGTAAATAGAAAACCAGGACTAATGTTTTCAACATATGCTTCGTTTACCATATGGGCACCATTTTGGGGGTTTTTATAAAACAAAAGATAATTGTTATGTTCAAAATGTTCTAACAAAAAGTCCAATTTGGCGGCCATTTTAAATTTTAATCTAAAACAATGAGAAGTAATGAATACTATAAAGATTTACTGAGTTAATTTTTTTATTTATTTTCAATCTGTGAACACCAAAAACATGGCAATCGGAATCGAACAAAACATAACCGAGATACATTTTGAGATACACTTTTTATTTCGATCCAAATTACCTTTTCTCAGAGTTTGGCCCTTTAATTATAGGATATACTGTCTGAACCAGATACCTTACTTAATTATCGGAAAATTTTATCTTTAGTTATTGTATTGGAGATATTATAAAATATATTGTTTTTATATATTCATAAATAAAATTTTCCCTTTAAGTATAATATTTAAGAGCTAGGGGAGTAACAGGTCACAAAGGAAAATTTAAAATACCTGAGAGCATTACCCTGTGAGGATGCCCCTACGGTGCGTTAACGTAAACATGAAAATATGGCTAAGGCCAGCTCGAGGGGGCAACAGACGAGAGGCCAGCCCACCTCTTGGCTCTCATTTAAATTCAGCTTTAACTCAAACATTAAAATGTTTATGTTTTATTAATATTTAAGTTTAATTTAACAATAATTAAAATCCTACACAAACAAATCAATTGTGTCAGTGAAGGCACACATTCTGTTAAAAAAATGTCTATAGCTATAAATTAAATTAGAGTTTTAAACCTTTCTGTACATTACTTTAAATTTTGTGCAATTTTTACTTTTTATACCCCAAGAAAAGCCGAAAAAGGGCCGTATCTCAATACCTATCTGTTTGTCCTTATGTAACGCTGGACAAGGCCTTTTTGTAACGCTTCTTTTGCAAAACGGGATCACCCACAATGACCAAACCTAATTTCTTTATTCTATACCTATACCTAAATATAATATTCTTTATTATATTTAGTAGAATATTTTTGTTTACTTTAAACTGATTGACAACAAGTTCAAGTTAAAGTTGAGTAATGATCACTAAACCTATTTTTGATCGATATTAGCAACATTCGTTTTAGGTTTTACCAGAGAAGAACGGATTATAAAGCCGTTCATCTCTGGTTTTACTAAACATGAGATCTATTGAACATAATAAAGAATTAAATAACCAGCCGTCAAAATTAAATCAATAGCAGTTTGGTGTTACATTTTAACACTGCTTTTAAAACTATTTCAATATCATATAATAGTCGTAATAAAAATGTTTTTAATTTTAAACATTGGGTCATGCAGCCTGTGCAAAGGATAAGCTTACCGCTTGTACATAATAAATTTGTAAATGGTAAAAATTGCTAGATGATTCTTTAAATATAAATACAGTATGTCATAAGTATTTTGTTTGCGAATTGTCAGTTTAGTTTTATGTTATTTATTAAATTTAAGTTTAAGAGGGATAGTTTATCAACCCCATGATGTCGGTTCTAATGCGCAATGTGTATAATATCAGTCATAGCGCAGTGGGTAGCTTACCACCCAGGACCGGGTTTGATTTCAGGACAAAAAAAACGAAATTTTGTATCTCAGATTGCCGTAAGGAACTTTAAGCTACTGCTCCTGCTATATAAGTAGCCTACAGTAGCCGTTAAGGGCGGCCAGTGCGGCCTGAATACTCTGATACGCGTAGACCTACTACTAGACCTTTAGAAGGTTGCATGAACCTTTATCTTTATATGATTAAAATCTATTAAGGAATAATGAAGGATATACATTGTTGAATCCCCACATGAGCAGACGTTTCTGGGACGCTTCGTGTACTTGTATTGTAATAAATTGTAAACATTAGTTTTCTCCTCAATAACGAGTAAGTGATTCCTGATGTTTTAATCTTGGTAAAGTATTAAAATGAGATTTCACAAAATTATATGTTTTGCTACTTCGTCCATGAATATCTTTTCAACTTTAAAACGGTAATTTTTGGAATATAATATAATCTTCTTAACTTCTTAAGGATTCAACAATAACACCTCAGTTGTTGAAACTTGTGTCATCCAATAAAAGCTACGCTCGGATTCACGAGGCAGTTAAGAAGGTATTTGACCTATTATTTAATCTACTGACGTAATCCGGGAAAACATCGTGGTGAAATAATGGAATCGCTGTCACGTTTTACAGAATAAACAGTGAATTTTTAATTAAGTTTTAATCCCATAAATACTATGTGGTTTAACCTGAATACCTTATTTCGGTCATGCATCGGATACACAGTTGTGGCAACGCATACTAAACAGTCTCCTCGCAGCTTGCCGCAATCACTTAGCACCACTACAACACAGGCGACCAGAGATCACGTCTCGCTCACCATTTTGACTCGTTCACTTTGCATGTTATCTTCAACTATAAAATTAAACTAATACATTACATAAAAATTTACCACCCATATATGAATTTAACTGATCATATTTATTCCGCCGAAAATTCATAATTTATAGATGAGCTATGTATTTTTTCGATATTATGATACAAAATCAGTGTTTGAACATCAAAATGTCTCTTTGTCATAGACCTTTTTTCAACACATGCGATGAGGTTAAAAAGACTTCTTTTCCGTCCTAGGGCGGAAAAGTATAAGATAAAAGTATAATTCTTTCTTACTGAAAATTAAGGTATTTTATCAATCCGAATATTTTACTGTCACAATAAATATTCATTTTCTTTTCAAATCTTTTTTGTTGAACTTTTTGACCAAATGTAAAAATGTGTTATTCTGCGTTCAATTTTTGCGTTTTGTGTATTTTTGCGTTAACAACTCGACTTAGTTTCAGAACCGGTTTTATTAAATATTTCAATTAGTTTTATATTAAATACACTACATCTGACACTTTAATTAACACCCAAATCGGCAAGGCCTCATTTTAACGGGATCATTGAAAATCTGTCTCTAATCGTAACTCACTAGCGAAGTATCTCCAAACCTATGTTTATATGAACCTTTTCCATAATTTTCACAAGCAGAATATGTCCTTAAATTCTTTCTGTTTCTTCTTGAATCATCCTGCATTTTCACTAGGTAAGCAGTAGTAGGCCTATAACAATAAATTACATTGGTCACCTTCCTGTATACTCTCCGATGTTTCTTTGTGGAGCCCAAAGAGAAGATTCGTCATAAATGTTAATTTATTGAAAAATAGTTGTTTAGAAGATGTAATGAACAAAATCAAGTGTCTAGCCACTTGATGTGTCTGAGCTAGCACGTCGTTGAGATGAAGAATGATTACCTTTAATGTTCCTCTAAGATAAAATTTCGGATGTTTTCAATTCCAGCAAATACCATTGTTGGCTATTGCAATTATCCGTTCTAGTTCGATGTTTTATCTTAATCTAGTAATATTAAATAATTGATACATTTTTAAAGTAAATATTTTTTAAATATATTTTTGAGTTATATAGCTAACCCTATTGATATGTATAAATATTTGTCATACATATAAGCGGCATATGTTTTGCAAAAGTGTCTCATGAAAATGCAAATCTCAAAAAATATGACGGAAAAATAAAATAAGGTTACATACCTTCAGTCACGGTTCTTTTTTCCAGATACATTATTTCATCCAACGTTTTTCAGAGTGTTATGGCTCATCATAAGGGAAAAATCAAGAATGTCAATAAAAAATAAAACACACATTATATTAGTATATGAAGAGAAAAATGTTGAACTCTGACTAGCTGGTACTAGCTGGTAGCTTCATTTTATTTTATAGTCAAAAATGGTTCTGGAGGCACTTTAATTAATAAAATTTCACAGCATTTTCATGCAATAGTAATATTATATTCATTATATTTACAATGTATCTTTTCAGGTATGTGGGAACTTAACATCTTTCTTGTGGAACCTTCAAATACTCGTTTGGTGAGTTTTATTGTTTTAAACTAACTATGATTCTGTGATCATAAAATAGTCGTTTTAATAACTAGGATTAAACGCAGCTCTTTACAATTAAGAACCAAAAAGACACTTTCGCTCCTTGTAATGAAGAAATATTGTTAATCGTACTGCGGGAACAACATTCTAATTGTTACACGAGTAGTCCTCATAATTATTTAAGTTTATACAAAGTTGACATAAATGTTTACATTTCTGTTGCTATATATAGTATGTTGACACAATATTTTAGGTTATCTTTTAAAGCTAACCTAAAATATTGCACACATACTAAACAATATTTTTAATGTGCAATAACAAATTTTGCGGTTAGAAAACTGAAATTTAACCATATGTTTTTTCTGTTCCCAATTTGTAGAGACCAGGTAATTTTTCAGACGATTTATAGAACTGAAAACGGACGTTTTTTTGGATAGTATGATAAAAAAAGTGTATATTCAATAGCTAAGATCGTTGCTCATGAAAACCAGTAAGTGAATAATTTATATTTGGTATATATATACTTTTAGTTTCTACTCGAAACTATTTCAGTTAATTGTTAGAAAACAGAATCTAAGATTGGAAATACGAAGCATATTTTCATATATTTATTACTTTTTTAGACTAAAATGGCAAAACGCTGAACAATATTTTTATCATTATTTGAAAGCATAAAAATTGCAACCCTCAGCATGCAATCCCTCAAAGTTAGCGTTAAGGTTAGATGCGGAGCATCGATGGTGGTTGATGGATGTGAATGTGCTGTCAGTTTCCTCTTTCTTTAAGAAATATTGAATGTCATTTATTTTCATACATTCCTATCGGATTCTGAAAAATTTATGACCATTATATACCTAATGGAACTGAAACCATAACTAATCTTGTTCGTCAAATCTGTATCTGATTATAGAAATATATTTAAGGTTAATCACGGAGTGAACTTCCATTTTCCTTCTTTGAAAGAATTTGTAAGATTAAGTAAGACCAATAGTCTAGAATAAAAAAATCCAGTTCAATGTTTTCATGGGTTGTAATGTTTTTGGTTTTAATTAACTTGATAAAAATACACGTAAAAATCTGTTCTTTATTTATTCTCAATTGAATGTTGTTGCTTAACTATGATTTGTACTTTGTACCTAAGTAGGTACTATATATCGATGTAATATAATTCGATTCATTTAACATTTAAAATAGTTACTGATTATCAATTTACGTTTAACATTTAGAAAGAAAATGTATTTAATTCAAATTGCTTAGTCCTAACTTCAATGCCGTAGCTTTTTAAAACAGGTAATGGATGTAGGGGTATAAAAATGTTCCTGCATTTGTATATAGTTTATATAAAACAGTTTTAATTCCATTGACTACAGACTGTTCCTTTGGTTATACCAGTGCTAATTAAATACAATTTCAAACGGAAATAAATGGATTCAGAAATTGATATCTATGAAGGAAGTAACAACAATGTATTGTATGCAGAAGAGGATAGATGTATGAAACACTTCTGTGATATTTTATATGTATTAATCAATAAACAGCCACTTTCATAATATGCAGGTAAAAGGAATAGAACGATCATAAAAATTATTTTAAAGTTATTCATTTGTAAAGTCCCAAATACACAAAGGTTACAGGAGAAGGTCGCTGTCAGTGTTGCCGCCAAATGTTCAATAACGGAGGGAAACGTCAGCTGAGCGTCTCCCAACAAACCGACCCTCCCTCAAGTAATTAACCGTCAAACATTGCCTAATCGTCGTATCCAGCATTGTTGTCAATTTGTTGAACACAATCTCTCTGCTCGCAAATATTATTCATTTTTGATTTATTACATTACGCTTTTAAAGCTATGAAGTTATTGAAACATTTATTCTTAAAATAAATGATTTTTGGAGGGAGGAATTACAGCAGATTTAACACATTTATTTTGTTTTAATTACAAGAGGAGGATATTAAGTTGTAAAATTGTAAATCTAATGCTACTGTGCTTTTTGCTATATGTTGGAAATGTGAGATTCTTATTTGTCTGGTATTATGAAGAATGGTCGGGAATAAAGAAAAATATCTTTATAAGAGAGAATACTTTATAGCCATCGTATGAAATTTATTTCCCGCCATATCTGAATAGTTATTTTAATTCTAAAACCCTCACAAAAGGACAGATGCCGTATGTGGATGGCATGATTAATATATAAATTTGTTCTATGTCACAACTAGGTTGAGTTAAATTTTTTAGAAAAGATAACAGCTTTATTCGGATGTATGATGGAAAATTTACAGCCTTGGAATATATTTTTGATTCTTTGAGATTAATTGACGTTAAAATGTTCATAAAATATTTGCTCAGCAATTACTCTGTTTCAATTTACTTAGTAAAGAAATTATTTCAGTTAACATGATCTTTCTATGTAACCTTTGCTAATCTTGTAGTGTAATTACTGTACCTTAAAATAAGACTAGATTTTATTATGTAATATATTTTAAGTTATCTTAATACAACATTCTCATCCCCAACAGACAAATCCATGGCAATAGTTTTAGTATTCCATGTCTCCATTTACATGTATTCCATTCCACTTATTAGTATTCCATTTTCATAAATTGTTAGAGTTTAAAGAGTGAAGCCTCATTCGCTTGAACTTACAAAAGAGATGTCTATTTACAGCGGTTGATAAAATCTCTTAAACAACATGTGCAAAAAATGTATTTATCAAAGTATTTTTAAGACTAAGCCAATATATAATTACTCCTAGTATTTAAATATATGTTTTATTCTTTAAATTTTGATTTTATAACTTCCATACGCGTTGTTTTATTCCTTCTTATTTTTAATCTATCTTTTTAATCAGAAAAAACATTTTTAATATTTCAGGCATTTAACGGATTAAGCCGACAGCAGAGAGAAGTATAAATCCATTCATCACGAGTAAGAATGCACCATTGTTTTGCCATCCATAAATCCTTGCCCACCGCTTTTGCTTCTTTTCCGGATTTTTACTTTTGCAATACTATAAAAGTTCCGCTATTTAGATAATTTCTACCATAGCCTGATTACAAGTTTTCACATACTCTTCAACCGATGCCTTTTCCCCTCACTGAATGAAATATTTCTTATAATACTAACAAAATAGTAAAAAATCTATCATCTGCAATCCATATTATTTTCAGGAGGTAGGAGGATATTAGAGTAGGAGATATAATTTAGGACGGATAAATAGGTATGCTGAATAACAATTAATTATAATTGGCCAGGTTAGGATCTGGCTCTTCAGATTGATTCTTCAAATGAATTCGTGAACACACTAACGCCGGATTTTATACCAACCTCGTTGATCAGAAAACACAGCAAAAAACTAACTCTGATAGGAATATTAATTTTGCTATTCTCTGGCCCTAAAAACTCAAATGTACCTTTGCAAGATTATGGGCGGTTACTTAGGATGACTCTATTTGCTAGCGTCGAATCTCTAACTTGTTGTTATTACCAAAAATTCAACTACATTGCAAATGAAAATTTTACTTATTTAATTCAACTTACTATCAACTTATCAATTTTGACATTAACGTTCAGTTCACAAAAGTTGATTTCGGTGAACATCGGTGAAAATTATAGTCGGGTTTTCCTTTTTAAAGTACACTAAATTAACGTAAACCCCATTTTGGAAACACTGTAATATGGTATCTCTCTTTCGTGACGAATCTGCTTCTTGAATGTGTTGGTAATTTACATTTATAGTAAGTGATATTGTTGGAAGATTTTTTTCATTAAGAAATCCTAAAATAAGTGTGTTATATTTTTTGAAACATTTATTAAACCGGAGGATGTAAAAATCTGGGCCGAACGAGAGAAATAATCAGTTTTTTTGCAAAGTTGGCTAACTGGTTAGTCGTTGCGGGGAGGGAGTGGTGCTTCCTGCGGATAACGAGGGCGGTTCACTGTCGCTGTCTCCACCCTGAGTACACGTTCACTACTGTTGGGGCTGGTTAACGGATCCACGGTATTTGTATTACTATTCGTAAATCGGTCACACACGTGACAAATTGAAACTAGCTATTTACTCGTACATTTACAATTTTTTAACACACTTGTACTAATGTTATAGTTTATGTTAATAATTTTATGTTTAAATATTTGAACTTTACATTCAACACATTTCTAGGATAGTGGAAACCTTCTTTTTACCTAAACATTTCCTACCCATCTTGTGAGCCGGCCAACTACAAGTTGACCAAAACGAGTAATAGTAAATGGTAACACTAGGATCCGCATTAGTTGGAGGTGTTAACCATAGTCTCAACAATTCCGCAATGTGCTTAGATCATAGCTTATTTCAACGGTTTATATAAATTTAATCTTTTTGAAACCTTTTGATTTAAACTGCCGTCATTAAATAAACTTTAACCATTCACTGTTTTACTTTCTGTCAAGCTTAAAAATTAAAAAAAGTTTCAAGCTGTGCTTTTGACGGGTTGTGTCAAATTCGGCTGTAACAATTAAACATCGTTGTTTTGCAGGTATATTATTTTAACATTTCAACAGAGGTAAAGTTGGAAAAGTTGTATGAATCCCAGGTTTTTCTCCTTTTTTGCTTATGAAAGTATATAATTATTTGTTTAAATCATAACTTACATGTAAACAAAGTAATTAACAAGGTATTTAAAGTTTTTTGTGAAAGACTTCACCAATATAAAAGCAGTGAGGACATAGGAAGGGACAAGAATCAGTCGTTACAACTAATAGTTGGTTGTATTTCATTTTATTATCGGCCGTAAACTGAAAAATGATTATGGAAAAATTAAATTTTTAAAATTTTATTAAAACACCAGCAGTAAGCTGGTGTTTTAGCTGTCATTTGTTTCATGGTTTGATTGACTAAGTCTAGGATGAAGGGTTCTTAAGTCAAAAAATGCAAAAAGCAAAACTAATAAATAAAAAATAAAAATAAATGCTCAACACGGTTGGTATTAATTTTAAATTTGTGTAAGATTACTTTTTAAATTTGTACAATTAGTAAAATTGTTCTTGTATACAAAATATTTGAATTGTATAGGTTTTAATAGGTTTAAATTCAACTATCAATGCAAACAAACTAAAACTGATTTTAATTTGACAGATTATTTCTTTAATCGCCTTAGTAGATCACACGTTCAATAAAATGTTGTTGATCTCGTTCAAAACTGAATTTTTGAGCATCATTACTTCATTTAATTAGACTGTTGTTTAGTGTAAAGTAGACGAAACGCTTCTCCAAAAGGTAGAATATTGAAAATAAGTGTTTTATCACTTAAGTATCAGTAAGTGTTAGTTACTATTGCATTCGAAGAATACTACATATAAATAAACCAAAATATGACAATTCCAAGCAATGTACAGACAAAATACTAATTTTATTTATTATTACAACTTCAATTCGATATATTTTTCAAAGGGATATTTTATCACTGATGTATAATTCGGAATTAACAACCGGGTCGTCGGTATTGTGTGAGACAGTAGTTACTTCGGCTTATAAATAATACCGTAGGTTCGTGCGGGAGTGGAACATTACCCCAGGACGGGGGTCGGTGATGTTTATTCAGCACCGCAGCCCCCCCTCCCCCTCCCACCACGGCTCATAAATATGAAACAAACCAAGAATGCACCGTTACAGGAAACATCAAAGGGGTTAGAGGCAATACTCATTGTCAGTGTAATGACGTAAAGGCGAACTTGACATACTTTTGAGTTGTGTCAAGTGGAAAATACGTTTAGTCGATAGTTCTGATAGAAACAGTACGCTTTTGTTGTTTTTAACTATATTGTACAGTAGCAGTAAATCTATTCTTTTGTACTGGTCATATAACAAAGTTTTAGAAATAAACGAACTTGTTATTATGAGAAAATAGTTACATAAAGTCGTAAATAAATAATATAGGGTAGAAGAATAAAAATAGATAAACTATTTAGTAGTTTTTTAAATGAGATACAGTTTACTAAATTAAATTTTATTTTTGATGTATTATTATAAACGTGTGTCTCATTAGGATAGTAATAATTATAGTATAGTATTGAAATAGATTTGCAATCAATAATCAAAGTAGGCCTAAATAAATTAATATTGCATTTTAGAGGTAGCGTTATTTCTTTCTATCAATTAATCTTTTTTAGGTGATATATTCAGAAACATTTGGGAAAGATATGTGTGCACCATCGCTCATAAGTGAGTTTTTGAAAGCTTACTTTATCTTAACAAGGTGTGGGCAGTTTGGGTAATTTTGGTATACAAAAACCGTATCGAAAAGTATATAGAATGATAATTAATGGGTTTATCAAGGTGGGTCTACCGCTTTCACGGATAACACTCACCCAAATTCCTTTTTCAGCGTTGCAGACAGATAAATAGACAGACAATCAGACAGAAATAATACCCATTTAGGCTTTCCTATGGAATACAACGGTAAACTAACCGAGAGTATCATCATTCCAAACAGTGTACAATCAAACCTTTACAATTTTATTTATAACCTTAGGGTAACCTATTTTTAGTTAGTTTGTTAGTAACTGAATTGGCAACCTGTCCTGATGTAAGCCAAGTATGAATGGAAAATTAATGTAAGATGCTTGTGGTGCGATCTTGTAGTATTTTATGCTGACATGTTCTTAGGCAGAACTGTTAATTTATCAGTTGATGTCAATTTAATTGAGATGTTAGACTATGATCTATTAGTAGGTGAAAGCTTACAACAACAACACGATCAGTGTTACAAATTTGCCTGTCAAAAATCTTATCTGACGTTATGTTTTTGGAATTAAAACAACAGTTATAAAATGTAAAAAAAATAATCCTGCAATAAAGGGCGTTGTTTACAAAGGCCAACTTAAGCGGATCAGAGATGGAAACTCAGTTTGGGCCTGGATCACCGTTTCCATCTCCATTTGAACTTTAGCCATAGAGAGCTTCGTGGATATTTTCATTCAAAAGTGTGCGTTTTTCATTCGACAGAACAACTTTGTATTTTGAAAATATTCAGCCATTCTCGCAGCAGGAAAAATACTGGTAGATTAATTATTATATATTATAGATTCCTGACATTTTCCAATCATTTTTTTATTTATTTAGGAGATCCTAAAACAAACGTCAACCTTTCTACATAAAATAAGTCTCTCTTCTTTGTAAAAAGCTGAAGATATTTACTTATGCTTTGTTGAACAATATGGGGGTTTCAATTTTTTTTTAATGTACTCTTAAAACAAATCTTACATTAAAGGAAACGTTAAGGTTACAGTTTCCATAAAAATCCTATATTGTATCTAGAGTTATCAAAATTATGAATAAAGCCCCGTTGTCCGAACATTTTAAGCCTTTATTTTTAGCAGTGATTAATTTAATTAACATTTTTTACGCATTGTAAAATGCCTACATGATAAAGATTATTTAAAAAGTACATGAAATTTTACAATTTATTTGAACTGTTGTATGGATATTATTGTAATGGCGGGATCAAATGATCTGGATCTCAATGAACCAGCTCGGCTGACCGTTGATCAGGGAATGCATTTCCTCCTTTCTCTGGACCTAAAAACTAACGTAAAGATAAGTAGCATTCCTTATCGCTACGATGTGTCTCCAGTTATACCATGAATACCATAAATACCAATTATACCATAAAAATACCATAAAAGGCATGATTTATAACTAGAAGGGTGCTCAACCTACATTGTGTGGGTGTCAACGCATTTCTTATGAGGGCACACTTCACCAGACACGGGCTACACTACAACAGGAGGAGCAAGCAGCTACTGGCAGTACACATTTTTCAAGCATCATCAGACAGGTGACTGGCAGAACATTTTTCAAGCATCATCAGACAGGCGACATCATCATCACCACCACCACCGACGGCCGCTCCTCCACAACATGGGAAGGACATGTGTTCGCCGGTTGCTGTGTTGAGTGCTTGAGTACAAGTGAGCAGTGCGGATAAAGGTAGTGAAAACTCCTTCATTGACCCCCACCCTGCCCAGTCTCAACCATTTCCTACACCTATTACTCCTGCACTACTATCGTCACCTCATACAGTTTGTGATACCTCCCTCATTGAGCTCCACCCTGACCAGCTTTCAACCCTTGACACTCCCGTGTTACACCCGGAATGAAAACCAAATAGCTCTGTTTAATGAATTGCTTAAATGTGAGGTCTGGGACATGGTGCAATATTTTGTAGATAATTTGATGGATGTCAAAACTCTGTTTGATAGATTTTTTAATAGGTTTGTAAATATTTGGCATCTTTGTTCACCTTTGATTAAAACTAAGGAAAAAATTGTAAAAAGAGGATAAACTGGTTCAATGATGAGTTAAAAGAAAGCAGGAAATTAATCCTAGGCTATTATGATGGGTTTAAAAGTATGGAAAGAAATGAATCGGGCAAGACGGAAGCAGCATACACAATGCCTTTCTGTTTTTTAAGAGTAAAAAAGTAAGTTAAACAATGCTAAGAGACAGGCATATGCACATGTTATTGATAGCTCAAACAACAAGTGTTTTCCCAAGGCTGCTTGGGAGGTTATCTCTACTGAAACACAACCTACAACAGTCACATTTAATGTACCACTCAATCCTGATCAATTAAATAACTTTTTTGTGGATTCAGTTTCAGATATTCAGAAAACAATACCTCACACCAACACATTGGCACAACAGCTTATGTGATCCACTCCACTCTCAACCATCACCATCACCACCTCAAACCTTATAGTTGGATCAACTATGATCCCTTGACCTTTTTTCTGTCACTATTTACTATGTCACCTCGCCTTATTGACCCATTTATTTCAGTAGCAGTGACTTCTTCATAAACTTCATATTTACCTTTGGCTCTAAACGTTCCTGGAGTCTAAATTATATAAGGTTAAGATATAGTTGCTGTGCTTAAACCCATTTTACGCACTAAAATAGTACTTTGATCGTAAATCTTTAACCTTTTTGAACTGTAACTTTCATGTATGTAATTTCATGTATGACTTATAAGTATGTATCTTTATGTATATATTTTTTACCTTTTAATATATGTATCACCATTAGCCCATGTTCCTTGTATTAGTTAAAAATTTATGGTACCGTGATCTTCCTTAAGTATATTGGATCTTTTACATATAATATCCTACTTTTGGTTAATTGAATCAAGTGAAAAATAATAAAAGTCATATAAAGCAAAAAAAACTAAAAATTTTAACTATATCTTAAACTGACATCAACTGATGAAAATAAAGCAACTACACCAACGAATCCATAACACATAAGCGTACACAATACACTTTAAATTCTACCCGTATATTTCATTTCGGTTATTCTATGTTCCGCGGACTGAGTATTGGGTGCTCCGTAATGGTCGTGCATATCAAGTAGTCCCGGAGTCGAGATAGCTTACCACAATCACTTAACACTCCGCTGTCCCAACAACATAAAATATCTTTTACATATAATATCTTAGTTTTGGTTGATTGAATCAAGTGAAAAATATTGAAAGTCATATAAAGCAAAAAAACTAAAAATCTTAACTATTTCTTAAACTGAGACAGATTACGAAGTATTCAATCAACTTTATTGCCAAACTTCATTTACATTAATGATGGTTGTACGATTCGAATCCCACAAGGGTCGAATTCTGGGCCCGGTAGTTATTTCGTCATTTGTTTATTAATTAGTCATGCTTCCTAAAGAAAGGTCAACGTTAGGTAGTAACAAGGCCGACCCAACTGTTACCCATCAAAATGTTAAAATATGCCAAAAGGCGTTGAAAGATACAAAACTTAACAAAACATCAGTTAAATAGTTTCATGACTTAACGATTCTATAAAATATTAATATACTGATAAAACTATTAATCTAAAAAAACTAAAATTTCAAAATTTACATCGAAGCAAACCAAAATCTCATTAGTTTTCCAATATTTCAAATATTTTAATGATTATATAATCCCCTTTTGCCCTGTAATTAATAGTTTTGTTTAAAATAATCTAGTTTAGAATAATCTTTATCTCAACATCCTTATATACAGGGTGTTAAAATTTTTTTAAATAGACCAACATACTTTCCTGATAAGGTTTATTGGACTAAAATAAGGAAAAAAGTTCCTAGGGGCCTTTGAAACTTTGCATGAGTCTTTGAATATTAACGACCCTATTTAGACAAAAATATCACCATGATTAAGTTTTAATTTCAAGATGTTCACCATTTAAATTAAAATAACTAAAAAATTGTTGATTATTAAAAACCATTAAGAATAAAAAGATATGTCAAGATTATTTTCTAGCTAATGAAATACAAAATTATAAATATTAGTCAAATAAATGAGGGAGGTTTAATATTTTTACATATTTTAGGATTGTTGTATTGAAAATATTGTGTGGTAAAATATACAGGAACGAACTAGAAGCAATATGTTTCCCGGGGATAAGAAGCAAAGAGCACATTCATATCCATCACGTGTCTGCGCCTTGCATCCTCAGAAGCAGCAGCATGCGACTAGCCTGTCAACAATCTTCTAGGGGTTCATTTATTTACCATTTTCATTTATTTTTCTAGCCTCCGAATTACTGAAATTATGAAATTTGGTTTAAGTTGCTATTATTACCTTTGCGAATGGCGACTTACTCATGTAGATATTTTAAGCCAAATATGAATGAAAAATGGGTGTAAGATGATTCTGGCGCGATCTTGTAGTCTTGTTACTGACTAAGGTTCATATGTTCCTTATACAGGAATTTTAATTAAGTTGGTTAAAAAGCCCTATACCCAATGGTTTCTGGGGGGCCTACAGCTTAACATGGGATCTGGACCACAATTTCGCCTCTGAATTACGAACTGGTATAATTGTAAGTATGGTCTTTGCAGATGAACGTACAGTATTCAATAGTGCTGATGTCATCACCATAAAATGCAGGAAATATTGCATCTACTGACTATTTTTGTGGGAACTGTGTCTTGTGTATTTATATATTTGTGTTTTTTTAATAATTTGACACCTTTATAAAGTAAAAAAAGAAGTTACGAACACGCGTGCCTTTAGTAAACGATTGTCATTAGTAAATGTAATAATCATTGATGTAACGTTTAACTTTCCAATTGACGAGACTGGTTGCCTTTGCATTTTTAATCTAAAGTTTTTAACGAAAACAGCAAAATTTTGGTTGAACCACTTATTAAACTAGTAGACACGCGCAGCTTTGTGCTGCAAAACAAATTAATGGTATGATAAAGAAACATTTATTTAGTAGTTTAGAAGATACCGTGGTGAATTTTAATATAAAATATTTGATAAATAAGAGGTTTATAAATACCTCTTTCGTATATTTGTATAATAATAAGTTATTATAATAGTTTTTGGCAGTAAAAATATTCTGATATGGAGCAAAATGAGTTATTTACAAGGCTATGGTAAAATTAATTACTTTTAAATGCATTGAAACGCAACTTGGTATGTTCTGGAGGTAATTGATTGAACATTTTAAAACACTGGTATGAGATAGAATGAGATATTCGCTGACGACGCAGGATGAAGGTATTTGCAACTAATTTTGATCTCTGAACGTATAGAACTTACTTCTTGAACACAATTATAATTGCACGATACAATAAAAAGGAAGTTGTCATTCGCAAAAAAAGTGTTAACGCGTAAAGTGTTATTTTATCGTGCGAATGTTCGCAAACGTCAAGACCACACAAGTGGACAAGCTGACAAACAAGGTATTGTCACCTCACCAGTGTCACACCAAACACACCAACATTGTCGACATTGACAATAGACCGTCACTTGGACATCGTAAGCTTCATCATAACTGTGATCATTGTGATCTGTCATTAACAAATATTTGATCATATTATTTACTAATAATCAATTCAATATCTATCTATAAACAATCGTAGCTCACTCTTCAAATAAATCCAAAATGCATTGTTGGTTTGCTTAACAAAATATAAATCATATACATAATATATTCCTCGTTACTCTGCAACACAGATTTTATTCTAGACGCTCAATCAACACCAAACTTTTGGTAATGCAAACTGATATATTTGGATACTTTTCAAGACGGTTTGCACGCGTTCATTCAAATCTTTACAGCATCATGTGAATCAGCTCAAAAAACAAACAATTTAGTGTTTTGAATCTTTGTTCTAGACTTAGATGAAGCGGTTACTGATATATAGAAACTGATTGTCTTTTGAAGCTCTAATATAATTTTTTTGTGGAAAAGGTTAAAACTGATATCCACTTATTATTGTAAATATTTTGTTCTGAAGTACCACAGGATTCCACTTCATGAAATCATGTCAGTTTTTTAAGGCTCTGGCTATGTTAAATATTTTCTTTGTGTATTTTGTTTTCCATTTTCAGTATATATTAATAAAACTAAACTCTTCGATACCTGATTATGATTATTTTCTCTGTCTTTGTGTAGCTTTCTCAAAATTAATATTTCGTCCTGGGTACTAGGTTGACTATGATAAGCCAAATTCCTGGAAGAATATTCGCTAAAAAGCTTTCACAGCGCTGGTCACTCATTACAAGTTTTCTTATAACATTGACCTCTTATTCTCTCCTGGAGGGTTCCCGTAGGGACACTATTCCAACCAACCCTTATTCCCAGTGAAATGGAGCGATCTTTTAACGTGTTCCAGTGTAAGTGAGGATCTTCACTTTGTGGTCATTTGGATAGTTTGAGGGCTGATTTTCAAGAATTATCACCAAAGCGCTGTTACTTCACATCCTGTTTATATGTATCGAAAAAAGAATTACTGTTGTTACTTTCTCCCCTTATACATAGTATATGGAGAAAGTATTGTTTTCGTCAAAATTTTCGAATTTGAGTTGAGGGTGGATATATTCGTTTTGGGGTCCCCTGAATCCAAAAAAGTGGGTTTTGGCGTGATGTCTGTCCGTCCGTGTGTCTGTGTGTGTGTGTGTGTGTGTGTGTGTGTGTGTGTGTGTGTGTGTGTGTGTGTGTGTGTGTGTGTGTGTGTGTGTGTGTGTGTGTGTGTGTCTGGATGTGTACAGTGCCACAGCCTACCCCGTTTGTACGATTTAGATGAAATTTGGCATGTATATAGTCACCGTATCCCCAGGCATTTTTTCATTTTTTTGAATTTTTGATTTTTAAGGGTAGTTCACCTCTAAAACCCCTTAAAAAACGTGAAAAATCCAATTTTCTCAAAAACGGCTCTAACGATTTCGATTAAAATGTGATCGTTTATAGTGTACAGAGTACTAAATAATTTGACACCACCCGCATGTCTGTAAAAATGACGGTTCAAAAGTATGGGCTTTTAAATTTTAAAAAAATCAAATTTTTAAATTTTCAGCGAAAACAATAAAAGTAAAGTATAACTTGACTGGTACCATTGAAACCAGCTTAAAAAACTAAACAATTTAGTATTTGAATTATTTGTCTACGACTAACGGTTCCAGAGAAAAGTTAAATTTACTGTCCACGATAAACGCAGTACGTTGTCTGAAAGCGCCCGATGTTATTCTTATGGAAAAAATAAAAAAATCAATTTCTTCCTTACTTTCCAACCGTTTTCCATGAAACTTGGTATGAAGTGTAAGGTCAAATCACCGAACAAAACCAGGTCAAAAAAGCTTGGTATTACCGGGGGGGGGGGGTTTCCCCCATACAATTTGAACAATAAATTATTAAATGATATTTAGAATAACTTTGTAGAACATGATAGTTTTATTACAGATTGTCTTTTTTAAATTTACTTAAGGGAGAAAATATGTGTCAGTCCACTGGTACCGTTTATTTTGATGGATGCTAAAATAGAGAGTCTATATGTCTAGGTCTTTCGATTGCCATTACTCAAATCTATATTAGTTTGGGAGTTAGTATTCCGGTGGCTTTATAATATTCGATTCGAAAGGATTTTCAGGTTTTAGTGAATTCCCTGTATGAAAAGAGAGTTATTACTCTAGCATGATAATAACTAGACTGGGTACCATTTTTTGTTTTGGGACCTCAATATACGTATATACAAATACAAATACAGCAATGGAAATTTACTTATTATGAAGGTCTGCAACTGTATTTTATTTGGTCAATATTTTGTTTGGATATAAAAACTTTTAAAATCCGTTTTAATTATCATCGGCTATTTATTCCTTAAATTAAAAAGCCAATGATAATTTACCTTAATTTCTTTACTAACAAATAACAATCAATTGGAGATGTTGTAATAAAAGTATATTACTAGTAATAAATAATAATTCGAATACAAGTAAGGTTCAGGTGTGTTAATAGGTGCGTAAATCATGTTGTCCACCAATTTTTAGAGAAGGTTTATTTTTGTCAATTCACCCAACGCCTTTCTAGGAACTTTTAGTTTTTATTTGTGCAAGAAAATTAATTATTCTTGAATTTGAAATCTCCCTACTAAATACTAACATTTATACTGTAGGATACCTAATGTTTAACAGCGCAACAAAATAATTTGTTCAAATGGTGACAGTATTTTCATTTATTATGATTATGGCATAAAATAATTTTCGTTTAGTTTGTAATTAGATCCACTTAATTTGTCTCGCCCCTATTTAACGCATAGGTAATTTTATTATGTTTCGAATCAGCCATCTGAAATAGCAAACTGCTGTTGGGTCTTTCAGACACTATAGTTTTACTGGCTGGTGAGACCCTCGTCTGAAACAACTTGTCAACGAGTGTGCCAGATTACGGCGTCAACTCTGGACACAGAAGCCGACAGCTGACAGCTGACTGTATACAGTGTAGCGAGCGATAATTGCCCTTTCTGCTCTATAACAGTTGACTAGGGGATCTTTGCAATTATTGATGTAGTTCTGAATATAAAGTTCCTTTTATTAGGTATATATTGATTCAACTTATTCATCATTAGCCTAAAACTACACTGTAAACAAGAATATATATAAGTAATTGCCTGGTTGAATTTAAACCTATTTCAATAGGCATACGGATTTATGTAAGAGTTGTCACTCATACGAAGACCTAATACTGATAATTAAAACTAGCTTTAATAGGTCTGTTCGATTAGATTACCTTTTGAAATGGCGATCTACGCATGTAGGTATTTTAAGCCAAGTGTGAATGAGAAGTAAGTGTAAGATTATTGAGGCACTATCTTGTAGTCTTGTTACTGACTAAGGCAGGCATGACCTTTAGACAGGACTGTTAATTAATAGCCAAACAGTCAATGACATATCTAAGGAACCTGCAGTTATACGTGGAGTCTTAACCACTGTCTCTCACTGTCTCACTGGAAAAAAGTGATTATTTCAATTGAATATGCCCTAGAAGTCCTTCAAGAGTCAATGCCATTTATCATTTATATTTTATTTATTTAGAAATGCATATACCTATGTTACGCATATTAGTTCCACTAACATTCGGATCATTAAGAAATTGAATGCTTTGAGATTATATGTATGATAGGTACTCTACCGTATATGGTTTAAACCATAAAAAATATATTTTTCATTAAATAAATTAAAAAATGTAACGTTTATATGTTATCTATTATTTGTTGTAAAAGTTTAAATAGTTTAATTACTTAATATATCATTGATTATGTTATATATTATATATGCTTTGTTTATCAATCTTTATCAATAAAGCTACATACAATTATACAATACAAGACAATATGTATTATACAAAAGGCATCATAAAATAACTTGCAAGAAATAATAAGATCCATTGGATATTGCTACAGTACTTTATTGCCCAACACAGATGATATGGCTACTTCGTATTCATCCATTTAAATATAAATTAAGTAAGGTCTAACGTTTTGAAATTGTTATCTCCGCCCAGAAATAATTGTACCTAAACATTGCTTAAAGCCCGTACTGGAATAATATTTTTTAATATCGCTTTTAGTTTAATATGTAGGCCTATTTAATTTAACCATACGAAATTACAATAATTTTTTTATAGTTTTTGATGAAATTTTTTTTCTGACAAAAACGACCTGATATTATTTCAGTGACTTTTTGAAAGACAAAACTCGATGTCGTAGGATGGCACGTCCGTCTCTTGGGACTTGGATATTTTATGTGCAAAGAAACACGGTCGATTGGTCTGCTGCGTAAGAGGCTTTCCTGCTGAAGAATTTATATTGCATCAGCACTTGTCTTCCATTTGCTGCCTCTGTAAGAATCATAAGAGTCCAAAACACCCGTCAAGGCTCTCTTCAACGTTGATCAATCTTCTTCAATTTGATAAATCCACCCTTCACCTAACAAAGAAGCTCTTCTTTCAATTTGAACTATTTTGTGTTTCCAATGAAAAAAGTTCCTTGTGTTATAATTTATCGGCATCAACATAGGCACACTATCTTAGTTAAGACCTGAACTATTATTACATATTTTTATTCCATATGGAATAATATAAGCTAACAATAAAATTAAGGTAAACACTGTTTGTGTTAGAAGATTGTAAAAAATAAAATTTTCATATATATGTTTTAATTTTAATATCATTTAACAAATAATCGTTTTACACCTAACCACTTTGTAAGTTATAAGTTATAGGGTGTAGGGGGAAGGGGGAGGTTAAGGAACCGTCCAACAGAACCAATCAAGTTGAAAGCTTTAGTGAAGCATCTTAAAACCGAAACTCTTGAGTTATAGCCTCTAACCAATCATCGCAGCGGACTCAACCTCACCCTGGACTAACTACTTAATTAATACAGCTTCTAATACAAGTATGTATTAGAAGGGAATGTAAGATGATTGTGGCGAGATTTTGTAGTCTTGTTACTGACTAAGGTTGACTGTTAATCAATACCCTAACAGCCAAAGGCATCTAGGGGACCTTCAGTTTAACGTTTGTTTCGAAACATAATTTTGCCTCTGAATCACGAACTGGTCTAATTATGAGGATCCATGTGGATGAATAAAGGTGCTCAGGTTGATCCACAACAGGGAATCCCATCCACTGACCATTCAACACTCTGTATGCATTGATAATGCAACAGTTTTCAAGTTTGTCACAGAAATTAAAAAAAACTGTCTAATTAAAAATGTTTATTTTAACAAATTACTTTTTAAACACATACAAAAATAGTTCAAGTAAACGTTTTAAAATTTCACTTACAAATTTAGTTCTTACTCTTTTACCATCGGAGATTCAGTTTAAATTCTTAGTTAGTTAACATTAGTACTTTAGTATATTTCACAACTCATTTTAGTTAAATGAATAACGTTAAAGCTATTCCAGAGTATAATATATATATATTTTTAAATACTTACACAATTGCTTATCTAATAGTATTGTCTTTATGGTTATAATAGTGTTATAGTAGGATAATAGCTAAATTAATTGATTGAACATAAGATGTGATTGGGATTAAGTACATTTCAGTTTGTATGCTGTATGCTGAGGCACAATGTTGTCACATGAGTCCAAAGTGTCAGCACGGAACTGTTTAGTGACAGTTCTCTCCAAATGGTCCTCCAGCGACCCATAACGTTACTGCATGTACCATGTTCACTCACTTATATCAACTGACGACAACATTCGCCAGGATATCGGACATAGAACAAGGAACGTGAGTTAGGTAAGGAAAAGGTTTATTAAATATACATTAAACAATTAAATATCGCTCTAATGACGTCACCAATCATCTGTGTACTGAATTCGATCCGTTATATGTTATTTTATAACGTTATTATCAGTTAGCCAGTCTTTTTTGAGTCTTCTATGACTCAGTGTTAAGGAGAAAAAGTTTGACTAAATATACCTGACATCAACATAAGCATGAACTAAACAAAAACGTGAAAATTCTCAGCTCAATTATATAGGATTTGTTAAAATTAGATAAATTAGTAAAATTAGAAAACTAATATTTTCTGTCATTAGTGAAATTTGTTTTTCCATTTTAATTAAAAACATTTTAGTTTAAATTTAACTCAAGTTTAAAGTCAATGATCAATGTATACAAACTGATAATAATTTTAATTTGACAGCTAATTATTTCTCTCGGTTAAATCACTTTAATTGATCACAACTATGAAAGTAAAATTAGAGATTTGTGTAAAGATTAGTTGGTGTTATATTATATATTTTGTTATTTCTACTCAGAAAAGCCGAAAGGGTTTTATCTCCATGTATGCCTGCCTTCCTGTCTGTCTGTCCAACTTTCTATAACGCTAACAAGGGTTTTATAGCCCCTTCCTCGTTAAAACGAGAGAACCCACATTTTTGAAACTTTTGAGAGCTCGTTCCTTTTATTTAATTGGTCGTAGTTCGGTTTAAAATAAGGGCAAGGTTTAGAATAATGAAAATAAGTTCATTATAGCTGGTGCTTTTGTTTTCACGGAGAAGCCTTTCAGAATATCAGATGGACGGACATAAATTGAGATAAGACCCATCTTGCTTGGATTATCTGGTGGAAACGTAAAAATAACAAAAAATATCATAATTCCAAGATATTATAAAAAAACTCAAACTTCACTTATACTGCTTAGATCATAGTATTTTGTGGCCGAGGAATGTGCATTGGGAGCCATGAATGTCACCAAGGTTGCTCTAGACTTCTAGAGTTTATTGCAACAATCATAAAAGTCCAATCTCATTTCTTATATGAAATATAAAACTAAATCTTCCGGTAAGATTTTCCACATTCATAATCCCAAACAGACGTGATTTTTTCGAGTTATTGCCACATCTATCCGCAACATAAATAAAGTGATTTAACGTTATATTGATCGGAAGCTGTTAACGATATTTTAGTTTGTATACCCATATAATCGAAAAGATTTTGGTTTGAGGTGGATTAAAATATGTCTGGTATAGTTAATTTTTGAACATTAAATCATTTTATTTAATTTCTATTTGAAAACAACTACTCAAACTAGGCGTTTAAAATCCATTGGAGTGAGGAGTACCACCTTCATCTTGGAGCAATGTGTAACCTATGTAAAAACCTATGTAACAAGCTCCTGTACAAACTAAATTTAAAACTAACACACGTTGGATTAGTTTGAAATAAGAATACGTTTTAATAAACATGTTTCTCAACTATCTGTGAAATTAATTATTGTAGTAAATGTTTTAAGATGTATCAGTAATATTTATAGAGCTGATTTGTTTGCAATAGTTTAACATATATCTGCTGAGTAAATGAATTAGGGCTTCATTTGACGCAGTAAAATCCCATAAATCATGAGATACTCAGGATCTACGTTTATATAAATCATGAGATACTCGGACTCTCAGTTATATAAATCATTGAATACCTGGACTCAGTTTATATAAATCATGAGATACTTGGACTCTCAGTTTATATAAATCATTAGATACTCGGACTCTCAGTTTAGATAAATCATTAGATACGCGAACTCTCAGTTATATAAATCATTAAATACCTGGACTCAGTTTATATAAATCATGAGATACTTGGACTCTCAGTTTATATAAATCATTAGATACTAGGACTCACAGTTTATATACATCATTAAATCACTTGGACTCTCAGGTTTAGACGTAGTTTGCGAAGCTTGGGTTAAAATTAGAAAAAAACAACTGAAATTACAATTGTATACGGTTGAATGACTTCAGTTATTAAAGTAACTGGAACAGGAATATCCGCTCTCAAACAAAACCAACAAAACCAATCCAAAGGAAAGTCATCCAATACGATCTGAGTTTTAATCAGCAAAAGTCAGTCTGATTGATGGTGACATCAATTGGTATTGTCATCTGAATTGTTTGTAGTTTGAGCCAAAAATACATTTGCAGTACTAATTCATAGTTCATAATTCATTGGTGTAATATTTCATTACCAATTATTGATTATTAGTCATAAAAATGCATCCCGTTTTCAAAATTTACTTTGTAGGTCATTCAAATAATTTTGGTTCATATTACTAGATGAAATTGAGTGATTTACTTAGTTACTTTTAAACATATAAATTTTCTGTTATTAATTTTAATATTGCCATACTATTATGAATAGTTTTATATATAGATATTTTTCAGAAAAATAATATAGAAACACTTTTAATGCCTTATTGTTAATTTTGTTTAAAAGGAGTTTTTATCATGAGAATGAACAATTTTTTTGCGTTGAGTATTTTTACACGGGGAACCATAAAATACCCTCGATGCATCAGACCTGCGTATTCATTGAATTTTGAAATCAATGATAAAAATATTAATATATGACATGGTTTATCAATATCTGTCGATAAATATGAGTCATTAGCCTATTATCCATAACATTAACATGGGAAAGAGTATGCAGGTTTTCTGCTGTGAGGAATATTGAAAGTACGCATTTCTAGCATAAAAATATTTATTTTGACACTTTGTACCAAGTTTGATAAAC
This sequence comes from Nephotettix cincticeps, assembly GCA_023375725.1. Classification (NCBI taxonomy): domain Eukaryota; kingdom Metazoa; phylum Arthropoda; class Insecta; order Hemiptera; family Cicadellidae; genus Nephotettix; species Nephotettix cincticeps. The sequence continues at coordinate 127,195,556 of CM041791.1, read as the reverse complement.
CAACTGTCCATAAATAAAGGAGTTTGCCTTTTCGCTCTATGACTAACGTCGGAAAAGAGTATGATTGTTAAGTGAGATATGAATTTTTCCTTATCCTCCATCAGATTAACATTGGAGCCCTAAAATATAACGTACTGTGTTTAGATTTTTTAATATCTCGATAACCGTTGAAGATGGAGTAGAACTTTAAGGAACTAAATGGTGTAGTTTTTAAGCTAATACGAACTCGTCCGAGTAAATGTAGGGAAACACGTCTCAACCAAATTTGATCTCGATCGGACAAATCTTTGTGTTTACAGACACACACACACACACACACACACACACACACACACACACACACACACACACACACACACACACACACACACACACACACACACACACACACACACACACATATATATATATATATATATATATATATATATAGCATTTTTAACAACTATTGTTTTGGGCCTCTGGGCACCTAAAAACAAAAAATAACATGGTCCCGGGCTTTAGTCTTTCCATGAGGCCTACGGTAATAGCTTCGTCCTTTTGGGAATTTCGCTAAAAGTGTTACTATGCTATATTTATAATATTTCATTCTATGAGTAATAATTATTTTAACATTACTAATTAAAATTCTCGGCTGGAGTTTTAATTAAATTTCAACGGCGATTTTAATAACGAAACTGAGATATTGTTCAGTCATGTTAACAATAAGAGCATGCTGGCTTTGAACACGGTGTATGAATATAATAAAATAAAGTAGCTCTTCAGATGTATCCAAAACCTCTTTAAAACGATTTTCACGGTGAGGAAACTGTTACATAGAAAAATCTACTTTGTAAATTATTAGAGGTAATGTCGAATTTACCCTTAAAAGCTGTATGCTAATTAATTTTGATTTACGGCCTGATTTCAGACAACATTTCCTTTGAATATTTTTTTAATTGTATTTCAAAACACTTAAAAAATATATGATACAAATTTTTCAACATAAACAGAAAATTATTTAACTTTTCGTATACCTGTACTCTATAAACCGATAAGGTATGTCCAATGTGTTGTTTTTGTATGATTGGCAACGTCGGGTTGTGGATATTATTATCTCATTTATTTATTTCACTTCTAATGGATTATATCATTTGTAAATAATATATTTATATTTAACCTTTGTTGTTTTTTGCTTGACACATCTCAGACCCCAAATCTGTAGCATATGTGGGTAAGCACAGTAAACATAAAGAAGATTGTCTGTCTCTTCACATATAGTGCATTTATATTTAACAATATGTTAAAAGATCTTACAGCATATGATGAGAATATATTTGTGGCGTTTTTCATAGTACATTAGAACACAAATTTTTATTTGGATGTATAAAAAAGTCATTTTGTTAGATTCTAAATTTCAAATAAAATATTCTAGATGAGTTAATAATAAATTACAGTTAGTTTCCTACATAGTTTTTTTGGTCGAAGCAACATCCTGTTGCAATTCTGATAAAAATCACTTTGCGCAACGGTCAACTTACATCTTATTTGAGGAAGGAAATTATTTTTCATCCGTGTGGAAGTTATGTGAGGAGGAAATCCTCTGTTTTATTGTAACCCGAAACATATTTTTCTTCCATTTAGTTGTTAACTGTGTTAAATTTACTTTTATTGTTAACATGATCAGTTTAATGCAGTTATAAATAATACGTATATACATTTCTTACAAGAAGCATAAATATTGTAAATTTTATATCATCGAAGGGGTTAACGGATATCTGGAGAAGTCTTTTTGCCTTTTCACTAACAAAATCATATAAACTGTGAGTCTTTTCTGCACAGCTAAATATATTTTTGACATGCATATGTCTTAGCTTTGGGGGGGTGTTGGTGATTTTTAAGATGAAAAACATGTAACACGTTTCCATAGAAACTACCAGAACTATTGTATTGAATTTTAAATATAAAAGAATAAGAACAGCTGTTTAGATGAACTTAAACCATTCCCTTTAAACATATCCATGATCTAACCTATTTCCCACAGGGAAGTAAATACAAACATTTTATACTAAATAATTTATTTATTACTAATACCATTTTTAACTATTATATTTTTCTACGATTTATTTTCAACTCTTCTGGTAAAAATAAACTCGAGCGTTTTTTATCCAGATATCCTAATCTACATTCAAACAAATTTTTTTTAATAAATAAAATTTATTTTATTCATTGTTAATATTGAAAATAATTAATAATTAGATTATTGATGTCATTGTGTTTTGTACTGATTTACGGTGTATAGTTAGTTATAAATAATTAATAAGTGAGTGATTCTGATTATCTTCACAAATAATACAAATATTATCTTAAAAGCCACCATCCAAATGAGAGACCAAGGGAATAAAAAAATCTTTGGGATTTAATTTCATGTTTTCTTCACAAGTTTTGAGACGTAAAATGACCAAATTAAATTTTTACACATTTTATAAGTATATTATAAACAAATTTGACAAACATATGTAGGTTCTTTGTTTGAAATTCATTATTGGTGATAGTGGCGTTGTCTGTGAGTCTCCGTGACGAGCGGACGTGTTTGGTTTCTTTTGTGTGTAATGGTTTGTTTGTAAGTTTTTTTGACTGCTTTAAACTTTTATGTTTTCAGCTTTATACCGGTTTGGTCCGGATTATATGTTAATTAATTGTGCTATGTTTTAGATATTAGTTCACCTGAGGACGGGATCAGATTCCAGATTCCGAAACGTCGTGAAACTTTGTTTTACATAAAATCGTGATGGAAAATGTCCGCAATAAAAATCTAAATAACAGATGTAGGTGTAGCGAAGGACATTTTAAGGTAAAAACCTTATGGAGAAAATCACTCTTTAAAGTTTAACGAACACGATATAGAGTTAACAAAAGACGAAGATAAGATGAGGACCGAAGTCAGAACATTACACGGCGAGGCGAGGATTTGTCCCATCCTCACCTGTGCCAACCACCAGGTTCATTATCAACCACCGCACATCCGAACATCTGTCCTTGCACCAGGATAAAAGAACATTACTCCTGTCAATTAATTCAAGTCTTCGTTTGCTTGTGAATGAAGTAAATACATTAGAAAATATGTTTTAGTTTCTTTCATCTGTCTAAGATTTTAATTAATTAATCTGAAATCGATTACTATTAAATATAATATCTCATTATTATGGTACCTATATTTCATGTAAATAATACGTTTCTATGTTTTTTTATTTAAAGTAAAGATTAAGTTAGTCTTTTATAATGCAGTTTAAAGTCCCCGTGGTCATTTTTTTAATGTAGTTTACGAAAGTCTATTACTCCCGAAAACTCGATGAGCGAGACATTTTAACATCCCCCCCCCAAAAAAAACAATTCAAAACTAACACACAATGCTCAAAACTATAACTTGTACTTATCTAAGCTATATTTTTCAATAAACTATTTTTTCTTTCACAGCGACGTTTTCTAACTGTAAAGTAAAATCAGTATTTCAAGTGGAAGATTTTCCAGAAAAAATACTTCAAAAAGCTCAATTTTGAAACACTTTTTGACACTTTCTCATCAAGAGTGTCAACTCAAATTTCACTCCACTTCTTTTGGCAGTTTTAACCGGACCCCGGTAAAGGGTCTAAATTCAGAAAGTTCCTAATGGTTTTTGCCAGTGAACCAGGTAGGCCATGAAAACGTCAGTGAGATTATGAACTTTTCAGCTAGACTTGCTTTACATAAAAAGATCAGATCAGCTATAATTTTTTGAGTACTACTAGAGAGTTTGAGTTACTAAATATCTTAGAGGCTTAGTTAAAAATCTGTTGAGAAATGTATTTTTTATATATCCCTTAATATAACTGAAAATCAAACTCTATGCAAATTCGTTGAAGATATACCTCTCAGTGTGAAAAACCATTTATGATCCAAAATATCTTTTTATCTTACCCTAAGTAGTTCGTAAATTTCCTTAATTCCTAAAATGTTCCTAAACATGCAACTACTAGGAGTAATAAATGACGATAGGATTATATATAAAACCGTAAACTAAAGTCTATATTCACAAGACCGTGGCGTGTCCTTTAATCCATCTACTTGAAGGTCACGAATTGTGGATATTTGTGATGCATGGTCAGTGGGTGTAGTTTTCTCTTGTGTGGATTAACATCTGCACTATTGAATACTATGTTAATCCGCAAAGACCATCTTCATTTAGACCAGTTCGTAATTCAAAGGCAGTGGTTCGGATTCCGCGTTAAATTGTACGTCCCTTAATATATGCCATTGCCTGTTTAATTGACAGTTCAGTCTAAGGAAAATGTTAGTCTTAGTCAATAACAAGACTACAATATCGTGCCACAATTATCCTATACTCATTTCTCATTCATAATTAGATTAAAATACCTAATTTTAGGTCACCATTTCAAGTTGTTATCTGCTCTATACACTGAATATGGGAAGGTGCAGTTATAATTTACTTCTCACGCAAAATATTGAATATGGCGATGGTCGTGGAGATAAAATTAAATAGTAAAGCGTATCGATGTGACGCAGTTTTTGTTCGGCCGCGCCGAGTTGTCAAGCGCTGCACTAATCACCTGATTTCCCAAGGCACCCAACTCTATAGATATTTCCATGTCATCCCCGGCACGGTTCGTTCTAGCCATTTATTTATCCACAACAATTAGTTCACTGAAGCACACTATATATAGTCATTCACGTCGTTATGTTTCACTAAGAACTAGTCCATGAATTACTGATAAAACTCTACGTCATATTTAGAAGACATTGTTTAATTTTTGTATAACTTTTTTTTAAGTTCAAAAACATTTTAGTTGAAACACTAAATCGTACATTTGTGTATCAATATTGTTCATTTGTGAACAATAACGTAACTTAATATTGTACTGTACGTTTTACATCAGGAAATTAAAAGATTTTTTGAACATTTCTGTGAAATACTTCAATAACATTACCATTTGAGCGGAAATGTATTTGCAAATATTAAGATATTTTTGCTAAATTGCGCTATTATTTGAACTACCTTATTCTTATTACTTACAAAAATAAGATAAACGTTGCCGTAATACATTGTTATTTTATGTTAAGACAAGTTTTTTCTTGTATTTTTTACAGCTCCACAATTCAGTGTAATGATAATATTTTCTCCTGACATCCCCTAACATATAATAGAAAAACATTTCCCAATATTGAGTTCTTTGAAAATAACACCAGCTTGGTAATTTGTGTACCTGCATGGATTGTATTAGAAAACAACTAACACAATCAGTTCCAGATGATTGAAAAAATAAGAAATTTTGTTTTAGGCTACTTTAAATACTTATAACAAAAATATATTCAGAACTGCATTGATCTTAACATGTTTTGAAAACATTCGGTTTTGTAAAACCATGCGTGATACATCAGGCTTGCTATACAACAAGGGAGTTAGTTGTAAGAAAGGCCAAAGCCATTTAGCTCCCTCCCCCGCCATAATGGTCCATAATGGAGGGAAACACCAGCTGAGAGCCAACCAACTCGATGACTTGCTCTCTTGTCGATCAATTTAATCAATCCCGCCTCAACGAAAGCTTATTCAGTAGAAAATCTACCTTTACTTTGTATGTATTCAATTTTTGTTTCGTTATTGTACAAATATTTTAGTTAGTTGTTTGTGCGTACGAAACTACTTTCCGTTGGTTACAATGCGTTAGCTAAATGGTTATGTACTAAATGATTTAATACACAGAGAGAAATTGTGTTATAGTTACGGTTACTGAGTGTTTTTATTAAATAAGTAATTATATCCGGTTAAATCTTGTTTAAACTATTTACACTACCATTTTTTGTTCAGTGGTTGTAGTGGCACGCTTCGTAACTTCAAGGTCACTAGTTTGATCTTGAAATAATTTAAGCATGACTTTACGACGGTTCTACACTGTACTTAGTTACATTTTATACATTTATTCATTATGAAATTAATGAATAAATGTGAAATAAATGAAGTTAATGTACGAATTAATCATGGAAAGGAATTTGCTGAGCTTTGTCCCTTTGCAAGCAACAAAACTGTAAAACATGTCACAAAACCCTTTACACTCACGCATCAATCATGTTCACTGTAAAATACGCCCCTGGTACGTAATATTTGAGAGTGTCAAAGTACCACCTATGAGTATTCTGATGGCTGCTAATTTATTGATCCAGTGGTGTCGATTCTACAGTAGCGAAAATATTAATGTGAATATTTACAGAAATATTTATTCGTGCATAAACTCTACTGTATTCCGTAATTTAACATAATTATAATTAGTAGTTTAAATGACCTCCTTTGCTCGCGAGAACGATATTTTTTATGCCTTCGTTATAAATCCAGACCTAAATATCGTTAGTTTTTCTGCTGCGATTTATTTTATCAAGTTTTTTGCAATATTGTCAAAAGGCTTTCAAGTAGATTTATTAAAATGTAGAAAATCGTTAACGTGATTTAATTGTATGAGACTTCTTTCTTTGTGTCTAGTGAGTAAGTAAGAAAGTACTTTACGTCTGCAAGTCAGTAGATGTGAAAATTTCGTCTACCCATTGATCCTGAATGCCTTCATAAAATGATATTTCGAGCATATTAAACCCATGGGGGCAGTAGCACATGTATTGGTAGAGGGAATGATGGTATCAGACCATTAAACGTATGACACCAAAGCACCGTCCTCGTCATGCAAAGGAATTCAGGTCTTATTTTCCAACAACATTTTACCTAATGTCACATGTGGAATAAATGCCAAATAGGTTTTATGAGCTAATGACGATCAAAGTAGGTCATTTGAACTACCAATTGCAAGTAAGTTTATTACTGTATACACTATTGAACGAATATAGTTTTCTGTAAAAACTCAACTAGTTCGAAATTATTTGTTTAACACTGTATTTGAGGTCCATAAACGAGTATTTTTAAACTTTTCTATGCTATTAATTAAAGACCATGAACAATAAGTGGAAAATACGCTAGAAAGTTTAGGAACACCCTTTATAAAAATATATAAAATAACAATGCGATTGTATGAACATGGGTGATTACATTAAAACATATTTATATGTAATACACCCAATTAAATTATTGCACCATACCCAAAATCGAGTTAGAAGAATAACAAAAAATAATAAAAGGAGAGATAAGAAGGTTTGGATGGAAGATAGTTCATTAGAGAAATATTAAACTCGAGTAGTTGGAATAAGAAAGAATACTTAAGGTTAATTTTCCTTATTTATTACGTTTACCTTGTTCAGTTGTATTTTTCCACTTCGTCTTATTGCAGAACAGATGTTTAAGGTTTTTCACTTTTATTTGCTAATAAATCATCATCTACTTTATTTCATTTTAATTTCAATGAATGCTCCATCAAAGATATTAAAGAAATAATTAACCTATAAAACAAATTTATTGGTAATACATAAGATACTACCAATAGTGTTGCCTAGTAAAATATCATGGCCTTAGAAGAAACCGTTCAAAACGAAAGGGATGGGCTCTACCATTTGGGAAGATAAGTTGCCCAAGTTAGTTGTCGGGTTCGCACCGGAAACTCCCTTGTAATGCGGAAACTCTCGACTTCTGTTTCCGGTCGTTTACGGGATCACACATTTATCAGGAACTTCCGGAATTTTAATTTGTACGAAAAAATCTCTTGATAAATATATCCTACTAATATTTGTATTTTTAATGCTTATTCATGTTTGAATACTTTGCGCCAAGATGTTTAACGACTGAAGCTAAGATTTGGTAAGGTTATTTTACTACATCTGACATATACATATGAATCATAAAATTGCGTGTGGATTAAATTTCATTCTTCTATTACATAATCATATTATAAAAGAGTTTTTTTACTTTTACGAACTTTCCCTTTGCCCAATAGTAAAGTAATATTTCACACAGTTCAAACGTTAATCGTGCTATTTTAACGTGCATGTAAACGTCGCTTAACAAAATTGAAAATGTTTCAAGTTTGAAAGTGTGACTTTGAAGCTATTTTGTAACGTAAAAGCATAACTATTTTTAATCCAATATCTATCGTAAACCCAACTTTTCAAATAATCATTTACTATAGCAAATTGCCCCTACTCCCCCAATAGAGAGTTTTTTCAGAATTTATTCTGAATAGAATCCAACAAGGAAATTGTTTTAAGCAAAAAGGAAACATATATTACCGTATCGGCGCGGTAAGTGTTAAGCCCAGGGTTAATAAAACAACAAAAAAAGAAGAAAACCTACAAAGCTCAAGACCTAAATGAATTTTAAGCAATGTCAAGACATGCTCTAGTTAGAAAATGAAGCAAGTTCTATACAATATATTTTCTTCAGATTTGGAATGTGTCTATTTTACTTTGTGACATTCTCATTAAAATTATAAATTTATGAAAGTTTCCAAGTGCCATCATGCCCTACTGCAATGCTGTAGAAAATCTGAATCACCAGTGTCAATTCTGTATATAAAATAAGTATGATCCAGGTTGTTTGATTAAAGCTTGAACCAATCCCTTATTTGACATGGTATTGAGCTACAAGCTCAAAACCTAAAGTATTGAGCGTCAACAATGTTAAAAATTAAATATATTAAAAATATACAACTTCTCTGATGACACAGGTGTGCTGCAACGGGGTATTTCGGATTTGCATTTAACATTTAACATTTTGTTCACCAGAATCGGCTCACGGCGATACTATTCAAAAATTTCAGTTAAAGTTAAAGTCTCGCCTAAAAACAAATTAAAAAAACTGATATAAAAAGTTCACTTTACGGGTTGGAAAATAATAAACTCGTGATCGACTTGAACGACTCGATCGTACTATAGCTTAGCATGTATATTGGTAGAGAGGTCTCAGCGAAGTCGATCGATCAGTCACCCGGTCGTCAGTCGTTCAAACTTGTCGATATACACTTGCACGAACAAACTTATCAAGCCTGTCTTTTCCTACTTTAACAACCTAAATTTCAATACTTCAGAAACCACATCTGCTGCTTAAATCAAAACTAATCTGCTTTGTTTTTAGAAAGTTAAGCTAGCTATGATGTCTAATAATATATCAAAATAATTTTGCTACGTCTCGAAGTCTTAAGAATGTAATCAAAAAATACCTTTATATTTTTTATTGGTACTGAAGGTATAAGTCCAACGTATTAACCTAGAAGGGTCCTCAAGTACAACACCTAGTTCACTGTCACGTCGAAACTCATTATAGGTGGTTCTTAAAAGATTTTCAAAGTGTAACTTCTATACTAGTTATTATTCTCTCACTAATAACGTTACATGAAACTATGAAAGTATTTTAAAATATTTCATATAATTTAACGTTCGGTTGAAGATTAATTTTAACTTAAACTGATTTACCTCTAGATGATGAGTTTGGCTCAATTTTCTTGGTTGTATTATGAGCCCCATTTATAACACTATAATATTACACAATCCAGTTCAATATACATACTTTCTATTGCTGAAAGTTTAATTACTGTATTTTCAAATGTTCGAGGAATACCTTGATGAACTTTCATTGTTTGTTCAACTGTAAAATAGATCATTCATCATTCATCACCGCACTTCATCTGCCCGTGAAATTGTATAGCTTCCGACTCGATCGTACTATAGCTTAGCATGTATATTGGTAGAGAGGTCTCAGCGAAGTCGATCGATCAGTCACCCGGTCGTCAGTCGTTCAAACTTGTCGATATACACTTGCACGAACAAACTTATCAAGCCTGTCTTTTCCTACTTTAACAACCTAAATTTCAATACTTCAGAAACCACATCTGCTGCTTAAATCAAAACTAATCTGCTTTGTTTTTAGAAAGTTAAGCTATGATGTCTAATAATATGTAAAAATTATTTTGCTACGTGTCGAAGTCTTAAGAAGGTAATCCAAAAATGTCTTTATATTTTTTTTTGTACTGAAGGTATAAGTCCAACGTATTAACCTAGAAGGGTCCTCAAGTACGCTTAAGTGTCAAAGTGTAACTTCTATACTAGTTATTATTCTCTCACTAATAACGTTACATGAAACTATGAAAGTATTTTAAAATATTTCATATAATTTAACGTTCGGTTGAAGATAAATTTTAACTTAAACTGATTTACCTCTAGATGATGAGTTTGGTTCAATTTTCTTGATTGTATTATGAGCATCATCTATAACACTATAATATTACACAATCCAGTTCAATATACATACTTTCTATTGCTGAAAGTTTAATTATTTTCAAATGTTCGAGGAATACCTTGATGAACTTTCATTGTTTGTTCAACTGTAAAATAGATCATTCATCATTCATCACCGCACTTCATCTGCCCGTGAAATTGTATAGCTTCAATTGAAGCGAGTGCCTTCAGTGGCCTGAGTAACTCTTTATTTTAAATAGTTTAAATAGTTTTAAAATTGCACCCAGTAACAGCATACCATTATATCTGCCTTAACAGCTGCCTGAGCTTATTTTAAATTTAATTGAATTTTTTATATTTGTTCGATCATAGTTGTTACTACAGATCTATTTAGTATGCCAACTACAATAAACTATAATTAAATTAAAATGCTGGGTGGCTGAGTGGTTATAGTGCCTGTCTTCAAAATGAAGGTCGCCAGCAGGGGTCAAATCTGGACGCAGTTGTCATTATGTAATTATGCTTCCTGACAACAAGTAAAAGTTAGTTAGTTACAAGACCGAGGTTTGGACCCTTCCCCATCAAAACGTTAAAAATACCGAGACAATAAACAAAACTTATTTCATTTATAATTTTAATTATCTCATAATTAATTATAAATTCAAATTTACGATACTTTTTTAGTGGAGAGGTTAAGTTTATGCTCCTGCTCTTATACTTTTTTAACGTTTGTAACCTAAACAATATAAAAAAATGTTAACATACCTTTTTAATAGATATTTCATTTTACATTAAATATCAATTTTATACAAATGTAGGCCCTAAATAAAAAAAAATTATTAGAGTATGTACATAGGGATTTATAATTTACTAATGTCACTATTTTTATTTTTCCGATCACGTTTTTGAGAAAGAAATTCAATTATTAAGAAAAAAGCCTTAAAGAGTGCAGTATCTTTTCAATTTTATTGTTTAATGGTAAATCAATCATGAATATTATTATATGAAAAGGCAATAAAAATTTCTCTTCTAAGTTATCACTGAATTTCATTTTTTTAAATTAAATTATAGGTTTTCTTAGAATAAAATAAAGTCGTTTTCTTTGTGGAAAGAGCTTCTTTATTTGGTAAAATTGTAACTTAGTACCTCTGGGATAGTTATTGACCAAACAATTAAATATTCTAACGTGAATATAATAATATTTCACAGTCATACGTTTAAATCGATTACATTTTGTTGGTCTGTCAACACTATGGCATTTTACAAGAGAATACACTAACGCTTTCAATGGAAAGCCATATAGACCCATAAAATATTTGTGGACATCGTACCCGTGACCTCTTGCCCCGATGTACAAGACGCTAAGCGTTAGACTTGCAAGATGCTCCAAACCCAATTCTGAACGCAACTTTAATAAATATTGTTTAAAATTATGCCAGAGCGGGGTCGTGTGTTGGTTTTTACAGTGACTAAGTACATATTTAGTCGACAATTTATAAATTAAATTGGTCTCATGAAGTGTTTTTCCTGAGAACAACATCACAAGAATAACATTTAGGCTATTCTATTATTTAGATACTTATAATATGAAACGTCTTGAATTAAACTAGATTTATTTGTACAATTGAAACGGTATACTTATGATATGTAGCTTCTTATGAATTATAAATATCTAATATTTTATTTTCAAAATCTCCTTCATTATGTTTCGATAAATTTGTGTTTTATGCAACTTTTCTAGTATTCAAGGAACCATTATAGACAAGCTGAAGTTACGTTATTGTAGGCCTATTCCAAAAATGTATGAGAGATAACTGAGGACTGTTAGTGGTTGTCAACATTGTCGAGCTGTCTGATAATGTGTACTTTGGTCGGTAAACTACCGCCACGCTCCCAATTGACGAGGGCGAGGTTAGGCACGAGGCACGTGTTCAGAAAAAACATTGAACATTTAACACCAATCAACTATAACACAGTATCTGAAATGTATACTGTTTTTAGAAAATACATTTTCGTGCGGTTTACTCCAGCAGTAAGCCCGTCCTTTGTACGGGTTCTAGGATTCAGACCAAAATTTAATCCTGATATCCTAAAAAAATCAGTACAAAGAAAATAAATAAATACCCAGCTTTACTTTACAATGAAATCGATTAAAACATTTCTATACCATTATTAAAATTACTTATACGTTAAAATAACATTTTAATATAGTTTAGTATGATTTCGAAATGTGTTTAAAATTAATACTATACAAACTAACTAATATTGATTTTAATTTGAAAGTGTTTGTTTTTTCTATTAAACCACTAAACTACAAAGACAGATGAATATTACCAGTAGGTGATTCATTGAATACTGAAAGTAAAATGCGACTAATATCGCGTAAAAAGTGGGGTTTTAAATGCTCGTTATTTACTTTTCAAGGAGCGGCGGACAATTTCAAGCATTGATAAACCTTCTCTGGAATGTAGAGAATGCATGAAATAAGTTACATTTTTTGGTTTCATCTCCCATTTTTTTCGGCATGAAATGCTTTCTGGAGCGTCACAGAGTGAGTGACGGACAGACACACAAATTATTGATAGAAGACTTGTTTTGGCTTCTCTAACGCACGAAACGTAAAAATAACTAAAAAATTAGTAACTCCAAGCAATGTGCAAACTAAACTCTAATTATATTAATATAGATATTAAGGAGAATTTCAACTGCAAAATAACCTGATCGGGTCGATAAAAAATAATTGTTCACGATAGCACATTTAACGATTGAAAAAACTTTTTAGTACAAATTTTTGTTCAAAAACGGTTAATCTATAGGTTATACAGTGTACTTTAACCAGTTATTTTTCTCAATATCAATGGGCATAGATATGTGTTTCCTTACGGTTCAAACTAATTTTAAATGAAAACAATTCAGATAGTTTTTAAAAACATTAAAAAATATCGTGTCTAGAACATTTTTTGTCCTGAATTTTATAACAGTATGCAAAATAAAGAATAAATAGTTAAAAATACCCAAGTTAAAATGATGGTATGCTTTTACAACAAAACCTTAACCAATGGTATGTTTTATTGAAAACCAGGATTCACAAAACATATTCACTATGTCCAAACAGTGACGAGTACATTGTCACTGTACATTACCATGACTCTATGTGTGTCCATTCGTCCATGAGTGTCATATAGACATGAACGCACAGTCCGATCAAATTTGTATATTCTACATTTGATTTGTTGTGACATCTAGCCTATACATAGGAGGGCACTTGTCACAGCCTTATTGGTGGAGTGTGAGCCATTACCTGCAAGTCTTCCTTCAAATAACACCTCGTTTGATTGGTGGTCCATTAGATTTGAGCTTATGATATATAAATTCATGCATTTTTCAATTTTATCAAATAAAACTTTTTTGGAAAACCCAATTTGAAGACAAAGAAATGAAGTCAGATGTATAACTTACTATCCAAACGATTTATATGAGTCTGCGTTATACGAACAGACTTAATTAAATTTGGTCAAATCATAAAATAGCGGTAAAGACGAGATAAGAGAATGGAAACATCGGTTGGCAAGATCTTATCACACATAAGATTTAAAATCAAGAAAAACAAACTCTCGATCAATCTGTCAGCAAGTGATTTATGCTGGTGGATGTTTTCAAAGGATTTGGAGTTTTATGTTCACGAAAATTCATTTCGAACACATTTATCAACTGTCTGTTTAAAATGCACGGGTATTTTCAGAACCAGGTCAAATTTATGTGATTTTCGTTGCCTTTAAGTTAAATGTCAATATCATAAACTATTTTAGTTTGCAATTATTATCATTTTACAAAAACGTACCTTTAATCCAAAGTATTTACAATATTATAATTTACGAAAAAAATATATATGAAGATTTTACTATTAATTAGGGTTTAGCAGAGAAATTGTTTATTTTACTGTAGTTAGTATATTAAATAACCATTAATAACATTAATATTAAGTTATATCATGGATTTTTTTTAAAGTTACATTGTTTTAAAACCCTCCTATTTTAAATATTAACATGACATTATTATATTTAACAAAAGATGATTACAAAAGTTTTCAGTTTATTATATATTTATTAACTTTGTTTCACGAACATATCATTATGAAAATACACGTGTTAGTATCATTAAAGATTTGTGGGGAATTTTCGCAGCACAGGCTGAAATATCTTAGTTAAACAGAGGTAAGATTGAAATCCTAACACAATATATATTCCGAGTGAAAGGGACCATAAACCGACAAGAAGTAGCATTTTTACTCAGATATTTTATCTGACAGGATCTGAAAGGAGTCGCAGAGGAGAAAGGAAGGTTGGGCTGTAAATCAAAGCAAATGTGGTGATTTGGACTGGTGCCACCCGCTCCCGTCTACCTCCGCGCCACCGGGCTGGGGGCTGGTGTCACCAGGTGCTCGCGATACTCTGCATGCACTTGCTCTTCTCGCATGTTTATGAAAAATATACACATTTATACATTTCAGATGTGGTGAAGTATATTAATTTACTATCTTGTGTTTACTTTCTTTCACCTATATAATAGTTTAAAGCGCGATACACTTGCATATCTTGGAGGTTTATGAAAGATTTAAACATTTAACTACTCATTTGAGACGGTGGTGAAAAATATTGATTTACTCTCTTGTTGTTACTTTATCCCACCTATACAATAGTGTAAAGCGCGACACACTTACATTTGTGGGGTGTTTTTGAAAAATATTTTTATTACAAATTAACTCTTTTAGATTCTGTAGTTCTTACTCTATTTTTTTAAATATATTTTTTTCTAAAGCAGATACAGTCCAATCCGCTTACTCTGAACAATTCCCAAGCGTGTAAGTTTTCAAGTCGGTGGTGCTAAATCAAAGTTTAACTTGTTGAGAAGCAATCCAATAATTTACATTACAATCGTCTTCAACGGTGTTTGTTACACTATTTGGTACTACTTATTTCATGCTTGTTACAGCTTTTTAATATAGATTTCAAAATTAACATATTTGATCAATAACGATTAATGAAGATTTTTAGTCTGGCTATATTGTTTAAAATGTTTGAAATCGTAATATCGTACTAACAAATACTTCCATTGAAGCAGACCTGCGTACTCAAATTTTCCGAATTTCCAAATCAATAATATAATAACAGTATTATATGTGAAGTTTTATATCTGTCGATTAAAATATGAGAATTAATTATTTGTCCATTCTCCATAAGATTAACACGGGAAAGAGTATGTAGGTTTTGCAGCTGTGAGAAACACTGAAAGTAGGCATTTCTAGCATAAACAATTTTTATTTTTATTCATACCAAGTTTCATCAACATCTGTCCATGAATAATGGAGTTTATCTATTCTCTGTGGCTCTCTCTCTATCTCTGGCTGTCTCTCTCCGCATGGCTGTGGACAAAAGTAGGCTTCCCAAGCTGGTTTCCAACACCCGTAACGGATAGGAACTTCAAGAAGAAGAATCTATTCTCTATATGATTAACATGGGAAAAGAGTATGTAGGTTAGCTGCCATGGTAAACACATTAACTATAATTTTAAAACATAAATGGATGGATCTTAACCACATGAAACTAAATATAAAGTTTTATCCAAAAATATACACTGATAAGTGAAATATTAATTTTTACTTTTCCTCCGTAAGATTAACATTGGAACCCCAAAATACCACGTACTGTGTTTAGATTTTTTAATATCTTAATAACCGTTTGAGATAGAGCAAAACTTTAAGGATCTAAATTGTGTCGTTTTTTAAGCTGATTCTAATGGTGAAAGATAAAATTTAACCCTTTTTAAAATTACAATTGAAAAAACGTAAAAAAACTAGTTTTCAGAACAAAACCCACACAAACTACTGGTTTTGATTGACCGATATGTCTGGTTTACAAACTCGTCTGAGCAAATGAAGGAATACACGTCTCCACTAAAATTTTGTCTCGATCGGACCATTTTTTATGAGAGTTATCGTGTTCACAGACATACACACACACACACACACACACACACACACACACACACATATATATATATTTTTTTTTTATCAATATCAATTTATGTCGTATTTTTCAATGTTAACTTTTTGTTCCAGATTTCCTGGAGGAACGGCGAACGCTTCTGGAAAATGTGGGTCCTGAACTACAAAGCATGTACGATTCTACTGGTCTTGAGGTATGTAGTTTGGCATTGAAAAATTGGACTGTTCAATATGTTCTTTTAGATCTGTGTATATATGTAATAACTTCCGTTTAAAAATACTATTGACTTATTATACTAGATGTACAGAGTGTTTCTCAGGGTCGTAGAACAACTTAATAACTTTAAAACGAAAAGATAAATCACAACAACATTTGGCATACTGGTTTTAGTAAGCTTCTTTTTTGTGTACATAAAGATTTGATGGCACCTATGTCATTTGGAAGTAATTTGGAGTCATTTGGAAATCTTAAAGGTAAGCACAGTTCGATATTGGGAATAAATTAATTAAAGCTCTTGATTAATAGAAAACAATGCGTCAAATCTAATCTCAAAAGGTTGGTCCAAAACAAAATGGCAGTTTTTGGAATTGAAGTCTATGTATTTCAAACCGGTGTCATATTGTTTTGGATAAACATTTTGAGATCTGGTTCTGGACATCGTATTCCAATTCTAAAGACCCACAATTTAATGCGAAATTTCACTTATATTAGCAATTAAAAATTTCTTACAACGTTTTTAGAACGACCCACAAGGAAGTACAGGAATTTTTTAAATCAGCATAATTAAATTTAGTACATTATAGATATTGTTAACTATATAACGCCTGAAACCAGATCTCAAGAGGACGATGCAAAATAAAATGGTAGCGGTTTGAAGTTCCAGCTTTTCAATTTCAAACCACCGTCATTTTAAGGTCAGTTTTGCGGCATTGATTGAAGAGCTTCAATTTATTGATATGCTTAAATTGAAGATTTTTAACTTACTCTCCATGGGCCACCCCCACCCCCACTAGGTGACATCCGTTCACCATAACAGAAATTTAGCTTACAATTACCAGTATCGATATCATAATTTCGTTGTGATATATCTTTTCCTCTTTAAAGTTATAAAGTCAAGACTTAAGACTTAACTATCACCCTGTATAATAGCTATATTCAGATCAAAAAGTTTTGTTGCAAAAAGTAATACAGTATTTTTCTAGCATAAGTGATCCTTCTAGGTCTATTTCAGAATGATGTATAGTTATGAAGGTAGAAAGCCTATATTAGCTCAGGATAATGTTTCTATCGTCGGCGTAGGTTTGGACTCGAGCCAACGACGACCCTTGTCGCGACCAGGGTGGAATAATCTAGGACCTCACTCCGTTGAGAGCTCCGGTATATTTTGTAGATCCGGAAGTTATCAAATCAGACAACAGAGACTCTTCTTATTTCGATACAAGACAATATATTTGTTTTGTCAGTTTTTTAATGTCATTTTAAAAATAATTATTCAATTCTAAATTCACGTGCTATAAATAAAATAAGATTATTAACATTTGCGTGATATTTCGACGTCATGCTACCGTAGTTTATCACATTTACACTTATGACGTCAAAACTAGACAAATTAGACGTATAAAATTGGCGTCGTGTAAAGATGTGTAAGAGTATTTTTTTTAATTTCAAAATATTGTTTTATTTAATCCTGAAATTTACGTGTATATTTTGACCAATTATTGATATAAATTAAAAGTCTTTTTTACAAATGGACTTAATATTTCCATGGACTTATTAAAACATAAAAATTATTTTCATTAGTTTTATTTCGATAGTGTAACTAAATTATTACTCATGTGTCATAAATCTCACCATAACACCTAGTTAACACATTGCTTGTAATTTTGTGAACATCTATATTCAAAAAACTAAAACTACATCCAACAATCCCTTTTTCAATGGTTAGATTTTTACAACTGTATTACTCTAAAAAGATAGGTGCTGAAGAATACTGTATTTGAAATTTTCGTATGAAAAAACATTAAGATATGGTGGACTTCTATGGAGCCCTTTATGCTTTCTAGGGGTTTCTGTCAGCTAAATCAAAAGTAAAATTTGTTTTAACATGGATATGTCTTATCCTTGGGGTTAGGGGGTATTAGCAATTTCTATGACGAAAATATGAACAGCTGTGTAGATGAACTGAAAAAATTCTCTTTAGACATATCCATGACCTAACCTATTTCCCGCAGGGAAGTAAGTACAAACATTTTCAAAGTACTATTTATCACCCCTTGTACTATTTGCGACAGTTTATTTTTTTAGGCAACAAAACCATTTAATAGTCAAACATAACGCATTTTGATGTTAAACGTATCGGATTTACTGATTCAAATATCAGCGTACAGATCCATAACAGGATATCAATACAAATCATTTTCCATTGCCTGAAAGCCCTCCAGGCTCGTAATAAGCAATATTGTCTGGTGAAATGTCAACCGTATCTCAGGGGAGGGACGCGCTCGATATTCACAGACTAACTGCATTTCCTCTCTAGAATTCTATTTCCTTTTCCTTTTTTAGCATTACCTCCCTTTGACACCTTTTGAAGTCTTTTAAATTCCTTTACACTTCTCGGATTCTCAATTTGATTCTGTGTGATTTCCACGTAAGTGAAAGTTGAATCGGCTATTCAAACACAACATATAAGAGTAATCTAAATTGAATGCATTGACAACATTTTTAAATTTAAACTTAGTCATTATTTTTTATTTGAACGCATAAACACTACTTAAAAATGATTTAAAAATTGCTTTTCATCACAAATGTTAAACTATAACTTATAAACCTTACATAAGTTTGTTTAGCCTGAAAGCTTTTAATAATAATATTTATTTCTGAATATTTACTTGTTTGGAATTACCGATCAGATTAATTTTTCATATAGTAATATGTATTTTATATCAGATACACGTTCACAAAGATGTGTTTAGCTCATATTTCTTTATTTTCTGTACTGTTTATTTTTATATTTCCAATAGGAACAGTCCAAAAACTGGTCTAGCTACTTCCTTAAGTCACCTATCGAGGTCATCGACATTTTCTTGAATGCTTAATTAATTAATAGCCCAAATAAAAATGGCGACGGGTAGGAATCGACCCGACGGTCTTAATGCTACGAGTGATTGGTCACTATTTTTTCACAGAATATTGTTTAAAATGTTAAATTATTGTTAAAACTCAAGGCTATTGTAATAAAAATATTACAATATTGGTTCGTTAAAACGGAACACTAACGTGCTAGAATTACTCATCATAATTACCAAATAGCAATTACCATCAGTGAGCTCCCTGCGCGTGGCTGACCCTACACGACTCTGTAGCTAATAAGTTTAAAGTATAAGCAATAAATTAACTACCAGAGTAGCTTGTCTTGATTAAAAGTTTAGCTTAAGTTTTACCAGCCACAAGTTTAAATTGCTTTTCTTCTGCTAGGCTACTATCCGAGATTTATGCTTAGGTTTTAAACAACATCTGTTCACCTCTTGTACACTGCAGGTTGCATCTTGCAGGTTTTACAATAATGGGATAGTCATTAAAGTTGATATTACGTCAATAAAAATTTTAACTAATGTGGATTATAAGTTATTTGCGAATTGCAATAGCTATTTAAATGTAGAAATAGATAAACTATTAGTAAAACTATAGTCACATACATATTGAAATTTAAGAAATATCTGAAACTGCAAACATCAGGACTTAAATTAAATATTGACATAAACAAACACTAGAATAACCCTCATATTTACCATAACAATCATTCCAAGATGTCAGTCTAAATTAAAGAAACTAATCATTTGGTACTTTAAATTTTGAGTGAAATTACATTAGTTTCAAATGAAATGGTTTTGGTTTTATTTTTTAAGTACATGTGATCCAATAGGAATGGCTAATTCGTAATATTTTAATCTGAGGAAATGAGCGTTACTTTTAACTTTCTCCCACTTATACGATAGTATATAGAGAAAGTATTGCTTTCGTCAAAATGTTCAAAAAATTCTTCCTTATTTCCCAACCACTTATTTTACACGAAACTTGGGGTGTAAGGTCACATCACACAATAAAATTCACTCAAAACAGTTTGCTATTACTTGTTATTGAATTCAGGAAATGGATGCTTATTTTTTAAACAATAAGTTTTTAAATTATATTCTTGTAAATTTTGAGAGGTATATTGAAGAATGTTGTTTTTAAATTTATTTCAGCGAGAAAGTATATGTCAGTCCACACCATTTATTGATGTTTTTTTGTGGTTATAGAAATTAAGATTACCCAAATAAAAACAAACTAAAAATTGTTATATTTGGTAAAAAACTTAACTATTTTTGAACATAAAAAAAACGAAAAACTATTTTTGAACATAGTTTATTCATAAAATAATGAAAATAACTACTGTACTAATAACTCAATGTTTGTTAAGTCATTCTAAGTAGACGTATCACAAAACACAATATGAAAAGGAAATGGTCCATGGAACTCTTGAACGTAACGAAATAAGGAAAAGAACAGGAATCAATCAGTGCAGCAGGATATTGAAAGGAAATTTAATAATAATGATATTTCATTTTGTTCTTTTAAGCCTCACCAAGACAAATTGATACTTACTCCTCAATATCGAAATTATAATAATACATTCATCTAGCTTGTATTTTTTTAATCTTAAATAGTTATTATATACGAGTGAGTTAGGTAAAATAAAAAAATATTAAAATCAAAAGCTTTGTTTCAAATTTAACTTATAATGTATAAATAAAGCTGCATTATCTCAAACGTTAATATATTTTCTTCTTATTTACCGAGAGAAAAACATTAAACATTGAGATCAGACAGGATTCAACTGCAAACACAACAAAACAGCCATTTGGTGGCCCTAATCCAATTAAAATCCCTACCGCCATCTAAAGGTTGTTTTGCTTGAGGTATTTCGTTGTTCAACTTGATTGTGTGATATTGAATACATGTTTTGTTTGAAACGTAAAAACTAATTAATAAGAGAATCCGTAGTTCTATTTATGTGAGTATTCATGAATTAATTATGTTTTATTTATTGCCACTGAGACCTTTTTAGGTAAAGATTGCGTGAATGTATTTTTATTAACCTTGTATGAGTGAAACTTTATACTCTCCGTCGAATACAGTTTTCTGCGCATTACTAATATACAGGTAACTGATGCCTCAAAACAGGTTAATTTTCAATTGCTGCAAAACGTGTTTCGCAGCGTAGAGGCAGACTCGCCATGGGATAGACCACAACCACCCCACGAGTATGTAACCTTGTTATTATTATGGGGGTACGCTATATCTACAACTTTATATCTACAACTTTTTACTGTTAGATTTATCTCATATTACTAAGTTTATTCTGTTAGATTTTATATGCCCAAAAGTAAATAATTTCAAAATTAATTACTTGATTTAAATGCGTTTAGGCTTAGAGTTTTTTGTTTAAATCTTTTCAAGAACCACTCTTGTAAACAAATCTTTAATGGAACTAATAAATTCCAGGAAATTTAAATCATTTTTCTAATTTAAATCAGGAAATAAAGATTTAAAATGAAATTATAAAACCTTCTGGGTATAATTGTCATAGTAAGTCAACAAACCAATTTTGGAGGAATTTTTTTTATCTGCAATATAAACAAATCACTGAACACTTTTATAATATTATTCTAAATATTACAACCTGGCAAGTATGATTCTATTGAGTTGAATTAAACACGCAAATTTTTATTAATGTCTCAGGAAGAACTGGTAAAAGGTTTAAATTAATAAATGCAGATCTTTTGGATTTTTCAACTATTGTACACTAAAAACCTGAATAATACTGTTTGAGATAATCACATTTAAAGTCTGTTGCTGAGTAGTTTTTGCAGTTCTAATCACAGTGTTTTATTTTTTCTATATAATGATTTCATTATTAGCAAATCGTGTTAGGTACATATTCATAATTAATTGTTCTTTCAAATCCTAAATGCAATATTTTTAAAAAGTCAAAAAGTTTTTTAAAAATAAATAAATCCATAAAGGCAGTTAAGAGTCTATGGTCCTGATTACTTATTCAACAATGCAAAGGTCAGTTCCACGGTGGGATGTGCGAACGCCCCAGGCCTGAACATTCCTGTTGGTATTAAGTCCTCTATAAACTGTCAGACCCTTCGTCTTTATTGTACGTTTATTCCTCTATTATACTTCTTTGTGAACTATTTGAATAGGTTATTTTAGTTTTCACCTGTTGCGTAAATAATACCACCTAAACAATACCGTCATTAAGTGTTAAAGTTATTGTTCGTGCTTAGTAATCAATGAGCGAGCTATTTATGTTATTATTTTTATATAGTTTTTTATTCTTCAAATCTATATTGAGTCAAGTACCATAGTGCTATGTCAATTATAGACCAAGTTTTATGTTCTTTATAAAACCTTAACTAACTTGTTTTTCTTAAAGATTTCGATAATTAATTAATATTCATTCATTAATAAATAATACATTCATTGTTCATTTATCAATATTTAGGTTTTGCACATTGAAAAATCTTTAAATATATTTTGCTTGTATTGTATTTAAATCCAGAAAATGTAATTTATTACGTACAATTAAAATAAATAATAAATTTATATAAGAAAGTAACTAGAATGCAATAGAGTTGTAAATAAGCTGTACTCTATGAAGGGTTTGAACTCTTAGTTAAGAATTATTTTTCTTTGCTTAAATTATTCATTCTCAGCCATAATCTTATTAATCGATGTTTATATTGTAGCGTCTACCTTTTCTTCAGTTTATGTAATCGGTTAGTCAAATAGCTGTTCAAGTATGCTCTATTTAACGAGGATCTCATTTAGTTTTTATATTCTAGTAAACATGTCACTCTTAAACCTGCTAAATACGCATCCGATGTATTCTAGTTTTTAAAACCATTCATTTTATCTGCAATTTTCATTTTCGATCAGAAAAGCTATTAATTGCCCTGTGAAAAGTGTGAAAATAAATTAGCGATCCCAAATTAAAACGGTTCTAATTGTAGGTGATTAGGCTCCCAGCCAAGTTCTTTATTACTCAGCCCGCGCTCGCATTACTTTTGTTGAAATATTACTGGGTTTTTTGTGTAGACTTAAAATTTAAAGGTTCATTTACTCTTAGTATAAAAATCCCTTGTGTTTTAAGCCTTGTTTGAGTTATGACAGAGGTTTTGATTTGTTTCTTATTTTTGTAATTTCATTAAAATAGAAGTATTTTTTTACTGATAATTGCAAAAACATTGTAATTATTTGTTATTTGTGAACTAATTGAAAACAAAATTATGTAAGAATGAGTTAATATTATCTCATTTTACCATAGATGGAATCGATGCAAGGGAAGCGTTTTAGAAAACTGAATATTAGAAAACATTTGACTTTAGAACTGATACAATCAAACTGGAAAATATAATAAAGGATATCAAGTGATTTTCTAAAACGAGAAACTTTGTCTTCACGAGTGGAAAAACTTTATTTATCAACGGAATTAATTTATACGAGTCATGATTCATCGTAAAAACCATTTAAATTTTGAAATTAAAATACATGGTTGAATGAAATGAACAGATCAATTGATTTATCTTATGGAAAATATTGATTTACACTATTACAATACTTAATTAAATCAGATAAATACTATACTTACTTCCCCATGGGAAATAGCATAGATCATGTATATGTCTAAAAGAAATGTTTCAGTTCATCTTAACAGCTGTTCTTATAAACATATGACGGCAATTCCGTTAAACACATCCGCTGCACTTTTTTGCGTTCCACAAACCTGCTAACACCCCTCCCAGAGATAATACATATCCATGACAAAATATTGTATTCTCCAAATTCCTGTATTTTTATTGTTTCAAAAAACCTTTGGTTTCTATGAAAACACTTTCGCTGCATTTTTTGCGTTACACAACTCTGCTAACACCCCCCAGAGCTTAAACGAATCCATGTCAAAATAAAACAAAGTAAAAATTAGCATATGTTTCAAAATATTTCGCTGTAACTCTGAGTTTCATTATTTATTTGTGTATATTAACGTCAGTGTCATTTTTGACGTTTTAATAGGGAACGACCGAAACCCTGGTTTTGTCCTAACGTTCAGCTGTTGTTAGGTAGGTCATCACTTGATAGTCTAATTACAAATGGCGTTGCGGTCTTTTACCGCTGAGCTACCTAACTGTTAAACAGTAAACATTATACAGCAGAAAACATAAAGGATAAAAAAAATGTTCATGGGAATCATCCATCAGTTGTAAAATATAAATTTTACCTTGACATTTTAGGGCAGTGAAAAAAATGATCTTGCAGAAAATTACCGGTAACTATAAGAGAGACAACTTAAGAAATCATATAAAGAAAGCCTAAATGAATCAAAAGTAATAATGAAATTTAAGTAAGTATAGATTTTAATTTTAGTTTATTGAGGCACTGGCAATGAAAATTGGCAGAATGGGTTAAATGAGAGAAAATCCATTTTTACAGCCTAATTTGACCTAGATTAGATCAGAGAAGGGACCAAAGTGAGTTTTTAAGTCCATAGTCAGAGGCCAGCCCATACGTAGCCTAAAAATGAATTCTTCATCCATTATGTAAAACTACTCCTGTCGCGTAGGCTGTCCCAAAGTAGGCAAGACCCAATGTTTATCTCATGCATACATCCACCCTGTGTAAAAGAGGGTAGATTGAACGCATAAACCCTTGTCTCCGAGGCCCTGGTGGATTGGACGGTGCCGTAAACAGAGTAAACAGCAACACGAAGCTGCATTTTTGTGAATAACCTAGCTGTTCTCCCGCCTAGTCCAAACGATCGGTACTTTATGCAGATGACACAAATTTTCTAAATTGTTGCTCTGACTCTAATGAATTAGAAAACATAACTCAAGATACACTGTCAAAACTTCAATTTGGTTCAGAGCCAATGCATTTTTGCTTAATGACAGCAAAACGTAAAGAATGCGCTTTAGTCTAAGGTCTATGGGTAAAGTAAGTATAAGTATATACCTGTTAAAAATGATTTGGAGAGTGTTAAATTTCTAGTTTTGTGTAAAGCTAACATGGGAGGAACAAGTAAATTATATTTCCACAAAATTGTCCAGATTAATTTCTCTTTTACGGAATCTTGACTGTATGCCAGATAATTATGTAAGATCGTCATACTTTGCATTTTTCCAATTTATTTTTTATGGTATATTATTGCGTTAGGGAAACAATACACACATTTGAGTTACAAAAAATTCTTGTTTTACAAAAGAAGATAATTAGGTTAATAACTAATTCTCAAAAATTAGAACACTCGGTTTAATAAAGTGGACCACCTTACCGTAATTAATCTTTATATTTACACTGGTTTGCTTTATACAAAGAAAAATCTAAAATTTCATGTCCTAAAAAAAGATTTACATACTTATGATATAAACAAATTACAAAATTAATATGACATTTCACGGATTATCCAAATCTTTGAACAGTTATGAAGTGTTACTTCATAAACTCAAAAAATGTGTGTTCAAAATGTTTTAAAATGTTTAATAAAGTACCAATAGAATCTACTGAGTTACCGTTCGAGGGTTTTAAATGAAAATTGAACAATTTTCTAGTTAATAATCCATTTTAATCTCTACCTGAGTTTTTTGACCACCTGTCATAATATAATTACTGTACAACAGTAATTATATTATTATTAGTTATGTATTTTAACAAAATGTGGATTCTGGATTTTTGGAAGTGTCTTTTGACTATGTTAAAATAATGTAAGAAATTATATCTGTTATTTCATATGTAAAACAGAGATAGTTTAATTTAAATACCAAAACCTGATTTATAGAAAAAGATACATCGAGTGTGTTTTCAGCATCCGTTTTATAGGAAATGATCACACTACTTTTCAATAAACTATGTTTTCAACCATATAAACTATTTAAATTATAAAAATATACATGCATATATCTTAATTTTTACAAATTGAATTGTAAATTATGTTAGAACAAATCGTAAAAATATGCATATCAAGTAGCTTATATTAATACCACATTGCATTCAGCCCACCAGTGGGTTGTAGCGTGAAACTAGGTTGGCAGCATTGCTATAACCATGTTACATCACTGAACTTACTGCCGGTGCTGACCTGAGCAGTGTGCATGACCAATACTGTATCATGTTATAGATACTGGGAAGTTTATGACAGGTACTGAGGTCTCTAACTGGGCTCTAAATGGTCAGATGCATATCTTGCTATTTAATTGGCAGAGCAGTCCAAATGCATGATACCATAAATTACTAAACCACTAATTACCAAAACTCCCAAAGCTCATTGTACCTGCAATATCTTTAATATCGTAATGCCATTTCATCATTGAACTGAATATTTTTATGGTCTCAAAAAACACATTTTACACATATTTTTACTCATTTGGAATAAGTTTATAACTAATACATATTTATAAACATTTAGTTAAAATAACACATTTAAACAAAGAAATTAATTATAAATGAAGAAAGTAGACATTTCAAAGGTGCCTTCATTTATCCTTTCCAAGAAACCTCTTTGAACTCTTTCTAATAGTTAAGATAAAGCTCAGCAATTAGTTAGATTAATTGCCCCTCAAACGTTTTACAATCAGATACACATTTTCAACACGTATAATTTACACAACTGTATTCTCCTACCCTGTGAGGTTTACTATACGCCCACTCTATTTACATCCAACTTTCCGTTCAAATCAAATCCCTATATTAGTTTGTTACGCTATGGCCTCACATTGAACCTTCTTTCACATTTTATAAAGGGTAAGACAAAATAAATCATGTTCTGGAAATTTTAGTGCTGAGCTAACGAAGACTAATTTAAACATTACAGCATTAATGAAGACGTATGTTCATAGATTTTCTCATTTCGTTCGTCAAGTACATAATACACCCGTCACACCTGCACCCTCGGCAAATTTCCATATATTCCATAAAAGCACATGTAAACATCCATCCACGGCTTATTTTTAAATTACTGTACGCAAATGAGAAAAATCCATTACATTTTGAAAATGTCACTTCGTGGTGGTAGTTAAAAAAAGATATTTAGCTTTTATGATTCTTTATCTTTAAAAGAATCAGTTCGGGCGTTTAGTTCAAAATCTTAAGATGCCTAAAAAATCTCCTTTTTCGGAGCTAACAGAAAACAGTGTACCCACCAAAAAGTCTATTTTCGTTATTTTGCAGGTATCCTATGTTTGGCCACCTTCGAATAACATTTAAAAACCGTTATGAAGTCTATCAACACTTTATAAACTAACCCTTTATTGAAAAGTAACCGTTCAAGGATTCAAATTACTTAATCGTTTGTTCTTTTGAGCTGATTTGAGTGGTAATAAGAAACTGTTTTTTAAATAAACTATATGTAAAATTCCGTAAAACCCAGCTTTGGGGCAAACGTGCCCACACACACACACGCACACGCACACACACACACACACTCCCGACTTGGGTATTCCTATGAGGACGGAAATATGATAAAATATTTCAAAACTATTTTGAAACTGAATAGCTTATTCTCTTATAAAATTAAAAGTATTTTCCGGATTAATTATGATTACATATATTTATCCTCAGTATACTTATAAAACTTCAATAGTAGATTTATAAAGTTAATTAACTTACATTACATTTACAGAGTTGTTTAAGTAATTATGCTAATGTTCATCCATAGAATAGATATTCATTGTGAACTAAAGAGGAAAGTACGATTTAGAAGCCCATTAAAACTTTATCTGCTCTCTTGTAGTAATAATCTCTTATGAGATGAGGCTGGAAACGCTAAACGCCAACTTGCAACGTTCTATTACTGAATGAGGTGCACACTGCGGGACGTGTCCTACAGACGGAACTGCGGGATTAGGCAACTTCAAGCTTTTAAAATGTTTTATACATATAGTGCAGTAGATATATATGCTGTATTTGCATGATAATTTCCAACTAAAAGTCATCATTTCCCTTATTTATATAGAATAAAGGTAGTCCATATTTTTATTTAATATTTGTAAAAAATATTTGGTAAGCTATCATTAAATAAGCATTGCAAGATTGCAGTTTGAGTTAAATAAATTGATGTAAGTGTAAATATAATAAAATATAGCCTAATGTATTATATTTACTGTATTACACAGTATCAAAAGGATGTTTTTGGCATCTGTGGATCTCAAAACGGAAAAACTTGAGTCCGGGTCAAGGTCTTGCCATGACGACTACGGTAACAGCTTTATTTCCTTTGGAAAATTAACTAAAATTAGTAATGTTTATTAATTATCTATTGAAATCCCATACCACAAGGTAGGTATTTTAACTTTGACATGAGATTGATTGTAAGGTTTCCAGATCTTGTAGTCTTGTTACTGACTAAGGCTGACATGTTCCTTAGACAGGACTGTTAATTAATAGCCCAACAGCCGATGGCAACTAAGGGACCTACAGTTTAACGTGGAATCCGAACCACGACCTCTGAATTACAAATTGGTCTAATTATGAGGATGGTCTTTGCGGATTAACGTAGCCCTCAATAGTGCGGACGTTAATACACGTGTGATGCTCACAACTATCCACAATTCGTGACCTCCAAGTAGCTGGATTACAGGATGACGCCACCATCCCAGTCATAATTAATAAATTAATGTTTATTAATTCCCTCTCAAATCCCATAGCCTAAACTTTGACAGCTTGATTGATAGGTTTCCAGAGCAGGCCTAGTTAGTTCCCAGACGCGTCGGCGTCGCACACCTAATCCCGCCTATTCAACCAGTAATGTGCTCTGATCCTGCGAAACTGCGTCATTCGACCGGGCTCTTAGTTTACTCGTAATGCTCCTCCGGGTAAACTTGGTCTTAATCCCTGTGTGTGTGTCGTGTCGAAACGTCTAATACGAGCGAATTTAGGAACTAAGTAACAGAATTGAATACACCATTGTAACTAGTTTATTTAGCCGCTGTATGGTTATAGAGACCTAAACATATGAATAGACTGTAGGTATTTATGGTAGAAATCATTAATCTAATATTCACTAACATTTGGGTTGACATTTCTATGATACCTGATATATTTTGAATTATAATTATACTTGCAATTTGCTAAAATTATATAACTAATGAACATAAGGAAACTACATTTTTATATCTTATACTACAAGGGAAATGAAGTTTTAAATTATTAAATTTTAAATTATTATACAAAATAAACCTATATAATGCTATGTTATACAGGGTGGTAAATATACACTTACTTTATAATTAATAAATAAAAAATAATTGAATAAATGAATAAATGAAATAATTGAAATAATAAGTAATTGAAAAATTAGTATTATCCTAAGGTGCAAGATCTAGGAGTCAACTTTAAAATTATTAATAAGAATTATACTAAGCAATATACTACGTAGCACTGCCTTTTCCGTGTATATGTAGTGCCGCAATCTAAAGTCAAAAAAGTGTTTTCATTAAAAGCTTGCCTTACATCATATCAAACAACACTATCGTTCCCCCTGAAAACAGCAGTGTAATTAAAAGTGAAATAGGTTGCATTGTTGTCAAGATATCCATCGGTCTAGGGGCTAGGTGTTTTCATTGGAAGCTTTTCAGGCGACATGAGATATAAGATAAAATAATCTTTGAAATTAAGTAAAAACCTATATTTTTTAAATGAAAAATGGATTTTAAACAAAATAAAAATCAAAGGAATTAAAAATACTAACACTGAAAAATGTAAAAATAAAACGTACTCTTTTCTTTGAAATTACATATTTTTGTAATCATACCTCATGTCGCAAGACATGAAATGAAATAAATGGCTTTCATTTCCAATGAATTCTTTTGTTGTTGACTCTTTTATTCTAGATCTAAATGTATCTTGAAAACTGTAGAGTATTTTTTAATCTCGATTGTACCACTATTTTCAGGGTAGAAAGACTTTTTGATACACCGCATGACAAGCTTCTAACGAAAAGATTTTTGTTGACTCTTACATCCTAGACCTACCTATATCTAGAAAACGATGCAATCTTTTTGGATTTAGTTTAAAGCACTGCATTTAGGGGGAAAATACTGTGCTATTTGATATGTTGCATGACAATTCTCATTAAGAATTATTAATTTGACTTCTACATCTTAGTTCTCAGGGTACTCCAATTTTTAAATATTTAAAAGTTAGAGTATGTACGTATTTGATCAACCCCATTGTGTAATAATTAGTAAACATTTGTATTATTTAGAAATTGAGAAGTTTATTCAAAAATTAATTCACCTTAGTTTATTGAATTTCACCCTGTTAATAAGCATTGGTTATGCATGAAAGGTCAACCCCTTAGGTTAGTCACAAAGGTGTAGCATACAGTGGTATTAATTTGTGGATTTTAATAACCAAAACTAGTAATTATAAAAACGTTCTATATAGTTCACGCACTCACTTGTTTTGTATGGTTATTGAATCAGCCTATTTATCATGTATATTGTTGAAAACTATTGTTTAAAAGGATTTGTCTATATTTTTCAATCGAAATTACTTTTAAATTAAATAAAGTTTTAGTTTACTTTTATAATGCAATACTAAAGGTATCATAATATGAAAAATTATAAAATGAGATAAAATTGCATGCATTATTTGAGATGCATTTTGCAAAAAAACTCTGATTCCATCCGTAAAAGTTCATTTTCCTGAGGCGGTGGGGGTTCCGTTCTAGCTGTGAATTGTTAATTTTTTAACGATCTAGTTCCTTCATCGACCCTTCACATTTGTTCTTCTTAATAGGCTGAAAATATTTATTACGTTTTAAATTATTAGGAAAATAAAACATGCTTAATGATACTTCTCTTTTTAGGAAATATTTAAGGAACTAGGTTGAACACAGATCAGTACGTGATACGCACATTTGTGAATGTTCTTGCAGTCACGCTAACGTGTTGATCGCCAGTTGTACCCAGAACCGTACGTGATGACAATTAGGCGATACGTACGTTCCTTTATCGTTACTCCATTCATGCTAACGTGTTGATCGTCAGCTGTACCCAGAACCGTACGTGATGACAATTAGGCGATACGTACGTTCCTTTATCGTTACTCCATTCATGCTAACGTGTTGATCGTCAGCTGTACCCGTACGTGATGACAATTAGGCGATACGTACTTCTTTATCGTTACTCCATTCATGCTAACGTGTTGATCGTCAGTTGTACCCAGAACCGTACGTGATGACAATTAGGCGATACGTACGTTTCTTTATCGTTACTCCATTCATGCTAACGTGTTGATCGTCAGTTGTACCCAGAACCGTACGTGATGACAATTAGGCGATACGTACGTTTCTTTATCGTTACTCCATTCATGCTAACGTGTTGATCGTCAGTTGTACCCAGAACCGTACGTGATGACAATTAGGCGATACGTACGTTTCTTTATCGTTACTCCATTCATGCTAACGTGTTGATCGTCAGTTGTACCCAGAACCGTACGTGATGACAATTAGGCGATACGTACGTTTCTTTATCGTTACTCCATTCATGCTAACGTGTTGATCGTCAGTTGTACCCAGAACCGTACGTGATGACAATTAGGCGATACGTACGTTTCTTTATCGTTACTCCATTCATGCTAACGTGTTGATCGTCAGTTGTACCCAGAACCGTACGTGATGACAATTAGGCGATACGTACGTTTCTTTATCGTTACTCCATTCATGCTAACGTGTTGATCGTCAGTTGTACCCAGAACCGTACGTGATGACAATTAGGCGATACGTACGTTTCTTTATCGTTACTCCATTCATGCTAACGTGTTGATCGTCAGTTGTACCCAGAACCGTACGTGATGACAATTAGGCGATACGTACGTTTCTTTATCGTTACTCCATTCATGCTAACGTGTTGATCGTCAGTTGTACCCAGAACCGTACGTGATGTCAATTAGGCGATACGTACGTTTCTTTATCGTTACTCCATTCATGCTAACGTGTTGATCGTCAGTTGTACCCAGAACAGTACGTGATTTTAATTAGGTGATGCATACGTTTCTTTAACGTTACTCCATTTACGCTAACGTGTTGGAGTAACGAAATGGAAATTGGTACATAGAAAAGTACGTGATGTTTAGTTACGTAATACACACGTTCGTGAGCGTTACTCCATGTCACCAGAACATAATGGACATTGAAAGCTCTAGTTTATCTCCTCACCTTCCTGATTTTTCTTTTCTATCTAAACGACACAATATTACATTTTAATGTTTTCTTAAAATAATTTTTTTCTAAGGCGATTTGATTATTATTGTGAAATTCGCATCAAATATACGGAGTATTTACATAAAAATGTCATTCCATTTTAAATGCTTATAGCCTACAGATAATTTCTAATAGTTAATAAAAAAATGAGTTTCTGAAAATCGCCCTGAAAAAAATGAACCATCATCAATTTGGGACATTAAGAATTGACTTTTAATTCTTTTTATTTTTTAGTTTTTGTTGAACTAGTAAATTGATTGGTTTCTTCTACATACAAACTTAATTTTACTCGTAAAAATCAATATTATAATAGTGATCTTAATATATAAATTATTTTTTTACCAATTAAAGTTATAAATTCATTTTATGCTCGACGATTTTTCAAATCTTTTCTTATGCAATAGGTACTAATTTTTAATATAGATAAATAATAAAATTTTTAGTAAGACAATTAAAATATAAGGAATATCATATTAATATTATCTATTATTATTAATATTAACCTGATAAAGTGATGATCCTGTTTGAAATATGTATTGTTACTAAATAAATAGTAAAATATCGATAACCTTCCTTAAAGCACTGTAATGGGGAAAAATACTAACAAAAGCCGTTTGAAAGTTTTTTTAACTGTATTTTTTTCAAATTCAAACAAACAAATTTATTTTTTTATACAACCTTTAATAAAACATATTCTTTAATGCTATTCAAAATATAATTTAAAAATTATTGTTTCAAAAATAATCATCCAATTTCTAACAAAAGAAAATAATTTAAATTAATGAATTGTTAGAATTATTTGTTTTGAGTTACAGTAGGCCTAATAAAATGTTTATTATTCGACATTTTAACATAAACAAACTAAAATATAAAAAGTATGTTCTATCGTTCTATCATAGAAACTATGATAATTTTAAACGTTTAATTGCCGTATAAAACACACACCGTTGCAAGGCAATTAGTGAGTGTTAGAGCAGTTAGTCTTTCGTAAAGCGGCTGAATAAATATTTCAGTAAGAAACTCTAAATGCAACAAGACCATTTAAAGGAAGTTTAATGTAGTTAGAATAAGGAAAATAAACTCCGACCCTCTCAGCTGCCAAGAAATATAAATAATTCTCCTAAAGTGTTGGTAGTTGACGAAAAATAATTGGTTTTGTATTCCATACAGAATTTTCTTTTAAAGTTTTGTACTGTATATCCTCAACGTTTAAATTTTATTCCTACCTTCTGTTTAGGTTACTAATAATGGACTACAGTATTGTCAATTTGTCCACTAAAGAAGTTCAGTTAAAGAATACTGTATTATTAACGTATTTAATAATAATATTGTAATAATATTACTTAAAATAGAAATACATACTTTTCTTATAAATTATTACTACTGTATTTACTTTTCTTGCTTTTTTACTTTCTCCCCCTATACGATAGTATAAGGAGAAAGTATTGTTTTCGTCGGCAATTTCAAATTAGAGTTTCTGGTGGATATATCCATTATAGCACCCCTAAATAAAAATAAAAATTAGAGTAATGTCTGTCTGTGATACTAGTTATTTGGGAGATTTTTGAATTTTCAATTGCCGTCAAAGCTTTACAAGCTATTTTAATATATTCAAAATTTGAAAAAGTCTTAGCAGTTGTTTTTTTGAACATGGGTTAAAAATAGGTTATATTTTCGAAACTAAATTAGGCATTTATTATGAAAAGACGTAAAGTAAAATTATATAGCCACATAATTAGGCGGACGTATAACTGTATAATAGGTAAGAAATTCATAGAAAAATAGATAAATCGTAAATAAAAGCAGTGAATTTCTTTTCTGCTGTGTAGAAGTACTCTAAATACAGTCCTTGCTGAGGAGAGTAGATAAGAAACACAAAGTCACCACTCCGGCTTGGATAATGCAATTAAACTAATCCTTGGACTCCGGGGACGAAGAAACAAAAGGTCAATGGAGAGACGAGCCAGTTTTTATCTTTACAGTTCACCTGATCTCGTTTTAATGAGATTGACAAAGTCAGTCTTCCTTCAGGAACAGAGTAATTAGTTTATACTGTAATTGTTAATAAAAATAATGAACAGTTATAGTAGTTGGAACGTTTTGATGCGGATTGTTCTCCATGCTATTTGCTAAGGTCAAGTCAAACATAATTTATATATTATTTTATTTTTTTATACTTTATCATTGGTAGATTTGGCACTGGGTCCTATGCATCTCGGAAAGTAAAGGTCGGTTCTGGGGTCGCTGGAGGTCACGAATTGGGGATAGTTGTGAGCGATGGTCGGTGACTGTAGTGTCCTCTTGTGTGGATTAACGTCCGCACTATTGAATACTACGTTAATCACAAAGAGCATCCTCATATTTGGACCAGTTCGAAATTCATAGGCAATGGTACGGACTCCACGTTAAACTGTAAGTCACTTAGTTGCCATCGGCTGTTGGGCTATTAATTAACAGTCCTGTCTAAGGAACATGTTAGCCTTAATCAGTATCAAGACTGAAAGATCGCGCCACAATCATCTTACACTCCATGCTCATTCATACTTGACATAGAATACCTACAAGGTACCTTATGGTACGATCGCCATTTCAATAATCTAATCTAGTGTAAAACCAGAGTTTGTCAGGACGTTGGGTAGTAATATAACTAGAGGATTGATAATTTCCTTTTTAAGAGTAACTTTGTGTAGTATTACAAATATTGCAAAAAATTGCAAGATACAAATTACCGACCTTAAGAAAAACTACTTAACAGGTGTTGCGTATCTGTCTGGTGCTATTGTATAGGTACAAAAGTCACTGCATCCCTTATTTTCTCACAGTTCAACCGGAAAGATTATTGATTTGTCTAAAAACAAAGGTATATAAGCTACAAAGTTTGAGTAAAACGGATGTAATTGGATGCAACGTAATACATAAATTTTATATATATGCTTAATATTATTCTATTGATTTAATTCATATTTAACTTATTAACCTATGAATACTGACTGACTCTATAGAGTGTTTTAATATGAATATGAGTGAATATTGAATTTTATTGGGGTAATATATGACAAATGCAGTTCTATTAATTAATAAGAAACAGTCTATTATTTGCAGAGATCTATATTAAACTAGCGTATCCTGGCACGCGTTCCGTCGCCCAAATTAAATTTTTAGATAAATAAAGCTATTTTAACTCGCGTTCTTCATCCTTTCCGGCTGCTTGTTTTTCTGCAGTTTGTTTTGATTTGGCCAACATTCTGCCGAATGACGCTCTTTTTAGTAGCATCTGGTGAAAATAAAGTTTACCGATGAAATATTTTAAGTTATGATTCACTTATTACAAGGCGTACATTATTATTAAGTACGCAGTTATTAGTACAGTCTAATGCATTAACATTTTTATTTTAATTCAATTCTAGTGGCCTAAAAAGCCTAGGAGAAATATTTCCAGACAGATCTTATAAACAGCTGTGTTTTCAGGACTAAATACACGCACAGTAAGTTCATTAAATTAGAGAGCACTATAGCATAAAAGTTGTTTCTTGAATAAATATTCTCTATGCAGCACATTGAAAAGATTGTTGGAACCCGTTAGCCAATCATCATCAAGTATAAGGAGAAGCGGTGGTTTTGCGAAATTAAGGACTCATGAGATACTTGAGATCTGAGCACTAAAACTTGCCAAAGCTTAGAAACATTGTTCTTAATCGGATTGAATTTTGTTATAAACTTTGTAACGATATTCTTAACCAAAGTACTTGCAGCTTGCGTTTAGCTAAAACTTAAGATTTTAAACTGAAAGGAAAATAGTTTTTTAACTACTTTAGGAATGGAAAAATTTTTAACATAATTTTAGTAGTATGTTATATTATTTTATTTGAATATATTGTTAAAGGTTTTCAGAAATTTTTAATATTGATGGATACGTAACAGAGTAGCTTCGTGCCCATTTCAGAATCTGAGAGTATTTTAAAATATTTAATAAATTATATAAATCCTTCCTAAAAGATTTGTATTCGTAACTAGGCCAATATATAACCATCTAAATGTCTTTGTTCATTAGGACATTTATCGTCTTTGATTGAGTTATCTTTATATATATCATAATTCAAGGATTGTTTCTGAGAAGCTTAATGAAAATCCGTCCAAAAGGTGATAGGTGTTAGGTTTTACAATTTTAGTGTTCACAAAATTAACAGTTGTGATTTAATAGTTTGAAAGTTTTTTTAACTGTAATTTTTTCAAATTCAAACAAACAAATTTATTTTTTTATACAACCTTTAATAAAACATATTCTTTAATGCTATTTAAAATGTAATTTAAAAATTATTCTTTCAAAAATAATCATCCAATTTCTAACAAAAGAAAATAATTTAAATTAATGAATTGTTAGACACTTTTAGGGCATAAGCTCCCCCCCCCCACCAGGCAATACCAAACTTTTTTGATCAAGTTTTATTGGGTGAAGTAACTTTTCATTGCATACTAAGTTTCATTGAAATGGTTGAGAAATAAGGAAGAAATTGATTTTTATTACTCGTATTCTCCTTAAGAATAACATATCGCTCTCAAACAACAAACTGCGTTTACGATGAACATTAAATTGAACTTTTCTCTGTAACCGTTAGCCGTGGACTAAGTTTAAAATAGTATTTTTTAGTTTTTTAAGACGATTTTAATAGTGATAGTCAAATTATTTTATAGCACTGTTGTTTTAAAAGAAAATTTAAAATTGATTTTTTTACATTTAGCCTATAACCTTTAAAACCATTAGTTTTACATACATACAAAGGTGTCATATTATTTGGGACCTTAATAACTATAAACCATAAAATTGTAATAAAAGTTGTTTTAATAAAAGTGCCGATTTTGAGAAATATGTATTTTTCATATTAAAAAAATATTATATTATAAGGGTATTCATTGGTAGACAATCTTTAAAAATCAAAAATTCAAAAAAGTAATAAAACCGTTTAAAGATATAGCCAAAGTATATCCGTATTCCGAATTTCATATAAATCAGATGATTCGTGTGTGGTCTCGGGGTTTTTGCACAGACAGTTTTGTTTGATTTTGTTCTATATTCTCCCCATAAAGAAACTCACAATTAAGGCTACTGTAAAATTAAAAAAAGATAAAATGTGAATGTTCATCTTTAAGTACAAGTTTTAAAGTGTAGAATAGGATAAACCATCAAACCAATTTTGGGACTACCTTTAACTTGATGTTCGTAATTTCCCTACAACGCTTCGACGCTACATTACACTCCATAACACCCTTCCTGCAAACGGGAACTTTGTACCAATCAGTAAACATTCAGTTATAAACTAGCTAAAACAATGGATTTTTCTCCAAAATTGGGAAGAAAAATATGTTAAATACCTTTATGACAGAAGTTTTAAATGAAAATAGAGACAAAAACGTATTAAGGTCATATACTGTTTGAGATGGCCTTAAAAGATCATTTAAAAAAATTTGAATTGTTTAAATAAAAAATGTGGAATCGCTGTTTATTGATCTATGCCTTGGCAGTTGACAATACATTTGTTAAATTAATTACCTGTTTTTACTGAAATATATCATTATAATAAACTTAAATTGTAAGCGTGACACTATTTGAAAAAATGTTTTAACACAATTTTCACCGGTACACTATGACTGTTTTAACGTACGTTTTCGTTTGTATTAGCTTTAAAAATGTTCACCTTCTTTAACAAGAATAATATAAAAAAATTAAATAAAGTTTAAGTTATTAAAACATTCTTTTTAGTCTTTAAAAAATGCCAATATTTTTTCATTAGTAGATTACACACTTAAAATTCGATAGGGAAAGTGCCCTTAACATATGTTAATTTGATATATAGTTCACTAAATCTTTAGTCTTTACATACCGTACCTTTAACTATAATAATTTCTGTGTTTTATTTATGAAGAAATTTTTCTTGGTTTATTCTATTTTTTTTATAAAAATTAATCATAAAAAAGGAATATGAAGCACAATAGGCGAAGGAAAATTGCTCCAGTTCAAAGATGCTTTGTCATTTAACAATACGCCTGACTTACTGACCTAACGCTAGAAATTGTTTGCAGTTTAATTTCAGTTCCCAGTACAATCTGCCTGAACTTTATAGATGGCAGTCTTTAGCTGAGGGTATATTTAAACTGATTTGCAGTTCTCAATAAATTCTAACTGAATAAAGATCCTTCTAATAAGTCTAAATGAGGGAGTAATATTTTTTTAATTTTTCCAAGACTAGTAATAAACATTTACTAATGTTCAGCTAGGCATTAGTGTAGTTTTTAAATAATGTAACCAGTAATAAGCAATAAAACATGAAGTGAATGTTTTTAAATGGTACTTTATGAATAAAATATACAATTTAAAAAAGTTATCTAGCTATGTTGAATCCAACCAAGTGTCTGAAGTGTACTTAGTTAAGTAAAAAATGTTTGTAATAACTTCCCTGTGGGGAATGGGTTATATCATGGATATGTCTAAAGGGAATGTTTTCAGTTACCCTAAACAGCTGTTCTTATTCATGTATCAATTCAATACAATATAGCTCTAGTAGTTCCTATGGAAACATGTCATCTTACAAATTGCCAACACCACACCCCAGCGCTAAGACATATCCTAGTCAAAACGGAATTGGCTGGACATATTTTTGACATGGATTTGTCTTAGCTCTGGAGGGGTGTTTGCAATTTGAATGACCAAAATTTGAAACATAAGAACTACTACTTAGATAAACTGTAGATAAACAATCTACTCCGCATCTATTTTAATTCAATTGGATTCCCTTACGAAATAACGTATGTATATTTTTAATTAGTCCGGAAGTTTACGCTATTCAATGACAATAAGCTCTATTTTGAGTACAATTAGCCCGTAAGGACGGAAAATCTCTCCAAGTTTGATGGTAGGTTTAGGGGATTGAGAGAGCTGTAAAACCGATGTCAGCCCTTGACCTTGAAACTCCCTCTCCTCATTTTATGTTGAGTCCATTAATACTTTACCAGATTTATATTTTTTTATTTCTTACCCATTTAGCCTCATTATATTGAAGCTCAAGAATTTAATCGAATCATACACTATTTTATTCCTTATCGATCAAACTGATGCAGTATTTTTTATTGTGATAAAAATGATGCATAATTATTCTAAGATAATTCAATAAATATTTTGAATCTATAAAACAAAATCAGCCTAAAAAGAACTAGCCGAAGAAGATGTACAGTAACTTTATTAAACATTTGCTATAATATACGAAGGATAGGAAAACAAAGATTTTAGCATCTGTTTTTCTGCTGCTGTATTGCGTAAAGTAACTTTTACACCACTGAATAGCTCTGCCCCCTGTAACCGTCCTCGCATGAGTTGTAAAACTACAGTATATAAATAAAATTGTATCTGCACATTGCTCAAAGCTATTAGTATTTTAGTTATTTTTATGTTTCGTCCTTTAAAGAAGCCGAAATTAGTATTATCTCAATTTGTGTCTGTCTGTTTGTCTTTCTGTTTGTTAGTTTTATACCTAACATTCAAATTATTAGTAAATTGCACTGACAGCTCATTAGTTTACTTTCTAAAGGACGTAGATCAATTTGGTATATAAAGACATTCTAAACTGTCATCGGTTATATATAGGGGTTTTCGTTATTCCGGCATGTTTTCTTTCTTAAAATACCGCCCTAATGTATTTTAAGTAACCAAGGGAATCTCAGCAGATAAGAGTTAAGAAAATAAATTGTATTTTTATGATTTTTGGCCATAGGCGTTCTCGGTTATCCGAGCAAAAGCAGTATTGGTGGTGGGGCGGCGAACTGTTGGTTGTGTGTTACTGTAGTGTGACAAGTAGATGTGACACCTTCTACTCAATCCCGTCGACTTCGTTTTATTCGTCGTCTTCCTCCCTGTTCCGCGCCTTTCAACGTACCACAGTTAAATTTCTCTAAGCGTTGTTTCTCAGTGCAGTAATTTGTATAGGGCTGAGAAAAAGCCTCGGAGAATCGCCTTTATTTACTAAGGTGATTGAAATACTAAAACTTTGCAAAGCTACAGACTACAATTCAATTAATTATTGAAACTGCATTTCCAAGGGGGTGGCCTGCTGGGAGTCGGAAGAAATGTAATATATAATATAAGCATGGGATAATATGTTTGTCATTCAAAAGTGCTTGGTATACACAGTTTAATGCCTTTACACTAACCTTTTGATGACGGATCAAAAGGGTTGGTCTCGAAAAAAGTACACATTTTTAGGCTGGAGAAATTTGTGGGTGGGTGCTGGGATAAAGATACGTTGGCTACACTACTTCATTTTCTCTGAATTTTAATCCAGCTACTTCGATACTTCGGTCACGAATTGTGGATATTTGTGAGCGATGGTCGGTGGGAGTGGTGTTCTGTCGTGTGGATTAACGTCCGCACTATTGAATACTACTGTAATCCGCAAAGACCATCCTCATAATTAGACCAATTCGTAATCCAGAGGCCGTGGTTCGGATTCCATGTTAAACTGTAGGTCCCTTAGTTTCCATCGGCTGTTGGGCTATTGATTAACAGTCCTGTCTAAGGAACATGTCAGTCTTAGTCAGTAACAAAACTACAAAATCGCGCCACAATCATCTTACATTCAATCCTCATTCATACTTGGCTTAAAATACCTACCTTGTGGTATGGTCGTAATTTCAAATAATCTAATCTAATCTAATCTAGTCCGCCATCGCTGTGACACTGAAGAGGCCTAAATTTTCCTCCAATGACAATATTAAAAGGGGGTATAACCGTAACCGATCACAGAATCGTTGAGATCCTACCAATTAAACTTATCCTAATTGATTCTCTCGTTTTCACGCAGAAAAATCTCAAATTTCTTCGCTAGTTATTTCTAAATGAATAATAATAATAATAAGTAGATAAATGTTTGCTAAATTTATGAATTCATATATGCAAAGAAGTTTAGAACATACTAATACTCCTGATGGTGTATGATACATAAATACCAAAAATGTTACAGTACATAATAACACTATAAAAACTACAATTATTATTACAATATATGCTTGTATTCATTCATACTCTTACTTACTAAACCCCAGGGCCATGCAAATCCAAGAAGATATTTGTCTACATCTACAAA
This sequence comes from Nephotettix cincticeps, assembly GCA_023375725.1. Classification (NCBI taxonomy): domain Eukaryota; kingdom Metazoa; phylum Arthropoda; class Insecta; order Hemiptera; family Cicadellidae; genus Nephotettix; species Nephotettix cincticeps. The sequence continues at coordinate 127,153,980 of CM041791.1, read as the reverse complement.
GCCCCTCATCTTTCTTAATCTTACGGGTTTTTATTTTACTCAGTTTGATTACTTTAAAATATTTTAAGTACATGTAATATTGTTTGGCAGGTGGAGCTAGTGGATGTACACTTCGGCACAGGAGGTGACGTTCTCCAGGATCCCCACAGGTTTGCCGACCAGTTGGAGGAGATACGGCAGTGTTACCAAGTCTCCCGTGGCTGTTTCTTTTTGGTAATTACATATAGTACTGTTGTGCCTCAGTACATTTAAGGATATTTTTTGAAACAAGTTATTCCTACAGATTTAAGAACAAAGATAACTATCACCCCTTCAAAGGGTTTGATTTGCAAAATTATTGTTTACTCAATGAGGGCCACATGTCATTTCCCTTAAATTTAAGTTTATTTATTTTACTAAATAAAAAAATGCCTATTAGTTATTGGTGTTGCTTATAGAGGAATATTCCAATAGAGCCCACCACATTTTTGTTACTATCTATATAAAACAATTAAATATGGGAAAATCATTATTTTTAAGGTCATAGTATTTTAAATCTATATTTTAAAACCAACTAACTACATTTATTCATACGATTCACAACATTTCTTAAAGGAAAGCTGTCTAGACCCAAGAAATTTTGTTGGACATCCCCAGCAATTAATAACTAATATACCTTACTTTATATTAGTTTGAAGTTAATGCTTAAAATACCTTACACACAATAATGATTTAAAAAAACCATAATGAATCATGATTAGATTTAGGTATAAACTAAATAAATAAAGCTCACTTAAACATTGTCACTCAAGGTGTTATCAATCCTCCATCATCAACATAGATATTGCCTGGAATGTCCAAAGACAATGTAGCTGCCAACCACAGACTACAGCAGGATCTTCAACTTGACAACTAACTTGTAGCTAACTTTTGATTGAATCAATCGAGAACTGCTTCCAAGGGCTGACCAGACCACTTTATTGACTTTATAGCTTTACAGGACAACCTGTTCGTTTCAAAATAACTTTTTAATTATGGTATTTACCACTATTAAAAATCCCTTGGAATGTGCCACTGAATGTGAGAATGAACAGTACTATAGTTGTAATATTTTATTTACTTAATTTTACCAACATATTCAAATAGAAGTAAGCACCAAAGTTAGTCTAATTCAGAGAATAACCAATAACATGTCCAATGTGACCTTTGACGTGTTTGAAGCAACACTCGTGCCGTTTTTGAAGGTCTTACATGAATTTGGAGAAGATTGGTTATTTCAGACTCCTGACAAACATTATTATTTTTCCTTCAGTTGGACAGTGGTAGCTGGTGGGTCCTCAAGGAAAATGTTTTTCAGTCAGTATCAGGCTTTTTCAGCAGGGGAACAGGCTGGGTAAGAAAGGTTTGTCCTTAGAGATATCAGGAGGTATTTAAAACACAAGATTCTTGAAGAAAAGCTGTTTTCTAAGGTAGAGTATCAGCTTGTGCCATCTTGCTGAAGCCATTGTAAATTAAAAGGCAGGTTTTGGGCACAAAAACCTGAGGTCTCCTAAAAACCTTGAATTTTCATTATTATCCTCAAAAAAGTATGGATTAATTATGCTGCTCCCTATTACAGTTTACAGTGTGCCAAACATGCGCATATTATGCTGTGGCTATGGCATCTGTACAATAATATAAAGCTAACAAACCTAAGAAAACGTTTTGTACTTGTTTATGAAAACATTAAGAATGAACACTTGAGAATCATCTCAAACCAGACATCATTCCAGAAATCAGGTCCTTCAACGCACAATGCTAAAATTGTAGCACAGATCACCCACACACCCGATTCTGTATGACTATAAATAATGCACTACAATAAAAACGTTCTGATGCAATTGTTTGAGCAGTGATAAAAAAATATTATTAAATAAAACTGTCGATAATTAATATTTACATGTGGTAACAATTAAATTTTACACAGATAAAGAAGAAAAATATTACAACTGAATCAATTGTAGTAGGGCCTATTTTTTATTTTAGTCTACATGTGTATTACATAATTTAATCATCCGTAGCACCAGAGCAGCGAAGAGTGTAGGCTATATTTAAGAGTTGTTACGAGTTCTTTTAACTTTAATTTCGGAAACACATACACTACATAAAAACATGAACCCGCAAGTAAAAGGTGAAAACAGTGTACTAAGGTTATGAGAATTACTCACAGTATAGCCTTAAGTCACCTAATACCAAAGAACATATCCATGTTCTTTGCTAATACATATTAATTTCACTTGTTACTTGCTTTCTGGTGCAAACTCACTGGGGTAAAAAATTGAAGTCTCAAGGCTAATCAAGGCAATTAAGTAAGTGTTATGTTTTGTACAAACCTGTCAAAAGTATTTCATCCAATGAAAAAACAATGCTGTTGACATATTAAATTAAACACACTAAGAATAATGAAAATTAGTTAACCCAAATTATGTTATGAAATTTATACGTTCATCAAAACTAATGATTTCCGAAAGAACTAATTTGATAATATTTTGAGTTTGTCAGTTTGTTAGGGTCCAAGATATTGAAAAGATACTTGAAAAGTATTCAAAACCTTGGCTGTTCAACATAAGATTTAATTTGACCTTATTTTATAATATTTTGAAGCTAAGAGCTATTCATACAATCCAGATTTAAGTTGTATCATCAAAGTTATATTTTTGCATTGTCTATAATGTTTGATAAGGTATTTATAAATAATGAATTATAATATCTCTTGAAACTCCATAGTTTTATAAATTTATGAAATATCCAGCCCACATCAATAACCGGGGTTTTGATCTTTTTACCAAAGTTTTTGCTTTAGAAATGGTAAACTGAGCATGATTTTTTTAATGCAATAGCTTCAGTATATGTTATAAAATAAATTGTTTTACATAGCTGACCATGAAATTAATGCTATTTACATGAAATGGTTTTATTTTTAAATTGTAAATTAGTTTTTAGACTAATTGCTTGTATTAAATAAACATTTTTCTGATGATAATTAACTGGAGGCTTTTTTGGTTGAGAAATTTAAATTGACTACTTGATGAGGCGCTTCGTTAGAAGTGATTAAAAGAGCATGGGGAGAGGGGTAAGCTCTTTAGTTGATTGAAGCTGTCTGTTATTTGGACAACTCTCAAGCATCTGATTGCCATTATTGTTAGATTTACTTTAGCTTAAACTTCCCATTGAGAAAAGTTACTTTACATCACGTCTTATCTTATACAACAGAGCAAGTTACACATTGAGTTAATGCAACTTATTCAAGAGTTTTGGTTCTTTGTCTTGAAGAAGCTGACTTGAAACGCTCATGATTTACTTACCTCCATTACCACTGCTTCATTTTGTAATGGAACTGCAAAACAGTGTGATACTTTAGGAATAATATATATTAATAAAATCTGTAAAATTGATACTCTAAAATAATTTACTACCCTTTGCTGTAAGTGAATACATCTATCAAGACTCAAGTATTTTTCCTCGTTGACTTTTCCAAAAAAGTCACACAGTATTTTAATTTATAACATGAATGCATTATCATTAAAGCAAATTGATAATATATGGGTCACATTTTTGAGACATAAAATTACAAAAAGATTAAAACAATACAAAAGAGTTAAAATCCAGTGAAAGTAAAGAGATTCAGAAGTTTGGTTTTGATATAGCTATTTGTCTAACTAGAGCGCAAAGTATGTCATATCGCACAAGAGGTTCATACGTCATGAAACACATGACATGTCATATGTCATGGCCCTTAAAGAACTTAGAGGGCGGCCATAACAGTTTGCGCTCGTATTACACACAAGATTTTTCCTACAATAATTAGGTCATTGAGGTTATGTTTGATTTTTCCGCTGGGATAAATGTAAACATAACTTTTAGATTTCTCCGGTAACCTCAGTTTCATTGCGCAAAACCGGAAGTTTGTGTTGTAGGAACGGTGACTGTCTATCAGCTGACTGAGCGCATGCTATTGGTTAGTTTCATATAGATTTTGAGCGTTCTGCGCATGTGATTGGCCTTTCCCGCACTAGGGTGGGAATGAGATCATATCCACCCTAGTGCGGGAATGAAATACTTATACGTTCTGTCAACAGTGTGAAATGTACCTGTTATCGTGCGGTTGTAGGAAATGATTTTTGAACTGTGTTAATGTGTTGTATTATGTCATCTATAATTCTCATATTGCCAATGGATTTCAATGTTAAACAGCTAAGTCCGTAATGAAAACTCATCGTTTTTCTTCCTAATTAGGCTCTACTGACAATACCTAAACTGAAAAAGCTAAATATAAGTTTAGTGTTAAGGTCATCTAACATTTTTTCACTTCACAGCTGAAAAATATTTTTTGCAGGTGCTAATTGGAAATGAGAGACAAGACTGCCCATTACCTGTAACCTTTACACAAGAGGACTATGAACAGCTGACTGAAACTGCCAAACAGCTAAATTTGGAGGTCAACCTGGTCCATCATTGCTACAAATATGATGGCTCAAATTATCATCTCGTTCAGGAAAGGTGTGTTGTATATGTTTTTATATTCTAACCATATTTACATTTAAGAGGTAGTTGTGATTATGAAAGGTATAATTGATTTTGCATAATAAATGGGAGTTGTAGAAAAATTGATACATAATTCTAAGCAAGGCCTTATTAGATGAAAAATCAATGTGAATATTAAGTTCAATTTCTCTTGTTTGAACAGTACAGAGCAGGCTGAAGTGTTCAGTAAAGCGTTCAACATCCTGCGGGCAGCGGCCCAGGACCTGACATCAAGGACACCCCCCGTCACATTCCCTCAGCTACTCAGGTCTGCAGTAGAACATCAGTTCCACACCGCTCTAGGTCAGTGCCCTAGAACACTTTATATCAGCCTATGATATTTTAAAATCAATCAGAATATCCTGTCCTTAAATACTAAACTTTGGTTTAGCCTGCTCTCTACTGCTTTTCATAGTTTGATTGACTTTCTATTTCTATACTTTCTATGAATCAGTACATTTCCTTTACCACATTTGGAATAATTTTTGTTTTTTTCCAGTTATTCATCTGTCACAGAGATAGGTAGTCAATCATTCATTAAGTCATTGTTTTGTTAAAGTCTAAATAAATCTCTATTACCACTTCTAATATTATCATTTCTTAAAATACTATTCACAATACAATACAACATAACTATTTCCCATTATTTTAACCCCAGTATATGTGAAGAAAAAGTTTGATTACTTTTGATGGTATTTAATGATTATTCATCAGGATCATTAATTAATAGATGATCAAAATAAACTGGTCTTATAATATCATGGATTGAGCCATAACCCTTCACATTATGAAGCAGGCTCTATAACTTACCAACCAGCCTTTGTTTCATTATAAGACTTATAGTTACAGTATTTATTGTGTTGTAGACCTTGACCCAGATCACATAGTTGCTGTGGTGAGGGAATTCACCGACTGTCCGGAACCCAAAGATCAAACGCTCAATGACTTCAAGCAAGTGGTTGTGTCATCACTTCCAGAAGAAAATATCCTCCAATTTGTGTGAGTTTCATCAAAATTCCTGTTGCAATTTCAAGTCTTAACTAACTTTTGCATATAAATTTAATAAATTTTTAAAATCTGAGTTTTGGATTTGAAATTATATTTTTAAAGACATTTTACTGTAGTGAAACAACTCATGAAAAGTAGTTTGGAATTTTGTTTCTTTTATGAGCAGTCTATGTATTGAGTGCTAGTTTATATAAGTAACTATTTTCAGTGATATAAATCCTTAAAATTCATATTCTATATGAATATTATTATTATTTGAACACTTAAATATTAACTTTGTTATAGAGTGCCATGGAAAAATAGTGGGATAGACACAGAGTGGCCGGAACATGACACGTACCTAACTGACTTCCAGGACGTTGCCACCTCCTTGCTGCAGAGTCTCATCAACAAGAGCATAGAGGAGAAACCTGAGATCAATGCAAAGACTAAACAAATACAGGTGGGTCTTTACTTTTAAGAATGCTCTTGCTCTTTCATGTTTTTTATAAACTCAAATATTAGGGACATGATATCTGATTATCATCTTTCTAGCAGAGTTGATTCATATACGAAATTGGTACTTTTGTTTATATACAAAAAGCCAAAATATATAATAAAAGCACAAAGTAGTAGAAGTTTGTACGAGCTCATATTCTTTCCCTGACTTAAAATTGAGTAATATCAATTCATTTCAGTATAATAAGTAAATTCTTGATTTTTAAAATACCTATAAACACGTTCACTGCGGATCCGAGTGGTGACATGTAGGTTAAAATCAAGATGGTGGATCTAGCGATGTAGATTGTGTTGCCACCGTTAGGATCTGAGAGAACTACAACCAGCTTTGTTATAACACAGTATCTATTTCTGTATGGGTCCAATTGGTTGATTTTAAACTACACTGGCCGCTCCTCGCGAGGAACAGGGGTTTCGGGCGCCGTAGGGAACGTGTTAAAGTCGTTTCCTAAAACAGGATATCATATTTCAGGGTGCTTTATTTGACTTTATATGAAGGCCGAGTGTGATGATTTTGGTAACGTAATATATCTTGTAACTAACACAGTGCTAGCAATTTATTTGTCAGATCATTAATTAATAGACTAATAATCAAAGCCAGCTGGACCTTGATATTCCTGATACACCTAATGTCATATATATTTTCAGGAAGTGTTCAAAGAGGCGTTATTCCACCTGGCGCTGTGTAACCAGTACACATGTGGGCGGCTACCAACGGTCGAGTGGCGTGGAACGCCGACCCTTGACCGCATACGCGACCTCATGACAGGGGCGTCTGCTAGGCACGGGCCCATACTGGTACAGGGTGGTTATGGCTCAGGCAAGACTTCATTGCTGACCACAATCTACACTGAGTGTGAGAGCTGGTTTGGTCGAAAAGTTATGAAAGTAAGTGTCTTGACTCAAATTTTGCTTAGTAACAGCTGCTGTATCATATAATGAATCTTTTTCTAACCACGCAATTAAGTCTGCTGATCTGTTAGATAAATAATCATTCTAAATACAATTTGAACAGTATTTTATGTCCAATTCAATTTTGGACACAATAAAAACCATTAGACATATTAGAAAGATGACACTAGCAGGGTACAGCAAATAAAGTTGTAGTTGAATAAATGTGCTTTTAACTGTCCCCTACACCAAGCTATAATTTCACCATGTTCAGATAATGCTGTAAATCAACACAATGTCTTTCAAAAGGATCTATGGTTTCTAGTTAATAAAAATTTTGCTGTGTATTAAAAAAAACACTCTTACCTGTGTTTTCTGGAAAATGAGCTGTTTTAGAGATTGAGTGATGGCCTCCACAGGATTATTTGGGTGACAAAAATCATCTTAGCTCTATATTATGCAAAATATTATTTCTTCAGGCAGTCTTGCCTAGCAGTTTTGGCAGTATCCTACTATACATTACCGTATTAGTCTGTACTCTAACCTTTGTATTTTTGTCCTGACCAGGAGTGTTAGATTTGGGTTTTTCAAATCTAAATTTCTAAATTATTCATTTTCTGGCTTGAATATTTTTATGTATTGTTGCGCAGAACATTTTTGTTAAGTTATATACTGTGGTTGTGCCTTATGCCTACCACCTATCGAAAAGGTAATTGTAGCTGCCATTTTAAGAACTATAAACAATATCATCGTTTAGAAAGTAGTAGTTAGTTTCTTTCTATTAAATTAGAACTAAGGCATCTGAAAAAATGCATACATCAAATTAATGTACTTTTCTTTATTCAAAAATAATATATATTTTGCAACATGCTTCTTAAAATGCTTCATTGAATTTTTTAATGGTAGGTGCTGAGGTTCTCTGGAATCACACCTCGCTCCTCGTACAACCTGGAACTGCTGAGGATAATCTGTGAACAACTGTGCTTGCTGCTGCAGCCAGCACAGTCCTCTCTGTGTGTACCACAAGACGCCAGCTTTGATCCCCTCTATATCAACAACTGGTTCCAGACATTGATACGGAGGTACTGCACAGATGTGGGCTTGGATATTAGAAATTATGTTTTGAAGGTTTTAAATACTTTATTAGATGATGACAATGAACCTCATGAGTTATAGTTAACCCAATGTTTAATTGAGTTCTTACCCTATATGACGGCTGTCATTTAGCCCATCCAGCCTACATAGTATGAGTTTTTCATACACAGCTGTTGGAAGAACTAATTTATTTAAAAATTGATGGTATTGTAAAATAAAATAAAATAATTTAAATATTAACTATATTATCGTGGTCAGTTCATATCAATCACATTTTCCAGATTTGATGAGGAATCCCAAGAGCGAGACCCAGCGGAAAGCCATCTGTTGGTGATTCTGATTGACGACATCCACCGTCTCAACCCTCTGGACTCAGATATCGTAGCGGCACTGTCGTGGCTCCCCATCAACCTGCCAAGGAACGTCCACATCATTGGCACCACACACACATCGCCTGACGTACTCAAACTGACTCCAGTGCAGCGAGAGCGGTTCAAACACTCAGAGTGCTACATTGAACTCCCTCCTGTCACAGGTATTCCAGTTAACGTTAAAAATACAAGTGCCTTGGATTAATCTTTGCATTATTTTGGAAGCTTTATATTTAAAAACTTTTATTGTCATATAAGAAAATTACTACAACTGAGTATCTATAATTTTTAAAGTGGTTCTGTTTCACAAAGAATAGGTTTTTGAGAATTTGAGATTATTAACTTTATTATTAGTTTTGGTACCTCCTAGTATTCTGTAGGCCTACCGAAAGCAGAAAAAATTTGAATGTTTACTCCTCAGTTAAACGTTCTAGTGGACAGTTTATACAATTTATATGTTTTGCTCCTCCTCCAGAGGACTTGGAGCGACAAGCGGAGGAGGCTCTGGAAGCGGTGGAGGCCCAGTTTGGCATGGCCGCCATGTCTCGGCTTGGCTCCATGCTGACAGCTGCAGAGTTCGGCCTCAGTGAGACAGAGTTGCTGGAGCTGTTGATGCCCACTGCTGGGCCAAGCACTGCGGAGTTGCTGCTGCAGGACGGACAGTACAACTTCTCCACCTTCACCATGGTGCGCCGCAGTATCGGTCAGTGGGCTTGTGCATCTTATGACTTGTGATCGATCTATTGTTGTCACAAGGGTGGTTATTCATCCCTCTACTGTCTATTGTTATAGGATGAGCTTCGATATTAGAACTTATTTTCATAAAAATTTGTCAGGTGTGGGTATATTTGCTCGAGATTCAAATTGAAAGAGATTATTGTAACAAACTCCAAGATTATATTGCAGATTAATTTCTGTTCTCAAGATTTTACTATGAAAGATTCTATTAAAGCTAATTTTCTTCATCCTGAAACATGAAACTATACACAACTATCTACAGCCTTTGTACTCAATTTGACTATGGTGTATGAGACATTTTAATATTATATAAATTCTTCAATATTAAATTCACCCAATCTGAATAAAGCATAGCATATTGGCAGAGGTGAACACTGTGGTATTTTTGATCTCAACCTTTGGAAAGATGAAATTTATTTTTGTAAAGATCTATCTCAAACCTGAAAAAAGGAAATAAATACAGCTTTATACTGATATAAAGCTTCAGGTAAACTTAGCGAGAGGAATTTGCCAACACTTTCAATAGAGTCCAAACTAGTTGTAATGCCCCTAATGAGAACATTTTATCCTATAGACTGAGCACGGCCAAATTTTCCAATAGGCCCGGTTCTATGGGTGCAAACTTCTAGGGGGGGCACAGCCAAGAGGAAAGCAGTTTTTGAAAAGTATCTATAAATAATAATAAACAACATAATTACATACATATTTTTTGGACTGATGATCAGGCTAATAAAGCATTTTGTTGTTCATTGGAACAGATAATTGTTGGTAGATTTAAATTCTTTTTCAACATGATTTATCAACTTTGTAACAACATTGATCTCAAACATGGGAGATCTGGCTGTTGGAATGTAGATGAGCAGTACACATCGTATTGCCTGGCTCGGCACTGGGGCTGCTGCTCAGAGTGATTAGGGGCGCATGTACAGGCCAGTGTTTATGTCAAGCTAGTGTCTTATCTGTCAATGTCGTTATCAATGCGGACCGAGAATAATTAATTGTGTTTATGACGTATTTTGTTGTGTGTGCACCAGCTCAAAGTATTATTGTGTAACAGTTATTATTAGTCTAGTGTTTTTGCATAATGAGTCAAAAAATAAAACCAAGTGGTGCAAAATTTAGAAAAAATGTGCGAAAAATTAAGAGGAAGAGGAAGAACTTATTAAGAAAATTCCAAAAATCGCCTCATTATGTATATACCTTCTTACCAAATATACATTATAAATATATTTCTTGTTTGCTGTGTTTCTTAGCATAAACCTTTTTAATTAATGTCTATTACAGTTACAGATTTTGTATTTATCCCCCCAAATTTCTAAATTAAACATAAAATAAAATTAAAGTTATTCACTAAATTTTTAGTAATGCATTAAGGGAATTTTGTTAAGACTTGAACCAAGCATGGTGTTTTAAGGAAAATAACTTGAACCAGACTAGGTGGCGGAAAAAAACTGTTGCGCATACGGGTGCCAAAATGCTAAATCGAGTCCTGAAACTGAGTGTGGTCTGATCTATAATAGTAATCACATGTTATAGGTGAAATTTTTACCTATTTTTGAAATTACATTATCGTGTAGGCCTATGATGACAATATGTTTATATTTCAATACAAAAATAGTCTGTTAGCGACTTAAACGTAAAAAATAGATTAAAACCTTTTTTTATTTTTAGGTCATTTACTTCTGGAGAAATTTATGAGTGGACGTATTCTTCTCTGCTGGAGATATGAACTATTGGCTAAAGTAGCCAAGAAGCGATACCTCACAAGCCAAGAGATTACGAGATCAATTCATGGGGATATTGCCAATTTGTTCTTCAGTGATTTCCCAACCGACTTAGAACCAATTAAGGTTGAAGAAGCTCGTAAGTCATTTTAAATAGTTCGCAAACCTTTGTTGAGGTTACCATTATCTGCGTGTATTTTAAAAGTAGTATAAGACTTAAATGTTTCTACCAGGATATTAATTTTTCTTAATATTAGCCTACATGGATGCACAATAATATTACCTACTGTTCTCTGTGGATTATAGTTCTTTCCCTTTAGCCATGTTTATTTATTTTTATACTATAACTTTGTGTCTCCTTTTATATAATTTGGGGTACTAGTGATCAATCGCACCCTCATTGGTTCTTGTCCTTATTCACCCGTGCCACCCTCACACTCTCCGCACTATATAATATGATGATTTTTCTCCCCTATTCACAAACTTTGACGTCTTACTTACTGAACTTAGTCCCTCCATGTACTTCCCCTGCTACTGCCCTTTTTCCCTCCAGCTTGTGATATTCTTACATCACTTAAAAAAAAATTCTTCGGTCTTGCATTTTTGCATGGTTTTTCATCTATTTATCTGAATTTTAAAACTTACATTAGTTTTTTCTATATGAACCTGTATTTTATGAACAAGATCCAATCACGATATCCCGTTTGACAATAATTAGTGTTCCCGTCAACCCCGTTACCAATAAGGTCATGATCGTCCTGCACCACTTCAACACCAGCAGGACATAATTAATAATCGTATCTTGGATAGTAATGAAAAATAGACAAAATACTCAAAACAACAACCCAAATCTATATAAATAAAATTAGAGTTTTCTCTGTACATTGCTCAGAGTTATTTTTTTTACCTATTTTTACGTTTTGTGCTCTAGAGAAGCCAAAACAAGTCTTATCTCAATTTATGTCTGTCTGTGGCCCTCCAGGACAGGATTTTATGTCGTCTTCTACGAAAAAACAAGAGAACTGATAACAATGAAAATTATTTTATGCATTCTTTACATTCCAGAGACATGCTTAAAGTTGTCAGCCGCCCCTTGAAAAGTAAATAACGAGCATTCAAAAACCCACTGCTATATTAGTCGCATTTTAATTCCAATTTCAATAAATAACCTATTGCTAATAATCAGCTGTCTTTGTAGTTTAATGGTTTAATACAAAGAGAAAAAAAGTTCGCAAATTAAAATCGATATTAGTTAGTTTAAATTAGCCTTTGATTTTAAACCCAGATGAAATCATGCAATATTAAAAAGTTATTTTAACGTATAGGGTGTAACTAATTTTAACAATGGTATAAATGTTCTAATCTATTTAATTTTAATTTAATTATTTATAATTAATTACTATTTAATAACAACCCATACAAATTTATTTATTTACAAAAATCATATGATTTTTATATAAATTAATTTGGAATAGTTGTAACAATTTCAATAGATCACTTATCTAATTAAGACTCTTCATTAATTCAATCAATGATCCAGAAGCAGATATAAATTGAATTCATTGCTCTGTTACAGTTGGTCAAGTGGAGGAAGGCAAGCAGACGCCGTTCCAGTCTGCCTTCGTCACCAACGACGTCACTTACAGCTTGCGCCATGTGGAAGAGTCATGGATTCATTTGCTCAAAGCAGGTGGCCAACTTCAGTTTTTAACGTTAGTTTATGGATTTATTTTTCATTCTTTTTTGTTTCCTCTGTTAACTAAAGAACTTATTTTGTGACTGGATATTATTCAGATAATATTGATCAACTTTAAAACTAAATACAAATTAAGTAGCTCATTATTCATGATAGCTGGTTAACGTTATCATCACTGCCAACAGTATCATCTATATAGTAGTATAATTAAAATTCCAAAGATTTAACAAGCCTTATCCAACCTGTCCCTATAAAGTCAAGGGTTTCCTCATTCTCCTCTTTATGCTATAGTTGTTTCTACCCCACTATTTAAGCATTTCTTCAGTTGTCTTTTCAATATATTCTTTCTAACAATTTGTCTTAAAAACTAAGTTTCAGCTACTCTTGCTTGTTTCATCCAGTTTTTAATCTTCACTAAACACTCGAAGTCGTTCTTGGCTATCCGGTTTTAATTTCTCTCACCTATATGATACTATAAGGAGAAAGTTTATTGCTGTTTTTCTATTTTTACATTCAGAATGTTATAAAGAATTTAATAATCTGTTGCTGGTATTCAAATGTCTACTTTATTATATTCTGTTGAGTTATTTTATTCTTACAGAAACAGTAATCACTTCAGTAATGGTCTTGATAATGTCTGCCATCTTCTTCTCTGTTGTCCTTCTCGATAATTAACAAGACATTATCATGATTCCACAACAAAACGTACATCAACATACGAAATAGAAATTCATGATAAAGGTGTATACTAAAATAATAGTTAGTAAATGAACTTTTATTGCCTAGGAGAATAAAAGAACAGGGATACTGTATGTTTAGTAATTCGCAAAAACTTGTGATCCATATAGCGTTTCAAACTCTTTTCCAAAATTAACCATTCAATATTATGATTTCATTTCAAAATTACCTTCACAGAGAGTCAATAAATTACCAAACCATTACTTTTCCTTTCAACTTGTTACATAAATATTATGAGCTAAAAAAAGTGGAGGTATTATTAAAACCGTTGATTTCAATTATAATATGTATTTGTTTAGTTCTCAACAACCTTTTAAGAAGAAAAAATATGTATCTTTTTCTAATTTCAGGGGATAGTAAGCGCCTGAAACAACTGACAATATGCAACTTTGACTGGCTGCTAGCGGCAGTTAGGACAATCTCTGTGAGCTATCTGCGATCAACGTTGGAGCATGTCAGGTAATTGGATACAGTAGACTCAGTTTATGTGTGGTATTTAGGTTAGGTGAGAAGAACACAGGGGCGTCTTTGATGGGATTATTTTAATATATGAACTCCGCAGTAACGCGGAGCTTCATCTCCATACTAAGCGATTTCCAATTAACAATTTCCATTGCTTTATGAATTACTTGTCACGATACACACTGTTCTCAATTATAAGTAAAAGCCACATTAGGAAGTTTAATCAATTTACTTATTCTCATTATTTTATCCTTATCTCTTATTATTGAGAATAATATAGGTAAGGAGTATCTGTAAGTAGTTGCTGTGTGTAGGTGCTACCTGCTGGACAGGGATGTGGAGCTAGTATACTACACGGTGCGCAAGTCCAGTGACGTGTTGACAAGAGACACACTTCAGCTGGCGGCTCAGATCATCTGCTGGCTGCGGCCCGTCGCAGGTAAAGTCTAACTCAGACATGAAATAGTTACCAAATTCATTCTACCTCAGGGACACTGAGGCAACCATTGCTTGCTGTTGTTACACTGATTTTGAAAACTATCAATAAATTCACATTACTGTATATAGTAACAATTTTATTTAATAACTGGTGAGATATTTTTTTTATTTGTCACAACTATATTCATGAGGCAATCAATTAAACAGTTGTTTTGACTGCTCAATAAAGCTACATGGGGCTGTATGCCGACCCCCAGCTTATACTTACTCCTGGTATTATAATCATGATAAAATTCATTAGTATCACTTTTATTAAAATAAAATTAGTTATTGTGTATATTAAGCAGTTAAAATATAAATGGCTTCTAAATTCAATAATATTTATGTCCCTAAACAATGGTTTACTATGAGACCTCATGTTTACATTATATGTTATCTTTACTGCACTTTCCTGTAATATAAAATAGGAAATATAAAATAGTACGGTATGTGCTGCTGTCTACTTAAACCTAAATTAATTCAGCAGGTGAGAATTCAATGGTGGTTAATATTACTAATTTTAAATGTTATTTTAAAAATTAGGCTATTTGATCATTCAACTTGACAGAAAATGTTAAGGAGGACATAGCCAATGAACAACCTTTTACCTTTCAGGTGGATTTTTTCTTACACAGTCCTAGCTTAATTTATAATTCACAGCTCCCTACCTGGCTGGTTTGAAACACACACACACACACACACACACACACACACACATATATATATATATATATATATATATATATATATAACTAAATATATTTATTCTGTAGAAATAACACAACACAAACCTGTATTTACCACTGTGACCAGTCCTCTTTGATGTTATAGAGAGCAGTGGGGCGCTCATGTCCCGTATGATCCTGGCCGCCATGGCTTGGTGTGACGGCTATACCGACCCCCTTCTGGTGCCCCTCAACGGCTGGCTGCAACCACCACTTCCACTGCAGATCAAGAGTATGTTTAAGGGAAACTAAAAATATTTTAATGCAAAACACTTGCAAAAGTTTTATGTAAAATAACTCTAAAGGGTCTCTGTCTCAATCCAGTAAAAAAATGGTACTTGCATGGAGCTTAAGCAATCTTTTAAAAAAAGTATTGAAACAGTTAAAACATCAATAAATAATCAATGTTTTTAGTAAAAAGCCAGTTTTACACATATCAATATTTTTTTATATCGACAAAATGTTGTTTTAAGAGTAAGATCACATTCCATTTGAAAGGTTTTTTTAAATAAAAGCAATGGTGAAAACCAGAGGTTTCTTTCTATCTAAAGATATAAAACCATGAATGGTATTATTACGAAACTATCATGGATTTTGGACAGACTCTTTTAAAAACAATTTTTTATTTTAATTTCTTTTATATGTCATAAAATCCTTTTAAATCATAGGAAACTCCCATACTTTTCCCTAACTCTGTATTTAAGCCTATACTGGGTGGTTGTGTTCTTTTATTTTGACTCTTTAATCGTATACCAGAGGATATCTTGAAAATGAAGCAACCTTTTGATTTTTGACTGCACCAAATTGTTTTCAGGGTAAAGGCAGTATTATTTGGTATGCTGTATGACAAGCTTCTATAATTATTATTTCAAAGTTTTATTCTACTTCTTAGTCCTCATGGAACTTCCATTTTTTCAATTACGACAAAAATTAGGGTATGTATTTAGAATTGCATAGTTAAAAATCATTTTAAATAGAAATTGTAGAAAACTGGCAGGGGGAGGGATTTTAAAACCCTATGTATATAGTCGTCTTCCTCTAACAAGGACACCTCACGACAGGACCCCTGTCCAGATTTTAAAAATTCCAGACCATCCGGCGGTTTTATGTATAAAAAACCATAACATCGTCACATATATTATAATATTATATAAATAATTAAATATACATATATATATATATATATATGTATAAATTACAACCTATAACAATATACAGTATCTCTATAAATCACATTTTTAGCCAATTTTAAAGTGTACTTACCCAAACATTACAGGTTTTTGTTGCCAAATTACTGGATAGTAGTTTTTTGTGACATAGGAATGAATATGAAATGATACAGTGCTGCACATAGAAACTTTACAAATTTATTTTACAGCATGAAAAAACATAACTTTAACTTTAGATTAATAAGATTATCTCAACTGTATTTACTATGTATAACCTAAGTACAATAAGAATCATAGCTTTACAATAGTGTACATATTTTTATAAATCTTATTTGCTTCTGCTTTTTCGCCCCAACTTTTTTCTTGAACGCATAATCACACTATTTCCTCATAAACATTACATCCACACCTGATGAGCTGATCTGTTGCTCGGCGAAGGTTGTTGCCAGTCTCAGTGCTCCCATTTGCATGAGTCAAATTTCCGACACTAGGGCTGCCATTTCTATTCAAGGTGATAGTGCCATTCACTATCGTCATTTTCTTCTTCCTGATAAAGGACTATTCCAACGATTTTGTTGTCATTCAAGATTTTAGCCAGCTCATCTGTCCATGAAATCCATTTTATCTAACAAATAAACTCACTAATAATAATGTATATCTTAAATTTTAATCACACAAACACTATAATACAAAAAGTAAAAACAACTGCACTGTACCAAACGTAATAATTATTGTCAAATTAACTATTAACTGATGTTTGTGATGTTATTTGTTTATATTTAATCCGGATATAAACAAACACGTTCCACGAGTCCACTGTATTATACTTTAGAGTTATTTCTACCTAATTGAAAAATATAACAGTTCTCATTCAGACTAAAACCAGGATGGGTTCTGATGGTGATTTGTTGCACAGGTGTCGTGTGTCCTGGAGGGGTAGGACTGATTGCTCCTACTCCCTCAGCACAACATGTTGTGGTGGTTACCCTGACTGGCGAAACGCAGCTGTGGCATATCATGTCCAACACACTAATACACACGTTTAAAGGTAATACAGCACAAACATTGAGAAGTACAATAATTACAATGGGAATTTTTAAAGCCTGGAGGATTGTGCACCATATTAGGCTAAGTGTATTTAGAGAAATAGAACAAATTGTCCAGTTTGAATAAATAACAAAGCAATCTTTCAAAAAATTATTAAATTTTCCAACCTTTCTTTCATCTTGATACCTTATTTTAATTACTCATTGTTGAAATATTTAAAATCTTATAATCACAGATAACGATAAGTTAATCTATAGCTTTTTGACTCCATGTTCCCTCTGATGAGATGTTAAAACATAAAAAGTCATTGTAAATAGTCATCATAAATACTTTGTTTTACATAATATCGTGAAGGAAATTGTCCGCAATAAGAATCTAAATAATGTCAATCCACCATCACCAATAATGAATTTCAAACAAAGAATGCCATAATTAGTTATTTTTATACTATTTTTCCAATAATTTGTTAAGTAGTTTGTCATGGTCCAAAAAGGTAGTATTAACACTATGAAGAGCACGCTATATAGTGATTGCATGCCTTTCATTGTACTAGGAAGTACAACAAACAACAGCCATGGCTTGCAGACTACATTCCCTCAAGGAAATTTGAGTTCAGAGAATTACTGTTTCTTGGTTATTTGGTACATTTATTTGACATTTTAATTCCTCTGATAGGTCACAGTGGTCCAGTGCTTTGCCTTGCTGTAACGAAACAGTCACATTTCCTGCTCACCGGATCAGAGGATACCTCTATCATTGTATGGGATTTGTCGACATTCGAGCAAAAAATGAGGATATAGTAAGTTTATTATACTGAATATACCATAAATGTAAGGATATTACAAACATGATTTTGTAATTTTTCATTGAAAACTTATCCTCTAAACCACTGTTTATGATGATGATTTATGTTATGATTTATGATGATGAGATGAACCACAAACTTCATCTACTCAAGGACCCCGTAGTTAATTATGTATATGATGAGGACCCCATCAATTACCCCTTCTCCCTATCCCCCCATGACCTTACAAAAACAAGGGGGGATTACACTGTTTTTCAGGGACTCCAAAAAAACCTGGACCCCTGGGAGTCCGCAGAGTACAGTTAAAGAATTTCTGGGCTAGGACATATAACTTAATAATCCTGATTAGCAAATAGTAATGTAATAGTCATCAGTGCAATAAAAAACTCCTTTTTGGCAATCGTTTTGTCCACAAGAAACCAGTTAAAGGCCAACTACAGGTATGAGAACAAAAATGTTCTTTTTTAAGCTTAAGATGAATCCTTGAATCCTGACTCTATGGGTTGGTAAAATAAATTTAAATATTTGCTCTGATCTGGCTCTAATTTTTTTGTATCCACCAATTTTTATAATATCCTTATGAACAGTAAATATATTTATTTTACATTAAAACCTTGGCTATTTTAGAAGTCAATAATTATGTTCAGAATTTAAAACGGTTTTTTATTTCAGCGTAAGCAGTTGATTCTATTCATTTAATATTTTCCTTGAAATACCTGTTAGTTTTGTGTGACACTATTATCACCCCGTTGGATATTTGCCAGTGAACACATTGCTCCAGTCCTGAGTGTCACACCGGCTCTGGACAACACGGTGGTGGTCAGTGGAGGAGAGGACTCGAGGATCATCGTCACGTCACTCAAGACCAGAGAGGTGGTGGTCAAGATAGACCATCATCGAGGGCCTGTTACAGCTGTACACGTCACTGCATCTGGTGACATTCTTATATCAGGTGACTTGTAATGGTTTGCTAAAGATATTTATAAGGTATTATGTCATCAGTCTATCCTTAGATAGGTATTAATTGATTTTCCAATTACAAATGGTGACTGAGTGAATAAAATCAGTGACCTTGAATTATGAGGTGAGCACAATACCACATATTGTGGATAGTTACAAGTGATGGTCGGTGGATGTGAAATTCTCTGTTATGGATTAACATCCACACTATTGAATACTACATTAATCCGTAAAGGCCATCCTCATTATTAGACCAGTTTGTTATTTAGACGTAAAAGTGATTGGGATTTCACCTTAAACTGTAGGCCATTTAGAAGCCATTGGCTGGTTGGCTTTTAATTAACAGTCCTGTCCAAGGAACATATCAGCCTTAGTCAGTAACAAGACTACAAGGTCACGACACAATCATCTTACACTCTTTTCTCATTCATATTTGGCTTAAAATACTTACCTGGTACTTGGTTATGTCACCCTTTCAAAAGGTGATCTAAACTAATCCACTTAGCTAGCAAGCCCAAATATTAAAAATATTAAATATTATCTGTTGATAAATACATAGTTCTATGTACCTATATACTTTAGGAGTGAAACCTCATAGTTTTTTTGATTGAACTGTTTAATGTAAAAAAAGCTTATTATTCCATATAGGAAATGGTTTCATAAGACTCAATTAGGAATCAAATTTAAAATTTAATGTTTTGTTGGTATACCAGGTTCGTCAGACAAGTCTGTGTGCCTCTGGTCACTCGATAACTTCACCCTGCTCAACTCCATTTCCGTCCCGTCACCGGTCAGCATGTTGGATATCTCCAGCGACTCCGTTTTCCTCCTGGTTGCCTGCGAAGATAACCAGCTATACCTGCACACACTGGCAACCGGCACGCAGATACATTGCCTCCGCGGCCACAAGGCCAACGTTAGTATCTCTCCACTGTTTGGGTTGATAATATTAATAATGTCATGGGTTCTGTTTTCAAGATCTGATTACAAATCTAGGTTTGAGCTTTGTTCTAATTTTCTCAGAAATTTTGTGTTACATGAAAGCAAGCATTGAAATAACCAATCTTAAAAAGTAGCTTGAGAAAATTATCAGGATGAGAAAACTTAGAAAGGATATGTAATATAAGATAAGTTTTATTAAAAATATAAAATAACTAAGCAAGTTAATATACTTGTTAGACTTAATTAACAGCCAGAAGATGAAATCATGAATGCTTGAAGTAGAATACAATCCACGTACTGTGGTAAATCCAAAAAGCTACAGTGGTTTCAATGACCATAAGTAGGTAAGGGAAAGATACCATCAGTGATGTTTATTTGATTCCCTGAATGTCCACCAGGTTGAGTCAGTGTGCCTGGCAGGGGACAACCAGAGAGCTGTGGCTGGAGGGTCAGACGGGAGAGTGTACGTATTTGACATGCACAGCGGCTGTCTAGTGCGAACTATCTCCACCAGTCACAATGCCAAGGTCACCGGGGTCAAGGTCACCTCCAGTGACGACTTCCTCATAACTGCTGGTATTTAATAGAAAATGTTAATGTTGAATTTTGAGTATTCTGTAACCCCTGGAACTTTCTTCTAGTTGTAAAACATAGTAATTATTTATTGATGTGTGAAAGTATTCATTTTTTTGTCCTCATTCCTAAAAAGTTTAAATCATAACCCAACAATGACAATCAATCCTAGACATTAACTCTCTCTGAGAAGAAAATTTTGGAAGACTAAAGTATCACTTACAATCCATCCTAGGGAATCCTACGTGGACTTGTCATCTTAGACAGGAAATTTTATAATTTAATTTAATATAGATCAACCCTTTCCTTCTAATAATTAATCCTGCTCTTATCCAAAATGTTCTATTCTACAGTTAAATAATATAACTGTTTCAATAAATATGTTTCAGGGGGAAACAGGATAACATCATGGAGTTTCCGTAAAGAAGATGGAATCGGAGTGGAAGAGGTGGGCACCACAATGACCAGCAAGTCCTCCTCCACACAGAAACCACACACGGCTCCCATAAACTGTTTGGATATCTCTCGAGACGGCACCACAGCTGTTACAGGTGACGGTGACATCATGTAGTTTGTCTTGGTAAATACTATATACCATAGATCTGTGACAAACTTTACTGTTTTATTGTGTAACCAGTTGTCACTCAGCTCTGACATTGATAAGAGGAACGGTGCTGCACTCTTGCTATTGTTACAAGATGAAGAGGTTGACATAGCCATCGCTCTATTGACGCACGGCCGTCATGCTTCTATTGACATGTTTAAGAGAAGAAAAGGTGAGGGGGCTTATGATTTATTTGTGCCAAAAACACCTGATGAATAGAGAAGTTAATTTAGTTAGGTTAACTAACTAAAGACCAGTTTTTGTGTATATCTTTGTGTAAAATCTGTCTGGCTCATTTTCTACAGAATTTCAAACTCAGCAACATATTCAACCAATGACCTGACATAATCCGACGAAATTTGCACTATCCTTTAATTTTAAAAATGTAACTATCACAAATTAAAAAATATACTATAAACAATAATCAATAAACACCAAATGTAATAGAGGGGCAGTCTAGCCAGACTGTAGCACACCACGGTCCGCAGGGTACTACTCTCGAAGCAGTGGTTCCTATCAAGAAGCAGAAGCACAAAGGGCAGTTAGCAGCTAGTCATGCACTGTGGAAACAGGAAATTAATCTCACTTACTTGGTCTCAATGCAAGTAATTGAGTAATATAATTGAGTATTGAGTAATTATGACAAGTAATTGATGAGTAAGAATTGTAATTGAGTAAAATTCTCAGAAATTGCGGAGCACGCACCACATTTAACTTAATCACGTAGGTAGGAAAATGCCCTTTAAACCAATTTTTATTGTTTACAGATTTAAATGTATGACTTATCTAGGAGTTTACTAATACTTACTTGATTTTATGGAATGTCCCGCACAGTTTTAGGGCATGTAGCTGAAACAAGTTCATGTAGAAGTTTTCAACTCTGCATCTATTGACCACGGTTTGTCTATTTTTTGACAGGAGGGCTAGACAGTTTGGTGAACGTTTGGCAGCTCAATAGCCATGATCTCCACTCTACGATGGAGGGCCACTCCGCTGCTGTCACAGCTGTAGCCATCAGTCCCAACGGCCTCTTCACCATCTCTGGATCGGAGGATAAGACCGCACGTGTCTGGGGCCTCACACTCGGGCTGGTTGTCTCTATATTTAAGGTTAGGATTCATTTAAATAGCCAAAATCTGACCTTTTAACTAAGTTTTCTTGACATTGACCCTACTGAAAGTCTTGTTGTAGCTTATGCTAAGTGGTCAGTTTATTAACCACCGACCACTGGCAGAAAAGAACAGATTGTTAGTCTGCCACCCAATGCAAAACTATGGTGGCTAGTATATTGATCAGGACCACCAACCCATAAAGGGTTCTATGTGACTATGTAATATCTGCAAAACATAGCTACTCCCTCTAACAAACGTTTAATTCAAAGTAATATTATTTACTCTTTATTTTGTAATATTCCCAAGAAATATGCCTGCAAGACGAGTGTGTTTATCTTGTGAGGATCAACAGCCCCGGTGTTATGATGTTTAAAAAATCATTAAAAAATTCAACTCAAAATTTAAATTCCCCTATTGAAAACTAGGATGGAATACACCACAGAAGCTTTATATCTTACATGTACATTAATACTCATAAAATGTATGATTATAAATAAGACCAAAAGTAAAGGATCCATGTAAGCTTGAGAGCAACTGTTACTATTTAATGCTTTTTAATAAAAGTAATTGAATCTATATTAAAACAACATTTATTCAATCCTTACTTTCTTTAATACAGTATTACTCATCTTTGGAGGCCCCCTTTGGCCAGAGAGGGCTCCGGGGCTTTCGGATCCCAGCCAACCTGGCCAGACCGCCCATGCATATTGCTTACACTTGATCGAATCTCATCACAATGCATCCATACATTCTGAAAGACAATACCGATCCATACTAAAGGCTCTGTTGATGGTCAAGTTAACCTTTTTTAAATGTTAGGTTTTCAAATTTGAGGGAATGGGTGATTTGTAGATCATTGATGATTGCTCCAATGTGCAGGGACATCAAGCGACAGTGACAGCAGTAGGTGTGATGTCAGATAGTCGAAGGGTTGTCTCATGCGACAGACAAGGAGTGTTGGCAGTTTGGCTGGCAGACAACGCTACACTGCTACACTCTGCCCTCGGACCCACTAACTACTTGCAGATCACTAATAACATGAAGTACGCTGTTAGTGGTGATGGTGACAACAGGTACAGTTTCTAATCTTGTATTTTAAGCTTACAGTTTAACTGAAAAACTATTTTTATAGTATAATATGAAAAGTAATAGAGAAAGTATACAATTTACAGTATGGTAAACTTAACCTCATGCTGTTGAAAATAGTATGGATGCCGCTAGAAAAAAATATTTAGATTTCTTGATGTGTATACTTAGTATGTGTCTCTTCAATGAAAGAGAACATCTGCAAACTCCAAGGTCGTATATCCTTGATTTGACAACATATTTGTTTGGAAAAATCAATTCTGGTCTCTTTTCATTTCATTTTCCATTCTTATAATGATTACCGGTACTAATTCAATGGAAGATAGAATATTACTCTCATCTTTGGTTTTCTATAAAACACTCTATCAAAGTTAAGGCACCTCTTTGTCAATTTCTACCATTTATAATGGATGAGACTAAATATAAGGAACGTGACATCGATGTGTGGTTTTGTGACAGTCTGCGTATCTGGCCACTGACGAGTCACCGAGATGAGGAAAGGTTCACCATCAGCCACACCAAGGAGGTGACATGCTTTGTGCTCACAGCCGACTCCCTACACGTGGTGACGGGCTCGCGTGACGCTTCTCTCAAGGTCTGGCAGGTCATCGGAGGCAAGCTCACTCAGGTATTTATTCCCATCATTCCAGATTAGTTATTTAAAGCTGAAATTAAATTTTGTATGTTTCAGTAGAATTCAGATATTTATTTCAAGGATTTTTATTTACAAGGTTACCTCCAGGAAGTAAAACTAATTTTGAATATTTTGTCATGCTAACCTTTGATTCATCAATAAATTATACCCTGTTAGTAATTAAAAAATGGTTTGTGCAAATCACGAATTATCTTTAATAACGAGTGATTTTTAAAGTACTGCACATAAATTATACTTTCATGTACTGTATCTAAATGAATTAAAGGAGAATAAATTATTTAAATTATTGAATATTTTGCTTGCATTAATGTAATTAAAGCAGACTGGACATAAAATAACCAATTACTTATTTTTGTAGCTAGTTTTATAAGTATAATTAATTGTGGTTTATGAGTGTATGTATAAGTTGTTGGATAAGTTAAACATAATGTTAAAAATAATGTGTCTTAAAGCTTTTCCCGTATTTTACGTGTATTTTGCAGAGGCTATTATTACTATCACTTTTTGAAACTATGATCTATCCAGGAAGATTACCTTCCTGGATAGATCATAATAATGAATAATAAAGCCAAATATAAACTAGGAATGAGTGTAATATGAATATGGCGCGATCTTTGATCTTGTTGGCGTGACTGTGGTCCAATTATGTAATCTTGTTACTGACTAAGGAATTTCATTTTCAATTCAAAACTCTTCAATAAAATACAAATTCATGATAAAGTTAAATCAAGAACATCTAACTAAATTCATTTAGTTATTGAAACATGATATATTTTTCAGCTATCTAATAAAGATTGATATTAAATTTAGATATTATTAACTCTTTTTACAAAGAATGCAGACCACAGTATATTTTTTAAAATTAATATCCGTCAAACATGTTTCCTTTTATGAAGTTGTAAAATTATATAATTTTTCCCTAAATAAGTGGGATTGTCTAGTCCTTTCCTCTTGTTCAGGTTTTGATGGGTCACACAGACCATGTGACCTGCGTGGCTGTAGCCATCACCAACAAGACCATCGTGGTGAGCGGGTCACGTGACAACAACCTGATAGTGTGGGACATCAATACCGGAAATGACATTCATCTTTTGTCCGGGCATCTTGGCTGTGTCACTTGTGTCAAGGTGGCTGGTGATGGATCCGTCGCTGTGTCAGGTAGAGTGAACAAAATTAAGTGAAATGAGTGAAAAATCCTATTTATTACAGAAAAAACTATTAGGTTAATTCTTATTCCCCCTCCCATTGTAAGCCAGTATTTGTTCACCGTTGTGTATTGACTTTTCCTCTATATGTAATTGCTTTTCTCTGTCATGTCTATGCAAATTTAAACAGTTTTGACACCGATAGTAAAACTTATAGCTATAATACTAGAAAAAATAGCAACTTTGAATACAAAACTATAATTATAGCACTTGCAAAAAAAACATAACTACATGGCAATAAAATTCTTCAATAATTTACCAAACAAAATAAAAACGTTTTTCATGGAAAAATTTCAAAACGTTTTAGAAGAAATTTTAACCCATGAATGTTTATATGATAAAAAATTAGACTTTACTTAATGTTTGTGTAACAGGCATAACTTTGTATTACATTACAAGATTATATGTTCCCTAGGACAATGTCAATGCATTTTTTAATGTTTTACAACAAATAAAGTTCTTATTCTTATTCTCAGAAACAAAAGCAGATGGAATGATAGATAACATGTATAATAACACTTTTACATGAGAGCTAAAATAGCAATCAAATATCATTGGATGGAAAAGGGTATGGTTAATGTGTTTAAAACTTTATTGAATAATAAATAAATCATAATCATATCATTAAAATTGTGTGATTATTACTGCACTAGATCATATTATCACTATTTATTATTGTAGGACTACTTCAAAACATAGATTATAAAAGAACTGTTTTCCCCAATGTAAATATCTAGCATTTCAATGGGATTACCCAGGTCATAGAAACCTTTCTAAAAAACAGTATAAAAAATTATTTCAAAATGTTTTGTCACTGTTTGTTTGAAATGGCTTGGAAAGTTGAAAGAAACTCTCCTAAATCAGTTACTGGCCAACCTAGGCCATGGCCCAGGGCGCAAGCTTGCGGGGGCGCAGGGCAAGGGATGGAAAAATTTTTATATATTTTTATTTTACTATACGAGCGTCAAATGCATGCCTATGAGGAATTTGTTACAAGGTTTGTTGCAATAATCAAACTCTCAGTTCTCACGACAGAAGAAATTTAAGTTGAGGTTAACAAACTTCTCAGTGTATTTGGAAATGATTTAGAGCCGGCGAACTTTAATGAACTTGTCCACCTGAGACCGCACATGTCAACAAACGAAATGGAAAATAAAAATCAAACGCCGTTGTCTTTGTACAAGTGGATCATAGGAAACAAATTAAAAGATATCCATCCAAATGTCTATATTTTGCTACGAATGTTTATTTGTACTCCAGTAACAAAAGCATCAGCCGAGAGGTAAGTCAAACAATAACAGACCGTTTACTTTGTATTACAATTTCAATGCCCTAGATTTTAATCTAAACTAAAATAACGTAAACAAATATTAAACAAAGTCTTTTTTGTTGTCAGCTCCTTAGGAACACAGTTTTTCATGGGAAAGTAAGATTCCACAAATTACTCTAACTTTTAATACACTACAATTTTTATTAATCTTTAATCACTTCATAAAATTGAATAGCCTACTTTTTATTGCTTTGTTTTCTGTATATTTTTTGTGTCACAATTTAATTGTGTTTTTAGGTAATTTTCCTGCTTAAAAAGGATTAAGGAATACCATAGGTCAAACATGACCCAAATAAAGTTCAACTCTCCCGCTCTCCTCAATATTGAAAATTATGTAACCAAAACGTTGGATTTCACCAATGCCAACACCATCCAATTGTTTGCCTGGGCCAAAGCCAGGAAGAGGAAAATTTTAAACGATGTTTTAAGGTGGTGCGAGCAAAAATATCAAGTATTTAAAAAAATCATATTTTAACTTTTAATTGTTGACTAGCAGTAAGCCCGGCCTTTGTACGGGATGTAGGAAGAAAGAAAAGAAAAGAATGTAAAGAAGAAATATCATACCAAAATGTAAACCTGAAATCCTAAACAAATCAGTACAATGAAAATAAATCAATACGCAGCTATATTATTTAGCATTACTTTACAATTAAATAGATTAGAACATTTATACCATTATTATAATTAGTTATACGTTAAAATGGCTTTAAATAACGTAATATAGTATGATTTTGAAATAGGTTTAAAGTCAATGCCCAATATAAACTGACTAATATTGATTTGACAGCTGTTTGTTTTTACTTCTATTAAAACTTTAAACTACAAAGACAGCTAATTATTACTAGTAGGTTACTCATTGAAAACTGAATCAAAATGCGAGTAATATCGCGTAAAAGTGGGGTTTTAAATGCTCGTTACAGTATTTACTTTTCAAGGGGCGGCGGGCGATTTCAAGCATTTACAAACCTTCTCTGGGATGTAGAGAATACATGAAATAAGTTTCGTTGTAATCAGTTCTCCCGTTTTTTCAGAGAAGACGGCGTCTGGAATCAAACATTTATGCGTAACGAATAAGCGACACTAGCTCTGACCTAGCGGATTTCAGTTGTCCCTAACACCGCTCGCGCCGAAAGTTTGTAAATAATGATTTAACAGTAATTTTGTTAGTAAATATCGTTTTGTGTAAATAAATGTACTTACTTGATTATACAGTGTTATTTGTGTTAATTAAGTAGCGTGTTTTAATTTTTAACATAACCCTTTCTGTAAGTATTTTCTTCTCACACATTTTGGAATTTCGCTGTTATTGACTAATCGACTGTAAGATCGATGTGTAAGATCACTGATAACCTAAATAATAACCAAGATATTTCTAATCTCCCACACAATCTTTTTTAGTTTTGCCGGAAAGGTAAGGCGCACCATTTAATATGCCGAAAATGCCAGCCTCCCCGAACGTCTGCCGGGAGGGGGCGTAATGTAGAACTCTAGCCTAGGGCGTAAATAGTTTCTAATCCGGGCCTGATCAGTTATCACTAAACCACTATCCCTTAAGTCACACTTTTAAAACATGTTGACTCCTAGGCTCGGAAGACAAGAGGATCATCACGTGGGACACAGCCAAGGGGGTGCCTCTCTCCTCCCTCCAGCTGCACCTCCCCATCTTGGGACTGGTCATGTCGACAGACGCAACCCGCATAGCAGTCCATCTGTTTGAGAGTAGACACCTTCCCATCATCTGCCTCCACAACACCCCTGCCACCTACGTCAAGGCTCCTGTCTACGTTGCTCCAGCCAAAGAGATCGAAGGTAACGTTTACTGTCAGTGCTAGATATAAACATGATTTAACAATCAAAACAATCCACTGAATCATAGAATCACCATAATCTTTGTTAGAGAATATCTTTTCCAAAAGCAGTCCTCTATTCCGCTAGTCAAACTTTTAGCATATTATGTTGAATGGCTATTCCTTCCTTGAAAAAACTAA
Source organism: Nephotettix cincticeps (assembly GCA_023375725.1). Lineage (NCBI taxonomy): Eukaryota > Metazoa > Arthropoda > Insecta > Hemiptera > Cicadellidae > Nephotettix > Nephotettix cincticeps. The sequence goes on along the minus strand of CM041791.1, from coordinate 127,125,539 downwards.
GAGTGCCTTCAGTTACTCTCAAGTGTTAGGACCAACGACCAAGTTATATGCGTCAACCTCCTACAGGGACCAATCGTAGTGGGGAAAGGTCCTTCTGAATTGCTAGGTTTACTGGTAGTTTGGTGGTCTAATTTTGGTGAGCCTTTTTTCAGACTTATTATTTAGTAAGGTTTTTACTAAATAAAATAATAATCATTGTTTCTGAGGTTTAAAATTACTAAAAAATATTTTAAGGTTTGACTTTAAAAAATCAAACTTGAAATTTTTAACCCAAATCATTGAGTTCAAGAATAATCTACTACACACAAAACACTTGTTCCTCTTGTTCTTGTTAAAAATAAGCACAAGAGGAACAACTGTTTTGTGTGTGGATGTGTGGTAGATTCTTTTTGACCTCAATGATTTCGGTTCTTGCACCATGATTTATAAACTCTCTGTCAGTCATAATAAATTTATTCCCTACATGATTAATTTAGTTGATGGATCACAAAACTGTTTTGCAGACTTGAGGCCATCAGGGCCAAAGCGACCCCTGCGAAGGCTGCTGAAGAAAGAGGTCTCATTAGATACATATACTTGGCAGAAGAAGTATGGCCACCTGACCTCGTCTATCATGATGGCGGCCGTGGACGAGAGGCTCAAGCGGAGGTTCTCGGTGTCGGCCAGCATGGAGGAGATCAGCAAGATACCAGCTAGTAAGGAGCAGCTCGGTTCTCAGGTAACAGTCAGTGCTTTTACATTTTTGGAGAAATGTAAATGTCATAAAGAAATACCATTTGAGACTGATTGGGTATAGTGTTTAACTTTTGACCCGTTTGTGTTGACTTTTGAATGATCTGTTGAATGGAGGTGAATATGCCCCTTTAAATGTTCAAAATAGTTATTTTCAGGTTGATGGAAAGTTTTATAGGCGAATTGAGGGCTTACCAATGGAGGCGTGCTAAGTCCGATATTAACAATATTGATATGGACGAGTTTGAAGATTTAGCTATTAGCACTTTTGACAAAAAACCAAAATGCTGGTTTAGATATCTGGATTATTTTTTTGTAAGTGGGAAGGCACACGAGATATGGTTGAGGAATTTTTAATTCATATAAATAATCTGAGACCTTTCATTAAATTTACAGTTGAAATAGATGTTGAAGGTAGAATACCATTCCTGGATGTATTGATAAAAAAACAAACTTGTCACCACAGTATACCGCAAACCTACCAATACAGGACAGTATCTTAATCATAAGTCGAACCATGCTAACAGTGTTAAGTTAGCTCTCCCCCAAGGATTATTTAAGAGGGCGATGACGTACTATAGGTACTGAAGAGTCAGATAGACAGACCAAGGTGAGCAAGGTGTTCAATGAACTACAAGGAGATAAATACCTGATTAAAGTTTTAAATAAAGCATTAACTAAAGTCCAAAAGAATAACAATTGCTGTCACTGAGAGAAAGAAACCTGTAACAACTATGATTCTACCATATGTGACAGGATTGCCTGAAAAAATGTGCAGGATTAATAATAAATTCGGCATAAGAACAGCCTTTAAAAGTACTAAAGACCTTCGCAGTGTTTTAACGAGAGTAAGGCCTAAAGACGGGGTGCATAACTCAAAAAATACTGTGTACAAAATCCCTTTTAGGTGTGGGGATAATTATTATGGCCAAACATCTAGACCAGCTGAAGTTAGGATTGGGGAGCATAAAAATCTGCTTTTAAAATCTGACGCAAAAAACTCCAAAATTGTTAAGCATGTAATTTCCACACAACACAAGGTTGAATGGGCATCATCATGTATTGTTATGAAAGAAGACAGGAGGGGATCCTTAAGTTTATGATTCATTTGGATGTGAAAAAATTATATTTAATGTTTGATTTTTTTAACTTCCTTATTAATTTAATTTTTTATGAAATTTTGAATGTTATTAGTTTTTTATTAACTAAAAAACCATAAAGATAAGCATATTTTAATTCCTGTTCTTTCATAATCCCACTAAATTGTTTGGCAAAGCTGCTGATATGGTTGTATTTTGTAGAACATTGGACCAGAACAGGCAGCTCTTGCTCAGTCTCAACATTTTGACCAGTTAGAAGCTATGTGGAACCGAAGATCACCTCCGAGACCACGAAGACTATTTCAGGTTGGTTCAAGAAACTCACAAACTGATCATTTCCTAAAACCCAACAGAACTGTTAAGTTAAAATTCTTATTGTATGAAGTTTTGTGGAGTGGTAGGTATCTTAGTGATTGAAGAGTTTATTCCTTATATTTATTTTTAAATTTATCTTACATGTCCTGAACTGTAATTAAACTGAAAAGATAATAATATGCACCTCAGTCAGTCTGCAGATATATAATATTATCTTTTTATATTTTTTTACACCTGCCCATGCAATCTTCATTCTAGTATGGATTTATTTTGTAGCACTTTTAACAACTCTTTTGCATAATATGTATGAACTGTTACGGGTGAAAATGAAGTGTCTAAATTTGTGAACCTCAAAATTAAAAAATATATATAAGAATAAACTCATAAATCGCTTTATCTGAAATAGATTGTTTGTAATTAGGTTATAGTTTAGAATATTTATTTCTGAGAAGCAGAATGATAATGAAACATTATACAAAAAATAGCTTTCCTTTCCAGGATTTAATATTTATTGTTCTAATTTGAACAAGATTATTTTACTATGCAGAAAAAACAACACCGGTAAATTCTCTCGAATGATAACCTATTTTCAGATGCAGCCAAAACTAGATATTGTAGCCTGGGACAATTATGTAACCTTTGGTATCCTCTGTTTTTCAAAAATGTGTTCACTTTGGTTTGTCTGCCTCATTAGTCATTAGCACAAGAATTGTCTTAATGCTCCTAGCCTATCCTTTGAGCATATGCGAAGATAGGACCAGGTGCTAAGCACCTCCCTTACATTAAAACTATTAATAACAGCTAAAAAAAATTAATAGGCTTTTGGTTTGCCCCTATTCAAGGGCAAGTATGTGAATTTAGAGACAGTAATATGTGGAGTTTACTTTTAGAGTAAAAACTGTTTAACTGCTTATCATATAACTTTTGTAACCAACGTTGTTATAAGCTAGATGAAACAGGGTGAGCCAGGTATCAGATACCATGATGGCGCAGCTTCCATTTGAAGATCATTGTGTAGTGCTGCTCTTAAAACAAGAAAAAGTCATATTTTATTTGTATTAACATAAAGTTATTTGATTTTTAACAATATGTGGCTTTTCTTTAATGACATATACAAATCTTGTAAAAACTGAAATGCATAAACTAGTATTCAACAAAAGGTTCAATTAATGAACATGGTGATCGCAAAGACCATCCTCATAATTAGACCAATTTGTAATTCAGAGGTCGTGGTTCGGATTCCACGTTAAACTGTAGGTCCATTAGTTGCCATCGGCTGTTGGGCTATTAATTAACAGTCCTGTCTAAGGAACATGTCAGCCTTAGTCAGTAACAAGACTACAAGATCGCGCCACAATCATCCTACATTCATTCCTCATTCATACTTGGCTTAAAATACCTACCAGGTTAGGTTGCCATTTCAGTTAAAAGTATAAAAGTATAACGTATAAAGTACTGTAAATATTCACTTTCGATGTTCAACATTCTTATTTTTAACTAAACTAAATCTTCAAGGCTATCAAAACTGTATCTCCATTAACCCCGAAAATCCTTTTGAAGTACTGTAGTCCTGGACACTTTAGAAACTGTAAAAACTGTATACATCATTATTATATAATAACATTATTGTTTTTAGAAACCCATGGTATAATAACTAGACAATTGAATATATTCTCTTTTTACAGTCACTATCAAAACAAAACTCAAGAACGAGTCGAAAAGATTCTGAAGAAGATAATTCACCTTTAGAAGAAGTTGATGGTAAGTTATCATATTCTTAAGTTGGTTTCAATAAAGTTAAAATTCTGAATATTTTAGCTTTTACTTCATATTACTATATTATATCTTAAACCTTTTAGTCATACAACAACAATGAATATTTAAAACTGATACTAATTGCTTTGTTCACCTATCATTAGTAACAATCAGACCATTAAAATCTTTCCCCGATTTCCTTCTCAATCTGTCAGCTCAGAATCAAAGATTATATAACATCATTACACATAACTTAAATTTGGCACAAAATTGTGCCAACTGGGATTCTACTGTTTCTAAAGTCAGCTGATGTTTATCTTAAGCAATGATATGAATTTGCATTGTAAATGGATTTAAATGTAGCCTCGCTTGCTCTTTGTACTATGCATAGGACATGGTAGACTGTGATTAGGGAGTTTACCGACCTAACGACAGCGGCCAATCGATAATTTGATGCTATCCCCGACTGCGGGATCATGAACTTTATAATTTGACAAATATATTTATTTAGTGTTCCCACAATGGAATACTGCCACTACCCCACTGCTGGTTGGAGAATTTAATCCTGTTGCTAAGTCCACCAGAGCCACAGTTCAGCATAATGCAGATGTTCAACCACTCAATTGAACAACCTTTCTTTGATTGTGTCCAGTAGTTCTTACTTGATTGAAGTAAGAGGTGTGTTACTTATTTTGAAGTAACTTGAACTGGTACACTCACTATATTATTTGTGGATTGAAAATAAAGATTGCAAAAAATACTACCAATATTATCCAACCATCATAAAACAATTATGTTTACTTTTCAGATTTTTCAGGGGATTAAACGCAAAGAATTCTCTTGTCCAGAACCAAATGTGATCTCGATTCAATCATCCATAGATATATTACGGAGTGCAATAATATCTGTAATAACGTGTCTAGTCTGTAGATAAATAGTAACATTCCAAGCTAACCGTTCAAGAACACTGTCCCTACAGTCTATCTTTTCTAGAGTATTTTTATATGTTAAGAAAATAAAGCTTTTAAAATGTTTAGCTAATCTTATACCCGTGCAATAAACGAAAGATTTAGATGTAGCCTCGCTTGCTCTTTGTACTATGCATAGGACATGGTAGACTGTAATTATGGAGTTTACCAACCTGACGACAGTGTCCAATCGATAATTTGATGCTATCCCCAACTGCGGGATCATGAACTTTATAATTTGACAAATATATTTATTTAGTGTTCCCACAATGGAATACTGCCACTACCCCACTGCTGGTTGGAGAATTTAATCCTGTTGCTAAGTCCACCAGAGCCATAGTTCAGTATAATGCAGATGTTCAACCACTCAATTGAACAACCTTTCTTTGATTGTGTCCAGTAGCTCTTACTTGATTGAAGTGAGGTGTGTTACTTATTTTGAAGTAACTTGAACTGGTACACTCACTATATTATTTGTGGATTGAAAATAAAGATTGCAAAAAATACTACCAATATTATCCAACCATCATAAAACAATTATGTTTACTTTTCAGATTTTTCAGGGGATTAAACGCAAAGAATTCTCTTGTCCAGAACCAAATGTGATCTCGATTCAATCATCCATAGATATATTACGGAGTGCAATAATATCTGTAATAAGGTGTCTAGTCTGTAGATAAATAGTAACATTCCAAGCTAACCGTTCAAGAACACTGTCCCTACAGTCTATCTTTTCTAGAGTATTTTTATATGTTAAGAAAATAAAGCTTTTAAAATGTTTAGCTAATCTTATACCCGTGCAATAAACGAAAAGTTTATTGTTTATGTTTCAGTTCTATAACACTCTTTGATTTTAAAAAAGGGTGTGAAACAAGTTTAAACATATTGTTATTGTTTCATGTTTAATGTTTATAATGAAGATAAATATAGGCTATGTTTTATGGCAATAATTGCAAAAATATCAACTTAAAATGGATAAAAAAATAAGCAAAACATAATTAATTAATTATGTTCATCGTAGCTAATACTAAACACCACTTACTTAAGTGGTGTTTAGTATGTAAAAACTTTTTTTAATTAAATTAAATTTCCTCAGTTTTGTACCTATAGCATTAACAGAAGTAAGATGCCGTTCCATAAAAAATTACTTTATGAAAACGGTTGTTGAACCTCTTATATATTATGTTATTGTTAATCATACATGTCTGAGAAATACGGTACTATTGATCTTTTACTTTTCAAGGCGTAGTTGAACCAATCAATATCTGTATCTCCATTATCACTTGAAAATTCAAGCAGACAGGAACAATATGATAAAAAGGTAAACTAATGGATAAAAAATGTTTCCAATAAATATTACAGATCTAAAGTATACCAGAGGTCTTTCTTTACAGTGTTCTTGATACAATTCTAGTAGTTATCAAAGTGTAGAGACACACTCTGATTCTCTGCACCAATGTCCGATGTGTAAACTGTCAGTTATTGTTGAGTGTCCGTTGTAACAATAGTGGTCGTATCGTAGTAAGACTAATTTTCTACTCTAAAAGTCGTGTTGATTTCCAGTGATCTACAAATGACTGTTATCTAATTAGGTAATAGGGACTTTGTAAAATCTAGTTTCATTACAAAGCTATTATCTGGTCAAGTCTTTTGTATTTCAGTTGTTAATTGTTAACATTTTCATGCAATTTGAGTTAGGATACAAAACTTGTTTAAAGTTTTAATTATATCAGCAAAATACAATAAACCAGAGTTTTTAAAAGTAATTTTAATTATTTAAAATCTATTGTAACTTATCCATACAAAATATGGTAATTTGTGAAGTAAGGAGTGAAGTTTGATAAATATATATTACAAGACGATAATGTTTTTGATAGGACGATAAGTCTTATATTATACTCATCATTCCATTAAAAACTGAGATTAATATGAAATGTTATATATTTGTAATATATATATTATTTTAAATTTTTATGAGCTTTTTCATTTTCTATCGAGCAATTTTTATTTGAAAAATATGAGAGTTTATTTGGACAACATACTGAAAAAAACCTTGTTTGCTACCTACACAAAATCTAAAAAAAACTTTCAAACTAAAGGTTATATATAAAACCCAACAAAAAAGATTTTATTTTAATATTTTTTCATTCTATCCCTTAGATGATCATATTGTCTTCACAAATATTAATTTCCTGGGTAGAATTTTTTGTCATTTTAATATCCATAAGAATTTTTTTAGTTTAAGTTAAGTACCGTAGATGAATATGCAAAAACGTAACTTTAAAAATGAGGAATATTAACTTTAAAGACATATGAATTTATAGCTCTCAAGTTCATTAGAGCCAGAAACATGAAGTGAAGTTACTAATATGTCCCTAAGTGTAGCAATAGTGGTATTTATGTTAAAAAAGTAGGTTATAAAAAATTCCTAATCACTTTTGTTAGATCTCCCTTTTCTGTAGTTTTTTTTTGACCTGGGGTATAAAAACATGTAGTGTTATTTATTGAAATGTTTATACTATTCAAAAGTGTTATTTAAATATACTGTAGATTAAGGCTAAGAGCTTATGTTTGATGGAAAAAAGTCTTAACATTGTAATTTTTATATTTTTACAAAGTAATATTACTGAACTGAAGTCTCAACTTTATTATTTATTCTGAGGTTTGAGGCAGGCAAAATTAAAATAATGTTGTTAAGTCTTTTTAATAGACTAATACTAATTCTTTATAAAAATATTTTTGTCATTGATTAGTCCATTAATCAAGTAGGTAATTTAAAACAATAAAATAAATTAAGCTAACAATACATTTGTACTACGGGTACTTGTTTTTTTATGAAATGAAACAACCAGTAGTACTAAATAAAATCATTAATGGTAGTAATATTTCTAGAACTTTTGCACTAGATTTTTGTTTATTTAATTTATGTTTATATTGACACATTTATAATAGTTATTCTTACAAATTTGTTTAGGAAAAGGTGACCTAAGATCGTATATTTAAGAAAATGAAAAATGTTTGTGCTGTTCAAACTAAGCTCTTTGCCTTTGTAATATACTGTACCGTACTGTATAGTTCTTGAATAGTCTACTATACCAGTTATGAGCTCTGTAGTTCTAGTATAGTACACTATATGGTTCTGTACTGTATAGATCTCATGTGATCTATTGATCTGTGACTATCATCTGGGCCTCAGGCATACCGGAATATATATATACATACATACATATATATATTTGTACAGAAATATACTGAATGTTGTTTGGATTGCAGTCTTTATTGCTTGTTGATCTGTATTTTCACCGGGGTCCGCCTTCTCAATGTCAGACCATCCGTTTGTACCTTTTGCAATATTTTAAAACTGTTATCGTCACAATAAAGAGCCATTCTTAATTTCCTGAGTATTTATTACCTCTCTTATAATAAACAGGTTGGATTTATCAAAGAGCCTTTATAGATTGTATAAACCTTTTTGAGACTTTTTTGAATTTTGTTGAGAACTTCTCTTGTTGACTTTTATTTCACTCTCATATTCATATATTTGCCATCAATGCAACTTGGAGCTTATTTCAAGGTGAATATGAGTACTTTTATTACCTCTTAAATCCAAAGATTTTCTTCTTAGAATATATCCGAAAAAATACTAAATAATATAATCACTCTGGTAAGTAATAACATAGCTTAATTAACCATTTGGGTGCCCGATAAAAATTTTTTGCTAGGTTTTTCCGTACTTGTTGAATACAAATTATGCTAAAAGTACCAAGCCAAAAAAAGCAATTTTGTCAAAACTTTAGATGATAAAACATAGACACATCTGATTGGGCAGCGGAAATATATTGCTGCCTGGTGCCGAAAGGGTTAATAAAACTAAATAATGAAATTAAAAACACATGAACTGATTTCTTGCAATGAATGCATATACTGTAGTTCAAGTTTAATAGTACGAAAAACTACTAAATATTACTAATAGTACTAAATATTAAGATCACGATTTCCTTTTTTAAATTTTTTTGTGCACATTAGAGGTAGTAAAAGTACAAATCAGAACACTTAAAGGAAATGTATTAGCTTAAATTAAAATTTTGGTCAAGTAAACTCTGTGGTTATGCCATCTAAATAACTACGGTATACACAATATTCCTGGCTTTTCGGAACCACCTTTATTATCAATAGTTTTAAATCTCTTAATCTGTAATATAACAAAAACAAAGGTTTAGGTATATAAAACACAAACATACCACTCTATATAAATGTTATATTTCATGGAGGTGAAAATACCCTTCAGTCGACTCTCTCTAGCCCGGACTCGGATGATCCGGAAATGAGTCATCAGCGGGCAGTAACGTTTCTCATGGCAGATATTGACAGGATGGAACGTGTTTATTTCCTTTGTTTATTAGTTTTATTAGTTTATTTGTTTGCTTATTATTGGGAATTTTGACTCATGCGGATGGGAGGAACACTGGAACTGCCAATAACCTACGCGGTAGCTATGTGTCATGGTTATAAGGGAATGGCATTATTAAAAAAGAAAAAAAAATTTATTGTAAAATAAATTAATTTATAAATGTTGAATTTTCTGTGCTTTATAATTAATTTCATGTTCATTCCTATTAATGGTGTCACATTTAACTCATCAATGTGACAAAAGACTACGATCGAGTGAGTTGGAAACAAAAACCCATAATGTTTGGGAAAGCACGATTTAAAATCGTCCTGAAATGTGATTCATGTAGATACTGTACAGTATTACAGATTGTAATTTATATATATATATAATTATTAATTAATAATAATTTATATAATAATTTATATAGTAATTTATATATATAAATTCTGGATGGTCCAGAATTTTTTAATCCAGATAGGGGCCCGGTTCTGAGGTTTCCGGATTAAAAGGAGTCGACTGTATACATAAATCGAGTTATTTGCTTATTTCATTATATGTATAAAATATATTGCTGTTATATTTACATAAGTGACGTAAAATAATCTTTGGTTAGACATCAACACAGTAATGGTACGGTACACTAGAGGGCTTAGGTATTGTCTTGTATTGAAGGTCCCATGGGAACATTTCATCCGAGTCATGGGACGAACTCGCTCCCTCGGGAACACCTCGTTCTCTCTCCGTGCAGAGTCGGCTAAGGTTCATCATGTTGAGGCTCGTTGGAATCGGTACATTTTGATAAATGTTGGAATGTACTGGAGGAGTTTCATATGGGTAAAAGTCAAGGTGGGGTGGGGCTGGGTAGGGGTTTACTTTAGAATATGGGGGAGGAGGAGGATAGGCGGGTGAGTTGACTGGAACGTTCATGTATGTGTGCATCCTGACTGGGGGGGTAAGTATCTTGCCCTCATCAGCTGGGCTGAGGGTCCCCTCACTGACAGGGTATCTGCAGTACTGGCGTTGAAGCACTGGGTGCAGCTGTCTCGGTCTGGACGGGTGACTGTTGTAAGAGGACACTCTGTCGTGGAGCACAGGACGGTGGTAGCCATGGAGGTCTGGAGAGCTTGCGTACACGTTGTGTTCCAACATTTGGTTCCTTCCGGGCAAGTTCATGGGGTATCTAGTGGATAATGGTGGGTAATAAACATCTGATTCTGTCTGACTCAAACGAGGGTGTTCGTGAGATTTGGTTCTAGTGACAGAAAATGCGGAAGGGAAATTATCAATTTCTTCATAGTTTTTGGAATCAAGAGAACAAGTTCTATGCACATTCTGTTTTGGGTTTACCGGCTCATATCCGTCGGAAGATTCATCACAAAATAATCTCTCAGATATGGGAATTGAACTGTCTGAATAATTTGAGCAAGCCGTTCTCCTCCCTTCTAACTGATAGGGGGTTTCAATTTGTTGCTGCAATTGTTGTAGAATTTCAATTGTGGACCCAAATTTCGGCCTTTCTTTTTTCAATGTGTTGATTTCATAGTTACTGTAATTACATAGATTTGTAGATGAACATGTTTTAAGGGGCAGCTGAGAATTGATGAAATTGGGTGGAGTATATTGTTCTGGTTTAGGGGTGGAGCTGTACCGTTTCCGCAGTCGTTCAGTTCTCCCAGCATCTTGCTGCACAAACAGTTCCAACTCATCTTGTCGGTTTTCATGGGCAAATGCTTCTTTGATTTCTTTTTCCTCCTCTGTGAGAGCTTCCTCAATGTCAGACAGGCTGTACACAGTGTCGCCTGCTGTGCTATTACTGGCAACCGAATTCCTATCTCCCGATTTAATTTCATTACATTGAGATAAACTTGACAAAAATGAACGCCTAGCTTCATCTGTAGGACTTGTTTTAGACACATTAGAAGAATTATTCTCCGAAGGCTCTTGTGATCTTGTCTGCGGTATGCATTTATTATACTGCATCAAGTTCACACTATTTTTAGACAGTTTTGGTGATTCCTTTGCTTTCTGAGGGTATCCTGATTTTTGTTCTTTATTGGCAGGGAATTTTGATAAATTTTCACTTTCACTTTTGTTCATTTGGCCCCTGATGGGGATGTGTTTGCTGTTCTTGTTTTCCTGTGTTTCTTCACTATTACATGTTAACTGTTTAATTCTCTCTATCAATGGTGTTGATGGTTCATTAGTTTTTCCCTGCTTCATTTTATTTACAGAGTTGAATTTTTGAGCATTTTTCCTCAAGATGCTTTGTTCAACAACTCTTCTTCTAGCCTGATTTGCATTGTTTATTGTTTCATTTTCACAAAATTTTGATCGATTGGATAAATTACGATTATTTTCTAACATCTTCTTTGATTGAAGATTGTTTGAATTTCCCTCTCTCCCAACAACTCTGTTTAAAAATGGATTAATAGGTGTAAGTTTTGAGTTTGGGAATAGTTTCCTAACTGCAGAATTAGGATCAGATTTATTTATAAAATACATGTTACTTCCAAACATTATGACATCCTGTGCCTCTTCCTCCATCACTGATTCTGTTTCATTCCTCTCGCTTTGTTCGTCATCATCATTTTCACAAAATCTGACTAGTCGTTTTCCATCCTCATTTCTTTGGTGCTCCGCCTGCCTGACGAATGAGCTGATTTCTCTGCTGGACCTCTGTGATGTCCCGGTCTTGAGTATTCCTGGCATCCCCGTATCTTCCCCGTAATGGCTCCTCTCAAGGGGATGCATTCCTGGCATTCTCCCGGCTAACAGAGTCATTCTAGGATGTCAGGAGCTTCCCCTTTAATGTTGAACCTGAAACAAAAAAGTATTATGACTGATGGCTCAAAATCCCTACGAAGTATTGAAAATACCATACTGCACTCAATGTAAACAACTGAACAAGAAAACAATAATATAATTTATATCCAACACAAACATTGCTCTGAAAATAAATTTTTACAGGAGTATTGTCATGTATAAATTATCTTTTACTTAGAGATATATTTCAATAAAAATATAACTCAGGACACACTAAGTTCTACTTATGTCAATACTGTAAAGTATTTTATAAAGCTTTACTCATAATAATGTGCAATAATAATAATTAATTAACAATACCACATGTCATAAAATTCATTTCACTCATCTCGCTCGACCTTCACTCATACTCATTTCCTCACACCCTTTCTTGCAATTCGCATTTCTTAGCACTTCAGTATCTTAGATATTTTTTTATTCAAAGCCATTAATATTTTTAGTAACACATGTAGTTAAGAGCAAAATATTATTTGTAGTACTAAATTAATACACATTATTACATGTCAATACAAGTTGGTTTGAAAACTAAAACTTATTAACTTTAAAAATTCGTTCGTGCTGAATCTTGCCTTATCGGTTTACTGAGATGCTATTTCCAGCTACGTGGAGCCTGTAAGGCTGACAATGCAACATTCCAAACATTGCTACACCGCGTTTAGCCGTATTTGGTTGCAGGCGCGAGCAATCACCAGACCAGATACGATGGCACAGCCCACAGGTGCTTGCTCTACAATCCTAACTGTATTGACAATCTCCTAGGCCGGGTCGGTAGGAATGCATGCTGCCTCCGCGTCTCCGAGCCGGGCAAGGCCGTCCACACCACGCTCCCATCGTTCCTCGTCAATGTGGAGCCCTATAAGATCGCCAATAGAGGGCCAAGGTTAAGAGACTGTTTTTTTAGGTAAATTTGTATTTTTCAATGGTAGAAGAAAATGTATTTACTTTCCTTTGGGAATATCTCAGATCATGGATATGTCTGAAGGTAATGTTTTCTATTTCAGTTCTTCTAATCTCTTTTTCTCTTTGATTGAATATTAAACACAATTACCTAATAATTAACTAATAATTATTTAATTTAATATTCATAATTACCGTCACAATATTAATAATTATTATGAATATTGTGGCAATAATAATTTTTAATTCGTGTGACCTGGAGGTCATGAAATCAAATTCAGAATCTTGGTATTATTCTCAACAAAATCCAAACCTTTCACATATTATGCACTTGTTTTCGCCATTGAACTTATAATCCAGGAGGCCGTGGCAACCACTGCCATTGTCGCTAGTTCCCAGCTGAAGGCTGGTGTTCGCGCCAAACTGATATTTAACAATCAGCTGCTCTCACGGCCGTGAAACTCCGACTTTCCAGTTTCCTCCTGTTTTGCCCACCGACTACCTCACCATACTCACTTCCAACTTCTGACTTGTCATTCTCTTTTTGCACATTCGGGACCACTTATTGACTAGTTCGACGCAAGTTTCACCTCACCCAGTGTAAGGGATACCACTCCGGGAGAAAGCTCCGTGTGTATTAAATTCAATCTAATCGGTTTCAAATATTGGAAAGCTACAAGACCAGGGGCGAGTTATACGTCGAATGCATTATTTCAGTGATTGTGTTCTCAACAATCCTAGAGATTATCGAGAACTACTTCTACGAACATTTGTCCATACTTACTTCAAATGTTTAGTAAAACCTTTTACTAAACCCTTTGAGTAATAAGTCTCGTTAAGTTAACATTAACGAGCCTGATCTTTCAATCGTAATATTCGGAATGAAATCCGGATTTAGCGGTCGGTATGATAGTCTACCATTGTTTATCACACATATGTTAATGTGTGACTTCCAGTTATTCCTTAACTAAGTTATAAGTCTTGAGACATTCCTTTCGTAAGAACTTCAAGTCGAAGTGAATAAATTTTGCTAAAATGCTTGAAATTGATGTGTAAGAAGTCAGAAAGAACAATATTTGTACACTTAATGACGAGCGGAAACGACGAGATAATAGTTGAGGAATAAGACGGATAAGTAGGCGTGTCTTAATCTGCTAACTGAACGCATGTGCATCACACTGTCACCCGCAATGATACCACAGTGGGACCTGTTGCCGCTCTGCCACACTACGGTGTCACATCACAGCTGAGTGAACAGGTGGCGGTGGGGCGTGTCAAATCTGTGCCCAAACACCCGGCAAGTTCTTTCATCCTAGACTAGTCCCTTGGCGATCCTCCTACAGTATAGCCTACTACTGTACGTTCCTGTCACGCATGGTGGTGTCACATCATAGCTGAGTGAATACTGAACAGGTGGCGGTGGGGCGTGTCAAATCTGTGCCCAAACACCCGGCAAGTTCTTTCACCCTTAGACTAGTCCCTTGGCGATCCTACTACAGAATAGCCTACTACTGTACGCTCCTGCCACGCGTGGCGGTTTCACATCACAGCTAAATGAACAGGTGGTGGCAGGGCGTGTCAAATCTGTGCCCAAACACCCGGCAAGTTCTTTCACATCTGTATCTGATCACCCTGCAATATCCTTCATCCTAGACTCGTTCCACTATGACCACCCTATATTTCAACTGTACGTATTTTTGTTTGTTAAAATTGATTTCTCAACTCTCAAATCTAACCATCGATTAGATTTGTTTCAAGTAGTCTGTACTTTAGAGGTGTAGATTTGCATACTCCGTGAATGGTCTTCTCATAGATTTGAAACCATTTCCTTTGATAATTACAAACCGGTCTTCAGCATTTGCGTTTTTATTGATTATTCGACTTCTGAAATGCAGCCTAGTATCCTGAAGAGCCTGTATCGAGATTCCTTTCTTTTCCCACAACCACTAGGCGTAACGCGATACACCCAGGGTAGTGCTGACATGTTGTATAGCAAAGGTTGAAAGTGGTTGGGTGCTGCTGGGTACACGGTGTAAGGTGGCTGTAAGGCGAGTCGATGAGTCATGGACGGGGGACGGCGGGTGTGGACTGCGTGGACGCTCCATGAAAGGGAACGCTGGATTGGACCACTCCGCCCCCGCCAACAATACCTTGTCCTGCGGTGTGTTATATGAGTTGAGTTATACACCTCATTTGATTGACCAGCTTAAGGAAATTCTATTTCATAGAGTAAGATCGATAAATTCAGCTGTGGTGGTTCAGCCAATCTGTGGAAACATACAGACTTGCACCCCCCCCAACATCAGTTTTTATTTACCTTGAACAATTTACAATTAAATGTACCATAGTGTGTGGTTTTAAACTAGATGACACATATAGTATTCGATGGTTATAAATTAAGCCATAACAATGACTCTCCCTCTCTTTATATTATCAAATACAATTTTATATTAGAATAAAATTGTCTTTGATATTATATAGCTGTGGTTGCAAATACAATCTGTATTTGACAATAGTGAGCCTGTTAAAATGCACTACACGTAGTCTAAAACCTCATTTCGGCGGTATGATTTATAAATTCAGCAAACTCTTCAAACTTCTTGCAGATTGAAATAGTTTTACATAGAAGACACACGTAACTGACTCTTGTGGAGAAGTACCGACACCAGACACCCCCTACGGGTGGGTTACCAGAGTGAATTAGATCCAGCGTCCGCCGGCAGATCGCCTCACCTTGGGCTATTGTGTGATAACATTGACGATAACGACAACAAAGGAGTTCTCACATAATACGCTTGCTGTAGAATTCATTTTACGGTCCGGTCACTTTACGCCGAGGATGCACAGTGTACAGCAACGAGGGCAGGCTGTACCTGTGTTAACACAACTCATGACTCTGTTCTGACTCCAGAACGTTATTATTTGTAGGGGTAGCTTTTAAATATTAAAAGAAATACTGGGAAGAAGGCGTGTCCTGTAACCAAGCTACTTAGACCAGTTCGTAATTCAGAGACAAAATTGTTCTACGTTACTGTAGTTTAGTTCATTGTTTGTTCATCAATGACAGTCCTTAAAAGTCAGTAACAAGACAAAGATCATCACAATCTCTTACACTCATTTCTCATTCAGTAATACAGTAGTTCGATTTCTTGGAAGTTCAAACGTAAGATAGTGAATACATTTTTTAAGATTTATAGGTGATAAACGTCACTGTGAAATGTTATTATTAACTATATGATCAAATCATCGACAGCGCCAAGTTAAATGTACAAACTACAATAGCCTACATGTACTTTAAAGTTAACATAAGATCTGTTAAACTCATACACAAAAATACATGCAGCTTGGAAGTATCAAACGTAAAGAATGTTTTTTGAACAAATATTACGTAATAAAAAACCGACGAAAATGAATTTTTTAGGATGTTTTACTAATACGCCAAGTTAAAATGTAACTAACTACATATAGTAGGGCCTACATGTACTTTAAAGCTATAACATATATAGTATTCGATGGTTATAAATTAAGCCATAATGACTTTCCCTCTCTTTATCTATAATATTATAAAGAAGATGTGGTTTCTGTATGTTTGTTTGTGGGTTTGTGTGTTTGTGGGTTTGTGTGTTTGTGGGTTTGTTGTGGCAAGTGAACGCAAAAAATACTGAACCAAACAGTTTGAAATTTTACAAAAAGACAGATCTTAAACTCATGCAACACATAGGCATACTCATTTCCTTAAAATCCTCTCGGGCTACGCCCTGTGAACGTCCTAAGTTTCAATGTTTACATTTTTAGAAAATGAAAACATAAAATTACTTGAATGTCAACAGCTGTGAACACTAAAATTTGATAGTTCGAGAAGCAGAAGACATGGTTGCTGTAAATACCCTGGGATTCAATGTTTACAGTTTTTAATGTCAACATCCGTTTACTTTACATTTTGACAGTTCGGGAAGAAAAAGAAATAAAGTTAATTTTTACACATAAACTGCTGGATCGAAATTAGTGAATTATTAGTTCGAAATAGTGGAATGGTAGATTTTTAATTTTCTCCCGATGCCTGCCTCTATTACGTTAATGCTTATCCTCTCCCAATATTTGACATATGTTACTTTGTCATGTTTAGATATATACTTAGACACGTGTTTTGTCATTTTGTAAACAATAAAGAATTAATTATCAATAACTTAAATGTATATCTGTAGAGCCTACACCTCTCAGCCTTTTTTACCCGTGCGAAGAACGGGTACTTTGGCTAGTAATACATATAGCTGTGGTTGCAAATACAATTGGCATTTGCCAATTGTGAGCCAATAAAAGAGATTCACGTCATCAGAGCTGTTTTCAACTACATGATCGTATCACGTCCTCGTTGCGTCAGCAAAGCGGGTTGGACACGAACAGCGTGTATTCGTGTACGTAGACGTGTTTATGTGACCGAGTTCAGCAGAACACGAACACGAGTGGTTGGTTGTCTAACATTCCAGGAACAGCTTGGATCGGGTTGCTGATTCTAGGAGCAGCTTGAGACGTGGTGAAATTACTCCACTTGACGCACAATACAAATCTGCTGTTCTAGTTTCTGTGATTTAGGAGCGAGTGAAATGTTCACATATCGTCTCAATCCATTGTAACACGATAGGCAAACTTAGTTAGCTTGTCATCATCATTTTGTTGGGGACCTTCAGTTACCGGTTCGGTAGAACAGGCGTTACGCGCTGACCAGTAAGTCAAAGGTTGCTGGATCGAAACCTGTCAGATCACGGTCGGTCACCTCTGGCTGGCCCATGTGACACGCCGACACGCCGCTACTTCCCCTCGCTGTATTTGATTCACCGTACAGAGGCAAATTTTAATTCCCGGGAGCTAGGGTGGTTCAAGAAATCAATTATCAATTCTTGAGACAGGGACCTAATATTTCAGGGTATTTTATAATATATGATCCTTTCACAGTTGACAGTCTACAGTTTTGCAAATAATTTTGACAAATTTTAATGTTAATAATACAGAAGTTTTAAAGAACTGTTAGCTTTTAATTTTAAATTTAACAAATAGATGTAGAGATATGTTATTGTCTTATTTAGGTTACCTATGTTCATTCGTGTCTTAGTTTAGTGTAAACATTTCTCGTAATGTCATTATTGACCTCTAGTCATTCCAGTTCCTATAGACATTTAAGACATGGTTTTCAAATATTCATTAGTAATTACTACAATTAAGTTCAGAAAATATGAGCGTCGGGTTTTTTGGTATGAATATATATGTCTTAGCTCTGGGTGTGGTTGGCAATTTGCGAGACCAAAATTTGAAACAGTGAAGTCATTTAATGATTTACGTCATAGTTTGGTTATAAGAACAGTTTTGGTTAGATAAACTGAAAAATTCCCTTTAGACATATCCATAATCTAACCTATTTTCCACAGGGAAGTAAATACAATAATTTTCTTGGTTGTGATCTACCAAGAACAAACTCCTTTTAAATCAAACAATAATATGTTTTCAGAAATAAGATAGGGATAAAATTGAAATAAAATATCTTATACAAATTCTCATGAAAATATTGAAATTATACAACAATTAGATAGAAAGACGGATTGCTTGACGCCCTCTAGCGCATGTTTAAACGATTCGAACTCCAGCACCAAGCTCTCGGCGCAGTCGAAAGCTGCGCCAAAGTTCCACTTTCCCCAAGTGATGTAAGGAACGCCTCGCAGTGAACGAGTGAAGTAACGCAGGGACCCTCGAGAGGATACAGTAATCAGCTGATCGGGAGAAATCGTAATCAGCTGTATCCTCTGTTGCGACCAGAAAAACAAGGATGGAGATTGCCAGTCTCATTCCGAGGATGTGAGGGGTACTGCAAATAAAACTACCTGGTTTATAGAACTTGCGTCTGCTCGTAGTAGATTGGATTACGGTATTGAGAGTGAGAGAAGCCGCTATGGTAAAGTTTGTTGGAGAATTAAAATAACAAAAAAGGAAAATCACCATGATTTTACTTATGTAATCGTGAAACTATTTTTATGTTATTTGTTTATTTGTTATTTATTTGTATATTTGTTATTTGTTGTATTTGTTTATTTGTTGTTATTGTTAACAATACGACTGTAGTCTTCATCGTACTAATAATTTATGTTTCATGTAATTTAACTTGAATGTTGGGTGACTACACTTGGTGACCAGAAGGGAAATCTGATAAAATTAATTACTATTTACAAATAATTAGATTAAAAGGGTGTATTGATAACAACGACCAATATTTTTTCCGTTAATTTCATGCTAAGGCCAAGAAAATCGTAATTTTACACTTTTATACTTCAGAGAAAATAATTTTCCATATGCCTGGAACTACATAGCACATATGATAAATCATATACGTCTACGTAGTACAGCTGCTCATGCACGATTTTTGGTATAAATCCCACAGTAGAACAGCCACACTACAATCAGAATCAGAATGCATTCAAAGCTCTTGGCAATTAGGAGATAAAAACGATGATGTAAAACGATAAAGCTGACCATCTATGACTCAATTTCCCTCCTGTCATTATTGTTCATGTTCATGTTCTAGCGACCGGTCACGCTGAGGCTACACCTGATGAGATGTATATAGAGGTTCCCTTAAATATTTTCCAGGTTTCACGATTAATAATTGTAATTTAGGAATAATTTAAGTTTTGGATTTGTATTCTACGTGTCAGATTACTAACTTTACAGAAACAATGTAGAATGCTCAAGCCCTTCCGGTTTATTGCACAGCAAAAAATCGATTAGCCTAATCCATTCATTTAACTATTAAATCATTAGTAGCATATGTGTGTATGTTTCAGGCTTAGTCCATTTACAAGCATAATTTATCATGTGTATAGTGTATATAAGTTATGAATTCTTCGATAGATTAATTAACTAATTTAATTAATTAAATTCAGATAGGCAATCTTATCATGAATATCATGAAGACTAGCTGACCCGGCAAACTTCGTAACGTCCTATAGTAAATATGTGTTAATTTTAATATTGGCCATGTTCCGAAGTCAAATAGCATTATGGCTTCGTTGTGTAAGATTTAGGTATTCTGGGTCGCGGTATGGTTATGAGCCGTTCTCAAGTTTTGAGTGGTGTAACTAATACGACTTTGTTTTATTATTTAGATGGATAATACAATTATATCAGTCAATACAATACTATGCCATTTATTAACATATAACATTTAATTAGACACGAAATAAAAAATAGGTACATAAACCCCCAAAACTGTGAAGTATCAACGTGGAAAGTAAAACTGTTAATTTTGTACAGCATTTATTTACTTGATAGTTTTAAATTGACGATTGATCCATAAGGCATTGAATATCAATTCACATTGCTAATGGAAAGTAAACCAACAGCAGTTTTAGAAATTAAATGTTTTGATTGTAGAATATTTGTAAACAAATTTACTCCCCATAAGGTTAACAAGGGGACTTTGGCCCTCAGAAGGGCTGAGCCCTTTGGGAGTTTCGAAAAATCCAATTTTAGTACGCATCTAGACTTAAATAGAATCGGTGTACCAAATTTGAAGTACCAAAGCCCTGTAGTTTTGGAGAAACTGCGATCAGTCGGTGAGTGAGTCAGATTTGGGTTTTATATATAGAGAATAACAGTTATAACAATAACAATATTTAATTGACTTAAGAGCAACGAAAAATTTTTTCGTAACAATGGTTAAAATAAAAACAACATTTTAACAGTGTTAGGCTGTTATAGCCCAAAAAGGATTTGATTTACTGTGTGAAATAGGCTATATCATGGATATGTCAAAGGGAATATTTTCAGTCCCTCTAAACAGCTGTCGTTACAACCATATGACGTCACTAAACATATGGACGTCACTGTTTCAAATTCCGGTCTCGCAAACTTTACCCCCCCCCCAGGTCTAAGACATGTCCAAGTCAATTTATACTAGTGATCACAATTTAATTTCACTAAAACACCTGGTAACGGCTGTCAAAAGCGGTCGTGTGTAAGTGTTTAGAGATTTATTTCTATTGCTTAGTTTTATAATAAGAAGGCAATCTGTTCATTGACGTTACTATACGGGCTGGAATATTATAAAATTGATTCAATCCATGATTTAATCCACTGGGTCAACTGTCGAAACAACAGAACCGGGGAATCGAAAGGAGGGCGGAACATCGAACTAAAGCGTGCATCCTTCGGTACACCCGGGCTAATGGGTCAGCGAGTCAGCTGAGAGCTAAGAGTAACGGACTAATCAGTGACGATCTGTTAAACCACTTCCCTCTGGGAGGAGATCGCACTTCACCAAAGTAAAAACTGCAGTTAATAAGTACACATAACCGACGACTAAAACCCATTACTTGGCAGATTGAAGGTTTGGTGTACAGTCTGCAGACACCTAACTACATAGCAGGTTAATCCTCATACGGAAGTGATCAGGCTCCTTAGAAGAAGTCCTCGTCCGGTATAGCGTGAAGAGGTCGACAGGATAGAGAAATGTCCTGAACCAGTTTCGAGGTATTTTAGTATCCCAACATGTTGTCGGCCTGCCCCACTCCTACATTTGACATACCTGCTGCGACATGTTAGCAAAGTTGACAATTCTCACGTTCGACTTGATCCATCCCTTTACATAATCGCCACTCGGCATGCAGAGCTCGGCCCACATGCCTACGCGTGCCCCCTCTATTGGCAGCACTGCAGCGGTTGTGCTTCCTGTCAGGTGACAGATTTACAGGAGCCGGACGGGAGCAGGTTGGAGTGCGGCCAGAGTATCGGCCAGCTAGCGTACGCTACCTACTCCTGCTCCTTCAGTAGAGACTGGATTTTTAACTCTATCTTGCGAGTATATGATTATTCAGCCTTGAAGTAGGCGTTTACTATGGACCATAGCGCAGCACGGGTTTTCAACCATACTATATTTTTCTATAGTACATCGGATGTTCTTCAACAGCACTATATTTAATTAATCGTGCAACGTAACCTGCAAGCCCCTGTCAGTCTCTAAGGGTGCAACTAGACACAGAAAACTGTTGAGACACCTTTCCTTGGAACCTACCATGATCTACATATATTGGCTTTTTATGGAAATTAATTTAAATCACAACATGAATTGTAATAGATTATGTTTGTTACCTAATCAATTAATACCTATTAATACCTAATTAACAGTCCTGTCTAAGGAACATGTGAACCTTAGTCAGTAACAAGACTACAAGATCGCGCTACAATCATCCTATACTCATTTTTCACTCATACTTGGTACAAAATACCTTCCTGTGTAGGTTGCCATTTCAATAATCTAAAATCTAAATCTTTATGGAAATGCATAAAGATTTAGATTTTAGTTATGGAGTAATACTTGAGGTAATTTCATTATGGTTTATATGATTACAAAACAGCAACAGAAAAATAGTTCCCTAGATAAGATCCTTTTTATACATGCATTTTCGAGCGAACGAAAAAAACGCTCAGTCAGTTTTGTGTTGTACATTTTAATTTTTTTGTCGTAAGCCTTTAATTGTGTGTCTGCGTTAGCGAAGCATTGAGGGAGGGGTGGCAGCTCGACCTAACTATCGTAATTTGATCTTCCAAATTATATTTGAACATGGATCATTCCTACTAATAACACTGAAATTCAGCCTCCCATATTCGGATTTTATCAGTTTCCGAAGAAGTACTCAAAATCGCTTCTCTTCTCTTAACTTCGTAGATTAATATTTCAGCATTAATTTCCTCCATAAAACAATAAACAAGACATCGTGTTGAAGTGACAGTCTGGCGGACCGAGTGCAAGAGGATACCTGCACAGCTGCTTGGATTTGGGTACCTAAAACACAGCGAAATGTTTCAAAGACGGGCGACGCAGCACACACGCTTCCATTTCATCCAATGTATTTAGAAATGTCTGTTCGAAAACGCAAGTATAAAATGTGGTTGATTACGGTATTCAAAAATGTGAATGCTTTTAGGTTGGTTCACTAAACGACCAGACGGAATATATCTATAAACTTGGACAATAATTTTAATTTAACTGACAATATTTTGCCTCAAATTCTTTATGTAAGCTGTGTATGCCATTATATTGACTTGAACATCTTCTAACCCCAACTTCAAGGAGTCAACTCCAACGTGAGGTAGGCCTACATCCGAGAGATTACATCGCACACATCACATCGCGAGTGTCGGTTATTCGCCACCACTACACTAGGTGGCGTGCCGGGCCACGGAGCCACGGAGATGCCGGAAGGTAACTGAGCGTGTGGAAATAATAACGGCACTCAGATACAGTATGAGCCATTGTAAACATGCAAAGTTCTCATCGGCCGGACTGGCCTACTGCCGCCTCGCTGAGATGCTGCTTCCCACGCTTCTCCTTGTAACTGTGGCCGTGGCTGTGGGTGGTAATTGATAATTGCGTTTGCCGATAGGAAACAGTTACTTATTACAAACACTGCGACTGAAGCCATTAGAAGAATTCAACTACAACCATAGCCAAGGCGTTTAGGTTTACCCCACGGAAACGAATGCGTTGGCGCCATGAAATGCTATTGCCTAGGAAGGGAAATAATATTTCCTGGAGTTATTAGGTTTCCTAGCTTGGAATGCGTGATAATGAATTCTATTACCGGGTTTTATTGAGGAAAGATAATAAATGTCTTGGTGTTGACTTTTATTATAGTTTTATTTTAAGTTTAATATATAGACTGTTAAATGTAGTTGAATATGACTTGTATGGTAGTCAAAGTATAATTTATATTTTTAGATATCTAAACCAATAAATGGTCTGATCAATGGGAAAACGCAGTTTCAATATGATTCACATCCAAAATCACAATGTTAGGCTCCTGTACACGAATGATCAAATCACAATGTAAAATACCTGTGACACACGCATGATCAAATCACGATGTGAAATACCTATGATACATGTATAATCAAATCACGATGTGAGGGACCTAAGATACACGTCTTATAAAACCACAATGTGAGAGACCAGTGATATACGAATGATCAAAACATGATGTGTGAGACCTTTAATACACGACTAATCAAATCATGATGTGAGAGACCTAATATATACACGAATTTTCAATCACAATGTGAGAAACCTGTGATAGCATCTTAACCAAAGCGTTTAACTGACTGGTATTGTACTATTTGAACTGTTGTATGGAATTTATATTAAAATATCATTGGCTGGATGCAGATACGTTTTTTTTGGTCACCTGGTGAGTTAAACTTAGCTCCATCAGGAAAGCTTTTCCCGCCAGACCTTGTGTTTTAAGACCGGCGCTGACCGCCTAGTCAGTGTCAGATTGTAATCATTTGGAAGGGAACGTTTTCTGACAGGTCACTTCATCTCCGCCAGGACTTCCGCTCTCACTTTCTCTCAACCATCGCCTCTAGGACTTTAACCTCTACGAAAATACTATACATGCAAACGCCCTTCCTGCAGAAAACATTCAACAAATTTATAGTTATAAAGTATATGCTATTTACATCCTGTATTCTACATAAAAACACAATACTAATACAATTGTCCATTACATAGAGTAACTATAAATAATTTCTTAAATGATCGTATACATAAAACAATTAGTTGTTTTTTTAATCTAAAGCATTAAATTCGTAAGCATGTTAGTAGTTTTGTTTCATGGGCTGGCTCACTCCGCCACTGCTATCAGCTATCACCACCAGTAATCTTACCTAAGAATCAGACCTAGAATGACTTGCCAACTTGATTTCATCAAAGCCAACGAATGTCTAAAGCTCCAGATATAGAACCGCCTGTTTCTCGTCAGTAAGCCAATAATTCATTCCACCAAACAGAAACAGTAAATCCATCGAACTCGGTTAAATATAGCGTTAACAATGTAAACGTACTACGGCTAATAACAGAACACTGAATGGGTTCGAACAGCTATGTGTCATCAGGTATAAATAGCTGAACGGTTCTGATGAATAGTTAGCCTGCATTTGGTCTCGGGACGGGTAATTGTTTTCCAAAAATATTATTCTGCATATTTTTTACTAATAACCAAAACACAAAGCAGGTTCTATAACCTTCAATAATTTTTTAATTAAAAGTAGTTTTGTGAATTAGTGGCAAACGAATTTAGAATAAATGTTAATTACAATCTATTCACAGAGACTGAATAAGCAAGTCTGACGACAGAACAAGTTTGAATTTCCACTAGCACTGACAATTTTTGTTGATGAATGTTGAAATTGGTAATAAATGAGGAAACATCCTGTGATTTTGTGTGAATGACAAAATCTAAAATACTGTTTCTTGAAAGTATGTGCGTGTATTAGCTAATGCCCAGATGATTTAGATGTAGAAAAAGTTGATATGATTTTCTAGTTGGATATTTGATGCTGAATTTCGTATGTGACAAAAGGTCGTTTCTCTTTGAATTCTCAGTTGCAAGCGAATGCAACTACATCTTTATCCACCTTATACTGTAGAAGCGAAATTAATTTTTCGGTAGTTTACAGCAAATTCATCAGTGTGAGGTTATTGTCTTACTTTTAACAGTTCTCGAGGTAATTAAAATAGTAATATTAGAGGTTTGGCCTATACGTATAACGCATATATATCTATTTGGTTACCTATTATGCACATGTAAAGTTATTTTCAATCGTAAAGAGCGTATGCAAACATATGGTTTGCACTTGATGTGTAAATGTAAATCTAAGATTTTACTTTCCGTCCCTAAAATTACACCTAAACAAGGCAAAGCACAATTTGTTCGAGCAGTGACTATCCTGCTTTCCAAACAGTTATCCTGAACCCTTGCCATAAGCCATTCACCACTCCGGCAACAGCTTCACTCGTATATAGCACTGTACCTAGGTCTGCCAGTAGGGACCATCAACCACAATAATAGTGTGGCAGTAAGCTATTTTATAGCATTTCAAAGTGTTGAAGTAGCGGATTATCGTACAAGATTTGCATAGACCGTTAAAAGTGAATTAAAGAGATTGGCTAGTTTTAAGGCATCGTAATGGTTTGCACTCTTGTAGGTTTAACGAGGTGGAATAACCGTTTATTCTAGTGGTTGTGGTTACTCGAATAAATTATATAGACCATAGACGTTTAAGGAAAATTACTTTGTTAAATTTCTATTTTTCAGCTTTTTGTGTGTGCTTATCTTCACCGTACGAAGTTTAAACTCTAAGTCTAAATCATTTAACTTTGGAAAGATTTGTACCCAATGACCAATGGTGACTATCGATGTGCTTACGTAGGGCTATTAATACACATACCCGAACATGGTGCAAAGTCAGAATTCAAACCAGCGATCTTCGGATTTTAAAAACACGTTAGGTTCCTACCACTAATCTGGATTTACAAGTTTCAACCAAATCGGAATTTTAGGTATGCAGCACAGGACTATCTAAGTCGGGTGACCCGTTGCACGCCACGGACCGCTACAAGGATCAGGAGCGCCTCTGACAAATGGAGAAGAATGATCGGAGTGCGTGACGTCATGGCCCGCGGTGGCGGCAACGCGTGACCAGGTATCGTGCTCGTGCTCGTGCCCGGTAGCCGGGAACCGAGAGTCGTCAGTTGCATAATGGCGATGAGGCCGGGGCCCGGGGCGAGGTCGTCGGCGGGACGATGGAATGCGAACCGCGTGAGGAACCTCCGAACATGGTTCGATGAAACCGCGACCAGGAAAACACCCTGCGCTTATGCCATGCTACGTTCTAGACGTGAACTTTGGCAGAGGCTACCGCACTTTGACGTGCGCCGTTACCGCACACGTCCGCACTGTTTATTATGAGGATCGTCTTAGCGAATGAACGTAGTATTCAATAGTGCGGACGTCAATCCACTCTGCGGAATATCGCTCATAACTCCACAATTAATGATCTCGATAATTTTTTTAACATTAAAACAAAATTGTTTAGCTTAGCTTATTGTAACCTTATTCAATATAAAAATTGTAATACATCGTTATTCATCTTGGTGTTTAATGTTTCTTCAAGAAAAATTTACCAAGATTTTTAACGATATCTTTTAAAATTTATTTATAACGAACACAATCATTATTTCAAACCCTTTCGAGTCGAAACAAAGCTATACTTTGTTCCACCATAAAACGGTAAATTCTTATCTTATCGCGCCTTCTCACAGCTGATTGCTTATCTTCGTGATGACCTCCACCTCGTGGTGACCCTGAGAGACAGCGACAGACAGCTGTCAGCTGTGTAGTGCGGTAGTGTCGCAGTCACATTCCTGCAGTGATTGTTGGAAAGCGACCTTACTGGTCTGAGGGCGACGAACCTTGCCCAGATGTAGTAGATACCTTTCCTCTAGTAGTAGCAACTGCATATAAGGCGGGTTTCGGAAATCCCGTTGCGTTCTTTAGTCTTTTAATTCGATGATAACAGACTCGCCCTAGCAAGTAGGTGTATTCTACTTCAATACTCAAGATTTAAGACCAACTGAATCACAACCTTGGCAAACATACAGTGTTAAAATTGACATTGTGGTGTGTCCTGTAATCCAGCTACTTGGAGGTAACGAATTGTGGATAGTTTTAAGCGATGGTCGGTGGGTGTAGGGTTCTGTTGAGTGGAATAACGTCCGCACTATTAAATACTGCGTTAAGCCGCAAAGACCATCATTATAATTAGACCAGATGGTAGTTAAGAGGCAGTGGTTCGGACTCCACGTTAAACTGTAGGTTCCTTAGATATGTCATTGAGTATAGGAGCTATTAATTAACAGTTCTGTTTAAGGAACATGTCAGCCTTAGTCAGTAACAAGACTACAAGATCTCGCCACAATTATCTTACACTCATCTCACATTCATACTTGGCCGAATAATAGCCTACCTCATTCATAATACCTGGTCCTGGAAATGTTGCCTTTTCACTAACTAACTAACTGACATCATCATCAACTAAAAATAAACTGCTATTATTTATCAACAGTGTTTCAGAGTATATCTTCCCCATAGAAAACTCCGTCTCGAAGTTACAAAATAACCTCGCTATGGGGAAACAGGCATCATTATATTGCATTACTTATGTAAGCATTGCACAGTAAACGGAATTCGAGATAGAGAGAACATTGTGCTAATACTGGCATGCACCTTTTCAGTACAGAATTTGATTTAGGTGAAGGCCTACAAATTGAAAAACATTTTTCGTCAATTTCTATATGATTATCAGAACGTAAGAGATTCTGTCAAAATTTAACAGTTTAATACGCACCCGTTTCTTATACAATAATTTGACTATCACGGCTGAGGTATAAAATATAGATTAATACGGATAAAAGACTAACTTCCGTGAAAGTTTCATAAATTCGGTTAAAGGTTGCATCATAGGAATACTACTATTGCCTAAAAATGTAGAATGTCACTCGGCGGACAGATCTTTATAAACTATCATCCGTTAATAGTTTTCCATCAGTTTATATCATTTAACTGTGAAGTCATTGTAAAAAACAGTTTCAAAATTTTCACTGTTAACGCTCTATATTATTTTTTAAGTTTCATATACACTTTTTTGGTGATTTCTAATTTTTAATCTTGTACTCAGTCCATATAGCTTTCAATTGTAAAATGCTTTACTTCTTGTTTACCGAAGAGGACCGTCCATCGTATCCCGCCCTCGTGGTCCTACGCTCCTCGCTCCTGCGGGACGCTGACAGGAGAGCCGCAGCCTCCCGTTAGGACACGGGACTCGGGGCGGAGGAGAAGGCAAACAGGGCGCAAAACATCACCCGGCTGTTCTTTACATAGAAGAAAGAAACTGCTTTGTTCTGTTTCATAGCATTACCCCGAGGAGTTTATATCCTTGGTCACAATAATGGATGAACCTTTTCCGTTCGCGTTATTGTTACGAACCTTATTTGGGCACGCGTTACTCCGGAAATGGATTCAAGCCAAAGGTGAAAGTGATTCGTAATCCTGTCTACGCATTCTAAAACGTCCCTAAGGGAAAATTTGGAAGTTTCACTCAAGGAACGTCTTCTTAGTTCCGTTTAAGTGGCTCTCAGGTCTAATACGATCTATAGTGAAATTGAAATCTAAAAACATAAGTGTTTCGCCTTTCTGACGAAATATACATTTCAGGTTCTTAAAAGTAATGCTAATTTTGTGACAGCATTATTGGCTACACAATCCGTAAACCGGTTGAGGCGTCAAATTAAAGTTAAGGTGTTTATCTAGGGTATTATATCGTTTCTTCACAAACATACAATAGCCACGCAACTGTATCCGATATTAATAAATACGAGTGGTAAGTAATCTTTACTTTAAAAGGTAATCTTATTTAAAAGTGAACATAGAAAAAATTAAATTCTAATTTCATAAATAACCACTTTAACTTTACTTTGACTTTTAATTTGAAGAGTAGTGCTCCGACTCTCGTACTGAGCGCACGCTGTCTTGTGTCACCCCGCTAGCGGAGTGTATATAATTAATATCTGTAACTTAAATTTTCAGTTTTTAATGTTCTTAGATAATCACTTGTAAACGGAAGGAGTTTCGCCACCTGACATTTAAAACTATTGAGTTTCCAGGTGTTCATACAGAACGTAAGTAAATAATGATAGTGACTAAGACAATTAATTTTATATCTAATTTTTAAATTGCTTGTTTAAATTGTCTGTAAGTCGTATAAAAGTAAACGTGTTTGTGAGGATTATATATTAAAAAGTGGGTTGGTAATTATTACTCAATAATAAATCTCTATATATAAAATTGAATGTATGTCTGACAAATTCTTATGTTATGTATGTAATGTTTATGCGTTAAATACTCATCCGATCGTGAAATAGGAAGTTGCTCTACATGTGTAAGGTTTTAGTGAAAAAAAATTCGAAAAAAAGTTTCCATATGGCGTTTTAAATTTCTATGTTAACCTTATGGAGATAATGTTTACAAATTGTCTACAATGAAAACATTTGATTTCTTAGCTAGCTGATTGTACTTTCATTAGCAATACCGTATGCTTTACTATCCAAACATCTGAATCATTCATTAATGTTAAACTATGAAGTAAATGTGTACTGTAAAAAATCTACAGCATTACCACTTTAATAGTTTACTTTTGGGGATTATGTATATATTTTATTTCTGTCATTAAAGTCACGTGTTTATATGATAATTACAATGTTTATATATTACGTTTATTATAATAATCAGCTGTTGTATATCTTTCCTATAAAAGCCGTATTACAGTTAGGTTTCGTTTGGGTTTGGATTGGATTTGAAAGTTGTGAATTAATACACTCAGATTTATTTGTTTTATGGGAATGATATTAATATGTTTTATCGTTTCAATATTGTTATTCACTATGCAGCGACCCAGAATATATAACCTTTCACAATGAAGCCGTATTGCTATTCGACTTCAGAACATGGCCAATCTTAAAGTTAACATGTGTTTACTGTGAGGCGTTACGAAGTTCGCCGGGTCAGCTAGTTATCAATAAATGATCAATAACTAAAAACAGGAACAACTAATATTGCTTTCATGCTTTCTTACACTATATTCTATACGTCTATTGACATAAAATGGAAAATAATCTACAAAACATTACCACTTTCTACCACTTTTGGCAAGGTCCGTGAATAGAAGTTTCTCTTCTCTTCATAAAAGATAATTCATTTAAGTACGAAGCCAACCACAACTGCGCAATTTTACGCGTCAAATGGGCGTTAAGTGATAAAGAAAGTGATAATATAGCTGATTCAATTAACGGTATGTAAGTTGGACGCTATGTAAGACTACCTCGCGCTTCCCAAGGTTATTTTACCAACTTAATGTGCCAATGAGATATTCCCGTTATGAGATCGGCTATAATATGACCTTCAAAAATTACACAGGGTTTAGGTCAGTAATTTACATAATTAATTTTATTTTTAAAAAGTCTTTAAAATTAGGCATCACTTCATGGAGCTACATTTTAAAATTTTGATTTGCCACAAAAATTCCCCAATTTGGAGGGAGGTACATAACATTAATACAAAAACATTTCTGTTTAAATTATTTTACAAATACACTATGTTTGATCAACCTCACTTAAACTGTTATTAAAGGCGTACCTACACGCGTAACTAACAATGTATTATGTCTTAGTAACCGTCGACTCAGTGCAAAGATTCAAATGTACAATCTTTGTATACTAAAAAAATCAATCCCAGGTCTAGGTCTTCCCATGAGGACTACGGCAATAGCCTAATTTTCTATAGGAAATTCGCAAAAACTAATGCACATTTCAAAAACATAAAATTCATTATCTTGGCAGGCTATGAAACATAATATTTCTAAAATATATTTAAACTAATATTTCTAAATTTAAGCAGCGTTATTTTTGCCAGAATATATATTGTGTACATCTGGGCGACAGTGGCTAAGGGTAGTGCCCGCAATTTATTTTTATTGATTAATATATCAAATATACCGGGATTTAAAACGTTCTTTGAATCATTTTTAGAACCATTAATTTTTAGAACATTCTTAAAATGAATGTACTTTTCTTTAGACAGCATAAAACTGCAACTATAGTTTTCCTTCACGTTGATGTACATAATTCTCAAGAGCAATACAAATTGAGGAACCATAATACGTTTAAGACAAAGAATACTTTACAAAATTTTACATAAAGTGTGCAAAGAGGTATTTTTATAGCCGTATATAATTAAAGTAAACGTTTAACAGGTACTTTAATTAAGTAATTAACAAATAAAAGGCAACAAAAAATGAAAGATTGTTTGAACAAATTAGGAGACAACAAATTGATGTATAAATTATTTTACATTAAGTAATTATTAATTAAAACAAAATTAGTATTGTTCTATATAGCCTAAAATATTATTATTAATCATTAAAAACATATACAAATAAAAATCTGTAAAGCGGAAAAAGCGGGGGTTTCTAATGAAAAATGCTTGAAAACCTTACCCACAGACCGTAATTATGCTGTGGGTATGTACAAACCCAAATACTATAGCAGTATTGAATTGTACGAAATTATTGATTGGATAGTTCTAAAGATTTTAATGCTAGTTAAATATGATATTGTGTACCGTAAAAAAACAAAAATAAAGTCACACGCTCTCTTTATAGAAATGAAAAACAAAATACCTTCACGTAGAAATAATATTTGAGTAAATCTATTTAATGTAATTGCGATTATGTGAAAGGTGAAGCGTACTTAAGTGTTTGAGAAATGTCTGATAGCCAGTTAAAAATATAGCATTGATGTATTCTTATTTCTAAATAACAATACCTACGTGACTTCCATAACTAAATTAGAGGTGTTCAAAAATGTTTAGCTTTTCTTGGTACAATAAGTAAAGCTTAGGGAAACCTCCGTTTCAAACAAAGGGTTGAACAAAGTCGGCGTCAAGATCGCCAGACCAAACTAAGTTTTAGGTCAGTCGAAAATAGCGTCAGGATTTATGTTTATATACCGAGAATCCCACGACCCCTCCATAGGTTTATCGCCCTCTTCAAGCAAGTGTCGGCGTGAGAGTGGGAGGGGGTGGAGACGACCTTCACCACCCCTTCGCTCACGAGGCACGACCTGCATCCTTACCCCCACATTCCTCCCCTACCCCTATTGTCGCATCTGGCAGCTGGCTCCGTGGAATGTCACCCACGGCACGGAGAGGCGCCGGCGACATCAGACCTTCTAGGGCTTCTCCCACAATATTCGTGGGAATTTTGGCATTTGCTTCCTCCAAAATCTTGATCAATGAAGGCATTTACAGTTTTACCACTTATTATCTTAAAGTGTTTTGACTCGTCAAAGCTTAAGAAAATTTCTTAACAAGTTCAGTTGAAAAAGTGTGTATTTTAATTAAATAAAAAATCTGGGAATTCAACAACCTACCTTGCTTATTGATTGAATCTCATCTTTACTAAGCTTATAATATTCACCAATATTGTAATTCCCCGAATGCTTATTTATGTCCAGTAATAACTACGGTACGACATTTCTTTAGTCGAAGACAGAAGAATAATTTTGAATTGATCTATAACCTGATACAGTTGAGATGTAGAATGAATTCACAGAATTCTTCATAAAAGAACATCATTTCAAATAAAACAGCTCATTACAATACACCCAAACGCGCGTTCAAAACGGAACAATGGCGATTCCCCGATCTTTGAGGACTCAGCCGAGGAAACCAGTGTTAAATGTATAAATATTATACATACTTCGACCTACTCTTTTTGTGCATTTTCGCAAAACAGACCAGTGTGACTACCAAGAAGCGACTCCTAGCATGAAGGATATATTGACATGGATATATCTTAGCTCTGGCGGGGGGGTGTTGGCAATTTGTAAGATGGAAAACATGTAACAGGTTTCCATAGAAACTACCAGATCTATTGTATTTAAATGCTTAATATAAAAGAATAGGAACAGCTGTTTAGATGAACTGAGACCATTCCCTTTAGACATATCCATGATCTAACCTATTTCCCACAGGGAAGTAAATATAAACATTTTTTTATTTAGGCATCGACTTCAAGATGAATCAGACGCTAAGTCTAATCACGATAGGCTATGTAAATTGTAAATATTTAGAGATTTCGACCCAAGGGTGCTCGAACGCCCTTGCCTTGTCCACAAACAAACAAACCTCTCGATAGGAAATCTAGTTATCAGGACGGCGCGCCGCGCCGCGACGTCGATGTTGAGCCAAGAAAAACACTCAGTGGCAATGACCCTGGAGAGAAACATATCGCAAACGACCGATCAAAATCGGCGACGCCCAAGACTGGTGTCGGCAACGTTTTGATCCAGAAATAGCGAGATAACTCGCGCATTGAACCTTGCAGTCAAGTAGGCGCTTCCGTCGCATTGTGGCTCCATCTGGCAGACGATCGGCGCACCACTTTATTCTTAGTAATACAGAATATGATTTTGGGTCAAAATTGCACATTTTGTAATACTTGCAGACAATTAGAAGAGCGTACTAAAATAATCGATAATAGATAGGACTTTGGATCCCGTGGATTGCCTATGGTTATTGGGATACAATTAATAAAACCCTACACTTGTCTTAGTAGGTCTAGGTAGCTTCTTACAATGCTCCGTTACAATAACAATTGCCTTGAAATAGATTGGTTTCTTTTCATGGCGATCTGATACTGAAGTCTGTGTGTCGTGTTATTAAAAATGATAAAGAAATGATCAAAAATATCTTTAGAAATGTGTTGAATAGAATGGACTCAAACACGAAAAGGGAAAGCAAATGTGTAGAACTTAATTAAACTTCAAATGTATGAGAAGTGCGGAGTTTTGATCAAAATATTCATTACATGCTTCAACTAATCATTCAGCATACTATACTTTATTTTCAAACGTAGAAAAAATAATTAATAATAATTGCGCAATTAAAATTAAATTTTTAATTATAAATTAATTTTTAATTGTTAATTATAATTTAATTATTTCTATTCGTAAATCATGACCAATACGAAGTCTGCGCTCCTTGTACGAACAGAGAATCTTACGATATCTTTAAAACCTCGCGTTAAAGTCTCCCTCTGTTCGACCTTGAAATGCTATACATATGTGGCGGATTGTATGTGTCGCGTACTACAACACGCCGTCTACTACATACAGACCCATCTTATCGGACTTAAAAACTGGAATATTTCTTCTTTTCGTTTATATCCTTATCTTATAATTTTATTCAATTAAATTTTTAAGTGTTTATAAGGATTCAATTAGTTTTAAAATAATGACGATCAAACCTTTATTACCATTACGCTAATATAACAGCAAATAAAAGTAAATTATATTTAGCCTATTTTGCTTTTTATTTCCTGTCAATAATATTTAATAGAACAGTTGACGATTGTTTTTTTCAATGGCAAAATAATGTAATCAACAATAACATTACAAAGTGCAGCTACTTCATTGAAATAATTTTCTTTAAAAATCATTACTTCTAATACCTAGAAAGTTCAAATTAATAGACTATATTTTACATTTATTATGACGAGTAATTTACATTTTCTTGATCAAATAAAATACTTATATTTTCCCAGTTCAATTTAAAAATTATCATGTATTTCTCAACATAAGAGCATTATGAAACAAAATTAAATAGGATAAGAGTGAGTGTAGTTGTTTAAAAATGCTTACCTCGGCTGTGCCTCGACAGCGGCGCAATCTCTCGTACGCGCACCACCACAGACTGAATGCTGGTGGCTGGATGTTGATTCTGCCTCGCTCAGTGTTTCCAACGCATAAAACCTAAAATCCCTTTCATCAAACCTGAAAATCCCGTTTAATAATTTTTAGATCCCCGTTTTCCCTGAAATCTCCACCACTTACTGACAACTGACAAGTAAACATGGGCGGAGTTAGAAGTTACACGTTGGGGGTACAGAGTTAATTTCCTAGTTTTTTAAACAATAAAGCCTAAAAATGGAGAAAAACAAAGATTCACTAAAACTAATACTGTATAAAATAAATAAAAAAACACATCAAAAGTCACAGTAACAACACATTAAAATATATACAAGTAAAGACAGTAAATTCGTTTTTATAAAGTTTCTCGGTGTTAAACCAGTTCATAATTTGAAGGTAAGAGTGGTTCGGATCCCACGTTAAACTGTAGGTCCCTTAGATATTATCGGCTGCACGGCTAGTTATTAACAGTCTTATCTGAGGAAATTGTCAGCCTTAGTCAGTAATAAGACTAAAGATCGCACCACAATCATCTTACACTCATTTCTCATTCATTGGCTTAAAATAACTACCTGCGAAGATCGTCATTTCAAAAGGTAATCTCACCGAACAGACCTATTAAATGTGTGATATTAATAATAAAAATAATTCAACCGAATTCCGCAGTAACTTCTGTACCTAATGGGCGGATCCCTTCATAGAAACGCTTAGACTATTTTTTACATTTGAGGGACGAAATCCGTTGTTGAGTTAATCATCTCTATGGAATGATGCTCTCAGTAGGTAATAATCTAATCAATACGTCAAATCACTTCATGGAATTTACTCGACGGTAACTCAGGGATAACGCGCTGGCCCAGTAGTCAACGGTTGTCGGATCGGAACTAATGGCCGGAGACAACAAACTGTCAAATTATGAGCGGACACCTCGCTGTCTTCAAATCACCGCACAGGCCCTGCCTAACCCTAGGCCTATGCTAATGGGAAATAGAGGTTAAAAATAAATAATAAAACCCAAAACATAGATCACAAGCGAGGGAGATAAATAATACACAGGACATGGTATGATGCTCCTTTGGGTAATGTTAATCCATATACCATAGCAAACAAATGTTTTAACTATCGGAAACATTCGGTATATGTATAATCTTACTGTTCATAAATTATATACTATCTAATTTATACACTTGATGATTAAGATATAAAATTCGAGATCTACCGAGGTATTTCCAAAAGAAGCCAAGACATACTACCAAACAAACATGATATAGGCATACCTACCTTCCATCGTAAATCATGACCTATTAATAACATGGCTTATAATAAATTAACATTATTATACATTAGTATGACATATCTCACATATTACTATGACATATCTCAACGGTCGTTCTTAGTTCTGTGAACTAAGAACTTTAATGATTAAGCAGTTTAGGTTTATGTTAATTTAAACTAATGTGTGTTAGTAGGAATAAGTTTTTGGATATAAACAATTTCATACTGATCCTGTTTTGAGAATATGTTAATCCCGTTTTAGCACTCGTCCGGTTTGATCCCACTTAGTGCCCAATAATCCCGTTTTGCGATAAAAATCCCGATTCGGAACACCGGCATCGCCGGTGTCTGCCCACAGTGCAACGGAACCGGCACGGCCCACGCTGCTGCCAACTTGACGGAGGGAAATATCCCAGGGAACTAGAGAGGAAGCAAATCATGAAGTAATCTTTTGAAAGGTAAATTACTACTGTATCACTGTATCGCATACTGAACTGCTATCTCAAGATTCTACTATCTCAAAATGGAGAATAACCTGGTGGTTTTGGGGTTTTTAATTTAACTCTGTATTTGTCAGTTGTATGTAATATTATTCAGTATCTTTTATTGGACTTTTTCAATGCTTGTATCTTTTTTATTTGTAGTTAATGTATCTGTCTATGTGAGACATGAGTTCCTACATTTGCTCTAACGAGTTTGTAAACAAGACATATTGGTCAATCAGAATGGTTAGTTTTCGGGGGGGTTTTGTACTCAAAAATTGGGTTTTTTACATTTTTCATATGTAATTTAAAATACTTTTAAACTTTATCTTTCACCATTAGAATTAGCTTAAAAAACTACACAATTTAGTTCCTTAAAGTTTTTCTCTATCTCCAACGGTTACCGAGATATTAAAAAATCTAAACACAGTACATTGTATTTTGGGGCTCCAATTTTAATCTTATGGAGGATAAGGAAAAATTAATATTTCACTTATCAATCTATATTTTTGAATGAAACTTGATATTTAGCTTCATGTGGTTGAGATCCACCCATTTATGCTTAAAATCATAGTTTATGTGTTTATCGTGGCAGCAAACCTGCATACTCTTTCCCAAGTTATCTTATGGAGAATAGGTAAATAACTCTTATATTTTATCGACAGATATTGATAAATCTTGACTATTATTATTATGTTATTGATTTGTAAATTCGCTAAATATGCAGGTCTGCTGCGACGGGGGGTATCTAGTCACATTCTTCTTTATATGACGAAGAAGCCCGCACATGTGGCGTTAAATAATTTATTAAAATATGATTATTCATTATTTGGAAAAATATTATTTATTCAATATCTCATATTGGACTTTTCCAATGCCTGTGTTTTCAACTACACGTTTATGGAAGTTGTAAGGAGAAACTCCTCCCGTAAGTTTTACAGCTTATCAATACAAATCTAAAGTTGAAAACAAATATAAAAGAAGAATACTGTAATTCAATGGGTACACACACACACACACACACAGATAGACAGAAAGACAGACATCACGTTGAATCCCACTTTTTGGATTCAGTGGACTCCAAAACGCTTGCATTTTAGAATTCTGAAAACAAAAACTTCTTCCTGGACAAAATAGCATACCTAATTAAATAAATAAAGGACTTGTTAAAAATAAAACAATTTGATAGCTTTTTTGTAGTAATGCAGTAAAAACCAGACATTAAAAACCTGTATAGAAATTCTCTATTTCATAAGATGTTTTAGTTTAAAGCCAATTCCTTCATTACATTCATTTTTAACATGCTTGACTTCACCTTTCACCTTTAATATTTTGCTCAATGTGTAGCTGAAACCTAATACAAATGCTATGCTACAAGTAACTTTTTATGTGCCGTTTATTTATTTATCATTCTTGTTTCAAATTAATTAATATTTAATTATTATTTATCATTGTCTAACTATAATTTAAAATAGTAGTTATTTTATATTATTAGTCAGTACATATTTTCAGTTGTCATAAAAAACCTTTTGTCTTTGGATTTGTTATGGGCATTGACATAAAAGCAATTCCATTTTATAGTATGAATGAACCCATTCTGACTTTCTCGATACAGAGTACAACACAGTTTGTCATCACCATCACTACACTGATTGTCCATCCACAGAAGAGTAAAACTTGGTTCATACTGACTCAAGAGGACATAGTCCAGGCCACTGAAACCTCACTTCCAGTTCAGTCCACACACCATTTCTCTAATCTACGTATACAAATGGTATAGAAGTGTGGGAGGGGGATGAGCGCCGTCTGCGACGTAGCTGGCGGTGTAAAGTGACTTTTTGAAACACTCTGCCGAAGTATTAATAAACCGACAACGTCTTCGGTGTATTAATACGTGAACTACGGCGGCATGGAGTGGCCTTAAGGCACAAGACAAATGGCAGAGATGGTAAAAAATTTGAAAACCTTGACAATCCTTAATTCTTTGCACTCGGATGGTCAGTTGTAGTATCGTAACTCGTATTAGGTCCCGTGATGTTGTTCTCGCCGCTCGGTTGGCCAGCAGTACTGGCCTCGCTACATTCATCGTCTAGTGAACAGCCATTCCCACCAACTCAAAATTTTTTTTATATCAAACCTGGTTTGATTTCAACAATGTTTGTAAGAACAATAAAAAGCCATAGTTAACGAATAATGTCAATTATAAAAGACAAATACAAATAAAATTTGTACAATTACAAATTATTTCACAATTTTCGACATACTCCTTTACTGCTTCAAGTCATCTGAGTTTAAATTATCATCCATTGTTATATTTACATTTATTATCTACTGTGGTTAATACAAAATAAATAATTAATTATTAGTAAAATGTACTTATTTACAAAAAAACAGCTGTTATTAGCAATAAATATCACCACTTCTCAGTAAACGCAACTGGAGGAGAACGTACTAAGCATAACCTTACTTTCCAACAAATGTAAGGTTTTAGAAGCAGGAATTCATGTGATTCACTAGTTTCTTAGTTCCCCAAAGGGTGCAGCACATCCTAAACCTAGCACAAAATATCTATAAAAATAGAAACAGATGATTATATTTAGTAGGCAGTACTGTTGGCCTTCCGACAACAACTCGTATTTAATCTCGTCCAGTACCATTGGCCATCCGAGCAGCAAGGAGAGCTCATATTAAAATTAATATGACTTGGCGGAAAATGGTGACGGCCGGTCCTGTCGAGTGGACAGGACAAGTTATAAATACTCGATCTGATAGCAAAGTGTTAAGACACACACTGTTATTGTTGACCTAATGTTGGTAAATTGTAGAAAGATGCTATTGTTGATATTTTTTAGTTGCACTCTGATATTTTTTTTTATTTAAAAGGAAAACTTCTTCATATACGACATTTTATCATTTTGAAAAGGAAAACTTCTTCATGTACGACATTTTTTTTATTTTGAAAAGGAAAACTTCTTCATATACAACATTTTTTTATTTTGAAAAGGAAAACTTCTTCATATAAACTATATTATGAGCTCTAATCAAAATTTTTCACTATAAAAAGTAAATTTTTTCTTCTCACTTAACATTCTAACATAAAAAAACAATACAACTTTAAAACTGAAAATTTCCTTTAGAAACTAATAAATTATTTTTGAGTTCTTTAGATTTATTGTATTTTATCAAGTGGTAAATGGTTTATTTAAGGAATATGATGGTCTCGTGGTAAAGTGTGGGACTTTGGTTCTCAAGGTCCCGGGTTCAAAACACACCCGTCACCAGACTTTTCACTGTGTGATAATGTCAATATCAACAACATTTAAATGTTATTCAGAGTAACAAAGATACATTATGAAAACATTGAAGAAAGAACAGACTTAAGGTTAATTTACTAATAGGAAAAATATGTTTTAACCCTAAAAGCGGCAAGCTTTTTACTTTTAACTGTAACATAAAAATAATTACTAATATCTTCTTGAAATATCAAGTATAAACAAAAAAAAGCATAAAACATGCCTCCCCCCTCTTATAACCACTAACCACAAAAGCAAAACAGGTGTTCACTGCAATCCCGATCAAGCCTACAAATGCCGTCAACTTCCACCCAAGCCAGCCACCATTTATTTAAGGTGTGCCACCCACTCTGCTATACCACACATTTGCAAGCCAAATTAGGATTGCTCATGGTCGGGATTCAAACTCTAGCACTTCCGAATGGCTAGAACGTTATGCTTGTCAGGACAGCGCTTTAGCCAGTTCAGCCACCAGTGCAAAGGAGTAGAAAGCGCTTACTTGTTTATAAGAAATGCTCGGTGGCAGTCTGGTGCACTTTGTGAGCAGGTTCGGTTGCTTGCCCCCAGAGGGCAACACGGTCACAAAGGTGATAAGTTCACTAAAAATGAAGATAGATGCCTCCACCTGCCACTTCTTATTGAATTTGTAAATGGGTTGTGAACTACGACTTTACCACTTCTAGGGTTAATGAACACATTAGACAATTTCTACTATCCAAACACTAGACAAGTTAACCATGAAAGTAAAGACATTAAACTTAGACCACCTTGACAAAGTAAGGTAGTAAAACAGATAACATTTTAAATGCAATTCAATTGTCTGATAGTAAAACTTGTTGAAGTAAGCCTGTTAAATTTTATGATATTACTAAAGCAGTGGTTTATAGTCAGTAATAATAACTGTATTTAATGGAAGGTTTTTAAGTGTCCTTTTAAATGTCCTGTAATCCGGAAATATCTGACATTAACCTCATACTACTGTAACTAGGTATGGTATTTTATTTAAAATCTCCATTAGAAAACCTCTATAACTTTATTTTTCTTTGAGCACAATTATTATGCACATATAATGAACATGTTGGTAAAAAACAATACAAATTGGTAAAAAAATAGGATATATTATACTGCATATATCTATCAATTGAACGAAGTGAAATTTAAAATATTCAACTAAGTATATTTAAAGATAAAGGTTTAACCATAGTTTTATATAAGATTGATAAATTTTTAAAATCTTAGTTATCTGGCAGTAAAAACAATAGTTAATCTAAAATATACAAAACACAACAGTTAATATGAAACACTAAAAAACTGACATAACAACAATCAATTGTAAATAACTTTTCAATATTACTAAGTGAATCAACAATGTTTTACATGGAACTGTTAATAGGAGAATGTTTTCAGTCTTATAAAGTTAACACAGAAAAAATTAGTGCAAGTAAGTTTTAATGTAATTAAAAATAGTAATTTTTAATAAAACTAACTACCTTTTGAAAATATTTAAAAACAATTATTCATGATACCACACTACTGTGAGCCTTTTTATTTAAGTTAATTTTAAATTGTTAAAAAATTAATGTACGAAAAAATATTTGTATTGTAAAATGCCAAATTTTTCTTTTTCAAAATAAATTTACGATGCAATTATTTTTACCAGAACACAAGAAATTGATTTTTGATAAAACTTTTTAAAATAAATAAAAAGAAAGTGATTTATTCTTTTCAGTATATAGGTCCAGTTGTAAATTTGCCATTTTACAATTCGTATAAAATAACAGTATAGTTGACATTTACAGCAGCTCAAAACCATTCTTGTTAAAGATAAAACATTGCACAACAGTGACATCTGTATCCCGAATTTCACAGCCTTGGACAATACGCTCCAAAAACTGTTCTATAAAGAGAAGATTTAAACTGTGATTATAGAAATCAGTGATTACAGTAATTGTTATAAGATATAATTAGTTTACATATACAACAGAGATTAAGGCACGTCTAAACACTTATAATTATTATAATAATGTTAAATTGGTAATGATAAACACTAAAATATAAATGTAAAAGACATACAAGAAAGATTATGCAACCAGTGGCAGTTTGTAGTCTCTTCAATTAAGGCATCAATAATTATGTTATTACAAATGAAAATATTTATTCGACAAAATGCTTTATAATATTGGTATTTTATAAAATTTGTGGCCATAAAGCATAAATTTAGCACCTTGAAAGTAGTTTTAAGTACAGAATGTGTTCTCATTCAGTTGAACACTGGATAAATTATTGTGATATCACAGAGTACATGAAAATAAACTGGGAAAAGCAATAAATTTGATTGTTTATTTTATAAAGTAAATTCTAAAATATAATCTTTGAATCCTATATCCAAATAATCGTTTTAATCTATTCAAAAACAAATGTGAACTTTATCTTTAACAACCGTAATCATCTAAAACCAATTTTCAAAATCTTAATATTTTAAATTAAGACTATCTTATTATATTTTGACATAAAAATAACTGAAACATACATTAATTGCCTTATGATCATTAACTATTTAGTTTCAGGCCCTAGTGATAGTCAATATCATCTTTTTTTTCTTTAAACATCTAATTGAATCATATTTCATGGCTATTTTACTCTTCACTCCCTGAGATTTCATCTGAATAGCATATCCTAATACATTCCCATTAAATTTTAACCCTCCAATTTATTATCTAAATTTCACTTGATCTTCCCTCATGCTTTGAAGGTAGAGTCCACAGGGCAGTTAGTTAGGGAGTTCCGTATAGTTTGCTCAAGGCAGTTTCTGTATTGCAAAAGATATACATTAAACATTTTTAGAAAACATACAAAATCATTTAGTGTGATTTCCATAGTCCGATGCACTTCTGTTTAACCCCTTAACGGCAAAGCACGTGTTTATCCATGCAATACCATTGCCATGGCAACCGCGGCGCATCTGTTTATACGGATTTGACGCATTCAACTGATTCTCTCGTGAGTACAAGTCATCTGCTAGTTTTTTCTCAAGCTATGACTGTTACATTGACCATGAGAAGTGACAGACCATTTGGTGCTGCATTCTAGAAGATTTTTATGAAACTACGTCCATGCTACATGCTCTACACTAAACAAATGTCTCGCTTGGTAAAGTAGTTTGTTTCTTCGCGTTGTGATGTAAGAGTTGTTTGCATTGAGCCAGTGTTATGAGATTTTGTTTTACACAAAATATACGCTAATGAACTGCTGCGCACCAACTTACGCTGCGGTTAAAGGGTTAACAACAAGGGAAGATTTTTTTCATTTATTATTAACTTTATATTCTATTCTACGCTTTATTTCATAATTAAATAGGTGTGCAGTTTTTTTATCCTATATCAGACAGTTGTAAATGAAAAGACGAATTTGATAAAACTGACCAATTATTAAGAACTCCATAACTCCCTTCCTTGTTCATCCTTCTTAACTTTATCTGTACCAGTAAGACTACAGATCACCAGTCAGCCACACATCAACCCAGCTGTCTCGTTCTATCATCTGCCTATCAGCTGTTTTCTCAGGCAGGTGGATTAGACAGTTGGCAGTACTAACACTCAGCAGATTGCTGCTTAACATGTGGCCACCTAGGAAAAATCATTTGAATTTATTGAGTTATTAAAGTTAAAATGTTTAACTATGAAAAATTAAAAAATCATACAAAACTGTTATCATTTTGGTATGAATGTAACAACCTATTATAAAAACCACAAGTATTGTACTCACTTTACTACTACTCTCTACACAGTGTCTCCTGGCACATGTTGTCGGCTCTGAGAGTAGATATTACTCATCCACACTGACCAGTGGATTAAGTTAGCAACACAAGGTGAAAAAGGAATTCAAATAGTATCTAAAAATCAACTTACTTTGGTAGGATAT
Source organism: Nephotettix cincticeps (assembly GCA_023375725.1). Lineage (NCBI taxonomy): Eukaryota > Metazoa > Arthropoda > Insecta > Hemiptera > Cicadellidae > Nephotettix > Nephotettix cincticeps. Next base: position 127,081,399 of record CM041791.1, on the reverse strand, counting down.
CAGTCCCACAGAAAATTTACATTGAATTTTATACCTACCGAAGCGGAAGTTAATTGTTGAAGATTAGGTTAATTCCGTCTCTATCTTATGTTACCAACTTCATCTACCAGTTAGTGCGGCTGTATACAACCATTCTCTCATACTGTTACTATACCAGAATCCTGATAATCCGAACATTCAGCTAATTTGAACTACCTGATGGGGAAAAAAGTTACCGAGTTTAAATTAAAACCGAAGCAATGTCATCTCAATTATAACACTTTAATTTACAGCACGGTATCACTAATTATACATTGCTACGTTCACAATGTTAGTCATATACAATAACTTACTTCTTCAAACAAAGAAATTCTGTTGGCCGATGCAAAGTTGTGCCATCGTCTCATAAACATCAAGCATTTGGATGTATCAGTACACTGTTACTCGAGATTGCGTGTGGTGATGTCAAGCTACATTTACAATACATCAAAATAGATTCGATTCTCACGTTCTGACTCTCTATCACCGCTTTTTGGCAAACTACTGTTGAGTTCATCTCCAGCAATGATAGTGATCACATAAAATGTAGGCCTACGGACAGCACTCTTTTATCATTGTTCGTTTTTATATATCAATGTGTGTGTCGAGTTTTATATTTCTAATGAAAAGTCCATAACAGATAGAACGTCTCTGCAGGAAAACTTGATGCCGTTCAGACAAAACATGTAGTGGGCAAACCTATGTATGTACTGTAATAAGACGCAAGTTAATTGGTCTAATAAATAGTTTGGGTATAAAATAATGGATTTTATTAGTACTTTTAATGCAACTTTAATCTGCATTTTTGGATAATCCAAACAACCTGGTAACCCAAACAGAATTCGGTCCAGATCAGTTTGGGTTACCGCAACTGTGGTGTGTTGTATCAGCAGCATATTTTCAATTGTTCAGCACTAAGCTATACAACTGGTCTAAGGCTCTCTCAAACATGAAGTATTCTCAATGTGGATCATGTTGGAATCATCATTTGAATTGGTCATAATTTCTTACAATGTGTTATTGGTTTGACCACTTGTAAACAAATAAATAAAGTTTACTGGTACTTCATAATACTATATTATACTTCTTAATGTTCATATTATTATTATATTCATAATGTTATTGGAATGGTACAATCTATAGTATTTATTGCTCCTACTTTTAATTGCCAAAATAAAAGCAATAAAATATTATTTATAGTGAAGGATAGTTAACACAATGTTATACCTTTTGTTCTCTGTTAATGCCCAACCCAATACAGCCGCCCTAGAATATTCGGGAGTTGACTGTGCTGAGGGCTTATTTGGATGTTACTTTCAAGTATACAACTCATTTTTAAAATACAGCTCATTCTATTAATGCCAGCATATTCTCTATTACTGTATTATATCTAAAAGAGCGTAAAAAAGTTGTGTATTTAGACATACTTTCCCTAAAACCTAACCTAAATATTTTTACAATTAAAAATACACTAAGATTCCAAGTTTTTTTATGATTTCTTAGTTATTTTTAAAAAAGTTGTAAACGTAAACATTTTAAAATTCAGCTAGAATAAGCCAGTGGACTTCATTTAAGAAGACTCATTTAAGAACGAGTGATTGTATTAACAAAGATGATAAATTGTGAGACAAATACTTACCTAAGACCTCCACCTTCGCTGGGGTATCAGAGTAACCTGATTTGTACACTCCTCTCTTGAACTCTACACGCGCATCCAACTTTTGTTCACTTTGAATCTGCAAAATCAAACTGTTGAGAAATCCTACCTCACATACAATATACATGACACAGCTATTTATTTCTACCTTTACAAAGAAAATAACTCTTTTCGTATCTAATCATTCTCTCAGGGTCATCCATTTTAATAAACTATTTCAGGTTGAGAGTAGCTTAGTTGTGAGCTTAAAATGTTAATAACTTGTCTTTTTTAAAGCAATTTTTAAGTTTGTCAACATTTTGTATAGAAAAACAGAGATTTAAAATCTAACATTAGTGGATTGGCTATTTTGGAATACAAAATATTTCTGCCTGATAGGAAATAGCCTATATAAGAAATTCTACAGTATCCTGATATCTTAGAACAATCTACTTAATTATTGTTGAGAACAAACCAAATCAGTAAAACTTACTTTTGACTATGAAATTATAAAATTTAAAAACCTATATGAAATCTTGATATAGCAAAGGAGTGTGGAGTGCCCAGAGTTGTACCTGAGCCTTGACGATCTGTCCATCAGGTTGTTTCCGGCCAGCCATGTGGCGCAGAGAAGGTAGCACGTACAAGTGACAGGTAACTGTCGCCGAGACTGGGTTGCCTGGGAGGCAGAAGAACACAACCGTGCGGCCGTTTGGCCCTGCACATGTCGCAAACGTTGTCGGCTTCCTACAAGCAATCCCCACTTCAATTACAGATTTTAATTTCGATGAAAAAGATATATTGCAGATTTTTAGCTAATGAAGTAAACAACTGAAGATTTATTTGTTGAATTTGTCTTTCACACAATGATGAAGCTAAATAGTTTTTTTATTAAAAACTAACTCACACCAGTATTAAATATTAAATAGTAAAAATAGAATTATATTCAGAGCTGTTTTATTATTTCACAACGTTAACCTCAAGTTAAGAAATAATATTAATTTAAAAGAACATATAATTATAAAGGTAAACAATTGATGTATAGGAATACAGCACCTCTCCCTTATTTTTTTTAATTAAATTTTTTTCTTGTAACCCGTTGTCTTTATCTGGAGCTTGTTCTTAATACGGAGACTGAGGCTTGGACATTTGGTTGCATAGTAGTTAAAGACTAAGGTTAAGTAGTTGAAGGTTGGTGGTCTTTTTCTTCAGGATCACCGTTTATTCGAGAACCGACTGATCTGATCTGATGAATGTATTTCCTGAAAGAGGAATTTCCGGACTCAATATTATAGTAGCACAAGCCCAGTTTTGTAGAACTTTTCCGAATCTCCATTTTTGCGGTGTTCCATTCATTCTGAAAGATACAGCGTCTCCTTCTTTGAAACTCCTCTCACAAGATTGTTGAGTACGCTGATCATTAATGTAATCATTTGAAGATCTAGGAAGTGTCAAATCAAGTCTTGACCTTAAAGGTCTTCCAATGTAAAGGTCTACAGGTGTTTTTCCTGTTGTTGTATTAGGTGTTCTCCCTATATGCCATGAGAAATCTTGCAGCTTTTTGAATCAGGAAACCAAGTTCATCTTTCATGGACCTATGGAATTATTTTAAGGTTTCAACATACCTTTTCACTTGTTCATTAGTGGCCGGATGATATAGGGCTAAACAATATTGGCAAATTACCTTCAGTGTCAAAAAGCTCTTTAATTCTTGAGAAGTAAACTGTGTACCGTTGTCTGAAACCAATACATGAGTAATACCTAAATTCCTGAAGAAGGTTCGCAACCAGTCTATGGTTTTTTTCTATAGTACTAGACTTCAGCGGGATAACGGGCCACTTACTATAAGCATCGATGATAATTAAAAAGTAGTTGTTCATGAATGTGCCGACAAAGTCTATATGGACTCCATAGGTTTTTCAGGAGAAGACCATGGATGCACAGGTACTTTAGTTGGGTTATAGTGTTGTTCTTGACAGTTTTGCAATTCAGGACTATTTCTTCAATATCATGATCTATATTTTTCCACCATACATAAGAATGGACCAAAGCTTTCATTCAAACCATTTCTATATTATGTGCTTCATGAAGTTCTTGAACAATTTTCTTTCTTAAAGATTTAGAAATTACAACACAATGTCCTTTAAATAAGCAGCCTTGTTGATAGCTCAATTCTGATTAAGTACCTCTGAACTCACTTGAATGGTTTATTAGCATTCCCTTGCTAAGGGCCTCATAGATTTCTGATAGTTCTTGGTCATTTTTGGTTTCTTCTGCTATAAGTTTACTTGACACAGGAAGGGTTTAAAGTTGTTGTGTTCAAAAACATCGACGTTGTCTAATTGGTTTACATCTTGAGAAATCTAAGAAGGTAAACGGGATAAGGCATCTGTGTTAGTATTATCATTGGTAGACTTGTATTTGATGTCAAAATGAAAAGCTTGAAGGAATACAGCAAACAGGAAATTCATTGATTCAAAATGAGATAGTTGACGAAATTAGTTGAAAAAGTACATTAATACTTCTTTTTCTAGTTTACATACCTTTTTTCCGTCAACAATTCTGTTCTTTTATATAAGACTGACTATATATTACAAAACCTCATCATGGTTTCATCTTCACGACGTTCACTTTTACTTTTATTATCGAATCTTGACTCATCAGATCACCCAACACAAAACAATACAACATTTAAATATATAAGACATACATGCGATCAACTCCGACTGATCGACAAGTGAACTACCCCACCTAATGACTGTCTCATTGAACTGTCTCATTGCGAATCTCCTGTTTGTCTGTATTTCCTCAATTGTATTAAATAAAATATTGTAATCAAATTTAAATTTTCATTTAACACATTTTTCTGTTAGTTTTGAAATGATCTGTAAATATGTAATTTAATATGTGTAGTAATTCTCCTAGTGTTCATAAAATGTGACTTTCTGCATTCATGCAATATTTACAGAACATTTAAAAACCAACAGAACAATGTGTTAATTTAGTTAGAAATTAAACTCAAACTCTTTATTCACCATAAACATTACATGGTTGAGCGTAGTTCGTGTGATGGCATGTCAAATATATATATATATATATATTTATTTAAAATAAAATTGTTATCACATTTTTTTTATTAAAACCCCTGGCTGAAACAGTAGTGCTCATTTGAAAAAAATTCATTAACTGTGTAGGGACACAATTCCACCAAGTAAATCTCCAGTTTTTTTAAAAATTTGTTTATTTTTTCTTCATTCTTTAAATCTCTAGGAAGTTGATTATATAGTTTTATGGTCATGTAATAAGGGCCATTTTCCAACAAAGACAATCTGTGATTGGGGTACCGCAGAGTGTCTCTATTTCTAGTACCTTGAGTGCCAAGACTATTATTAGTAAAATAATTTGCATGTTTCTTGAAAAACTTTAAAGTTTCAAAAATGTAAAGTGCTGGTACTGTCAATAGCTTAGAACGTTTGTTGTTTACATGATGCTCTAAATTTTAATTTAAATATTGCTCGAATGGCCTGTTTTTGAAGTTTGAATATTTTATCGATAAGTGATGTTCCTCCCCAAAGGGTGATACTATATCTTATAATTGATAAAAAATAAACATGGTATACTAGAAGACCTGTTTTTATATCTGATATGTTTGCTATTGTCCTAATAGCGTACAGAGATTTACTCAGCTTTTTTTGCATGACCAGAATTAGTTCATGCCATTTTAAATTATCTTGCAAAGTAAAACCTAAAAAGTTCACACTATGGGAGTTTGAACAAAGTACTTCATTTGGCATAAGAAATTCTTCAGCCAGTTTTTTATTCCTATAATTAGAAGTGAAAGCAAGTATTTTTGTTTTGGAGCAATTCAAACTAAGACCATTTATTGTTAACCAATCAGATGGTTCATGGAGTGTGTTTATAAGTTTTAATTTTGTTGCATCTTTAGTTTTACCGTTAATTAATGCTGTTGTGTCATCTGCAAAAAGGTAAAGCGGTGTATTGATGTTAATAGGTAAATCATTATTGTACAATAAAAACAATATTGGTCCCAGTAAAGAACCTTGCGGCACTCCACAGACAACCTCCCTCCAATTTGAAAAATGAGCACTCCTGTCATCGCCGTACATTTTAACCCTCTGGAATCGGCTTGTTAAATATGACTCAAACAGCTTAAGTGCATTACCTTTAAACCCGTAGACATTCAGCTTGGTCAGCAAAAGCTCATGATTGACACAATCAAAAGCCTTGGACAAATCACAGAATACACCAAATGTAGTCTGCGATCCATCCAAGGCATTCAACAGATCGCTCACCAACTCAAATACTGCCATCTGGGTTGATCTGCCCTGTCTAAAACGAAACTGTTTTTCATTGAAAATTTTGTTTCTCTCTAAGTAAGTAACTATTTGGTTAAATTATAATTACAATATTTATTTAATAGAATTGAGGAAATACAGACAAAAAAGAGATACACAATAAGACAGGTCAACAATCAACAGATGGGGATTGGGTAGTTCACTTGTCGGTCAGTCAGTCCTTCGCTAGTCACAAGTTATGACTAGTACAGTTTTTTATGTTTTTTTTGTGTTTTATGCCTATATGTGTTAATTGTTTAAATTTTGAATTTTATTGTTTTGTGATCTGATGAGTCTATATTCGATAATTAAAATTTTGAACGACCTGAAGATGAAACCATGATGAGGTTTTGAAATACGTATAGTCACATAAAAGAGAACAGAACTGTTAATGGAATCAGGTACTGTATCTAACCTACATAGTTTAAAAAATTCAGGAAGAAATATAAAATAGTATTCTTTTTATAATTGTAAATTCAAGACTAACAAAGATTATAATTAACGACAAATTCCATCATATTACAAAACATAACCTAATATTTTTATAAATTATGTTACTATTACAAACCCAGGCTTGAGATTAACACGACCAAAGTGAATGTTGGCGTTGAGGTCCTCCTTGAGCACATGTTTGAGCAGGTCCCGGTCGCCCATGGATACACTGCCAGTGGTCACGATCACGTCGGCCAGTGCGATACCTTCCTGTAGTTTGGCCAATGTCTCATCAGGCCTACACACAGAAATGTTGCAGACAATACAGTTCACCAACAGTTGATTATAAATTTATCAGCAAATTGAACATCAATACACAGACTCCTGACATAGGTGTTGGACATAGGTACATTAAAACCTTGATATCCGGCCTTGAATATCTGGACCTTCCCATGGTTAAAATGTGGCCGACCATAACGCTCGTTAACATTGATTGGTTTCTGCCGCGGCAGTGATTTTGCCGCCACCGCCAATCGAACAGTCGACTGAAAGATTAAATGGAAGTTTACACACCGCATGGTCGTATTGCTGTCGCTGCCAGATGCGGCGAAGTTAATTTCGCCGCGGCAACTTGCCAGAAGCCGCCCAATGTGTAACGAGCGTATTATTTCAAATTCATGATGTTTTAAACGGTCTCACTAATACAGCATTTCTGTAAATTCGGCCGCACGTTCAGGCTGGATTATCGAGATTGTACTGTATTTTGTTCATTAGTTACAATGCTAACAAGTAATGGAACTTTATCTAAAACTGCGGCTATTGGACAAAGTAAAGTAGTTATAGTAACAAGACTACAAGATTGCACCACAATCATCCTTAACTCGTTTCTCATTTATACTTGGCTTAAAATACCTACTTTGTGGTACAGTCACCATTTTAATAATCTAATCTAATTTTATAGTTAAAAATAATTTTTTATCCTCTAAATTAAGATTTTGCAATAGCACTACCCTCCACATTATTCCATTAGAATTCAAACTTAAAACTCACAATCCAACAACATTCAAAGTATAACAGTAATATTACTCAACAGTAGATATGTACGAGGGGGTACCCAAAAGTAACCGGAATTACCCTGCTGAAGGCGTGGCCTGTGTACCAAGCATGTCTGCCGCTACGTGTGTGTAGCACAGCTCATCCGGAGTTCAGTGCCGCTAGTACCGTCGCCGTGGGTGGACGTGTTGCAATATAATGTGGCCAAAGTTATTGGCCACATTATACAGTAAACTCTCGATTATCTGTGGGCGAATAGTCTGTGTGGTGGATTATCTGCAGATGCCTCAAAAAGCAAGAAATTATGCATAAATAAGTTTTTTATTACAAAATCCCTGTACGCCTTCTCGGAATTCACTGGCTGACGAAAAATCAGATGCCCATGACAACTCTGCTGTATTTTCACCATTGATAACACCCGATCTAGTTGTTACTGAGAGTGATTGCTGACCGGCCGATGTTTGTTCTCTCTTCTGTGTCAGCACTTAAGAGCTTTTCCTACCTGATTTGGGGTTTAGCCAATTTAAAATTGCTGAAAAGTGGAAGAAGGTTTTGTTTGTTGAACAAAGACTGGAAATGATTTCTAAAATAGAAAATGAAAGAATACAAAGGTTAAATTTGTAGATTAACTCATATAAAATATGAATTGCACTTAAATATTTTAGCTTTGTTTAACAATGTTGTTAAATTTAATTTGAATAGTTAAAATTACTGTTTTGTTTCATGTTATTTGCAACACTTTTACGGATTAACCTCGATTTTCACTATCTGCAGAGCCGCGCCAGTAAATTCCACAGATAATCAGGAGTTCACTGTATAACCAAATTGAAAAACATTACACACCCATCTTTGCCACCCTAGTCACTGACCTAGAAATGTTCTTGATTCTGCAGTGAGAAAATTAAAATTGTATCTTTTACAATATTGAAAACATTTAACTTAATTGTTTGGTACTTGGGAAAAACATTAAGCAATGTTATTTATCAAATATGAAAGGAATGTTGAGCTCACTCGTCCTTGGCGATGCCGAGGTCCACGGTGGGGAAGTCATGGTTCCGGAACAGGCTGAGCAGCATGAGCTTGTTGCTATCCCAGATCTGGCCAGGTGAGAGACTGTGGCCTGGTAGCTGCAGCTCGTTACCCGTTGACAACACACCCACCCGCGGTAACCTTCACACATCACAACTGTTGAAAAGCGAAATGTGTAAAAACCCGCTGCTCCCTGATTTTCTACACTTGTTAACAATTTAAATCTTAACAGTGAGATATTATGACCCTTACCTGACACAAGGCACTTTGAAAATCCCGACAGAAGCCATGAGGCCAACCTGTGAGCTGGTGAGAGGTGTCTGAGTGACTCGCAACACCGTGTCTCCCTGCTTGACGTCACTGCCGACCTCTCTGCGAAAACAAGCGATTGACATGATGGTAGTTAAAAAAAATAAAATGCAATACAATCACTGATTTAATAAACCATTTCTATTTTTATCCTTAAATGTTTAAATAATAATATTGCACCCAAACAATAATTGGTCAGAAATTTAGTTGGGACATTATTATATAGGGTTTTAGCGACGTTTTTAAATGTCCTCTTGCCTGATCACATAATTTCTTAGTCAATCTGGACAAGTATGGTGGATTAATACGGATTGTCTGAAGTTTAAATTTCATTGGTCAACAACACATAAACAACGATGAGAAGACAAGCAATATTTATGTAAAATCAAAACTAAAAGTTCCATTGCCTTACAACACATGCTACTTGGGATTCAAATAACGAATAAATTTTATGTTCGTTTTGATATACAGTAGAGCTTGGATAATTCCAAACTCAAGGGACCAGAAAAAAATTCGAATGATCAAAAAATTTGAATTAGAAAAGCTTTTGCAAGTGGTTGAAATAAGCAATCAAATATCATGTTTTAACATTGTATATTAAAAAAGTTAGGTTAATGAAGATATTATTGATTAAAAATCCTAATTTTTGTTAAATGTCAATAATGTGTTTGGAGGGATCCCGAAACTAACTATTTCAAACTTTTTCAAATCCCTTCTCTACCTCCTTGATCGCCGCTATTTATTCTTGCATTGTCAGAGATTTGTAGGTTTGCTTTGACGAAGCCATCATACACACGACGTGTTAACATGAACGCAGACGAAGTCACAAATGCCAACACGAAACAAAGTCGACGAATATCGGAACAAACCACCATCAATGATACACACGCCACTAAACTTCGACGCTGTGAAATAAAAATAGTCTGAGGACAGGCACACAATGACTTGTTCACTTATACACACACTATAGATTTACTCTGTAAAAAATACGAATTAACCAAGATATTTTAACATTGTTTTTATATAAAATTCTAGGGACCAAAACAAAATTTCGAAATAAAGAAGTTTTCGAATTACAGAAGTTCGAATTATCCAAGTTCCACTGTATATAAATAAAATAAATATATTTTTTTATTTTTAGCTCACTCACATTAATCAGCCACATTGCTTTCTGCTTTATAAAATCTGAAAGGAAAAGAGAGGACCTGAAAACATTCATGTTTCTCCGGAATCTTCAAAATGTATCATAAAAATTACAACGGTGTACAATTAAGTGTAGTACTTAAATTAAATTGAGTGATACGGCCCTACCTGATATCCTGGCCTACAGAGGGAGCGACCAACACTTGTATCTGCAACTCCTCGGTGCCTCCATCCGACTCTTGCAGCAGTTTGGTGTCCTCCACCTGTATCACACAGTCTGCGCCGGGTGGCACCGGGGCGCCAGTGTTGACTCTGGCACACTGACCAGCGCCCAACACTCCTCCTGAGAGAGGCTACAATAAAATGATTGGTGTAATAATTTGGTTACTGGTTTAAGAGAGAAGGCTAAAAACAGATTGTTACTGTTTTAGTACATAGCAAGTCAGTATAGAACACAAAGTGACACAGACCTGAGAACCGGCCAACATGGCAGTGACCACATGCCTGGGCCCGGCACCGTCGCTGGCTATTGCTGCGTAACCGTCCTTGACCGAGGCTCGGTACGGCGGCACGGAGCACTGAGCCGTCACCGGCCGCGCCAGTACTCTCCTGGCTGCCTTCCTGTCAAAAGAAGACAGTATTTCCTGCCCCTTTAATAGAATAGCACTATAATCTTATGTAAGATCTAGAACAACTAGAAGAAGGTAGCCTATAAAAAACTTGAAAAACTTGAAAAGTGCCATCGACACAGAGCGTGTCTATCCGTTTGTAATATAGTACCACTACGTAAAAAGTAAAACCTGGCTAGTATCGATGCAGAAGGCTTTCAATGATGTCAAAGTACTCGATTCACTGGCTGTTTTGATATTAGTAGCGATATATCGATATTTTCAGTTGTTTGCAAACCTATGTCATTAGCTGTCACTGCCGACTAAATGTCTGCATTTGTTTTGATTGTGTATGTCAATTTACTTTAAGTTAGTGTTTACTTTTTAGAATAATGGTTAATACTAGTTTGTTATCATTGTTTTCAAGTTTTTTTCCCATGAATACTGCAACAATAATCACAGCACCAGAGCATGTAAAGATGTGCCGTATTCAATAAACAGGGCAAAAACTGTAACTAAGGTTACACACAAACCTTTTCTATTTCGGTGGTGTCTCAATCTCACATAATCGTGATGTATTATGCATGAATTTTACTTAAAGTTTCTTTCTCTTTTTAACTATAGTAATGAAAAACATGTCCAATATTGTTTAATACAACTTATTGTAATTCAAACACAAAACAAAAAAAATATTTAGTTTTATAGTTTAACTTTATTTTCGGTCCAAAAAAATTGTTTCATAGTTTACATCCAAAAAAAATTTATTTGTCTTTAATTTAAAAAAAGATTACATTAATACCAGTAAAATTAAATTATCTATGACCTTTCTCGGTAAACATGACATGATCATGAAAAACGCCGCGGCACTTCATACGCGAGAATCATGGAAATAGCCGCGGCACTTAAGGGTTAAAATTCAGGATCTAATCCAGCAACATACTTTAAACTTTGAATGTACGAGTAAAAAGCACAGCTGATATGTTTGGCTAATCACGATGTACAATGTAGTACAATGCAGTAAAAATCTAAATAACAAACAAGATATTTATAGAATTTTTAAAGTGTTTGATACTAACCTTTCCTTGTAACAATGATCACTGAAATTAATGGGGGAAAATGTTTTCAGTAACAAACCACTTGTGACGATTATTCATATATGAATTAAATTTCAATAAATACGCTCAGTGATGGAAAATCCAACTTACTGAATGGGAACCTCCTCAACACATTTTTGTGGTGAGGTAGAGCCGATACTCAGCTTGGAGATGATGGCTCTCACGATCAACAGAGACTCGTCCACACCGACCATGGGAAACGGAGACTCCCTATCCCTCCGAGCCACCTTCGACAAGTCTACCTGGATTAACACGTATGTAACAATGACTTCACACAGTAGATGTTGCTGTAATTGTTTCTATAAACTTACATTTTTAGTGCACTGCCAATAATTTTATTGTGCCAGATAATATCAGATAATATAGATCAATTTTAATACAGAATAATATTTATGTAATCGAGTAGTAAAATATAAATTTCAAAAACTATTCGTGTTACATTTATTTTTGTGTTATAAATTTTATTGAGACAAATTTTGCAATATTTTTCCACAGGCATAAGCTTTAGAACATTTATACCATTATTATAATTAGTTATAGGTTAAAATAAATTCTTAATATAGTATGATTTCGAAATGGGTTTTAAATTCAATGACCAATATAAACTAACTAATATTGAATCGACAGATGATTGTTTTTCTTTCTACTACAAAGACAGCTGATTATTACCAGTAGGTTAATAATTGAAAACTGAAACAAAATGTGACCAATATCACCTTAAAAAGTGGGGTTTTACACTCGTTATTTACTTTTCAAGGGGCGGCGGACAATTTCAAGCATTGAATAACCTTTTCTGGAATGTAGAGAATGCATGAAATAAGTTTCATTGTTATTAATTCTCCCGTTTTTTTCGGAGAGGATGGCGTAAAATATCTCCTGGAGTGTCACAGACAGACAGACAAACGGACACAAATTGATATAACATATAACACTTGGTTCGGCTTCTCTAATGCACGAAACATAAAAAAAACTAAAAACGTATAATTCTGAGCAATGTACATACAAAACTGTAATTTGATTTATATAGATATATAATGCAGAGCCATACATTCATTAAAATCAATAATCATTTGATGTAAGAATGTTTTTAAACATGACCTGCATATTAAATTAATGTATTAAATTTTAATTTTAATATGTATAGATAAAAAATGTTATTTTCAAATAAGAACTGAAATTAATACAGAAATCGAACATGATTGAACACTTTTCTGAAATGTACAGAAACAAATTTCACTCTAAATTTCATGAAATTATAACCAGCACTTAAAGTAATAGGTCTAGTACATTTATGGTATTTTCTTTATGTTTGTCATAAGAAACCAATAATACTTTAAATGGTTTAAATACCTCTATCTGTAAAAATCCTAAGTATAAATAATACTTTGGATAAAAAGTATAAAATAATACTTTATCTTTGTTTTCCAATAAGCACATTACCTTGCTCTTCACAGGGGTCTGGAGGCTTTTATGAGTAGAATTTACAGAGGGTAAATCATCTTTTAATAGAGCAACAGCATGAGGAATACAGTCAATGACGAAATCAAGACATTCTCCAACCGCTTTCTTGCTGCCGGGGAAGTTTATGATCAAGGTTTGCTTTCTGACACCACATACTGCCCTAAAACGTGAAACTGAGCAATGAATATTAAGTAAACATGTTTAATCATAACTTTTGTCTTAATACACTTAACGGTTACAGATAAAATAAATGGTTAAATGGTAATAAATGGTAAAAGCAGTATTATTGATTTGACATATACTTTTCAAAATGCTTATATCAATCAACTAAATTCTGGGAGGTAGTTAATTTGTATTATTCTATAGAAATTTTACAACAAATTGATTTATCCACACATATATCTCTGTACTTCTAACCTGCATTCTAAAAGTAAAATTCATGTGTTTACAAGTTTTACACTGTAACAATGTACAAAATGTACACAACAAATGTAAACAATGTACACTGTAACACTCAACAAAATTCATAAATATAATTCAACAATAAACAGATAAATATCTGCATCCTTTGTTCTGAGGAAACATTATGAAATAGTGAATTAGGCCTTTTTGTTTTGTGAGCTTTTATCCCTTATCTGCTCACGTGGGTTGCAGAATGCCGCCTTTTTAAGCTTTAACGAGTATTAGGTCAATCAAGGTCCTCAGAAGCTTCAGCCTTGGATGTATTCCTCACCCACTACCAATACGACAAGGGGTAATATTTTATTCGTTGCTACTTCGTTGTTCACTGTGTCCTGACGTGCGGCTATACTCAAGCGGGAAAATGTGTTTGCAAAGGTCACTGCAGTGTTACATGAAACATCTATAATGAAAAATTAGATAATAAACAGTATCAGTGGACTGGCACATACTTTCTCCCTTAAGTTAATTTAAAAACTAACTAGTTTCAAAAATAGTCATCCAATTTCTAAAAATAACAAGTGAAACAAAGTTAAATTAATTGTTAAGAATTTGGGAACCGCCCACTCCCCCTCCCCCAGTAGTATCAAGCTTTTTTGAATGGGTTTTGTTGGGTGATTTGACCTTACGCTTCATACCAAGTTTCATGGAAAACATTTGGAAAATAAGGATGAAATTGATTTTTTAATATTCTCCATAAGAATAACATTGGGCACTCTCAGACAAGGTACTGTGTTTATCATGTACAGTGAAATTAACTTGTCTCTGGAACTGTTAGTCGTAGACAAATAATTAAAATACTAATTAGTTTAGTTTTAAGCTGGTTTCAAGGGTGATAGTCAAATTATATTGTACCTTAATGGTTTTCACTGAACATTTTAAAAAATTGATTATTTTGACATTTAAAAGCCATTAACTGTTGAACCGTAATTTTTACAGGCATGTGGGTGGTGTCATATTATTTAGTACTCTGTGTACTGAAAATCAAATTCTAATCAAAATCGTTAGAGCCATTTTTGAGAAATTTTGCATTTTAAAATTTTTTATACGTTCACTGCCAAGAATGAATTCGCGATCCTCACGAAAACCTTTAAAATTTCGTGCTGGGGGCTGTGGACGCCCATAGGCGTCTATACATAATTTATATATATATTGAGTACATATTACATAGAGTAAAAGATGTGGAACAAATATAGCCTAATTAATTTTAAATGCCTTTGAAAAAATAATGATGAGGCATCGGAGGAAAGGATCGCGAATTCATTCACAGCATTGAATGTGTTAAAAACATGTGAAAATCCAAATTTCTCAAAAATGGCTCTAACGATTATGATTAGAATTTGATTTATAGTGTTTAGAGTACTAAATGATATAACACCACCCACATGTTTGTATAAATTACTTGAATAAATAAGTTATTGCTGTTCGTCGTGATGTGCGGAATAGGTGTGTGACAAGGCTGCATCTCCGACCCAGACGCCTATTTAACTGTCATTAATTTAGGTAGAACTTTTATTTATGAGAACAATTACGGTAAAGAGGTAACTGAAACTTTACCGCCGGGATTTGAATAGGTGAAATTTTATGAAAGCTATTATGAAGGAAAGTAAAAATGATGGTATAGAATAGACTAAAAGCCAAATAGAATATGTAAGTTAAAAAAAGGTATTTCTTAAGATAATTAATTTTGTTATGATATCCTAATCTCATGTAAGTTAACTAATGTTTCCTACTGGTTAAAAATATATTTGTTACATTATTTTAGATATCTAATGTACAAGTACTCACTTGTTAGATATAAATATAATATTAATGCCTTTGTTAATAATAAATAAGTGAAATAAGTCGTCAAAATCTACAAAATGCAATGGACACCAAATTGCCGTTGCGTGAGCACCTCTGCTCCACGGAAGTGTATTGTAAGAAGTAAGTCAAGGTAGCAAGTGAATTCCATTCTACCACAACAGTTTAGAATAAATTATAAAAACTGGATTTCTAATCATCAAGGCCAGAGGTTTTAGTCTTAGACACACATACTGGCATATTTTTCAAGTTTAATTAATTATAAATAATGATTAATTATCTGCAAAAATAAGACTCGCTCAGTCTGGTGTCTGCGTAAATGGTGAACGGCTGATTAAAAGACAGACTTTCAGCATTGATATTTGTAGTCTCCGGAACTCGTAAAAATCGATAATAGCCGAATCAGATTACATCGTTTAACGCACCTCACATCGATATATAGCTTTGACAGTAATTTGGCAACTTTTGAATATTTGATCGCAAGTCACAAAACATACATTTTACGTTGCAATCCAGTAATGCAGAATCTCATTTCAGTAATTAAGAACGTACGCTGTACGAAGCGGAACGTTGAAGGGTTCAAATGTTATATGAATGTATACTAAATTTTATTAATGGTAAACATTTTCAAATTTAATATTAATCTTATCAATTGAGAATTTATTTCTTATTTTGTTTATGAATTCTAGTTTATATTTTTTCATAACAAGTATCTTGATTGATTTATATTGTGTAGTACAACCCACACAAAGGATGGGCTTACTGCTAGTATGAAAATAATTTTCTAGTCATGGTCATTAAAGAGGAATGAAGAATAACACTCAATTTTTATCTACATTTCAAGTGACTAACCGAGACAGCATGGCCATGTTGGTTTTGGCGAGACTCTTGTAAAGGATAGTGGCTGGAATGGCAGGAGCTTCCTTTTCAATGACAGATCGTGTGGCTTCTGGTGTAACATCTCTAGGAGCAAAGCCTGTTCCACCAGTGGTGAAAATTACGTTAAGCTTCCGTACATCTGCCCACTCTCGTAAAGTCCCCTTGGGAAAAAATAATATTGAGGATTTATTTCTTTTCGATTTTGCTGAGTAACTAACACATTTTAGCCTTAAAACTGTCTTATACAGTAATAAACATGTTCACATAAAAAGAAACATTTTCATCTTAAAAACCAAGAACTGTACCTAAAATTGACGTGTCATTTTCAATTTTTACTACCTAAGCGAAAGGTGAAAGTTAACCCTACAACTGGTGGGTGTTTTAGCCTTAACTGAATCCAAACTAAGCCTACAAATGCTGTCCACTTCCTCCCAAGCCAGTCACCATTTAATTTAGGTGGGCCCTCCCTCCACTGTAACACACATTTGTAAGCTTTATTGGGATTGCTTATGGTGGAGATTCGTACCCATGAACTGAATGAGTTAGTTCCAGCTTTAGCTCACTGACAGCGGTAAGTTTGCTGACGACTTTTTGGCATCAGCGACATAAAAGTTTATGAAATTGACGACACCTGCCTGATGTTTGACTGTCGCAAAAGCTACATCACCGCAAGTTACTTAAAAACAATAAATAAACTATTTAATTTATTACTATCTTAGAAGGAAAATTATTCATTTCATTGTTTTAGGTACGTAGATATCTATAGGCCTATCTATCTATAAACGTATACGTAATTTTGTTTGAAATTAGATTCATAATGTTCTGTATTTAACTATCTTACTTGTATCAAGCAATTGATTTCTGCGATTATTATTTAGGCCTAATCGAACAAATTCTGACCCATGCAACTAGTGTGTACAACACAATGTTTTACAAGATGAATGTGTGTGTATGTGATGAATGTCTTTGTTTTAATTTTTGACTTTATAACTGTGTTTATAGAGAAAAAATTAAAACCATGTGACCTCACCAGCTTTGTGATCCTTGCTTCCAGCATGATATGATCCTTAAAAGTCACATTAATACTTAAAAATCCTTAACCTGATACAGTCAACACTGGTGTATATGTAGCGTGTCAGAGACGATGCCACCGGGCCATATTCACGATCTACATCATAGTTTTTATTTGTAGTCTCCTTTTCCGAGGACTAATAAAAATAACATACTATAGCCTATACGGTTGTTTTTGGCTAGAAACAAGTTTTTTAGTGCTATATTTATTTTTTATATCATGTGGCAACACTATAAAATATCAGTAGTAGTAAGTCATGGAAACACCCAGTCTGGGAGGTACGTCGTTTTAGAAGTACTCGGACTTTAAAATATTAATAAAAGTGTAGTTATAATATACTGAGAAAACTCAACGGTATTTAAAACCACTGCACACATATATCTACAAGTAACTTACCTCAATCTCAACTTGTTCATCAGGAACACACTTGCTGACAAAAACAGGATTTTTGATTTTGCTAGACTTTTCAATGATCTCTTGTAAGTGTGGACCGCTTTCATCTTGGGTCTCCCCACGAAAACATCTATCACTCACTGTAAATTAAAAGTATTTTAGGTATAAGCATGTAGATCTAAGACTAATAATGTTTTAAGTGCAGTACTTTGTTGCAGGTGGATGAATTATATTCAATCATCTATGATACAGACACAAAGCTGCTCTAGTAGGGGACGTAGATGATATTTTTTTAAATGACAGGCATTTCCCATCAGACTATAAATTTAGTCACTCTAAATAGCCTATGACCCAAAAGCCATTGTAGTAGGCTTACTTAAACAAATTTATATGCACCAGACAGACCACAGATAATGAGTAGTTTGGGATGTTTCACGAAACGATGCATTGAAATTCAACCGTTCAAGTCCACTGACCTCTTAGTCTTTTAAACAGCTAAGGCAAGCTTAGACAGCTTATTATGTTAGTCAATTTTTATTTAATAAACAGATTGCCAATAACCCTTGGAGCTAAGACATTATCCATGCCAAAATTGAGTTGGTACTAGTAAATGAGGGCTAATATTATTATCAAACAATTATTCATAACTGAGTAAGTTACCCTTATTTGTAAGAAATTATTTTATTAAAAAAACAAAATGTATTTTTAAAGAGAAAAATTGCTCTGCGTGGTAAAGATTTTGATGGCAATGGAAATCAGACTATTAAGATAAAGATCCGATTTCTGATAGAAACCGGTGGCCGGTGACTCCCGTCAGATTATGAGCAGTCACCTCTGGCTAGCCTATGTGACCCATGCTGCAACGGTACCTCTCTGTTTTTAATTCACCACACAGACCCTAGGCCTTTGACGATGGACAGTTGAGATTTTCTATTTTACAGTATTGGAAACCACCGACATCATTGTTGTAAAAAAGGGGTAACAGCACTTGCCATAGCCTCTTGCATTCTGAGAGTAACATTAAAAAAGACATTGGTGTGAATTATAAACAACAGAAGGACCTAGGTTATTAGTTAATTGTTTTAAATAGATAAATTCAACCTATTACAATCAATTTACAAAAACAAAAAAAATTAATAAAGAATTAAATGATACTTTACCTTTTACTTTTTATAAAATGTTTAAATGAATTTGTCCAAATTAAATTTAAAATTGGCATAGGGCCTATATCCATTATCACAGTCAATGATTAACCAGACATCTTCATTAGAATAGGACTATTTAGAATTAGGTCCAGGCCCTAGATTTATTAACAGAATATTATACATTTTAAGTTTCTTACCGGTTAAAATTCCGATGGTAAATTGACTATCCATTTGGTACTTAATGTGAGGTAAGAAGAAACAAGGTTATCTAAATTAAAAATCAGAATAAAAACAATTAAAACCTTGTTCAAACAATAATAGACCCCGTTATTTCACTCCTGTACTTATACTGATTGGGAGTTAACTGAATTGGGATAAGTGAAAGTATTAATTGAAAAGATAAGGTTAAACATTAATGCTAAAACTTGGTGAAATTACAAATTTGACATAACCATAATTTTACAACCCAAAATTATTTAAACAACCAATGAAATAAACATAACCTCCAAATTTTATTTGACTTTGTATGGTCAATTTTTAGCCATGGAACTGAGCAGTATCATTTAGTTTATATTTTATGGTGCCATAGACTATATGCACTATTGCATCTTGTCGCTGGTAATAATTGGTAAACAATTCTTTGTTATGCTTTGAGGTATGTTGATTACATACAATGTATTCTACGTGGTTTTGTTGTGTAGTTAAATTTTTTAATGACTGTGTTTTAGGAATTCCTTTGCTCAATGTATGTACGATTTTTTCTGTTCAGCATGGTTTGCTGTGTGAGTTTACAATGCTGTTTGATTTTTGCAGTGTATTTTTTACTGATGAATCCATGTGTAACATAACCTATTGTACTAAATGACCGAATAAATTTCTTTGAATCAAGTATCCTCTAAGGCTAAGGTTGGCTATAATAGCCATAGAGGAGGAAATACTTGTACATTGTAATGTTTTTGTTTTGATTATTTACTGTCCAGTTTTATAAGTTATTAAAAGCCTAAGTTTGGGTTATTTTATGTATTATTTCTTACCACAATTTTAATATTATTACTTTAATTATATTATTTATGTTATTACTTGTGATATTGTATCAATGTGTTACTTATTTTAATAATAATATGATCAATCTCTCAACATCACAATAAAAAAATCAGCAATCCATTATACTCATAGATTGCTTCTACATTATCATACTTTTTACTAAATCTATATCCTGTTTTCTGAAATGGGGCATAAGTTGTTCTTCTTATTACTTCCTTCCTTTTCTTTATAAGTTGTATCCTGTTTCAAGATATTGCTTTATATCTTGAGACTAAACGTTTTTAGGTGAATAGTGTGTACTTCAGTTAATAATTTTGAATAGTCTTCCATTATAAATAAAGCAATAAACAGGTAAATGTTTTTTCACTCATTAGACTTATATTATTGTGATAACTGTATGATTGTGACTCATAACATGATTAAGTAGGCTATGGTATTTTCTGTTGTATTTAAAGAAATCCAATCTAATTTCTATCTGACACTACAAATTAATAAACCTTTAATATTGAAGTCAATAACATTCAAATCAATTTTTGGGACAATTTCATTCAAAGCCAAGAGTTGAACCATGAACCATCTTAATATTTTTATTAATTTAATCTTAGATCCATAATAACTGTTGTATCTATATTTATAGATAGATACCATCAAACCAACAAAAAATACAATAATCTGCTCTTGAAATTTACAGATTTTGGAGATAGAACTTTGAAGTTATAGCAGCATTTTAAATTAGCCTACATTTGTTTTTGTATGGTATTCATAAAACGACTGAAGCTATACAAATTATGTTTCCCATTTAGTTTTGTTTTGCCTTTGCCTTTTTGTACTTATCAAAAATGAGAGTGATGGATCGACCAGATAAACTTGGGATTATTACAAAATAATTAAGCTTATACTAACTTCTAAAGCTGACTTTAAGAGTACCTATTTAACTTAAGTATCAAAATATATTGGAAGCATAATATGAAAATAATTTTTTAAATGATTACTGTATCATTTCAGTAAGTTATATCTCTTATTTTAGATAAGCAATCAACTACTGTACAATTGAAATAATTCGCTATTCCGTTACCTTCTGTTGTAGGTATCAGTTGTTTTTAACATGTCTACGGTACTTCTTATCCATCATATCAAATTTTACTTTTTCCATAATTTTTTCCCTTGTGAAAAATATAAATTTAAAATTGATAAAATAGTCAGTTACAACTTAAAATAAATACAAAAAACATATATCGAAACTAAGTTTTGTCAAATTTAATCAAATTCTCCAGGGGAAGAATCCCGAACCCCCCTCACCTAGGGGGTACTACACCCCAGACCCCCTCCCCCGCGGTAGGTACACTCGTACCCAAGGTTTAAGCCCTCAAGTACGACCCAGCAGTCTACGCCTGGACCTACCTGAGTCTGAATGAGAAATGAGTGTAAGATGATTGAGGTGCAATCTTGTAGTCTTGTTGTTGACTTAAGCTGATTTGTTTCTTGGACAGGACTATTAAATTAATAGCCCAACAGTCAATGGCATCTACATTTTAATGTGGGGTCTAAGCAATTTATTATTTATTTATAGCAATAATTTTGCCTTTGAATTAAGAACTGCTCTAAATATGAGGTTGGTCCTTGTGGGTAAACAAAGTATTCAACAGTATGGAGCTTAATCCATATCAGAGTGTCACAATATATAATAGAACACAGGATTTTAAAACATATGATATTAAAACTAGTACTGTTTTGTTTTGTTTTTGAAAACAGTTTTAGTGTAGGCCCTACACATTACATAGTTAAATAAATTCTTTAAGTTTAAAAGAGTTTTATTAATAAAACTTGGTGCCGAAACTGAAAAAGCGTATTAGACATAAATCTCCAACAAGTAATGAAGAAGATGTTGTTTCAGAAGATTATACAGGGCTAGAATAGATTACATGAAAATTTAACTATAAATGTCAAAACCAAAACCTCTTGTAGTCACCAATGACTGTGTTATGTGAAAGAGATGGCGTTAAAGGAAAAAACAATTTTCAGTGGTATGCTACTGCAGTAAATCTCTTAGACAGATCACTGGGGATAAACATGTAGCTGTTATAATGACAATAATCGGAGAGGATGCAATTCAACTGTTTGAGTCATTTGGAGATCATGAAGATTCGATGGACCTAGAACAGGTTTTGTCCAGATTTGACACATATTTTGAAAAGAAATGTAATAATAATCTATGAACGATACATTTTCAACATATGGAATCAATCGAAGGGTGAAACCTTTAACGATTTTTTGACCAAAGCTTCCAGTCAAATAAACATTAAGTGTTCTTATATGGCTCAATGAAAGATAGTTTACAAAGAGATAGATTAGTCTGTAGAATCAATCATATTGAAACATGCATACAAATATTTCTTGAAGAAAACTTAAATCTGGAAAATACCATAAAGATATGTAAGTCTTCATAACTGATAGAACGCCAGTTATCTGCAGTGATTGAGAAAAGCTGTTTTATACATGCAGTAAGGTCCAAACAACAAATCGATCAAGAATTAACTTCCAACAAGCATCGTGAGGAAACCAAATTCAGCTACAGCCGTTGCGGATCACACTATGGACCAAGAAATAGCCCAGCATTCCAAAAGAAGTGCTCCAATTGTGGTGTGTCTGGGCATTTTTTTAAAGTATGCTGCTCAAAACAGCGTAATTGCATTCAAGAGAACTCAGACGAAGATAGCGAAGTAGGTATGCACCAATCAATCTTCATCATATCAGGTAACATTTATTAGGACTTTATACTGTATAAAGAAACAAAGCAAAATGATTCAGATTGGACTGAATTTCTATTACTTCCTAGAGACCAAAAGGTATCTTTTAAATTAGACACAGGGGCACAATAATGTAATGTTATAAGTAAACAAATATTGCCACAAACAAAAACAAAAAACAAACAGCTGTTTTGGTATTAAAAGTAGCAAAATCAAACACTTGATCTGTTACACTAATAACAAACTAGCGGTTCTTGAGGACTGCTATATCGTTGTATAGAAACTGCTAAGAAAACAAAGGTATGAAATCAGTTGCATTGTAGTTAAAGATAATTATGATGATGATGATTATCCTGAAATTTTAGGTCGAGAATCTTGTCAAATGTTAGGATTTGTCAAAAGAATCAATCAGTTACTACTACTATACAATATTATTGATTATGATGAAAACATATTCAATGGGATTGGTTGTTTAACCCTCCAAGTGCTATGACTATTTAAATTTTGTTATTTTTATGAAACTCTTCATAAAATACCAAGCATACACAAAAAACACAAAACATGACCCCCCCCCTTATAACCACTAACCATAAAAGCAAAATAGGTGTCCACTGCAATCCCAATTAAGCCTACAAATGCCGTTAACTTCCACCCAAGCTGGTCACCGTTTATTTAAGGTGGGCCCTCCACTCCACTATACCACACATTTGGAAGCCAAAATAGGATTGCTCATGGTCGGGACTCGTACCCTCGTCCCTCCGAATGGCTTCAACTGTTGGACTCGTCAGCATAGCAGTCTATCCACTACACTACAAAGGACCACCGTCTGAGAAAGCACTTATTTGGCTATAAAAGCATACTCTAGCGGCAAAATAACGAACTCAAACGTCAGAATAGGGAACTACACGAGTAGTTGTATGTATTAGCTCGGAGATGGCAGCACCGTGAGGGTAATTGTTGACTTGGATAGCGCTATACAATTACAACTCGCTGACATCTCAAAGTGAGATGTTAGCACCTGGAGGGTTAAAAGATTATCAGTACCTAAGACATTGACATCATCGAAAATCCTTCGCTTAAAATTTACCCTGCGAGACAAGTCCTTCATGCAATAAGTGTGGACGTGAAACATATGAGCTTGATTCTATGGCACAGTTAGGTGTCATCAAACCTGTAACTGAACCTACTCCCATAGTATCACCCATGGTGGTTGTGTGCCGGAAGGAAAAAGCGAGGATCTGTTTGGACCCATCTGATCTAAACAAAAAATAAAATAACATAAAACATCACCTACATCCGCTTCAGGCCTTACAAGAAATGGTAGCTGGATTAAACGGATCCAAGGTTTTTACACTTTTCGATTGTCTAAAGGGATTTTGGCAAATCAAAGCTACTGGTGGTACTTCAAAGTATTTAACTTTCTCCACACCTTGGGGAAGGTATTCTTATTTGAGGTATTTCTTATTTAATGCCATTTGGAATAGTTTCTGCACCTGAAATATTCCAAGAACGCATGAGTTCTATAATGTCAGGATTGGAGGCCGTAGAAGTTTCAATGGATGACATTCTCATTCATGGACCTACTATTGAAGTATTAAAAGAACAAACATCCAAAGCAATATTTGCTGTCATCTCAGCTGGCCTTAAGATTAACAAGAATCAATATTTTTTCCAACCAGCAGAACTAAAATTTTTGGGTCACGTGGTAACAGCAACTGGTACTCTACCAGATCCATCTAAAATAAATGTCTTCTGTAAAAAGTTTCATGAATATATATGGGGATCATGTGGTCTAGTGTTTGAAAAGGATCATAAACCTCTTGAATCAATCCTCAAAAAAGCTTTACATGATGCTCCTCCTAGAATTAGGCTAATTATAATGGAAATAATTCTATATAGCCCAATGATTGTTTATAAAAAGGGTACAGAACTGTTCATTACAGACACTGTGATTGTGTCAATAAATCAGCCAGTGAAGAAGAACCTCCTTTTTCTGTTGATCTTGTTATTGCTTAGTCCAAAGATAGGATGAAAGAAGCCCAGCCACTCAGTTAAACTCCTTTGAGTTCAAAGTTTCCAGTTCTTTATTTGGAAATTTGAATGGATTGGCTGAGAGCTATGTCCAAGAAGCAAAACTGGTCTTTAAAAGGAGTCTGGAAGAAAATTCAGATATCTATCTTGCTCTTCTTCACCAATGAAACATTCCTCAAAACAGTCTTGGATCTCCAGTTCAAAGGCTAATGGGCCGAAGGACAAGGACACTTTTCCCAAGCAGTGACAAACTGTTACAGCCTCAAGTTATTCAAAAAAGTCACCAATCACAATAAAACCTCGAAACAAAAAGTATCCAGCCATTGATTAATCAAACACAAGGAAATCATCAAGAACAATAAAACCTCCATACAGGTTTGATCCCTAAAGAAAGGGAGATGTCACAATACATAATAGAACGTATAACATTAAAAATTAGTATTGTTTTAGCGAATTTCCCATAGGGAAGAAGCTATTACCGTAGGTCTCATGGCGAGACTTAAGCCCGGGACCATGTTATTTTTTCTTCTTTAGGTGCCCAGAGTCCAAAAACAATAGTAGTTAAAATTTATATATATATATATATATATATATATATATATATATATATATATATGTATATATATATATATGTATATATATATATATGTATATATATATATATATGTATATATATATATGTGTCTGTGAACACGATAACTCTCGTAAAAATGGTCCGATCGAGACCAAATTTGGTAAAGACGTGTATTCCTACAAATGCTCGGACGAGTTCGTAAACCAGACATATCAGTCAATGGGAACGGGTAGTTTGGGGGGGTTTTGTACCCCAAAATGGGGTTTTTTGCGTTTTTCACATCTAATTTTTAAAATTTTATAATTTTATATTTCACCATTGGAATCAGCTTAAAAAACTACACAATTAAGTTCCTTAAAGTTTTTCTCTATCTCCAACGGTTACCGAGATATTAAAAAATCTAAACACAGTATGTTGTATTGTGGGGCTCCAATGTTAATTTTATGGAGGATAGGGAAAAATTAATATTACTCATATTGATCAGTATTTTTGGATAAAACTTGATATTTAGCTTCATGTGGTTGAGTTCTATCCATTTATGCTTAAAAATCATAGTTTATGCGTTTATCATGGCAGCAAACCTGCATACTCTTTCCCATGTTAATCTATGGAGAGTAGGCAAATAATACTCATATTTATTGACAGATAATTATCAAACTATATTATTATTGTATTATTATTATTATATTATTGATTTGGAAATTCGCTGAGTACGCAGGTCTGCTGCGACGGGGGTATTTTGTTTTTAAAAACAGTTTTAGTGTACTCATTACATACTTAAATAAATGCTTTAAGCTTAATAAGAGTTATATTAATAGAACACAGGGTATAGCGCATCCATCTGCTTTCGCTTATAAATATCCATGTTCGTGACCTACAAGAAACTTAGTTGAATTACATGATAGCCTACGCCACCACTCTGTGGCAATTATGGAAAAACCAATGATGTCTCTTGTTCACAATCATATTTAATCATTAACAATCATATATAATCCCAAACATAGGGGACAGTAAAAAATAGAGGGATGGAAAGGATAAACTAATTAAAAACATTATAATAATAAATATAGTTTAAGTTTGTACTATGTCTCACGATAATAAAAAAGCAACAAAAGTCCTGGTTGGTACTATGGCCATTAACCAGGCATTTTAAACTTTCATACGTTTACTGTAACTATGCTATTCCGATTTGTGTGCAATCCTGAATAATATAGTACTTATTAACTTAGATAATAAAAATACAAATAGGATCAAGAATGAGAAAATTTAGAAGACTGAGAAGACTTACAGTAGAGAAATATTTGCATATCCCATAAACCTTTTGACAGGTTACTTCAGGTGAACCAAATCGCAGAATTCTGTAGGGCCAATCCTATTATAATGAAAATTTATATTATTCATGGTACATAGTTAGAACCTAAGAACCTAAGTCTTGTTAGAAGCTAACAAGACAAAGTTAGATTTACTAAGTGTCAGTAAGACAAAAAATTGCATAAACCAATGTTTGAAATAGTGCATTCTTTCCTAAGGTTAACATTGTTGCTTCACATACTTTACTAATTTAATGTTTAAAATATTAATTTTAATATTTTAGTTACAGATTGACACAAAGCAAATATTCAAAAATTAAATGTCATTTTTGTGTATTTTTCTGATTATAAAGCACCAAAATGATGTGATGTTCTTATTAAACTACATTATATTTACATTATATGAAACAGTAAGTGGTCCAGACAACTGATTCTTATTATTGATTGGGAAGATCTGGAGTCTGGTATCTTCACATAGAAAAATTCCCTCTGGATGCACATCAACTGGGTCTTATTGTGCTCTAGTGCAAGTTTAATTATAGGTGTGATGTAGGATGCAAAGGGTGGATTAGATAGGTAAAGACAGGTCCAGAGCCTGTTAACTTTACAAAGTTGAGAGGTTGGTTGGCCCTGTCAGGCTCTTGACTTCTAGGGTGTTTGATGATCCCTCCTGATGGGAGGGGGTGGGATCTGGAGGGGTGGAGTCCTTAAAGTGTGAAGCAGTTTAGAGTCAAGGGGTTTTCCTGTTTTTTTTTTAGTTTTAAGTTATGAGAGAGAATAATTTATGTTCACTTGGAATACATCCAAATAACTTCCTCCATTGTGACAACATTCTTTAATTTACTCAGTATTGGTAGCCAGACTGGCAAAGCGCAGCTAGAATTCCACTGTGAGAAAAGTTTGACCAAATTGATTAAAATATGATTCCTAGACTATGACTCAATTATTCAGTATAATTTGTTATGTATTTATGTATAAAGATCGTAAACTATTTCAATTTATTATTATTTTCAGGAATGGCTAAACAGAGAAAACTAATGTATCCAGCTGTTTCAAACTCGTTTTTTGAAGAAATGGAGCGAGAAGTCAATAACACAAAACGTGAGTACTCTATTTTATAATAGCAAGGTAAAGGTGGAAGCCATGAGCAAATTTGTAATGTAAATTTTTAGTTTTTTGCAGTACTGACCTTATACAATGTGCAGAAAGACACAAAATAGACCGTAGTTCAGCAGTCAGACTAAAACTGTTCTGATCAAGGCTTAGCTGAAGTCATTAAACATGGCCTCAGATTCAAAAGTGTCACTTTAGGTCCTGGTGACAAAATACACTAAGTTTTTATATGTAAAGTTCTATCATTTTTGAACCGTTGACTCCACAGAGATAGGCCAGTGCTGAACTAAATTGTTTTTCCTTGTTTTTAAAATGTTTGGGGTGAACTAAGTTACTCTTGAAAATTGGAAACCTAAAAACACTTAGAGATATTGGCAAAGTACACCATTTTCTATCAAGTTTCATAAGCTTTGGTACCTTTGGCATGGTCAAACCATTGGTATGGTGTCAGAGTCAGTGCATATACAGACAAAGTCCTAAACCACTTTTTTAGATCCAGTATAGGCAATCCCAAAACGTATATTCCTACTTTCAGCTCAAATTAAAAAATGCTTACAAAAACAGTACGTTTCTCTCTACACAATATGGTATGTATAGAGGAGAAAGTAAAACTAATAATTCTGAACACTGTGAATGTCAACTGTACAAGGTCTAATTGGGTTAAAAGTGTTGATGCTAACTGTTTAGTATACTGTGTGAAATATACCAGATACAGTAAAATATGTGATAAAAATCTACAGTTAGGAACATAATTAAGGAATGAATGAGTTCATTTTGCAAAGTTTAAAGGGAGCACTCTTTTTCTTTCACTGTAATTGTTCAGTAATCGTCGGCACCTGCTAGTGGCGGCATGTGTCAGGCAGTACGCCTATGAGGCATGCCCTCAGGGCTAGTCCCAAGTGTGCCTAATTGAAAATTTGTCTCTGGTTTAAGTTATAATTTTTGTTAATTTTTATTGAATGTTATAGAATTTCGTTATATATTTCTAGATAAGATCGAAGTCACCTCAGCATTTATAATTTTTTCTCAATTTTATTAATGTTGTTGATATACCATCTTTACACAATAAAAACATATAATATTTAAAAAATAATTAATTTATTCAGTTACTGTGATTGTGATATGTTTCTGAGACCAGGTTTGTATATTATTATCTTAAATTATAAAGAAAATGTATAGTTTATACATTATTTTAAATTTTTTAGGAAAGAAGTGCAAAGTGTTAGATAAACAAGTGCCACCAGAGAAATTATTCTTACAGTTTGATCCTAGGAAAACAGATATTTCTAGAACCGAAAAACCACCAGATTCAACTTTGAAGTTACAAAAACCTCAATGGAAACCTCCTATTAAGATTCTGAGCCAGTCTGATGGCTTAAAGTCACAAGAAAATATTGTTAAAGAGTACATAAATGATGAAAAAAACATCTTAATTCCTATGAAGGATGAGATGAAAATAGAAGACTTATATAATGAACATCTTGAAACTGCAAGGCCCGGCGATTGTAGCAATGGCAGATCTGACAGAGAACATTCTTATGCAGATAAAGAGAGTGATATAGAAATTATTATAAGCTCTTCCCCAAAATCCCATGGTGTAGATGTATTGAAAACTCCTCCTTGTGAATGCGATGAAAACAACTACCTAGAACCTGAAGGCTACAGCAAATCAACTGAAGATGTCCAGTTGAATAAAAATAACAGTGAGTCACTTGATGTTTTGGTTGAAAACTTAAGTCCCACAGAGTATGACACTATAGAAGAGCTGGGTACAGAAGTTGAAAATACAAATAAAGTAATTCATTCAAGCAAAGAAGTTCAATCTCAAACTATCGAGACAAAAACTTTTAACACAGTTGAAGATCATGAAACCAAACAGTTTTATGAAGAAAAAGGTTTACATTTAAACCACACTTTGGATCATAAAAAAACAATCATGTTAGAAACTACATGCAGGGAAAAAATTGACAGTGTGAATCCAATAAATTGCTTTGAAACAAATAGTGAAACATCACAAGTCGTAGCATTTTTGACAACATCCAACACTGAAAAACTAGACAGAGTAGTAACCGTTGAAAATATAATAGAAAAACGAAACACGATGAATGAGCTAGGAAGCCCCAAGAATAATGTTACCAAAATTACGGATGGTAACAAAAATGCAGAGATTTATCACGAACAATTTGATTCCATGGTTGAACAGCACAGTCCAACCCAATTTCAAAATAGTCAAAAATTGAAAATAGATGCAGCAGCAATAGCTAATGACAGTGCAATTTCAAAGTCTTCATGTAATACAATAACACATGAAAATTCTTATGTTATAACAGGTCTTACAAGAGACAATTGCACAAAAGACTTAAAAAATAATGATATTGATTCCAGTAGTGAAATTTCAGAAAACGAGGAAATAAATACCTGTATGCATGTTAATATAGAAGTTCCTGTAAATGAGAAAGGAAATGATCTAGATACAATACATACAGATAAAGAAGTTGAAGGCTCAATTTCTAACGAAGACGAAGACGTAGATTTAGGAAAATACTCTACCAAAATTGAAGTGTGTCAAGGAAATAACACTGAGGAGACTACCAGTATTTGTATTCCTCTAAATGAAAATTTTAAAGAATTCTCAAATTTGGAAGAAAATTACATAAATGTTGGGAATAAAGATAATGAAAATTTGTCTGAAGGCTTGAGTTCGAAGGAGGACCCAGGTATAGGAGAGGATTTACCACAAAATGAGGATTGTGAAAGAAATAAAAATAAGAAGACAAGCTGTGTCATTATGTGCAAAGATTTAGAAGGTCACAATGATTTGAAAGGAAATTATATAAATATAATAGACGAAGGTGTTAAAAACTTACCTGAAGGCCCAAGTTCCAATGAGAACCCAAGTTTGGGAAAAGATTCTACTAAAAATATGAGTTGTGAGGGAATGAAAAATAATAATACCGATGAGATTAAAGAGGCTTTGAAAGCAGAAAATGTAAATCAAGAGGAAAAACTAGATGTAGATGAAGAATATTCTTGTTTAATGATAAGTAACTCTCAGTTAGACGAAATAGAAAATAATTATTACAGATCTTCCTTGAATGTGCCATTAGGTAAAAAATATATTAAGACAGATAATGTCATAAAATGTAACCAGCCAATCGAAGGAACTGAAAACGTGATTAATCACAATTACATAAATGAAAAAGGGAAATTTGAAAATTTGAAATTGATAAATTTAGAGAGGTTTGGTTCAAGATACTCATCTGATTGTATTCTGCCAATTCCACCTAAACCACTAAGTGTGCAGTGGCCAAAGAACATGGGAGACATGCAGAAGAAAATTAGAGAGCTTACTGAGGAAGTAGATCGTTTGAAGTAAGTACAAAATACATGCATAGCATAACAATTAGATTTAGATTAGTACTGTTTGATCTGAGGTGGTAGCTTCAATATAAAGTCTGCCAGGGTTCAAGTTCCCTATCGGCACTCAGAAATGGGCCCTCATGTGGTCCTAAAAAACTCTATAGGTTATGAAAATGTTTTGGGTTTCTCAGATTAGTAGAATTATGATTCAATATTAATAAATTTGATAGTAATCATTAGTTAAATCTTTTAAAGCTACGACAGATCATATCATGACAAATGCGAGTAAATGAAAAATTATACTTCTTCATTCCAAAATCTCCTCTTTTACCAAATTTCTTATAAGAAATAGTTATTACTGTGGTCATCATGAGAAGACCTAACTCGGGACCAAGTTTTCATTTGTTTTGAACTCCCAAAAACCAAAAAACCTAATTGTAGATACAGGGTGTTCATTAAAGTTGGGGACAAACTTCAAGGGGTGATAGTATTGCAATCTTACATAAAAAGTGCATTTTCTCGCTTATCCGTGGACGGATTTCGTTCACCAAAGTACCGTTCGATTTGAAATTCCATTTTCTCGCTTATCCTTGGACGGATTTCGTTCACCAAAGTACCGTTCGATTTGAAATTAAAATTGGAATCATTTTTATATGTTGTAAAAATTTTATAAAGGTAATCGTTTTTTTTAGCGAATTTCCCATAGGGAAGAAGCTATTACCGTAGGTCTCATGGCGAGACTTAAGCCCGGGACCATGTTATTTTTTCTTCTTTAGGTGCCCAGAGTCCAAAAACAATAGCCGTTAAAATTTATATATATATATATATATATATATATATATATATATATATAGTATATATATGTGTGTCTGTGAACACGATAACTCTCGTAAAAATGGTCCGATCGAGACCAAATTTGGTACAGACGTGTATTGCTATAAATGCTTGGACGAGTTCGTAAACCAGACATATCGGTCATTGGGAATGGGTAGTTTGGGGGGGTTTTGTACCCCAAAATGGGGTTTTTTGCGTTTTTCACATGTAATTTTTAAAAATTTATCATTTTATATTTCACCATTGGAATCAGCTTAAAAAACTACACAATTAAGTTCCTTAAAGTTTTTCTCTATCTCCAACGGTTACCGAGATATTAAAAAATCTAAACACAGTATGTTGTGTTGTGGGGCTCCAATGTTAATCTTATGGAGGATAGGGAAAAATTAATATTTCCCATATTAATCAATATTTTTGGATAAAACTTGATATTTAGCTTCATGTGGTTGAGGTCTATCCATTTATGCTTAAAAATCATAGTTTATGTGTTTATCATGGCAGCAAACCTGCATACTCTTTCCCATGTTAATCTATGGAGAGTAGGCAAATAATACTCATATTTATTGACAGATAATGATCAAACTAGTCATATATTATTATTATTATATTATTGATTTGGAAATTTGCTGAGTACGCAGGTCTGCTGCGACAGGGGTATTTTCTTTTCTACTAAGGATATTTTCGTAGATAAAATCTGAAAATGACACATATTTTTTTAGTCTCACACTTGTTTATTTAGATTTTTATCTTTAATCAGAAATATGTTTGAAAATATTATATTCTTATCTGAAAGAACAATAATTATTACTTCGGTGTTGAATTAATTACTATGGAATTATTTTTATTTTCAGTTCATTGTTGATGAGATTCAGAAAGGAGATATGGCCTCAGAAACACACAAACAACTAAAGTACCAGTAAATTATCACAGGATAAATGATTTCTAGAATAGTACATAAAGATGTCCATTAAGACAAGCCTTACAAGTCCTTATTAAAAATCATAATTTCTTCCCTGTAACTATTTTAAGTTAAGTTAGAATTTTAGTTAAGCAGTAGCAACTCTAAAAATATCTTAACATAGTTACTTAAAAGTAACAGATCCGCATTGAGCCTGTTAGTTTTTTTTTATTGAATAGGTAGCAGTGTAACCTTTTTATAAATTATTTTAACAAAGCTTTCAGTATGATTTGTTTCTTTTCAATACCCAATTTTTGTAATAATTATACTCATAGTTAATTTATTAGTGAAACAATTTTTTTTCAATTATGTTCTTATAAATCAAAAGAAATAATTTGGTATTATCAAGCATTACTCTTGATATTGTAGATTACAATTTTAACATCAAAATACTTTTACAGTGTTGTAATATGATACACTAAAATGTTTAACGATTTCTCTTAATTTACTTAATTTTTTTAATGACATGTTATTAATTACTAAGCAGGTGAGCAGGCACCTTATATTAAAAGTAGGTAAAATTTTATATGGCTGTAGTCAAGTAATATTTTTTTCAAAATGCAAATTTTTCCAGTCTAATGCAGTCATTAGGATTATGTTTCAGTGATTATTTATACTATTTTTATCATTAATTCATTTATAAACTAATGAACTAAGATTAATTTCCTTTGTATTATAATAAATGTGTGTTACATCTTATAAATTGATTTTTAATTAGGCAGTTTACTTTTTTACAAGGATAAGTAGAATAATGTATGAAATCTAAGTGTTGGTGAATCGGATGGGGGAGTTTTAATCAAATTATTAATTAATTATAAGTCTGCCACAAAGATAAAAATACTGTGGGGGTATCTGTTTTGATAAAATTAAAGGGCACTTGTAAATCAACTTGATACACAGATAGTGATAACACCTGTAAGATAAACTTTTCATACCTTATTTGCTCAGTCCCTCAACAATTACCATATGCATGTGACAATCACAATTGCGGTTGTGAAACATTTAAGTGATTAATGACATTGGAAATATTGGCCTACTCATAATAGACCGATATCAGCTGATTCAAAGGCCATGCGCAACAAAGATTATGTGCAACAATGAAAAAGGAGAGAATTTAAACGTCGCGAGGTTGGTACGACTGAAACTAACCTGTTGGATTGGTTATGGCCGCGGCCGCGCCGGCTAGCGCTACGCAAACGCCTTCGGATAGCAGTTGTCAACGTCTTGCCGCCTCGCATCGTGAGTCCGCGAGTGATTTTAGTGGTCTGTGATTTACGAGGAGCATCTGCATCATGGACGGCGAACATCGCACTCCGAGGGAGATGTTCGACCAGAGCGTGAGTGAAGGCCTTGCATTAGCATTGTTGGACGATTGTTGTTGAGCCAAGGGCAGCACGAATGACCGGGCCACAAGCCACGTGCTGTCTGCTGTAGGCTGTAGACGCCGCTCCACTTTCAACATTACATTAAGTTCAATGGGAGTTAAATACGGCCAATGATAATCTAATCACATCTGAACCGAAAACAATCTAATAAAATTTGTTGGATTGTCTTTGAAACATTAGCCTGAATGATTAATAAATTTGGGTCGTTAGTCGATACCGGTGCGCAAAAACACAAAAATTCTTATTTACTCCAACGTTTATTTATTATTATTTATATATTTATGCATTGGTTAATGAATAAAATACTAAGCTAGGACGGCAACAAATCTCCAAATTTAATGTAAAAGTATCAAACTACAAACATTGTATTTTTAACACTTTCATTTCTGTATTCCGTCATAACAAATTTAATAGTAACACTTCACATTAGCAATTTGTTATTTAAGCGTCTTATTTAAGAACTTTTAAAATTGTATAAAAAGTAGTTAGTTTTAGGTAACAACGAGTATAATTAATTTGAGAATGAACTACCTATGAAAATGAGAGTAGGTAGCCACCATGTCTCATTTGACTCCAATCATGGTTCACTATATTGTTGTGCAACGATCTTGCATAGAACCGCGAACAATATTGTCTGTGAGAGAACAAAGTAGCATCTCTCGTTCAACACTAAATAAGGCCCTATGCAAGTGGCTTAGAAGGAACAAATACTATAAACTTTGTAGTCTCAAATCGAAATTATTCAAACAACTAATGTCTGTAGATTAAAATAATTTAAATTCAATGCAACTGTTAAAGTTGGATTATTTTCAGTACGGTAGTGACGTCCTGTAATCCAGCTATTTGGAGGTCACGAATTGTGGATAGTTGTAAGAGATGGTCGGTGGATGTTGTGCTCTCTTTGTGGGTTAACGTCCGCACTATTGAATACTACCTTAATTCGAAAAGATCATCCTCATAATTAGACCAATTCGTAATTCAGAGGTCACGTGGTTCGGATTCCACGTTAAACTGTAGTTCGATTAGTTGACATCGGCTGTGGGCTATTAATTAACAGTCCTGTCTAAGGAACATGTCAGCCTTAGTCAGTAAAAAGACTACAAGATCGCGCCACAATCATCTTACATTCAATCCTCATTCATACTTGGCTTAAAATACCTATATTGTAATATGGTTGTCATTTAAATGATCTAATCTTTATAAACTTGAGATTGTGTTGAATTGTTTGAATAGCAGTTTTTTGTTAATGTTTTGCTCCTTATTTATTCGTTTACGCATTAAACAATGTCAGCCTTGTAATAACAAATGTGTCATGGTTGTTGCCCATGATCTTTATGATTCTTCATTATGAATGATTTCGTCAAACTCGATTTCTATGCACATACTAGCTGCATACTACTACTTACTGTAATACTTTCTTGTAAGTGTTAAATTGTAGGTTTCGGATTTTTTAATTGTGAAAATATCGTTATGGTTGAGTAACATTTTCAATACTTTAAGTCAAAATCCTAAAGAAAAGAGAAAATTTAGCGAATATTAAAAAACTTACCTAGAAAATCGTTGTCCAAAATATGTACTATGAATTGACTAAAAATTATGTCTAAAGGATTTCAAGTTTGATCATAATAGCCTAACTGCTTGAAGATATTACACAACGACCAGTGTCATCAGGGCCTACAAACCATGTGTTATATTCAATACAAGTAAGTATCTTGTGTTAGAATGTAATTACTGTAATCTTCCTAATATCTACCCAAATGTTTGTCTATTACTTCTATAGTCCTAGCAAATTAAAAATTTTCGTAGGAGCTAGTGCCTTTTTAATAGGTGGTAGGACCCTTAAGTTAATTACATTACTTGGGTATGAGGTTTTATATTGTGTGAAACTATTTAATTTCATCGAACTTTTTTATACATTTTACTGCAAATTTAGAACTGACAGACCAAAGACATGATATACTGTACAGCGTGCATTAGGGTCAATTAGGGAACGAAATATTGCTTTTTTGTCAAAACCGGTTCAAGAGAGCGGAACGGCAGATATCGTGCGGTGGCAATTGTGTGAGGAGCGTCCGATGTCATCGTCCGACCAGCGCCCCTCGACGCCCTCTTAACCTGTAAAGTGGGTCAGCTTCGTTTGTCACTAAACATTGCTATAATTTACATTGTATTAAATATTTTCATTCATACTTGGCTCAAAATACCTACCTCGTTTGGTAATAGGTAACGCAAAAGAGTCTCTCTCTTAGAAATTGCCACTGAAATTAAAGCACGTACTGTTATACCGTATTTGAGCTCAAAAATCTATATAAATAAAATTAGAGTTTTGTCTGTACATTGTTCAGAATTATTCATTTTTAGTTATTTTTACTTTTCGTGCGTTATAGAAGCCGAAACCGGTCTTATCTCAATTTCTGTCTGTTTGTCTGTGACACTCAAGGAAGCATTTTACACTGTCTTCTCCGAAAAAACGGAAAATTATTTATTTACAATGAAAATTATTTCATGTATTCTCTACATTCCAGAGAAGGTTTTTCAATGCTTGAAATCGCCCGCCGCCCCTTGAAAAGTAAATAACGAACATTTAAAACCCCACTTTCACGCGATATTACTCGCATTTAGAGTTAGTTTTCAATGAACAACCTACTGGTAATAATCAGCTGTCTTTGTAGTTAAAATGTTTAATAGAAATAAAAACAAACAGCTGTCAAATCAATATTAGTTAGTTTATATTGGTCATTTATTTTAAACCCATTTCGAAATCATACTATATTAAAAAGATATTTTAACGTATAACTAATTATAATAATGGTATAAATGTTCTAATCTATTTAATTAGGATTTCAGGTTTACATTTTGGTATCATAACCTTTCTTCTTTAAACTAAATCCTACAAACCGTACAAAGGACGGGCTTACAACTAGTATTTTATAAATCTTTTTTACTTTCTACCCTCATACATAGTACTGTATATGCAAAAAGCATTGTTTTCATTAAACTTTTGGATATGTGTTGAGAGTGGATGTACTGTAAGGGTTTGAGGCTCCCTGAATCCAAATTAGTGGTTTTCGGACTGATGTCTGTCATTCTGTCTGTGTACAAACCCCGAGGCCACACTGATCGTCGGGTTGTATGACATTTTCTACACGGGTACACTTTGGCTATGCCTCCATACCATTTTTAAAAATTTCTTTTTAAATATTTTGTTTCGTGTATTTTTACCCTGAAATCCCTTAAAAAATACAAATCCTCAAAATCTGCTCTAACGATTTTTAATAAAATTTCAAAAAATTAATGGTTTTTAGCTTTTAGGGAAATCATTTGTATATCTCAGAAAGCAAAATAAAAATATAAACATGATGACCCCGTGATTAAAATAGCTAAGGGAAAGGTCGTAGTATATGGTAAAAGAGTCCACTCTTCAGTCGACGCAGAAGGAATAATACACTAAAGGGTTTCTTACACATTTTGTCTTTATGCCAAGTCAATAAAAATTCAATTTCTTATCATTAGTGAATCCAGAAGTTACGAATGCAAATAATGAAATCATGTTAACATATATAAGTGCAACGTTGCCGATTGCATCATAATTAGTCATAATTGCGCAGTTTTCGACAACGTTGACCGTTGAAGACTGAAATATGACTAATATAAGTTGAACTATAAAATTATAAAGAAGAGATGGTTTCTGTATGTTTGTGGGTTTGTTCGAGGGGTTTATTTGTAGGTTTGTTGTGGCAAAAAACACGAAAGATACTGAACCGACCGGTTTGAAATTTTACGCTAAGGTAGATCATAAACTCATGCAACACATAAGCATATTCATTTCCTTAAAATACTCTAGGGTATGTGTAGTGTGTAGAACGTATGTGTCAGACCACTGGTACCGTTTATTAGTCTATGTTAATGATAATATATTTTCTTCCCACGTCTACACAACTGAAAGGTAATATTAGAGGTGGATAGGTGATGGAGAGTGTTCATCCGTTAAACTGTAACTGATTATATTGTATTCTTATCAATGCCCCAGCTGATAACAGTTGAACATTTGTGATAAGTGGTTCGTTCGTCTCCCTCGACCTCGGTATATATTCACAGCTGAGTGAGGACAATAATGTTTGCCTAAAACGGCCCACCCACATGTGGGAACATGGTTCTTACGAACCAAGTTTCCGTGTATG
The DNA here is from genome assembly GCA_023375725.1 of Nephotettix cincticeps. Taxonomy (NCBI): domain Eukaryota; kingdom Metazoa; phylum Arthropoda; class Insecta; order Hemiptera; family Cicadellidae; genus Nephotettix; species Nephotettix cincticeps. Next base: position 127,042,952 of record CM041791.1, on the reverse strand, counting down.
TGTGTAGTGCAAACGAACAAAATCACCATGTGTGTGGGGTGTAAACAAACCAAATCACCATGTGTGTGGGGAGTAAACGAACCAAATTACCATTTGTGTGTAGTGTAAACGAACTAAATCACCATGTGTGCGGGGTGTAAACGAAATAAATCACCATGTATGTGGGGAGCAAACGAACCAAATTGCCATTTGTGTGTAGTGTAAACGAACTAAATCACCATGTGTGTGGGGTGTAAACGAACTAAATCACCATGTATGTGGGGAGCAAACGAACCAAATCACCATGTGTGTGGGGTGTAAACGAACTAAATTACCATGTGTGTGGGGTGTAAACGAACTAAATTACCATGTGTGTGGGGTGTAAACGAACTAAATTACCATGTGTGTGGGGTGTAAACGAACTAAATTACCATGTGTGTGGGGTGTAAACGAACTAAATTACCATGTGTGTGGGGTGTAAACGAACTAAATTACCATGTGTGTGGGGTGTAAACGGACCAAATTACCATGTGTGTGTAGTGTAAACTAACCAAAAACGATCCAAATTTTCGTGAGTGTGGGCTGTGAACGAACCATGTTCCCTTGTGTGTGGAATGTAAAAGACTAAATCCGTTTTTTATTGTCACGACCAGTGTCCTCCATTGGGATGGGATGTTCAGGATTTTTTTAGGTTCACCGCCAGGACGGACCAAGTCCGTCCGTGTTTGGAAGACGAGAACCGTTGTTACTGTTCGCCCATTTCGTCTGTGGAGACGTTGTGGAACGGACGGGTTGTCATATTAAATTATCTTCTTTTTTATTCAGTGATACAATATTTGAAGCTGACACTGCTAACGTTGTGAACCCTTCGTTTAAACAGACTTTGTTGAAGCAGCCTCAAGTATCCGTGTATATAAGTATCAGTGTTTGTGGAAAGTAAAAAGTGAGGACTATAAATACAGGGATAAACGCGGAGAAACTGTTGCTGTTGACTGGAGGGACAATTCAGAGTGCAAATCTAAATTGTTCTGTGTTCTCTTAAAAATAGAACTAATCCAAAATAATCACAGCAGTTCGAACAACTCATCTCATCTGATTCCCCGGACTGGCGACATGGCGAACCGTTGCTCACATTGCCCTACACTGTGTTTGGACAGTGACATCCGAACCGTTGCTCACATTGCCCTACACTGTGTTTGGACAGTGACATCCGAACCGTTGCTCACATTGCCCTACACTGTGTTTGGACAGTGACATCCGAACCGTTGCTCACATTGCCCTACACTGTGTTTGGACAGTGACATCCGAACCGTTGCTCACATTGCCCTACACTGTGTCTGGACAGTGACATCCGAACCGTTGCTCACATTGCCCTACACTGTGTTTGGACAGTGACATCCGAACCGTTGCTCACATTGCCCTACACTGTGTTTGGACAGTGACATCCGAACCGTTGCTCACATTGCCCTACACTGTGTTTGGACAGTGACATCCGAACCGTTGCTCACATTGCCCTACACTGTGTTTGGACAGTGACATCCGAACCGTTGCTCACATTGCCCTACACTGTGTTTGGACAGTGACATCCGAACCGTTGCTCACATTGCCCTACACTGTGTTTGGACAGTGACATCCGAACCGTTGCTCACATTGCCCTACACTGTGTTTGGACAGTGACATCCGAACGTTGCTCACATTGCCCTACACTGTGTTTGGACAGTGACATCCGAACCGTTGCTCACATTGCCCTACACTGTGTTTGGACAGTGACATCCGAACCGTTGCTCACATTGCCCTACACTGTGTTTGGACAGTGACATCCGAACGTTGCTCACATTGCCCTACACTGTGTTTGGACAGTGACATCCGAACCGTTGCCTCACATTGACTCTGTTTGGACAGTGACATCCGCTGACACTGTGCATCGAACCGTTGCTCACATTGCCCTACACTGTGTTTCAGTGACATCCGAACGACAGTGACATCGAACCGTTGCTCACATTGCCCTACACTGTGTTTGGACAGTGACATCCGAACTCATTACTGGCGACATGACATACCGTTGCTCACATTGCCCTACACTGTGTTTGGACAGTGACATCCGAACAACTCAACTGATTGTCTCGAACCGTTGCTCACATTGCCCTACACTGTGTTTGGACAGTGACATCCGAACAAATGCTCACATCTGACACGGACTGGACATGGAACCGTCACATTGCCCTACACTGTGTTTGGACAGTGACATCCGAACAACTCATCTCATCTGATTCCCCGGACTGGCGACATGGCGAACCGTTGCTCACATTGCCCTACACTGTGTTTGGACATGTAAATAAAGTGACGTAAACAGATTTGAAATGAATTATTCAAAATGGATAAAATACCTGAATGTTCAACAGAAAGAGTTATACCTTGTACTTGATTTTCTAAAGAAAATCCACACATAGTTTCGGGACCGGTTTTATTAAATTGTTCAGGTAATTTAGGATAAAATACACAACAACTGACACTTTAATTAACGCCAAAAACCAGTAGGCTTATAACCTCATTTTAACGGGGGCAATCTTTCGCAACTCGGTAACGAAGCATTTCCGAACCCATATGTATATAAACCTTAGTCATAATTTTCATTAATAGAACACGTCGAATTCTTTTCGATTCTTTATGAATCACCCTGTGTATCATACTAGAACTCATCTAACACCTTCGGGGGGTCATGGGACCCCAGCGAGGTAAGCAAATTTTATTTATATAGATGAACAAAATCTATTATATACAATATGAAACGTCGTCTGCTTTATCTGTTAGGGCATTCGGTAGAAGTGTGATGCGATTGTGTTTATGAATTTCCCGCTGTGGTGTTTGTAGAGCTATAAACTGATGGAGGTAATAATCGTAATTAATTTTCTCTGGAAGGAAAATTAATCGTGTCCACATAAAAGTTAAGAAATAAAATATGTAACCAGCGGTAAATTAGGAAAGTCAGGAGGGAATTTTAGTTTTGAAGTACAGTTTATGTAGTAAATTTTTTAACCATTTAAACCAGTTTCAGTAATATAAATGTTTTATCCGCAGTGGAGCCATAATTTTGACGAGCTGAGTTAGACTCTTTTTAATAACTGTTAACATCTATGTCAGTAGTTAAGTTAATTTGGCAATGCTAACTTCAGAGAGTTCAGCAGAAAAAGTGGTGCAAGGTTGCCTAAGAAACGTTTTGGATATACTTTAGATTGTCGCACACCAAAATCTAATAAGATATTCTCTGTACCGGTACCTATTTAGTATTATCACTCACTCACGGTAGTATTATCACTCCGGAAGGACAAAAAACTAAGAGATCTGCATCACTATCCACATATTGTAGCTAAGAAAAAAGCAGAAGACTTAGATGGGCAGGTCACATGTATGGAAGCGAGAAATTAGGCTACACCCATTATTATGACTGTTGAACAGTAAGCCCCAGAAGGTAGGAGACCACTCGGTAGGCCCAGACTCCGATGGAAGAGCTAGGAGCTGAAAGATAAAGCTGTGTTATAAACCAACCCCGAGGTAGCAGGCGATGGAGAAGAGAGGGGAGGCATCGTTCGCGAGGCCAAAAACTGCTTGGGTTTCAATGTGGCGTGTCCTGTATTCCAGCTATTTGGAGGTCACAAATTGTGGATTGTTGTAAAAGGTGGTCGGTGGGTGTAGTGTTTCTTTACGTCCGTATATGTAAAGACCATCTTCATAAATTAGACCAGTTCGTAAGTCAGAGACAGTGTGGATTCCATGTTAAACTCTAGGTCACAGATATGCCATTGACTGTTGGGCTATAAATTAACAGTTCTGTATAAGAGACATGTCACCTTTAGTCAGTAACATGAATACAAGATCGCGCCACAATCATCTTACACTCATTTCTCATTTACACTTGGCTTAAAATACCTTGCCTTGGACAGGTTGCCATTTCAGTAACTAACTGAAATGGCTGATAAAGTAATGAACAGTAATGGCCACGGAGGTAAGGTATAATAAAAGCACCAGATATTTAAAATGTTTACTTTATCAGTACGAATCACATATTTAGAATGTGTTGTACCTTTACAGCTGACTTGCTGACTAAAACCAGAGACAAAGCTATTTGGCTGTGGCTATAGCTGCATAGGTCCTAATCTTGTAGATAGGCACATTCTACCGTGTCCCCAGCTGTCGGGATGCGTAGGCCGCGGTTGGGCGGGTCCCCGTGACGTCACACCCCTGGGACGACGATTGCTCAAGCTGCAGACTGGTCTCACACTCACACTCACAGTCGTCAGTCGTACCGACCAGCCCAACTCATGCATTTATGCAGGTTAGAACACTAAAGACACCTCGGATGAGGTAAACATAATTACAGTACAAGCCTTCCGTGACCTCCCGGAGGTGACCCGACACCACTTGACATCTCGCGTCTCAACAAACTAATAGTTTTTAACCAAATTCACCAATTGTTATCGTGGTGAGCCTCAATATGCGAATTGTTTGAATGTGCCACAAGTATAAAGGTTAATGGAAGATTCAATTACAAGATCTCTCTATTATTTTAACTTTCGTTTCTGGAAGTATTATTTAATTCGGTAATGTGTTTTAAATATCAATTTAGCTTCCGAATGACACCTATGGTAATATTATCTATTGCCAAAATATGGCAACTTACCACATAAGAAAACCATTTAGGGCCGATCCAATCCAAATAATTTTTATTTCATCAATATTCCGTGGTTAGATAAGATCATGAAAATAGCGACCGTACCAAAAGGTAGGTATTTTAAGCCAAGTATGAATGAGAAACGAGTGTAGGAAAATTGTGGCGCGATCTTGTTGTCTTGTTACTGAGTTTGACTGACATGTTTCTTATATAGAACTGTTAATTAATAGCCCAACAGTCCACGGCATATCTAAAGCACCTTAACGTATTGATTACTATTATCTGAAATCTCACCTTTACAACGATATAAAACTCTAATAATAAAAATTGTGTTTGCCTTGGGAAAATAAACGGTATCAGTAGACTGACACATAGACGTAATTTCTCCCTCAAGTCAAATACAAAGGGATAGAATAGTTGATAAAATTAGATATGCTTTGTTGTTTATTTATATACCCTTTATAGATTCATCATTTCAAAAATAATCATCCAATATCTTAAATTAACAACAAGAGATAGTATGTTAAAATAACTGTTATAATTGTTTGTGGACGTAACGGTCCTCCCAGGCTATGCCATTTTTAAGTGGATTTTGTTGTGTGATGTGTCTCTACACTGCATACCACGTTTCATGAAATAACGGTTGAGAAATAATGGAGAAATAGAGTTTTTAATATTCTTCATAAGACCAATATTGGGCGATATCAAACAACGTGCCTCACCTACTACTGTCAGTAAATTAAACTTTTCTCTGTAACCCTTAGTCGTAGACTAATGACAAAATACCCCCGTCGCAGCAGACCTGCGTACTCCAAGCGAATTTCCAAATCAAAAATGGAATAATAATAATAATATATGACAAGTTTGGTCAAAATATGTCCATAAGCGTGAGAATTTTTTGCCTATTCTCCATATGATTAACATGGGAAAAGAGTATGCAGGTTTGCTGATTTTAAAGACGATAGTCAAATTGTTTTATATAAATAATTATTGTTAAGTCAAAAAGTTTAAAAATTATATTTTTTATTTTAAATTCCATAACTTTTAAACCCCGATATTTTGAGAAAAGCTAGGGTTTTTTCGTTTGTCTCATAAAGGACTATTAAAATCGTTTCAGCCGTTGTTGAAAGGTTTCCATTTCTTATGTTTTTTTGGGGTTGTATGAGTTTATGTATTAGCTATGTTAAATAACAAATATAAAAAATCGGTCCGAGATACGATACCGTGGATTGCTACATACCGAATTACGTGAAAATCGCTCCAAGTCACTCTGGGCTTCTGCACATCCCACACACGGACAGACACACAGACAGTCATCACTCTACAAACCACTTTTTCTGATTCATTCTAAAATTCTCACGAAAATAATACTTTCTCCTTATACTATCGTAAAGGGGTAGAAAGTAAAATGATATTTTGTATTATTCCTATATCTACTACTTGTTCAGCGTTCATTGATTTTGTCGTTTACTGAAAATATGATTTTTTGTACCTCTTTTACAACCTGTAGGAAACACTATTAGAGATACCACTAAGATTTATTGTATGCCACTTTTTTACAGTGATTTCTAGTTGTGTATGGAGGAATTTTACAAAATTGACATACCAGGTTGAGAATTAAAAAAAATATTGTTCAGTAAAATTGCAAGTACAGTAGGTAAATGAAAAAAATGAATTATTTTGGTTAATAAATTCGGTTAGTAAAAAACTAGTTTTTATCGTTATCTTTTATAGTTTGTGAGATATGGTGAATTAAGTCGAGTTTAAGTAGTGGTCGGACAGCCCTTAATATGTTCTACTTTATTGAAAGAGCTCCAGTCTAAATGTTTTAAAGATAAAATAAGTTAATGATATAATAATTAAAGACATATAAACATCAATAAAGCTAAATAAAAATTTTTATTTACTCTCTTATATTTATATTTTATTGTAGGTTATATTTCTCAAGGGAATGTTTTAAGTTCATCTAACAGCTGTCCTTATAACCAAACTATGACGTCACTTAATATTACGTCACTGTTTAATTTTTTGGTGTCGTAAAATAATAACCCCCGGAGCTAAGACATAGGCCTATCCATGTCAAAACGTAAAAAGTTTTGTAAAAGTTTGGTCCTGATGTCTGTGCCTTTGATCAATAGGCTATTAATTAATGGGTCCGACAAGCGGGTCAGCTGTTCTTTGTCGGCAACAAAGCTAAACACAAGTCATCTCCATCGAACTATTCTTACACCGATCGATTGATTGGCCGGTTAGTTTACGAACAATCAATGTTGACATTCACAAAGTTAAATATACAGAAATATTCGCCAGAAGTCAGCTGTGTTCCCAATACTATCCTGACGTTTTTGTGACTCTCTTCCATGTGAGTGTTGCAGTGTCAGTACAGTTTGATAGTCACTTATCATAGAGTCATGTTTAATCTATGCCAAAATACGCCCAGCGGTGTTTTGACATCCCATAAGAGAATTTTGGTGTTGTAAGAATACTGTCGCAGCAATGCTCCATGTCATAATAATTTTAATAAAATTTTGTACAAGTTTTATCAATAGTCGTTAAATATGAATTAGCCTATAATAATGAGTACAAAATACTGTGTTTAGTTTGTAATATCTTACCGAGATAGAGACTTTAAGGAACTATGTTGTCTTGACTGGTTCTAATGTGAAAGAATCAATTTAAAATTAAAATAATATATAATAATAATAATATATGTAAAAGTTTACAATATCTGTCGAATATGAGAGTTATTTGCTATTCCATTGATTAACATTGGAGCCCCAAAATACAACGTACTGTGTTTAGATTTTGTAATATCCTGGTAACCGTTGGAGATAGAGACAAACTTTGCTAAAGATAGCTCAGCTGGTTCTAATGGTGAAAGAGACAATTTAAATAATATAATAATAATAATAATAATAATATATGTGACAAGTTTTATCAATATCTGTCGTTAAATATGAGAGTTATTTGCCTATTCTCCATAAGATTAACATTGGAGCCCCAAAATACAACGTACTGTGTTTAGATTTTGTAATATCTTGGTAACCGTTGGAGATAGAGACAAACTTTAAGGAACTAAATTGTGTAGTTCTTAAGCTGGTTCTAATGGTGAAAGAGACAATTTAAAAAAATGTTAAATTACAAAAAACGAATTTAAAACGAAATTATGAAAAACGCAAAACCCCCAATTTTTAAGAACAAAACCCCCCGAAACTACCCGTTCCAATTGACCGTTATGTCTGTGACGAACTCGTCCGAGCAAATGTAGCAAAAACTCGTCAGAGCAAAACGTCTCTACCAAATTTGGTCTCGATCGGACCATTTTTACGAGAAAATAATATTAATATTTTCCTTTATAATATATATAAACATTTTAACAACTATTGTTTCTGGTCTCTGGGCACCTAAAGACGAAAAAATAACATGGTCCCGGGCTTAAGTCTTGACATGAGACCAACGGTAATAGCTTCTTTCTTATGGCAAATTCGCTAAAAAATACGTTTCATTTATATTTGTATGGCTTTTACTTTATTATTACTCTATTGGCTTTTTTATTACTGAACTGGTGTCCTATCTAAGTTCGTATTTTAAGCCAAGAATGAAATGAGTGTAAAATGGTTGTGGTGCAGTCTTTACTGACTAAAGTTTAAGTCCTAACCACCTAATTGTGTGAGAATGGTCTTAGCGTATTTATTCAGTATTCAATAGTGCTGTCGTTAATCAATACCAGGGAATATAAAATCCACCGGCCACCGTTTATAACTACAGTATCTACAATTCGCGACCTTCATGTAGCTAGATTTACCCAGTATTCGCCTCAACATCCTAGAAGATTTTAGTGGTTAATGTGGTTTTGTGAAACAGCTGTTGAGCCGTGTGATGACGTGGCGGTGACCTTGAGAGCCGCCTGACCGAGTGACGTAGGTCAGTTCACGCACACACGCACGGGCGCGCGCCGCTGGGGCCCCAGCAACACAATACCAGGCAATACAGTGATTCACACTTGACTCGACACGATACAATAACCTCCCATCGGATACGGACTCCGCTACAATGATGACGTCCTAGATCACGCCTGGGCCAGCTCCGTGGAGGACGTGAGGGTAATAGCTTAGCTGCCGGGATACTCTAACTCTTACTAGCAGGATAATTAACCTCAGGTAAAATAAGGTAAATTAAGTATTTCCCCTTGAGGGAGTGGACCTGACTTGTAATTATATAAAACACGTAGACTCACAACACAACGCACAAATATATTTTTAAAATCTCAAATGGAACATCTAAATTCGTGCCATTTAGTGAGCAACCTGTCTCGGTATTGTCGAGTATGAATGCGAAATTAATGTAAGATGATTTTAGCGCGATCTCGTAGTATTGTTACTGACAAGGCTGAAATGTTCCTTAGGAAATTAAACAGGACTGATGATTAATAGACCAACAGGCAATGATAACATTTCTAAGGGCCCTACAGTTTAACGTGGAGTCAGTGTACGAATACTGTACGAAAGGTGCACGATACAATAAAATTGAAGTTAAGAAAAAGCCAAGCCGAACGTTTAGTGGTTAATACTTTTATCTCCGAGTATAAAGTTTGCTATAGTCAATAGTTAAAATATTTTTATTTATAACAAACACCCGAAAAAACTCTTGGAAGTAATAAAGAGACATTTTTAGTAAATAAATAACTCTTTTTAAATGTTAATTCGTTAGAAATATTAACTATTTTGTGTGGCCGACTATTATAATATTTAGCTCCAGCGTATGACAGGGTTTTTTCAATAAATTTTAGATTATGAGCTGGATAAGCAATTTTGTTTCTATGCCTAGTTAAGTGATCGTGTGAGGATCCTAAACTTGGCAGGCTCAATGGGTTTTTCCTAACATATAATACGATTTCATATGTACTGAGAAAAAGGCGTCGGTATCCCAAATTCTTTAAAACTTTCTTTTACGGAGTTTTCTTCATATTAAGAACTATGCGAATGTATTAAGAACTTGTTTTTGTAGCACTAATATTCTTTTCAAATTTTGAAAAGTTGTTCTCCCATATAAAATTAACCCAAAAGAAATATGGGAATGAACCAGCGTGAAATAAACAATTTTCAAAGTGGCTCATGTGCAGATCTTTGACAATTTTCTTAAAGCATATAAACCGGAAGATATTTTACTACAGAGGTGACAATGTGCTTATTTCAATTTTTTGAAATTTGATTAATTTTCAATGCTAAAAAATTTGTAACGTTTACTTCTTCTAAAAGATTGTTTCCGATAAAAAAATTTGGTCGGAAGAAAGAACTGTTCTGCACTGTACTGAAAGACTGAAAGACTTGGTTGGTTGGTAGGATACTACTTTTATGCTAAGCCATTACAAAGTACAATAGGTCCAAGGAGCACTATCCCAAACATACATTTCTTTCAAGTGGAGCTTAAGTGTTAAAATGCATATTGTAGAGTATCTTGATGTCCTAATTAATCGTTATCGTCTTTTACAAAAAGGGATCGGTTTCAATTTAAGATTTTTTAATTAATATATTTTTCGAGTTTTCTAAATCCGTTATGTCCTTGTCCGACCTACTTGAGCGGCGTCACCGGGGTGTATCAGAAGCAGGATCAGGATCACGGTCGGCGCAGACCGCGGCCCAGACAGTGCAGCCAACCGTGGCCGCCGATTATCCCACTCTCTTATTGCGGTAATGTTGGACATCCTGCCCCCGATCCTTCATTAGGCGATGGCGGCATTTCTCAGCTAAAGATAGCAACAAGTTAATACTACATTTCCAGGAATTTCACTTGAGTGGTTGAAAATGAATTACGGCTTGTCTAGTTAACTGCAATGGGTTTATGTGAGGAAAAAATAGTTTTTAACATGAAATACTAGTCTTTACGATAAATTTATTAAAAAGAGTTTGTGTAACCCAAGAAATAATTTAAACATGAGATTTTCCAATCATTAGGAATCCTGAGTCTCTTTCTTAATACATCTCCTACATTTACTTCTTTGACGTTCGTTGTCTTTCTGGAATAATTTCCCACCCTCAATAAAAGTTATGCAATTTATTTGGAGAAAAAACACTAACTTTGGACAGGTTATATTAACTGATATTTCAATAATTGTTAGGAACATGAAAATTTCTACAATATGTTTAATACGTTTGCAACCTTTCATCGCGTCATGCCTATTATAATACTAATTAAATTTAAATGAATCTATCAATGTCAGGCACGCAACAGTAATTAATTAAGACTCGTAGCTCGAAATGAAATTCCAAAGATATAATATTTATTAAATTTATGATTTAAAGACACGTTTGGACACTTTGATAATCCTAAACTCATCATCGTACAATTCGACAGGTTGTTCAAAGTTTAGCAATAAAAAATCTTTGAACAACGAATAGAAATAAATATTGGAATAGAAATTGAAGTCATTAATTGAATAAATATTATGATTATTTAATTTTCGATTGTCTCTTGTATTATAGTTCAATCCTACAATATTCTTTGTCAAATGTTCAGCTATTTATTCAATATCAATAAGCAGACATAAGTCATGACATTTTTTACATAAAAGTATGAGTGAGATTGATTCGATGAATGTGAATGACACTCTATTTGTGTTGATACTCAGTTATATTTTAGTAGTTCGCAATAATTGTATGGTATATTAGTGATGCTGGGTTCACTATCCAACGTTAGGCTAAACAATTTTCTATACGAGGTGAAAGTGGACAGTCACAGTAGAAAATTTTCTTAAAGTGTGGTCCGGAGACCCCCTAGGGGTCTGCGAGAAGTTTTTGGGGGATCCGTGAAAATATGCTAATCAAATTTATTTTTAATCACTCACATTAAAAGTATTTTTTCTGAAATTAACAGTTTTGTATAACAAAATGCACACATAGCCCAACATATTCCTAAGTTTAGAGAAATATTGTTTTCCCCTGTTTTTGTCAACTTTCCTTCCTTTCGTTCCTTGTTTTTTGTTTTGTGTTTTTAGGGTGCCCATTACTTGCATGGGTAATTACGGGGGTTTTTGAATATATCAAGTTTGAGAACCTCTGCAGTAGAACATAATACATGATAAATGAATAAATGACTTTTATTTCCTTTCAAACTACATAAATGTACGTTTCATCAACAGGAAATATATTGGCCATTTAAATCCGGTGGTATAGCCAATGAGGAATATGAGAATAATTACAACTAAAATTATAAATTATCAAAATTCAGTCTAGCTCCAACATAAAAAATGCTCCCTGTGATGATTAACATAGTAAAATTAAAGTCTGGATTCTCACTTGCATTATTTTAAACTAAAAAAATACAGTAAACAGTTGTTTTTATATTACAGCAAATAATGATTAATTAACAAATATAAAATGAATCAAACGCTATTACGTACAGACAGTTTTCTGAGTGATAAGGGGAATAAAATAAAATCAATAAATCATAGATACTATATGAAACAATATATACCCATATACCTGTACTAGTTTCACATCAGCAGTAATTTTTTATGACAATTACCGTGCTAATTACCATTGGTAGTAGATTTATCGTACATTACAACGTAATTTATTAATTGATTTATCGTTGATATGATATTGCCAAATAAAAAATATGTGCACCTTATCTCCTTTAAGTAGTCTAAGAGTATGGGTATGATACAGTTGCTCTACAACCTTGCAGAAGTCATTCCATCATTCATTTACAAGACATATGTGCACCTTATCTCCTTTAAGTAGTCTAAGAGTATGGGTATGATACAGTTGCTCTACAACCTTGCAGAAGTCATTCCATCATTCATTTACAAGACATATGTGCACCTTATCCCCTGAAAGTAGTCTAAGAGTATGGTATGATACAGTTGCTCTACAACCTTGCAGAAGTCATTCCATCATTCATTTACAAGACATATGTGCACCTTATCCCCTGAAAGTAGTCTAAGAGTATGAGTCTGATACAGTTGCTCTACAACCTTGCAGAAGTCATTCCATCATTCATTTACAAGACATATGTGCACCTTATCCCCTGAAAGTAGTCTAAGAGTATGGGTATGATACAGTTGCTCTACAACCTTGCAGAAGTCATTCCATCATTCATTTACAAGACATATGTGCTCCTTATCCCCTGAAAGTAGTCTAAGAGTATGGGTATGATACAGTTGCTCTACAACCTTGCAGAAGTCATTCCATCATTCATTTACAAGACATATGTGCACCTTATCTCCTATAAGTAGTCTAAGAGTATGGGTATGATACAGTTGCTCTACAACCTTGCAGAAGTCATTCCATCATTCATTTACAAGACATATGTGCACCTTATCTCCTATAAGTAGTCTAAGAGTATGAGTCTGATACAGTTGCTCTACAACCTTGCAGAAGTCATTCCATCATTCATTTACAAGACATATGTGCACCTTATCTCCTATAAGTAGTCTAAGAGTATGAGTCTGATACAGTTGCTCTACAACCTTGCAGAAGTTATTACATCATTCATTTACAAGACATATGTGCACCTTATCTCCTATAAGTAGTCTAAGAGTATGGGTATGATACAGTTGCTCTACAACCTTGCAGAAGTCATTCCATCATTCATTTACAAGACATATGTGCACCTTATCCCCTGAAAGTAGTCTAAGAGTATGGGTATGATACAGTTGCTCTACAACCTTGCAGAAGTCATTCCATCATTCATTTACAAGACATATGTGCACCTTATCCCCTGAAAGTAGTCTAAGAGTATGGGTATGATACAGTTGCTCTACAACCTTGCAGAAGTCATTCCATCATTCATTTACAAGACATATGTGCACCTTATCTCCTATAAGTAGTCTAAGAGTATGAGTCTGATACAGTTGCTCTACAACCTTGCAGAAGTCATTCCATCATTCATTTACAAGACATATGTGCACCTTATCTCCTATAAGTAGTCTAAGAGTATGAGTCTGATACAGTTGCTCTACAACCTTGCAGAAGTTATTACATCATTCATTTACAAGACATATGTGCACCTTATCTCCTATAAGTAGTCTAAGAGTATGAGTCTGATACAGTTGCTCTACAACCTTGCAGAAGTCATTGCATCATTCATTTAAAAGCCTTCATGGCCACCAGAAGACAGGTATTGTGACGCTTGGTTTGCTGGAAGGCAGGCAGCAGTCTGATCTGATTTCTCTACAGCCGACTCAATAACGGTATAATTGGAGCTGCATTTCACTTCGCTTCTCTTCTCATCAATCCTGAGGTTGATTGTGAATTTCACTCGATCTATCTTTGATTTGTTACGATTCAGAGATCGAGATTTACCGGAACGTGGACTAGAATAAAATTAATGATGGAGCTAGAAGATTCCGTTTCCCTTTGTCTTGGAGATAAGTAAATAACAACGGGATTGTCATGTATATTTCTGTTCCAACAGCCTTGCTATCTCTTTTTCATAACATCCCTATTTGAAAAAAGAAGTTTATTTTGGCTGGTATTTGTCGTTCAAATTATAAAGTATAGATCATAAAATCTAATTAATTATCTCTGTAATGTTTTTTGCAACACTAAAGTGAAATCACCTGTTTTCGTAGGATGTTTACCACCTGCAAAAATACATCATTACATTGTTTACTACGTAAAGAGTATGTTTACTCTGTTTTTGAACATATGTTATTGTTACATAAACTACTAAAATGGACGTGCAAATACCTGGAAAGCAACCTAAAGGATTTATTAGTTTAGAAATGTAGTGTTTTTGTAATTTTAATAAAGAAATATTTCAATATCTGTTTTTTATTTGATAAATAATTAGTTTTGGTAGTGTAGCAAAAGATACGTTCAAAACACGAACGAAAGTGGTTTGCATATTCGAGATGCATATAGCGTAAGTCGTTGAGTTTTTATTTTGCTTAGTGCAAGTTGATGTCTCTTGGTCTTTAGTATATTTGACACACTTGAGAAAACCTGTACAGTATTCATTACTGTGCTCTAGCTGTAGACAGCACATACACTGTACAATAAGACATTTAGGCATTGGCTCGTCAACCCGAACCTTTAACTCAAGTAATGTGGTAAAGTTAACAAAGAAGAACTGGAGACTATATTTTTGAGAGATTTTTTATGTTTTGGACTGAAAATATTTTTGAAACTAGTTCCTCTTTGACAGGATCTGGTTCAACGCAGTTGTGAAGACCTCTTTAACACTTTATTTTCCGGAAATCGGAACGCATGGAACTTGGTCTATTGTCTCTCAGACGAACAATTTCTCTGTAATATCCCATAGACAAGAGATGAATGGCCACATTTTTCAATGTTGAGGAGAACTTAAACCGATTGTTCCCTACCCTATTGAGTCAGTAGTTTGCATATTTATAGATATCGAGCCAGTTATTTAAAATGATAGGGCAAACGTTTTCATTTTTAGACATCGTTTCCACAGGATCATTTGAATTTTTAAGAGGTTGATTTTTTGACAAGTCTTCTGGGTTTTACTCTTGGTGTAGGGTCGTAATTACTATTCTTCGTTTTTCATTGGGAGACGATCAAACTTATTTTTTATAGGCCACTTACTACTGACAAGGTGATGGGTTTCTTTAGGTCTATGTTTCATCTGGCCTTATAGCCAGGTGAAACATAGACCTCCTTTCAGTAGGGATTCAGTAGGGGCTTGTATAGTGTCATTTGATATGGCAACATGGGCAATAGTCGTTAGCAAAGGAATCCACACAAATATAGTGTGAACACTTCTGATGTTATAATATGCATCCTAAACAGAACAAAGTATTGAAAATACTATGAATGAAACAGAAGACGAAAATTGAGTCGTCTTCACTGTTCATAGTTGGTAGTTGACTGTTTCCCCTGACCAGAGTGACTTTACCCATTACCCATTACCGCCCATTAGCATCGCTCAACACTTGCGTCAGCTGTAGTTTATAGATCACAACTCGTTTACTCGGCCTTATGTCTCACCTGAAACATGTCTTAGTTATTGCTTTAGTTTTCTTTCAGCCATAAAGTGAGTCTTGCAGTACAGAACTATGGTTGGAATTGGTGCATATAAAAGTGATTTGCCAACTTCCATGACCTCAGAAAATTCTCTTTCTCTTTGCAATTTTCTTCTATTTTATAATATTCTGGTGATTAATTAGTGGTAAAGTAATACATTACATTCGGCACTACACTTGGCAATAAAATGTAGCACATTTAATATAGCCTCACATCACTAATCATAAATCCGCAAATCATAATAATTAATATGAAATAGCCTTTATGAATAATATTGTTTTCTGTTTTTGAAAGTTGGGAATATTCTGGCTATACACTGTAATATAGTTTAAATTTTACCTCAGCTGTAAATCAATTTTATTTTTGAACGATATGAAAAATGTATTAACAATCCGCATGGCGGTGCTTTAAGCATCCATAGTACCGCCTATGGATGTGCCACTGATGGGTTTTACCATCCAAATTTACATTTTTACAATTCAAAATCAGTGATATTTTAATGAATAGGTTTTCTTCATTTCCAGTCACTCTCAATCAGAGTTAAAGTCAAAACTTCAGTGATAGTAACACCTAAACATACATTTTCCCCCAAACACGAACTTATTTATGATTTTGGGCTTAAATGATGCTTAGTTTAGCTTAACCTACATAAATGTGAACTACATAAGTGTGTGCATGACTCGCCTAAAAACCAAAAATAGTACACTTGATATTCATAACTTGTGAGACCATTGGGGGACCAATCAATCTCTGTCGCTATAGTCAGTTCGGTTTTCACATTCGATGACGTGGCGGCCTTGCCCGCTGTCCCCTGACCCCAGGTTAATGGTGCCCGAGACTGGCTTTGGCGCCGGCGTTGCAGATAGCAGCTTGTGAAATGTAGGCCTACGTCCTCAGTTATAAATGACTCCTAGAAATCTTTAATCTTTAATTGATTTGATGTTATTTCAGAATCTTGTCGTGTGTGTGACCTTAACTACTAAAAGGTTGTATAAACAGCGGGGTAAAATTGAAGAATATTATTGAACGTATTTTATATGAGGATGGTCGGTGGATGTGACGTGTGATGATGTGATGTGCCTCTAGTGTGAATTAACGATCGTATTATTGAATATCACAAGACCATCCTCATAAGTTCACAAGTTCATAATTCAGAAGCAAAATTGTGACTCAAAACCCACGTTGAACCTGATCTGTAAACTGTTGGTCCCTTACATGCTGCTGTTCGTTATTGAACAGTTCTGTATAAGGAACATGCCAGCCTCAGTCGGTACCAAGACTACTAAATCATCTCTCTCATTTCTCATTCATCCTTGGCTCAGTATACATACTCGTACTTGTGTAGGTCAGTAAGGTAACTAAATTTCTTAGATAATGTGTGGCTATATGTACAAAACAGAAATCGCATTACTTGCAAATAATACAAATATTTTAGTAAACTATAAAGAATGTGGTCGTAGAATTATGAATAGAATTAGCGAAAAAACAAAGACAATCAAAGAAGCAAAAATAAACACTTAAATGATGAGAATATTTAAACAAGTCTCAGCCAGAAACGGCTGCTTCAGACCAAGTCGCATTTGCAGCTCTCAACGCCGGACGTGACGGGGTTTACAAACAAACCAGAGAGGCTGTCTTATCAGTCGCGGTGTAGCTCTTGTCATCAAGGTCGGTCTCTGAATCACTCTTATCACTGCCTAGCAGCTGGTATGACGGTATTTTCATACACTATTTTTCAGGGATAAACCCATCTAAAGCTAAAACAATATCTGGGTACTTAGTTAGTTATGGAAATGGCAAACAACCCAGGTAGGTTTTTTAAAGCCAAGTATGAATGAGGATTGAGTGTAAGGTAATTGTGGCGCGATCTTATAGTCTTGTTACTGACTAAGGCTGACATGTTCCTTAGACAGGACTGACACAGTTAAACGTGGAATCCGAACCACGGCCTCTGAATTACGAATTGGTCTAATTATGAGGATGGTCTTTGCAAATTTACGTAGTATTCAATAGTGCGGACGTTAATATACACAAGAGAACACTACACCCACCGCCATCGCTCACAACTATCCACAATTCGTGACCTCCAAGTATCTGGATTACAGGACGTCGCCATCGTCCCAGTCAAAACAGTAAAAACAGTCCTAATAGCCCAACTGACAATGGCATAGGGCCTATTTAAGGGACCCGCAGTTTTACGGGGAGTCCGAACCACTGTCTAATTATGAGGATGGTCTTTGCAAATTAACGTAGTATTCAATATTGCGGACGTTAATATACACAAGAGAACACTACACCCACCGCCATCGCTCACAACTATCCACAATCCGTGATCTCCAAGTAGCTGGATTACAGGACGCCACCGTGCCAGGCTATAAAATACTAGGGAGTAATTTATCCTCGCCAAATGAAGATCGATGAGCCCTTTTTGTCAAAGATGAATTAATCTATGAATGAAATAAATGAGTGATGTATGTGTTCATTAAATTAATTTATTAAAATTAGGTTAACACGTATATCTGAGGAACATATTCGCACGTTGTGCCTGCACTGCACGGTTTGCTATGAAAGTAGGCCAGCGACAGGGATGGCATGGAAATGTCAGTCAGGTCGTAAACCGCTGGTGCTAGTGGTGCTGCGGCCCATGCGGGCTCCACCATCACCACCTTACAATACATTATATGGGAAAACAACAATTCAGTTACATAGTACTGTAGATGTATAAGAGTCATCTAGCATCGTGACATGGCGAAGGTTCACCTCTGTTCTACCATCAACCATCCATATACGTAAAATTAGATTTTTGTCTGTACAGTACTTGGAATTATGATATTTTTAGTTAATTACACGTTTTGTACCTCAGAAAAGCTGAAATGGGTCTTATCTCAATTTCTGTAACGCTAAACAAGGTATTTTTGTACACATCTTGAAACGGGAGCACCCACTATTGTAATAGTGTATTATTATAAAATTATTATCATAATAAATAATGGTACGGTATATAATATTATTATATTATATAGTATTGCCTAAGCAAACCCATTATTTGAGAAGGTTTTTGTGTACTAAACTGACTCAAGACCTATTACCACATTTTCAGCGATATTAGCAGTAGTTTTTAAAGCTGTACTTATGTTCAGTACAACTTTAAAAACTATTGTTCAATGATCTGTTGAAATAATTCGACAAAAAGAACGAATACCGCGTCCCAGCAGACCTGCGTACTTAGCGAAAATCAATATAATAATAATACCGTAAATGAAAAGTTTTATCAATATATGTTGCTAAATATGAGAGTTATTTGCCTATTCTTCTTAAGATTAACATGGGAAAGAATATGCAGTTTTTCTGCTGTGAGGAACATTGAAAGTAGGCATTTCTATATTCTATATACTTCTATATCTGATATTCGCTGTGTAACGGAAGTGGCGCCAACGTCACACGGGCTAAACTGTGTCAGGATAAGTCATACCTGTACCTGGACCTGTCCGTCGCCAAATACGGAGATAACTGGAGAATGACGTCACAGCCGCCGGCCTTCAGCTGCACCGCGGGAATTCGTATCTCCCGCCTCCTCCCAGCTGCATCACTGCAGTTCCACAGGGCTGCCAGGCGGCGGGATAAACTGGGCAGAAAATTTACCGGGCTAAAAAGGTTATCTCAGATGTTTTATTAGTACTGTTCGCAAGTCAGTTC
The DNA here is from genome assembly GCA_023375725.1 of Nephotettix cincticeps. Lineage (NCBI taxonomy): Eukaryota > Metazoa > Arthropoda > Insecta > Hemiptera > Cicadellidae > Nephotettix > Nephotettix cincticeps. The sequence continues at coordinate 127,023,617 of CM041791.1, read as the reverse complement.
TTAGTTTTGTAATTTCTCAGGGGCTTTTATTTTGAGTCTCAAGCAGTTTATTTTAAAACAAAGATACAGAAATATCTTTAGGTGTTTTGATATATGTTGCAATACCTATGCCATCTTTGATTTTAGTGCCTTAAGAAAAAAGTTAATTTTTTGACAGCATTACTGACCGCTTGAAATTCGTAAAGATGATTGATGTGTCAAATTAAAACTAAAGTGCTTATCAAGGAAATTATATTTCATCATAAAAAGATTAACCCTCTGATATAAATGCGTCGTGATTACATTTTTCTTGAAAATAAAAGAAAGCAATTTTTTATCATTCATTATTTTCTTATTTCCCCAGATAATCACTTTACCTTTAATTTTACACCCAACCCCTCTGTTAATAACCATCTTGTATCCAATAATGCTGTCACATAATGAAATTTGTTCTGAAGGGACTAAAATAAAACATTTCGCCAGTAAGGCATAATCTATGAGTTGAAACTCACGAAGGTATTGTTTTAAAACTTCATATTCCGAAATACAACTAATAGGTATATAACAGACTCTGTTTCTGTACCAATTTCCCACGACTCGGGATTGTGGCGCGCTTGTACATCGGCAGCCAGCGACGACTGATCAAGTCACTAAGGAAACGTGTATCTCTGAGCCAATTAGTCATCGGAGTTTTCAATTTGAATATCAATTCTCGGACATTCTTAAGAGGATGTCCGAGAATTACCAACTAAAACCAAGATTTGACCAACTAAAACCTATAAAGCCTATATTTTTATAATTTGTTTATTACAGTTGCCAATTTTGAAACTAGAATCTTCTGTTTTAGAAAAATTCAATAGTCTAATTGTTAAACAAACTGAGGAATAGATAAACCAATCACTAACCTCAATTGCAAACGATAACTAAGTAATAACTTAGCTAACAAACAACCGTCTCTTACAAACGTTTGGTAAATACATATTAAAATAAATAAATACTTTTCTGTGGGAAATAGGTTAGCTCATGCATACTAGAAAAGGGGATATTTTCAGTTAATCTAAACAGCTGTTCTTGTAACCGAAGATTCAATACGATGGAAACGGGATCTGAACACTTCCGTTGCAATTTTTGCGTTACACAAATCTGCTAACACCCCACCCAAAGCTTAGACATCTATAATATTATAAAGAAGAGGTGGTGTCTGTATGTTTGTTTGTGGGTTTGTGTGTTTGTTTGTGGGTTTGTTGTGGCAAGTAAATGCGAAAAATACTGAACCGACCGGTTTGCAATTTTACACAAAGGTAGATCAAACTCATGCTACACATAGGCATACTCATTTCCTTAAAATCCTCTCGGGCTACGCCCTGTGAACGTCCTAAGTTTCAATTTTTACATTTTTAGAGAATGAAAACCTAAAATTACTTAAATGTCAACAGCTGTGAACACTAAAATTTGACAGTTCGAGAAGAAGAAGAAGAAAGACCTGCCGTGACCGTCCTAGGTTTCAATGTTTACATTTTCTAATGACAACATCCGTTTGCACTATATTTTGACAGTTCGGGAAGAAGAAGAAATAAAGTTGATTTTTCAGATAAACTGCTGTATCGAAATTAGTGAATTATTTGAAATAGCGGAATGGTAGATTTTAAGTTTTTTCCGACGACTTTCTCTATTACATTAATCCTTATCCTCTCCCAATATTTGACAGATGTTACTTTGAAATGTTGTAGACACTCGTGTTTTGTCATTTTGTAAACAATGAAGAATTAATTAACAATAACTTAAATGTATCAGTAGAGCCTACACCTTTCAGCCTTTTTAACCCGTGCGAAGAACGGGTACTTTGGCTAGTATTCAGTTTAAAATTAAATCATAATAACAAAAGTAAGAGTACAATAATACTAATATGTGTAGGCCTACCTATCTGAAAACACTACGTTCAAATATCCTCGATTACTTGCCTTGCTTTAATGAGTTAAAGTGATTTTGTCAAATTTATTGGAACATCTACTTAGACGTTCCATTGGTATGTAAAGTACGGTTCTTTACAATTAGAACTAATTTCACGTTACTATATCTATCTAACATCTCTAGGATGTAGTAGACCCATGCGATCTGCACCACATTCCTCCGACTCCAGGCGACAGGTCACAGAGGTCACGTGGTCAGACCATAATTCGCCGACACAGTCACGGCTTCTGGCCAACATAACAAGCTTTTGTGCTCTATAGTTTACCGTGTCTTCATTATATTTATTTTTTCATTCTCCTCACAGAGTGGAACAATTACCTCCCTGAGTTAATCAACGTCTCGTCGACTATGACTCACTCAGTAAAATGATTTTAGTAATTTCTAACCTGGCTCATAACCTGGCTGGTTTTTGCATTTACAACTTTTTTTAAAATTACTGTTTGATAGTACTTTTCCTCAAATCAATAAACAACAAAATAGCTCATTTCTGCATCTTAAATTTAATTTTGATTTGCTCGCAACTTAAATAAGACATTTAGGTTAATATTTATAATATAAATTATTTAATTTAGAACTTGAATTTTTGACAAAGGTATTAATTTACAATGTACCAATAATATATTTTACATTGAAGATTTGTTCTGTGTTAAACACATTACAATGCAAATTGTTTGTATGCATTAACTACTTTGAGTTGAATTCTTTATTGAGTGCGAAAATAAGAAGAAACATGGGATAGGAATATTAATAAATATTCTTAAAGCCTATTCTGGATGTACAGTACTTACAAGGGACAAAACGGTGATGACCTAAAGCTGTCCTACTATCATTTAAAATAGTATAGCCTCGGCCAAGCATTACATAATATATAGAGTAACGCATGTTAAGCTATAGGAGTAAGTAATAAAGATTAAAAAATAAATAACTTAGTTGGTATAATAATTTTAAGAGCGGGCTATAGGAGATTATTTAAACAGCAACAAATATAAAACCAGTGAGAAATTTTAGATACAAAAAATCCTAATGTTTTTATACTTTCCCAAATTCAGTTCAAACATCAGTCTACCAAATGCTACTTTCTAAACAAAAAATCTGTAGTGTAACGTCATGTGTCAAAATATATGTGGTGAGTGTCCTTCGGATGAATAATGCAGGAGCCGTCGCTCAGCCAACAGAGAAGCTCTCCTCATTCAGAAGCGGCTGACTAAGGTCATTATCTTCAAGGACCGAGCTTTTAGGACTGCAAAATATGAGTGCGTGAAGCATACACATGCTGGCTCAGGTAATATGTACACCGGAACACAAAACGTTACAATATAGGTAACAGGTAGGGCCTACAAACCGCGCCACCGGAATACAAACTTTAGAATTTAGAAGCAGTTACATAGCCACGACACTGAAACATAACGTTTGAAGATTGGTAACAGTTGCAACGGTTGCGCCACCGAAATACAAACGTTACAAGATTAGTAACAGTTGCAACGGTTGCGCCACCGAAATACAAACGTTACAAGATTAGTAACAGTTGCAACGGTTGCGCCACCGAAATACAAACGTTACAAGTTTAGTAACATTGCAACTTGCGCCACCGAAATACAAACGTACAAGATTGTAACAGTTGCAACGGTTGCGCCACCGAAAATACAAACGTTACATTAGTAACAGTTGCAACGGTTGCGCCACCGAAATACAAACGTTACAAGAGGTAACAGTTGCAACGGTTGCGCACCGAATAAAACGTTACAAGATTAGTAACAGTTGCAACGGTTGCGCCACCGAAATACAAACGTTACAAATTAGTACAGTTCAACTTGCGCCACGAAATACAAACGACACAAAGTAAATTTCTTGGAATTGTAAAACTTCGATTAGTAACATACAAGTTACGAAATACTTCTTTGAACATTAGACTTAATTGCACATATATACTTATTTTGTAAGTAATGGTAATTGCGCCACATTCAACGTTTGCATTACACATATTCAACATAATCTTAGTTAATTTTGTGGATACAAACTTAGATTTCAACGTTTTATTATTTGTTTAATTCAGCCACCGAAACAAACGTTACAGTGTAAAATGCTACTTGCGCCAAAAAAAACATCGTTAGAATTAGTAAACGTACCTTATATATAGTGTGAACTGGTCTCTTTCCACGAATAAACGAGTGAACATCCATTAATACATTATATATTTTATTTTAACTTATCAAATACATTTTACAGTTATCTTTGGTCATTTTTTATTTTTTAATGGCGATAAAACGTAATTGTGTGATACACGTAGGTTGAACAAGGACCGAATACAAACGTTTTAGAACATTGTAAAGGTACACAAAGAAATACAAATGTTCAAGAAACTCGTTTATACAACGGTTGCGAGAAATACAAAGTTAGAACATTAGTAACAGGTACAACGGTTGCGCCACCGAAATACAAACGTTAAGATTAGTAACAGTTGCAACGGTTGCGCCACGAAATACAAACGTTAGAAAATTAGTAACAGGTACAACGGTTGGCCACCGAAATACAAAGTTTGAACTTAGTAATACAACGGTTGCACCGAAATACAAACGTTAGAACATAGTAACAGGTACAACATTGACAAATACAAAACTTAGAAGATTAGTAACAGTGTCAACGGGTTACCACCGAAATACAAACGTTAAGATTGTAACAGTTACAACGGTTTCGCCACCGAAATACAAAAACTTAGTTTAGTAACAGTACAACGGTTGCGCCACCGAAATACAAACGTTAGAACATTAGTAACAGTACAACGGTTGCGCCACCGAAATACAAACGTTAGAAATTAGTAACAGGTAAACGGTAGCGACCACCGAAATACAAACGTTAGAACATTAGTAACAGGTACCGGTTGCGCCACCGAAATACACATTTAGAACATTAGTAACAGTACAACGGTTGCGCCACCGAAATACAAACGTTAGAGGATTAGTAACAGTTGCAACGGTTGCGCCACCGAAATACAAACATTAGAACATTAGTAACAGGTACAACGGTTGCGCCACCGAAATACAAACGTTAACATTAGTAAACAGGTACAACGGTTGCGCCACCGAAATACAAACGTTAGAACATTAGTAACAGGTCAACGGTTTGCGCCACCGAATACAAACGTTACAAGATTAGTAACAGTTGCAACGGTTGCGCCAGCGAAATACAAACGTTAGAACATTAGTAACAGGTACAACGGTTGCGCCACCTAAATACAAACGTTATAAGATTAATAACAGTTGCAACGGTTGCTCCACCGAAATACAAACGTTAGAACATTAGTAACAGGTACAACGGTTGCGCCAGCGAAATACAAACGTTAGAACATTAGTAACAGGTACAATTGCGCCACCGAAATACAAACGTTAGACATTAGTAACAGTGAATTGCGCCACCGAAATACAAACGTTAGAACATTAGTAACAGGTACAACGGTTGCGCCACCTAAATACAAACGTTAGTTTAGTAACAGGTACAACGGTTGCGCCACCGAAATACAAAGATAGAAACATTAGTAACAGGTACAACGGTTGCGCCACCGAAATACAAACGTTAAGATTAGTAACAGTAAAACGGTTGCGCCACCGAAATACAAACGTTAACAGTAACAGGTACAACGGTTGCGCCACCGAAATACAAACGTTACAAGATTAGTAACAGTAACGGTTGCCCACCGAAATACAACGTTACGATTAGTAACAGTTGCAACGGTTTGCGCCACGAAATACAAACGTTACATTAGTAACAGGTACACGGTTGCACCGAAATACAACGTTACAAGATTAGTAACAGAAACGGTTTGCCAGAAATACAAACGTTACAAGATTAGTAACAGTTGCAACGGTTGCGCCACTGAAATACAAACGTTAGAACATTAGTGACAGGTACAACGGTTGCACCACCGAAATACAAACGTGAGAACATTAGTAACAGGTACAACGCTTGCGCCACCGAAATACAAACGCTAGAAGATTACAGTAACGGTTGCGCCACCGAAATACAAACGTCAGAACATTAGTAACAGGTACAACGGTTGCGCCACCGAAATACAAACGTTAGAACATTAGTAACAGGTACAACGGTTGCGCCACCGAAATACAAACGTTACAAGATTAGTAACAGTTGCAACGGTTGCGCCACCGAAATACAAACGTTAGAACATTAGTAACAGGTACAACGGTTGCGCCACCGAAATACAAACGTTACAAGATTAGTAACAGTTGCAACGGTTGCGCCACCGAAATACAAACGTTACAAGATTAGTAACAGTTGCAACGGTTGCGCCACCGAAATACAAACGTTACAAGATTAGTAACAGTTGCAACGGTTGCGCCACCGAAATACAAACGTTACAAGATTAGTAACAGTTGCAACGGTTGCGCCACCGAAATACAAACGTTACAAGATTAGTAACAGTTGCAACGGTTGCGCCAGCGAAATACAAACGTTAGAAGATTAGTAACAGGTACAACGGTTGCGCCACCGAAATACAAACGTTAGAACATTAGTAACAGGTACAACGGTTGCGCCACCGAAATACAAACGTTAGAACATTAGTAACAGGTACAACGGTTGCGCCACCGAAATACAAACGTTAGAACATTAGTAACAGGTACAACGGTTGCGCCACCGAAATACAAACGTTAGAAGATTAATAACAGTTGCAACGGTTGCGCCACCGAAATACAAACGTTAGAACATTAGTAACAGGTACAACGGTTGCGCCACCGAAATACAAACGTTAGAACATTAGTAACAGGTACAACGGTTGCGCCACCGAAATACAAACGTTAGAACATTAGTAACAGGTACAACGGTTGCGCCACCGAAACAAAATACAGTAGTTTAAAGGTTATTAACAGGTACACCGGCCACGCCACCAAAACACAATAGTTTGAAGGTTATTAACAGGTGTACAGGCCACGCCACCGAAACACAATAGTTTAAAGGTTATAAATAGGTACACAAGTCATAACAAGAATACTGTTAATGTCGATTTTCCTTTCATATCATTTTTCCTTGGTTAGAACACGGTGCCTTCCAAAAATTGAAGAAAATATTCACATTTATCAGAGGGAAAACACTTTTTTATAAATATCAGTGCTTCAAACGTCAGCACATTAGCTATACAAATGTAAGCATAAATTAATATTATTTAATTTTGTTTACATACCTAAAATAGTAGGGGATGAATTACGTAGGCTATATCACTGCATATTGATTGTTGTTGGGATTAGGCCTATGTTTTAATACGTTCCATGTAAAGTGCGATGAAATAAATAAAAATGTAAGGTTTTTGTATCACTTCCCTGTGGGAAATAGGTTAGATCATGGATATAATTGAAGGGAATGTTTTGGAATGAACAGCTGTCCTTACACCCAAATGACGTCACTAACCATATGACATCACTGTTTCAAAATTCAAAATTTAGTCGAGGAAATGGCCAACACCTCCCCTCCAGAGATAAGACATATCCATGTAAAAAGATTCTTTGGATTTTGTGTAGAATTATATGACTATCACGATAACGAATATGAATGTCACCAGACTTACTTTATTAAACTGTAAACTTAATATTAAATTTACAATAATGATAGTGGTTTGCAAAGTAAGAGGAAGAGACGTCCTCTTGATACTACAGAATTTTTTTATAAAAATTAAACATCAATTATGTTTAATTCTTATTAAACCTTGCAGTTTGGTCGTTTAGGTCATATTCACTAAAGAAGTAGAGGCCTATGGTATGTATTTAAGCAGTTAATCACAAATAGCATAAGTTTGAGAAAATGATAATTTTATCTAGACAGATATTTAACTATATTTTTAAATAGTTAATTTGAGGTTCCTTTGTAGAATTTACACTCAAGTTTTAAAATAAGTGTAAATGCGAACTGTGATACATAAAGCGCCTGCAAATTGGGTTCTGCAGTTTCAGCGCTGTTGTGTACCGCTTGCCGTATCCAACTGATTTGAAGGCTTTTAATTTTTCTGAAAACTGAATCTATTTAAAATATAGTATGAAACGGAAATGTTGGTTTATATGTTAATTAATGTTTTCTCATGTAAATTGCCAAATTTTCATAAGAATACATAATTTTTGCAAATTTGAATTGGAATGTAAAATCTTTATTTATACTCCTTTATTTTAAAAACACTTATAATGACGAAATATATAAAGTATTTCATACAACATATCTTCATTCAAAAGAACTGCTATTCAAATATGGAATTTCAGAATGATTTTTTGAAAGAAAGTCAATTGTCATAGTAATTATTTAGTAAACAAATTTCTGTAATGTTGGAATTTTCATTAATATCGTACATTAATGCAACAACAGCAGTACCTGTCCCTTTTTCAATCGTGTTTCTAAAATTGATGATGAGATATTTTATCTGAAATTTCTCACCTTTGAATTTAAACAGCTTTCTAAGAATCTTTGAAGTTGGCGGTGCGAGCGGCGTTAGGGACAACTGAAATCCGCTAGGTCGTCGCTAGTGTCGCTTATTCGGTACACATTGTACCTGTTACCTATTATAGATAACAATCTGGGTTTTGTATATTTTTAGACCTCCAAAATGACATTTTTTATAAGATTATCGGATCAAAAATGTGACTTTAAAAATCATTTTCTTTAGTAAACTAGGTTTTTTCCTTATTTAAAAAGTTTCAAATTGGTTACACGAAAAAGGTCTGTTATTCATCCGCGTTCCCAAAATTTCAGCTCAAAAGCATAATTTGTTTTCTCACTCACTAAAACCTAGAAAAAATTGTGCCAAAGTATATTTAAGATCAACAAATAAACGTTAAAATAATGTTTTTTTAGAATAGTCGATATTTTCGCTCGCATCCCCTTAAAACACGACGATATTTTAACCCTGCAGCTGACGGACATTTTACTCTGGAATGCCGGCTCATTTTTGGCCACTTTTAAGTTTTGTTTTAAAACCCATAAAAGTTGTATGCAAAGTATAATATATTATATATTTTAGTGTGCAGTATAAAACAGGCTAAAAGAAAATAATAAAAATTACTTGGAAAAAATTATTCATGTAAACAAACTTTTTATAAAAAAAATTTATAATGTTTGCGCTCCCTCAAAATGCTCAAAACATTTTTATAACACATCTTAAATAGCCTTTTGGTTTGAATTTTCATAATGAATACAAATATATATAATTCTTTACCTATACAAAAATAAAAGTACCTATGTTCAAAAACATTTATTTTTTTATGTACACAAAACCTTTACTGCCTAGTCCGGGGTCTATGAGAGTATTCGCCAATTAAATTATAAAAAATTGTAAAGTATGACATTAGGCCTATATATATTAATAACACTAAATACAAGGAGAAAGGTGCTATGGATTATTCATATGTTATTATAGATAGGATACACAATAGCACGACTCTTAACACAACGCAGAAGCATACGGCTTGGACAGCTGTTGCAACATCCTAAAACTCGTAACTAAATGCAATCATACGATGTAATTCATAGAGGAAGGGACATAGATTATTACCTCTTTACAATGGTATATATAAAAGTACATTTTCGATGTACTGTGAGCAGCTACGAGAAGATTACGCTACGGCGATTAGCAGTTAGAGGGATAAAAGTCAATCGATGTTGTGGCCAGTGTAAAAATATACTTTGAGTAAGAGTTGATTGTGAAATATCAAAAATCACAACCCGATACGTGCCCACAACTGCACACTTCGTATACAGCATCACATAGGGTATAACTGGTGAGTCATATTTCATGGTTCAGTATATAGTTATTAGATGCCAAATAGTATGACACCACACAGTGTATGTCTGAAAACCAAATGGTTCAAAGGTCAGGGGCTTTTAAATGTGAAATTTCTTTTCTAGCAAGACGATAGATTTTTGTAAATTAGTTTGACTATCCCCATTTAAACCTACTCAAAAAGCTAAACAAATTAGAATGTTCAATCATTAGTTTGCGACTATTCTAGAGTAAAGTGACATTTATTGTCAGTTGTAAACGCTGTAGACTACATTGTCTGACAGTGCCCAATTTTATTCTTATCTAGAATATTAATAAATAAATTTATTTTTATTTTTCTTCCCTTGTTTATAGTTTAAGAAGTTAGATTAATATTTTTGAAACAATACATTTGTAAGTGTAATTTTTAATAGTTTTGTTAAAGGTACAATATGTAGTTTTTTAGTTTACCTACGGTAGTATGAATGTGCCAGTCCCCTGAAGCCGTTTAGTAATCTAGTATAATGACGCATAACTTGGGTCACGATTAGTCAGATCTGCAGATACTATTGTTAACTAAAAGACTAACTACATAGCTTATAACTCTAGCAATACAACTGGAAATGTACAGTTTGGGTAAGTAACAGATTTTGATCGAAGGCACCGATCATTTTTTAATTACTGATTTATGAAGGCTCTGTGAAAACAAGAGCATACACTATGATGAAATTTATTTTTCACTATAGATTAGATTAGACCTTTTTAAAATGGTGGCCTACCCAAATAGGTATTTTAAGACAAATATAAATGAAGAATGAGTGTAAGACGATTGTGTCGCGATTTGCAGTCTTGTTTCTGACTGAGGCTGACATGTTCCTTGGACAGGACTGTTAATTAATATCCCAACAGCCAATAGCATCTAATTATGAGGATGGTCTTTTTGGATGAACACAGTATTCAATAGTTCGGACGTTAATCCACACCAGAGAATATCACATCCACCGACCATCGCTCTCTATCCATAATTCATGACCTCTAAGTATCTGGATTACAAGACACAACACCGTCCTATTCTATAACCTTTGGAGGTTTTTGTATACTTTTAACCGACTGATACAGTAATGCGAGTTCTAAAATCTATATTTTGTTTGTTTTTACCGAGAATATAGTCTATTAAAGTAGTTTAAACAAATACCTATTGAGCTGTAAGTTAAAAATCTTAATCAATTTTGCATATCATATTAATGTAACGAATTTTACATCCTTCACTCATGTCTCATTCAATTTATAGACGATTTTGATATTTAGTTATTTGATACCTAAATAATAGCATAATAACTTAAATAATTTGATAATAAATGAATAACAGTTTGATTGTGTTCTATACTACCGAGATTTTATGTCAAGGTGGCAACAATGTTAGTGGCAGTGGCGACCCTGTAGCTGATGTTTTGGCGGGAACGTACGTGATCAGCTGGTGATAGATATGCCGCCCTGTCGCCCCCGCACGGTCACTGACAGCTATCCGCCGGTATTTTGGGCCACCGGTCGGTCCTTCATTTGGAATAGCACTAGTTTTCCTAGTCAAAATGTTGACTTGCTTCCACATTTGCTGGGTGAGTGGTCATGATTTTGCCTTCCATGTTTTCCCAGCTTAGTTTCATTTAGTGCTATTCATAAACGAGGTTGCTGAGTAGTTTCTCCTGAGTGTTTGTTGCATTTCTGTATTATTTCCCGGTATAATTGGTCAAACATTACTTGTTAAACTAAAAATGCTACTAATTAAACGTCAACAAAATCCATTATTATTTCAAAGCAGGTGTAAAAATCTAGATGGCTAAAATACCGATCATCTCGATTATGAGAACCTTCATATTTCTGCTTTGTGTTTGTTATTATCATAACCAAACACGATACACTCGTCATCTCACGCATATACCTTTATTGGCTTTGTCAGTGAAGTTTCAAGGAAAGTTCTAAGGAAGACTGCCTAGACTTTTAACAATTTTTGTTGTTGCTTTTACTCGGAATGTCTCCAAAATTCTATCAGTCAAGTATAGAATAGCACACTCCAAACGCTTTTTAGGAGTGCGGTCCTAACTTAGAAGGACATGAAGACATCCCGTGATTTGAACCGCGGCCTTTTGCAACGAAGTGCAAGGCAGTAACTTCCAGGCTAGGAAGAGATCGTTATATTTCATTATAAGTCAAATTCCATTACAATAAGTACTCGTAGATAATGAAGAGGTAGAATAATAGATCCAGTACAAAGACCACAAATAAGTGGATATACCACAACAGGTTGTTAATAGTTAATTGATTCATAGGTCATGAGTATAAAACGACTTTCCTATAAAAAAACCATACCATAAACAATATTCATATCCATTTACCTTGGAAGCTGAGGAATATTAATATCGGCCCAGTATGGTAGATGGTAGACGGTCGTTTGCTTTTAACACGTTTGCTGAGTTATAACATTTCTAATAAAAACACGTGCGCTTATCGAGTCACCGGTCACTCCTTTGTATAATTTTGAAAACTGGGTTCCATGAATGTAGTAGCAATTAAAATGAAAGAACCAGTCCTGCCAACCGCATCAGATTGAAGTACAGGACTCTTTTGGTCGTAAGGACAGGATGAGTCACGGATGTCTCGTTCATATTCCAGGATATACTTAAAAGAATACTGAACCTAAAAAGGAAACTACGCAGGAAAAGGTATAAAAAACAGTCAATATAAAACATTTACTTTTTTGTGTTTGTACACTATCCAGTCGTTGACAGTACATACATTAGTTCTAAGGTTAGTTTTTTGTTTGTCGATTCCATTTGGTAGCTGTTATACACTTGACTTGTGTGGATTGGAAACAGTGGAACATTTCTGACCGCAAGGAAAATTCGTTTGGAACCAAAACACGAAGCATCGATGATTCGTGTAGCACCTAGGTGATAAATACACACCACAGTGCGTCACAAGTCACCTGTGACTCGTTAGGGGTTTACGTCATTTTGAATAATAAACAATCTTCCAAATTACAAGGCAAAAACTTTGAAGTTTGTTTTTTTATTTAACTCCAATGTCATACGCATGTAATCGAAGTCCATACGATGTTCAGTCGCACCCGACACGTCAGAGAACGTGTTAAGAGTTTCTATATGGACCATTGCTGGTTCTAGTACAGCTACGTAGTAGCTCTGTGAGTATATCATATACCACCTGACTGAACTAGCACTAGAGTAAACCGCACGAAAGTAGGCCGATGAGGTCTTAGACAGCTGGTTTCCCCTCACCCCCTATCAGTTGACGTAACCATACGCTATAATAGAATAGCGCGATTTGGCATCACCGTACTGACTCTCATCCGACTACCTTCGTGCGGTTCACTCTAGGTATTGTTCTGACTGTACTAGCCTACTAACTTGTCTTGCTTGTTCCAGGCGGTGGTGGTGCACGAGGTAGACGAGGGCCAGCCCTGCCGAACCTGCGACCGATGCAGCGACGGTTTCCGAGCCCACACGTGGAGGTAACATCATTCTCACAGTTTTAAACACACTTTATTCTTATAATAACCAATTGATTTCTTTCTATAACAGAGTTTATTGTCTCTTAAATAGCTTACATTAATTTTAAACTGTAATAAGGAATTAAACTGGGATCGGTTTGGTGTGTTGGTGTATGAGGTCATAAGATGTTTCACGAATAATCCCAGTCTTGGTAGGTGGGGATGTTTGTTGTTAGTACTTCGTAACCTTAATACTCTAACTTTCGCACTTCTAACTCAACCACCATTAAAATATTCCTTCGTTCGAAAACGAAGGAATCAGGGGTCATTCTTTGGGGAACCGGGAACAAATGTCCCAATAAGGAGTTCCAGACTGTGAAAAAGAAAAAAGTCATCAGTAGATTGTAGAATTCCCTTATTACTGTAAATATAACGTAGGAATACTAAAAGAGCTATTTTGAAGGCTCTCGTATATTTTACTGGACAATATATTTGAACTTGTTGCGTTATAATAATGAAATAAACTATTCCGTGAAAATCTTCAAATATCTAAATATAGAGGTTTTAGAATTAACATTAATACACTTAAAACTAAATTCAATATAAGCGTCTATTACACATTATCAAGCATTGTACATTAGGTATGGTAAAACAATATTGACATGCTGAAATCTAAAATTGTCATTAGAAGTTAGTAACTAAATAAGTGACTAAAAATAAAAAAATAATTTACAAGTAGCAGTATAAACAATAAATTAAAACTATCTATTACGAACAGGGGGTTTGAAGACTCAAGAAAAACCTTGAAATTATTAAAAAGGCCGAGGACCAGTTACTGATATGTTTAGTTGTAAAAGCTTTATCATGTAGTTTGACGACCTCTCTAGGTAATTTGTTATTTATGTAATAATATAACATGATATGTATAATAATATCTTATCATACTTAATAGCTGTCAATGATGCAAACTAATTCCATATCGCCAAAAATTCGTAATCTTTGTTTGATATAGCGTGAAATACCTTTGTGGAAGGAAACGCATATATAGCCCGGCGTTACATTGTAATGCAAACGCCTCAGTCACAACAATAGTGGGTGAGAGGTGCGAAGGCGATGACGTAACGTCGGCGCGGAGTGTTTGTGAGTCAGCTGATCGTGAACACGTGACAACAGGCTAACGCGGACGTCCAATCAAATTGTCTTTTATTTCCCGCCAGCCTCACACCATTCCTCCTAGTTCAACGTAGTGCCAACAGATGGAGTGCAAGACTTTATGTTGAGTGGAGTATTGACTTTCAAGTTGATATTTTATTCGACTACCGTAGAATGGTAAACACTTGATAAGGAAATTCAATGATGCATTTATTTGATTTTAGATTTAGAGGATAGAACATTGATTTACTCAATACTTTCCACCATTTTACCAATAGTTAAGGCATTCAGTAATAACAATTTTGAAAACAGTAAAAATGAAAACATCAGTAGTATTAGTAACAAAAATATGCCATGAGCGTAAGATTATCATTTAAAATATACCGCAAGGTAAAATTTATGCAACTATATTGTACTCATATGGGAGTTTGTGAATTTATAGAATATATTTGTTTTGTTTTAGATTTAGATATATTTAAATGGCACACTATATACATTCAGGACCAATAATAATTAGTCAGGAGTTTTTAAAGTAACAAAGAAATGTAAATGTTTATCGATTTAAAATCTGGCATCTTGTTTGGGAGCTTGTTTGTAATTTATTTTAAATAATTAAAATTAATATATTAGCTAATGAGAATAATATTTTACGAGTTACAGAAGTTGACAAAGGTTGAAGTTTACTTAAATACCTCACACAAATAATCAGCAGATGTATACAAACAGTTCACTAACAAATTTATTAAAACGTTTTACCCAGGCTTATGATGATCAAAAAACTTACGAAACTTTGCACGATGATATTGCAGAACGTTAAATGCAATTTATAACGGTATCTAGTTCAACTCTGTGCAAAAAGGTACCAATAGGCTACTAAAAAAATAAATGTTTCTAATGTATGTTGTATCTTTTTATATAATGCAATATATTTGTGATTGATTTTTTTTATTTCCTAGAAGATTTTTATAAATTTTAAAGTAATAAATTTACAAATTAAAAAATTTTATAAACACATTGTATACAAGAAATTAATGTAGCCTAGATTATGAAATTATGTCCCTCAAATACTTTTGGTCATAAGTTGAGAATTTATTGATGACAAATAGGCCTAAGCTTAATACCAATAATATATTATACCATAATCTCAGTTATGTCTTACTATCGTATTGTCAGACTAAACAGTCGTTCTAACTCGGTGAAAGGTTCCATTTTACTACACAACGCGCTAATGATTTCGCGTTGTGAAATTTTTTAAAGGTTGAGCTTGTTAAAACCACTTAATTAAGAGGTTGATTGTTTTGTTAGTGGTAAAATATTTTCAATTATTTAGTATTAAAGTAATTGTATTATTTAAATATCTGTAACATCTTGTAGATTTTTACTAATATCATTGTTGTAGATGTTTGCCATTTTACATAACATTATAGTGTACAGCACCCAACGAAAATTCTTAGAATTTGTTGGGACTCAAAAAATTATTTATTTTCTTGAAATAAACTATTTGATTGGATTTCTGATTTACGTTCCAATCATATCCCGTCAATAATCCGAGGAATAAAACCTCGTCACCACAAATGTTCATACAATATATTAACGCTCATCACATAAACATATTGATAGCACATCAAGACTTCTCAAATACAATAACCAATATGGTGACGTTTTCACAACGTATGTGAAACTGTGAAAGTTTATAAACGAAATACAGTAACGGTTCATTTTAGAAACGTTAATAATTTTCAAGCTCATAACAGATAGTTTGAAGAGCACGACTAGCCAGCAATTAGTAGTAGAAAAGAGATTTTACACTAATAACAGGTGAGGTCAACCGGTGATTTCCTCGGAGAACGCGAGTACTATGTTCCCCAAGTTACCTCTGTGATCCAATTCCACAACGTAACTAACGAACCTCGTAATAATAGTTTCATAACTATTAAACTCAACTACCGTTTCCTGGTATTCCATAGTTTGCTCCGCCTAATACTCTCCATGTTATTATTATTACCTTTTTGAAATGGCGACCTGACTAGGTAGGTATTTGAAGCCAAGTATGAATGAGAAATAAGAGATGAGAATGAGATGATAGTGGCGTGGTCTTGAATGTCATGTTTTATAGACAGGCTAATAGCCCAATATAGTCTATGACATTTAAAATACTTGCAGTTTAACATGGGATCTGAACCACAATTTGGCCTCTGAATTACGAACTAGTCTAATTACGAGTACAGTCTTTACAGATGAACGTAATCTGCAATAGTGCGAACGTTAATCCACACCAGAAAATATCACATCAACCAACCACCTCTCTCATACCTATCCACGACCCGTGACCTCCATGTAGCTGGAATACAGGAAACGGCACCATCCCACTCATCTTTATCTTATATCCTTTAAGTTTAAGCTTGTATTACACAAGCTATCAACTAGAAATACTCTTTATAATCTAGATGAATTTTTATCCCACCATTATACTACTCACTTAAGATAGTGTCTTGTTTTATTATTTTTTCTCGCCCTCCAAAACATATTTCCTCCTTCGACTACCTATTTCCTCTCCTTGTCACCATTTTAAAAATAGTTTAACTTGTTAACTTTGTTTTGAAAATGTTCCCTGTTTATATATTAAATGCCAAAAACCGTTCTTATCTATTAACGTTAGTCATTATTGTATATTCACTCAATACATTTTTTTATTATCACTAATTACTTTGTTTCATTGAACAACATTATGAAGATGGTTAACATTTTAATAGACAAAAAAACATGAAAGCGGAACATTTTTTGTAAGCTGGTATAGTTAATCACAACTATACTATTATTTTTTTATCATTATTTTTTATTTATTTTTTTAAGGTAATGAGATTATTTTTCATTCGGAGTGGAAACAGAAATAACATCATTCCAAATCATCTCTATAACACAAGGAGCTTTTAAGATTTTAAATTACCTAAAGTAAATAGAACAATTTTCCGCCATTCCTATCAATATCTGGGTCCGAAATTTTATAATCAACTTCCACTCCAAATCAAAAACACTAACAATCTAAAACATTTCTGCAAAAAAACAATCACTTGGCTTTTTTCTCAACAGGATGTAAGATATCTCAAAAATTGCTTAATGTAACTACTGAATGTAATTAATTATTCTTTTTACTTTTTCCTATATCTTTTTTCTCATACGTTTTTACTTTTTCCGTATTATAATAATATATTTATAAATTGTTTTTTTTACATGATGCTAGACTGTTAGGTTAAGTGTTAAAATGGTTTTCTTAGATGTAATTATTGTTTAGTGTAACTGACCACACAACTTGATAACGTGGCCAGTTTAAATTTCTCTGAAGTTCTGGTGTATTTATTGTATTATTTGTTATGAGAAATAAAATTTATTAATTCATTAAAATATGTCAAACTTGTGGTTATGACTTCTGGTTTTGTAGTGTTGCTTATTGTGTTTGGTTTTCATGTGTAAGGTAAAATAATCTGAAAATTTTGAATAAATTTAAACACAACATAATCGTATAGAACGTAACACTTTTTACAGATATGTTCACGTATAAATAGAATCATTTTAATACAAATACAGAGAAGGAGATGAAAATACGAAACGTCTCAACGCCAGGCCCCAGCCCAGCTTCACTCCGCCACTCCGTCAGAGCGTCCTTCACCGCGGCCGAGACGTGCCGGGAAGTGCATTTTATTTTTGCTCGGCTGGTTAACCAGGCCAGTCCCAGTGCGCAACTCATTTTATTACTCCCTCTGTCGGGCTCACGCCTATATTACCTTTTTGAAATGGCGACCTGACCAGGTAGGTATTTGAAGCCAAGTATGAATGAGAAATAAGAGATGAGAATGAGATGATAGTGGCGTGGTCTTGAATGTCATGTTTTATAGACAGGTTTAATAGCCCAATATAGTCTATGACATTTAAAATACTTGCAGTTTAACATGGGATCTGAACCACAATTTGGCCTCTGAATTACGAACTAGTCTAATTACGAGTACAGTCTTTACAGATGAACGTAACATTCAATAGTGCGAACGTTAATCCATACCATAAAATATCACATCAACCAACCACCTCTCATACCTATCCACGACCCGTGACCTCCATGTAGCTAGAATACAGGACTCGCCACCATCCCACTCATCTTAATCTGAAATCCTTTAAGTTTAAGCTTGTATTATACAAGCTATCAACTAGAAATACACTTTATAATCTTGATGAATTTTTATCCCACCGTTATACTACTCACTTAAGATAGTGTCTTGATTTATTTTTTCTCGCTTTCCAAAAAATATTTCCTCCTTCGACTACCTATTTCCTCTCCTTGTCACCATTTTTAAAATATTTTAACTTGTTAACTTTGTTTTGACAATGTTCCCAGTTTCTATATTAAATGCAAAAAATCGTACTTATCTATTAACGTTACTCATTGTACTCTGTATATTCACTCAATACATTTTTTTATTATCACTAATTACTTTGTTTCATTGAACAACATTATGAAGATGGTTAACATTTTAATAGACAAAAAAACATGAAAGCGGAACATTTTTTGTAAGCTGGTATAGTTAATCACAACTATACTATTATTTTTTATCATTATTTTTTATTTATTTTTTTAAGGTAATGAGATTATTTTTCATTCGGAGTGGAAACAGAAATAACATCATTCCAAATCATCTCTATAACACAAGAAGCTTTTAAGATTTTAAATTACCTAAAGTAAATAGAACAATTTTCCGCCATTCCTATCAATATCTGGGTCCGAAATTTTATAATCAACTTCCACTCCAAATCAAAAACACTAACAATCTAAAACATTTCTGCAAAAAAACAATCACTTGGCTTTTTTCTCAACAGGATGTAAGATATCTCAAAAATTGCTTAATGTAACTACTGAATGTAATTAATTATTCTTTTTACTTTTTCCTATATCTTTTTTCTCATACGTTTTTACTTTTTCCGTATTATAATAATATATTTATATTTTTTAAACAAACGAAAAATCTATCGGAATATCGGATTTTTAGCAAATGCTACAGCAGGCTAATAAATTGTTTTTTACATGATGCTAGACTGTTAGGTTAAGTGTTAAAATGTTTTTCTTAGATGTAATTATTGTTTAGTGTAACTGACCACACAACTTGATAACGTGGCCAGTTTAAATTTCTCTGAAGTTCTGGTGTATTTATTGTATTATTTGTTATGAGAAATAAAATTTATTAATTCATTAAAATATGTCAAACTTGTGGTTATGACTTCTGGTTTTGTAGTGTTGCTTATTGTGTTTGGTTTTCATGTGTAAGGTAAAATAATCTGAAAATTTTGAATAAATTTAAACACAACATAATCGTATAGAACGTAACACTTTTTACAGATATGTTCACGTATAAATAGAATCATTTTAATACAAATACAGAGAAGGAGATGAAAATACGAAACGTCCCAACGCCAGGCCCCAGCCCAGCTTCACTCCGCCACTCCGTCACAGCGTCCTTCACCGCGGCCGAGACGTGCCGGGAAGTGCATTTTATTTTTGCTCGGCTGGTTAACCAGGCCAGTCCCAGTGCGCAACTCATTTTACTACTCCCTCTGTCGGGCTCACGCCTAACTAGCTCGTCGTTCACTTTACCACTGACCAGTGTTATCCTGTCTACCCTCCTCGTAAAGGAATCTGTCATCTGACTAATCAAGGTTTTACAATTTATTTTGTGTATCTTTCAAGTGTAGTAGGCCAGGGTGTTTAGAGCCATGAGAGCTTATAAAAGGAGACTTAGTCCGAATTTGGAAAACAGTTTCCATGAAAATTAAATAAGGGGGGTTTTATTGGGAACCCAGTTGGTTCTGCCCTAAAGGAGAGTCACACACTCTCAATAGGGTTGGCCACCCTGTGTTGGTGTTCACCTCAATCTCAAAACGAACACCTTTCGACGATGAAATTCAACTGTGGGGATTAATACTGCAGATAACCATGCAAAGAAGAATTGTATTCCTTATGTTTTACTATCCATTTCTACTTTTACAATTGTGAACAATTGTAATAAGTATGGTTAATTGTATTCAATACGTGCTTTCGATTTTTTTCCTTAAAAACAGTATATTTCCTTCCGTTTGAACAGATTTTAGAACGTACTAGGTTAGAATAAACAAATGGATAGTTTTTGAATGTTTGTTTTAATTATCACCTTGATGCTAAAAAGTATTTAATCATTGAACCCCCATATTGAGGAATCTGGATGATATCTTCACCTGATGGAAACCCAAAAATAAGAATTTCTTAAAAAAATATTTAATGAAACAAAAGGATTGTCCCATGACTTACGAAACAACGACATTTAAATAAATTATTTATTGATTAACCTACATTGCTATATTTACATATTATTATATGTATGTAAATGTAACCTCGGGACATAGACGCTCTGAATTATAGCATAAAATTTATGTTTAACTAATGTTTACAACAAACTGTAACAAATTCCAAACTCTTATTAGAAAAATAAATTCAAAATACGTACCGGTACTTACGTTTTCTTTGGAGGTAGTACATAAACAAATAATAGATAAGTAAATTTTTTTGTACGCACCTGATAATATAATAAATCCTCTCTGGAGTGAATATGAGCATTGGCCTTGTGGGCTGGTTGTGTTGTTCTCCCTCAGTGAGCACTACGATGGGAAGGGAAGATGGAAGCTGAAGATGATCCCAGAGAGGAGTCTGATCTTGGGTGAAGTCTGGAAGTGATGGTTGGATATCCAGGTGGAGAGTGTAGTATGTGAGTTGCCTCATCTGACACCTAGAAGGGTTCGGTCCACTCACGAAGAGTGAACATACTATACTTGGACTTCTGAGGTGTAGGTTTATTTGTAGTGTCGTATTGTTTATTAAGAGACAAGGTGGCCTGAAAATTGGGAATCGGGAGAACAAGAAATATTTAATTTGATTAACTATTAAGGAAAATTCATTATTTTACAGAATATTGATTGTAGGAAATGGTGAAAGGACTATCAATGGGAGGTTCCTCAGTAATTTTGGATTTGAAGAATTTTTTCCATCAAGTTTATTTTAAGGAGTTGTGAATAGTTCATTTATAGTAGAACTTTTAAGCCACCTTGGTGTGAGGGTTTAAAAAGTGCAGGGCCTAATAAGATATTTCCTCCTCGAAAGTTATCTGGAACAAAAGAAAAAAAAACAACTTATAAGACCGACTTTTATGATACCTCCAAATGTAAAGTTAAATGATAAAGCCCTAAATAAAAACTTTACTTTTAAAATGATAAAAGCTTTGTTTTCAAACTGGTTTGCTGAGTAACTTCCTGTGATTAATTGTACAAATTATTATATGTTTATATACAAACAAATACGAGTATGTTTATTAAATAATGAATTTGGTGAATTTAATAGCCTTTTACATAATCAAGAACACACATTTACTGACAACTAAAAATCTAGTGTTTCATCTATATGTGTATCATCATAAAAATATTTTACTTCCTCAATATATTGGACAAAATTACATAAATGTGTATTGTAAAATATAAAGGTTAGAATGTTTAATTTGTTAAAAGTTTTAAGTACTAATATTTCAAAACATATTTCAAACTTTAACTAGAATAAATAATATTTTTAATATAACTAATAATAATATAACTTTAGTGTATTTTTATATTTTCATGAAATATAAAATACTACCTACTACTATATTCAAAAGAACAAAATAAAACATTAAGTCATGTATTACAAAATATATTTACAAACTCACCTGAAGAATTGAGCAGAGCTTCCTTGGGTTTGTATGAGAATCTAGAGGCTAAGAGTTTGGAATTTGTTACGTTGGGAAAATATTGCATAAACATTTATTTAGTAAAAATAAGTAGCTACAATTAATTAAAAATTTACTTCAATGAATACTTCCTTTGTGAATGATGAGTATTTTTTGTGGTATTAAAGACTCGAATTTTCATTTTACTGATAGGTGGTTATTTTTAGTCTCTAAAACAGTAACATGATTACCATGATGGGAGATACAAAAAATTTCCGTAGGAATACGAAGTAAATACAATTTGTTAAAAAACTTATGATGAAAGGTATGATGGTGTAGTTGTTGTTAGAATAAAAATCTCGATTTCTTTTGTAAACTAGTAAACCTATTTATTGTCAATAATAATTAATTGTCATACGATTTATGATTTAGGCTATTAAGAAGAGTCTGACATCTAATAGTTGTATTTAATGCAAATACTGTAAATGGTTTCAGTTGTAAATCAGTGCATCTCAAATTCTAGTTCCTCTTTAAATTCATCTTTTGCCCAAACCCAAAGCATATACTGTAAAATTAGTTCATGTTATAAACTTTTCAATTTAAAAATGTTATAATTTCACAGCCAAGTATGCACATTATAAGTAAAAGCTTACTTAAAAACATACTTGCTTAAAAGCATACTTGCAGTATGTATTCATACATTTTTAAATGGTTGTTTTGATCATTGACAATAGCATGTTAAATAACTTAATATTTAAAGATAATCATGGAGAATAACACATTGATATAAAAAAGATTACAGTTGGGAACTGTATTCCAGAGATCTTTTCAAAGAAAACTTTGCAATATACTAACAATCATTTTGTGAAGTTTTTAGAAAATAGTTGTATCGTACATAATAAGGATCGTTCTCGATACTTTGCACAGGTAAATTCTACAAAAAACAGAAAAGGTTCAATTGTGTACTGAAAATACGTTATTTCAAAAATCGTATTTGATTTTGAAAATTCAAAAAAAATCTATTAAAAACTAGCTGGTGCTTTTTTATTCTATTCTAAAACTCACGGTACAACAGCCTCAGATACTTTCTTGAAGAAGGAATAATAATAGGTCTTGGCAATTTATTTTAAAAACTAAAAATGAGTTATTGTTGCTAGGTAACTAGTTTAACAATGTTTCAATTTTTGTAGTTAAGCTTATTTCACATAACATAACCACTAGGTTAAACAGGTGGACATATTTGAGAATATCTAAGTAGCGTGTTGGTCATAGTTAGTGGAGTCTAACTTTCAATGTCCGTTGGTGTGTGCGTGTGTGTGTGTGTGTGTGTGTGTGTGTGTGTGTGTGTGTGTGTGTGTGTGTGTGTGTGTGTGTGTGTGTGTGTGTGTGTGTGTGTGTGTGTGTGTATGGTTGTACAGAGCCACAGCCTACCCCGTTGGTATAAATTAGATAGAATTTGATATGTATGTATGTATTCACCGTATCTCGAGGTATTTTTATAGTTTTAGAATTTTTGAAAACAATATTGGTAAAGTATAATTTGACTACTACCATAAAACTTAAAACTAAACAAATTAGTTATTAGTAGAATTATTTCTAGTTTGAATTATTTTTTTACGATTGCCGCCCATGGTAGGAGTACGTTGTCTGAGAGCGCCCAATGTTATGCAAATCGAGAATATTTAAAAACCAATTTCTTCCTTATTTCCCAGCTGTTTTCATGAAACTTGGTATGCAGAGTAAGGTCACAACACTCAACAAAATCCACTCAAAAGAGCATTTATTACTTGGGGGAGGGTTTCCCCCCCAAGTAAATTCTAACAATCAATTTAACTTTGTTTCTCTTTTTGTTATTGTCAGAAATTGGATTATTTTTGAAATAATTAGCTATTAAATGATATTTAGATAAACTTAAAAGAATATGATAATTTTATTACAGATTATCGTTTTTAAATCTATTTAATGGAGAAAGTATGTGTCAGTCCATTGATACAGTTTATTTATACATAGTTTGATCGTCTCGGCGTCGTGCGCTTGAAAGGTATCTATTGGGTGTTTATAGCGTTTTACTATAATTCTCTTTATAGTGCTAGTTGTACACGTCAATTTTGAAAGTTGAAGGACTAAAAGAATTCAAATGCTTTGAACCATATTTTGATCATACGTACATAATCATATGTAATCGCAATGTAAGGTATACTGTAGTTCACTATAATTTCTAAAAAATTGATCAGTGATGAAGAAATTTGTATTTTAATCTTTTTTATACAATTTTAAAACTATGTACGATTGTATAATTCAGGGTTTTTAATTTTAGTTATGTTTTGTGCGTTAGAGAAGCCTAAACACGCCTTATCTCAATTTGTGACTCACCGCCCGTTTTTACGTTTGTCTGTGACGCTCTAGAAGGCATTTTACGCCGTCTTCTCAGGAAAACGGGAGAAATGATAACAACAAAACTTATTTCATGCATTCTCTACACTCCAAAGAAGGGTTTTCAATGCTTGAAACTATCCGCCGCCCCTGGAAAAGTAAATAACGAGCATTTAAAAACCCACTTTTACGCAATATTATTGCGTAAAAGTGGGTTTACAATATTATTGCGTAAAAGTGGGTTGCATTTTCCTTTCAGTTTTCAATGAATCCCCTACTGGCAATAATCAGCTGTCTCTGTAGTTTTAACACTAAATTGTTTAAGCATTGGTCATTGATTTTGAGAATATGTGATGTATACGAATGTTTGTGAATATGTATTATGTGATTTACAAACAGCTGTCAAATTAAAATAAATATTAGTTTTTTTTACATTTATCATTGGGTTTAACACTTTGATTAAACCCACGCCGAAATTATTCTATATTAAAATATTACCTTAACGTATAAGGAATTTTAATAACTATACATATTTTCTTAACTAATCTAATTAATTTTGTCATACTAATAAGTATTTTTTACCCCTAACACAGCATCCGTCAACCCGTAAAAAGTACGGGCGTACTGCTAGTAATATATCAATTAATATAGACCGATGAGTTAACATAGATATAATAGTGAAAACTGTTGTGTTTTGCACGCAATAATTTTTACAGTTTATATTTCTTATTCAGAAACAAAAGATGTTTGCGAATCACGTAGCGAAGTGTTTCTTACGTGTTTCTTACCTTTAGCTTACCTTAAAGCTTTACATATTATGTTAAAAGAATAGAAACCCAAAATGTATAGTAGTATTCTTGTGGTGTTTTACTTTTCCTTATTTAGTTTAATAGTAAAATGCATTTTTATAATAAAACGAATGCTATTTACTTATCATAATAATCATAATTTTTTATATTTCAGTGTCATTTGTTGCTAAATTTGATAATTATAGTTGAAGATTAGTGCGATTATTGCAACAAACATTTATCAGCTAAATTGCATTTTAATAAAAAAATCTCACTATGTCTTTTTAAACGTCTTAAAGCTAAAACATTTATTAAAATCTAGGCGATTTCGCTTAATATTTTACCTATGTCAAAAGTGTTACCTATCAAGGATTGGTACTTAATCACCTTCCTTCAGCTAAATTTAATTGGACTAATTCGTCAAGTTAATATTACGTTTAGGCTTTGGGTGATTTTCTTCATATTGACTATGCGGAACACAGAGCCAGAGGTTTCTCAAATAAAAACAAAATGTTTAAATTACGTACAAAATATATTTACAGAAATGTTACAAAAATATCGGCATGTCTCAGGGTGGTTGTACTAGGTCTAGGTCTAGTAGTGGTGGCCGTAGTGGGCTGGATGGTGGGCATGGCCGGTCTTCTTGACTACGGCGTTGAACCCGTTGTGTTTGTCCGACGTGTAGTGGACCTCCCTCAGGGTACCGTCGGGCTCCGCCACCTGCCACAGGACAGGGCCAATCAGTCAATTACTTTACAATTGAGTTATTATTTTAACATTCTACAATTACAAAAGGAACATATACTTTTCTCACATTTTGTCACGTTGTCTTTGGGAAATTCGGGAAATCAAATGCTGTATACTTCATTCAATGTTTAAACGGAAGCAACGAAAATAAAATTTGTGTTAACAGAAGGAACCAAACAAGGTTAGATTTAAAAATATTTCTCTATTATTATCTTATTGTTATCGTTATTCGTGGTTTACCAACCGATACAGTCGAGTATTTTTTTAAATGAATATCGTATTACAGTAATCGAATGTGAGGCTTTTCGTTCGAACTCAACGTTTATAATATGAGTAAGTAACAAAAAAAACTCTTATAAGTTATGAACTATATTTTCACTAAACTGCATAAAACATTGAGCTAACTACTGTAAAACCCAAAGATTTGTTCTTGTTCCAATCTTGTTCTTGCCATTGTAAACAATCAGCTGATTTTGTGTCAATACTCAAAATCGATTAGCACTTTCGATACTATCGATTACTTACCATTGGTTCACATAATGCAAAAAGTAAGTTGGCTCATCGAAATGCACAGGTTTGTTGATTTTTTTAAACTGTTGTAAAATTATGTTGAGAAATTTCACAGCCGGTGAATGAAATATATTGTTCGATTCGGAATGCAATACATAAAAATTAAATATTTAATTTTTGTCTGAAAACAGATCAATTTTCCTCTTAGTTTTAGTTAAACTCTATGTTTCCTCACCTTGTAGAAGCCCTTGACGACGTCACCGTCGCGCGTCTCGTGCTGGCTCTTGTAGTCGCCCGTGTGTGGGTCGTGGACGTCGTACTCGAACCCGTATTTGGGGTACGCCTGGGAACAGAAGGTCAAGTGAATAAAGGCATGAGGTATGACGGATAACCGTGCATTTGTAACTAGAACCAATATACTGTTTCACTGTGCATACCGCACGTACACTCACATTTAATAGTCTAAAGTATAGTATAAAGCGAATACAATCGAGATAAACAAACAAAAATGGCAATAAACTTTCTTACACGTGTTTTTAAGTGATGAATATAGCTGACCATTACATTATTTGGCCATAATTCAGTATCAAAAATATTTAACTTTCTAAAGTCATACCCTTAAATAGCCTTATTTAAAATAATTGATGTAAATAACTATATGGTGTTTTTAACGAATATATACATTAGTATTCATGTGTAAGAATTATGGACCCTTATAATCCTCGGGTTCAGTTTGAACCAGATGTCGATTGACATCACCAATCTTGTGGTGCGAGCGATAAATTCGACTATCTTAAAAAACATTATTTTAACATGTATTTTTGTTGATTGTATCATAAATACGCTTTGGCATAATGTTTTAAGTTTTTAGTGAAAACCTTTTAAGTTACAGGGTTAATGCGGAAATGTTGTGTTTTCATGCAAGGAGAATGGGAAAAATACTAATGCTTTTGAGCTGAAATTTTGGGAACGTGAATGAATATAAGTCATTTTTCATGTAATCTATGTAAAATAAGAAAAAAATCGTATACTACAGAAAATAGTTTTTGATCCGATAATCGTATAAAATATGTCATTTTGGAGGTCCAAAAATGTTTTAAAATGTACATCCATGATTTAAATCATGGATATGTCTAAAGTAAATATTTTCAGTTAATCAAAACAGCTGTTCTTACAACCAAACTATGACGACACTAACCAAATGACGTCACTGTTTCAAATTTCGGTCGCGCAAATTGCCAACACCCCCCAGAATTAAGACATATAACGAATAAGCGACACTAGCGCCGACCAGCGGATTTCAGTTGTACCTAACACCTCTAAGTTGCAAGGAGAGCTTATTTGGGTAGAACTTGGAGTATTATGACTGAGTGTAGAGGTACTCACGTAGTAGTCGACATGTCCGTGGTCGTAGCCTCCTCCATGGCCTCCGTAGCCTCCTCCATGGCCTCCGTAGCTGGCGATGCCCGCGTAGCCGCCGTGACCGTGGCCGCCGTAGTACTGGGCGGACACGGCACCCACCAGGGCGAGGACCAGGGAGATGCAGGCCTGGATACACATACGACATACGACGTTTATACCAAGAGTGTTCTACTAAACGCACCATCTGACCCCTCTTTGATGGGAAGGGAGAGGGGAATAGTTAAAAGATGATTTTGAATGTTGATATTACATTGTATTTTGAGTTTAATCTGTATAAATAAAATTAGTGTTTTCTCTGTACATTACTCAGAGTTATTCATCTTTTAGCTATTTTTACGTTTCATGCGTTAGAGAAGCTAAAACAAGTCTTATCTCAATTTGTGTCTGTTTGTCTGTGACGCTCCAGGAGGCATTTTACACCTTCTACGAAAAAACGGCAGAACTGATTACAATGAAACTCATTTCATACATTCTCTACTTTCCAGAGAAGTTTTTTGAATGCTTAAAAATGTCGTCCGACCCTTAAAAAGTAAATCACGTGCATGTAAAACCCCACTTTTTACGCGATATTAGTGACATTGTGCTTTCAATTATCAATAAACCACCCACTGGTAATAATCAGTCTTTGTGGAATAAGGATTTAATAGAAAGAAATACAAACAGCTGTCAAATCAATATCAGTTAGTTTATTGATTTTAAACCCATTTTGAAATCATACTATATTAAATAGTTACTTTAAAATATAACTATATATAACAATGGTATGAATGTTCTAATCTATTTAACTGTAAAGTAATGCTAAATAATAAAGCTGGGTATCGATTTGTTTACATTGTACTGATTTGTTTAGGATTTCAGGCTTACATTTTGGCATGATAATCTTTCTTCTTTAACCTTAATCCTACAAACCGTACAAAGGACGGTCTTACCGCTAGTAAGTGACGAAAATCATTGACACCTGATTGTTTTATTGTTTTGTGATTTACAGTATTAAACATCGTAATAAACAAATAGACATTAATATAATTTTAATAGCACATTACTGGACACAGACCTAGGTACCCAAGAGTAAAATTACATTATAGTTGAACGTTGGAAGAAGAAAAATTCGAGTTTTTTCCATAAATTATTCTTACTTCATGTCTTACTGATTCTGTGTACTTTTTGTTTAAAGAAATAAATTTTTACAATAAAGCACCAATCTTAAGAGGGAAAATTAACCTTATTGTAATGATATTATATTAATTAGACCATGAGGGGTGTGTACCTACACTGAATAGGGATTCAGGTTTATAGCAGGTGTTAATGTTCATAAAATGAAGACAAAGTTAAAAGATTAAATTAATTGGAAACTTAATATGTTATTAGTAATACACGTTTCACATGTTTATATCTTATTATACCATTTTAAATTTCAAATATAACGATAGACATTTTTTCATGAGTAGTAACTTTCATTTGTATAAACGTAAAGTTAAATGATTAAAACACTTTGTTATTTATAAAAATATAACCATAAAAACTAAATACTTAAACAAATCTACATTTTTAATCAGAATCAAAAATTTGTTTCTTTAATTAATTCACAGTCCTAAGGGAATTTTGAGAGCTAGTTCAACCTTTTGAAGGGCTTTCGATCAAATTGTTGTGTGGCCTCCAAAATAATCATTCAATAAAATACATGCATATTGTTTGTTTTAAATTATGTCTTAAGTGCAAAATTGTTCAAACGTTCTTTAATTTGTCATTTTCAAAAAATTACTTTAAATTTAATGGCCAGTTTTAGATAATAATTTGCTTTATATGGTAAAATATTAAAATTAGTAACAGTACAACAGTCAAAAGCAGACGTTGACTAGGCGCATGTGGTTCCGGAGACAGAGGCGAACACAACGAAACTGAGATTGTTAACATGTGTCTTTGAGATAATTAATTACAACAAACCTAGTGACTTCAAAAGAAACAATTTCTTGTGTGACGCAGTAATTAATTCGTACAGGTATGTTAAGGAAACTGCCTAGCCAGAAATTAACTTTGAACATACGATTTGTTTTTCTCAAGAATAGAAATAAAAATAAAATACAAATTTCTTATGTAAACAAAATTTCAAATTAAATCACTTAACCGTTAATCAGTTGACGTGTAACCTTTTGGCGACTTTTCCCATACACAGTGATCTTAATTAAAAACCTTTCTCAGAACAACATGGCATCATAGCCGTGTCAGATTTTTTACCTACTGTAAATTTTATACTGCACTTTTCGATTGGCATGTAAATTATAAATACAATTAATTTAAAAATGTTTGTTGTACATCCCTGTGGGAAATAGATATAGATAATGGATGTCTTAAAGGAATGTTTTCAGTGTTCCCCCTAACAGCTGTCCTTTTAACCAAATGACCTCACTAACTATATGGAGTCACCGTTTCACAATTTGGTCGCTTAAATTGCCAAAAAACCCCCCAGAGCTAAAACATACCCATGTCAAAAATATATCCCATTGGAATAACAATATATAGACTACAGCATTTTCTTCGGAGAAAAATTCCCTATTAAACAATTAAAACTAATAAAATTGTAAAATATTGATGTAGTTGAAGTGGTTTACCTGAAGGGAGATCATGTTGAAGTGTGAGGAGGGCCGGTGGCCGATGCTTATATACCGGTGACTGTTTCTTACATCACTGCGGCCGCGACCACCGCGCGTGGTCCTGCTCCGGGGGACGAGCTTCGCCCAGGGAAGGGCGCCGTCTAAATGGGCTCAGTATTATTGTAAACTGTAAGTCGTAGATATGATGCAATATGTAGGTTAGCGATATTTCGTTTTATCTAACAATAAATTTGTGTGTTAAAACTCACAATTCTTTATAAATGTGAATTTACAGTACAACATTTTGCAATTTTGTGGTTAACACATAAAGTTATCTTTACAACGTATAATTTAGGAAATAAAACGAAAAGCCCAAAAATAAAATGTGGATTTCAATACAAAATATTGAACACAACAAAGCCGGTGGAGGTTTATTGTAATGTTACAAAAAATAATACATAACAAAAATACATTAAATTTATCTACTTAAATTATAGCTCTTAAGCAGCACTTGCTACTCCTTGGAGGTGGATCAGCAAATAAGTTCTAAGATTAATCTTACAGATTTGATAGTTTCAAAACCTCTTCGTACTAAACATTTTTAGATGTCAAAGGAAGAACATTCTTTGTCAACATTATTTCAAGTGCTTATATCATAATTTTGAAACTCAATTTCAAGCTATGATGTCCCTATTCAAAAAACCTCTAAATTTGAATCCAATACATTAATACAAGTTTACATTTTTGGCAAAATTTCATCGCAAGAAACCGTTGTTCCATTTATCCAAACAATTCAGATAAGGTGAAATATACCATTGAAAAAATATTAGTCCATTTTATCAACCCCAACTAAACCTAAATTTTCTAATTCCTTAATCATGTTAAGTTTGACACAAAACGAAAAATCCCTCCTGCTGTCTGTAGGGATTTAATTACTACAGATGTGTGAAACCATACAAAAAAAACTTAATCTAGTACAAATTACAAAATACAGTATAGACATAATTTTTAAGTCCGAAACAGGCAACATGTTCTGGAAAGATTATGATAATGTTTTTATCTATTTATTTTATATAGACAAATAGATTTTACTTACGTAACCAGTGAAACATTAAATGTTGTTTGATAATTTATCTATAGTTGTATCCATTTGGAACTCCTCATGTAGATGTCAGTCGCGTTCAAACCAGAATAATAATTATTGTCTCAAGACCAGTCTTATAAAAGTAAAAAACACTTTATTATAACTATACTATCACTTATTATATCTATATTATAAGCTGATAGTATCTAATGCCACTCAACGTTTATTCAAGCAGTTTGAGTAATTTTATGGTTTTAAAATATCTTGCCGCAGCAGACCTGCGTACTCAGCAAATTTCCAAAGAAATAGTATGACAACAAAAATATATAACAAGTTTGATCAATATCTGTAAATAAATAATACAATTTTGCTTATTCTCCTTAAGATTAACATGCAGATTGACTGCTGTGGGGAACACTGAAGGCAGGCATTTTTAGTATACAAAAATTTGCTACCATGTTTGATCTACCTCTGTACATAAATAATGGGGTTTTCATATTCTCTATATGATTAACATGGGGAAAGAGTATGCAGGTTAACTGCCATGATAAACACATAAACCATGATTTTTAAGCCTAAATGGATTTTTAAGCACGTGAAGCTAAATACCAAGTTTCATCCAAAAACATATATCGAAATATTTTCCTTATCCTCCATAATATTAACGTGGGAGCCCCAAAATACAACGTACTGTGTTTAGACGTTTTAATACCTCGGTAACCGTTGGAGATAGAGAAAAACTTGTGAAAGGAAAACTAAACTGTGCAGTTTTTAAGCTGATACTAATGGTGAAAAGTCAAATTTAAAAGTGTTTTAAATCGCATATGAAAAACACAAAAATCAATTTTTGAGTTCGGTCGGACCATTTTTAAGAGAGTTATCGTTTTCACAAACAGATACTGATATATAGACTAAATACACATACACACACAAATATACAGTATAACATTTTTAACGACTATTTTTTTATCTCTAGGCACCTTAAAACGAAAAAGTAACATGGTTCCGGGCTTAGGTCTTGCCAGGTGTTTACACCAGGGAAAGTGGAGTCTACTGTGAGAGTGGGTAAGATAGTCTGCTATAGTAATTCCCCGTACAATTGTGTATTGTATATTGATAATCAAAGTATTATTAGAATATCCTGCTTAGGTAATCAAGTGCCAACTATATCCGGGACATATTTTAATTATAGAGAACTGACTGAAATGGGAATGGAATTTACAGACACTATTAAAGGTAACGAGCAAGACAATATTGGTTTCGAAGAAAAACATTTTAGGAGCCCAAAATGGCAGAAGAATGAACATTATTGTTTGCAGTGTTACGTTAGTACAAGGCCACTCATAAAGCGAGTATAAGTGGGTTGCTTTCGGTCTCTGGCCCATATCATAAAGCAAGGATCCATGTACTATAGAATGTTTCAAAATGAGCATTTCTCAAATTTTACCCTGATAAAGAGGGCATCCTGCATCCTCAGTGAATCTCCATATATTTAATCACCATAAAACCCACATATCAACGATCTTTCATACAGTACTTAGCTAAACCATTCAAGGCTTATTAAATACCAGCTGACCCGGCGAACTTCGTAACGCCTAACAGTAAATACATGTTAACTTTAAGATTGGCCATGTTCTGAAGTCGAATAGCATCACAGCTTCGTTGTGTAGATATTCTGGGTCGTGGTATAGTGAATAATAATACTGAAACGATAAGTCATATTAATAACATTACCACAAAACAAATAAATTTGAGTGGATTGATTCACAATTTTCTAACCCATCTAAACCTAAATCAAACCTAACTGTAATACAGCTTATATAGGAAAGCTGATATATAACAGGAGATTATAATAAACGTAATATGTATGAAAATTGTAATTATTTTTTATTTGTCCAACATATAAACACGACAGAAAATAAAAATATAGATACATAATCCCCAAAATCCATCAACTATTCACGTGGCGAATAAATCTATTCATATTACACAGTACATATTTACTTAATATTTTTACATTAATGAATGATTTAGATGGCATTAGATAGTAAAGAATATTGCTAATGGAAAGTAAACCAACAGCTGTAGCTTAAGAAATCAAATGTTTTGACTGTAGAAAATTTGTAAATAAGCTTAGTCCCAATAAGGTTAACATTACAAATTTAAAACGCCGTAAAATGGAAATCTATGAAGTTTTCGGAAAAGTTTTTTTCACTAAAACCTTTCCGGACACATATAGAGCAACTTCCTAAAATTTCATGGTGATCAGATGAGTGGTTTGGCATACAAGGACATACATACAATACATTCATTTATATATATAGAGATGTAACTGAAGTGCGAAAATTCCATGAGGTTTTAAAAATGCTACCTCTTGGTATAAAGGCCTATAGTTTCCATTGCTTATATTTTAAGTCTTTAAAATGAGTTATACCTCATTTCAATTCGTTTACTGATTATTCCACAAGAGATATATCATATATTAAATAACATGCAAGTACATAATGAAACAAATACATACTGTAATTTCAAAATCTTCAGGTTGGTAGCCTTAAGTTTCTTGAAATCACCAAATAAAAAAAATAAATGAAAATAGATGATACTTGTTAAAACCATTCAATTACTTTGTAGATGTAAAATATTCAGTCAACCTTACTAAATCCATACAACAGAAACTGGTATGAAGGAGCATTCACACTTTTGATTAACTATGTTTGTCTCAGTAACCGTTTGACATAGAGCAAAGGTTCGAACGACTAAAATTGCTTATCCCTATGGTGTAAAGAAAATCCATGGTTGAAACATAAATTATGTGTAAATCTATAAAATCCAATTTCGGGGTACAAACCCCATTTGGATGGGACAACGTAACGGGTTTTCAAACTTTTATCTAAATATTTTACTTTTCAGTAAGTAGCGAATTTTATAAAGTTCGGACTAATTTTCCGAGAGTTATGATGCACATATCTCATATATACATGAAAATCGTACCCGCCCCCTGAAAAAAACGTTGTTACTTTGGTGGAAACACATAACTTACACGGATTCGAATGAATGGTGTTTTTGACATTTGGGGACCTCCAAACGGAAATAAATATTCCCCAGTTTAATAGTTCCCCAGCTCTCACCATGAACGTTGGCAAAAGCTCAATTCTGTAGGAATTTTGCAAAAATAAAAATAAACTATGAAAATCAGATGCAAGGCATCTTGACTGATAGTTTGATTCATTCTCAGCTCAACAAACACAGAACAACACAGGAAACACAAAACAATGAGCGCTTAAGTTCTCAAATCAGTTTAGTGAAATTAGGAAAAAAGGAGCTTTATAAAGTAATACTAATTGTAAAGCTTAGACGTCGTCTGCTGTATTTAAATGTTTGTTTAGCGTGTAGAATTGTGTAAAATGTAGAACTCAGATTTGGGTCCAAAGAATCTCACTCCAATATAAAAAGTTAAACTGATAACTATTATGTTAGTAAGACACTATACAACTTCTCTGCCATACTACGACAACGTGAAGAATCTTGGAGTAATACTTATTTCAACATTCACCTGGGACGAAGCAGTCACTGACACGCAGAAAAGGTTTTTGCCTCAATACACTCACTCAAGAAATTACAGAATTTTTTGCTACAGCACATTACATTGCACTTGGTCAAATCACTTCTTTCCCACTTTACTTACTGTAACTCACTGATCAATGACATGACTGTAACACAGGCGGGTATGCTCCAGCGTTCTCAAAATTATTGCTTGAGATTTGTTTAATGTCTTAGACGTTATGAGCATATCACGCCGTACTACCTTGAGGCAAACATTTTGAAATTGAAAGATCAAAGAGCAATCAAAATTCTGTCATTACGTGTCTCAATAATGAAAACAGGTGTTCCAAATTATTTTAGATGCGACTTTAAATTCCTAACTCAAGATAGTTCACGAAATTCACGTCCTTCGTCGATCACATTACGAATACCTCATCATGTGACCACGGCTTATGATAGGCCTTTTTTTATCGCTGCCTGTCGCCTTTGGAATAACCTACTCCTACAAATAAGATCCCTTGAAAATCGTTCGCAGTTTGAGGCGGCACTGAACATTTTGTTTTTTGAACGGATGTTCTCGGCTGGCGTGTCCTAGGACTTCTGTGTGGGTGTTTGTGCTTGAGTGTGAGTTTTGTAATAAAAACAATATTTATTTTCAATTTTTTATATTTCATTTTTTATTATGCATACTTTGTTTATAATTTATGATACCGTAGTTTTGTTTTATGGTCATATTTATGTTTTGAGACAAGTTGAGTGTAATAAAGGGCCATGTGGCCCTAACTTTGCCTGTTTAAATAAAGAATTTTTCATTTCATTTCATTTATAGGCTACAAGTTTTAATATCCATTCCTCTAAACCAATAAATATGTGTAACCTCCCTATTAATGTCTATAAATTTATTGCAAACTATAACTTATCCAATTATTTTTTTAAATTTTTAATTTTCCACAAACTTTAAATCAAGGAACAAACAGTCCTTGTGAGATAAATAGAGCGCGGCACGAGTGATATGAAGGCTAAATTGAGCAAACTATCCAGTTAAAAGGCGTTCGAATAAAGAAAGTGAGGTCGCACAATAATGGACCTTGTACCGCGGGATGGCGGTGTTCGCTCCTGAACCCGTTGGTGTGAGGAATGTCATTGTTGTGGGGACGACATCGGTGTCACTCAACACTCGTCACCGGTGTCACTCGCCACTCGTCATCGGTGTCACTCGTCATCGGTGTCACTCGTCATCGGTGTCACTCGCCACTCGTCATCTGTGTCACTCGTCACTTGCCATCGGTGTCACTCGCCACTTGCCATCGGTGTCACTCGCCACTTGCCATCGGTGTCGCTCGCCACTTGCCATCGGTGTCATTCGCCACTCGTCACCAGTGTCACTCGTCACTTGCCATAGGTGTCACTCGTCACTTGCCATCGGTGTCACTCGCCACTCGTCATTCGGTACCACTACATAGGTGTCCTTTACCACTTGCCTTTTACCAAAGTTGTCCTTTGCTACTTGCCATTGGCATTTCGTTGGTGTCACTTGCCATTTGTAATCGTTGTCACTCGCCAATTCATAGGTGTCATTTGCCATTTATAATCGTTGTCACTCGCCACTCGTCACCAGTGTCACTCGTCACTTGCCATCGGCGTCACTCGTCACTTGCCATCGTTGTCACTTGCCATCGTTGTCACTCGCCACTCGTCACTAGTGTCACTCGTCACTTGTCATCAGTGTCACTCGTCACTTGTCATCGTTGTTACTCGCCACTCGTCACCAGTGTCACTCGTCACTTGCCATCGGTGTCACTCGTCACTTGCCATCGTTGTCACTCGCCACTCGTCACTAGTGTCACTCGTCACTTGCCATCAGTGTCACTCGTCACTTGCCATCGGTGTCACTCGCCACTCGTCATTCGGTACCACTTCATAGGTGTCCTTTACCACTTGCCTTTTACCAAAGTTGTCCTTTGCTACTTGCCATTGGCATTTCGTTGGTGTCACTTGCCATTTGTAATCGTTGTCACTCGCCAATTCATAGGTGTCCTTTGCCATTTGCCACTTAACAAAGTTGTCCTACGCTATTTGTCATCGGTATTTCTTTGGTGTCACTTGCCACTTGTCATCGGTACTAACAGCCACATCTTGGACGTCTTATGCCACTTTCCATAGGTGTTCACTTGCCAACAGTATCACTTGCCTGTCTCAATTTACCGCCTATTATTATATCCCATATAATGTCATATTTACTAACTACCATCCTAAAATATGAATATGAATGATATTTTCCCTAGAATTGAAATAAGTAAATGAAATTTGTTCATGAAATGTCAATAGATCCCTTACAGGCCAAACACAGAGTTAGTTTAAATGTTTGTTTCTGACAGAACTAAAGGTATTACAACCTAAACGTGGCAAATTAATAAAAAGGAAACTCAACTAACGAAAGAAAATGGTGTTGAAAAATAGATTATAACAATTTTACTGCTCCTGCATTAGGTTATATTTTTGTTCAAACATTTAAGATAAAGGACGGGGATTCTGAAATTAAAAACCCTTACTGCAAACATGCACTCTTACTGCAAGTATGAAGCTAATGAACAAGTGCTATTAATCAATTCTAAAAATAGTGCCACTAGCAAATCCGTTGATAAGAGGTGCCAGTATTTGCTTGTTAGGTTATACAGTACGAGTTTGTTTCACGATAAGATATACTCATGAATGGACTTAACAGTATTTGAATAACCCCTGTAGAACACCACAGTAATAAATTTTTCATTCTCTTTGGTACTCTACTAGTTTATGGTATACAGTATAAACTATATACTATTATATATTTTATCAAACATAAACAAAAATACATAGTAGCAAAAAAAAGTTGCTAACATTTAAATTATTCTTGTTCTATATGGTCTATGAGCATGATAAACGCACTAAATTTTCCAGAAATTAGTGCACTATTGTACAGTAAAATTACAATAATATATTATCCCACCGTTATGGTTTTTCAGAATACTTTATAGAACTTAATTTTTATAGCTCTTAGCGCACCATACAAATATCTAGGTTTGACAATATAAAACAAATATGTAAATATCGTTTTGTAATTTTATAGATTTATTTTAAGGTACCGGTAGTTAATTATAAAAAAATGTTGCTAAGATAAGTAGAACCAGACTTAAAACACCTTTAGCAAAGTATTGCAAAATTAGGTCATAACTTGGAAAAACGATACCGCACAGTCATACAATAGAAAGTCCCACGTTGAAGATTCTGATACTTGTACTGCACTGACAACTCTTTCAGTAGGGAAAATGTCCCACAATAATTGGGGACGATATAGTGGTAAAAGGAAAGGGAGTTGATGAAGGTTTTAGATTATTTCGCTCTTATAAACGGATTAACTGTCTGTATATAAGAGCGTTAAAGAGTTAATTACAATCAACAGTATACTGTGAAGTAATCAATTTTTGCTGTAGAAGATATTGCTAGATGAAACTAAAAAATGTTTAAATAAAAGCCACGCGTCTCTTTGTTCCAATGTATATTTTGAATAAATCTTACGATTGATTTTTGACAAAATAAATAATTCTACATTAATTTAGCGCACCAACAAAAGACCATAACACCATTTATAATTTTACACTTAATACACCGTAGCCGTACAGCGCGTACCAGAGGAACAGTAAGGCCATGACGTAGACGATCAGGGTGAAGACGAGAGTGTCACCGGGACAGTAGATGCCGTAGAAGCAGCATTTGCCGCCGTCCAGCAGCCAGACCTCCATCAACGCGGGCAAGGATGAGGAGACGAAGCACTCCAGCGGCTCCCAGAACAGACGGAGGGCCATCTCGAATATGAACATCGATACAAGGAATTCGTACACGAAGTTTCCTTTGTCAGGGAATCGGCAGCGGAAGATGTTGATGTTCTTGGCGGCGACCCAGGCGAAGACGGCGGTCAAGAAGATGATGGACGAAAGGGTGGTGCAGTTGCAGCCATCATTCTTCTCGTGGCTCCGCGTGAACAGGTGGATGCCAGAGGAGAGGAACAGAGCGGCGAGGATGATGGCGGTCGGACAGTCGGCCATCACGGGGATTTAGGAGTGACGGGTTGGCATCGTTAACTTACAGGAATTGTCGAAACGGAAGTAAACATAAACAAACCTGTGGCATCTGATGAGTTGTCAGCTGTTCTCAATTTAGACTCTCCATTCGTGGTTTTCGGTAGAAATCTGTTTGAAACCTAATAGTAATTGTATATATATTATATATCTTTGTAATTCAATGATTTAGGGGCTTTGAATGAAAATATATTTTATTGAAATTTTATTAAAAACTAGTGTAATTTAATTGATGAAAAGCGTACAACGAAAACTACTTAATCTCTCTATCGGTCTATACTATTTAAAATATCAATTAATATGGATTTGAATGTGGAATTGATGTAACTATATGAATAAAAGAGCATTATTAAAAACAATAAGGTTGTAGTGACGTTACACTACTGAAATACGTATTGTAACCAAATGATTCTCCTTGTCGCAATATGAACACGGTATCTTAATTGCGGCGTCTTGTTTTGAAGGCGTACTGAGCTCTCGGAAATTAAACTTCTACTTGCTTTCTACTTCCTTTACTTGTACGTGCTGCAAACATGCTGCAACAATAGTCGTACGTCAGAAACTTTAAACGAATGATGTAGTGTAACACATTACTTGGCGTCATGCTGAAACAAAACACTCAGAACATTCAGAACCTCCGCCGTAACTAACGGGTTTGAATAGTTTGTTGACCAAACAATGTATTTAAAATAAACTTTAAGTGAAAGCATGTGGTTACTTTACCAGTGAAATTGGAGACCATTGCGCATGCCAGTCTAAACTGCAAAAATTAAAAAACACATTCGAAGCACTACCTGAAATAGAAATCTCAAACTTATTGACCATCATCACCTCTTGAAAACTAAGTGAATTTTTCAAAATAAAATAATTGAATTTGTGATTAAACTCTCTTGTGTGCAGTTAAAATCTCCTCTTAAAGGGAAGGTCCGTGATTGGCAGTCCTCTGACCAAAGTCTAGTATCAGTCCCCTCTTAAAGGGAAGGTCCGTGATTTGCAGTCTTCTGACTAAAGTCTAGGATCAGTCCCCTCTTAAAGGGAAGATCCATGATTGGCAGTCTTCTGACTGAAGTCTAGTATCAGTCCCCTCTTAAAGGGAAGGTCCGTGATTGGCAGTCTTCTAACTGAATCTAGTATCAGTCCCCTCTTAAAGGGAAGGTCCGTGATTGGCAGTCTTCTAACTAAAGTCTAATATCAGTCCCCTCTTAAAGGGAAGGTCCGTGATTAGCAGTCTTCTAACTAAAGTCTAATATCAGTCCCCTCTTAAAGGGAAGGTCCGTGATTGGCAGTCTTCTAACTAAAGTCTAATATCAGTCCCCTCTTAAAGGGAAGGTCCATGATTGGCAGTCTTCTGACTGAAGTCTAGTATCAGTCCCCTCTTTAAAGGAAGGTCCATGATTGGCTGTCATCTCACTGAAGTCGAATGTCAGTTTTAACATCGCGCTAGTTCCTCTGAAGTGACCTGTCGAAATAATAATAATAAATCCTCGAACCATACATCTTAAAAAAATTAATTTTAAAATTATAACGCATCTGATTCGTTTGAAATAAGATAATTTTTATTACAAATATGTTTATCAGCGATCTACGTAATAAAATGTTAATACCCTTTAAAATTGCACCCAGTACAATAATTGTTTCTGGTTTAAAACTATTGTTTTAATTTAACTCTTCTTGCAGAAAGTGAGAAAAAAGACACAAGTAATGCAGACTCTTGCCGTGCCTTTCAGAGATCGGTTTCAGGCTCTCTAATGATATTATGGGAGAGGGCCTCCTTTCAAGGAAGATGGAGCTTTTTTTGTAAGGTTGAATATTCGTTAAACGGGATCAACTTTTAACGAGTTTCCTATCGTTATTTGCTGGGCACGTCTAACCTTATCTGAAAGAAATTCCAGCCAGAACCAGACCAAGGCTACCAAATTATCTGACCCAACTTCTAGTTGGACTAGCAACCAAAGTTTCAATACGGGGTAGAGAGCGTGCCGCGCGACACACGTTGCCCAACTGTGTTGCCTGTTGCCGGTATTTTGTAACATACGACACCGAGGCCAGCCCATTACCAATATTAATTAGACGTTTTTACCGCCACGAACCTCGGTCACTATGTGGGTAATTGATCGCCGTTCCGGTGGCGCGCCACTGTCGTCACAGATGGGTGGTCACTGGTCAGGTGCTTGGTGATAGCACAGGCAGGGTGGCTGGTGGCGAGTGGCGAGTGGCGTAAACCTATCGTTACACGTATCATTGCTCACACTCACCACTCGTATATGCGCATGCGCACTGTGCGTTACTCAACCTCCCTGTCGATTTTGTTTTTGAGGGGACCCGACAGACCCATCTTGTCCGTGTTAATTTTTGTACATTTTCTCAAAAACGATTCAATTTAGCTGCTTAAAATATTTATTATACTTATTAAACACTTTTATGAACACATGTTTTAGTTTGATTTTAAAAAATCAAACCAGATATCTCATATGAATCTTGATAAAAAAAGAGTGCAAAAACTTTAAAAACCTTAGTTCTCGGAAAATCACGACTAGAAATCTACTAGGTCTACTGTTTAATTCACCATGTATTCACCATGCTCCAAACCATGTACGCGTTGAGTGTTATTATTTTTTATTCCTACAAATAAAGTCACATGTTAGGGATGTCAAATTGTCCAGTAAAAACAGAAAACTTAGAAATATAAATTTCTAACTTCGAAAACACCCGGGGCTGCAGTGTTCAAGTGAATTATAGTAATTCTAACTAATGAAATTTCATTTAACAACGATTCTGCCGACTTCCTTTATAACTACCCAAGAAGTTTTATGGATGAAAACTTTGATAACAAATATTTTGAAACAAGTCTAGAGAATAAGTTTATCACTAGTGAGATCACTAGTAGACAACCCTTTTTACCGCATTGTGTGATGTTAGTTTGTATTTATTTCTTGCCCTATATTTTATAAATCTTAGAAAAAACAACAGGCATCCTTTATTTTAAAAATCTTAAGACCATCTTAAAACAAAACATTTACATCTAATGAAGTAAGTGGTCGTTAAAAAGGTAAATAGTCGATTTTCGATTAGGCGGTCGTAGAATTTGCATTTTACACGTAGGTTCTCTTGAAGATGGGTTACTCTGTTCTGGCACTTAGATTGTTACAATAGTTACGGCCGTGCATATAAATTATTGTATGAACTCGTGCACACATTTACTGTATTACTATTGTAAGACTCATTAATATTAATACAGTATATTAACGTTATTTAGCAGTTATGTTATTTTTGGTAAAAGTCTAAACAATATATTTGAAACTTATCAATTATGAAGATAGTATATATATAGTTTGCTCGTACATACTACTATCATCGGTATTTAAATTTAAATCTAAGAACAAGAGTTGCGTCTGATTTTATTCATAACAAAAACCGATATTTTAATCCAGCGCAGGAAACAATATGCCAAGGGAAGTGAGTCCTAAATCGTCGATTTCCCAGTCGAGATATATGGCCCGAACGCAAAGCCCCAATTACTTGGACTAAACACCGGGTGAGCGTGCGAGCGTGCTCGTGCTGGACCCGCAGCGTGTAGCGTGTGTTGCACAGTTGCACAACCTGTCGGGATTGTCAGCTGTTTCCTTGTCACTTCCGGTCGACCACGTGGCCAGTTCCAATGTTGTCATCGGCCTCCTAACTTACTACTAGGTCTGCAGTCGCAGTTGATGAACTACGCGGCATGTTTATGAAAGGTTTCCCGTGGAAGTCGTAAAGAACACGATTATTATATTTCCCTTAAATTCTGCAACGTTTTATATTGTTATAATATTGAAATTCCGGGCACACACAAGGAGATATATTCAATTGTTATTCATTTATTGTATTTATTTTCTTGTATTATATTTATATTAGCTTGTTTTTATGCTGATATCTTTATTATTATATTATTAAGTAATGTATGTGTATCTCTCTTTTAGATCTTTTTTGTATTAATATTAATGTTACTAGGTGGTTGTGTTATTTTGGTAAAAATCTAACAGTATATTTGAAAAGTAATAATTGTGAAGATAGTGTGTATATATACAGATAGCTGTAATTTAGCTTGAATAA
Source organism: Nephotettix cincticeps (assembly GCA_023375725.1). Lineage (NCBI taxonomy): Eukaryota > Metazoa > Arthropoda > Insecta > Hemiptera > Cicadellidae > Nephotettix > Nephotettix cincticeps. The sequence goes on along the minus strand of CM041791.1, from coordinate 126,980,229 downwards.
AATTGCGCACTTCAGTATATAAAAGAACGCGAGAATAAATTGAAATAAATTTTTTGAATGAAAACTTCTATGGATCTTTTTAGGGTATAACTATTTTAGTCAAAATTTATCGTGTTAGATGTTATATTTGTTGGTCGTGTTCATCCAACCAGGTGGGCCTAGAAGCTGGCGCTATAAAAGCTGCGGGCTCGAGTGGCTGTTGAGTGTCGAGGTTTCACAACTCAATCGTAAACCCACACAGGAGCTGATCGTTAGACGCACGACAAAGGCACGACAAGCTGAATCCACAGCTAGGTTTTGTTCGGTAAAATGACATTTAGTGGCGACACATGACACGTCCTTGAGTCCTCGATCAGCTGTTATTCATGAGACGCCGCGCCGTCACGGGCATTGGCAATCAGCTGATCAGGTCACCTGGTGCTGTGGTACAGTACTGTTCATATTGCGGTTGTGTCACTCAAAAATCTTATTTAGCCTGTATAAAGCATGTAGTTCAAGGAGTTAAGTTAGCCAAAAAATTGGGATTAAATCTCAATTTTTTCTTTAAATTCCAGGTCAGAGCACTGTAACCTATTAAATTGTATTTGTTTAAACGTATGTGTATCGTTAATGTCGTAGCAAGGTTCAAGTTTAAGTATAAGTTTATTCTTCTATTTTTTGACTGGGACGGTGGCGACGTCGTGTAATCGAGCTACTTGGAGGTCAGGAATTGTGGATAGTTTTGAGAGATGGTCGGTGGATGTAGTGTTCTCTTGTGTGGATTAACGTCCGCACTATTGAATACTGCGTTAATCTGCAAAGATCGTCGGGCCGCGTTGTGAGTATGCCCGCTCCAAACATATCCAGATCTGGACACGGGCCACGCAACATCCTAAACGGATTTAGCATCTTCCCTCAAGTCACCCGTCATAGCTTGAGAGTAAGGAGATACACCACCACCCGACAATTCTAGTCTTACTGTGTGTTTAGGCTTGCCTGGGATTCAAACAAGCCCCCCAAGAGAGACAAGCAGGGGTCAAGGTGGTAAGAAGCTCGTCTCACTGGATAATCAAAGGACTTACCATTCATTTGGCAGCTTCTTTTTAATGTACCAAATTTCGATCCCTAAACTAGTTAGAACCAATCAGAGATCCGGCGAATACTATCCGTCCCGTACCTGTGACTATTGTCCCGCGTGTTTTGACAGGGCGGCGGCCATTGGCGGTGAAAGGCGGAACATTGTCCCGCAATATTCACCATTCTCTGGTATCGCATCTGCTAATGACGTATCGACGTATCGGACCGCGACGTCTCGTTGCTGTTAGTTGCGACAGTGGCGCTATCTCGTATCTCGTGATCGCACGACCTGCCGCCGGCCACCAGTCGCCGGTCGCCGTGATTAAATAAAGCTCGACTTCCCTTCACAATAGCTGACGTGTTTATTCCGAGTTTTCGGTTTTACGGGGGACATTTCAATCCCCGACATTTTTAATACCAATTATCGACATTTTTCATATTATATTAGGCCGCTATCCTAACTACCAGTCATCCCGTTCTTTGTATGGGTTTTAGGACTCTGTTTTAAAAGACAAGATAGGAAACTATTTATATCTTACAAATTACCCACACCCCACCCCCTCCAGAGATTAGACATATCCATGTCAAAATGGGGTTTTCGTTATACTGCTACAAAACAGGTGTTTTAGATACGTGTTTTAAAGAGTCGTGTTTTTTCTTCCTAGGATTAAAGAATATGTTAATATAATTTTTACTCTCCCCCCTGTACGATAGTATAAGGAGAAAGTATTGTTTTCGTCAGCATTTTCGAAATTGAGTTTCTGGTGGATATATCCATTATAGTGCCCCTCAATCAAAAAAGTGGTTTTAGATTGGTGTCTGTCAGTGTTCCTATTTATGTGTGTGTGCTGGTCATATGCAAAAGCCTAGATATGAGTGTTCCCTGAATCGAAAAAAGGTTTTTTAGGGATGTCTGTGTGTGTGGGTGTCTAGAGACGAGACTATTGGTCCGATTTCATGCAATTCTGCATTCAGGTAAAAATCCACGGTATCATGGGACATTTTTTATTTTTTTTTAAGGGTATTTCACCCCAAAAACTGTAGTGTAGGGCAGAGTCGTCTGCACAAGTAGCGAATGTCACTTCAGGTTCAGTCGGTATATCCAACGTATATGAGTTTAATATACTGTATATGCTTTTTTAATCAATAAGTTTCACAACTGTATGTGCTCTGGTTTTTACGGAGAAAGCGTTACAAAAATACCTTGTTCAGCTTTAGAGAAGGACAAACGGAAATTAATTGAGATAATACCCGTTTCCACTTTTCAGTGTATGAAATGTAAAAATAAGAAAAAAATACCGTGATTCCAAGTAATGTACAGAAAAAAAACTGTTGTGTAAAAAAAACTCCAAATGGAAGCCTCAAGTCAACAGAGTTGGCGACAATTTTTTCAGGTTTAGATTAGATTAGATCATTGAAATGGCAACCATTCTACAATGTAGGTATTTTAAGCCAAGTATGAATGAGGATTGAGTGTATGGTGATTTTGGCGCGATCTTTTAGTCTTGTTACTGACTAAGGCTGACATGTTCCTTAGGCAGGACTGTTAATTAATAGCCCAACAGCCGATGGCAACTAATGGACCTACAGTTTAACGTGGAATCCGAACCACGACCTTTGAATTACGAATTGGTCTAATTATGAGGATCGTCTTTGCGGATTAACGTAGTATTCAATAGTGCGGACGTTAATCCACACAAGAGAACACTACATCCACCAACCATCACTCACAACTATCCACAATTCGTGACCTTCAAGTAGCTGGATTACAGGACGTCGCCACCGTCTCAGTCTTTATGACACGGTTTATGACTGTGTCCACTCTGACATTGCCTAGACAACGTTTTTAATGGTTTTATTTAGTTTTTTGCTGCTAGCGCCTCAGTATGGACGAGCAAATTACCAGTGCAGCGTTTGTGATTTTAGCAGGAGCCTACGTTATGATGAAAAGGAAGGATCGAAATCGGCCTCGATGGAGGGTTAGGAGTTTTCTAGCCAAGAGAAAGAGAGAGAGCTTATCCCAGTTTAATGGTGGATTTACAACTCCAGAGTGGGCATAGTAATATTTTTAGAATGATTTTCATTGACTTTGAACACTTGCTTCGTTTAGTGGTATCATTGATCGTCAAAACGCCGAGTCACTGTGAACGTTATATCCCAGAGAACGGTATAACTTGACAACGGAGAACTTGATATTGATTTTTAACATTATTTATAACTCTTTATGTCACAAAATGATTTCAAATTATTATTATTTATTGGTATGATAAAATAGATATCAGGATCAAAATGCAATTTTACAGAGCATTACACCGTAGAGTCGTGCCATCCGGCTCAGCTGGACTCCATGATCCACGTACTTAATTCCAACCATCAAAACAAGTTTTTCGGCTTATGCCAGTGTCATAATTGTATATCAAATCTATAGCATCAGTGAACGTAAAGATAATTTCTTCCTTTAATGTAACTTTGAACAATAATGATTTTTTGAGGGGCCTAAGTTCCGCCCTTAAAGTGAAGTAAACATTTTTCCATAGGCATAATTATTCATGGGTCATGTAAACATAAGAATAACTTAGAATGTGAAAACTTGCTGGGTTGATCGCAGACAGTGAATTTAAAAGGACACCACGAGTCCCATTTGACAGTAACGTTAACTTTATTCACATATCTCTGGAAATTGGTTTTATTATAAATATTTGTTTATTATCAGTGTCGGTATAGATAATCTATTTTCATCAAACATAACTGTTTGGTTAAGAAGTAAAAGATGTTATGTTTAAAAAAAACAATTAATTAAGAGTTTTTAATTTTTGTTTATTGTAATTACATTGTAGTAAAATTCTAAGAAACTAGATATATGCACTGTAAAAAATTAGCTTTGGCCGAATAACGGTTCCCTTAACATTTCTAATCAATCGTTGGTCGTTGGTTGTTGCCAGTCTTCAAGTTGCTCAATATGCCAGTTTTTAGTTTTTTTGTTGGTTTTAAGGGTCACAATAGATTTGTTTCATTCAAAAAATTAAACCGGGTTTTTACATTTGAAACCACAAGCCCAGCTTCTAGATTGTATAACTTTTTAACCAGCAGTTTTTATAGACACGCGTTTTATTTGTGACCGTTATCACACGAAACCTATCCTGATCAAAATTGATAGGGGTGAACTACCCCTACGCCCCCGAATACCAAATTTCACGGATCATCAGGTTTGGATCTGGGTCGATACAGAGGCAGAAGATACACAGAAAACAGTCGGGAAATATTTTTATTCTGGGAGTCTCAGAACGGGGATATTCATACAGCTTAAATTTAAAAAAAACTTACAACAATTCTACTTTCTAATATTATGCAAATAAGGGAAAGTACTGATTACTAATTAAAAACGAACATTATATTTATTTCAAGAAGGTGTCAATAAAGTAATTAGGCCTACAAAGAGAGTTATAACAGCTAGAAATGTAGATATAATAAAAATAGTTATTTCTATTCATATCCTCTGTTATAAAGTGATTTTATTTTTTGTAACCTAATGTATTGTACTAATCAAAATCAACAGTTTTTGCAATGTCATTTACTGTGCAGTACATTTTTTGATTAAAATTTGATAGTTTATAGTGCACAGAGTACTAAATAATTTGACACCACCCGCATGTCTGTAAAAATTACGGTTCAAAAGTTATGGGCTTTTAAATGTAAGAAGATAAAATTTTAAATTTTCAGCGAAAACAATAAAAGTAAAGTATAACTTCACTGGGACCATTGAAACCAGCTTAAAAACTAAACAAATTAGTATTTTGAATTATTTGTCTGTGACTAACGGTTTCAGAGAGAAGTTAAATTTACTGTCCATGATAAACGCAGTACGTTGTCTGAAAGCGCCCAATGTTATTCTTATGGAGAGTATTAAAAAACCAATATCTTCCATATTTACAAACCTTTTTCCGTGAAACTTGGTATGAAGCGTAAAGTAAAATCACTCAATAAATCCAACTCAAAAAAGCTTGGTATTACCAGGCCCCGGGTTTCCCCATACAATTCGAACAATTAATTTAACTCTGTTTCTCTTGTTTTTATTTTCAGAAATGGGGTGATTAATTTTGAAACAATAAATTATTAAATGATATTTAGATAAACTTTGAAGGATATGATTACAGATTGCCTTTTTTAATTTACTTAAGGGAGAAAGTATGTGTCAGTCCACTGATATGTTTATTACAAATAGCAATAAGGCGAATCTGATTAGTTCAGTTGATTTTACTAATAACGGTTTGTTTTCTTACAGGTATGCATAAACTGCAGTAAATCTGGATATTTATAGGTAATTATAAATTTATTTTAGAATAAAAACTTAAAGAATAGAGATTGTCGTGAATATGGATTCACAGCAATACACGTTCCACGTGTCAGGTACACATGCTGTATCAATGTGTTACCGATGTATCCTTCTCTATATTTGCTACTGAATTAGTTTGATTTATTCTTAGGAAAGGACATCTTTTTTTATCTGCTGGAACATTTACGATACTACAGTGGTTACAGTGTTTTAAATTTTCTCCATAAATTGATGCCGGATACTACATTCATTGTTCTGAAGATGAGCAATTCAGGAATAGTTAATGATTCCTTTATATGAATTAAACCGTACAAAATACCTCGGTTTAGTAATATTTGTGAAATGTGTTGACATTATAGATACGTTTAACGTAAAATATCCTACTACTATAACTTATTTACTCACTTAACAGTTACGTTATCCTATATAAGAGTATTATAATCTATTTTTAAATATCACAATGTGTAAGGTTCGTGATACAAAATGACGTCACATTTATTGTTCGAACGAAGCATTGTTCCTATGGGAGGTTGAGTAAAAGTAGTTAGTAGGTAAATTACTGTAGTGGTACTCAATCCTCTTTAAGTAGCGTTTTATGCAACTAAGGCGAAATTTTGTCTACACATACATTCATATAGAATTGGAATTTGATGTATGATAATATCCTAGTTTATTGTAGATTAAATATTTTAAATTCACAATAATTTTTGCCTTATCATTTTAATTCAACGTTTATTTTTGTAGTGTACATCAATTAATAAAACCTATTTTGAATTCAGTCGAAATGGAGTCGCGCCAGCGAAACGTGCTGTAGGCAACATTTGAACATTATTATAGCACAAATTGCGTTACTAAACTGAAAGGCGCTAAAAATGGCTACTCACTCTCTTGCTGCACGCGCTACCTGGAGACGTTTTTATCGAAATTAAAGAAATTATATAGTTATTTAGGAGTCAGGATCAGACATGTATAGATTAATTATAATTCTGGATGGATAAAACTTTAAATTAGTCAATTTTTTAACCGGTAATCCGATATTTTATAAAAAACAATACCTTAGCTCTAATGAATATTCACCGACATATAATACTGGTGACCGAGCTGCTCGGATAGAATAAGACATGTTTTACATTATTGTCAATATATGTGGTTAAATAAACCGTTTTAATACCCCTTAATTAATGCATAAATACTGACAATATATAGCCCTCGGGTATCGATCACGCGACCTTGCATACGTGAGATCTAAGCGCTTAAGCTACGGCGTCAGCCGATTTCGCGTCGTCGTTTAAGATTTTACCTCAATTAACATTAGTTATCCTATATAAGAGTATTATAATCTATTTTTAAATATCACAATGTGTAAGGTTCGTGATACAAAACGTCACATTTATTGTTCGAACGAAGCATTGTTCCTATGTGAGGTTGAGTAAAAGTAGTTAGTAGGTAAATTACTGTAGTGGTACTCAATCCTCTTTAAGTAGCGTTTTATGCAACTAAGGCGAAATTTGTCTACACATACATTCATATAGAAATGGAATTTGATGTATAATACTATCCTAGTTTGTTGTATTTTAAATTCGCTATATTTTTTGCTTTATTATTTTAATTCAACGTTTATTTTTGTAGTGCACATTAATTAATAAAACTTATTTTGTATTCTGTCGAAATGGAGTCGCGCCAGCGAAACGTGCTGTAGGCAACATTTGAACATTATTGTAGCAGAAATTGCGTTACTAAACTGACAGGCGCTAAAAATGGCTACTCACTCTCTTGCTGCACGCGCTACCTGGAGACGTTTTTAACGAAAATTAAAGAAATTATACTGTTATTTAGGAGTCAGGATCAGACATTTATAGATTAATTTATAATTGTCTGGATGGATAAAAACTTTAGAAACCTTAGTCAATTTTTACCTCGGTAATCCGATACTGGTGTGTAATAAAAAAATTATTACCTTAGCTCTAATGAATATAATTCACCGACCAGTATAATAACTAGGTTGGCATGATAACTAGCTCGTACTTTACAGCATATCTTCCTCGTTAATGTGCTACGAACAACAGGGGCTCTGCAAATGCTTTTTGTTACATATATTAAAAATTTAAAAAATCTGGAATAAAAACCAGGTATAATACAAAGGTAAGACAAATACTATCGTTAATAGTTTAATTTGAGGTAATTTCAAAGTTTAAATCACTTCATCATAGATCTTAAAGTTAATACATCGTAAATTGAATAATTATTGATAACTTGTCTGCCTCGGTATCCCTAATCAGGATGAGCTCCTTGGCCACCTTATGGTTTAGTAATTAATGGAGAATGTGAGTAAACATGTTGCATTTGATTTGAAATATAGTTTTCCATTGCCCTCCTCTTAGAAACTAAATCTGAATGATTATGTCCCTGCGGACTGTTGACATAGAGCTCACAAAGATAAAAAAATATACCCATACAACTAGGCATAAATAGGAAGTGTTTACTTTGTCACAACAACGATATCTGGTTTTAAGATCTGTCTGAATTTATTATTTGCCGAGAAATTCACAATCGTTTTCCGTGTTCTCTACTTCCGTCACTTTCAACTGAACTCAATTGAGGTGTTTTGGCATATAAATAACACTCAACTATGTTAAAAGTGATTGTTGATAAGCTAATGTAAAATGTTAAAGTAATATATAAAAATTTAATTACCAATATTTATAATGAATGGTTTCATTTTAGTGCAGTGACATATGTAGACTAAGTGACAAATTGGAGGATTCAATTGTGCTGCCATATATTCATTTGTATTCTTTCTGATAATAAAGATCTTGGATCTTGTATTACATATTTCATACCCTAACACAACTAGTATAAATATACTTTTTAACTGCCGGATACTACATTCATTGTTCTGAAGATGAGCAATTCAGGAATAGTTAATGATTCCTTTATATGAATTAAACCGTACAAAATACCTCGGTTTAGTAATATTTGTGAAATGTGTTGACATTATAGATACGTTTAACGTAAAATATCCTACTACTATAACTTATTTACTCACTTAACAGTTACGTTATCCTATATAAGAGTATTATAATCTATTTTTAAATATCACAATGTGTAAGGTTCGTGATACAAAACGTCACATTTATTGTTCGAACGAAGCATTGTTCCTATGGGAGGTTTAGTAAAAGTAGATAGTAGGTAAATTACTGTAGTGGTACTCAATACTTTTTAAGTATCGTTTTATGCAATTAAGGCGAAACTTAGTCTACACATACATTCATATAGAAATGGAATTTGATGTATAATACTATCCTAGTTTGTTGTATTTTAAATTCGCTATATTTTTTGCTTTATTATTTTAATTCAACGTTTATTTTTGTAGTGCACATTAATTAATAAAACTTATTTTGTATTCTGTCGAAATGGAGTCGCGCCAGCGAAACGTGCTGTAGGCAACATTTGAACATTATTGTAGCAGAAATTGCGTTACTAAACTGACAGGCGCTAAAAATGGCTACTCACTCTCTTGCTGCACGCGCTACCTGGAGACGTTTTTAACGAAATTAAAGAAATTATATAGTTATTTAGGAATCAGGATCAGACATGTATAGATTAATTTATAATTGTCTGGATGGATAAAAACTTTAGAAACCTTAGTCAATTTTTACCTCGGTAATCCGATACTGGTGTGTAATAAAAAAATTATTACCTTAGCTCTAATGAATATAATTCACCGACCAGTATAATAACTAGGTTGGCATGATGGCTAGCTCGTACTTTACAGCATATCTTCCTCGTTAATGTGCTACGAACAACAGGGGCTCTGCAAATGCTTTTTGTTACATATATTAAAAATTTAAAAAATCTGGAATAAAAACCAGGTATAATACAAAGGTAAGACAAATGCTATCGTTAATTGTTTAATTTGAGGTAATTTCAAAGTTTAAATCACTTCATCATAGATCTTAAAGTTAATACATCGTAAATTGAATAATTATTGATAACTTGTCTGCCTCGGTATCCTTAATCAGGATGAGCTCCTTGGCCACCTTATGGTTTAGTAATTAATGGAGAATGTGAGTAAACATGTTGCATTTGATTTGAAATATAGTTTTCCATTGCCCTCCTCTTAGAAACTAAATCTGAATGATTATGTCCCTGCGGACTGTTGATATAGAGCTCACAAAGATAAAAAAAATATCCACACAACTAGGCAAAAATAGGAAGTGTTTACTTTGTCACAACAACGATATCTGGTTTTAAGATCTGTCTGAATTTATTATTTGCTGAGAAATTCACAATCGTTTTCCGTGTTCTCTACTTCCGTCACTTTCAACTGTACTCAATTGAGGTGTTTTGGCATATAAATAACACTCAACTATGTTAAAAGTGATTGTTGATAAGCTAATGTAAAATTTTAAAGTAATATATAAAAATGTACTTACCAATTTTTATAATGAATGGTTTCATTTTAGTGCAGTGACATATGTAGACTAAGTGAAAAATTGGAGGATTCAATTGTGCTGCCATATATTCATTTGTATTCTTTCTGATAATAAAGATCTTGGATCTTGTATTACATATTTCATACCCTAACACAACTAGTATAAATATACTTTTTAACTGTAGTATATTTCATCATTAGGACCAAAAACGGGCGTTTTTGATACGAGCACAAGTTTAAAAATGTGCGAGTATATCATAAAAATCCACTTTAGGGCCTTGTGATGAACTCTAGTTCGTCATAAAATAAAAATAAAATGCAAATAAAACCAAACAAACTCGTAAAATATAAATTATTCCCTGATTAAGAGTATCAATAGTTGTTGACCATTTCTATCGTACCCTATAGACTAATCAGCTGTTATGTTACTAACGTTGCAGCAGTTCTGTCTTCATTCCTGGTTGGTTGTTTAGGTTATGTCAGTATAAAAGTCAAAGTCCAAGTCAAATTATTTATATTCATATACATACAGATCTAGGTACATGAATAGTGTCACTAAAATTATTAAATCAAATTACTGGTAGATATTAACCAAAAAGTACTAACTTAAAGTAGATAAATATATCAGAAAAAAGAAAAGAGAGAGAGAGAAAAATTCATTTATCTTATTTTATTCCCATATTTCTCTAAGTGGCTGAAGTTATCCTAGTGGTTGAGGACTAGGATCAACTCCAACTCTAAAATTAAATATCAATGATTTGATCGTTTTCGTGGTAGTTATTATTATCGATAATTCGATCTGAACCCTTCGTTATTTTTATTTAATAGTCGATTACCAGTTTCACAATCGATATCTGAAACGTCCGAAATACACAAATAATCGATAGTGGTCGTTGTAGTTGCTTGATCGATTATTTACAATCGAGTGCTGACCTCTAATCAAAAGTATCATCAACAATGATCTTTTGCGGTCTAGTACTCAGAAAATCATCATAACAATTGGTTTAGGCCTAGGAAGAAAAAGAACAACTTTTGTTCTTCAACACATGCATCTAAAACAGCTCTTTCTGAAGCAGTATAATAGTTTTCATAAATATTGAATTAATAAATACTTATAAAGTTTATCCAAGCAACGTTAAAGGGACCAAGTTGAAGAGTTATAATTTTAGCAAGAAACTAAATTAATAATATTAAGGAAAATAATTGATAAAATGGTAGACTACTGTCTGAAATTTTCGCATTTTGCATCATCATTATAATTGGTATTAAGAATGTTAATGCTTTGAATAAATAAAACCTAAAAAAAGTACAATTCAGGCTATTTTAATATTAAATAAGTAACCATTAAAACCCGTACTGGGGACCATACGTGCGGTACATCGTGTTTTTCAAGTTGTTCCGCCATGATCTCTTTCTGTAAATATCAACTAAATATATTGTTCCTTACAAATATTAATAAATTAGCTGGAGTAAATAAATAAAATGTATTTTGAATCATTTTCAACCCATGACCATCGATTAATCGTGTTTTAGTGGGAGGAAGCAATATAGTGAAGGGGGCTGAGACTTCCTCCGACCTATATTTATATATTTATTCTATCAATCACTAACCTAACCTAACTCCGCAGAGCGCTGTCTGGAGGTGTCTCCCTCTCAACCTTCCCCATTAGACAACAGTAGGAAGACGGTGGACCGAACGCCTGTGGACTGTATGAGATTTCCGCATCCGTATATGATTCACCCAAATATGTTTATGAGGCTAAATTCATTGCTTTTCCTGTTTAAGAGAATAAACTTATTACTTAATCATAACATTCAACGATTAATAAAAATCCAAGTCACTATGCCTTCATATCACGATTGTCTACTTAATTCCTTAAAAATAAAAATTTAATTGTTCAATAATATTATATTTCAGTATTTTTCTCTACAGTTTTCATCATTTTTAAAACCACACTTTTCATCATTCTAACTTGGCATCACTCTGTGTGTATTTCCTGTGGGGAAATGTAAAGCCTGAATTTAAAAACAAGAATTTGAAATTTTGAAATCCTTTCCTTAAATACCCCTGTTTAAAGGATTAAAAAGAGGTGAATACTGCCGAAAAGTTGATTTTTTAGAAATTGAATGTACTTAAAATTTTAAAAGTTCTTTTGTCAAATTTTAAGCTAATTTAACTTATAATCATTTTAAACATTATGCGTAAGAGTCACTAAATCGTCAAATTTACATGGGATTTTGTAAAACCACCATTTTGTATTGGTTTGAAATAGTAATGTTTATATTTCACTTATTGGTTTCTTTTCTTTCTTTTCTTCATTTGTAGAAGCAAAAACTAACTATCCCTGATTGGAGTTTTATATTTAAAAAAATGAATTTTATAATAATCCCCCCTTTTGGGACCAGATACTTATTTAAGGGTAATGACCAAAAAGTGTACTTTTCATTACTATTTATGCATACAAAGTTGTTTTATCTAATGAGAAAGCCATACTTAAAATATAATAACCTACCGATGTGATTTAGTGTCTGTGAGATGTAATTAGGATATTCTAAGTGCTCATGAAATTTTCTGTACTATATTATAATATTACTGAATCAGTAATTTAAATTCATGTATGCATTGGATTTTTGAAAATCAGCTATAAAGGGGACATTTCTTAATATTTTGCTTACAACATTAAATTCTATATACTGGGGAGAGGGTTGTCTTTGTGTAACAACTCTTTGTAATTTTGTCACTTTCGGCGCTAAAGGTATGCAATTAAACCACTTATTATGCAAGTTTATTTTATTACAGCGTATAAAAAATAAATAACAAATAATATTCATACAATCATTCATAACCTTTAAATATATAAGTTAGTAATATCAAACACATGCATAACTCAAGAATAATACTTAAAACTAACAGAGATTGATTGTGAAGTTACTAACACCAGCAGTAATTGACTAGAAATGAAATTCTTCTTGAAAAATTGAAATTGATAAAATAGCAAGTTAAACTGTCAAACACCACTTGATTATATCAAAGGTATAGAATGAAACATAAAAAATAAAAGCCTGAAAGTTTGATACAATTTCTTTTGTATTTTAGTTGATAAAAATTATTTACAGGAATAAATTATAAATATTCACCATAAAACTTCTTCCCTGAAATATTTTCTCATACACATTAATATATGACTTTTGCATGAAATTGTAATAACTACTGAGCTATACATTACTTAAAACAATTAAATTAAAAAATAAGTTTATATTTGACGTATTTTTTATAGTTCAAAATGTTCATCAACGTTATACACAATCTGAGTACATGAAGTTTTCGTTTTTAGCGAAATCCTTAGGAGTACTCGTATCATGACCTGCTTGTGATCGAAGGTTTTTCCGAACAGTGAAATAAAGGTTGGGCCACTACCTTAAAAGTAAACAGGTACTTTGTTGAGTATTCTGCTTTAAGTACTTGTATTTTTTAACCATGCCTAAGCTTAAATTCAAATGCGTTATTATAATAAAAAATAATTAAATCGAACATTACTACTAAAGTTTTTCATAAAAAAATAAACCATAACCCGACTTGTAAAAGAAGTCGACATTTACCCCAATAACATATACAGTAGAACTTAACTTATTAACCGGGTATTTGGGAGAGAAGCAATCATACGAAGCGTAATTTACAATATTTGCACCATACTTCAAGCTCTGTCGCACTACATTATCACAGTTTGATGAAGACGATTGTAAAGGGCGAAAAGTACAGGGGGTAGACCTACAGTCCCACGCTTGTCAATGTCACAGTCACAACCTTATTTCAAGTTAACAAATTTCAAAAGATTTTTAAAAACGATTCATAACTGACAACATTTTTTAATGATAGCTTTAAATATATGTCAATGACTTTAACCTTAAACTGAATAATTGTTAAAGGAAGTGGGGTTAGTAAAGTGAGTAGTTTAATCTTCGAATTATAGAGTAATTGACCTAAGGTTAATTTATTTGTTGATTGTACTATGTAATACTAAGTATGGATTGGAAATAGGTATGTTTGTTTAGTGAGCTAACTAAGGAAGGCCGAGATTCCAAGTTTGCTAGAGTAAATGAAATGCGTTATATGTCCTATTTTTTCCAGGATTGGTTAGAAATTTTTTACTTGACTGATATTGACATAGATATGTAATAAGTTCTGGGGGTGTGTTAGCAGATTTTATAACGGAAAAAAGTGCAGCGGAAGTGTTTAGGTCACGTTTCCATAGAAATTACCAGAGCTGTTGTATTGAAGTTTTGGTTATAATATAAGCTGTTTAGATGAACTGAAAACATTCCCTTTAAACATATCCATTACCTAAACTATTTCCCACAGGGAGGTAAATACAATTTTTTATGTTTAGGTTAAGATTATAATAGGTTTAAAGTTATGTTAGGATAAAATGTTAAGTGAAGTTTAGTCGTGTTTGTTGATAAATTCTCAGATCAAGTAAAGTAAATGAGATTGATAAATATCTAAGGGTCTAAGGTGTTATAGATGAGAGTGGCCCGTTGCAGCTGCACGATGTGACGCTACCCCTCTGCACCCTTATCTGAGGAGGACAGTCGTTGGTCAGTGGTGGTGAGGGTGTTGGTTGTGGCCGGTCTTGGTCACCTCGGCGTTGAACCCGTTGTGCTTATCGGCCGTGTAGTGGACCTCCCGTATGGATCCGTCCGGCTCGACCAGCTTGTAGTAGCCTTTGACTGTGTCGCCCTTCCTCGTCTCGTGGGCACTCTTGACGTCGTGCGTGTGAGGGTCGTGCACCTCGTACTCGAACGCGTAGTGCGGCTCAGCCTGCCGATCATGTCAAATATGAAACTCGACATTATGTGTTGACTTCATAACTGACAACATTTTTTAATGATAGCTTTAAATATATGTCAATGACTTTAACCTTAAAGTGAATAATTGTTAAAGGAAGTGGGGTTAGTAAAGTGAGTAGTTTAATCTTCGAATTATAGAGTAATTGACCTAAGGTTAATTTATTTGTTGATTGTACTATGTAATACTAAGTATGGATTGGAAATAGGTATGTTTGTTTAGTGAGCTAACTAAGGAAGGCCGAGATTCCAAGTTTGCTAGAGTAAATGAAATGCGTTATATGTCCTATTTTTTCCAGGATTGGTTAGAAATTTTTTACTTGACTGATATTGACATAGATATGTAATAAGTTCTGGGGTGTGTTAGCAGATTTTATAACGGAAAAAAGTGCAGCGGAAGTGTTTAGGTCACGTTTCCATAGAAATTACCAGAGCTGTTGTATTGAAGTTTTGGTTATAATATAAGCTGTTTAGATGAACTGAAACCATTCCCTTTAAACATATCCATTATCTAAACTATTTCCCACAGGGAGGTAAATACAATTTTTTATGTTTAGGTTAAGATTATAATAGGTTTAAAGTTATGTTAGGATAAAATGTTAAGTGAAGTTTAGTCGTGTTTGTTGATAAATTCTCAGATCAAGTAAAGTAAATGAGATTGATAAATATCTAAGGGTCTAAGGTGTTATAGATGAGAGTGGCCCGTTGCAGCTGCACGATGTGACGCTACCCCTCTGCACCCTTATCTGAGGAGGACAGTCGTTGGTCAGTGGTGGTGAGGGTGTTGGTTGTGGCCGGTCTTGGTCACCTCGGCGTTGAACCCGTTGTGCTTATCGGCCGTGTAGTGGACCTCCCGTATGGATCCGTCCGGCTCGACCAGCTTGTAGTAGCCTTTGACTGTGTCGCCCTTCCTCGTCTCGTGGGCACTCTTGACGTCGTGCGTGTGAGGGTCGTGCACCTCGTACTCGAACGCGTAGTGCGGCTCAGCCTGCCGATCATGTCAAATATGAAACTCGACATTACGTGTTGACACATACATTAGGAAACCTTGGTACCTTGAAACTCATATGTAAGGCACACTGTTTGCGTCTTTAAATATCGTTAAGCCTGAAAAGGTACATTTAGCAATATAATTCTTTAACTATAGACTGACAGTCAATAGAAATGTTTTCCTGGAATTTAACCCCATAAACTATACATTTTCTCATTTATAATTTAATAATTAATTTTTCATGATATGTATGTGAAAATTAACGCGAATGTGTACATTTTACACAAAAATATAATTTCACTTGAACATATCCGGTACGGTCAATATACGAGTTACCTTGATACAAAGTCTAGCAGAGGTGACCGCTCTTGATCACTAAGGGTACAATCCAGGAATGTTCGAGCTTTGGAACTAGATTATTTGTTAATTTGTACCTCAAATTGACTTACTTACTTTGAGATGTTAAAAAAATAGAATAATCTTTCTCTATAATGAGTGACTTTTGTTTTGACAAATTATTTTTAAGATGAGTTTCATAAGAAAGTGAGCATACACGTAACATAGTTACAAGTTGGAACATTAAAGATGTGATTGTGTTGGTGTTGGTGTACTCACGTAGTAGTCGACGACTTTGTGGTGGTGGTCGTGGGCGGGCTCGTGGTCCACCTCCACCGGCGCCGCCTCAGGCTCCTGCTCCACCATGTACGGTCGTGACGTCACTAGGGGTGACACCGTCAGCACCACGGCCACCAACACCTGTCACACCGACACTGTTACGTTGAATCATTCTAGTTACCAATATAACGTCTTTTCTGACGTGGACATGTCTAAGCTCTTGGGGGGTGGGGGTTTAACCGAGACCAAAATTTGAAACAGTAACGTCATAGCTTTGTTATAAGAACAGCTGTTTAGATGAACTGAAAACATCCCCTTTAGACATATCCATGATATAACCTATTTCCCCCAGGGAAGTAAACACAAAACATTTTTATCTTGTGCTTATCATGTATAAACACATGTTCTTTTTGACATGGACATATCAGATCTCTTGGGGGGTTAGCAATAGGTAAATAGCAAGTAGCAATGCGTAACGAAAGTGACGTGATGTGTTTAAGAAAACAGCTGTTTAGAAGAACTTCTTAATACATTTCCTTAAGGCATATCTAGCGTTTCACACAGGGAGGTATTTAATATTTTTTCGCTGGTGGAGTAATAACCCAAACTGTGGTCTTGTTACTGCTTTACGTCATCCTGACTTAGTTATATCATTATTAGCCCACTATTTGATTACTTTTTTATGCCGGAATCGGGTGAAATAATTGTCATTTATATTATTTTGCCAACATTAAAATAATATTTATTTGTTTGAATTTATAAACTACATAGGCCTACGTGCTGCGGCTTTTCCGATAAAACTCCTCTGTGTTCACTATTGTCTACAAAATAATATTGTATGATGAAAACGAGGTTGACGGTTGATTTAAATACATGCTAGAATATACTTATGATTTAATTGACGCAGAAAATACATTACACATTATCAAACAATACTTTCTAACATTTATTTTCCTTCTGGTTTTTCAGTTTTGTCAGTATATATTGCCTTATAGCTACTGGTGGATGTGTATGAGTTAGTAGTCCACTCATAGACAGCCGCTAGGCAGGAGTCATAAGCCTATTTGTTTAACGACACTTAATCGCCAAAATATAATCGATACATAAACTATATTCACACCCAAGCTTTTTTAATTTGGAATAAACCACATTATAAAGAGACAGTAATAATATCAGGCAAAAATACATGTTTACAATTTTGATAAAACTTTACTAGAAGTTGAAAAGCAAAACTAATCAAACTTAATATTTCATATTAATTTTGATCTCGGAACTGTAGTTATTCCTTACACAACTAAATATAACCCTTCGTTGACGGTCCTCACCGTGTAAACTCAGTGTCATGCAAGGAATACAAATTTAAAAAAATAAACATCCACAATGAAAACATTGAAACTGTAAGGAATTCTGGGGTATACTTTTTTGAATAATAATTTTAAATTATAATTTCCTATATCAAACTAATACAGTGTTGCATTATATAGATTTCAACGTTGTTTTTTTAGTTTAAAATTTTAAAACTAGTGACTGAGCTAATATTTTATAAGTAAAACATACGATGGATATATAGAAGAGGAATATATATCACTCAAAATAAGCGCAATCTTATTTATGCGACCATTTTATTCGAATACTAATATTTAATTATTTATTTTTTACAGGATAAAATTATGAATTTTGATTTTTAAGGTTATTTAATTAAGTGAAACAATACATAATAAATACCTTTAAATAATATAATCATATTATGTATTTCACAAACCCATCAAACAGGAATCTAGTTTATTTATATAGCCATAGACTGTCATAGAGTGAAAGCACTGTAAGACGGTTCATCTGATAGCTTGAAATAATTACAAGTGGCTAGCAATTAGTGTGATTGGGGGCTTGGCAGGCGCCTAGGGCTACCTACTCCATCAAAGTCACTCTTAACACCCTCTTAATTTACTTTAGTCATTGAAATGTTCTTTAAAAACTCCATCTAAACCATTTTGTACTGATACTGACTTCGGAAGTCATTAATCGCTTACTTGTCTTCATGTCTTCAAGTCTTCACATGTATTAAGCGTGCAACAGATACGGTTTGTAATGATAGGGTCCGATACTGATGTATTACAAACTTAGAAAATGGAAAATCAGTAAATCGGTGAGTTGCAATTTCAGAGAGATTCGACAAAGCTAGGTTTAGATCAATATCATAGTTTCATAGGGTTGTGAGCCGACATTGGATTTTTAAGTTAAATTTTATATCAGATTTTTGTACTATTTTTTACCTTTTTTATAGAAAAATAGATTTTCGTACCCTTTTCTTTAAATATTTTTAACATTATAAAAGTCGGCTTACAGGTCTATGAAAAAACCCAGTTATGACATTCCGTTAAATGAATTACCCACATTTTTGTACTATTTGAAAGCTATAAGTTTTTAAACATTTTTTGTGGTAAAAAAATACAAAAATCTTATAATAAATTTGACTTGAAAATCCAATGTTGTCTCACAACCCTATGGAGCTAAACCACTAAATTCAACTTGAGGTTACAAGTGTCCTAAGTTCAAGTACAGCCCTATTTTGCGGTTTTATATTATTCCTGTATTTTATGTTCAGTAAAGATTTAATTTAGTTTAAACGACGTGTGCAGCGTTCAGTCTGAGTTTTTGTACACAATTGGCTTCTCAAAAGGCTATACAATGTGCATACTTACGACGCGATGTCCTAGGGTTAATGAAGAGTAATCCAGAACACAGTACTCACCAGACAGCGGATCATGTTGTACAGCCGTGGTGGGCAGCCCCGTGGCTATATACCAGGCGAAAGTGACCTTAGTCTGCCAGCATTGCCAAATGCGACTGACGGTAAACAAACGGATAATTACCGTGTGAAGATCGATTGGTGATGGTTGCAGAATGTCCAGCGAGCCACGCGACGGTTGACGTTCCTGGGACTGGAGCCGGTTGACGCTGTGTAGCAATAGACAGAAGCTTCATTGTCTCATATTCATGTTTACGGAAGCTGGGGACAGAAGCTTCCTTGTCTCATATTCATGTTTACGGAAGCTGGGGACAGAAGCTTCCTTGTCTCATATTCATGTTTACGGAAGCCGGGGACAGAAGCTTCCTTGTCTCATATTCATGTTTACGTAAGCTGGGGACAGAAGCTTCCTTTTCTCATATTCATGTTTACGGAAGCTGGGGACAGAAGCTTCCTTGTCTCATATTCATGTTTACGGAAGCTGGGGACAGAAGCTTCATTGTCTCATATTCATGTTTACGGAAGCTGGGGACAGAAGCTTCCTTGTCTCATATTCATGTTTACGGAAGCTGGGGACAGAAGCTTCCTTGTCTCATATTCATGTTTACGGAAGCCGGGGACAGAAGCTTCATTGTCTCATATTCATGTTTACGTAAGCTGGGGACAGAAGCTTCCTTTTCTCATATTCATGTTTACGTAAGCTGGGGACAGAAGCTTCCTTTTCTCATATTCATGTTTACGTAAGCTGGGGACAGAAGCTTCCTTTTCTCATATTCATGTTTACGTAAGCTGGGGACAGAAGCTTCACTGTCTCATATTCATGTTTACGGAAGCTGGGGACAGAAGCTTCATTGTCTCATATTCATGTTTACGGAAGCCGGGGACAGAAGCTTCCTTGTCTCATATTCATGTTTACGGAAGCTGGGGACAGAAGCTTCCTTGTCTCATATTCATGTTTACGGAAGCTGGGGACAGGAGCTTCCTTGTTTCATGTTTACGGAAGCTGGGGACAGAAGCTTCCTTGTCTCATATTCATGTTTACTGAAGAGGGGATACAATTTTACCCATCACCTATTAATTGTTATAGAGTTGGGGTAGGAACTTGCCTATACTCTATTGATGCCTAAAGATGGCAAATATGGAAGCTACTATATCCACTATTCATATTTACATAAGCTGTAGACTAAAGCAACCCTACCCTCTATTGGTTTATCCGGAAGCAGGGGAAAGAAGTTTCCCTACACTCTGAATCTTACGGATGAGAAATGAGTATTTTCGTTTACACAATTCAACTCAAAATAACAATTTAAAGCAGATGCGTACACATTAAAGGTAATTTGTCGATAATATCTAAAGCGATAATCGATTATTAGTATTGACAGATAATCAGCTGTTTGTTTACAAATTGCAAGAGCTGGATGGAAGCAATTCTTTCGTCTGTAAAATCGTTTGTTAATACAGTAGTTAGCTCAAAATTGTATGCAGTCTGGCGAAAAATATAGATCATAACACGAGTCATAAGTCTCTTTTCGTTACTCACTTCCTTGTGATCCACTCACTCGATCCTTGTGATTAAATATTCTATTTTCTATCTTTCATTTACCTGTAAAAAATAGTTCATGCACGCTCATATTGAACGAGTTAAATGTCCATATTATTATTAATTGCAGTTTAGTGTCTTGTAATTTACAATATTTTGGCCATTGAAGTAAAAGGTTATGTGGCTAATGTAATGGCTAACTAAATGGCTAAAATAAAAAAAGATTAGACACTCAATATATAAAACTATATATTCAGGTTATGGCATCATTTTCTATCAATAATTTAAACTGTTTCAGAAAGCTTTATAAATGCTTGTTAACCCTAGAACGGCCATAGGCAGAACTTCTGTAAGGGGGACAATTTTTGCCTCCAGTGCAGCATTTTATGTTAAATGTTGTGAAATATCTATTTTTTATTCATACCTATAGTTTAGTATATCATTAGATTCGGGATATGCTGCAGAATTCAAATGTGTAAATTAAACCAAATTTACAAGCAAAATGTAGCAAAATTTTGCTACATCAAAAATAAAAGTTTGTACAAAAATTAAAAAACATTCTTTTCAAAAACTAATTTTAAAAGTAAGGGCTTAAAAAAATCTAAATAAAATTTTATCAAATAATCCAAGATATACAAAATGTTTCAAATTTATTTCCCTAAATGAATAGTTTAAATAAAATGGATGCTATATGAAGTTTTTTTAAAATATCATGTAAAATATAAAATACTGTAATTTTTACAATTTTGCATACTTGAATGAACTAATGAATATTGTTTTTATTCAAGAGCGTTTTGCAACATAGCAGTTCTTTTACAGAACAACTCAAGTCACAGGATAACTAATTCTAAAATACACTATAAATATATAAAAAACTACATAAGTTTGACATAAGTTTTAAATTACACAGTGACCTATTATCATTTGTTCCACTGACTGGCACATCACCTCCGGCCAAGGATATTTGGTTATAAGTTTTTGGACCAAAGTACCCAAAAGCTGCACACAAGGCAACTCCAACACAGCACTTGCCTAGTAGTGCGGGAACGAACCTCAGACCGGGTTTTTAGCTTGGCCCTTAAATACTCAGGCTTAATTGTGGTCAAACCTCTGTGGACTACCATAGTCGTACGAAGAGTGTAAACATCAGAAATGGGTAATAATCCCAACATCAGACGTGCACTTAAAACATGGTCATATTTTCTAAGACCACAGACAAATTTGACACACATGTTCTGAAACCTCTGCATTCTCTCCATTCCCAGGCAGGGAGACAGTAATTAAACACAGAGAGTACGAGAGCCTGGATAAGGCGAACCTTCCCTGCCTGAGGAAACATATGTTTTTTTTCTGTACAACACTCTGAGGCAGGAAACAACTTTTCTACACACGGTACTCACATGGCTGGAAAAATTGAGACCGTTATCGGAAACCATACCAAGTAATTTGGCTGAAACGACTTCACTCAAAGCTGCCCAACCAATAGAAATCAAGCTTGATGGAGGAAAGGGACCCTTATTACCATGAAAAAAGAACACACACACACACACAAAAGACACACTTGTCCGTGTTGAGCTTGCTAATTCTATACTCCATCGACTAATGGTAAATTGAATCCAAATATGAATTCAACAGCCGAGTAGTTGAATCGACCTTCTCAAAGTCAAAAGAGATGCTCAATCGAGCATCATCGGCGTATGAGTATAGTTTGGAGTGTTTCACAGATCTGCCCATAGTGGAAGCAAAAAGAATGAACAATATGGATTTCAGGCAACTTTCTTGGGGGACTCCTAATGTCCCTTGCACTCAAATAGGGCAAAAACCAAGCAATCGCATTAGACTGAACTCTGTAATATCTCATGATAGCGCACAACAGTTCATGGCCTAATTTATCAAAAACGTATATGTTTATTTAGCATACTCATACAAACAGAACAAAAACAGAAAAACACATTTCAATAATTATAAAATAGTTTTTTGATTTTACTTAAGCCAGCCGAAAAACACAAAAACACACAACTTCAAAAGCTTGTGAAAAAATGATATGTTTACAACAATTTCGAGATAAACAAAATCTTTGAAATTTTATACCAAAACAGAAAATCTATGTTTTTTGATTATAAGTAATCGTAAACAAGCGAGCGGCAAAACAGATGCGAGACAAATGGCTTTGTTTGTAGGCGTAGGCTAGGAGAAAGTTCCATCAATTTGACCAACTGCAAAAACTAAAATATCGCTATCAAGATGTTCGAACTATACTTAGTTTGGTAGAGGATTTATTTCTGTTGATTTCCATATGTATTTCATTTTACAAAACTAACTGCAAGTGGAGAAATATGAAAATACCCAAACGATTAAAAAGTCCTAGGCTACATAGAAAACTTAACCTCATCCGTTTACAGACGTTTAGTAGAAAAATTACAGCTGGTAAACTAATGACTTAATACAAAAATACAGCAGATAAAGTATAGCAAAAGGGTCTATGTATTCAGTCGTGCCAACCACTATTCTCTAAGACAAAAACTAAAGCTCCGACGAATTTTTGAAAATGGAGATATAGCCTTTGCTGCTCGATCAGCAGTGTCACAATGTGGTTGTTTCAAAAATATGTATTATATTTGTATTTGTCCTACGGTAACAATTAACTCAAAAGAACATGTTCTACATGAAAACAAAAATTAGTTTCATTAGCTTTCTCATATGTTTATTTCGTAAAAACAGTATCAAATATTGGTTTAACAAATTGTTTGTAGCAAACGACTAAAAACGTTGTTTAGCCACCATTTCACCGAAATCAAACGTTTATAATAGTCTTTTGGCCGTTCTAGGCATAAATATTAATGCAATTGTCCATCAACTGACGATACCTGCACGTCGTTTGTCTGTGGTATATAAATAATAATAGTAGTCGAAATGCCTAAATTCATAGTACCTAGTCTTACAATGTTATGTCAGTTAGATTTTTAAACCCTGAATATTGAGTATCCGTGGTTATAGATTCGAATTTCAGATGAAAAGAGTTCCAATTATTATCAGAGTAATAGCTATTGCTAAAATTGCTATTGAAAAGTAAAATTTCAAATTTTTAAAAAAGTACATATTACACATAGTCAAAAACTGAATCATGTAATTTTTGTCAAGTAATTAAATAAATCTGACTTAAGTATTCGGATGGGGTCGGTATTCAAATTTAGCATCCAAGCTAATAAAATTTGTATGGATATAATTCATCTGTATTGTTTTAGCTTGTGCCACAGTTTTTGTATGTATATTTGGAAATAATTACGTTTTAACTTATGGATATATGTCATGTTTGTTTTCTTAACATAGGCTACAATTCAATGATTTATTACATATTCCCAGCTTTTTAGACATTAAAGGAAGGGAGGAAACAAACAGTGAATCGTCGTCAGTCAACATACGGTAGTTTATTTACACGAGTTACATCTAAGTACAGTATTTGGCTTTGGTTCAGCAGCAAGTGGACGGGGGCTCCGCCCCGCTGGGTTGACTAGTGGCCATGGTGGCCAGGGTGCGAGTTGTGACCTGACTTCTTGACTACGGCGTTGAACCCGTTGTGCTTGTCTGCCGTGTAGTGGACCTATGGACAAACGGGACATTTGACTGGAAACCAAGATATCCATCAAGACATAAAGAGAGTAATTAATCAAAGAGAGTAAAAATTAAATGTAAGTGTCTAGTACTTATTTTAAATTGGATACTTAAAATCTTCCTAAAATATATTTGAATGTTTTAACCAATATTACCAATTCACACGATATTACAGAGACAATAAATAAAATAATAAAAACATTACGAATGTGTTAAGCTCTATGGAAGTACGGTGGGGAAGGAGGTGAGTGTTGGGAAATGGGTACCGGTGGCATGCCAATTAACTTTCCCTGTGATCAATTGTCATGTGACAGATGTCTCATCATCACATCTCCCTCTCGACACATGCTCAGCGTGCCCATCTTCACCAGCAAATGAATACACTCATGCGGAGCGTGTCTGACCGAGCCGTATGAGTACAGAAGGAATTAAAGTTAAATAGAAGCTCAATATATTATTATCTAGAATTTGACCGATAGTAAAAATATTGCATATACTTCCCTGCTGAAATAGGTTAGATCATATTTTCAGTTAATATCAACAGCTGTTCTTATAATCAAAGACGGAACCTCCTTAGAGCT
The DNA here is from genome assembly GCA_023375725.1 of Nephotettix cincticeps. Taxonomy (NCBI): domain Eukaryota; kingdom Metazoa; phylum Arthropoda; class Insecta; order Hemiptera; family Cicadellidae; genus Nephotettix; species Nephotettix cincticeps. Next base: position 126,955,472 of record CM041791.1, on the reverse strand, counting down.
AAGATATATCCTTGTCAAAAAAATTTAGCGCACTATTACTATTGCTGTAATAAAGGAAATACCCCCGTCACAGCAGACCTGCGTACTCAGCGAATTTCCAAATCAATAATATGACAATGACAGTACAAGTATGTGACAAGATTGATCAATCAATACCTGTTGATAAATTAGAGTATTTGCCTATTCTCCGTAACATTGACATGGGAAAGAGTATGCAGGTTTGCTGCTGTGAGATACACAGGAACTATGATTTTTTAGCATAAACGTATGGATCCCAACTACATAAGGCTAAATACAAAGTTTCATCCAAAATTGTTGATTAGTAAGGGAATTATTAATTTTTCCTTATCCTCCATAAGATTAACATTGGAGCCCCTAAATACAATGTACTGTGTATAGATTTTTTAATATCTCGGTAACCGTTGGAGATAGAGAAAAACTTTAAGAAACTAAATTGTGTAGTTTATTTGGAATGGTAAAAGATAAAATTTAAAAATTACATTGGAAAACGCATTTTATTCCATAGCAGACGTGGAATAGTTGAGGCGTGAAAAATTCGATAAATATGTACTAACAATGCGTGAAATGTTTGCCCTCGTACATAATGTTTAGTTTAGTTTGTCGACAATGCAAATTATTTGGAACATGCTAATATGTAACCAATCTGAACGTGTAAAAAGTATTTATGATTTATGACTTACCTCCCGTACGGATCCGTCCGGCTCGACCAGCTTGTAGTAGCCTTTGACCGTGTCGCCCTTCCTCGTCTCGTGGGCACTCTTGACGTCGTGCGTGTGAGGGTCGTGCACCTCGTACTCGAACGCGTAGTGCGGCTCCGCCTGCCGATCATAACATGGGTGATGATTACAAATACTAGTTACGTATGTAACCCAAAAAATTGTGTCAATTTGAAAAGAAAGGATTTAAATTTATCGTCCTCATTACCTTGAGTTAATGAGCAGTATCACTTTATACCACTTGAGTTATTGTTTAGTTTAAATACGATTTTTCTCATAAAATATTTTAATTTTTGAAGTCCCAATAAAATTTTTTAAACAAATACTTAGACTAACATGAACGAAGTTCACCTTTTCATCAATTAAATGATTGATTACATATTCCTGTGATGTAATTAATCACTTAAAACCAATAGTAGTCTAGATATAGTACATATAGATAAGATATAGTAGATATATCTACTTAATTGTTTAGGCCTATTTAAAAGCTATTTAAAATAACATATTCTGGATTACGATAGTCAGTCCTTGAAAAGCTATGTTTTCAGAGTCGGATTTTTGACATGGATATGTCAAAAATCAAAACTTCAAATCAAAAATCAAAAATGGATATGTCAAAACATTTTGCTTAAGGGGGGATGTTGGCAATTTGTAAGATGGAAATTTGAAATAGGTTTCCATAGAACTACCAGAGCTATTGTATTGCATTTTTTATATATAAGAATAAGAACAGCTGTTTAGAGGAACTGAAAACATTCCTTTTGACATATCCATGATTTAACCTAGTTCCCACAGGGAAGTAAATATAAACATTTTTGATAGCTTGATGTCTAGAAAGTTTGCTTCATATTATTTTCTTGAAGGCCAACCGAATATTTATCAGGTGTTCACACTGTATTAAGTTTCAAATAAATCAAAGAATTCATTGCTTTAAGATTTAAATCATATTTTAATGGTTAGGCAATATTATGAGTGATGTTAAGGCACTCAATAGTAGCATTTAAAAACTACGTTTCAAGACCAATTCTGTACCCAACTCTTGAAAATAAATATTTACTCTTAAATGTTTGTATTTTATGGATTAAGTGTTCAAAAATCAATTAAATAAGTGTTCATAAAATGGCAGACCCAAATGTAGACTAACCGCATCAACTCGTTTCACTTGATGAATGGCCCTCTCGTGACGGGATCTGTATTGACATTTCATAAACTTTCATTTATAACCCTAATTGACGTATTTTAGCTTTTATTGGTATTTATTATGTCACTTTGTATTCCTCCGGTCTTTTATATTCATTAAAGATATATATTTGAAATTTGGAAGATTGATTTTCCATTGTTTGATTTATTGGTAACCGAAGTGCTACTATTCTGTTTTAAGAAACTACTTGTTATTCGTTTATTAAATTAGCTTGTAAAATGGATTGCTGTTTCCAAATGCTCTGATCCAGGGTGTATAAGCCATCTCTACTTCACTTTACTTAACTTCAGTTTGTGATACATCTGAATGGAAAAGTTAATTGAGTTATTAAATTGGAGAGTTAGATGACGTCTGTATACTACCACAACACGTACCAGCCAATTAGTAAAAAAACAGACATTTAGGTACTATGTTTCATAAGTCTATCAATTAGATCAACATTAACATAAACATAGTGAAAATTAAATTTTTATGTTTTCAAGAGCCGCTGTGAATTCACGCTTGATTCTTCTCATGATAATACTGTACGGGGATTTGCTCTTTACTCATTTCCCAGTCAAGTTTACTGGAGTTATAGATATCAGAGTGCAGAGAAAGCAGATACTCCACTTCTAACATTCGATCAACAATAATACCCTTTAAAGTTATAGTCCAAACTGGACCAGACCCAGCTGATGGCCTAGCCCCTAAAGAGACAAAAAAACCTTAAGGTAGTGCGAGCAAAAAATCGAATACCTTAAAGAATACTTAATTTTAACGTTTATTGTAATTATTGTTACGTTGATTGTATCATGAATATGCTTTTGCTTAATTTTTAAATTGTTATGGAAAACTTTTTGAGTTACAGGGTGATTCATTCGGAAATTTGGCGTTTTGTATACAATGAGTGTGGGAAAACTACTTATGCTTTTGAGCTGTAATTTTGGGAACGTGGATGAATAACATCCCTTTTTCACTTAACCTATGTGAAATTTTGAGAAAATGTTCATATACTACAAAAAATTATTTTAAAGGCACATTTTAGATCCGATAATCTTATGAATTAAGATATTTTGGAGGTCTAAAATGGTTTAAAATGTACAAACAAACTGAAGAGTTACCTTAAACAGGTCACTCATGAAGCTTGCATGAAACGATCACATAATGCGTTACGAATAAGCGACACTAGCGCCGACCTAGCGGATTTCACAGTCTGCAACACCGGTCGCACCGCCTTAAAAACAGCCAGGAAATATAAGAGTAAACATATTCTGAACTCTGTAGCTTTTGATTCAGGTTTGTCGATGGTGAAATAGCCTGTTATAAAGCCGATAAAATCTACTATTATACTAGTGTACATTAACTCCCGGGTGAGCCTGATCACCCAGTCTGTCTAGAATTCTCGGGGAGTTATGTGTTTTCATAGTACCGTCTGGGAGAGTTTACTAGAGGAAGGGTGATAGCTTGTCGTTAGGGGATGTACCGACCCTTTCCTTCTCTGGAGTACTGGAATTTTTAATATGGCAAAATATTTTTAATAAGTCTTTAAAGTTTAAGTTTTTAAATAAGTCAATTCGATGAGTAAAAATAACCTCCAAACCAATCATATACTTGGTTGGATTCATACTCATATTAAAAATTCCTGTATTCTCTGGCGTCTTCTTAAGTAGACTTCCCATGTTCTATTTTTTCCATCACGATGCATCCATTCTTTCCGGTAGCTATACAAGTCCGCAGGAAGACCAACAGGTTGCACAGGCAACCTAATAAGTTATAAATAAAGTAATAGTCCTATTACTCCAGAATGTAACTTATAATATCTAATCTAAGCTAATCAGGAAGTCTAGTGCGTTACGTTACTTACGTAGTAGTCGACGTGGTGCGAGTGACTATGGTAATGGTCGTCGTCATCCATCTGAGGCCAAGCGTACGTCGACGACGAAGAGGTCGCCAGAACCGCCGCTAGACCCACCACCCACACCTGCACACACCAGACGTTAGGCCTACCAGCTGATCGTAACATAGGCCTACGATGACGTTGAACTCAATATTTAGGCATCTACTATTTATTATGAGAATCACTTAGTAAGTGATGTCATTAAATTACCGAACTGTCACTGTTCAATACATTTGACATGAATGTGTCTAAGCTCTGGGAGGGGGAGGCTGCTAGCAAATTTGTGTAACGCAAAAAGTGCAGCGGAAGTGTTACGATGCTACAAAGTGATTCCATAAAAACTACTGGAGCAATTGTTTTGATTTTCGGTTATAAGAACTGTTGTTTAGATGAATTGAAAACATTCTCTTTAGACATATCCTTAATCTAACCTATTTCCCGCCGGGAAGTAAATACAAACATTTTTCCCCTGACTTGTTATGTCGAATTTAATTGTTATGATATGTTCATTGTTTATTTACTTTTCATTACAATGTTTTTCTAGCTCAAGTTAAAAAAGTGTTATTTTTTCCTTCTTAAACAAAATATTTTACCTTTCATACCGCACCAGTCGCATTAAAGTTCAGAATATACCACAATGAAATCACATAATATAAGGTCACAAGAGTTCCAATTTGTACTATGATCATTAAAACTTGTTTGATGGCACGTGGTTTTAAAATCTCTTTAAATACAATGTTCTAAGTCTTACCTTTTTATGTATGAGAAACAAAAATTTTATTCAAATAAGTAAACACATTTATTGACCTATTGAGGTATTGATTGACCTTTTAAATAACACTATTTGCCCATTTCTTCTCTAAAATTACATATATTTGATCGATCAGAGGGAAGTAACTGAAAGTATAGGTATAGATGAAGTTTCAAGAAAACTTTATGGTCCTGTGCAAATTTCAGGAACAAGTTAAGCATATAATATACTCGTAGAATTGTTTTCCTAAAAATTATAATAATACTCGTTTACCGGACACCGTGGAACTATGGATTTTATTATTTAATAAGAGGGGAATCATGTCAAGTTTCACTATATTTGAGTCCCCAAGACCAAGAATTAAACTTAAAAACTTAAAATGGTTATTAATGAAATACTTTTTCTAAAAATTAGTATAATATAGAGAATTATTTCGCAAAATTTGTGTGTTAATATAAGACATTTTAACTGAATTCCACGTAAAATCAATATAGGAAACTTGAATTTATCATATTTGCAACATTCACTTTAAATAACCAGCCTATGAGACCGTGGGGTTGAAATCTAGCGGTGTTCCCAGCTACCTGTGTGTAAACCGTCTAAAAGATTAAAGATTATGCTATGAACAATTTGGGCGTTCATATTTTTCTTTTCGCTATTTAGTATGAATTAATTGTTGTGTGACGAGTTTACCTTATATGGAGTCATGTCGGTGTGCAGTAGAGGGACTAGCTGGGTCGGAGCGCCACGCCGGTTATATACAGGGTGCCACGTAACACAGCCGGGTTATGCTCTACCGTGGACACTGGACACTAAATCGCCTTGCGTCACACGGCCAACATGATGCTCTTTATTTCATTACTTTACCACCGGCAGATGACACTGCTATCCTAGTTACGTATATTAATTGGTATACCACAAGTGTAAATAAAATATAATGTTATTTGAAGGAGTTGCGATCTTTCTCAACAGCTGAGTATTATAGGTAATCATAAAATTATCATTATCTTCCTGAAATGGTGACCTATCCAGCTAGGTATTTAAGGGGACTGTAAACCAAAGGTAAACAATAGTTTTTTCTAGTCGTAATTCAAACATTAGATTCTCCCTTTTAAAATGACTTAACACTTTTTTGGCTAAACGTACACGATTAAACACAGCGTTTTAGGATTTAGCCAACACAACAGGGAATCGCATTACAGTAAGTCATTGATTGATTTTTACGAATGTTTAAGCTGTTTCACTTTTCTCTGGAGGTATTTCATACATCTTTATTAAATTTTTGTGGCATTTCATATCATTATTACCGAATATGGTACATGAGATTTAAAAATACCCCCGTCGCAGCAGACCTGCGTACTCAGCGAATTTCCAAATCAATAATATAAAAATAATATATGACAAGTTTAAAAAAAATCTGTCCATAAACATGAGAATTATTTGCCTATTCTCCATAAGATTAACAAGGCAAAGAGTGTGCAGGTTTGCTGCTGTGAGGAACACTGAAACTAGGCATTTCTACCATAAATAATTTTTATCTTAACATTTATACCAACTTTCATTAACATCTGTCCATAAATAAAGGAGTTTGCCTATTCCCTATATAATTATTATGGAAAAGAGTATACAGGTTTGCTGCCATGATGAACACATAAACTATGATTTTTAAGCGTAAATGGATAGATCTTAACCACATGAAGCTAAATATCAAGTTTTATCCAAAAATATTCATTAATATGGGAAATATTAATTTTTCCCTATCCTCCATAAGATTAACATTGGAGCCCCACAATACAATGTACTGTGTTTAGATTTTTTAATATCTCGGTAACCATTGGAGATAGAGAAAAACTTTAAGGAACTTAATTGTGTAGCTTTTTAAGCTGATTCTAATGGTGAAATATAAAATTAGAAATTTTTAAAAATTACATGTGAAAAACGCAAAAAACCCCATTTTGGGGTACAAACCCCCCCCAAACTACCCGTTCCCATTGACCGATATGTCTGGTTAACGAACTCGTCCGAGCATTTGTAGGAATACACGTCTCTACCAAATTTGGTCTCGATCGGACCATTTTTACGAGAGTTATCGTGCTAACAGACACACACACATATATATATACATATATACATATATATATACATATATATATATATATATATATATATATATATATATATAAATTTTAACGACTATTGTTTTTGGACTCTGGGCACCTAAAGAAGAAAAAATAACATGGTCCCGGGCTTAAGTCTCACCATGAGACCTACGGTAATAGCTTCTTCCCTATGGGAAATTCGCTAAAAAACAACTAATAATAATTCAACAAAACATTTTAGGAAAAACAGTGTATTTTTTTGAAAATTAAATATTTAGAAACGTTAAACTGAAATATCTGTGTACCATACCAATGGAGGAGGTACCATAAGAAATTATGTAGCCTATCTTACCCGGTTCCTGAAAAAATTACGTGAGTAATGTAGACGTATAATCAAGCCAAGCACGAATGAGAAACGAGTAAAAGATGTTTGTGCCGCGGTTTTTTTTTGTTGACTAAGGCTGAGTTTTGCCTTTCACAAGACTTTTAATTTATAGCCCAATGGACAAATGTGTATTATTCTTACAAAACTTTCTAAATTTTTGTTTGGGTCGTGTGACGAATGTAATGTTATCTTGGTACATTGCCTTTCCATTTCAAGTTCAGGTGGATTAGAAGAGATATAACGTATCCAGGAGTCCAAGGATTTGCTTCTTTAATCTGTACACTCATTTCTTATTCATACTTGGCTATCTACTAGGGTAGGTCACCATTTCAGAAAGGTAATAGGATGATGTAAAATAGGCCAAAACAGCCATCCTGGTATTCACGAACTTACTGGAACTCGTAATTCCTAACAAAAGGTCCTTTAGTTAAATATCCTTTAGGCAGTAGAGGACTACTGCAAACGTCAATACATTCAGTTCAACCCAAAGGAATTTTAAAGAATGTTGATGAGTTTTATTGGACTGTAAATTTCAGTCCAACAAGGTGGCGGGTGCAGTGGAGCGAGTGACCTTCACATAAACTGTCACGGTCGGGGACTCCCGCCAGTCCAGTAGTCGCGCGTCGTCGGCCTCGGCCATACCTCAAGTGTCAATCAACAATTATCAAGATGCCTCATTTCCTTTTTATCATGTTTACTTATAGAACAAAAACTAATATCCACTTTCGTCAATAGTTCGTTAATAGAATACATTATGGCACATTTAAACAATGAATACTTTACCCCTCACCCTTTGATTTCCTTATAAATGACTTTTTAATTTAATTTAAATTAAAAATATATTTTTAATGTCAATTTACTTTTTTATACCCTACGTAAGAAATTAAAATGCCTATTAGCGCCAATATTTATTTTAAATATTAATAGTACGTCTCAAGATGACAGAATATGTCCGTCGCAGAAGATCTGCGTACTCAGCAAATTTCCAAATCGATAACGTAATAATAATAAGTACCTGGTGACCGAGCTTTGCTCGTATAGAATAAGACATGTATTATAAAAATTAATTAGAAAAATTAAAACACATCTATTAATCAATGAAAACATTTATGTGGTTGAAATAAAACCGATTTAATACACCATAATTAATATAGCACTGATCAAAAAGTATCGCCCCTGGTGGGAATGGAACTCGCGGCCTATAGTTCTTGAGGCCGACACGCTACAACTCGGCTACGACGTTAATCAACTGAGCGATGCCGTTTAACGTCTTTTAGCCAAAGCCGATCATTTACTGTTTAATTATCTATACCGTTATTATTAGCCTGTGATCAACTGATTTTTGTTATAAACGGAATGAGGATTGAAAAGCTAAAGAGAAATTTAATTTACATCAATTTATTCGTTTGTTACAGTGGCTTCAAGCAATACAACGAATACGTTTTCTATCAAAACACGGAAGATTTTGGAAATACTTTTTTTCTGCTTTTATTTCGCACAGCTATGTTATCCTTTAGTTTTTACAAATTGTTTAGTAACCTGATAATTTTGCATTTATTTAATTCATAAAATAAATATTAATGCATAACCTCTATATTGTTCCCCGCAGTCTTCAATCAAGAACTGTCAAACGGTTATAAACAGCTGTTTTGGTTTGTATTGTTTACATTTTATTCTCCATAAGCGTAATGTTAAATTTTTAGATTTTAAACTTAATATTACAAGAAAATACGAATTTTCCTGGACATTAGACCTATCTAGAACTTATTTTCTACTCGGAAATTAGTTATTTCCAAAATTTAAAGAAAATCCTCGGTGCCGTTTTCGAGATCCGTGTGCAAATATATTTGTATATATATATATATATATATATATATATATACAAACCTTGCTCGTATTATAGTATTGGATATATGACAAGTTTTATCATTATCTGTCAATAAATATGAGAGTTATTTACTTATTCTCCATAATATTAACATAGGAAAGAGTATGCAGGTTTGCTGCTGTGAGGAACGCTGAAAATAGGTGTTTCTAGCGTAAAAATTTATATTTTGACCATTAATACCAAGTTTCATCATCATCTGTCCACAAATAAATGAGTTAACCTAATCTCTATATGATTAACATGGGAAAAGAGTATGCAGGTTAGCTGTCATGACAAACACATAAACTATGATTTTCAAGCATAAATGGACACGTCTCTACCAAATTTTGTCTGGATCGGACTATTTTTACGAGAGTTATCGTGTTCACAGACACATATATGTATACATATATACATTTATATATATATACAGTATATATGTATATATATATATAAATTTTAACGACTATTGTTTTTGGTCTCTGGGCACCTAAAGACATAAAAATAACATGGTCCCGGGCTTAAGTCTTGCCATGAGACCAACAGTAATAGCTTCTTTCCTATGGGAAATCCGCTAAAAAGAATAAGATCTGTATCAAATTTAAGACTGCTTCTTCTATTATAGAAAACCAGCTGCCCCCGCAATTTTCGTAACGCCCTACAGTAAATATGTGTTAACTTAAAGATAGCCATGTTTCGATGTAAAAAATCATCATCCGTGAATGATTTAGATATTCTGGTTCGCGGTATAGTTATGAGCTGTTTTCAAGTTATGAATGATATAAAAAACACGATTTTTTATATTTTTTTTAGCTAGATAATACAAATAGATCAATCAATATAAAATACTATGGCAGTTATTAACATTTACCATTTAATTAGACACGAAATAAAACATAGGTACATAAACCCCCAAAACTGTGAAGTATCAATGTGACAAGTAAAACTGTTAATTTTGTACAGTATTTATATCCTTAATTATTTTAAAAAGACGATTGATATGGAAGGCGTTGTATAGCAATTCACATTGCTAATGGAAAGTAAACCAACAGCTGTAACTTTAGAAACCAAATGTTTTTATTGTAGAAGGTTAACATAAGGTTAACACGGGGACTTTGACCCTCTGTAGGACAGAGCACTTGGAGAGTTTCGAAAAATCCTCTCTTAGTATGCATCTAGACCTAAAATAGAATCTATGCACCAAATTTGAAGTTCCAAAGCCTTCTTTCTAGTATTTGAGAAACTGTCAGTCAGTCAGTCAGTGAATCAGTTTTGGCTTTTTAGTATGGTTTGAAAATTATTAATTTATTGTGTACGTCAACATACCATTTTTGTTTACATAATAGACCCTACCAAAAACATTATTGTAATTTCAGCAGCAATTGATGTTTATGTATAAATGAAAGCGTGACATTCACGAGAGTGACGCAAACGAAATCTTGGAACAATTTTATTTTGAACATCTATAAAAACTTTACATGCAACTGGTCGGTATTACTGGAAGAGTCAAATAAGTGTTACAATATTAAACAACATATTTTACTACTTTATTCCAAATCACTACCTAGTGGCAGTTTTAAACATTGTTTGTAGATTTTGACGCTACCTTGAGCATATTCTAAAAAAGTCTCTTTAGACGCTGTACTTGTAGGAAGGACACTCAATTGCCTTTTTGTTTACGTTTTAGACCCTACTAAAACATTATTCTTATTTCAGCAGCAATTTATGTTAGGAAATAAAAGTGTGACATTTAAGGGAGTGACGCAAACGCAATACTTAGGCGAATGTTTATCGGTGTCAGCTGAGGTGGTATTTCGGTGGGATAGCTTTCGTGAAATACAGCGGCTGTAAACACAAAACCCTGATTCCTGGTCAATACTGTTAAATTATTCTTTTTGTCGTGTGGATCCCAGGGCATCCCAGCTAAATAAATTATTCTGGTCATGGTCCATCATGTATTTAAGCCAAATATGAATGAGGAATGAGTGTAAGATGATTGTGGTGCGAACTTGTAATCTTGTTACTGACTAAGGCTAACATGTTCCTTAGACATAACTGCATTTAATATCCCAACAGTCAATGGAATGCTATGAATGAAGGATATGCTATTGAGTTTAACGTGCCTTAGTTTAACGTGGAGTTTGTACCACAAACTGGAGCCTCTGACTTACGAACTGGTCTAATTTTTAGGATCGTATTTACGGATGGACTTGGAAGTATTCAATAGTGCGGACGTTAATCCATCGACCATCCCTCATAGCTATCCACACTTCGTAACCTTCAAGTAGCTGAATTACAGGACCCGACACCGTCCCAGTCACGGTGCAGTTTAATTTATTTGACCCAGTATATGAGTATGTTACATTTTTATTGTCATTATTAGTTTTATGGGCGTAATTAGCTTACTGTAATTCTACAGTGTACTTACTATATTAGTATATAAACTCTCATTCCTGATGCTCTGAATGTTTTAATGATACAAGTAATATATTACCAGCAGGGGTAGCTCAGGGGAACGGTCTAGCCCAGTAAGTCATGTTGATGGGGGAAACCAGCGGCCGGCAACTCCTGTCAGATCATGAGCGGTGACTAGTAGGGCTACGGTACCTCGCTGGCTTTAATTCAGATGAGACTAAAAATATTATTAAAGTTGTTAAATTTTTATAGTACGCTGTGTAAAGGTGAAAGTATAACAACCATTTCTTCATTTTCACATTATTGTGCTAAATATAAGCTAAAATGTTTCAAGCATTTTGAGACATCTTGTCTGACAACATACCTTATTTTTAGTTGGCAGAAATCGTTGTGGATATAATTTAAGTTTAAACAATTAACGCTTTTGGCAGGAGTAGGGTTTACAGAAGCTATTTTTTATCTTTAGGCAGGAACCGGTCTAAAACTGTGTTTACTCATATACTAATCTAATATGAGTAACTCCGCTGATAGGCCAATGAAATATGACTTCTGAGTTTATAACAGGACCAGTAAATTTGCTGACCTGCATATTCGTATGAGATGCAGCTTCCATTACTTGAATATAGACTAATGCTTAAATGCAATGGCGTAGGTAATCTTGGGAAATGATGCATTGGAGTTAATTTTGGCTTTAGTAGTGGAGTTTTGGTATTTGTGGAATTTCTCTGGCTTGGTTTCGATCTGTACTTTCAATTAAATTGCAAATTGAATAGAAATGTGATTAGAACAACTGCGTGTTGGCATATGAACATGGTCCATTCGTCGGTGCTGTTTAAAAGCGATTGAGTGTGGACCTGTTTCCGGTGCCGTTCACTGAATGTCGAGTGTGGACCAATGCCCAGCGCTGCATCATGGTTGTGTCCGGTAGCATGTGTCAGTTTCCGGTTGTATTACGCTGAGGTAGCCATACATAGCCGCATTACACGCATGACCGTAGCACGCCCTCACTTTCGCCGGAGACTATATTACGTCCGGCCAACTCCACGCTAACCCGTTAACCTAAACCATCAATGTGATTATAACCGCATTGTGATTATACAATAACCAAAATGTAAGCCATAAAATATATCTTATTTCAGTCAATCAACTCTTAACAGTGTCCATTAAACCCACAGAGAAAAGAGATAGACAATGATAACGTTTGATGTCCTCCAGTGGGTCTCTATGGTGCCTTTGGCACTCTAGATACAAATTCTAGTTAATAAAATAAGGACATATATTACTATATTATCTTTTTACATTTCTGAAATGGCAACTTATCCATTTAGGTATTTACCCAAGTATGAATGGGAAATGAGTTTAAGATGATTGTGGCACGAACTTTTAGTCTTGTTATTGATTAAGGCTGACCTGTTCGTTTAATAAGCGTCATGATTAATAATTGCTCAACCAATGACATCTAAGAAACCTAAATTTTAACATGGGATCTGAACCAGAATTTTGCCTTTAATTTACTAACTGGTCTAAATACGAGGATAATCTTTGCAGATAAACGTAGTATTCAATAGTGCGGACACGAGGAAATATCCATTGACCTTGGCTCATAACTATCAACAATTCGAGGCCTGCAAATAGCTGGATTACAGGACACTACAGGCCCAAGTCTCCATCGGAAACACTTTCTTAGCTGTAATCCATTGTGAATGGATTACAGCTAAACATTTAGGTTAATAGTTTATTATGAAAGCTTAATAAACTAAAGACATACAATAAACGATTGTTCACCAAAATTACAGGTCATATGCCTCTAAATTCTCGCCAAGAAAAACATGGCTAGTCCTGTACATAGGTTTCCCTCATGAATAAAGCTTTGCAAATTACATATTATTAAATATTTTTGTTTTAATAGTATTTTCTGTTCAATTGTATTCGTCTTATTTGATTTCTTATATTAAAGTATAATTGCAGTTAACTCAAATTTATCACATCTACATAAACATAGATAATGTACTTTAATTTTTTAATTAAATGCTTTAATTAAATTTAAGGTATTCTGCACCTCTCAACCTCTGAATAATGATTGTGTCTAACTAATAAAATTACTCAATAATAAAAGTTTTCTTCTATTGACTATTAAACACTTCTCGTGCACATAGTTTCATTAAAACTATCAGCAACAGTGAGTGACACTATTGAAAACTAAAAGTAATGTTTTTAGGACAACTATTGACTTTAAATTGGTAAAACTAATCGTAATTTGACACGGGTTCTAGTTTAGATTGATTGTTAAACCATTACTGCTTACTTTTGGATATTTTAAGAGATTTAAATCTCAGATCCTAAATTGTCAGTGTAATTTTGTTTTTGACAACTACTGCATTAAGAACCTATAGGCCTAAATTCGATGCCAAAACATGAACTTGGTTAACTTTTACGTATAATATCAATCAAATTTTATTCGTATAAAATACATCTTGTAATTGGGTATCTATAAGCAAGAATAAATCAACAAATTTAGTTTTTAACAAATTTAAAGTGTTTTAGCGTTGTTTAAACTGATTCGAGTATTGCGTTGTTAATTTTTATTACATATAAACACCGAGGTGCTATAAAATGAGGATAGTTACGGGTTTTAAATTTTTCCCCTTTTTCTTGTAAGGTACTATTCAGTGAACTTACTTAGAAAAATACATTAAACAATTTCCTTATTACATTTTACACGTAACCCGATAATAATAGTTCCGATGTTATAAAAGTTGTAAAAGTGTAAAAGTTAGTTATTACATTGGAGGGTTGGGTGAGTATCTCCCAATATCTTTCACCTTGTAAGAAAATGTGTGGAAATTTGTTTGATGAGTATTGTTTACAAAATAAATTTAAATGTGTGATAATCTAAATCGAGTTATGAAATCTTCGTTAGTTACGTTTAAGGGGTAAGTAAATGTCAGTTCTAAATACCAGAGCCAAATATTTGTTTTGACAAAGAAAAAAATGAGGTAGTTTTCGGTGTGCATTCATGTTTCTCTAAGTTATGACAGTGTTTTACTTTAGTCCAAGCAAATAAAGGGAAAAAAGCATAAATTTTAATAACCAATAACATTAGTTTTTTCTAACTAAATTAGATTCTACTTGATTTTGTTAATTCTAAATAACTTAAACAAAAATATAATGAAATATTTATTTTAAATGTCATAAAAAACTTTTTTGAGGATACCATGAATAAAATAACAACAATTTTGCATTAATAGTTATGCAGTAAAGAATAAGTTTAGCGTTCCGACAATTTAACTATTTGTTCTTTAATATTTAGGTGGTTTAAAACTAAGAACTGTTTATAAACGTTGCATAATCAAAAACAGTTATTTAGAATTTATGTGGATAGAAATTGTTATACCCAATGGAATAGAGTTACAAAAAAAGAAGTGAACACGATAATATGAACAAGTTTTATTAAAAAAATACAAAACATTAAATAACAATACAAGGAAAATGACACGAGGTGGAAAGACTTTGGTGTTGGTTAATTATGCAGTTAGTAGTGACCTCCGCCGTAGCCGCCTCCACCTCCGCCACCCCCATGACCACCATAGCCACCACCATGACCGCCGCCACCACCACCATGTCCGCCGTCACCACCATGGCCGTAGACCGCAGGGTGGACAGAGTGTCCGGTCTTCTTGACGACGGCGTTGAACCCGTTCTTGTGGTCGGCCGTGTAGTGGACCTCCCTGACTGTACCGTCCGGCTCGACCAGCTTGTAGTAGCCCTTCACGTCGTCGCCCTTCCTCGTCTCGTGCTGGCTCTTCACATCGTGGCTGTGTGGGTCGTGGACCTCGTACTCGAACGCGTAGTGAGCTGGTGCCTGCAGAATGGAACATTCTAAATTATAAACTAAAACTGTGAAATTTGTGTCAATGTGAAGAAAACATGCACGTCAGTAGTTAGGATAAACTTGTGGTTGGTTTTATCTTAAAACTTAACAATCCTGACATGGGTTAATAGTATGTTTTTCAGCCTGACGATGACAATAAGTGTATAAAATTACTGGAAAACGTGTTAAGGTAGACTTATAACGGAACATTATGATTACAACTTTTTAGAAATGGAATAGTAATAAAAAATTGTCCCGGCTGAGTGGATATAATACCCGCCTTCCAAACTGGAGGTAGCCATATCGACTCTCGTAAGGGTCAAATCTGGACACAGTTTCCATTTTATGGTTATGTTATTAATAAATTATGCTTCCTAACAATTAGGTAGTAACAAGACCGGGGTTTGGACCGTTCCCCATAAAAACTTTTTCAAACAAATTTCCGAAGGGCACAAAATGAAACAGCTTGAACCAGCTTTGGCTTTTCAGCGTTTTAATGAAACGCTTTATTGTTATTTAATTTATAATACTTACAAAGTAGTCGTAGTCTCCATGGCCTCCGCCGCCTCCATATCCACCTCCACCTCCATGTCCGCCGCCTCCGTAACCACCTCCACCTCCATGTCCACCACCTCCTCCTCCGTAGTGGCTGCCTCCGCCGCCTCCGTGGCCAAGGTAACCAGCGGACACCAGGCTAGTGGCTGTCAGCAGTAGTAATGAGATCTGTAAAAGACAATCCGTTTGTCACTATACACGTAATGCGTTTTAAAATTGATTTCACCCAGTGTGAATGTTGTTATTGTTATCTAGTTTGTTCCTTGGTTCTCTGTATTGGCCCACCCCTAACCAATATTATCCCTTGTAAGGAACATTGGACTGGTTTTTGTAAAGAGAAAAATACATTTGAGTGGAATCTTCGAGAGGAAAGAACTGAAATGTGAACGCCTTTCGACTTGACGTTTTTACTGTTCTAGGAATGGAAACTTGTGTAGCTTAGAATGTGCTTACGTTTATTGGTTTAAGTGGAATAC
The DNA here is from genome assembly GCA_023375725.1 of Nephotettix cincticeps. Lineage (NCBI taxonomy): Eukaryota > Metazoa > Arthropoda > Insecta > Hemiptera > Cicadellidae > Nephotettix > Nephotettix cincticeps. The sequence goes on along the minus strand of CM041791.1, from coordinate 126,939,239 downwards.
CTCTCAGTCTTGGTTGCAATTAAGGAGACATCGATGTTGATGACGTTCTGTATTAATGACCCAATCCCTAATCTACCCGATTGAAAGTTTTTCTTTAATAGCGAAGCCATTATCCACCCTTCGTCAAATTCTCACTATCATCTTTGTAAGAAATTTTAACATCAAAGCGTCTCAGTCAAAATATTTATCTGTTTGATTGATGCTTTCCAGTTTCTTTATTGAATATCAGCAATTAGTTAACTGAATTGTTTAAATGTAATCCAGTATAAATCTGTGTCTCTATCATTATAAAATATTTTATGTTTATTATATACAAACATTTTTAAATATTAAATCACATACTAGATTGGTTTATATTTGAAAATATACTTTTAACTAAGTGACTTTTCACGTAATAGTTAAAATTTATGGAATCACAAATCATTAAATGTTTTAGTTAGTCTATATTTCCTGACCCTGAATATTATGAGTTTTTAACAATGCCATTTGCTTCGTAGTTACTTTCTTAATGTTACATTCAAAGTTATTTTAACTACGAGAACTACCATCGTCAATCAAACAAATCAGGAAGGAGTGTAAGAATAGAGCCAAACGACTGTCGACTGTGTAAGTGTGGTGAAGCCATACTCCTCTAGGTCTATTATGCCGTATCCGCGTCGTACTGTTCTTTCGTCGGCACGTTATGTGTTTCTGAGTTTCTGTGGTAGCGACAAAGTGACATTTACCTGTCTTTTATGACGATAATCAACATCCTCTGTGTTTTCCCCATTTACGGGTTTGTCACCGTAAAATATTTACTGGCCCATAAATACTCCGGTCACCACTCGGCGACTCGCGCGTCGGAAACGTGATCGGTGCAAAGGACGTGACTGGTTTGTTGATCCTCCTCCTGGTCCATCCTGATCCTTTTTCCTTGTATGCCTAATGTATTCAATATGCGATTAACACTTTAATATTTCCTCCATTTATTATCGTAATTCACATCAGGGATGGAACACGTACAGAACGGTACATAATAAGAGAGAACAACTAAACATAATAGAGAGAAATTAATACGCGAGGATTGAATGGGTTGTTCAATTGACAATTTAATCATTTAATCATCGGGGACAGCTGTTATTGAAACTTCCCAGAACTAAGGAAAACTCAGATGGAATTAAACTTGAGCTGATACTCGTGTAACACTGGTAATGCAATTTATTATGTTCTACGAAAGGAAATGCGCATAGGTAGATACATAATGACTATCAAAAGACTATAATTAGGGAAGTATTTTTTATTTAAAAAATTTTCATGAAGATGCATTACAATATTTTTAATTTAGTATATTATGTTAAGATTGCTGAAACATGCTCAATTTAAATGTTTTTGCTCTTGACAGACATTAGCTTAGTCTTTGAAAATCATAAAATCACAATAGTATTTACTTCCTCAATTAAATTTTTCAACTACTCTAAACAACTCTCGTCATAACCATATGGCGTCACTTCCGTTACACTTCTTACGTCACGCAAATTGCTAACACATCCCCTCCGCCAGAACAGATATGGCACGACATATCCGTGGCAAGTATTTTATACCGGGATCATCTCCGTTCCACTATGTTCTTACTCTTAATGGAGTACTGACATCTTCTTTGATGAACAGTACTTGATTTTCAAAGAGTGTTCTAAGCTTGGAACGGAACGTGTACTCAAAGCTACGAGTTTTGCCCGGGCCAACGCCAACATCGCACATATTTGTTCCCGTTGCGACAGTTCCCGCTCCAGTTCCCCGGGTAACCGCTGGACAGTGGACACTGGACAACGTTAATCCGTTACCAACACGAGACGGTTACTCAACAACGCTACACATTTGACCTTCAGTGTTACTACACACTACACGCTACACGCCAGGCCAAACCTCCGTATACAGAAAAGAGTAAATTTCCCTTTTGTAAATTCTACAGGTTGTGTTTTAGAATTTAGAATAATAAGTGTGTTTTCAACCAATTTAAACACCCTTAATGAGAAGTTGCGAATAAGTTATGTATCAAAATGGGTGTGAGAATCCAGGTCAGTCATTACGATACCTATTACATACTAAACGATATGGTTCCAGAGTAAACTGCGGTTACTTTACACGACGTCTCTCCATTAACTATTTTAGTTTACTTGTTAGCTTCATAGGCAAAATATAAATTATTCTTTAATAATGATCCTAATCACCTTCTGATTTAAAAGAAAATTATACATATGTGAATGTAGCAGTGCTGAAATACTAAAGGAAAGTAGATTTTGGATTCTTGAAATGTACATCCATTGTTAACAAGCACAATGGATTGTAGATGTTCTAAGCACAATTACTCTGGGACTATTGTTACGAGCGTAGGAAATCAATTTAAATATAAACATATTCTGTGTGAAATTAATCCAGTTTATTCCAGTCACTGATTGGTACCCCTGTATCAGAGAATATTAAACACATTTTTAAATTGAAAGTGACTTTGAATAGAAGAATACTTTGACAGAAATTAGATACTTTGATATGAATAGACTGTGTTTAAAGTAGGAAATATTTGATAATGTAATTCGGACCTTTTTACGATACAATTTTAACGATAGACTAAGCGATAGATTACTGAGTACCATACGTGTGTATATTTTATTAGTATGAATAAAAAATGCATATAAACAGATTATCCATGTAACAGAATCAACGTATAAGGGTGATGGAATGATAGTTCCCGAGACGCAATCACAGAATCAACAAGGGCTTTCTTAGATTGCTCATTATATACCTTAGATAATAAATAAAATTAAACTACTTAGTTTTGACGTCTTAATAACTGTACCATGGCGTGGTTAATAGGGAAATCTATCTCCCCAAATTATACCAACATGTATGTATTCACCTAATAGAATATTATTCTATTTTTCTCTATCGATGGAAACAATGCTCAGTTCCTGGATAAATATTTAGATTCAAACCAATTTAGAGTGTAAGTTGGTCAAGAAATTTAAACCTTTTTGTATTAGAAATGTAAGGCACCTCTGATGTATTTATTTGGTTATTAGATTCATTTATTTCATTTACATACTACAGGTTTAAATGTTTTATAAAGAGTAGGAGGTAGATCAGTAGTAAATGAATTGGTTTTTTAATTGCTTGCGTCAATGATAGATTTCTAGAGTAATTTGTTTCCTGAAAAGCTTAATGTCAAGAGATTGCTCTGCTTAATTCTAAATGGAGATAATTTAATAATGTTACAACAGGGAAATTTTCATTTGGCGATATATTTAGGGAAATGACGAAACAATCTTTTCATATTGGACTTATTAGAGTGGCCAAACTTTTGTAATCCAACCGACTTTTATACCCATGAGTGCTCTTGAGTGACATGACATTTCAACGAGTCTGTTTGTGAGAGTGGCTTTTAGGAATATTTTCCACATATTAATTTCTACAAATATTGCCGATTATTTTCCATTGATAGGTAGGTTTATTATGTATTAATTAGTTGGCTTACATAATTACACAATACATACATATATAAAAAGACAATCATATATCGCATTTTTATCAAATTACGCTTAAAACATACATTTAAAAAGTTTTGAAACTGAACATCCCAGTACTAGTAAACATTATGTATACACACATTAGTACGTAGTTGTTATGTTTAACCAATCAGGAATCAAGAAAGAACTGCTACAACGTAAGTACCATAACAGCTGATTTGTCTAAAGCAATAATAATGGTTGAAAACTAATAATGCTAGCTCAGGTAATAATTTATGTTTTATGAGTTTGTTTTATTTTATTTGCAGTGTGACAAAACATATAGTTTAGCAGCCTTGGCTTACTCTCGGGTTAGACTTTTTTCGTATCAAAAACGCCCGTTTTTGGTTCAGTTGATGAAATTTTCTATTTCTTTATTTCAATAATAGTAATTTTTTGTAATTGCCGTATATTACAATGACAGTTTATTCTAACAGAGATACCGATGGAGCATACTCTGAATTAGTGGTTTTCTTCATATTTTTAATATATTTTTATATACAGATTTAACCCTTGTTTTTTACAATTTCCATTTGTTTGATGAAAATCACAATCAAAATAAATTAGTAAAATGACCGTTTATAGATCTGGAGTCTACTTCCTTATTATTACATTTTAGTGATATTTTTTACAGTTGTTAAAACTGCGAAGGATTACGTGATCGGATGACAGGTTCACGTCATTAATAACCTGGACAGTTACAAATTACTTCTTGTGACTACCTGCTGATAATTATATTGCTTGTCGAAGGTTCGGCTTTCTTTTAAAGTAAAATGTTTTAAAATGTGTAAAATAGTTTTTACAAAAACTAAAAGCTAGGATTTTTTTAAAGTTTAAAAAATGTCTTGAAAACACATAAAAATATACATCTCCCAGAAAGCTACAAACCTTAGTTGGATATTAAACCAGTAATGGAAAATAAGCTATTTTCATTCGACTTCAGAGAATCCATTCACAACACCAGCTTTGTTCATGTTGTTGAGATATAAATAGGTAACAAAAAAGGATGTATGCTACGTAATGCTTTATAACAATGGAATGTATCAGTATCTCCATCCTTGATCTCAAATTATTGTTTGTAAAAGTAGATGCGCTTCAAAATGGAGTTTTATCTCTGGTAAAATTTTGAGAGTTTCAAGGCATTACTCTACATAATTTAGAGTTGTTTAAATTATTTGAGAAGAAAACTGAAATATGATCCTATTTACTTGAATATAATCATTTTATGTTTATATTGACGCTAGGTTGAGGGGTTTTAATTTTTAAAAATATGATTATATTCTTTCTAGTATTTTCTTAATGTTTTACTATTACTTTTTTGGAGGTTTCGCCGTCTCGTACTTTATTTATGAGTCAATGGTAAAATAAATTATAAATCAGAATGATGGTCATAACACGATTTGAAGAAATTATGATAATCTGAGTCTTTAAGCTTTACAGTTTGAAAAAAATGTATAATATGAAAGTCTTCGTAGTATTTTATTCAACAATTACTCTATGTGGACTATAAAACACCCCCGTCGCAGTAGACGTACGTACTCAGCGAATTTCCAAATCAATAATATAATAATATATGACAAGTTTTATCAACAACTATCGATAAATATGAGAGTTGGTTATTTGCCTATTCTCCATTAAATTAACATGGGAAAGAGTATGCAGGTTAGCTGCCATGATAAACACAGAAACTATGGTTTTTAAGCATAAATGGACGGATTTTAACCACATGAAGCTAAATATCAAGTTTCATACAAAATATATATTGATAAAAATGAAGTAATAATTTTTCCTTATAAGATTATAAGATTATTTATCCTTATAAGTGTTATAAGATTAATACTGAAGTCCCAAAATACAACGTACTGCGTTAATTGTGTTTTGAAAATTCTTTAATATCTCGATAACCATTGGGGGTAGAGCAAAACTTAAATAACTAAATTGTGTAGTATTTGAATAAACATATGAATGCCTTAGTTAAAGGTTTTTTTTAAATATATCGAAATGTTTTCACACTAAATAGTGATTGAATATTTGACCTATGTAATTATCAAAATATGTTTCACCCTTCAAGAAATTTAATAATATTAAAAGTTTAAATTATAAGTCTTTAAGCATTAATATGTATTTGTAAGCATATAATATGTAATCGTTCTATAAATGTTTTACATTATATTTTTGTAATATATAATTAAATAATATATAGTTAAATAATTCCATTTAAATTTAACAAGGAAAAATCTTTATTCAATATTTGATTTTCTTGGGTACACGAAAAGCTCTTAATGTTTTAAACATTGTTCAGTGAGGTTAGAAGAAGATAAATTTACACAATGAAATATTCGATATTGGAAATTAAAAGTGTAGGCCACAAGAAACCCCACGCCTACTGAGGCGGTTCGCTGTTGTCAATTTTTCTTTTATCAGGAATTCAAACATTTTGAGAAATATCAGGCAAGTTTTTTTAATAATTTTTTTTTGTGAGACGCTTTTACCCCTTCAAACCCGTAAGACTGTTTTGATGCATCATTCTATACCTAATATAACATATTGAATATAATAACTTAAATTTCATAATATATAATTTTTATTATGATAACTTTTTATAAATCTTTCTTCCCCTATTCATGGTGTATTATGGAAAATATTTGTCTCTTCAAAATTCTTGAGATTTGAGCCGAGAGTGTATCTCAATCCAATATAAGGATCTCTCAATCCAAACTGGTTTTTGGATTAACGTCTGCCAGTTTAACGACCCCAAAACAGCACTGACTGTCCGGTTTTTGGGTATTGTGAAAGGTGGGGTAAAGTTTAATTTGAGTAACAACCCGACCTGTTAATTTCCTTTTTTAGTTTTGTTTTTGAACCCCTAAAACCCCTTAAAAACGTAAACAATTCAAAATCTTATAAACTGCTCGAGCGGTACTGATTAAAATTTCATGGCTAAGTAATATGACATTACCATCGTGTCTGTAAAAATATGATTGAAAAATATGCACGCTTAAATGTCCTAAATTATATATATATATTTAATTTTTTTTAACTGTTATTATGAATTATTAGTCTACGACTAAATGGTCCAGGTAAAAATTAAAGACCTGTGCGATTTTAACGCAGTATGTTGTCTAAGCTCTCCAAATGATGCTTACGAAGATCGCTAGAACACTTCTTTACTTCTCAACTTTATTGAGCCTTGGTATGAAGCGTCAAGTCATATTACCTAATAACGCAACAAGTGTATTATTACCTCGGGGGAGGATCCCCCAAAATTGTTCTTTTTTTGTAGGAAAAGGGGTTTTGAAAAATATTTTATGACAATTTTTGGAATTTGCTAAAAATATAACTTTTGTATATATTAAAATAATAATGCGATATTTTTTATTACAGTTAGTATTATATAAGTAGTTAGATGTTACTTGGTTAGTTTATGTCAGTTCAATAACTATTTATTTATTTTTAAAAACTGTTGTTTTACTGTGGTAAAAAAATATAATTTTTATTCATACGGTAATAGCTTTTTGGAAGATCCATGTATTTATTTTTTGAAGTAATAAGTCATTTCAAGTTACTCTTATAAAGTTTTTTCAATATTCTATTGCTCAATTCAACGGTATCTAAGTGCTACCACTTAGGGTAGTTTCGGTTGTAATTGAGTCAGTGTATATTTTTTACGAAAACAATTAGTAAAAGTTAATAGTCACACGAATGCATTACTGTTAGTATGTTACCTACGGTGAAAAACTAACTTTTGAATTTCTGCCTGAAAATTGTTTGTATATTCGTATACTACGTATGAAGTAAGAACTCTGGATGGTGCAAAACCAAACCACTTACCTTGAGGACAGCCATGGTAGTCAATGACTAAGCAAGGCAGAACGCTTATATACAATGTCCAAGCTAGAAAGTGCACTTGCATAAGACTCCCACAAATAATGCCCGTTTACGCGGCACGTCGACCAAGTAATCTGTCGCGGCTCCTTTCAAAGACCAGCCAGTTCGAGAATTGAATGTTTACACTGTCAAATCGTAGAAATAAGTGCTGGATTACTCTAGTGCTCTGAACGAAACATTAAAACACGTCAACACCTCTTCCAAATAAAAAAATTGACTAAATTTATTATAAGACAAAATGCGTGTGTATTTTTACTTGAAAATATAAAATACGATATAAATCAGGACCATCTGACGATAGAATAAGAGATGGACGATCAGTGTTGTCTCAGGAGTTGTACATAGACAGACGGACAGATATAAATTATTCCGGAACCCACTTTTTTGGATTCAGGGAGCCTAAAAACTTTACCCACTGTCGACTGAAAGTCGAACATTTTGACATATACAATACTTTATCTATATACTATGTATAAGAGAGATAGTCACAAACTGTATCGGTGAACTTAAACATGGTTTTTAAAGGTTTTAGAGATAAACTACCCTTAAAAATATAAATTTAAAACAATAGTCTAGAGATATGGTCAAAATCCACCCGTGACAAATATTTAATAAAAATCGATCATTGTGGACACTTAGTCTGTAAACAGATAGTCAGTACATACACATACCTTTAGAAAGACAGACATCAGTCCAAAATCCACTTTTTGACATGGATATGTCTTAGCTCTGGAGGGAGGGTGTTAGCAATTTGCACGACTAAAATTCTAAGCAGTGGCGTCATTCGGTTAGTGACGTCATAGCTTGGATATGAGAATGGTGGTTTAGATAAACTGAAAACATTCCCTTTAGTCATATCCATGATCTAACCTATTTCCCATAGGGAAGTATTTGAATCCAAAATCCAGTATAAATTGTTGGATTGGTTAGGGGTAACATGCCGGGTCGATTACGGACAGAGTCGTAACACAAGTACACCTGTACTAGAGCTACGGTGTTAATTAACTGTATACTGTATTTTAAAAATGCTCGACATTAAGTAGTAGCTAACATGAAACCGTTTAAGCCTTACCCTATCACTGTTATAAATCCCATGTGCATAGAAAACCAACAAAACAACTTTCTTTGGTTTTGATTAGGTTCTACAACCTTCAAGTTTATTCATTATGCACTGTTTATTCATTCACCGCACCGAGAGTTTCTTACGATAGAAACCTTTTCGCCCAGTCACTCCATAAGTTATTTCATAAAGCAAACAGTGTACCAATTTTCTAGAAACTAATTGGTTTCTTTAGGATATCTCAGGTAATATTTGTCACTAACCACGTGTTTTTTTCTAATCAAATGTTTATTTATTTTAAATTAATTGAATATTTTAATCTAAAATTCCGCCCTATACCTTCGCAACACTTTCGTAAACCTAAAAGGTTTGTCTGGGATCTCGATGACATGAGATCTAAATATACTCAAAGCTTACTTATTTCCTTACCTTTTAATCATATTATTCCTTACTTATTATTGTTACCTTACTTATTATATATGCACCCATTTGTATTTACTTTAACACTGTTTACTCTCAGTATGAATCTGTTAATTTGAAAACACTTATTTTAACCCACATTAACATAAAGAGGCTGGTCCATTTCAGTCACGATATTGTAAAACAAGGTTCCGTAAAATCCTATGCTTTTAATTAATTAATTATTCATCAACTTATTATAATATGATACGTCATGATATTTTATATAGAATACTGCAAAATACTCATTTGTAATTTATGAAAGTGTAATTAGTTTTCTTATAGTATTAACTCAATTCTTCGATGTTAATTGAAATACCAATATGATATATCAACAAACCTCTATCAAATTCCCATCAACACACAATAATGAAATTATTAAATCAATCCAAAATAAAAGTATTCGAAACTTCTGCAATTCTCGCTTTTCCTGTCTCTGCCATGTGATTTTGAAGTACCGAAGAAGATTTTTTCCATGAGAGAAGACCGCCGCCTTAACTACGATGCAATAGGAAAGACCCCGTACTAATTATGCAGAACTAATTATATCATGGAATAGACTCCGTTTGTATTTCATAAATTTAACTTTTTTGACATGGATATGTCTTAGCTTTGGGGGGGAGTGTTAGTGATTTTTAAGATGGAAAACATGTAACAGGTTTCCATAGAAACTACCAGGGCTATTCTATTGAATTTTTAATATAAAAGAATAAGAACAGCTTTTTATATTAACTTAAAACATTCCTTTTAGAATATTCATGATCTAACCTATTTCCCACAGGGAAGTAAATAAATTATTATTTTAGTAATAATTATTTTAGTATTATTTTAGTAGTAGTTATTAATAGTAAATTATTATTTTAGTAGTAAATTTTAGTATTTTAGTAATTATTTTAGTAACTCCACGACACTACTAATCTCATAATGCATTACCATCCATAATGCACTGATGCCTTTGTTCATCAGACTAATAACTGGTAATTCTGAGTATCTAATCAACAATTCTCTAGTAACAAAGCAACAAGTCATCTAATCTATTACACAAGTGTAATAGATAGCCTATATTACTTGTATAATGGCAGTTTTGTACCGGCCTAATACGCAAATCCAAAGTAGTATCTAATTTATAGGAGTGACACTAGGACGCTTAATCGGCTTCAACGGGCACAAAGAATTCAATTTATTTTTGGTCTGAGGCGTTCCGACCATGTTTCACCGTATTCTAATATTCTTCCAGTTAAAAGTATTAAAGTATTAAAGTATTTTCATTAATGAGGCTTAAAGAGCTTCGAGAATTTCATATTCTTCGTCTGTTGCACTTCATAATCAATAATAACGTAAGTTCTTATCTTTCCAATAATTTCACTTTCATTTCTGATATAAATACTTGCAACACTCGCAGGGGCTCTCGAATTCTTTCAATTCCAATTCATCGAACAACCCTTTATACCAATTCTTTCACTGTCACTGCTTCTAGATACTGGAACCAACTTCCTGATATTCTTAAAAAAAGGGCAACCGTGCTCGGTTCGGGGCGGAGGTGAGCGTCATATTTTAGGACGGGCTAGTGACGGGTGATGTGTGTCATTGTCGGGGCAGGAGCTGGGGCGACAGCGATTGAGAGAGTGGAGCGTGTTTGTCTGATCTAGGTTTCTTTGTTAAAAAAAACAAAGATTGTTTATTTTGTAATTTATTGTATGCTATGTTATTATTTGCGACTTAAGATTTTTATCTTAGTTAATGTAAATTTTGTTTATTAGAGGTTAAGTGGTAGAGAGGACTTGTTAGTTCTAACTTCGCCTCTCAATAAAGATGCTATAGGAGTACAGTATTTCAAAAGAAGAGACACTTATAGTCGGGGAATATCCAGTCCACAGGCGTTCGGTCCAATGTCTCCCTACTTTTGTCTGATGGGGGAAAGGTCCGTGGACAGCGCTCTGTGGAGTTAAGTTGGGTTGGTTATTGATACTCTAAATAGGTCGGAGGGGTTTCTATCCCCTTCAATCAATTAATTCCCCCACCAAGGCACGGGTAATCGATGACCATTAGTCAAAAATGATACAAAGTTCTTTTTATTTATCTACTCTACCTAAGAGAGCATGACAGATTAACGTAAAACACGATGAATCGAACGCACTGTGTACCACTCGCATATATTCCCCTCTTATGGCAAAGATGGAGATATGGGATATATACATGCTGATTGTAATAATTAAGTTTATGAAGATAAAATCGCAAACCAGCTGTGTTTGGAATGTCAAACGGCAAAGTCCGCGGCCGCGTGGCATTTGGCGGGTGGCGCCTCCTCCCCCGCCACCCCTCGGGCACCCCTCAGCGACACCCCCAGCGGCACGCCAGACTGTTGCTGCTCGGGCAGCATCATGACGTCCCATGGATCCGTTGCCTAACAGGTTAGTTTCACTCGTCACTTTAACTTAATTTATTTCTGAAATCGATTTCGTCACTTAAAACCAGTTATTCTTTTGGCTAACTATATTTTTTCATCGAAAAGGTAAAGATGACTTTTAGTTACCACGTGTGTTCGTTTTCACATGGTATTGATAAGTCTAACGTATAACTAGACGAAAGATTTTTTACAAAGGGAGTTTTTTTATTTGCTGTTAAAAACCATTTGTTATTTGTATAGCAATCGTTTTTATATTCGTAACAGTTTAAATATAACCTCACATACTTGTTGATGTTAAGTTAGTAAGTTACTATTCATTCTTAATTGCTGACCTAGTAATTATTCCTACCAAATAATTGTCTGAAATAGCATATTTCCTGTCATTCGGCTAGTGACGTCATAGCTTGGATATAAGGACGCCGGTTTAGATGAACTGAAAATATTCCCTTTAGTCATATCCATGATCTAACCTATTATCTAACCTATTGTGATTGGTATCTTGTTTAATATAGCCTATAGTCTACTATTAACAATTGCAGGGATGCGGAGAATCCATAATAGATAATGTAGGACTTAAATTTAAGTATTGTTAACTCTATTGTACTTTCAATGGACCTAAAACGTATTTTACTAAGAGATTATCTGTTTAGATACTGTGTGTCATTTAATTAATTTTATATGTAAACTTAGATTGCTAATTAAACCTACATTTAATATTATGTTTTCTCTTGTTTAGTTTTATTAAGTCAGTTGTTCAACTAGCATATTAACTTTAATATCAACATATGCTTATTTAATATATTTAATTGTACAATATTTATAATTTATTTTTTTAATTTTAAGTGAAAAATTACAAAAATACTGAGTAACTTATAGTACAATTAAAACGTTTGTTAATGCTAATCAAAGCTAATCAAAAAGTACTAAATACGTTTAAAATAAATTATCATAATAATTAATTATTATTATTCAATATTTGACAACGACTGTATTTATATTGTACGAAAGAGCATGGAAACAAACTAGAGTATTCGTTTTTGACATAAATATGTCATAGCTCTGGGGGGAGGAGGGGTTGTTGGTGATTTTTAAGATGGAAAATATGTAACAGATTTCCATAAAAACAACCAGAGCTACTGTATTGAATTTTTAACTCAAAAGGATAAAAACAGCTGTTTAGATGAACTGAAAACATTGCGTTTAGATGTATCCGTGATCTAACCTATTTCCCACAAGGAAGTAAATACAAGCATTTTTATTTTATATTTGTTCTATTGTTTGGGGTAGCTGTATCATTATAACATTTTTGGTATTGATTATCGTTGGATAATCAAGAAGTATGCCATTTAACTAGGAATCTTCTAGTGTAGCAACAATGCCAGCTACACTTTGTGTGACGGACACATTCATAACGCACCGATATTCGACAGCACCGATTATTTTGGTTCAAAAAGGATAAAAAAATTTTTATAATATTTCCATTACAGGGAAAACCCAAAACAAGTTTTTGTGAAATAAAGAGACCGAGGTTCACCTCACATAGACTAGGAGCTAAAACAATTTTGAATGTTTACGTGTTATGGCTTAGGACATATTCAGTCGTAAGACTAAAAAACGTTTTTCTTACTTCAGAACAACTAGAGAGACATTTGCATTAGGAAGGGGTTTGAATGTGTCTTCAGCCCTCTAGCTATACAAATGAGAGGCTCGATTATACAGATCTGATGGTTTGTAAAGATTATAACAGCCTAGAACACATTACATCGACATATCTTTACTTCACATATTTACTCGTATACGTAAAACCCCTACATTTTTTCTTTCAAGATATATATGTATCACCGTTTTTATGAGTAAATTGCAATTGGCTGAAAAATTGTTTGCGGTTAATTTATTACAAATATGAAATTACTATACCTAAACAGCCTTAAAACTTCCAGGGACGATATTTAGAATACATGTGGTGTTCAGAATGTATTTTCATTTAGAAGATTTCATTAGTATCCTAGCAGTAAGCCTGTCCTTTGTACGGGTTGTAGGATTCATTTTAAAGAAGAAAGATCATCATACCAAAATGTAAACCTGAAATCCTAAACAAATCAATACAAAGAATATAATGCGATACCCAACTTTATTATTTAGCATTACCTTACAATTAAATAGATTAGAACATTTATACCATTATTATAATTATTTATACGTTAAAATAACTATTTAATGTCGTATAATTTCGAAATGGGTTTAAAATCAATGACCAATATAAAATAACTAACATTGATTTGATAGCTGTTTGTTTTTAGCTAATTATTACCAGTAGGTTATTCATTGAAAACTGAATCAAAATACGACCAATATCACGTAATGTAGAGAATGTTCCCTTCTCTGGAATCTAGAGAATGTATGAAACAAGTTTCATTGTTATCAGCTATCCCGTTTTTTCGGAGAAGACGGCGTAAAATGCCTCCTGGAACGTCATAGACACAAAGTGAGATAAGACTTGTTTAGGCTTCTCTAACATACGAAACGTAAAAATAACTAAAAAATGTATAATTCTGAACAATGTACAGACAAAATTCTAATTTTATTCATATAGATGAATAAAAGTATTAATAAATAATCTTTAATATAAAATGGAGTGAGTGTAAAGTAGCCTAGATCCAATGAAGTAGCTAGCTATTCAAATAGTTTTTTACAGTGTTAAAGTAAAATTATGCTTTTAGTACACTGAACATTTCTTTGAAACTTGTATTTTTTGAAATACCAACCGATACTAATTGTAAAAACATCCCACTCTATAGTTATTCCTTAATTAAAGTCATAATAAATGCCTTGATTATTTAAGTTAGTTAATATTAGATTTTACTTTGTACTTGTTCATATGAAAATAAACATTGAAGATAAATATGAATACTTCTTTATAGTTTATGAAAGGTATAGGAACAGAATGTTTATGACTCATACTTCTCGGTGTAGGATTTGAAACTCAAGAATTGTTACTGCGTTCGCTTGGTTGGAATTTTTTGATACTTAAAATAAAAATGTGTCCAGCTTTTGTTTGTAAAAGAATGTTCAAAAATTAACTTTTTCCATTTAATTATTATATTTACGAACTAATTATCAATGTAAACTGTTTTAACTTTGTTGTTAACTTGTTAATTAATTATTGACGGTGAAAAGTGATAATAATTAAAAAATCATATTTCTCTTTAAACTTCTGTATTCGCAGAGATAGCTTTAGTGAATAATTTAGTCAGTGAGGCAATTAAAACTTTATGTGTGAAACTTAGTTTAAATTATTTATAATTCAAAACATGATTCTTTGAAACTTATTAAACTCATTTTACTAAGTTAGATGCGGTATCTTGTTAACATAATTAAAATACATTGTTAACATAATTTTTCGCAGATATAATTTATTCAGACTCCAAATATGAGGATGCAACTAAAATAAACGGTATTAATAAACTGACTTATACTTTTTCCCTCTAAGGTACTAAAAAGTGCTTGCATTTCATATAGGTCTCGTTATAATATTCATAAACTCTTATATGTATTGTTTTTTAAACGCTCATCAAATTTCTTTCCCATACCCTCTTGGGGGTACTACTGGGTTTTTAAGAATTTGGGGGAGAAGCTCACCCCCTCTCCATTAAGGTGATTTAAATATTTGTTGTGCATTTTATTTGGTGATGTTATCGTAAGCTGTTTACAAAGGTTCATGGTTAATAAATAAGTGACTCAGTAAATTGATATTTTAATGTTCTCCATGAGAATAACATAAGCAATCTCAGAAAACTTTCTGTGTTTACCATGTAGCATAAATTTAGCCTCTCTCTCGATCCATTGGTCGTAGACTGATAATTAAAAATGCCTATAGGTTAAGTTTTTCTCGAGTGGGTTTCAATGACAAAAGTCAAATTATTTTATAAACTTATTGTTTTACCGGATAAATTTGTAGATATGTGAGTGGTGATATATTACGAGTATTTGGAACCTTAAACACTATAAACCATGATATCTTGATCAAAATCGTTAGAGCTTTGTTTGAGAAATTTTAATTTATCGTGCTTTTCAGAATTTTTATGGAGAAAATTCCCTTAACATTCAGCAAAATTAAATAAAACACCTTGGGATAAATTGAAACAAACACAAACACACACAGAAACATTTTCACGTAGATAATATAAAGAAACCAAAAGGTATGTTGCCATATTTGTTAACACAGCGGTCGAGTACAAATGCCAACATATTTTTAGATGTAGTTAAATTAAGGCTTGTATAAAAAATTTTAAATGTTAGCTTACCGCAACACTCCATAAAAATGTCAATTAACTGAAATGTTCAACCACCAATGAAGAATCAAATGCAAGACGCTTCCTAATTGTATAATCCCAACAGCAGGTTCAATAACTGCATTACATAGTGAATAGTGTGATTGATTAATCTTTGAATCAAACACGATCCCATACAAGTTTGAAGATAATTTGGTTGGCTTGTGCAGTCATTGTCACGTTTGGTTGGCATTGTTTCACGAGGAAGCCCATCGGGATAACTTATCAACATGAAGCCTGCCCCAACAAAGTGCCCAAGTTGAGTGTCGTGTTGTCAAAGACGCCTGCCTCAGCAATCACTGGGTCTCCGATTACTTTGTGATAATTATAAATGCTCTGGAACTTTACTTTCCGACAAGATCTGGTTTACGAGGTTCCGATTTCCATTAATTATAGAAATAAACATTTTCAAAGAACATGTGCCAACATTAGGAAACTAACTTCTTCAAGAGATTGCAGCACCCCCGCCATTTTGGACTTTTTTTAATACTAAGAGCAATTGTAAACTCTAAAACATATGCCACAATCCTCAAAGAGGAATTTGAAAATTTAATCAACTTTTTATCAGTTCTTAATATTGTAATCATAAATGTACTAGTAGGCAATTTATGTAATTAAAACTTTAATAAATCTTTATAGAATGTGTCCTTAATATTTTTTGTAAATCCGATTATTAGGAAAAGTATATAATGTATTCACGTATTAGTATTTGAAAAAGATAAATTATAATCAAATAGATCACTAGGAGTTACAATCCCCTTTCTAATGACACAAAGTACAAGGTGTTTGGAATGTCTCAATGATTGTTTTAATGGGAAACTAGTAAAAGAAAGTGCAGGTATCGCAGACTTCAGGTCATAATTAGATACTTACATTTATTTATTAAGTAGTTACGTAACTGATTGAGTTAAAATTACTCATACATTATACACCAAGTAATAATCTCATTTTATTGATTTATTTGAAAAATGTTCCAAGTATATTCTAAAGTCAATTCAAGATATTCTTCACTGCGTCTTAGAGAGGTAAAGTTTAGAACGTGATAAAAACAGCTCACAATGTTAATGACTTTAGTTGTGTTAAATAATATTAACCTTTTTACGTTAGTATAGTGAAACTTAGATTTTATCTATCGGGTATTGCAAAAAAATTAATTCAAAATAATCTGTGTATTCATGATTTCGACTTATTACCTTTATAAATAATTGATATTTTGGAGATTTGATAATCAATTAACAAATTATGCTTGCTAATAACGATACACTTTGTATCGTGTTTTTCCCAACATCCATTATGTGTTATGTAGTTGAATCGTAACTAAATACTATCCATTTTAGCTTCAAAAAGTATTTGTTTTATTTATCCTAATTTTAATTGAATATTGTAATTTTTATCCTAACAATATTTCTTTAAATTATTAAAAATATATAAAAGTACATTTGTTTTGCTGTTTTTATACAATTATTTTACAACGGTATAAACTCTGTATAACCGGGTAGGAAAGTAAAATAATAATATTTTTCCAGAGGAATCACTTCACAGACCACACGGCGGTGAAGCCCTCGAATGTCCCCCTCCCACCACAACACCCTCTGTTTAAGCAGATATTGCTTTTATAGGTTTCGTCACATATTTTGCAACGATATAAATGGTATCCAGATAGTAATTTGTATATCCTATATTTTGAATTTATTTTTAGCTTTTTATAAACAAATCTTTTTAATTTTCCTCTGGTTCTTGCATAGAAATATGTCGTACATTGGTAAATTCTATTTTTGTAAATATAATAATCAACGTATACTATCACACTTGTACATGGTAATACGCCTTGATGAAAGTTAATTTAGTCAAAAGCTGGTATTGGATGATTTTGAAACGAATGGAGTTTATAGAAAATGATATTAAAGCACATTCTTTGGTGTTTTCATGATGTTATTACCAGAGAGGGTAATGTGGAAATTTATAAATTTGTTGGCTTTATTTCTTGCAAAAACCTAACATCTCTAATGTATATTGTAGATAAAAAATATTCACTCTAATAAAGCTATTGGTTTTTATTTTATCTTTCATAACCAAAATAAAAGGTTCTATAAGGTTTAATCACAATAGTTCTATGTATAAATTACGATATTTCCATATTAATTGTGCATATTTTATGTCGTAATATTAATTAATCGCACTAAGGTATCTTAATTTAAACTCTTCAATCTTAGTCTTGCCTTAAAGTCAATTAAAATATAATAACATGTCAACATTTCACGTTCATGTTGCATTCAACATTGTCTTAACAAAACGATTTCTATTGTACGAATTTAATTTTTAATACATAGATCCTTTATAGTATTTCTCTGATAATTGTTTAATTTTGTTGTATAGTTTTATTTACTAACAGAAATAAAATAATAAAGATAATACACTGTTAAATTATAACGTATATAGTTTACAATACATAATAGTAACTCTAGACTTGTGAAAGAAGACTGAAGGAGACAAACAATAAGCTTTTCACCTTTAGTAAGAGAACATTTCAAAGTTTCGGCAAACATCTTTGCGATAGCGGAATTCGTCCCACACGCGAGACAGCATCTCCTACTGATTATGTTTTTTGTAAATTATGCTATTTCTAGTCATTGTATCAATGCCGATTTCGATGCAAAAAGCCCACTACACGGCTATGACTCTGTCATAAAGAAAAAATGTTACATGGTAGCCATCTTACTAACAACTGATGGCAAAACAAAATGGCTGCCCATTGTTGCGATAACTATTTTGATCGCTTACAAAACAATGATAAAAACAACTTTCATCTTTGTAATTGTGTAATGTTCATAATCTCCTAGATTTATACTTTTAGCGAATTTCCCATAGGGAAGAAGCTATTACCGTAGGTCTCATGGTAAGACTTAAGCCCGAGACCATGTTATTTTACCGTGTTTGGGTGCCCAGAAGCCAAAAACAATAGTCGTTAAAATGTATATATATAAATAAATAAATAAATAAATAAATATATATATATATATATATATATAGTGTAGTAGTATATAGTGTGTGTGTGTGTGTTTCTGTGAACACGATAACTCTCTTAAAAATGGTGGACCAAATTTGGTAGAGTCGTGTATTCCTACATTTGCTCGGACGAGTTCGTAAACCAGACATATCGGTCAATCGAAAAGGGTAGTTTATGGGGGTTTTTGTTATTTCACGGATTATACAAAAAATGGTTTTTTTGCATTTTTCATATGTAATTAAATTTTGTCTTAATCTTCTAATCCTTCTTTTTTAATGTTTATCTTTCATCATTAGAATTACCTTAAAAACCTACACAATTTATTTCCATAAAGTTTTTCTCTATCTCCAACGGTTACCGAGATATTAAAAAAATCTAAACACATTACGTTGTATTTTGGGGCTACAATGTTAATCTTAGAGAGGATAAAGAAAAATTAATATTTCACTCATCAATCAATAATTTTGGATCAAACTTGGTATTTACCTTAATGTGGTTGATATTCATCCATTTATGTTTAAAAATCATAGTTTATGTGTTTATCATGATAGCTCCTTTATTTATAGACAGATGTTTATGAAGCTTGGTATAAATGGTCAAAGTAAAAAATTTTTGCTAAAATGCCTACTTTCAATGTTCCTTACAGCGGCAAACCTGCACACTTTTTCCCATGTTATTCTGATAGAGAATAGGCAAATAACTCTCATATTTATCAAAGATGTTGATAAAACTTGTCATATATATTATTATTATATTATTGATCTGGAAATTCGCTGAGTACACAGGTCTGCTGTGACGGGGGTATTTGAGATTAATAGTCATGAAGTTGGATCCATATATTTGATTAGCCCTATATATTTCAGCAATGCAAGAGAATAGAATGCATCTGAAGCGATGTTTCATATATGGAAAAGACGTCCACATTTATTTTATTAGGTTTATTTGCGTTCAAGCTATTCTCGAGTACATGGAAATGTATGGACACTGACTTTACTCCGGATTTAGGATAAAGTGGAAACGTATGAGTGGCTCGTCTGCCTTGAAATCTTCCTCTGAAATGCCACGGTGTGGCTTCAAATAAAATAAAAATGTTTGAAAAAACATCGCTATTTCATGTAATGGTATGTATTTCTGGAAGGTTTTCAGTCTGGACTTATGATGTAGCTATATTTTGCAATTTAATTACTATACAATGTATGTATAGTACTTTGTTAACTGTTTTCTTAGTAATAATTGTAATGTCTTTGCAATCGAAGATTAATTGTTCGTTCCTGTCCTGCTTTCACAAAAAATATTATAATAGTTTTTTTGTACTCAGGTCAGGTCCTGGGTAAAGCGAAACAACATTCTCTACGCTTTACCTCATCATCATATTAAATACAGTGTTTTGGTATTTATAAGTAGTATTTTTCTGATATTTTAGTGTTATTCTAATTTAAAATAAAAGTGAAGAAACTAATTACAGAACTAATTAGACTAATCAATTTAGGAATTCCTATTACTCTGTTGGTTGGTACTTGTATTTATTATTTAAAAATTGGTTGTTCTTTCTTTCATTTTGTTAAAACATTAACTGATGAAGTTCTGTCCTGGTGATCAGCAATAGAACATTTTGTAAATAAATAACAAATAAAAAGCTTTTTAACGAATAAAAGGTATTGAAAATTTAAAGGTATAGTGTAAATACATGGATAGGTTGGCTTAACTATGTAAAAAATTGTTTGACAATAAATTAAATGAAAATTTAATATAGCTATAAAATATTTATTGATTAAATGTGTTTTCAATACTGATACTATAGCGATATCAATTTTTCAAATGAAGAAATGGCAATCAGGGTTCGAGTGACAGAATAAGAGATGAATAGGTTTTAAATGAAGGAAGTGCAGTGATAAGGGCTTGGTGATAACAGCGATCAATGGCCGCCCACGCCCTTCCGCGCCCTGTGACCAGTGTGACCAGTGTGTGTTCATTCAACCTTTGGTGTGTTTTCTACAAGAATAATTTCTAACATTAGGATAAATGTATTTTAAGCTATAATTATAAAACAGTTTACATCTTATTTTTGGAAATGTACTCTCCACAATATGCTTCTTACATCAAAACAGTGGTTACGTCATTATTAATATGACTTTAATATATTTAAATGAATAAATAAACATACATCCGATGTTTCAGTTTTATTCAAATTTGTATTACTTTAACATCCATTAAATTATCTAAAGAATCGTATTTTCCTTCTGCTAATCTGCCTCGTGCAATTAATTTGTTTCGCTCAATAAACTTTATGCTATACATAATTAGTAATTGTCTTGCTACAGGTAAATTAGTTTTTTCTGATATCGTATAGTAATAATTATGCAATCTTAAGTAAAATTGATATTAAAAATGTCGTTCCTCCACAATCTTCGATTTTTAGTATCGTAGGCCTAAGATGCTAAAAACTCTGAAACATGTCTCTCTTCAAACACAAGTATTACATTTAACTCACATCTGAATAGTATTGAGTCTAATTCATCATACCAAGACTAAAGATCTTCTATTGAATAGTTAAATACAGATATATATCTTTTCAGTCTTAGTTATAAAGAAATTGCAGGTGCATAAATTATACATACTTTTGTAGATGTTTCAGTCTCATGCCCTTTAATTTTTCCGGCATTAGGGAAGAAAATTAAAAAAGTGTGTATTGATTTGCTTTTACTTTTGGAAACTTTGTT
Organism: Nephotettix cincticeps; assembly: GCA_023375725.1. Classification (NCBI taxonomy): domain Eukaryota; kingdom Metazoa; phylum Arthropoda; class Insecta; order Hemiptera; family Cicadellidae; genus Nephotettix; species Nephotettix cincticeps. Next base: position 126,917,828 of record CM041791.1, on the reverse strand, counting down.
ATAAAAAGTAATTGCAATTTTTGATACACCTCACGTATCTGGTAATAAGAAAGAAATTTATTTTGACTTGGAGACGTCTTAGCTCTGGGGGGATGTTAGCAATTTGTAACGCCATATGGTTAAAAACTGTTTAAGAAAACTAAAAACATTTCTTTAGACATATCCATGATCTAACATATTTCCCACAGGGAAATAAATACAAACATTTTATAGGTTCAAACAGGTATTAACCAAACAAGTTCTTTTAATTCACCCTATCATCTTTGTGTAAATATTTATATTTTTTATAGTATTTGTATTCTAACAGTGTATTTTTTCAGGTATGTTATTCTGCTCCTTTTACACTTGAAATAACCAAGTAAGTAGAATGTTAATTTTCATATTATGAGTTAGTTTTTATAAATATTTCCAATTAAGAGTATTTTTGACTTGGATATTTCTTAGCTCTGGGGAGGGGTGGGTGATGGTGATTTTTAAGATGGAAAATATGTAACAGGTTTCCTTAGAAACTACCAGAGCAATTGTATCGAATTTTTAATATAAAATATTAAGAACAGCTGTTTATATGAACTGTAAACATTCCCTGTAGACATATCCATGATCTAATCTATTTCCCACAGGGAAGTAAATACAAACATTTTTAAGCTGGTTTTAATGGTGGTAGTCAAATTATACTTTACTTTTATATTTTTCGCGGAAAACTTAAAAAGTAAAAGTTTTCAGTAACGACATTTAAAGTAATCGAATACCACTGTAGCCAACAGAAAACACACTTCGCTACTTTACCGTTGATATGTCAACACCAACTAAAACATGTCTGTGCAGATGCAGTGTCTGTATTTGAGTTTTACCCAGGAAGTTCAAGTTGGAAACTATTTCAAAGGAGAATAAGGTAGCTCAAGGAGACGTGGAAATCAGTTACTAAGATCAAAAGTGTTACCTTTACAATTTGTTTGAAAGTACGATGAAGATAAATTTGAATTTATAGGTTTTTAAGTAATTTGAATCAACGTGACTATATTACATTCTTTGCAGAGAGCTGAGGTCCAAATATGAGGTTTATAACACTCCTTAACAGTGACTCCATGCCATTTAAAAAATTTAATTTACCTGTGGAATATTGGAAATTAAAAGTCGATAGTAGAAATAAGTATTTAACCAGCCTTCCTTCGAATAAGAATGAGATGATCCAAACCTATGGAAATATCATACTGTACTTGGGTATACATGGGTGATACAACTTGTATAATGCCAATTCTAAGATCAATAACATCCAGTTAACTTGTCCATAGTAACTTATTATAATCTGTCATATTGAACTGTATGTTTTTTAAACAAAAAGTTTAAGTTTTTAAATTGAATATTCCATTTAACTTTCATAATATGATGGATATAATATTTCTGACACTAAATTTATAAATAACTGCTTACAAAGAGAAATTCTATCGATTGTGATTATTCAAACTTAGCTTAATCATAAATAGTAGCTTAAATACGGAAGTTATGCAAAGTTGCTTATTATTCATAATAACAACATGGAAAAGAGTAGGTAGGTTTGCTACCGCGAGGAACATTTAAATTTTTAAACATATAGAAGTATATCTAACTTTATAAAGTTTTATCGCAGCTTTTCAGATAATATCTTTCCAGGTGGCATATCTTTTTAACCTCTCCCCCATTAGATTAATTAAAAGTGTTTATAATAATACAAAAATATCAAAACCTCACTTTGGGGTAAATACCTCTCTCCCATAACTCCCTTTCGAATGGATCAAATTATTGGGTGATGTGTCATTACACTGCATACCTAGTGTCGATATTTTAGTAATAACCTTACGTGGCGATCATAGCTGAAAGGCTAGAGTACTATCCTACCACCCAATTGTACCGGGCTCGATTCCCGGTCATGGCACATATAAAATTTAATTTCTCAGACTGCCACTATGCCTCGGAAGGCATGTCAAGCCGTTGGTTTCGGCTACATAGTATTTTTAGGTCACATAAGAGGCACTTGTGTGATCTGGCACTAACACGAACCTAGACCTTGGCCAGAAAGTTACACGAAAAACAACATTCTAAAAATAAACAATGATTGTATTGACTTCCCTTTGAGAAATAGTTCAGATCATGGATGTGTCTTAAGGGAATGTTTTGAATTCCTCTAAACAGTTGTCTATATAACCATATGACGACACTAACCAAACAACGTTACTATTTCAAATTTTGGTCTCGCAAATTGCCAACGCCCCTCTCCCGCCGGAGCTACGACATATCCATGTCAAAATTCAAATGGACGGAGATACGGGGATATACTTACATAACATACATCTATGGTTACTGCTAAAAATAAATAAAATCTGTCAGCGAGTTACATCAGGTCACGTGTTCTCATTAGAATCGAAGTGTTCATGAAATAGTTGTGCATGCAAATCGTAATACTCATAAATAGGTTAATTTTAGGTGCAATAAAAAGTCTACTAAATAGAACTAACTGAAGCTTTTCCTATTTACTGTTGCGTTGCCTGATCAGCTGAGCAATCACTCAATAGTGGCACATTCACAACAACACGATCTGCGGTCCATCATCGGAAACCCCCATTGATGAACGTTTTCTGAGTGATTTTGCAAATCTTAGACTACATTTTAACGACCCACCGGTCGGAGATCTCCTGATGAGTCCCTCATCAACCTTGACAAGGTCGGAGTCGCCGGAGTGGCTGATAAGACTCTGATAAGGTGCGTGCGCGTGTGTTCGTGTCTTATCTGATGATTCAGCTGTCAGAAGGCCTAACGTCAGTAGTCATGGTTTTCTGCTTAGTCTTCTCCGCGGTGTATTCGCTTATGTTTCTAGTTTGCGCGGGTGCGGCAACCTCAGTGTACGTTGCTAGTCAACTCGTTCGACGGTTCCGTTTCGATTGGAGTTTGGTGAAAATTCTCTTTTGAAAGTGTGCATCCACTGTGGTTGGTTGTGGTTATTTGTGGAAAGAATAGGAATCCTAAGTGTAAGGTGTGTTTAAGACGAATCTACTTTAACGTTCGCTTCTTTTGACACTTTTCCCTTTAATATAGGATTTAGTCGTTGTCATAAGTTAGACCATGAAATGTCAAGGTTAGTTTTTAAGTCATTACATATTTGGCAAAGTTTTTATTTATTAAGACGTAAGGGGAATCCTGGACCACATAAAAATATCAAATAATATAAGCTGATACCTGATATCAGAGATGAGGTTCTAACATTACAAATACGTAATGAATTTTGTAAGGTATTTACGTATGATCTGCAAAATCACCTCAACTACCAGATATGAAATCCTTAGTTTACGCACTGCTTGTACTTTTAGGTTTCATTCAAGATCTATATCTAGAGTGGAGCTGGTATTTTTTAAAGGATAAGTACGGATTGATAGAATTGTTGGATGTTGGAGGTGGGAGGTGGGAGATGATGGGAGGGGGTGGGGTTAAGCGTGACAGTTTCAACGGTAACGATACGACTGTTATTTGTATTTTATCTGCGCACTTCAGTTTGATGCAGCCAACAACTATTCTCGTTTAGAATGAAAGATTATTATTTCATGCAATTTACTAATGTCTACTTAAATTTTTAGTTTTTAGTCTGCAATACCTTTGGTGTATGTTATACGTAAAAAGGTTTGAGAATGCCTTTTGTAGTAAAGTTGAATTCAGGAATAGGGTTATCTTATCGAACTCGTTAGATATCATATAGAGAGAATATTCTACGGTTGTCGATCTCAAACCACATAGACCAGCCTTACATAATTTTTTTATCTTTTGACATGGATATGTCTTAGCTCTTGGGGGAGTGTTGAAAATTTTCGAGACCAAAATTTGAAACAGTAACGTCATAGTTTGGTTATAAGAACAGCTGTTCTGATGACCTGAAAACATTATTTTTTGAACATCCATGATCTAATCTATTTCCCACAGGGAAGTAAATACCAACTTTTTTCAGAGAAGAATCTAATACCTTTTACTATGTTTTAAGAATGTTAAAATATTTGTACAATGCGTGTATTAGTTAGAATTATATTGGTGAATTAAGAAGGAATAATATACATACAATTTTACGCATACTATGCGTTACTTTATGAAACATTCCCAGTAGCGTAATGAAATGTGAACCACATATACAGTAGCCTGCATTGTGAGAATGTTTATTAAGATGTCTAGGGTAATCAAATAATTAATTTTTTAATTCTCGTTTAGTTTATTAAATGATACAATAATCGATCGAATTTGTTACAATACTACTTTTAAATTGAGTAGTGTTATTTCCAAAATAACTCATAGATGAAAATTATAACCGGACATGTCACAAATGCGATTTCGACGCGACTATGAATGAAAGCGACTCGTGGCCGGACACTCGGACAGCCTTGCAGCTGATCAAGACCAGCTGATTTTAGTCGAGGTCATTTAACTAATAGCCTTTTAGCCTCTGGCGATCTTTCGGATGTCCGGATTTAATACAGCTGAGAAAAACACTAAACATTTAATGAGCATTTCCTGGAATACATAACACCAACACAGCGGAAGACAGGATAGTGTAACTTCTGGTGTCGGGAGATCTTGTAATACTGTAGTACTAACTACGATTATGTTGGTTCTTATATGTAACCTTTTTCTTTCGTTTCATTTTCTCAGAAGATCCAAAATTGAATATTATTATGGTCAGTTGAAGTCTTTGAACAATGAAAACATAAAATAGCCTGTAGGGTAACCATTGATTGAAGTTTATGTTTATAACACAAAGTACCAGATATTAAGTTAGGCGGGTATGTACGTGTAATTTTGTTATATTACAAATCAGTGACAACAAATGTGAGTTTTAGTTAACCAGAGCAACTTATTAAGCATTGTTTTCAGATCGTGCAGTAGGATGAAAGATTTTCCAATAACTTTTTTAACCTTAAAGTGCGTTGAGAACGACGCAAAATCACCCACCGACCGAGGCCTATACTACCTGTATACGACTATATATTGGTCAAATATGTCTTAAACTAAGGATCCTACGTACTATTATCATTTTTCAGATTATTTAACACGAAAATTACATTATATACATAAATGTCAAAACTTCAGACTAGGATATAGTTTTAATATACTGAAATTTTTCATATCCATAAATGTATTAAAATTTATTCAAGAAATAGAGTCATGTATAAAACATTTAGTTAAATTTTAGAAAATGAGATGCTTTTACCACCACTGATCTCCTATATGTAACCCTACCTAGAGGTGATATTTATCGAAAGAATCTCGTTCAGTCCAAAGGACATTCGGTCCAAGGTCTCCCACTTTTGTGTGTAAGGATGGGAGGGCGAGGAAAAGACACCCGCAGACAGGGCTATACGGAGTTAGGTTAGGTTGGTTTATTGGTAGTATAAATATATGAATATATTTAGGGCGGTATTTACGGAAATAAATCATGGCGCAATAACGTGAATAACACATTGGTCCCGCTATTTATCAATATATAGTACATATACCGGGTCCTTGACCTGGGTTGGTGTCGTCGGTGTTAACGTCACACATCAGGACATCTGTTCTGAGCTAAATTCGGCACAGATCCGCGAGAGCGCGTAGGCAGCGCTGCGTCATTACAGGCGACCATTTGTTGTGTTCTGATTAGTGCAGAATTAATCGGATGCCGCTGTTTAGACTCGTTGAATCATTTAGCGCCGTTCAAATTCAATTAAGTTTGTTCCCGTTTATATATATATTAAAATAAATTTGACGATGATTATTTTATCCTCTGTGATTAAAACGTGGGTTGTATAACCTGTAAATAGATCATAACCCAGAAATTAATAGTATCGATTGTTTTAGAAACCGATTAAATTAGCTAGACTAGACAGCTAAATAGATTAAAAATAAATTTTGAGCTGCACAAAGTAAGAATTCAGCCTCTGTCAGTAACACGACTACAAGATCCGGCCGGATACAATCATCTTACACTTATTATTAGTCAGTAACAATACTACAAGATCGCGATACAATAATCTTACACTCATTCCTCATACATATTTGGATCAAAATATCTACCTTGATAGGTCCACCATCTCGGTTAAAAGTATTAAAGTGTGAAGTATAAAAGGTATATAATCGTATAATTAACTACTATACCAAAGTCGTCAAACTGTATTGCTAACAAATTCTAGAAAAATAAACATTTATTTTTAGGAACTAAATCCTTTACATGTTTCTTTGTGGTTCTTCTACGTTGATATACTCGAATTCATACCTTATAACCTCTTGTCAACTTTAACTTATTACGTATAATAATTAACACTAAGGTAAAATCTTCAATCACAACTATTTTATCTAATATGTTAACAAAATTTGTTTTTATAACGTCTTGCTCCAATTATTTGAAATAGGCCTATTCAATAAAATGAGTTACTTGAAGTTGAACTGGAAAGTCTTTCATTTTACTGAATTCACTGAAAGTCTTTCATTTGACCCAAAGGTCAGTTTAACTTGTAGACCAGACATAAACTATAAGGTAATGACTAAATAAACCAAACTAAGTCTTAATTAATCAATGGACAGAAAATCTCGATACTGGGTAATACTGATACAGGGTAACATTAAATTGTACTGGTTTTAAATGAATAGGAGCAGATAGGTATACATCAAGATTGTCGATATTTGATAAGACAGTAGAAAGGATCGCAAAGAATGACTAAGAAATGGTCATAAGGATCGAAGAATTAGATGGTATTAAAACTAGTAAAAGAAGACGTGTTTTTTTAATGGAAACCCCCCCACAATTATTCTTATCCTCTCTGTTACTACGCTACTTACACGACAAAATACGACTATTGGCTAGAGATACCTTAATGTATTCGATTTTTAACAACCTTCCTCAAGATGTTGGAAATATATGTCATGGTGATAGGTGCACTGTACTGTAATACAATAATATAATATAACATAACATATGCGAGGGCCTACTGTATAGATAGGATATACTACACTATGCTCCACTCAGAAATAAGACATGAGCTAGTACCCTTCCTCTTGGCCACTCCTTCCCCGTAAAATATTAAGCAAAATATCTTAAGCGTTCAGGTCAGAATGAGAGTTCATTGTTCAAGATGAACATATGAGACAAGAAAGAACCGAGGTGCTAAGCCCCTAAACGATCAGGACAACACTATTTCTACCCCTATACTACGAGTAATACAAACAAGTAAGAGATTATATTGACGGTTAAGAGATCTTTCATTAGCGACTCTCTTCCCTCTGGTAATATCGACAATATCGGACGAGGTGGCAGTGAGGACAGGAGAGGTGGACTGTGGAAAGTGGAGTATTGACAATAGCGTGGCTTGCATCACGGAGACTGGACACTAACGCACCGTGTGACGTAAGGCGTCACGGTTGGGTAACGCGACGCTTGTCAAACTATTGGTGGACGCCGGACAGTCACCGTCCACGTCACTGACGCTGCGCACGCGCAGACACCCGCTAGCGCTCTTGGAGCTCTACGCTGTCAGGAGATGTCTTCTGGTTTTAAATGAATAGGAGCAGATAGGTATACATCAAGATTGTCGATATTTGATAAGACAGTAGAAAGGATCGCAAAGAATGACTAAGAAATGGTCATAAGGATCGAAGAATTAGATGGTATTAAAACTAGTAAAAGAAGACGTGTTTTTTTAATGGGAACCCCCCCCACAATTATTCTTATCCTCTCTGTTACTACGCTACTTACACGACAAAATACGACTATTGGCTAGAGATACCTTAATGTATTCGATTTTTTACAACCTTCCTCAAGATGTTGGAAATATATGTCATGGTGATAGGTGCACTGTACTGTAATACAATAATATAATATAACATAACATATGCGAGGGCCTACTGTATAGATAGGATATACTACACTATGCTCCACTCAGAAATAAGACATGAGCTAGTACCCTTCCTCTTGGCCACTCCTTCCCCGTAAAATATTAAGCAAAATATCTTAAGCGTTCAGGTCAGAATGAGAGTTCATTGTTCAAGATGAACAGATGAGACAAGAAAGAACCGAGGCGCTAAGCCCCTAAACGATCAGGACAACACTATTTCTACCCCTATACTACGAGTAATACAAACAAGTAAGAGATTATATTGACGGTTAAGAGATCTTTCATTAGCGACTCTCTTCCCTCTGGTAATATCGACAATATCGGACGAGGTGGCAGTGAGGACAGGAGAGGTGGACTGTGGAAAGTGGAGTATTGACAATAGCGTGGCTTGCATCACGGAGACTGGACACTAACGCACCGTGTGACGTAAGGCGTCACGGTTGGGTAACGCGACGCTTGTCAAACTATTGGTGGACGCCGGACAGTCACCGTCCACGTCACTGACGCTGCGCACGCGCAGACACCCGCTAGCGCTCTTGGAGCTCTACGCTGTCAGGAGATGTCTTGGAATTTTTTCTTCCTTTTCGTACTCGACAGCAATCCTTATAATCGTAAGGTGTTTAAAAAAATGCAATCTCAAGTCCTCTGGGGTTCACCGAGCCCCGTGAGGCGATTGGGAAGCGACAACCTAAGTAGTGCATCCTGGTCTAGAAAACTAAAAAAGGAAAAAATGAAACTATAGATTTTTCTTGATGAGTAAACTAAGGGTTTCACTCACTGTCCGATAGTTTCCAAGTAATTCTTTGGCTTGTGTGTGTGTGTCCTCAAAGTCACCAACAGAGAGGCTACGTAGTAACCGAAAGGAACTAAGAGTACCACTGGGAAATTTGACTTTGTGCTATATACGTGCTAAAATCTCGGCGAAAATCAGCCAATGTTCAAGTTCAAATACATAATCAGGGCAGGTATACATCCAATCATATTCTGCCCTCATCTGACCTGATTATCCTCATTATATATTCAAAATGTGTAACTTCATAGCTAAGACACAACTTTTAATACAACAAAAGTTAGTAAGATTTTAAATTAAAGATTCACAAAGGAATTTTAAGTTACGATAACGTGGGTTGACTTTTGTTTCGTCATAATGTTCACACCTTCAATCGCTGTATAATTTTCCTTCCTAATAATCAATTATGCTCTTTAGTTCACTGATAATGGACAGCAGATGTGGCTTTCAAAAGGCGCGGTTGCGGTGGGCAGTAGAACGATGCCATTGCCTGCTAACATGAGGGATGCATATTTGTATCTGAATATTTATATCTTTTGACAACAAAAAATAATTTATGAATCCGTAGAACATATTTCTGTAATATTAAAATAATGTTTGTTGAGATTTTAATGTGTACCCCTCTATCCAAGAAACTGACCACTGATTCTTTCTTCTATATTTTTAATAGGATAATTAGTTGGAGATGATCGTTTCTGTTTTCATTTAATTGATAATAGTTAAATATAATAGTTTATTTGTTTAAATATAATAGTTAATAATAGTTAAAAACCTGTTCCAGGGTGAATTTTTTTATAACTTCTTGATTAGCATTACACCTGTTGGTTTTACTATAGGATGAATTAAAAACTCACGTCTTCCAAGACTACTTAATATATTTACACTTATATTGTAATTATATACAAACGGTTGTCAAATTGGCGATCGATTTCGTCCAGTCACACCGGACATCATCAGGCCCAAATGGAGACAGATTTTTTTATAATTTCTGTGTGTTGTAGCTATGCGTCATATGTTTCTCCCAGCATATCTACCAGGTTGTCCAACATTAGAAATTATTGCACACATTTGTGCCTTTTTTCAAATGTGGAAGCTCTTTTTAATATTATTTAAAGTTAAAACCTAATGTACACAAGTGTGCCAGTGTCCTAGAAGAGTTTACAAACCACTTAGTAGTTCATTCAGGTGACACGTGTCTATTAGGTAATATGTATAGACGTAAGCAAAACTCTGCAAGAACTTACTATACCAATCTACGTTTTTCACACAGCACTTTTTGAATTATATCTTGAATTGTTCCAACTTGTTTCTAAAAGTGTAATCCTATTAAAACATTGAAGAGTGATAATACTGTGACGAATAACGCTCAAAGTAATGTCTAAAACACGGTAAACTTGCCAAAAATGTAAAGAATTCGAATGATGAGAGTAATGAAAACAGCCTCCCGCAGGATCTGTATTGGAGGGTCGGGAACCCAAGGTTCAAGGCCGCAGAAAGGAGATAATTTAACGCTAGAAGACATTTTGGAACACGACACAACGCCGAGTAAGCCAAGGTTTTGAGGGTTTACTGTATCCAATAAACATAAATAGCAAAGGCTTAATACGATAACCTCATATTTGATGGTCATCCGAGATGCTTTATTGATACGAGTATCTCTCACATGTTTACTGTTTATTTGTCAACTAAAACTGTCATTAACCCTCATATTGTCTCAAACCCTTAAACCTATTTTACTACTAATTATTTTAAACGATTTTTTCTGACTCCATATCTTATAATACTGTAGTTTTAATAGAATCATAACTATCTTAAAATTTACTCGTACATTAGTACATGGCGTTCATGAATTTCACAATATATAAATCAGTGCATTTATAATTTTATCCAACGAGATAAGACTTTCAGCAATTTCTTTATAGAAACTGTTATTTTCATATGGTTATAAATATAGCATATCTGTGTTATTAGTTGTCTAGGCGTGTTACTATTTACTTTAAATGAACTAAGAACATTTTTTATTTAATATTTTACAAACTATTAATTATGTGTGAGTATGCAAGCTTGATCAAATTTAGTAATTCTACACTTTAAACACTTTAAAATTGAAATCCTATTGTTATTTAGTAAAATTAGTATAAAACAAGTATTATGCAATGTTCATTGATTTGTAATTCCAACATACTGCCCTTCAAGTACATAGTTTGCTTTAAGTCACTTGCAATAAGGTATTCACCTATCGTCATAGCCATGGCTGAGTCGCGCTCCGTTACTTGGAAATGCATGCTGTGACTCCGCCTTGTACTCTGACGTCAAACCGTAAACTAGACCCTACTAAACTCAATTTAACTAAATCTAATGGTAAATTATGATAGGAATTTAGAATTTCTACTAATTACAGAAGAGCTGATTCATATCGGAACAAGATATTCAAACAGAATATTTTAAAGTTGTAAATTTGTTTTCATTTTAGCGATAAAATATAGTTTTCAGTTTTTAAAAAGTAGGATTTACCAAAATGGCCAATTAATTTATGACTTTGGTAGGTATTAAAAACTAAAACTATTTTTAGTACGGATTTGCTAGGAAGTAATTTATAAGCTCTAGCGAATTAACAATTTAAATTACTTTTTTACATAGATTAATAAATAAATAAGTTAATGATTTTTATGGTGTGGGTCCTATACACAAAAATTATGTAGCTAGGGGCTTCGCTCTCTCTGTGGTTTCAATAGTTAAACCACAGAGTTAAATATTTTTATAGATTTGATTTTTTTATTGTGACCAATCAATACGATATAAATACTGAATTGTGAATACAAACTGTACATCCAGCTCGAACCATAGACTCCTACATGCCCATCTTGCAGCATCTGCGCAACATGAAAGTTACCTCTGAATATTTATTTCCTGTGATCTATACGGAATCGATCAAAACTAAATTATGATAATGAATTACAGTAACTAATCTCTTATCTGCATCTCCTTTATCCGTACCCTCCGATATCCGAACGCAATTTTGAAAGTGTGCAAAACTTTAGGTGACCATTGTTGACCCAGTGATGACCCAGTCAGTAGCACGCCTTTGCGAGTGCAAAGTTCAAGGTCACTGACTCACTAAACAAAAGAACCCACCTGTCTCTACTCAGTCCAACAGCAAACGCATTTATATCATTTAATATTTAATAGCGAAATCGTGGACACGATAGTAGTAAAAGAGCCGTTGTATCGAAAAAATTGCTAAATCAGAATAATTGTTAAAATTCGAAATGAAGACGAAAATTATTTTGTTATTAATAAGGTTGACACAAAATTAGATATTACAGAAAAATCAATAAGTTTTTCTCTCAAACTTTAAATCTTTGTTTCAAGGTTAAATTTTCGAAAACGTTGTTCACGCGGACGATAATATCCAACCGTTGCCCGATACTCAATGTTTCAATCAATATCCTTATGATTAGTAGGCTTAATTCAAATTTATACCGTGATGGATTTTATCGATAACTGAAATAATTACAAAACTATACCGGAACTTCAGACCGGTGCATGCACTCTTTCGTTTTGGAAGGAGCAGAGGTTCGTTTTATCAGAACATAGGGTAATTCAAATAAGTGGTCATAAGCAAACCAGTTTTGACATGGATATGTCTTAGCTCTGGGAGGGGGGGTTGTGATTTTTAAGGTGGTAAATAAGGAACAGGTTCCCATGGAAACTACCAGAGCTATTGTACTGAGTTTTACTATAAAAGAATAATAACAGCTGTTTAGATGAACTCAAAATATTCCCTTTAGCCATATCTATGATTTAACATATTTCCCACAGGGAAGTAAATACAAACATTTTTGTCGAGAGCGATAACCTTGGCGTAGACCCACTACGATTTAATATCCGGATACTTCATTCCACTCTCATATCCGGATTTTTTGCTATCTGGATTGGCCGGCGCCCCATTAGGCCGGATATGAGAGTTAATTATAAGGTACTTCCAGCATAATTTCTATTTATAAAATTTTCAAACTACTTTATTCTTGCAGGATAAAGTAGTTTGAAAGAAAATATATGGTAATGATAGAAACTATTCAGTTTAACTTATCTATCAATACGAACGATTATTATCTGGCCAATAAAATCTTTTGGATTGAACTAAGAAATCTGTCAATGAAATATTTTTGATTTACGGGACTGAGTCATCATCGTCTTACATTTGCATTGCATTTAATAGTTTATTTCATTGTAAGGTTATGAAAACAGAATGTTTAGTTTTATGAAATGTTTTAATGTGTGCTCAACCATGGTACATTTAACCAAGTTGGGATTGAGAAGTGAGTGTAAGATGATTGTAGCGCTTATTACTTATTAATGACTGAGGCTGTTTCATAGACAGGACTGTTAATTAATAGCCCAACAGCCAATGGAATCTAAAAGATCTAAAGTTTAACGTGGAATGCCAACCACAATTTTGCCTCTTAATTAAGAACTTGTCTAACTGTGAGGATTGCCTTTGCAGATGAGTATTCAATAGTGCAAACATTAATCCACACCAGAGAACATGACATGCACCAACCATCGCACATAACTGTCCACAATACGTGACCTCTAAGTAGTAGGATTACAGGACACGCCACCGTCGCAGTCAAATTATTGTAGAAAATTATTTTTTAAACACAAACTGTAGACTATAATTTGACTAGATCAGTATTAGAACTTCACAGAACAGAATTTCAAGTCTGTGCGTGTTGACAAGGAGTCCTCTAATTAAACTTAAACTACTGATTACGGATTATCAACAATAAAAGTTTGTTTGTTTGGTGGCCGTTCAAACAGCTGATTACCCGAGGATATCTTCAGCACTCAACATCGTGATAAGGTGATTACTCATGCGTGCTGTTTCTGTCATTGCAAGCTTGTGTCTGTGCCGAAGTGAGGTTAGCTGTCTGTTGTGAGTTTACCAGTACAATGTGTTTGTTTTAGAAGTAATACTTTGTTTACTTATATTTCCCTGAAATATTAAAATTCAGCGCCGTTATTTTCCGTACTAAAGTGCAAAACATTGTAAGTTTTAGGCGTTCGTAATGTTACATATTGTAATAGGCAGTTTAGAATTAAAAAAATAAAGTATACGTTTTCATACAACCTCAGAACATTGGCATAATACACCATTTTGGTTAACTGCTTAAAAGTGTGGTCCAAAAATGTAAACATACTGTATAAAAAAGTCATAGCTTTAGTAAAATTTCTGTATCTTCACAAAAATTAAACGGTATTAAACATATTGACAACCGTGAGAAAATTTTTAATCTTAATCAATGTTCCTCGTGATTATTGTAATAATTTCACTTTTTACGTTCACCCGAAATGGCTATAATAGTAATACGCAAACATTTATTTTCGTCATAATTTACAAAATCGAGTCCTGAGTAGAAACATTTTGACGCTCTCTGAAACCTTAAACGTTTATCTGAAGTACAACGTTTATATTTCATTGCAAAAACCCTGAAAACATACGTACATATTACACGACGGTTCGTTTTTTAACAACAATTTTCTAAACGTGCACTGAAGATTTTTATTACAGTGATTATTAGGACCCAGATAAAATTAATTACTTAAAGAAATACCCCAATGTCTAAAAAAAGTTCAGATAAAGGGCGGGTAGAACCAACTTAAATACCAATATAAATATTATTAATATTTTTTTAGTTAACATACTTTGATATGGAACGTTATTGTTCAAAATATGCCTGAAGCAAGTTTTTTTATCACTCTACGGGTACGATCGTAAAACATTTTCCTCTCATTACATAATTTTCCTTGTTTCCACACCACAAACTAATTCTCGGAACTTTAATCTCAGAAACTCGATACCTGTCTCTCTAAGTTACCGGATAGAACTTGCTAAGATTTACCGGTAAACTGCCACACAACAATCAAACAAGTTGTGATAGCAAAATGCGAAATTAGTTTGAATCCTGAGGAGTAGATTTCCCGGAAATTCGACAATCGTCGAACAACCGATTCTAGTTAGAGGGCTCCTGAGGCGGCTCAGAGTAATATCTTTGTGCGGCTCTCTGCTCATCTCGATTTCCTCTTAAAACTTTCTAAGTAATTTACTATGTAAGAGTGTATTTCTCTTAAACTTTAGCGAGTCTGCTTTAATTACATACGCACAAACACGTGAATTACTTAAGCAAAAAGACGAATCCGACTAAATGTGACTATTTGTAATTTCACCGTGTTGCATATTTATTTTGATTGCATTTTTTCACGTTTCCAAACCTAACCATCAATGTATTCTCCAATTAATTAATTTACAGTCGGTAAAAGCTCCTATCTACTCCACGTAAAACGGTATTTCTTTGTAATTTATAGCCTCTTAAGCTGTTCAAATAATACGAGATTGTTTAGACCTAATGGGCTTCTATTTTAAAGTGCAAATTAAATACTCATTGTCAGACACAAAACTGGTAATTTTTTTTTAGAAAATATATTTTAGTGGAAATTAAAAATATTAGCATTTACTTTTATAACAATTTTTCACGATGATTTTCTTACAAATTCTGTAAAAAATAATGTTAGTGAGAAGTCATGCATACGTTCTCTGAGTAGTGGTAAAATGTAACAAGGCCCTTTGATGAATGTAGGTGGTTTATTATATACGCTGGGCACGTTTCTCTAATAGATGTACTGTACAGTGTTATAGTCTTAATGCCTTTTATCTTCTCGAAATCCTCTATCTCTGAAGGAGGCTGGCTGGCGTAATACTGTAGAAATCTGGTAAGATACTTTTTATACGTTTTAACTGAAATGGCAACCTACCCAGGTAGGTATTTTAAGCCAAGTATGAATGAGAAATGAGTGTAAGATGATTGGGACGCGGTCTTGTCTTCGGTTACTGACTAAGGCTGATAGGATGTTCCTTAGATAGGACTATCCTATAATAGCCCAACAGTCAATGACATTTAATCGAAGGGACCGTCAGTTTAACGTGGAGTCCGAATCAGTGCCTCTGAATTACGAACTGGTGTAATTTTGAGGATAGTGTTTTTGAACGTAGTATTCAATAGTGCGGACGTTAATCCACACAAGAGAACACTCTACACCCACCGACTATCGCTTACAACGATCCACAAATACCTCCAAGTAGCTGGATTACAGGATACGCCACGCTTACAGTTAATTAGCAGTTACAAGCTGGCTTTGTTTTAGATCAATACTAGCTAAAGTGACCGTCTTTCGCACGGGTAAAAAGATTTAAGACAGATTATCTTTTCTCGTCGGCATGAAATAAATATTCTAAAACAAGAAAATTTGATTAAGAAAAAATTATTTATTTGGGTTAAAATATTATTCACATTAAAAAGAACTACTTATTTACATATTATTGAAAATACGTAGCTTTATACTAAACACGATCTAAAAAAATTATAAACACAAGTGTCTACAACATGACAAAGTACCACCGTCCTGTCAAGTAATATAGGGAAAGATAAAGAATAACGTAATAGAGACAGGCATCGGGAGATAGATTAAAATTACCATTTTTGGCAATATTAATTTCGATCCAGAAGTTTATCTCAAAAAAAGAATTTTATTTCTACTTCTTCGTGGAGATTAAAAAGTAGTGTAAAATATGGTAAAATTAGAAACCATAAACATTGAAACGTAGGACATTTACAGCAACCGTGTCTTCTGCTTCTCGAACTTTCAAATTTTAGTGTTCATAGCTTGTCATTCAAATAATTTTATTAAAAGTTTTCATTTTTTGAAAATGTAAAAATTGAAACCTGGGACGTTCACGGGGCGTAGCCCGAGGAGGTATTACGAAAATGAATACGCCTATGAGTTGCATGAGTTTAAGATCTACCTTAGTGTACAATTTAAATCCGGTTAGTTCTGTATTTTTCGCGTTTACTTACCACAAAAAAACACACCCACAAAAAACATATAAAAACCACCTTTTCTTTATAATATTATAGATGAAACAATATTTGGAATTAAAAATGTTAATAATTTAAAATCACGATTTTTTATTCACTTCCATACTTAGGACATTCTTAAAATTAATTAAATATTCAAAATTTGTCCGTTGCAAGTTTTCCCTGACTGATTTGACCCTTTTATGTTTTTAATTGGATTGGCAAAGTCCACGAAGTGTATACTGAAAAATATAAAAGTTGTTATATTTTTTACACTAAATTAACATTGTTCTCGTGTGCCTATAAAGAAATTGTTTACCTATGTATTTTCGTGTGTGACTCTTGAGTGAATCTTCTTAGTAAGTTAACTCAGTAAGAAGACACCGCAGAGCCGAGGGCGGCTCACGGGTCAAGATTATCACTGAATCGATTGTGGGGCTGCAAGAAAGCGGCAAAACACCGACCTTGCTCGTAGGAAGTGTCTATATTCGGCACCTTTTACACGGCTTGTGTTGGACTGATGAACGACGGTTCCCTGTATTGCACACGTGAGCTCCGCCGCCTACAAACTGGGTTCGCATCTATTCAATACTTAATTAACTCATTTATGGTATCGAGAATTAGTTAGAACAACTATTAGTCATTGCTTGGAGGTCACGAATTATTGTAGGTAGTTGTGAGTGTGGTCGATCCATGATCCATGAGATGACTCTAGTGTGGATTAACACCCGCACTACTTACATAATATAATGTTCAACCACATGGATCTTCATATTTAGACCGGTTCGTAATTCAGAAACAAAATTTCAGATCCTTCGTTAAACTGTAGATTCCTCAGATGCCATTGGCTGTTGGGCTATTAGTTAACAGATTAATTGGGTTGTCTAACTAACATGTCAGCCTTAGTAAGTTACAATAATACAAGATCGTCTCACAATCTTCTGGCACTCATTTCTCATACGTACTTTGCTTACCTAAATACCTACCTACCTAGGTAGGTCACCATTTCAGAAAGATAATAATAATAATAATTGTGTTAATAAATAAGAGTAAACTGGCGTTTAATGTTGGAATAAATATTTAATTTTTATTATATTTTCACCGATACACGGAGATGAACGCAATTTAATGCAACGCAGAGGATTAGTACGTGGAAATTCCTATTTTCATTTATTGTGGTTTTAACTTTTAATGAACAACTTTACTTCCAAAAAAGGATAGGTGATCCAACATTACACAATTTATAGCATTTAACTACTACGTACTAATCAATTAAGTAAATGAACTAAGGTGAATGCATCAAATATGTATAAAGTACATGGGGATGATTAATTTATTAATTAGGTACTAGTAGGTGAGTCAGTTACATGGTTGGTAGCGTAACAAGCCCCAAATCTTACCTCTCAGCGATGGCTAGTTAGTTAGATAGATTGTTACTGAAATGGCAACCAGGTATTTTAAGCGAAATATGAATAAGAAGTGAGTGTGGCGCGATCTTGTAGACTCGTGACTGACTAAGGCTTACATGATCCTTAGACAAAACTGTTAATTAATAGCCTAAAAGTCAATGGCATATCTAGGGACCTACAATTTAACGTGGAGTCCGAACCACAGCCTCTGAATTACGAACTGGACTAATTATGAAGATTGCGTTTTCGTATGGACTTAATACTCCACCGACTTTTGCTCACAACTATCCACAGTTCGTGACCCCCAAGTAGCTGAGTTACAGGACACGCCACGGTCCCAGTCACAGAACCTGGTTACTGTGACGGCTCACCCCAATCTTTACTTGACACGTCCTTAACGTAGATTAGTTATCAATGTGGACAGATAAGGATAGATAAGAGAGGTTTTCACCCTCTTAATAAAACAGATTAAATATACTAACGGTGTTAGCTTTGACTATGGATTATTGGCACTGGCAAAGTTGTTGGCGAGTAACTAGGCTTCATTAGACTCATTCATTCTGCCCACAGCAAGGTCAGCGTAACCCTTTTATCAATGTTCGCGAACATAAGAGGTGCGCGATAAAGGATGAGACGCTAAGTGAAGTGTGGGGTTATCAACGCCTTAAACTTATAGCTTTGCGTCCAAATGTTTATGATTTCTAAAAAAATATCTTACTCCCACATAAATTTCACCCACATACACATATTGGATAGTTGACGCTTAGTGTTAATTATCTGTCGGAACTCATTTATCAATGTTTTTAGATTTTTATTACGGCCATTTTCCATCACGATTTTAAGTAAAACAAAGTTCCACAACGTTTCGGGGTCTGAGATCTTATCCTGTCTTCAGGCGAGTTAGAACCTAAAACATATTACAATTAGTACATAAACCTGACAAAGCCGGTGTAAAGCTGAAAAAGTTGAAAACAGACATAAAACTTACAAACAATACCATTCACTAACAATTAATTATGCACACAAGAAACAAAAATGTCCACTCGTCACAAAAACTAAAAAAACCAATAATGATTTAACCACCAATTACCAATGATGTATTTCAGTAATTTATTAATCTTGTATAAATAATCTGAAACGTTCCCTGAGAGACTAAATACAAAATTATATATACAAAAGCTAAACCTTATTTTTATAAACCTAAACATGCAAAAAGGTAAAATTATAGCATACAACAATAATAATTGTTGTTTGTTAATCAAGGCATTAAAGTGACACTTGTCGAACTTCAGGAAACTGTTGTCCCCCTCAGCCACGCCTTCGGACAATTTCCTGAGGTTCCTGTCAAGTTCTCTTCCACCTATGCAAATAACAATATCTATAAGTTTATGATACACAGTTGATCTGTTTTATTATCCTATGCTCCAGTAACCTGGATTTGAATGTATTTAATAGCAAAAGATAGGTTTTTATAAAAAATTAACCATGCCCTAGCTCTATTTTATATTTTCAAATAGTTTACGCTTTTTAGGGCACAAAATAAATTGTATTTCACCTCCCATGTTCACTTGATGGGCTATAAAAATTAGCCTTTTGGTCTTAAACTTAGTAGTAGTTATTATCTGTAATTATTCAGAATGCTTCGCGCGCGACAGAAAATCATCATAGCAAAATGAATATTTCGCTGAATATAATTGCCAGAAATTCTTATTGGATGAAAAGTAATAATATAATTTAAAACTCTATCCCAGAGAGTAAAATACAGATTTAGATTTTATTTTCAGGCGGAGGAAAAATATTTTTAATTGAGACGTGTTCAGGCGAGACTAGAGGGTGATGTATTTGACATATTTGGCACCAGGCTGCGCCACCTGTATCGCGGTTAGCTATGATTACCAACTGGCGTTTCTGTTGTACTAAACAATGTCAAGTAGAGAGACCGGGGATAGCGAACAATGAACGGTGTGCCAGATTTTTAGTGTCTCCATTCCGCAGATAATATATCTTTGTACCTAATATGCGTTAACTCATTTACTGCCAATGGAATGCAGCAAGCACGTTTTTCAAAGTTTAATTTATTTCAAAGCATAAATTTCTTTTAAAAGGATACTCAAAGCACTAGCTCAATATATTTATAATGGTAGCTCTTAGTTTGCATTTCTTTGCAATCTGGTTATCAACTTTAAGGATTTATATTCGTCATTCAAAGAGAATTGACTCGAACCAATTTTCTACCCAAAGTATAAAGCGAAATAAAGCTGCATCGAATTTTAATATTTGATTTATTTTAGTATTAGTATTTTCTTAGCTGGCTTTTTGCGTTTTATTTGGATTTTGATTGTGTTGAACTTTTAAGCAAGTATGGGGAGTGAGAATAATAAGGAAAGTACTTAAATTATTTTGTATATTTGATTTGGCGGCAATTTTTATGGATTATTACACCTATCGTTTATTTACCTCCATATACACACCGTTTAGGTTCTACAATACTTCAATTTACTATTTGTTAGGGTACACAATATCAAAGAATAGAAATTTAAAATGTACGCAAGAACTTACATTTATATGTATTGCTTACAGAATCTAATATTACTTTATTAATATTATTTTATGTTATAGTTCTTATACTTTTTAGGTAGAGCCTTTATATGATTTGTACTGTTGACTTTGAAAAAACTACTATTTTCAAATGATTAGGCAGTCATATTATAATGAAATCATGATTAAGGTGGGTTTTCCTAGCTCCGCATTTTGTGCGGAGCGCACTGCGCACTGCGGACCTCTCTCCGCAAAACGCAATGCGCTGCGCGGTTGTGTTTTCCTGGCCCTCAGCAGTGCGCTGTAAGTTGTCAGTAGTTGATTGCTTGTGAACATGAGCGCTCGTCCTGCGATTCTGTTAAGTTAATAACTTTTTGTTATAAACACGTGTTATTAACTCTGGTGTAAACGCGGCTTAACAATACTTATCAACCAATTGTTTTTTTATTCCAAGACTTTATAGGAATGAATACAACATCCGAATCGGCGTAGAAGGGAGTTCTGCCTGACCACCATACTTCTCCAGTTCGGAAGTTATATCGACTGTAAAAGCTGATTTTTTTAGGTCCTGACACTAAACAGTTATGTTTTGCGTACTATTTAGAGAACTAAAAATAGGTGGTTATCGTGCAGAATGATTAAAACATTTTTACATTGTTTACATTCACTACTTATTGATCAAAAGGCCAATCTCCACCCACACCAAATCCTTCTTGACAATGTTTTTAAACTCCTTATCGGCCATATTCCACAAAATTGGATGACCACCAACTAGCTCGATAAGTTGTTCGTCCTCACTGGCCGTAAATCTAGCCATTTTGTACCTCTACGTTAGAAAACTGTCAACTAATTCACATGGAAAACCACCAAAACTAGTGTCCAATGCGCAGCGTGGTCCGCAGTTGACTGCTCTCAGAGGAGTCGGCCAGTTGCGCAGAGCGCACTGCGCACCGCGGAGGGATGTAGGAAAATGGCGCCATCTGATTCAGTGTTGTTGAGTAGGCTCCGCAATGCGGACTGCGCATCACGCAGTGCGCTCCGCACAAAATGCGGAGCTAGGAAAACCCACCTTTGACTAAACCATTACATTCTGTCATATTAAACTATTATAATATAGTGACCACAAAAACCTCAAGTGGATGTACAACAGTGGTAGTGTTTAGGGGACTTTGACGGCAAAATTAAGAAACTCATCATGAAGGGGAGAGGGCGGGGGCGAAGCCCCAAAGGGATGACGCGAGAACGAAACCGAGGTGTTAGGAGGCGGCCTGGGTCGCGCACCTCCACGACGACAATCAGCCCGAGAGATCTCAGTCCTCAAGACTCGACGTCCGGCGTCCTCGGTTGTCAAGACCACACTCCCAAAGATCTCACACCTCATGACCTCAGTCCCCAAGGCCACACTCCCCAAGTCCACACTCCTGAAGTCTTTGGTTGCCAAGACCACACTCCCAAAGATCTCACACCTTATGCCCTCAGTCCCCAAGGCCACACTCCCCAAGTCCACACTCCTGAAGTCTTTGGTTGCCAAGACCACACTCCCAAAGATCTCACACCTCATGACCTCAGTCCCCAAGTCCGCACTCCCCAAGACCACATTCCCCAAGTCCATACTCCCCATGTCCGCACTCTCCAAGTCCACACTCCTAAAGACGACAATTGCCAAGATAGCATTCTCCGCGACCCCGGTTGTCAAGACCTCACCTCCAACGATGTGGACAAGGAGGCTGTGGCTCTAGCGGAGGAGTTCCTTCATTACAAGTAAGGCTTTACTTTATACTTTATTATTTCGAAAAACCTGTTTTACAGTTAGTTAACCAAGTTTATTTGTGGTTTACACCCGTGATCAATCTGTATTAAAAGGTTAGATCCCAGTTTATCTATATGAAGAAAAATTAGAGAATTATGATATTTTTTATTATTTCTACGTTTTATAACCCCAAAAAGCCGAAATGGGTCTTATCTCAATTATTTGTCTGTCTTTGTCGCTTAACAAGGCGTTTGCGTTTGTCTTCTCCGTGAAAACGAGAGCATTCATACTTATGAAACTTATTTTCCTTATTCTATACCTTTTTGAGAGTTTTTGAGGTTTTTGTTTACTTAAAAATAACCTATCCACTCTGGAAATAAAATAATAAGCTCCCAAAAACACAGTTTTGAGCAATATTAGAAACAATTTTCCAGGTTTTTCAGAATATCTAATTTAACCAACAGCTTCCAATTAAAATCAATATTATTTTGTTTATTTATATTGATATTGGATTTTAAACCTATTTTGACACTATACTACATGAATGTCGTTTTAACATGGAACGAAATTTAGTAATGAAAAGTACAAATTTTCTGATTCAATTTAATTAAAAATTAATGCTAAATAGTAAAGCTGAAAATTGAATTTTTCTTTTTATATATAAAAATATATATACTATATTTCATTTTAGCTACCTAAAAATGGGGATATTTTATGGTTTTATTATGAAACTGCAAACATATTTAGAGTTTATTTCTATCTTATCAAACGTCCTAAGAACGTAAACTTACTTCTTTAGCAGTTCTGTAAGGTGGCAACATTAAAACACATAAAATGTTTGTTGGATGGATGTTGACAATGTTGACAATGTTGTATGTCTTAGCTCTGGAGAGGGGGGTGTTAGAATTTTGTAAGATGAAAATTTGAAACATAAGAACAGCTGTTTACATGAACTGAAAACATTCCCTTTAGACATAACAATGATGATCTAACCTATTTCCCACAGAGAAGTAAATACAAACATTTTTCTTTATAAAATTACATCCATAACATAAACTCGTTGACCAATAAACTGTATGATTATGTTAGTATTATATCCACCTAATATCCACAGTAGTATTCAAAATAACTGCCTAGATACTAAGAAGAAGTAACTAAACGCAATAAAATATGTTGAAATTGAAGTTGGGGTAATCTTTTTATAGAAATGGATATCCGTCTTGAAAACATTTCTATCCAAATCTTCACCTAAAATGCATATTAAACAAATATTGATGTTTCATTTTATTAAATAACCACGGTAATTGATAAATGTTTGTAGTAATTATACGTTGTTACCTGATAGTCCTATGATATTGAAATAATTAACTCAAGACCTGATAATTGGTGAGGCTAGTGGGTATATATATTTTTTACATGTTTTATTAATCTTATTTTATTACTAAATTCCGAACCGATATTATAATATTGGTTAAAGAATTAGTTGCGTGTTTTGAAACTTGGCCTAAAATACCAACAAATTTCTCATGAACTGTATAACGTGCTATTTAAAGAAACTTAATGAAGTTCGCTTCGCGCTAAACGTTGGGCGTTGAGTTGATTCATGATTTCCTCAACAGATAGCGCTGTCCTGCTATTGTTAACGTCAAACATCGCCCTGGAGGAGGAAAGGTCAAACCACCCCCCTCACCCTCACTTTGACAGCCAAGATCGGCTGATGCACTATGCAATGTCACATCAAAAAATGATGTGATGCATTTCATTTGTTGCTGTCATTTAGACTTATCGTGAATCGTTGAATTTAAATCACTGTACTGTATATAAAAAATGTTAAATTAAAATTTGTTTTGTTAAATTTTTTAATTTTGTTAAATTTGTTGAAATTTATGAATAGAAATGGGATTGTAAAGAATAATAAATACTAAAATAATGTACCAAATTATAGGTTTAACAAAAAAAATATTCCAATAACCTATAATAAGAATAATACCAATAATAAACCATCCCTTTTGACTGTGAGAGGGCTGTAAACATTATAAAACTTAATTAGTAGAAAATTTTTCCTAAAACCCTGAAGGTGATATTGCAATAGGCCTAAATTAGTGACTATGTGTCATATAGACATATAGCCCAGTATTCTTCTAAAAAATCTACTTATGTAAACTTTAACTAATTAAAAAATTATGGGTGAGTTTTTTCTTGCAGATACTTAAAATGTAAGTGAAAAGAAAATGGAAACGTATTAAATGTAAAATTAAATCCAAAATATAAATTTATAAGTTTATGTTGCTTTTTAATGATTAAAACACTAACATATAACTGTAGCTCTACTACCCCTATTAAACTCTGGAAATCGGTTCGCATGTCCAGGACTAATCAGATGGATAGTCGGTATCGTTAATTGAGTCAATTTTTCCGTATGGTACGGTTTGTAGTTTAATATTTTTTGTATTTTGTTTTACATAAGTTTTAGAGAAAAGAAAATAAAATGATATGAGCTAAAGCTACAGTGTCCGAGCTCCACCCAAGTAAAGTATGTAAGCCTATATTAGCGCTAACTTACCCCGAGAGACTGAAGAATATTAACATTTCCACGTGTTTTATATCATGAAACTCTCTAAAGGGTCAAAAATGTACCTGCATGCAGCAGTTAAGAAATATTTGACCCAATTTTTTTCATAGAATACGTTTTTTAAGAAATGGCCGCCATTTTAACATAAAAACCACAGAAAAACAAATACAAAAATGCTTATTAGCATCGGTTCATGACATTGATGTATTGCGTGACACATTTGTATAAGATTTTGATCGTAGTTTTTTCATTAATTTTTCAATAGTATTGCTATAAATTAAATTAAAATATTTATCTACAGGTTTGAAACTAATCACCTTACATATTACACATTACACCGTACCTTATATGAGTTTACTTATTTAAAAAAAATAGGTTCATAAATTTTAAACTGTATCACATAAACTAAAAATCCTTTAAACCAATTTTCCTTTTGGATGTGTTCTGTAATCCATCTATCTACTTGGAGGACATGAATTGTGTATAGTTATGAGCAAAGGACAGTGGATGGGATATTCTCTAGTGTGGATTGAATACTATGTCAATCCACAAATACCATCCTCATAATAAGACCAGTTTGTAATTCAGGGGCATTTGTTTGGACTCCAAGTTAAACTGTAGGTTCCTTAGATATGCAATTGGTTGTTGGGTTATTAATTATCAGTTCTGTCTAAGGAACATGTTAGCCTTAGTCAGTAACAAGACTACAAGATCGTGCCACAATCATCTTAATCTTATTTCTCATATTCATACTTGGCTTAATTAAAATATCTGGACATAGGTATTGCCATTTCAGCAATTAACCAACATAAATATGGAAATTTGTTGGCTAAAATGTACAGAAGTAACAATGTGCGGTTGAATGGTCCAGTGGTATGTCAGGAACCCTCTTTATGATCTAATGGTTGTCGGTTCTTTCCTGAGTAAATTGTATCATAATATTGGGATGAATCGAAATTGTTTATGAGAGGTGACTTCAACTAATTTAAGCATGTCAGTACTAAGCAAATTAATGTTGACTCAAATAGGAAGTTAAAATAGTGCAACCAACTATTCTAATTAAATATAATTTTAACGTTTATCTGCTAATAATAAAACCATAAAATATGCTTTTTTAAAGCTTTTAGCGGACACTTTTCGAGTTAGAGTGTGGTTAATGCGGGAATTTAGCGGTTTTTATGCAAGGAGTACGTAAAAACTACTTATGCTTTTGGGCTGAAATATTAGAAGATTGGATGCATAACAAACCTTTTTCACGTAATCTATAAGAAATTAAAAATAAAATAATTTCTTTAAGTCACGTTGGATGCAATGGTATTACAAAATATGTCATTTTTACGTCTAAAATGTTTAAAAATATAAAAAAACTGATTTTTTATCTCAAACAGAATAATCAGGAAGCTTGTAAGAAACAATCACATAAGGAAAAAGCGACACTAGTGCCGATCTAGCGGATTTCAGTTGTTCCTAATGCCGCTCGCACCGCCTTAACAAAAACCCCCATATTAGCACGTCCCAAAGATAGTTAAAGTGTCTTTTTATGTTTCTGAAAGTTTATGTGATTACAATATTTGAGTTAGTTTTTGATATTTTTAACTCGACGTGATCGAAGCGGATGTTCTGCGGCAGAGCCGCATGTTTCAGATTTGTAGTCGTTATTTCTGACGTGTTGCCCGGGCTGGCGCTCGCACCTGTCTCGCTCACCAGGTGGTTCACCATCACTATGTTTGCAATTATTCTCCGCACAGTCATATTTCCATATTCAAACTTTTAGTTTATTAATATTCTCTATACAGTACTAATGAGCTGTTCAGTTTCCATGGCCTGTTTATAAACCCAAAACATACGAAAGTTTTATTGGCCAATCGCTATTAATGTCCAATAATAGCCATTGACACATTTACACAGCTGTGAGGAGAGCTGCCAATGATTGATTTGATAAACAGGAGACATCCGTCGCGTTATTGCCCACATAAAAGTGAAACAGGTCATCCATGTGTTATTACTTCTATAAATATTCGTTTCATTGGTTTTCCCAGTTGAGTTATTTGGCAGTCGATCTGCTAAGACAACTACGGTTAAATGTACAATTTTGTCTACATTAATTTCTGCAAATTTTCTATATAGGTAGAGCTATTTATTTACGTGGTCGTCATAACAAGATCCAGACACAAAATCCTTTTCGTTTTATTTCTCAGAAAAAATACGTTTCAGATGCCAGAAACAGTACTGAGTGTGTTAGTAAAAAACTCGCATCAATGAAATTCTGTGCACACATGTAAATGTGCAATCATGCCATCAACTTCGAAATCCAGTTAAATTTATCCACCCAAAGGGGTTTAGGGGGTTTTTACCCCAGAATATGATTTTTGGTAGGTTTTACATTTAGTTTGTTACATTAGAATCAGCTAATACAACAATATTGTACTTTTCATCTTCGCTCCATGTCAAACGGTAAATTGTATATAGAAATTATGAAATCGTACGTTGTATTTTTGAGGTTCAATGTTAACCCTACAAAGAAAAGGTTAAAATGTTATATATAGTTTATTATTTTTAATAATCTTCTGTATACAAATCGTTGAAA
Organism: Nephotettix cincticeps; assembly: GCA_023375725.1. NCBI lineage: Eukaryota > Metazoa > Arthropoda > Insecta > Hemiptera > Cicadellidae > Nephotettix > Nephotettix cincticeps. The sequence continues at coordinate 126,890,389 of CM041791.1, read as the reverse complement.
TTAATTGTATAAAGTATGGTATAAAATCTACATTTTTGTTTCTCGTAAAAACGAACCGGCTTACTCATTACCATGCCATTCTTATAGAGAAAGGCAAATTGGTATAGCTTTTTTATTCGTAATATTGTGATGAAAATATTTATATGGTTTCATCTAATTATGTTCGACTAATAAATATTAGTAACTCTAGTTTCAATTATTCTCATCACAGCACATCTACATACTTCACTAATTATCTATGTTATTTTCAAAGAGAATATACAAATTGGTGTATTTTAGAATCTAGGCTGTTAGAATCTATGTTTACTATTTTCGTTATAAAATGTGTGTAAAATGTGTTCTTCCTTAGCTTCTTCATTAATTGTACGTGTATTTTTTTACATGAGTCGTTTTTAAAAAGTCGAAATACGCTCATAAATAAAGAAATTTTTATTTATTTATTATTATTTAAAATATTGCTATAAAACTTGGTATACAGCTTACACAGACAGAGGGTAGACAGGTCCTAAAATAGGTTGGTCTTTTATGAAGGATAATTTTGCAGCAACTCTTTTTAAAAATAACTCTTTATTTTTAGGGTATTCATATCCATAACTTGTGTAATAGTTTAGATTGTATCATTAAATCCTAGTAATTCTTTATTAGATTAGATTTTATCCTTTTAGATACAATAAACGTTAACTTCTTAATGCATATTCTTCATTTTCCACTGAGCGTAGATTAAACTATCCAAATCTTATCCACTAAAAGGCATTACCCACCATGGATTATTATTGGCGTCGTAGATTCACTGCGCCTAAAAAGCGGCAACCTGCATTACAGATCTGTAGAGCGTAATGCTTCCGTTTTATGCAGGCTGTTAGAATCTATGTTTACTATTTCCGTTATAAAATGTGACCAATAACCTAATAACGTAAATGTTTCCCATATTATTTTTTTAGTAGGCATCTCGAATTTCAACTGTTCATCAATTTTAACTAATTAATAATGTTTTATTTTTGAGTTTTTTTTAGTATTTATTATTTTGGAGTTTATACTTCAGGTTTAGCCAAGTGAGATTACTTCATAGGGTGGTGAAGTTGGGTACTGTGGGTGATCAGGGCCTCATTTGGGTAGATAATCACCTATGGTGTCACATGCCTCATTACAAGCGATGTGAGCTGTTTATAGCCTCATGGCGCCGGTCTGAGGCTGAGCCACGTGTCGTTACTATCAGTGTAAATGTCACTATTACACCGTAGCCTGTGTACTGTATCAGCTGTAGTGTACAGGGGTGACAATATACCGTGGCTACGAGGGTGGTGATCAGAGCCTCATTTGGGTAGATAATCACCTATGGTGTCACATGCCTCATTACAAGCGATGTGAGCTGTTTATAGCCTCATGGCGCCGGTCTGAGGCTGAGCCACGTGTCGTTACTATCAGTGTAAATGTCACTATTACACCGTAGCCTGTGTACTGTATCAGCTGTAGTGTACAGGGGTGACAATATACCGTGGCTACGAGGGTGGTGATCAGAGCCTCATTTGGGTAGATAATCAGCTATGGTGTCACATGCCTCATTACAAGCGATGTGAGCTGTTTATAGCCTCATGGCGCCGGTCTGAGGCTGAGCCACGTGTCGTTACTGTCAGTGTAAATGTCACTATTACACCGTAGCCTGTGTACTGTATCAGCTGTAGTGTACAGGGGTGACAATATACCGTGGCTACGAGGGTGGTGATCAGTCATTTGGGTAGATAATCAGTATGGTGTCACATGCCTCATTACAAGCGATGTGAGCTGTTTATAGCCTCATCGGTCTGAGGCTGAGCCACGTGTCGTTACTGTCAGTGTAAATGTCACTATTACACCGTAGCCTGTGTACTGTATCAGCTGTAGTGTACAGGGGTGACAATATACCGTGGCTACGAGGGTGGTGATCACCTCATTTTAGATAATCATATGGTGTCACATGCCTCATTACAAGCGATGTGAGCTGTTTATAGCCTCATGGCGCCGGTCTGAGGCTGAGCCACGTGTCGTTACTGTCAGTGTAAATGTCACTATTACACCGTAAATAATTAAAAAGCTGAAAAGCGAACATTTCTAAAGTAATAATAGAAGGAGTGTAAGAGCTCTGTTATTATGGTATTATAAAGCTAATGAGTTGTTTAGAGTGTATAAAAATAGTATATGATCAGCTGTATACATGTGACAATATACCGTGCTTCTGGTGATCAGACTCATTTTAGATAATCATATGGTGTCACAATCATTACAAGCGATGTGAGCTGTTTATAGCCTCATGGCGCCGGTCTGAGGCTGAGCCACGTGCCGTTACTGTCAGTGTAAATGTCACTATTACACCGTAGCCTGTGTACTGTACTAATATTACTAGATACAAAACAACCTTTTTTAATAGTAAGTAAGTTACAGTTACAGTTAAGTTAGAAACAATAAGTTTTTCATAAGTTTTAATGACAGTGTGGATAACATATTACTATTCCTAAATTTGAAAAAAATCATACAAATCCAAAATAATGGCTGATTTTTAAAAATCGAGTAAAAATTAATTCGGCCTTAGATACGATACCTTTTGTTGAGTGCGGTTTGCAGTGCAGGTATGCAGTGTACGCAGAAAATCCTTTATAACAAACCAAATTAAAAAATATAAAATTCTATTTTGAAATTACGCGAACTTTCTTAAGTCTTAAATCTAAAATTTAGACTTACTCTCATAATACCTCAAAATGTTGGTAGAATGCTCTAACATAATTTAGAAATCTTATTAATGTTGCAATTTAGTTTTGTTAAAAGTCAATATTAGTTTAGCCATTTATTTTTGTTAATGAGTGTGATCATTTTACGGGCGCAAAACTACCCCTTAATATTGTCAAAATGCAAAAAGATGAATAAGTAAAAAGTAAGTGCATGCAGAATTAATTATAACACTTTATTTACTGGTCTGTTTTCTGGTCGTCTAGTTCTTCGAACCTATAGTTATTCATCATGAAATCCTAATTGAGTTTTCTAAAAAGCATTTCAGTTTGCGCATGTTGCAGGTAAATGAAATTACTAATGCTAAAGACAATATTTCGAATAGCTCGTGTACGCTATTAGAACTTATTTTCATAATTAATCATTGTTGTAAAATGTTTAACTAATCACAGCTAAGATACCTAAGATAGCTAAGATGTACTCGTATGAGAGCGACGGTCAGAGTGAACCGTGTATTTTGGCACATCCACCGTATGTAGCCTACTCAGTGTCAAGTTCATCCAGCGGTGGGCTTCGTTGGTCTGAATAGTTCATTCCTTGATTAATACTGTCTCCATGAATTTTAAAATGACAATAATGCCCATTAATCTTATTAAAGGAACTAGAAAGTCCCTATACCTACCATGTTAAATTTACAAATGAAGATAAATTTTTTTCAAAACAATAAAAGCTACATCCATACACTTTAAATTAAAGAACACACATTTCAAAACATCACCTCGAAATTTTATAAATATATCTCAACAATAAATATTGTTCAGAATTAGTACTTTGAAATGTAGCTTTTTACTCAGGACCTCCACATACATAACATTTCAGTACTCCACCATTTTAGTTTCTGAAATAAATGCACCTTTATGTAAAAAAACAAGTTTACGGGGGATCAAGATTTGCAATAGAAGCTCTGCTTAGTGTTACCAGAAAATAGTGGACATGCAGTGCTTGTGAACTTATTTGTTAACTTTGAAGGAAATCTGGATCGAATCACTAATATATTTTTAAAATAAACATTTCAAACTATGAAAAATCTAATAAAACATCATCGTACTTTCCTTAAAGTTTTTATAAATAGTTTGTGTAGCTTTTCCTTCTTCCTCGAAGGTTTACTGATTACGTCAGAGATAGTCTATATTAAATTCATTTAACTGATGTAATCTAAAACCTTGACATCTTAAGGATGAACTCCTTATTCACGTTGGTATGGAATGAAACATTTTTTATTTTAACAGGCAAAGTCAGGGCCACATGGCCAATTTTTACACTTAACCTGTTTCTAAAACACAAACATTTACATAAACATAAACTTATCATAATTTATAAAGAATATATACATGATAAAATATAGAAATATAATAATAGTTTAAATAAAATAATAATAATATACATGTAAAATATAGTTTACAAAATGGATTGTTTTGATTAAAAACTCACGCTCAAGCACATACATCCAGGTCAACAAACGCGCCATTGCAGAAGCTTTAGGGCAAGCCAGTCGAGGCCATCCGCTAAATACACAAACTTTTCTATAGGACAACGAACGACGGGATAGACTTCCTATGAGTAATTTCAATCGGAGCATCATTCGAGTGAAACCCCGATTGGACAAGAAAACCAAACGAGTGATCATTCGGTTGTTGATTTCAACCGGTTGTCCCAATACTAGTTAACTATGGGAGGGGGTCATGGACAGGGGGGGGGTGACGTTTGTTATCTCGCCAGGTGAGCCTCCGCTGTATAATGCAGTCCTAATATAGATTCAAGATCTGTTTCGGATCTGATCGATTCGCACTTCATCAATCAGAACGGCCCTTTCCTTTCTTTTTGTGATTCTTTCTTTAATCTTGATCACGTCAAAGCCTTTGCTGCAGATTAAGGGCTTTTCTGTTCTAGAGGTATCGCCAAATAACTTTGCCTCTGGTTTTAGACAGCTGTTAATTTACTACCCACTGAAAATATGCAATTCGTCTAATGACAAGTAAAGATTTTTTCAAAATCTGTTTTCAAAGTCTGTTCGGTACTAATACAGACAAAACTCAATTACCTAGAACCTTAAAAATAAAATGGATCTGTTGAGTGTAAGTTACAAGTTTAGAAACCTAACAATATCTACTCCCCTAAAAGATTAACTTGTTTATATTAGTAGATGATGCTTCACTTAATAAATATAAAAACATTTTTTACAATTATTACATTACTATGAGGGGGTTTGGGGTACTCACCCCCTCAAACAATCTTTATAGATGTTGAATGTGAATAGATGAGAATAAAATAGAGAAAGTTGGAGACATCTCTAATAATAATCTAGGCAATAAATTATACATTTTAGCGGCATATGTATAGTAGGTACTTTGTATTATTGTGAGTTCAATACATTAAATGTATAAATCACAAATATTCAATATTATGTATTTACATCCCTTTGGAAAATAGCTTAGGGCTTAGATCATGGATTTGTCTAAAGGGAATATTTTCCGTTCCTGGAAACACTAAACAGCTGTCCTTGATATGACGTCACCGTTTCAAATTTAGGTCTGACGAATTGCCAATACCCTCCCCCAGAGCTAAGACATTTCCATGCTAAATGTAAACAAACAAATTTTATCTAAACCCTGTAAGCAAAATTGATCATATGATTGAATCCATATGTTTTTTGAAAAGAATAATTTCACAATTTTCGGATTGTTTTCTACTTAGTAACCTCAGAAGTAGAGGATTGCAATTATTTCCATCCAACACTCTTTTGATGCTGCCCTTCAAAAAATTACACATTTTGAATATTTTTGTATTTATAGTCGATGACATTTTACTGAAATAATATTCTGGAACTACTATTCTGAATGTCAATATCTTAAGTTAATTAGTTATTTTCTGTCCTGTAATATCTGGCTCGTCATATTTTAGTTTCGAACCTTTGGCCAAAATAAAGAGTATAAAAACGTTTTCAGAGCTCTCTGGTGAGAATCAAAGGTACAAATGAAACGCAAAGTTTTTTTTAAACCTACAATCATTAGCTAAAACATAATACAGTTTCTTTTTCAACATTTTGTAGAAAATCGTACGAGTCTTGAGCGTACTGGCTAATATATCCATGGATGTTGCGTGGTTTGATTAGGGTTTCTTCGAATTCCGTAACAACCCTAATGTACCCGCCTCCACTTGTTACACAAATAAGTTGTCTTCTGAAAACCTTACGGGTCTGGTAATGCTCTTCTGTTGTCGCGTTGCATACCACTTCAACAATGTGCTACACTTTGCGTATTTTAGAACATTTGTGGTCATATCTCGGTATTTGGAAAAAAATGTCCTTACCCGACTGCTAATAAGTTCGAAACAATATGGAATAATATTGCGATCTTTGTTTTTGATCAAAATCGATGATAATTTTTTAATCAAATAATACGATTAATAACTTTTTGATTAGCATTATACATACGTGTTGGTTTTACTATAGGATTAAGTAAAAACTCACTTATAATTGTAATTATATACAAAAGGTGTATATACAACTTGGCGATCGATTCGTCCAGTCACACCGGACATCATCAGGCCCAAACGGAGACTGCTGAACGGAAGTGCTCAGTCTCCGTTTCGAAATTGCCGAATCGATACACTTTTTGTATATATTTACCGTTTGCATATAATTACAATATATTGAGTAGTGTTGGAAGACGTGAGTTTTTACTTCATCCTATAATACAATGAGAGCAGTACACACATCGTTGAGATTTTGCTTGTATACTTATTGTTAAAACCAAATTGTTTATAAAGTTGTAACATATTTACACGCATGTAATTGTATTAGGGTGAAAATTATTATGTTTATTTACAGGTAAATTTACAAAGAATATTTCGTGGTAAAAAGTAACAGAGAGATCTCCCATGTCCCTTCAGGTATTTTGGATTATATTCCAGATCGTTACATTTTTTATTCTTATTTAATAAATAAATATGAAAATAATTTTATTTTTTATCGCTCAAAGATCGTGTGCACAACTGTTTCGATTATCGGTACAGTTTTCATCGACTTTATGAAGAACATAGCAAAACACATTCCCCTGTATCGGGTATATAGGTCAACCGTTTAGATACGTATTATCGAGTATTACTTCGTATATAGAATATACTCTATAGTATGTTCTATATACGAAGTATCTATGTATTTATAGTTAGTAGCTTCAATGAAATATTTATTATTATAGTTCAGATGGCTGAAAACTGAATAATTTTATAATGTATTTCGTTAATCATGTAAGAGACATTTTAAATTTAAAAATACAGTTGCTTGACCATTATAATGATGTTAAATTCTGTATTACACGATGCATTTCGTCATTTACCTAAAGCTAAAACTGTTGCATTATATTAAATATTTGAATGCCACCACAAAAGAGCAAGTTCAGCTTACGTAGTCAATGGACCAACCCCATTTCCCCAAATGGCGTACGGAGTACGTGGGTGGCTTATTCAACCATTTTGTTTGTCGTATCAACCAATAAAAATCATGCTTTTTCAGCATACGTGAATGATTTGGCCAGCTCTACTATTTTAACGAGAATTAACTTGCAGGAAAATAAAATAAATATAATAAAATCTATCAATGATTTAAAATGATTTTTAAATGTGTTAGCTGTAATTGTAACTCAAATTCTACAGTCGTAAATCATTTTTGAAACCGCAAAAATGTTTAAGAGTCTGTGCTCCCTCCGCCATATTGTATTTAGTCCCCAAACAACATGCAATTAGTCACATTTGTGGCAACATTACTGACCATTCAATGGAAACCTCAACCATTTTTACCACCAAAATTAACATTGTTCTTATGGTGATAGAACGAAATATTTTTTCAGAAAGGCCGACTCTTAACTCCTGACTAGGGCCTTTATAAGATATTGACGGGGTCCAAAGCGCTGGCCACGCTTGCAACTGAAACTCCAATCGTTGTCTCCCAAACCAAGATTTACTGCCAATCCGGCCTTGACAGCAATCATACTTGCACCGTCTTCTGCTGTCAACCAGTTAGATTATTTTCTCTTCTGCTGAAAAAATAACTCTTCTATACGTAATTAAACGTAACTAAAATCAATTATCTATGTAGCCTAGGCAATTAAAATCAGTTTCTGTAGGAATAACTTTTATCCTTTCCTGTTCAGTGTGATTCCATTCAGATCTACCACTGCACGTCTAAATGCGTACCATTTTTAAACTGGCATTACAGGCTACTAAAATTAAATTCATCCAACTAACATGTATATTATTTTTAAAAACCTTCCTCTACATTTCTGTTAAGCTATAGTTGATAACAATTTAACTGTTTTAATAATACTTAAATAATATTGATGATGATGATGATGATGATGATGATGGATGATGATGATGACGATAACGATAGTAAATAATAGTCATAAGAAGTTGGTGCATAAAAAATAAAATGCAATTCAGTGTTTGCAAGTCGAAGTACATTAATTTTGACATCCCTTTTGAACTTCCATTGTACAAAATGCAATCTTACGTATTGTAGTTACCAATTATTGGAAAAATTGAGCACATTTAAAAATACTTTGGTATAACTTTAGATGAAAGAATCACTTTTAAACAACAAATTTTGGAATTTCACATTAAACTCAGGACCTCAATTAGTTTTATTTCAATTCTTTGGGACATAAGACATTTTTGCATACAACTCTTCTATGCACGATCTAATTTGTATCAGTAAATAAAAAAATGCAGTACGAATTTATATGCAGGGGTGGTACATCCAAAACGCAAATTGAAAAATTAAGAAAAACTCAAAACCTTTTTATGCGCATATTACTTAAAGTTTAACATTATGCCAATTCAACATCTGTGTGTGGATAAAGTGTTAAGATTGTTCTTCATAAGAAGCGGTAATAAATAGAGGAACTACAACCAGGCCTATATTATAAGAAATTTAATATTAGAAATCTAAATTAAAACCACCGAAAGTAAAAAAGAGTTTTACTTAAACACTGTTCAATATTTAGAAACAAATATTTTTAATCAACTACCTGTTTATAGTAAGAACAGAAATACAATTATTTGGCTTTTTTCTTTTCCTGATTTAAATTTCTAAAATTTTACACTTTTATAAGTTAATATTCTTTTTTATTTTCTTTTAGTGATTTTCCCAAAGGGATTAATCCCCATAGAGGAGATTCCCGTAGGTCTCATGGCAATACTGGGAGCATGTTATTTTTTGTTTTAAGGTGCCTAGAGACCAAAAGATTAGTCGTTAAAAATGTTATATATATAATATATTTGTTTATATATACGTATACTGTATAAATGAATAAGACCAAATTTAGTAGAGACGTGTATTCGTACAATAGACTCTGACGAGTTCGTAAACCAGACATATCGGTAAATCGGAACGGGTGGTTTGGGAGGGGTTATTTTCAAAAAATTGTGGTTTTGGAATTTTTCACATGCAATTGAAAAAATTCAAATCTAATCTTAATATATAAAATTCAGTCATTATATAAAAAGAGACATTATAATGAAGAGTAGATCGGATAGACTGCAGCGTATTAGTGAAACTCACAGATCGTATGATGATTTGCAGTATCCTCTGATGTTTTGCTATGGTGAGGATGGTTACTCCATTTCCATCCCTTAAACTGACCCAATTACAAAGCCCCCTTTTTCGAAAACAATTTCTGCAATAATGTTCTACTGTTACTATAAGTTGATTCAGGCTACTAGAATAGAATTGAAATCAATATACCAAAAGGCTCCGACCCAGAGGGCAGAAAATGGTGCAGTGTCAGGTTTTATAATTTTAGTGTTTACAAAATTATAAGCTGTGATGAAATGATTTGAAAGGTTCTATAAAATTGTATACATTAGTTTTAGGCGGTACGAAGTTCGCCGGGTAACACTAGTATTTTATAATTAGAATCAGCTTAAAAACTACACAATTAAGTTATTTAAAGTTTTTCTCTATCTCCAACGGTTACAATGTTAATCTTACGGATTTTACTTTAGAATCATGTTAATTATGTTATGCAATTATAAATAAATGAGCTGAGAAGTTATGCATAATGAAATCCAATGTATCTTATGTTTAATTTACGTCGTAGTTAATGATTTAATTTTCTTCCACTCAAAATATCTATTATTTACATTTAACTGTCAAAGAATGATTTATTAGGTGTTATTACTAAAAGCTAAACTGTTAGGTTTCCCTTGATACGGTACTGCTAATGATAATATTGATTGACAAAAGAGCTGATAAAAACATCAGCCGATATAGTTACAAAAATAAAAATATGACTTTAAAATGTGTGATTATTGTAGTTGCTTGATGTAACTGGCGAGGTTTTAGTCAGCTCGCGTTATCACAACAAGACTCGCGGATCGCGGTCTAAATGATGGTTAATTCGTTTCCGCCCCACCCACCTGACCTTTACCTCCAAATGCTTTTCCAAAGTCCCATTTGCTCGAATGTTCTCGTAGAACAATACACAATACAACTTTAACGCTTGGTAAAACAAATAGTCTGTTTCGGTTTACCCCAATGTTTACAAACTGATTTTCTCAGTTCAAAATAAACTTTAAGGAAGTGGTCATCTCGGCTTTGCGCAGGTCGTAGTTCTTGCGGGTGCCGCCAGAGCGTGTTCCCGTTCACACGGTTGGCGCCTACAATCAGTTGTATTTCCGTCCGCTAGATAGCAGCAGTGTCTCGGAAACTCAAGACGCTTTTAAGTTTAAAACGATATAAATCCCGAAAGCGATATTTTACATTATTACTGTGAATTAAAGTGCTATTTAAATCGGCGTAGTATATTTGGTGCGGAGTTATTCTGTGGTTGTGTATAGTGTAAAGTGAGCAAATCGCAAGTTTTAGGTTAGGTCATTGTTGTCAGTGAGTATGTAGTTCGATCAGCTGATTTTTATTGCGAGGGTCGGTCTGCGTTTACTGTTATGAGACTTGAAAATACGTCTCGCTGCTTTTTTTAAACCGAGTAATGGTTTGGCCAGATGAACTCGGAGACCGGCCAAAATAATAATCAGCTGAGGTCAATTTATACCCTCGGTCTTGCCCATCTGTTATTCTTATGTGACTTTTTACACGCTCTCAGTTTATCCTAATTACACACAATTTCGGAGAAAACGCGTCACTGTTCTCAAAGAAAATCGCTACTATTGAAACCAATATCCGTAACGGTACACAGAGACCGATCAGCCAACACACGAACTTTTAAAGTATGTAAATTCAATGGCCATACTGTTAAAAATAGTATGCTTTTCCCGGTATTGATTTCAGTGAATAAACTCCCTCAATTTTATAATACGCTTGAAAATACTAAAAAATCATATGAATGAAAATGAATATATTAGGCTACAATATTATAAATTTAATTTAGAATAGATAGATTTCATAATACAAATATTAGTAGTAAATTGGTTTAATACATTCTAATGAATTGGCAAAAAATGTCAAGAGAGCAACTTTAGTTTAAAACAATACATTTAATAGTAATTTATTAGAAGATTGTATAGCCTACCTGATTAACAATTTAAGAAACGCTAAGGGAGTCTTAATGATTATTTACATTAACATATTCTCAATTTCTTTACAGTTTATTTACTATTTTACAAACAAGTACAGAATGTGTTTTAATCAGATATTTTTAAATCAATAAGCTCTTTTAATATGCATGCTTGATATCTAGTTTTTTTTTAAATTATAATCTCTTGATTTTTATCATAATCATGTAGGAGTGATGATTTTAACTTTATCAATCCCATTTTAATATTATAAAATCAAAGAACGGGATTATAAAAATTACTAAACATTGAAATAGATTGTGGGCAATGGAGGTATACAATAAGCTACTCCTAAAAGGTTCTTAAAGATTCACCAAAGGAAAGAGACTTATACACATTACATATCAATAAAAACCGCACACCTTTTATGCCTTTATTTATATTTTACAAATCACGACATTACGAATTTCCAAACAGGCAACATTGCAAAGTAATACTTGTATCTTCACGAGGGAAATGTCACGTTGATAATGCACTTCCTTTATCAGTTGTTGTGATTGATATTTTGATATTACGATGTCATATTATAGTGTGGTTCTGAACATAATAGCACAAAAGCTATTTAAATAGTTGCAGGTTTTTAAGAGTTAGATTATGATTTAACGTTTTTATGGACTAAATTCTGGATTTTTAACGTTAATACCTGTAGCCTGTTCGTTGTGCAGGTTATGACGCGGTGGAGCAAGATGTAAATAAATTATATTATAGCAAAATATTAAACTAAAATTGCATACAAATAAAAAAAAACTCATCTTATTTATTTTCAAATATTTTTTTATTTGATTAAATTATCTAAATATTTACAACAAAGTCGTATTAGTTACACCATTTATGACTCGAGAACGGCTAGACCGATTTTCATGACCTTTAAGTATGTTAAGCTTATGAGTAAAAGGCGTGATGCATTTTGATCACATGCATACATAGATAATGTGAATATTTTATTAACAGCTGATTTAGTGTTGCTTTATTTTCTCCAGTCGACAGCAGATGCTAACGTCATTGTAGGTAATTTCGAATCATTTCTTGGGGTACGAAACGTAAAAATAAAAATATCATCATTTAAAGTGATGAGCACACAAAACATAATTATATTTATTTATAAAGGCCTATTTAAGTATATTTTTGTTTGTTTATGGCTATTCTATTTCTTATTCATTGGAGTCCGTTGCATTGAAATCCTAAAAACGAAGACTTAGAAATGGATTCAACAGTGAAATTCATCTACTAAGCCCAGAAAAGAGTGTCGTTATTTAGCAACGGTAGTAAAGATTTTTTGATCTTATTTTTATAAAAAATCTGTTTAGATAAAAAATTAAGTCCAATGTTTTATATAATTTTCACCAAGAAAATATTAAAACTATTTGTCACTAATGTACGTAATTGTTGTTCTATGCCACTTCAGTAGCGGTAAATCATAGAGCTTTAAGACGACACAAAGTCAAACAAAGAAATCCTTGTTGTGTCCAAAGTTTCCTCTGAGTAGAATTATCTTCTTAAAAAAGCTTTGCATTTGTTTGTTTAAAAGGCTCTCAATTACTTGCTCTAATGCTTAGTGGAAGATTCGAATACTTTTTTACATTTTTTTTATAAATAGAGTAGAAAATTAAGTAATAATAAAGATAAATTGACTAGTCTTTGTAAATCAGCCAAAACCTTTTGATATTGTGACGGAATTCAAAAAATTCCCAAATTCCGGTATTTATTATGAAATACATAATAAATATCTACGAATAATATATAGTCAATTATATTAAATGTTAAAAAAAATTAAATTATGCTTCCTGTTTTACATACGTGTCCAAACATTATCTAAAATAGTTATCACTAAAATTGATATTCCTTTATTAATATACGTGTAATTCAAATGAGTCTCCAACTTATATCGTAAAAATTTACTTACATCGTGCACTTTAACTAAAAACAGTTTTATATAAAAGGTTTGATCGTATTTTTAGTAACAGTCTAGAATAAATGTATAACTGGTTCAACAGAAGACGTAAAGATGGACGACAGACAGGTGGCGTACTCATAGTACAGAATGTTCACGGACAGAGTGCGATGCACGCGGAGCGCATCCAGTAATGGTTGTTTGTTGCATTACAGTCGTCATTGCCACTGCATCAGCCCACTGTAGCTGGCAACAGCTGATTCCGGACAAATTCAATTTCCAGTGTAATGCTCTGCCAGTATTATATCCCGTTTCGCCTTTCTGGTTAGTGATACAACATTACGTCTGTGTTTACAGTTCGCGGGTGGCCAGACAAAATTTGACTTTTAAGAATATTATCTTGAAACGTGATAAATTTATTGTTATTCATCGATTTTGGACTATTCTGAATCACATGAGGCATCATGAATGATCAATTACTTGTGTGTTTACGCATATTCAATCCTTTCTTAATCCACTTGCTTAACATATGAGTCGACGAGGTCACCCACTTTGCTTAAGGTAAAAATTCTAACATCTTCGGAATCGACTTCATAAAACCATTAACTTGGTATCAGCGTTAAAGGAATAAAAGAAAATTAAACAATCGAATAGTAATTTTTGCTATTAGTCAATGTCTAATAAATTTATATATTCCCCAGTGTGAAGATAATGATTAGGCTAAGCTATCCATATTATTATTTTAAAAACATATTGCAGAAAATCAAAACGTTTAATTATCAGAAAAATGTGAGACGAAAAATGCTTACAATCCTTTTTCCTTTACGTTAGGGGTGGAGGAAGTCTCTTGACATGGACCTTTGGTCGTTATGAGAGTGATTGAATTTCTCGCAGAGGGAGCGAGTCGGAGGGGTTGGAGATAGATGATGTGGTGTTGATGATGCTTGTTAAGGTTGATTCGAGCCAGCAAGATCTAGACAAGACTTCTATGGTAAATCTAATATTGGCTACAATTACAATGTTTTCTGGAACAAATACTCTTAAGTTGTACGTGATAGTTTTAAAACAACTAATATGTAAGACCGTACGTAAACTACGTTACAAATAGATTAACCTTTTCGATTAATACAGTGTTTTTGATGTTAAAAACAAATATTTTCGTGTTTTAACAGCATGAACATTTTAAATCATTAATCATCAGCCTTAATCATTATTAGTTATTACAATAGTATACCTCAAGTATTTTTGATACTAAAGTTTTATGTATTTTTTTAATCAAGGTTTTAAAAACAAAACAAAAAAACCATGTTTTTAAAACAAAAACTTGAATTGGTTTCTGTAACGTTAGATTCGCCTTTACGTTTGGTTTTTGTTAGTTTTGACGTTAATTCAGTTGGCTATATTAAACCTGAGCCTGGACATTAATAGTTATCAGATTACGACGGTCTACGGTGGCGTGTCCTGTATCCAGTTACTTGGAGGTCATGAATTTTGGATTGTTACGAGCTATGGTCGGTGGATGAGATATGCCTAGGTGTGGATTAACGTCCGCACTATTGAGTGCTACGTTCATCCGCCATTCCGCCAAAGACCATTCTCACAATTCTAAAGACAAGTTCTTTAAGAGGCGAAATTGGGTTCGGATCCCGCATTAAACTGTAGGTACGTTAGATGCCATTGGCTGTTGGGCTATTAATCAACAGTCCTGTCTAAGGAGGTCAACCGTACTCAGTAACAAGACTACAAGATCGCACCACAATAATCTTACACTCATTTCTCATTCATAGTTGGCTTAAATACCTACCTGGGTAGATTGGCGTTTCAGGAAGATAATAGTAAGCGTGTATTACTAGATCTCTTCACCTGTAGTAGTCGCGCATGCGCGCCGGAGCGCCTGTCATCGCGCTAAACGTTGTATGTTGTCCTGGTCAAGAGTTCTATAAACAGTGGAGCCGATATCATAAATATGTCGCCTCGGCTGATAGTAACCCAGTTAGCCCACATCTCAAACTGTTGGCACCGACCACCGACTTCCAGACTCCAAACTTCAGACACTCTCTTAGATTTACGCCATCCTCCAGAGTGATGGCCAGTGGCTCCTCAAAATGTCCTCCACCAGTCCTGACGTTACAGATTATCCATGTACTATATCGTGGATGAATTTTGGATTTCAAATGTTAAAGTTTAAGTTAATTTTTTTTGTAAATTATAACATTTCTTTCAATTTTTTAAAAATTAAATTCGCCTCTCCGGGATGAAACTATATGTTATTTCATAATAAACCTATTATTATTTTGGTGAATCTATTTTTAAAATAATTCATATATAATTTGGTATTGTATGACTATAACGAGATCGCACGCAGCACGCTGGCGTGAGTGGAGCGAATTTCATAGAACTTAGATTATACCCAGTGTAGTAATCGAATAGTACTGAGTAAGCAGGTTTGCTACAATAAGGTTTGTTTTACATGAAAATATGCTTATATTAAGGCTTGTATTAATGTGTTAGCTGAGTAAACGCACATAACAAATGTTATACCAATTTATCTACTTTGCGTAAGAATTACATAGGCAATGTAATTATTCAATGTTACAGTTGCAACAACATTTCTGCCACTTAAATTTGGAAACATTAAATTTGGGGTTTTATGGATGTATCGATAAAATTTAACTAGACGGCCTTTCATTCAAAATTTTGAAAGAATAATTAAGTAAATAAGTGAGTTATTTATTCTTAGTTATTCTCCATAAGATTGTCATTAGCTTTACGTATTCATGTTCGTATATACATGTCCTCTGCGTCATTACACAACTTACCTTACTGTGTTAACAATTACGAATATCTTGGAATCAGATAGCTAAATTATGTGTTTTTAGCTAGAAATCCAATGGGGAAAAGAACAGTTATTAAAAAAGTTATACATAAAAATTTATGAACCCATTTTTGAGATACAAAAAATCCCCAAAATTGTAGTTCAAGTAGTCCGATTTTGTTGCCCAACGAACTTGTGCAAGATATTACAGCAAGGAACAACTAACTCCACCGAATAATATTTATATCAGACAATAATTGCGGCCGATATCGTGTCGACACATATATGCTTATATACCACCTATACATACGTTTGGTCTCGGGCCTACCTTTGACTATGCGGGTCTTGTGAATATCTCACTTGTTCATAGGAAGTTAGCTAATAATGCTTATTGTTGCGTATAACTGCATGCAAACCATATAATATAAACTAAGTACTCAGATACCCTGACTAAGCGGATAAGGAATATTCTCTAAGCCGCTATCCAACCATAACAGTGGTATTTTAAAAATGAGTAACAATAAATTATACGTGTGAATTGTAATGTGTGGATTGCGTAGATTTTTTACTGTTCAATTACCTTTTAGCTAGAATCATTAATTAATGTTTTGAAATTTTTAGGAAATTTGTGGTTTAAAGCTAGAGATTCCAATAAATGAGCCGTATAATCCATCCGTAAAGGGAACAGGATTGAAATAAAAAGTGGCAGACCGTGAATGGGAGAGTTTTATTACAAGTATGTGCGTTGAGGTTATGATTTTACTCCATTTCAACCAAGTTGTAGCCTTCCATGTAACCTCAATTACAAAAGTAAGGTCTGCTGAAAACCGATTAAATTTTAATCTATAAAATTTTTCACAGTAATAATACTTGCACAATAAACTGAAATATTTCTTTCATAATCTTCTTCTACTGCGAATTCTGCATCCATTTCGACACGCGATTATTTAGAACTGTGACCGATTGTACGGCATAACTTGTTTTATATTTTCCAGAGGTTTATCGAGCGAGTTAAATTATCGGTTCGCGTGAAGGTATTTTGACGCCAGGGGCGGGACAGAAGGACGCCGCCAAATACGGCCCGCGTCCGTCACGTCACGACCGCGAGGTACGGTCCAAGTCCGCGTCAGCCACACTACGACCATGAGCACCGGTTCATTTCCGAGGGTCTCGGGACCGGCATGTTACGAACACGAGGAACGGTCCAAGTCCGAGGGTCTCGGGACCGGCACGTTCTGAACTCGAGGAACAGTCCAAGTCCGAGGGTCCCACGACCGGCACGTTACGATCACGAGGAACAGTTCAAGTCCGAGGGTCTCACGTCCGCCATTTCATGACCATCCTCGTGGTTGGACCGTTCCTCGATGGTCCAAGTCCAAGGGCCCTGCAACCGGCCTATCCCGATCACGAGGGCCGGTTCATGTCCGAGGGTCCCGCGTCCGTCACGTCACGACCACGACGAACGGTCCAAGTCCGATGGTCCCGCTACCAGCATGTTACGACCACGAGGACCGGTCCAGGTTCAAGAGTCTCGCGGACACGCGTAAAAAGTTATCAAACCGTAGTGTTTGCTTCCAGTTTTTTAGAATGCGGCAACTCCATTTGATGGTTGGGTGGTCCTCGTGGGAGCTGTCCAGATAACGATAAATTAGAATCAGGTTTTTGTTACAATCGTAAAAGTCTATTTGGTAAAAGAATCCGAATTGATTCAGTGAAGTTAAAGTGTCACATGCTTGATATTTTATTAATGTTAAATGCAATTACACCCTTCTTTTTATTCGTTTTAGATCATTCTAAAGCAGGGTGTATACTAGTACGTAGCAGTGACGCCACTAAATTGTGCTAGTTTTTCGTCAGCGCCACTAGAGGTTTTTTACACAAGATTGAGTGTAAACCTAGTGACATGACACTTAAAGTGGCGTTTAATTTTAAACATGTCACTATTAATGACAAAAATTTGATGGAAACACTCTTTTAGTTGAACAGAAATCATTGTATGTTTCGTAGTTGTACGATTACCTACCTCATTTTCGTTTATACTTTGAGATATAAACGTATATCAATATGACGTTTTTATTTAACTATTCTTCTTTAGAATTAATTGTTCGCTGGATGATCGATACAAAAGGGAAAAGGATTATACTTAATACTTTAAAAAATATGTAGGCATACTTATCAACGAAATAACGCACGTTTGTAAAACAATAACCGGCTAGGTACAAGTCCGTCACTATGACTGGCGCTGTCGTTTCCACGGGCCACAGGAAATGACGCGTCACCGCTACTAGCGTTACTAATATGTCGAAACGTATAGAGTCCAACGATCGTTGATAGAGTCACTCCACTAAAAATGGCGAGCGTTTCCAGATAAAACCAAGAGACAAAATAAGACTTAAAAATGGAGGTTATGAGCTGAATCAAAACATGTTACAATTTTGTCCACTCGTAAAACACAATTAACTATACAATTTAAGTGAAATGGTACCGTAGAAGCTCAACAATACGAATGTTTTATAAAACCGAATTCACCGAAAACATCTCTCTCTCTCTCTCTCTGCTCTTCCGTGATGTATTGACTTCCAAGATGACCCAAGTCTAGCTACATGTCCGAGAAGATGCCGTAGACTAAGCTGGCCGGGTAGAAGCTTCGCAAGGTGTTGCTGTCCGTGAGTAAATTAATTGTGATTGATGTACGTCCACTAATGAGCACTTCCGCGTCACCTAGCTGGTCACGTGACCTGTGCGGCGTGGTGGTGGTGGGGGGCGAGAGGGCAACCGCCGGGCTCTCAGTATCAGGTATCAACATACCTTTCGGACTAATTGGTGATGTTACTTACGAGATTATGGTTATTTCGAACATTTATTATTACAGTTATTAATGTTTTATATTTTTGTGTGGACATTTTCCATCACGATTAGTATAACAAAGTTTCACGACGGGATATCAAATCTGACCCCATCATCAGTTGAACTGGAACCTAGAACATGACAAGATAAATAAATAATCCGGACCAAGCCGGTATACAGCTGGAAATAAAAATGTTTAAAGCATTTAAAAAACTTACAAAAAATACCGAGCAACAAAAAACGCGCACACAAGAAACAATGAACGTCCACACATCACACTAGCCGGACTTGTTGAGCCCATGAGTGCTTCATACAGCATCAGTCCGGATGATGAATTAATCAAGGTTCTAGGTCATGTTTTAGATTTCAGCTCACCCAAGGGTCATAAACACCAGATCCAGAAACGTCGTCAAAATTAAAATGTCGGCAATAACAATCTGTAGAGAGGAACACAAGACGTTGTTTCATAGAGCCTTAAATCGATGTTAACTCTCATAAGTTATATTTTTTACTTTAGGATTTTCATTATCAGCCTACAAAGTGATATTAGTAAAAATTATCTTAGAGGAGTCTTTTTTACAGAATAACATTTTTCAACTATAACGTCAGTGTTGTGTGTAATTGTTGGATATCAAACAATCAGACAGTACTCTATCAGCAGCAGTGGACACTAGCGGTAAGATTAGCTTCGGCCAGTTTGCATTTATTTATACGCGTAGAGATATAGTCTGTATAATTGCGCGAGTGTGGCGCTGCCAGCGGCGGCTGCCAGAACTACGCCGATTCTTAATTGACTCTGACATTCAGGGTATTTTTATCTGCGGCAATTTTGTCCCTAAACGAATTTCTGTTATGCGTAAATCTGTTTTGGCACAGTTGCATGCAACTCTGAATTTAGTTTGAGTATTTCTATATGAAAACACGTGGACCACAGTAATTTGAAAAATGTAATTCAAACAAATGTGTAACACATTTTTTAAGCACAGAGTTTGGACATCGTTTTGCTCGAATAACGTTTCATATATCAATTGAATCCAAATTTTCTATAATTATATACTTCCTTTTGATTTTGGTTCACACACTTTTTATCATTTATTAATATTATAAAGTGTCCACTATCAAAAGTGTAAATTTTATGCAGTATGGTCGCAATATATGACTCAGATTTAAATCTCAATATCTACAAGGATGGAATTTTTTATTTTTGTTAACCTTTAGGTTGTTAGCTACACAACATCCCATATAAATTAAATATAAATCTCACCACCAATAACAGGGATTTCTTAAACTGTTATGAAAATTGAATGGCAATTGTAATTATTAGAAATAAAATTAAAAGAAACATATTGCTTATTTAAAAAAATAAGGTAGGCCCTTCAAAAACTGTTATGACTCACATGAACTAAAAAATCTTTAAACCAGTTTTTTTGAGTTTATGCGTTTGCATTGTGTTCGGATAGTTAGGCCTTTAAAAATAGATGAAAACATTTTAATACGTTTTTAGTTAGGGTTTAGATAACATTCAAAACCTTTTCTCTCAGCTAAGACATATTTTACCACGGCTGTCGAGTCCTCGGCAGACTACAGGTAGACCCAGACGCGTGGCCATTAGGTGTTATCTATGGCCAGATCAGGTGATCCTCTCCGTTAGGGGTCATACACCAACGCCCGGCGACCTCGAGGTGACCCCTGGGTGGCGGTGGCTGGGGGCTCCGCCACGACACCACCACGCCGCATGTTAGGGACTGGGAACTCGACAGGTTCTCGTTGAAAAACCTGGGGCAAGCTTTCAAATATTAACCCATGTTCGGAAGAGCCAGTATCTCTTCAATAATAAAATCTTAAAATAATAAACTGAGTTTATATTTTTTGTTCTATAGCCTAAAATACAAAAACAGTATTTTTGGATTATTTGTTGTAAGGAATCGAAAATGCTACTGTAGCAGCACAGTAAATATTGATAGATTGAGGGATAAATATAACTATTTTATCCCCATTTATCGTAGGAATAAACGGGTCCTTGTGAATTATTACTGATTTCAAATGTCTTTGAAAGAATTTAAATTGAATTGGATATGCTAACCAAATGTGAATTATTTCTATGGTAAAAATATAATGCATGGGATAAAATCTAGGCGCAGTATTCTATATAAACGGAAATAGTCAACTGTAAATATTTTTAAATAGAATATTTTCAGTTACAATATTATTATCCTCGCGAAATTAATATTTATTCTACAGTCGTGGTTCACTCAAGAAAAAAGTGTCACCAATGTTTTTTGTTATTTCTGTATTCTGAATCACCCAAATAATTGTATATCCAAGCCAAAAGGCAGTGACTTCCAAAAGTAACTGTTGTATTGGAAAGTATTTTTAAGTTATATATTTAAAGTTATCACTCGTTCTAAAAGTTGAACATTTGCTTTTCTGTGAAGATTATTTATTGAAACTAAACCTCTGATTAGATTTTTTCAATTTACGTCCAACGTAATTTACGGGCTGTTTGTTTATTTTGGATTTTACTCTGGGAATTTATTGTTTTTAAGTACAAATATTTTTGATGTATTTAATTTAATATTTTCATGAATTCTACTACACATAACTAATACTTAAAGAGGAATTGATTAGATGAAAAGAAACATACAATTTGTAAGAATAAAAATATAAAATCAACTTCGGTAAATTATCAGAGTAAATTGTATTAAAATACTCATGTTTATTAGCTATAAGCTTTAAAGTATGTTTATGGAAATAAAATTACAACGAAAATAAATTAACAAAGCAACTATGTATAGTAGTAAATCGTACGAATCAGGGAAAAAATCTTATTCGACATCTTACGATAAAAAATACTTTTTAGAAAATAAGTTAGTAAGGTAAAATTGAAATTAGTTGTAATATATTTAACCAATTTGTAGACCATTGATATTGTTTTAAGATATGTCCCAATATAATTTTGTTCAATAAAATTATGTTAAGTACATATTCAACACTTTAGAGCGTTTACTGTCTAGAGCAGAGTCATTTACTGTGAAAATATAACCAAGCAGAGGCAAAGTAATGATCTAAATTAAATAAACCCTAGTTTAACTTTGACAAACTCAAATCGAACATAGGAAAACACGATATTTATGTATAAATCACTCGAATTGAATTGAGTTGATAGAATAATGAGTGATTTGACTTAATTCTCTAAAGACTAGTCCCGTAATGAGGCTGGATTTACTCTCCTTACAAGGGTCTACAGTCTGTACAATGTGTCGCTTGAGTCTCAAGTGCCGCCCTCGCTCCGTGACCCACGCGAGGAACAGCAACGGCCCTAATACGCCGCCCGGGGTGACGCCGTACCGGGACTGGGCCGGGCCCATCGCTATTCAAATTGCTCTGGCACCCGCTATCACGGCGCCTCTGACTCACTCTAGTTGACTAGTTCATTAAGACCTGCTATAACCTTCGGTTTGCGGGTCCAACTGTGGCTTATCGATTGCCACGTTTGTTCATACACAAATCACTATTGAAGTTTAGACCCCATTTACTCCAGACGTATCAGAGATATTTTTGTCAGTCTACCAGTAGAATTTATAATTTAGTTGAAAAAACATCTTGTTATAAACAAAGTCCATCCAACCTTGAATGTTATGAAATCTATTCCACTTTCATAGCGGGACCTCTAGGGGTAAGAATATCATAAATACGAATATTCTGATTCGGCTCCATTGTCATTCGGTTAGTTACCACCATATTTAATGCCAAATTCAAGGTCAAACTGATAATAGTTCCAAGTTCATCAACGAGACAGAAATTTGGACCTTCACCGGTCAAAACCATAAAGAAACTAAAGTAGAAACGGGAACTATGCGATCGGTCCACAGTTCGACCGATCTACCGTGAAAACATAAAAATCAACTTCATTAATGAAATTGTATTCAGTGAATTTTCATTTTGACATTGTGTTTTTACGCTATCCTGCCACGCTTTCTTTCTGTAAACATTACTCTAAAGATATTGTTACTTAAAAATAGAAATAAAGTAGGTGAAGGAAATTAATAAAATGTATTATGGATTATTTTTTTTAAATGGCCATCGATTAACCGTGTCTTAGAGGGAGGAAGCAATAGAGTGAAAGGGACGGAAACTCCCTCAATAACCAACCTAACTTCACTCCGCAGGGCGCTGTCTGGGGATATCTTCTCCTCAACCTCCTCCCATCAAACAAAAGTGGGGAGACTGTGGACCAAACGCCAGTGGACTGAATGAGATCCGTAGAAAGATTTAAGGGAAAATACAAATCTGAATGTCTCACTTTTGCGGTCACTTAAAAACTCACAGATTATGATAAGATTACATTTTTTAGTTTCCTAAATACGCACAATTGTTTATTATTACTTTGATATTTTTCGTAATAAACACTTATAATTATTCTACAGTATATTCCATAAGATTTACATCGGATACATACAGTAAGAAGGTTTTATACAACCCATGTTTCAGAGCTGTTGATGTAGTTTGGAATTCCCCACCGTGAACCACACCTTAGTGGCACATACTTTGAATATCCCACTTAGTTAAGTATGACAATCACGTAGATAGTGCTGCAAGTTGCTAACGTGACCCTGACGATCGGACAAGAAAAATTCTACATCCGGGAAATATTTATACCATTTATAAAATATATATATATATATATTATATGTAGGAAGATTATAATTCATACATTGTATATTGTATTATTTAACACAAACATTTGTAAATAGATAACGATACAATAGATAGACGAATGCATCATACGAAGAGCAGTTTAGCTTACACTACTGCCGGTGTTTATTTATCTATTTATCTTTTTACACACAGGGATATTGCACTTATTGTCAATTAGTTCAATTTAAATTTAATACTCATACAGATAAAGTAGTTTTTTTTTAAATATTGCATAATATTATTGTTAAAGTTTGTAATATATTAAACCAAGAGGACCCGGTAGTCAGATCGGCACGCCACAATTATTTTAATATATTTAATTTCGCGTTGCTTTAACGTTTAAATGTGTTTATGTGTGCTTTGATCAGAACTGAACGTGCGTGTTTTACAGTCATCACTACAGCCATTGAATAGTGGGTTTAACTACGCTGCTGAAGATGGACTGTTATAAAGTCTGAAATACGTACAGCGTAAAAAAGTAATTCATTGACATCTCCTTGCCGTTTATAAAGGCGAACAACTGTGAATAATATTAAAAGGTGCCATGGCTGTTTTATAACTTGATTGTTCATATATTCATATTTTTCCAATTTTAATGTGTTTTCCGATTTTCCACCCGACATTGTGAGGCAGGGACACTTAAGTGCGGGAGGTTGCGTATCATTCCTGCGGTATGTAACTGTTGACATTCCTCTGCGCCTGTGATTAGATAACAAGTGACTTGTCAAGCTCAAGGTCGATGTGATATCACACTCTGATAACGGACAATATTGCCGAAGTTTCGTCCTCAGAACACACAACAAACTTTCTAGATATGTAGATAAATATTGAAGCAATAAAAAACTTATTTAGAAACATATTATTTGAGATTATCTTTATCTCAGTTGGTAATTTATTACTTCATTTTTATCATTTTTTACAAATCTATATAATATCTGTCATTTTCCGTTGGATTTTCTCCACACAGATGGTCGTATCTTCGTATTAGTATAATTAAGGGTAAATGTAGCTATTTCCTCGCATATATTTATACATAAAATGTTTCTAGCGATAATTGTGTAAATCTAATAGATTATGTGTTATGCGTACATTGTTTTAAATTTCTCGTACATTTACAATAAAACAAAGTACTCCATATAATATGACCACGACTACCAATAGGGAACCTTTATGCAAGTAAATTGAGATATATAGTATGTTGTATTTATTATTAGGTGAACATAATTTAGGCTTAGACCTAAGTGATGGTTTTATAACCTTGCTCTTTAGACTTTTTTATCTCATGTTGTAGATATGCTTAAGATTTTCTCTTATTTTTCTTGAGACATTAACCAAGTCTACGTGGGTAACTAAGAGCCATAACTAAGGGCGAAATTGGTTATTTTTGGTACGGAATCGTGTTGTGTTGTTGAAATTAGCAAAGCGCAGCTGAAAAATGTGATAAGTACCAAAAAGACACTTACGCTCCGCGTGATGAACAACTATTTGCATGATATTTAGCCTACAGTACTGAGGAAATAACTTTCTAATAGTTACAAAATTTGACCAAATAATTTGAGGTTATACAAAGTCGACGTAAATGTTTACATTTCTGTTGTACTTTAGCTTATGTTTGATTACCTATAATATCGTACACAATATATTGAACAATATTTATAATTTTCTATAAACATTTTTGAGGTTAGTGAACCGAAAAGATAACAGCCAAAAATATCAGAAAAACTGTTCGAGCCCCTTGGTGTGCTTCAAATCAAGTCTTTCATCGTGAAGAAATTTCAAAATTCAGTTATAAGTATGAAACAAAACTTAATGACATCCAAATTACTTAACTGTGAACCTTTTGGACAACAGTTGTGGTAAACGGGGTGAAGAGACACGGTTTTATAGATCTGAGAGGGCGTTTTAAATATTCATATCTAAATTCTAATGTTAGTTGATTCAATGATTTGTGGTTATCTAATGCTACGTTCTATCCATCACATTTACTTATTGTTAGAAGTTTATGTTACAGACTGTAAATAAATATACTGGTACAAAATTGAACCAAAAATTTTAGCTTATGTTTTTTGTTCCCTATTTGAAGTGGCCCAAAAACGAGGAATTTACGGACGATTAGAGAACTGGCAACGAAAGTTTCCGGTCAGTATGATATAAAAGTGAATATCAGTGTAAGGGGCGAGCGAGTATGATAGATTTAGTGATTTTTCAGATATAATATACCAACAAAGATCAGCTGATTCATTCACCATGATCATTAATAGCATTTGGGGCTGGTCTAGCCCTGCTGCATAGAATTTCACTTACGGCGGTATGTTACATTTTGATAATATTATATCGAAACTAAATTTAAAATACTCGGTTGAAATTCAATTAGCTAAATATTTTTATTTTTCATCAGAACATGCTAGTGTAACTAGTTTTTTTATTTTCTATCGAATCCCTTTTCTTTTGCATTGTTAATTAGAGTATTAGATTTAAGTTGTTTTGCATTTTTTTGAAATGGATGTGTCTTAGCTCTGGGGGTGTTGGCCACTTGTAAGATGGAACATATGTAACAGGTTTCCATAGAAATCACCAGAGCTATTGAATTAATTTTTAATGTAAAATAATAAAACAGCTGATTAGATGAAGTGAAAACACTACCTTTAGACATATCCATGATCTAACCTATTTCCCAAATGGAAGTAAATACAAACAATTTTTTATTTAACGATTCCCACCCCCAGCCGCACAATCTCGTTTGTTAAAATTAGATTTCATTCTTTGCAAACTTTCCTGTTTGGATGAATTAATTATTCCCAATCTCGTTTCGACGAATGTTTTCCTTAACTTAAACAAAAGTAAGAAAGGAAAAATGTAAACTTCTTGGTTTTTACCCCTGGGTTGACAGGTTTTAATAAAGTTTCACTGTTGTGCTCTTTATTAATCGATTTATACTTTCTCCCCATTATACATATTATATGGAGAAAGTATTATTTTCGTCAAAATTTTCGAATTTTAGTTTAGAGTGGATATATACGTTTTGAGGCTCTATGAATCCAAAAACGTGGTTTTCGGATTGACGTCTGTCTGTCTGTGCACAAACCCGCGAAACCACACTGATCAACTGATTTTATTAATGAATTTTTAATTTTTCATTTTTAAGGGTAGTTTACCACTAAAAATCTTAAAAAAATTCTTAGGATCCACTCTAGCAATTTTTTGAAAAAATGTCGTCATTGTTTATAGGTATTAAGGTTAAAAATAATATAAGACTACCCGTATGTCTATAAAAGTAATGCTTCAAAGGTTATAGGTTTCAAAACAAAATAGAATTTTGAATCATTAGTCTACGGCTAATAGTTCCAGAAAAAATTTAATTTTATCTCTAGTACGTTGCAGTACGTTGTCTGAGAGGCCCAATGTTAGAATATTAAGAAGTGGATTATGTTAGCATATTAAGAAGTAATTTATTAGAATATTATGGAGAATATTGACAAATCTGTTTTTCCTCATTTCTCAACCATTTTCGATAAAACTTGGTATGCAGTGTAGGGACAAATTTCCCAACAAACCCCCGAAAAAGTTAGGTATCACCAGAGAAGGGCTTATCGCCCAAAAGAATTCTACTATATTTGTTATCTTGTATTCTCATCTTGTTAGTTTAAGAAATTGGCTGATAATATTTGTAATAATAATGTTTTTAAATATATTTTGATAAACATCAAGAATATGACAGTTTTAGTAAATATAGTGTTAGTTTTTAAAATTTAATCTTAAATAATAAGTTATCGTATAACATCGTAATAATTTATAATAATTTAAATTGTATTTCCCTTATAAAAAAGGAGTGGATTTCGTTGTCTGCCACGTAAACAATAAAATTTTATTTCAATTACGTTTATTAGAATTTCTATTAAAGCTGTTTAACAAACAAAAAATTTATGTTCAAAAATTATATTAATTTTTATAAATTTTGTTTTTACAAGGTATTAAAAAATTTAAAAAAATTTATATAAAAATTTATGTGGTTGAAAAATAGATTTTTATAGTATTAATTCAGAAAAAAATATTTATGACTACGTATAGTTCTGAATAATAGGTAGGATTTGTAATTAGTGTTAATTTATTAGAAGTATTATGTTTATTTTATACGTTATTTTAGCCTGTGACAAATGTTTTGTTATAAACAATTTTTAAACCTGATAATTTGCATAAATTATAAAATAAATATTTGTAACATATTTAAGTTTATAAGAATAAAAAAAATTGTTATAATCTTTTTGGTTTTGTATTGTTACATTTATTCTATAAAGTAATAATTTTTTTTTTAAAATTTAATATTAAATAAATAAGAATTTTATAATTATTTTATAATTTTTTTTTAATCGTAAATTTATCTATTTCCCATAAAAATAAAAGGATTTTCCCGTTAAAATAAAAAAAATATTAAAATATTTTATTGTTTATTAACTATTTTGCTGATTATATGTATAAAACAAACCCCCAATTCAAGTTAAACTATCATAGTCCCGGCCTATAAATATAGCTCATACCTCCAAACAAAATTCGATAACAATCAAAATGAGTCGTACGTTCCATTGTTGGATTTGCAAAGAGCGAGCACACCAGTCGTCCGTGGGTGGAATGACTTCATCCTTTGGCCCTGTTTTGACTTGGCTGTTGAAGCATTTAACGGCAGTAAACTCATGAGTGTTTTGTTCCCGCCCTGCTATGACCACATCTTCGCAAACAGCTTTCATCTGGACAAACGTTATTGCTTGTGTTTCTTTGATCTTGTAACAACTGAAGCTCAAGAGAATAGGTTATAAAAGAGCTTATGGATTCTGGGAAACTATATAAAATGTGTAGATACATATTAAAGTGTTGTACGAGAATATTCTTACATAGTTTAGGCTTGATAGCCACCAAGTGTGGGGAAAAAACTAAAAACGTTAAAATCCAAAAGTAAAAGAATCAGAAATGTAAGAAACCCAATACAAATTATGAAATGAAAATGCCATGTTTTAAAACAATTTAGTGTGTAATTTCTCGAACTACGATAATAGCACAAGGGAGCTCTCAACCAGAAACCTTATTGTGTATAGCCAAAAAATAACAATTATATCCTGTTAATACGTGTCAAAATCGTGTGTGTATATTTCATTTGGGTTTTCATTTGCATTTTTTGATAGTTTGTTAGGAAAAGGTAAAATCACTGGTCTTGATATTACATAACGTCAACATGCTGTTAGACAGGAATAGCCGAAAATACGAATGACAACTGGTCGGGGATCGAATCGGTTACCTTCGGATTACGAGGTCAGTACGGGTACCTCTGAACTACTCGGAAATGTTCCATTTGTATTCATTTTTGCGTTACACACAATTAATTAATTACTAATTCTACAAAGTACTAGGTGAAATAAATTTGATAAGCATTTATAAAACGGTACGTACGCCTACATGTTTGGAATATTTTTAATGGAAATTAAATTCGAAAGTATTAGGCCAATATTTTCGTTCTTTTTTTATTTTATTTTGTTCTCAAGAATTTCTTGTTGCCAACCTGTTCTTATTGGTCATCCGGAACCTTAGAGCGCGCTTTCTTGGCTCGGCGTATTGTATCTCAATCATTCCTCCACTCCTCACACTATTCACACTCACTCATGTTCATCTTAAAATTCCTCTTGAGGTTCAGTCGGTTTTTTATGAGCTCGAATAACAATTAGAATATATATTATTCATATTGTAGTCCCTAAGAAACACCTCATGATTTAAACTACCCAAACCGAACTATACGGATTATTGCTTAAAATATACAGTGTAGTTATAAAGTCCCTTCCCTCCTACCATTTTCCTACAATGTATATTAAAATAATTTTCAACTATGGGATACATTGAATTGGTACATACCCCAACTTTTGTAGTTATTTAAAGCATTGGGAGTTGCCCAAAGAGTATTATTTGGGAGTCAACTAAAAAATTTATCATGAGATGCTAGTCATGCAACATGTCAAATAGCACGACATTCCCCTTCCTAGAATAGAGTGGCACAATCTAAATTAAAAAATTTGTAGGAACCGTTTGTAATATGTTCATAGGTACAAGTCAACACATAACATTTTCATGAGAAGCCAGGCATTCGACATGCTAAATAACACAGCTCCCTCACCTGAATACAGTACCCTATTCTAAATTTTATAAATAATGTACCAAATCTAAGCTATCCTTAGATCTAAGATGTGAGAGTTTTCAAGAGAAGCCAGTCATACCACATGTCAAATAACTTTACATTTATCTCCTATGAACAAAATCAAAATCCAAAACGCTAGATCTTTGTATTCTTTTTTTGTAAATTTGGTAAATTTGTATGCTACGACATTATATTCTACACACGAAGCGACGAAAGTTGAAGAAAACAGCCTGTAGTATTCCTAACTTCTTAAGGTTTTACATTATTGTTAAACAATCCAAACTGTTTGATTAGTTTAACTCCATACAATGACTTACATTTAAACGCTTTGTTTTTTGAATACCAACAATGGGTCTTGCGGTGGTAATTCGCAGTTTTTAATTAATTCATTTCCATTCCACCGTCCAATACCGTGCTGTTGTGCTAGCGGCGGGTCAGGCCGGGCACGGCGCCGCGCCGACCCTTTTACGTTATCAATCTCTCGCTAGTAGCTCCAGCTCCAGCTGCGGTGGTATATGGCCGCGTCTGGTCAAGCGGGCCTGATAAATCTGAGAGCACTCAGCCCCACCTGCTGTGAAACCTCGTCTCGACTGGAGGTTAATCGTTTGTTTTTCGATTAATAACAATCGCATTGGTAAACTACTGTGGTCGGATCATTCGGTAGCGGTTGTCAGCTAAGAGGCAGACTACAGAGTCGTATATGGTAAATATACAACATTATAAAGTTTTACTTACGTGGTAAATGAATAACTGAATTTAGGACGGGGAATTTAGGCCTACTCTGTCAATGATCACTATGAACTTTTTCCAATAAAAATAGAACAGACTGAATACAATTTTGAAATAAAACACGAAAATACATGAAACAATATAGACTGCATTTAATGATAAACAAATAATCTATAATATTATAAAGAAGAGGTGGTTTCCGTATGTTTGTGGGTTTGTTTGTGTGTTTGTTTGTTGGTTTGTTGTGGCAAGTAAACGCGAAAAATACTGAACCGACCGGTTTGAAATTTTACACAAAGGTAGATCTTTAACTTATGCAACACATAGGCATATTAATTTCCTGAAACTCCCCTCGGGCTACGCCCCATGAACGTCCTAAGTTTCAATGTTTACATTTTCAAAGAATGAAAACATAAAATTACTTGAATGTCAACAGCTGCGAACACAAAACAAATGATTGAGGATTACTGTAGTTAAAACATTAGTTGTGTACAATCTAACGAACTGAAACATTATTTGGAATCGCCATATCTACTTGTACGTTAGCCTATTGTCCAACGCTACGGGGTTCGAGAAGAAAGTAATTTTGAAGAGTTGGTGTTTCCAAGTGGCCGAACTCGCCACCCTTTTCTATCATTTACTCCCAACAGGAGTGTTCATTAATTTATAGCCCAATGATAAGACTCTTTAGGGTGCTCCTTCAAACGACCGTTACAAAAGCTTGAGTTAAAACCACTACGCAGAATAGCTCCTTAACAGCATTCAGGTTGTATATATGTGTTGCATTCACAAACGTTTGTGTTGGTTCATGTAAACATTTTAAGTTTAAGTATAATGTGAAAGCGAAATTTCTGTATTGGAGGAAACTGTTTACTTTAATATTTAGTTTAAAAGACTTTGACAACGGATTAATAGAATTTTAATAGTAAATTCGAGTATTTACGAAATAAACGTATGTTCTCCAAACAAATGTTTTCACAAATGTTATTTCACACTAAAACAAACACATTCCGTTTTCTAACAAACACGCAAACGTTTTCTACAGAATAAATTTGACTCCTCGGACGCTCTAATAGACGCTGACAACAATGACTTGTTACAAGAGTGAAAGACGGTTTGTGAGGATGAAGACACACGAGAAGCGAGACTGACTGACTCAGCGTTCAACGCACCACATTCAGCGTTCAGCGATGAAGATGCCGGACGCGCAGCGAGACAGATGTCCCCTGTACCAGGGGTTCGAGTCCACCCTCATCCCCTGGCCTGGAATGCGCTACGCCTGCGTCAGAGTACTGGAGTTGTACGGCAAAGTCTTCGACCAACAGGAACTCTGCGAGCTCATTGTTAGGTACAATCATTTTGTTTTGTTGTGGTGGTATTCATTATTATGTTATAGTACTGTTGTTGTCTGGGGTTTAAAATTCGCTTCTTACCTGTTACCTTTGATGTGTTACTACAACGTGTTTGTAGAAGTCGTAAGGGAACTGCTTACGTCTTCGAGTAAATTAACTTCAACCAGGAAGACCACATAAAGCTATAACATTTTCTGACCCTTTGAATTTAGGTAAAACTTGAAATCATTTAAAAAATAAGAGATTTGATAACTGATTGAACGTTATTTCTTGTGATTGGCCATTATCAAGTTTGATCAAAAGGTCAAAATCCGTTACGTGCCCACAACTGCAAAAATTGTTTACTATAGTACGGTAATAGTAGTAATATAGTAACTTTTACTGTCGATTTATAATAATGAATAATTTTCATTTATGGATGATTATAATAAAATTCTATTTTAAAATGTCAATTAACAACTTAATTTAACTCAGCAGAGCGCAGTTTGTCGGCAAAGAAAAACACCTAAACGATTTTCCAGCTGTGGGCACGTAACGGATTTTGACCGATCAAAACGCACTTCATGTTTTAATTATCAAGCTTTTATGAACGATTCCATAAACACATTTCATGTTTAAAACTGTATGAAAAATTCCATATGTAGCACACAAACTCGAACGACCGTAGTACTGCATGCTTTATCCAAAACAAAAATTGAATTTCAAAACTACATGCGTTAACATTTTTTAACACTGGGGGTTTCACTTTGTAAAAATATTGCATATCTATTTTATATTTTATTTTGTTACACTATCACACAATTATAAAACACATAAAAATTGCACTTATATGTATGCAATATAAAAATGTTTATACTGTATTTACTTCCCTGTGGAAAATAGGTTAGATCATGAATATATCTAAAGGGAATGTTGTTAGTTCATCTAAACAGCTGTCCTTATGTTCCATCTTATAAAAATATTTTGTCTTACAAATTGCTAACACCCCACCCCACCCAGAGCTAAGACATAGGCATGTTAAAAAATTATCTGTCCCATAAATAAATAATAAAGTTTCAAATATTCCAAATATCATGTCACAATTTGTGCACGAAACATACTTAACACCTGTGTATACAACATGTTTATAAAACATATGCTCAACAATAATCACGTATTAACAATGTGATGGATGGTTCATGTGAACATGAGGTAGGAAATTAACCTAAAAAATTAAAACAGAATCTTTTGTTTTTATGTTCAAATTTAAAATTTGTAAATAACGTCTCCGAAATAATTTTGAAATGTTCGCATATTAGTTTGGATAAGTACGAGTAGTTTAGGCAAATTTTCATTCACAATTGTTCACAAAAGTTAATTTAACTTTAAAAGTTTTTAAAGTTAAGAACAGTTCCGGGAGACTAAGCTATTGTTGGAAAAAATGCATTAGATATGTTAATTAGTATTTAGTATTTACTCAATGTAAACATACTTTATATAAAAACTTTTTAATACACCTTAATTAATAACATCTTAACATTTCAACTTCAATGTCAATGCCCGATTGTTGTATGATGGCATTTCATGGGCTTTAGATTTATTGTTAAAACCTCTTTCCGGTTGTGAGTGGAAATTGTTGGCAGTAAAACCACTTTCAGGCCATTTCGGTTCTCAAACCTTTAGTAAGTAACCTAAAACATAAAACCTAAAACCACAAAAAAGCATACCATAAAAATATTCTTTAAAAAAATCTGTTAAAATATAAACGAAACTAAATTTAAATATTCTTCATATCATTTTCATTACTGCAAAGTTTAACCATGCTAAGTATTTAAAACGTTGCTTTCAAACTAACCTAAAAATTAAACATTCATTGTACAAATTTTACAATGAAAAATAAAACAACCTGAATAAGCGGTTTTAGTTAACTGCAGATACAAGACACGTCTCCTAACACCATGGAGACTTTGAAGGTCTGTTGGACCCAAATGCCCCTGTATTACATATAAATCTCTGTTGATCCAATGTTTTTTTTGTACGGAAACAATTTTTGCCCAGACAGTGCTTGTTTTAGAGTATAAGATTTATATTGCCACGGGCGTCCGTCTCCCCACAGCTGTAGCAAGGCGCCGCACCGGCGATGTAAGCCAACACATGATGACGCTCCGTGCACAAACACAACGAAACCTCAGGTTACACTGACCTTGCACTTCATTTAACGATCCTGTCTCTCGTCAAACACACGTGGATCTACATATGCTAAATATTCTTGCAGTTTTATTTTACTTTAGAGTCTACACCTTGTATTGTAATTGGTCATGTGTATGTAATTTTTTCTCTGTAAATTGGGTCTATACTACATACAGGGTGTTTTATAAACTCCATCGGGATCTTGTGCACTATCTGATGGAAAACTTTTAGTAGGAATTTTAACTCTTTTGTTAGTGAATAAGTTAAAAAATACATTAAAACCTTTTGTGGCCTTATTTTTCCAAAACGGCAGTAACTGTTTTTATGGATAACCCTTAATTTTATGGTGGTAAATATTTTAGTTTAGCAATTTTTAAGTATAACATTAATAGTTTTTTCACATCCAAAAATTATTTTTCCTTATTATTACTATCGTTGCTACAGATATTTTATAAATAGTTAAAGCTATATTATAATATTACTGTTAGAAGGTTTTTTATTGTTGAATTTTTAATCCTTAAATAGTTTTTTTCTGTTTGATGTTTAAATGTTGTTACTGACCTCATAATATATAATTGTTGAAATTTTCCTATTGAACACTTTTTAAGTTCTCCCGATACAAACTAAAACTGTGATAAATATATATAGACGAAGTATATAAATATGTGTAAGACTGATTATATTTAAACATCAATATCTAATGATAATTAATTATTATTGACAATTATTGAGATTGAAAATAAAAATGAACTATATACATATAGTTTGGCGATGGCCTGTACATTTATTTAATGTATTCAGCAAATAAATATCATTCCAGTTTATTAACAGATATACGACGTAGTGTATAAAATCGCAATTGTAGGAAAATGGGACAAAACCAACTCAGATTTATGTGGAATTGATCACTCTCGGGCTCATTAACGGTTGAATGTATAAAGAATAACACAATTTAAAAATGGGTTTTAAAATTTTATTTACTATCTGAAACCACCATTCAATATAGAAAAACGATGAGTTGACCACCACCTTGAAAATGGATATATGGAAAATTAGGGATCATGTATCCAAACAAACGGAAAGCTGGAAAAACCAGGAGTCTGGACCAATCCAGCCGATGGACTCGCCGTATAAACCCGTGACTTTATAGGCGCAGGGCGGGGCGGCACGATAAGGACTGATAACACGCGGTAATTGGGCACTTGTAAGCGTGATTTGTGACTCACCCACCCCCGCGATATCAATATATCAACCCTTGCTGCAGATATCAATATCAATATCAGCTCCATGCTGAAGATGCTCACTGGTAGAATGGAGAATATACTAAATGTATTCCATGATATAATATAGTCCATTATTGAGTACAATTAATCGAAGAATAGACTACATATGGATTTGTGAAAAATGTAACAAAAAAATATTTAGAAGATTTTAAAAATAAAAATTAACTTGAATTTTTTATCCTGTTGTTATTTTTATACATAGTTAAAATACATAGTTAAATACTTCAAAACTTCATTTGGAACACTCTTTAATGTATTTTCTAATTAAAAATGCTTTAACACTATCAATAATAATATGGTGTGTAATATTAACACCTTAATATGTACCATAGCTATAAATATTATAGTTAAACTGTATAGTTCAGTACAATCAACTAAAACTCTTTAACTGTTTTAAGAAGAATTCTTACATTTAAGTAAACTATAACAGAATGGAAATTTTTCATCGAAAATATAGGTTGATAAGTGAAATATTAATTTTTTCTTATCCTCTATAAGATTAACATTGGATGCCCAAAATGCAACGTAATGTGTTTAGTTTTTTGCTCGGTAACCGTTGGAGATAGAGCAAAGCTTTTAAGTGCTAAAATGTGTAGCTTATTGAGCTGATTCTAATGGTAAAAGTGTAAAATATTTTTAAAGAATTACACATAAAAACTAAAATAAAAAATAGGTGTTTTATAAGTGTAAATAAATAGGAATCATACATGCAGACAGGAAGCTTTTGTAAGTGTTTGGTTGGTCTGGATTCCAAAACATGTGATTCACTTTGCTTGAGTAGGCTACTCACATGATTTATGCTGTGAACCAACATCTGTGAGTAATGCCGGCTCGCGTGCTCCGCTTACTCACACAAGCTCTAACGGTAAAGCACTCGTGCTGTAGCCCTAACCTTTCGCTCGATTATTACAGGATCAAAACATATCTTTGTGCAAATTTCTAGTCTTATAAATTTCTACTATTTCAATTATCACTGTAAATAGAAAATCTGGATCTTTTCCGTTTTACCTATACTACTGCTTGAATAGCTGTTTAATTGTATTAGCAAACATAATAATTGGAAAGGTTGTGTATTTAAGTTCATTTTTAAGTAGATTTCACACATAAATTTCCAAAACAGCCCAACTTACCTATTGTGTAAGTAAGACTAGAAAATCAGAGATTTGGTTATGTTGAATAAAGAAAGATGTAGGTTTAACAGAAAACCTGACTCTAGAGGTTATAGACAGTATAAACATATTAACCATATACAAATATAACCAACCAATCATAATTCCACAGATCGTTGTGTAGTCGGAAATATTGCGTATATTATGATATTGCTCAACGTAAATTGGTCGCCGGTAAACAACCCTCTGCGAACTGTTAGGTCTTGGTTATTGATATTTTCAATAGTTATTAGCATTTTAATACAGTAAGTAACCACCAGAAAACCACAAAACCTCTGGTTCTATTTAAAAAATTATTCGCATGACGGAAAAATCCCAAAATCTAACATTTTAAAATACATCTTGCGCTTTGAGTTGGTTTTGATATTGCTAACCAGGTTAGAGAGTATACGGCACTAATACTTCTGATATAAATAATAGTATTAATAATAGTAATAATAATTAATAATATTAATAATAATAATAATAATTAATAATAATTAGTAATAATAATTAATAATAGTATAATAATAGTATAATTGTGGACAATTTAGATTCTAATCGATTTAGTGTGACGGAAGAACGTTGTTCTTGGTTAGGATACTGGAGTTTCCAAACAGTTTTTATCAGTATTGTCCAAATTGCACTGTGTCGGCTCAACCCTTACTTGAAACGTTCGTCGCACAAGACGTAGGTCTTCAGTCTATGTGATGGACATATTATGGTACTTAAAGATGCTACAAACTCTTTTTAATACTAGATCGCACGCAGCACGCTGGTGTGAGTAGAGCGATTTCCATAGAACTTCATATTATTCCCACCATAGTAATCGAGTTTACAGATTTGCTTTAATGAAGGCTGTTTTACATGGTAATGTGATTATATAATACAATCATCTTACACTTAATCCTCGTTCATCCTTGACTTAAAATACCGACCTTGTAGCAGGGTCACCATTTCAATAATCTTATCCAATCTAATTAATTAAGGCTGTTCAGTTAGTAAAAACACGTACACTTTTTTCAAATTATGTCAATAACAAAGCTAGTTATACCAATTTGATTATCCTACGTAAGAAATACATGGGTGATGTATTCGTAGGTTTGTTGCCCTAAGGATCATTAAATTTGGGGGTTTTATGGTTGTATTGATCAAGCTTAGCTAGATGGACTTGCATACAAAATTTTGGAAGAATATTTAAGTAAATAAGTGAGTTATCGATTTTTAGCTGTTCTCCAGAAGATTAACATTACACTACGTACTGTGTGTACCATTTTTAATATGTCAGTAACCAACTGATCTAGAGTCACGATTTAACATACTAGTTTATAATTTTTATGATTATATATATATATATATTTGTGTGTGTGTGTGTGTGTGTACTTTAAGTCACTTGCATTGATAAATGGAATTGAATTAAACATCTAAATTATTGTTAAGTGTTTATTTACTTCCAGACAAATGTTGGAACTGTAGTAAGAATGACTGACAACCACAGCAAGTATTCTTAACTTTTGTGATTTTCACCACACGAGTCAGTTTTTAGGAACACCTCAAGTGAGAGAGAGAGAGAGAGAGTGTGTGTGTGTGTGTGTGTGTGTGTGTGTGTCGTGGTGGCATTTCTGGATACTGGTCGGTGACGATAAGGGTGGTTATGTTGTAATTGACATTTTAGGAGACTTTAAGCTCGATTTGCTCGATCATCGATTTATTTGAGGGAGTTTCATTTCCTTTGTTTTCCTTATGAAATATAATCTCAAATATTTTTTATAAAATTTATTTTTTTATCTCAAAAAGTAAACTATACCAATGCGACTTATGTTTCTGTCTAATGTATAAGGTACAATTTTTTGAAATAGAATAGCTTAAAACCATGCGCACAATACCGTTACCAAGAATATGTAATGAGTATTGCGGAATTTTATCGTAATGAGAAAATTTTTCATACATTATTGAAATTTTACATTATAGAGGATTCGAGGAGAAATCGACTTTTTATACATTACGTAAAAAGTCGATTTCTTTAAGAAAAGTTTTTTCGTCATAATGCTTCAAAGAGAGCTGTTTTAGATACATGTGTTGAACTGCAAAAGTTGTTATTTTTTTCTTTCTAGGACTAAACCCATAATTATGATGATTCTTTTAGTCCAAGGCCGCAAAATAAAATTGTTAGTAATACTTTTTATTCGAGGTCAGCATTAAATTGTAAATTATTTAAAAAAGAAACTGCAACTATCACTATCGATTTTTATAGATAGATTGCGGATATAGATTGCGAAAGTGATTATCGACTATTAAATCGAACTATCGAAATATTGTTAATAATAACTAAGACGGACATAACCTAAACAACCAATCAGGAATCAAGAAAGAACTGTTATAACTTAAGTAACATAATAGCTGATTAGTCTAAAGTGACAAAAATGGTCGACAACTATTGATAATAATTTATAATCTTGTAATAATTTATATTTTACGAGTTTGTTTCATTTCATTTGCAGTATGACGAAAAATATAGTTCATCACATGGCCCAAAATTGGCTTTTCGATAACATACTCGAAAATTTAATAGCCTCGGCACGCCTCTTGTGCTCGTATCACAGACGCCCGTTTTTGGTCCTAGTGATGAAATATACTATTATAACTCGTAGGTTTTCCATTTTCGTTTTCACTTTGATTCACGGGGTTATCAATCTGTTTAAAATGTTTGGGAGGATTATGTTATTAATGTTAAAAATATAAAAATAATAATAATTAATAACAAAACATAATACCTACAGTATTAAAACTATTTGTAGCCTATTTGTCAGAATATGGGTACATCAAAATACTTCACAAATAATCTAGTGGTTTATAGTTCTTAAACAAGTTTTACAGTCCGCTGTTAGACCACTAATCCACATTTCGCTATGGCCTGTGTTAGGGTTGGTACATTTATGCGTAAATATGTTTTGTCCGTGGGAATGAGCATGTGTGTACGTGTGAGTGTTTGTGAGGTATGTATGGGTTGTGTGGGTGTATGCCTATTGGGCGATTGCGCAAAGGATTGTGCGGGGATGAGAGTACTGTATATGGTTTGGATAATAGATACCACGTGTGAGGACAATGTCTTCAATGTTTTAATGTCAGCCAACAGGTATTCGTAGCTTGTGCGTTGGTAGTCATTGTTTTGCAACCTCCTTTTTGTACTATATTTTATTTTTATTTATTCTACTGTGCATGTGTAAATGCATGCAATGGTTATTGTTTTCTTGTGCATGCATCAAGTCGTGCCTTTTGTTTTGTTTTTGAATGATCATTATTTTTATCATTATTTATTCCCCAAAGTGTCTAGTTTGCTCAGCTCGTTTTGCAGGGACTTAATTTCTCGGTATCTTACATTAGTTTATATTTAATGGTTTTGTACCTATTTTTTGAAATAAATTGTTGAAGTTTAATATTGTAGGATTATTTATTAGTACATGTAAAAGCCTAATGTTTTCAATCAAATAAATCAAATGTATGTCAAATGTGTGTGTTTCAATCTAATGTTTTAGCAAACCCTTTTACTATTTTATATAAACCAGATTTTCTCCTTTGAGCGAAATTAGTTGTCTATTATAGTTTTTGATTTGAGAAAGAAGCAGAGAAGACAAACCGCTGACGCAAGAGGGTTGTGTGTTGTGCGATTTGTGTTTAAATCCGTTAGAATCATACACAAGTAAGCCGACATAACAGTTTTGATAAGAGCGGGTAAACACTCCTGCTGTGATCGGACAACATGTTCACCTGATGGTTTACTGTTTACCACATACGTTTCGTTTTCAAATCTCTTGTTATGATATAGTTGTAAATATTTAAACGAAACCCCTCTGGAATACGTGTTTAATTCTGTTTGTAAATAAATGAAAAGTACAACTGTACTGTTTTTAGTATGAATCTTGAAAAATATACTCTTCTACGGTTGAAAATCATTACCAATTAATTAACATAGAGAACTCGTTTACAACTTTCGCACCAGTTTAATGGTTTTAATTGAGTACAATAAAATGTAAGTCACTTGCATGCATACAAC
Source organism: Nephotettix cincticeps (assembly GCA_023375725.1). NCBI lineage: Eukaryota > Metazoa > Arthropoda > Insecta > Hemiptera > Cicadellidae > Nephotettix > Nephotettix cincticeps. The sequence continues at coordinate 126,849,900 of CM041791.1, read as the reverse complement.
CGTATATTACACCAATGAATTTTTCACCTGCGTCCCTCCAAGCTTTTTACCCCTGTTTAGCGTTACATTTAGGCAGAGGTTATGCACACGTCTGGCACACGTCCGTTCCACATGACGTCAATATTTCTTAGAAAACGCAGTTTTCTTAGAAAAACTAGTATCCTGGAACAGTATCCCTGGACGTATTCCTATGACTGTTAAATCCCTCCTCACTTGATTCATCGATTCTGTAGGTGTACCAAACCAAGTGGCAGAGGGTGGCAGATCTCGCCGCAGCTAACAAGTGAGAGTTGGTACCAGGTGTGCGTCAGTCTGTCGGACTCATCCCGCTCGTAAGGTGAGGTCGGAATGGCTCAAAAGATACTACCACTCCTTGGTACCCCGACCCCCCAAAGCTGACCGATGAGAGCAAATCATGACAAGACGTCTTCACCATGTTAAGAGATTACTGATCAGTTTCTTATCTGTTGCAGAAAGACATGTTCGGGATGCAAGTGTCCAAGGGAGGAGCACGAGGTGGTGCACGTGGAATGGGTGAACGTCAAGGAGAGGTTGGGGTTCAAGCCGTCGGCTGATCCCGACAAGCGCAACTCGCGGGAGCGCAGCCACGGCGAGGGCTACGCCTGGGTGCCGCCCGGGCTGCCCTCCTACAAGGTAGGCCCTACAGTACGCCTATTAGAAAACCACCCACTCATTTCTGAGGAAACTGGCTTTATATTATATTATATTTTTAGTGATGTTTACCGCCGTTTCACGGGTAATTAAATAGTGGTAAAAGTTTTTTTAAATAGCCTACTTGCTTTCACGTATGGTTGTCCTTCACAGGAGTCCCAAGAAACAGTGTAGACTTGCTTCACTCTGCGTACTTTGCCATCCTGTCCAGGTATCCTTTTCCTTCCTAGATCATCATAACAAACTTTGCACCTCTTTTGTGGTGGGTCACCTGTCATCACTTCAATGATAAAGTAGGCTCCGCGAGATCTTCCTAATTTGACAGTTTGTTCAGTTTATTCTTCAGGGAGAAAAAGAACTATCGCTTCTCTGAATTGTTTTATTAATATTTTTTTCCTGAACAGTTGTAGAGAAAGTGGCTATTCACAACTGTCATACGCCATATTATTGCAATCATAAGTTTCCTGTACCACTTAGTACATCTTCTCAAAGCTTTGTTATAAGTCGCCATCTGGTCGCTCATGACAATTGAGAAATTTCCCGCATTGTAGAGGACAACAGCCCTTGGTTTATGCACCACTTTGTTTTGGTTGGTTTTCACTTCAACTACTTCATTAGTGTGATCAGTAGATAGTACATAAACGTCCCTCTTGTCTACCCATTTTACGCAAGTGAGTCCTTTTTCAGTTTCTCTTGTCATTACTGTATTTCTCCCGTTTTAAGGTTAAAAGCAACTGCTGGTGGTAGATGATTTTGTGTGCTAACCTAAGCACACAGCAACACAAACTCACAAACTTTCATTCTTGTGTTAACTTTCAAATAAACAAAGGTGTAAGAATCAGTGTTATCAATTATTGGCCCCATTCTAAAATTACCCATGTATCCTGTTGTAGGCTATTAAAATCCCTGTTTGAGAATGAGGGGGATATTGTGTCCCAAGTATTCCTGATAGTTTGATACTTTTAGCTTTCAAAAGTAAATTTATGCTGAATTTCATGTGTTATTATGTACAAATGGTGTTCGTGCAAAAATGATACCCATGGCCCAAACAAGCAGTTTTAATAAAACTTTATCTCGTGGTCCACGTGTATCATTTTTGCACACACTACAAAAACATTAATAGAAAATAAAACATGTATGTATTTGAGTTTTAGACCTATTGAGGTGGTTGTTGTATTGCACTTGACTTAATATTACAATTGGCTCCTGATGGCCGCAACCATACGGGTGATTGTGTATCAGAGATAACAAACATGTGTCACCTCAACGGGGCCATGGATATCATCACTGATTTTTCATACACATGGCGCTGAATGTTTTAATACGTTCAAATTTAAACACGTCTAAATTGTTTAAGTGGACATAAGAACAATGAATTATTCTCCATCAAAATACCGCATTAGAAAATAACTTGTGCATAATACGATTACTGGTACTTCAAAACTTTATCCCTCTAAATTTTTAAGACTTTTATAGGTATATATAAAACATATATTAATTATGGAAATTGAACTTGTTACTTATCCAAGATATCCTAGTTAGGACTAGCCTTTAGTTGCACTATGTGTTGATACTCTCGTATGTGTCTATGAGGCAAGGGACTGCAAAGAACACATTGGCTGTCACAGTTTTTTAATTTTAGATGAAAGATTGGATTTTGTTTTAGTATACTATTTTACCACTGGCTATAATCCCTAATTCAAACGGTCTAACTTCAATAATATACCGAAGTAAAAAATATAATTTACCAAAGGGGTTTTTGGATAGTATTTCTAGGTATATTTGGGAAGGATAGTGCTTAAAACTGTTTTTACTGGAGATTTTCCCTCGTTCTTTGCCCTCAAGCTCCTTTTTACGACAGCCTCGTCACCTTACGAGTTTGCCTCCCCTTGTTTGCTTCATTTTGATTCTCAAACACATCATATCCCAGTATATCATCAATATTATCTTATCATCTTATCAAAATTCATCGAAGTTACACCAACTTACTGTAATATAACAATTTTCTGTGAAGATTTAATTCTTTTGGATTTTTCTTGATCAAACAGCATAGAGTCGTACTTATAAGCATTTTGTGATATTTTTCTCCATCCCATATTGTCCAGCTTCTTTATGCTAATGGTAAAAGTTTCTAATATTTCTTAATGTCATTTTTTGTATAGTTATTATTTATTTACAAAATAAATGTATTCAAGACATCGTTAATACTGAGTGGTTTTTAATTCTCATCTATAATATTATAAAGAAGATGAGTTTTCTGTATGTTGTGGCAAGTAAACGCGTAAAATACTGAACCGACCTGTTTGAAATTTTACACAAAGGTAGATCTTAAACTCATGCAACAGATAGGCATATTCATTTCTTTAATCGACTCTACGCCCCGTGAACGTCCTAAGTTACATTAAAGAAAAATGAAAACATAAAATTTCTTAACTGTCAACAGCTGTGAAGAAGAAGAAAGAGCTGCCGTGACCGTCCTAGGTTTCAATGTTTACCAACATTCGTCTACACTAAATTTTGACAGTTCGGGAAGAAGAAGAAATAATGTTCAATTTTTTAGATAAACTGCTAGATTGAAATTAGTGATCGAATTATTAGTTCGAAATAGTGGAATGGTATATTTTAAGTTTTATCCCGATGCCTATTTCTATTACGTAAATCCTTAACCTTTCCCAATATTTGACTTGACAGAAGTTGTTTTGTCATTTTGTAAACAATAAAGAATCAACTGCCGATAACGACAGTTTAAATATATCAGTACACCTCTAAGCCTTTTTTTACCCGTGCCAAGAACGGGTACTTTAGCTAGTTTACAATAAATGGGCCTTAAATTTTAAATAAACCAATTTAGACCTAACTCAAAATTTTAAAAAGTAATTAAGTTTTTTTACTTAATTAATTGTATTACTAAATTAGTATTGTATTTGGTATTAAATTACTAAATTAAAAAAATAACTTTGTATTCTAAAATAATATTAAACGTTACAGATAAATAACCCTTCACTTTTTCAAACATTGAAATGGGTCATATAAACTAATAGTTACTGAACTTATTGTATAATGGCTTGTAAATCTTTAAGTACTGTTTAGGGGTTTAATTAGGCAATATTGTATGTCAATACATAGAATGACAAACATTCAATCAGTTTTCGTTATCTTTAATAACTATATTTCTATATTATTAGTACTATATTTTTAGTGAAATATTTCTATACTGTATTTGGTTGTCGATGTTATGTTGATGGTAGTTATTAGTATTTCGACTACTAACAACGCCACTAGCCTGTTATTATTCCAGTAAATGCTCTTATAATAACGATTTTCACTTTCCGCGCAGTTCCTTAGTTAGTTTGAGGTGCTGACGCGATCTCTGGCAGATGATGAGTTTGGAATGAGGACACCCAGGGAACAATACTCGCTGACATTCTGTATAGACAACGGCACGGCAAATGCCAGAGCCTGAGCCGCTTGGCCACCTCCCAAATTGTTTTAATTTCTCAAACTTGTGTGTTTACTGTCAGTGTTTTTGTTTGTTGCTATCATTCATTTTGGCATAATTAGGCTTCATTTTGACCCAATTGTGTTAAAGCGTTTTGCTTATAGAGTCAATGTATGAGCACACACATTTAGGTCTGGGTCTTGTTTTAAATTTACATTTATGGTACTCTAACAAAGTTTTCTATAAGTATTCTCTCCCTTAGTGTCCAAATTTGAAGTTAGATTACAAACAGCAGCTAGGAAAGTGGAGTTTGATTATTTTTAGTATTAAAACTTTAAAATTTTAAATTGTTGAATGATTTTAAATGTGGAATACTAATCAAATAATGTGGACTACATGGATATAAAACTTTGGAAAAGTAAAATAAATGTATGAAAATTATTATGTAGACTACATATTTTTAGACATTCAGAAGTTAACTGTTTTAATGTTATACTTGTAATGAAACCAATTATAAATGAAAATTTATACTATAAAGACAGTAATACGTTTATAAAATGCGTTTTTAAATGTGTTGGTCTCATAAGTTATATCAGCTCTACGATTCATACCCAAATAAATAATTTAATTATTTTTAATATGAGTAATTAATTTAATTAAGGTATTGCGACATGATGATTGTAATAACTTATAAATCCTTCTCATTTCGTTAGTGAGTTTTCATTTTTGGCTTTATTATAGTCTTTCAATTTGTAGCTTTTAATTTTAGAATCCGGATTTTGATTGAAAATGTTCACTTAATAAATTAATAGCAATTGCAATTTTCACTCTAATTAAATAAAATACCCCCGTCGCAGCAGACCTGCGTACTCAGCGAATTTCCAAATCAATTATAAATAATAATAATAATATATGACAAGTTTTATAAAAATATGTCCATAAACATGAGAATTATTTGCCTATTCCCCATAAGATTAACATAGGAAAGAGTGTGCAGGTTAGCTGCTGTGAGGAACACTGAAAGAAGTCATTTCTACCATGAATAATTTTTATCTTAACATTTATACCAACTTTCATCAACATCTGTCCATAAATAAAGGAGTTTGCCTATTCCCTATATGATTAATATGGGAAAAGAGTATGCAGGTTTGCTGCCATGATAAACACATAAACTATGATTTTTAAGCATAAATGGATAGATCTCAACCACATGAAGCTAAATATCAAGTTTTATCCAAAAATATTGATTAATATGGGAAATATTAATTTTTCCCTATCCTCCATAAGATTAACATTGGAGCCCCACAATACAACGTACTGTGTTTAGATTTTTTAATATCTCGGTAACCGTTGGAGATAGAGAAAAACTTTAAGGAACTTAATTGTGTAGTTTTTAAGCTGATTCCAATGGTGAAATATAAAATTAGAAATTTTTAAAAATTACATGTGAAAAACGCAAAAAACCCCATTTTGGGGTACAAACCCCCCCCCAAACTACCCGTTCCCATTGACCGATATGTCTGGTTTACGAACTCGTCCGAGCATTTGTAGGAATACACGTCTCTACCAAATTTGGTCTCGATCGGACCATTTTTACGAGAGTTATCGTGCTAACAGACACATATATATATATATACATATATACATATATATATATATATACATATATAAATATATACATATATACATATATATATATATATATATATATATATATATATATATAAATTTTAACCACTATTGTTTTTGGACTCTGGGCACCTAAAGAAAAAAAAATAACATGGTCCCGGGCTTAAGTCTCACCATGAGACCTACGGTAATAGCTTCTTCCCTATGGGAAATTCGCTAAAAAATCAAAGTAAATTTAAAGTTTATATTTAACAGGAATAGAATACACTAAATTTTATTTGTGGATCTTTAAATAAAATATATTTTGGATGCGATTTTAAGTTATTTTTTTCAAAATGGAGTCCTCTTTAATTGCTATTACAGATTTTAAGTTTAGTATACATTAATCAAGCCAGATTTACATTCAGTCATAACACTATTGTCTTTTGTTGAATTTTCAGGGTTGTAATGCTAATTTATTTCACTGAATCCACAAAGGTTGTTACAAGATCAAAGAAACACAAGCAATAACGTTTGTCCAGATGAAAGCTGTTTGCGAAGATGTGGTCATAGCAGGGCGGGAACAAAACACTCATGAGTTTACTGCCGTTAAATGCTTCAACAGCCAAGTCAAAACAGGGCAAAGGATGAAGTCATTCCACCCACGGGCGACTGTTTAAAGTTCTGTTCTATAACTTTCCGCAGTTGAAACGGTTTAGTTAGTCCACGTTGTTGTTGTTGCAGATTAGAAGATTTCACAGATATTTAATCAAAGCAAAATTATAAATCTACAATATTATACAAAAGAGATGTAGTTTCATTATCATCTTGTAGAGTAAAAAATATGCATAACATTCCTAGGTGTAAGAATCCTTCACAGTATCTATAATTTGGGTTAAAAAAAGACAAGTAATCAAATCCCTGTAATGCAATTAAACTCGTACATCTAAGTAAAAACGTGTTTGCACAAATTCCAATTATATGATAGAATTACTCTCATCTGTAGCTTTTAAATATGAGTACAGTATTTATTTCCCTCTGGTAAATAGCTTAGATCGCGGATTTGTCAAAAGGGAATGTTTTTAGTTCCTCTAATCTGCTGTCCTCATAACCATATGACGTCACTTCACTTCCGCTTCAAATTGTTGTGCGATGGATTGCCAATAGCCCCCAGAGCTAAGACATATCTACATGTAAAAATAATAAGAAGTAATAATAATAATAAATAAGAACCCTTATTAATACCATTGACACATTAAACAATATTACGTGTAACCGTGTTCTCCTACTCTACATCTTAAAAGCTTTTAAAGTTTGAGCTGTCAACAAAGTCACCCTGTTGTCACCCCTGACTGGGATGGTGGCGTCATAGACTGGGATGGTGGCGACGTCCTGTAATCCAGCTACTTGAAGGTCACGAATTGTGGATAGTTATGAGAGATGGTCGGTGGGTGTGGTGTTCTCTTGTGTGGATTAACGTCCGCAATATTGAATACTACGTTAATCCGCAAAGTCCATCCTCATAATTAGACCAGTTCGTAATTCAGAGGCCGTGGTTCGGATTCAAAGTTAAACTGTAGGTCCCTTAGCTGCCATCGGCTGTTGGGCTATTAATTAACAGTCCTGTCTAAGGAACATGTCAGTCTTAGTCAGTAACGAGACTACAAGATCGCGCCACAATCATCCTACATTCATTTCTCATTCATACTTGGCTTAAAACACCTACCTGGGTAGGTCGCCATTTCAGTTAAAAGTATAAAAGTATTCCCTCCTCATCTCCTTGGAGTAACCTGGAACTGTTTTTGCACATTACTTCGGGCTACACCTTTGATTAATACGCCTCTAGGATGTTCCTTGTTGGTGTAATCAAGGGGCCGATCGAGATCAACCTTTTCTCGCGAATGTGAAATGGACATAGTGCTTAACACAGTTCCAGAATTCCTCTTCATGGAGGATGGTGCCAAAGATGTCTGGAACGATTGCGAATAAGCCGATCTCCGCCCCGCAGTGAGTGACACTCGCTGCGCACTCCATCTCTCACACTCGCAGAGTGTGCTGTGCCGTGTCTTCGACGGCGGGACAGTACAAGCTTTACTTATTAATAACTGAAATGTTTATTTTTTAACCATACTGATTGCTTGACATATATTTAACTTCTTAAAAATAGCCGATCTGTATGTTTAGAGCATCGCGTAACAATAGGTGAGTCACTGTCTAAAATGACGGGGATCTCCATACAAAGCAGCGGCCATAGGAGGGTCCCAGGCTCTCTGATTAGCAATGTAAATTTTACGTGTTTCAGTAGAAAAGGCTGCAACCGTAAACAAGGAAACCGAATATTCCATAAAATCTTTATACTTTTGTATGTTTTACATCTAAGTAAAAGGGTCAAACTACTGTGTCATCGTTATGTCCACTGTAAACGTATAAGCACTACTCTGCCTTTCGACTAAGACATCACAGACGTGTATTTTACGGGACTGGAGGCAATGTAGCTGACAACAACTAACAAGAATAGCAAAATTTGTCATAGTTACAGAACGGAGTGGTCGTGAAGCTGTGGTTGTCCACTCCTCTGTTATTTATGTAGTGGTAAGCTATTTCGGTTTGTTAGGTGCTATTGTCTTGGCAGTATGATTGGTGCTTGGTGCAGGATGATTCATGCATTATGTAATGCACCCAGTAACATAATCCAAATTAACATAATGATGCGTGTTTAGAGCGCACAAAATTATAGAAGAGGCAAGAAAAATTACCTGAAAAATATTTATGGCTATGTTAATATGTATTATTTTTTAGGTTTAATGATTGTCATGTTGGTCTCAGGCTCGTACTATTTAGATTTTTAGATAGTAACCTATATTACACCATTTAAATTTTAGCTACTCAACTATTTTGGTTCAAAGTTTAAAATTAAATGGTGCATCTGTTTCTAACATGTTTATAAATATATCTTTATCCATAAATAACGTGTGTAAGAGGTTGGAAAAGTATTCATACGGAGTGTCCTGTATGCAAAGCGCTAAAATCTGGGAAAATGTTATATGGGTCAAAATAAAGAGAAAAATGACTATACTTTTCCAAAACCATATATCGTCCATTTTGTATTTTTACAAATTAATTATTATATTCAAAATGTTTCAACCGATAAAACTTTGTAAAACTCGGTATGTATGTTTAAATAGAAGAGATCTACTGTAGACAAAAGTTTAAGATACACAGCTGTTTTCCAAGTACTAAAATTTTAAAATCAATATCAATGCCTTCAGAATATATGATACAGAAACGACACATGAGTGTATTGTTGTTTGCCCACAAACAATCTCAGGGGCAACTTGTTCATCTTGGCTCAGGGACAATATAGATATATATTTTAAAGCCACACATCTGTAACAATAAAATGCAGCTTGTTGTTTTACCTTGTTACAATTTTCGTTACAGATAGACCAGTATTTCGGCAGCCTTCCTCCGAATAAGGTGCCAAAGCTCGGGACAGCTGGAGAGAAGTACAGGGACAAACAGCTGGTGGTTCAGCTACCTAAGCAGGACCTCGCTCTGACTTACTGTAAACACGTGGACCCGGAGCACTACAACAACTATGAGGACTTCGTCAATGCTAGGAATGAGATTGCTCTTGATATCGCCTACGCTAAAGAAGTTACCACAACCACGGTAAATCTTCTAGTTTAAACCAATTAATATTGTTAAGATTGTCAATAATATGGTTTGCTAAATTTCAAAGTTAACTCTGATGAGGGGAAAGGTTATTGTAACCTTCTGGCCAAGGTCTAGTGTCAGAGTTTTCCGGTTCACTAGTGCCTCTGAAATGATTTATCGACTAATTATATAACTAGGGCCAACTGTATAACATGCTTTTTGAAGTATGAGGCAGGCTGAAATACAAATCATTTCAATGTGTCATGACTAGTCTATTGGTTGGTAGACCCGTAATCTACCCATACAGCTGTAACTGGCACAGCTCCTACGATAAGTTGTCTCCAAATTATAGATAAAACTAATAAAGATGACCAGGGTTACGGAAATACAGAATTACAAGTCACATCTCTAAAAGGATATTGGTTTACTTTATATTACTATTTTAAACCTCAACTGCCCATAAACATCGACCCAGGGTCTGTGCAGTGTTAAAGACAGCGAGGTACCCGTAACTGTGTGACTTACATAGACTAGCCAGGAGTGATCTGACATGATCATGATCGGAGAGGAGGTGCAGGCCACTGGTTTTGATCCAGCAGCCTTTGACAGCCAGCATAAAATATCTCCGAGTCATAAAATTACTGTATAAACTTATTGTCGTAAAAAGTACATATCTTTATGTTTCACAACATACATTTACATTGGGGTAGCGAAGAAACCCTTTTTGAAACACTAGTGGACAAAACCCTTGAGAGGTTTTTAAATTCCCAACATGGAACCGAAACTTTATTTTTAAACAAAAGTAAAAATTAAAAAATATACCAAAAAATAGTAAAAATTCAAATTGCTGTCCCTGAAAATAAATTTCTTTTTCTTAAGTTGTCATTACAACAAAGCAACTTTCTCTTTGGAGCTTATGCTTAACAAAACAGTATAATGACGGTTATAATGGCAAAACAGTAGGATAGTTTAACAACTGTGAACCTTGATCATGATTTATCAAAATTTAAAATAATAGGGTAAATATGATAAGTTTGAGAGTAAAATTCAGAAAAGTATGAAACTTTTTATTTTAATGATTATCAGGGGTCTATGGTGTAAATTATTCAGCAATTTGCTTTTATTTCAATGTGGGATAGCTGGTATATGTTTTGGTGATCAATCATGATAAGGTAGAATGACAATAATTATTATCTCTGAGCAATCATGATCATGAAAATCAGGTCTGACAGTTAACCAATGTAAAAGCCCTGAGCCACTGAGTTCAGTATTATACCCATTAACTTTATATATAAAATCCCATCATATATAAACCCATCATTTTTTATGAAACATTTTTACAGTACTATATTTTATTCTTGTAAAATAAACAAATGTATTCAAACCCAACTCTTCCTACTTCAAGGAGCTTCATGTAAAATTCGATAAAATCAGAGCTCTTAAACTGCATTGAGTAATCACTTGTTGTTTATCAACACTTAATTAGATCAGCAGCCAAGAACAACTAATTAAAGAATTGCGTTTGAGAAAGGTAGCCTCCCTGTTTATCAGGTCAATGGGGCCATGTTAGCTCAAGAACAAATAATCAAGTCTTTATTGGCTGCTAAACAGCCAGCAGGAAGCAATCACCTGTTGGTTTTGGCATCGACAAAGTATTACTTACCACGATTATTGCTTAGTGTTGACATTTTCACAGTTTATCAATTATTTTAGTTGCGGACCAGTTGGTGGTTTTAAACATTCTTTTTAATAAGTTTAAAAGTAAACGATATAGTATTACCTGTAAAAATCCCCAATACCATTAAAATTTACTAAACACTGAGTTGTTTATAAGTTTTGAGTTGTGTTGGTGAAATGATAAGGAAAGCAATAAAATAATGATAACAACACTCTGCAGCGCCTTACTCAGTTTGTGCCAGACAAAGTTTATTAATTGAAAATGTTTAGTTATTAATTATTCTGAATGTAAGTAGGCCTATATCTTATTGTCTAATACTTTTAACCAATTACAGTGTTGACTATTTAATTTATTCTTCACTTATTTTAATTTCAGACTCAAGATACAATTCTATGTTATATGTTCTATGTAAGGTTGACTATTGTTGACAGATGTGTATTGTTGGATTTAAGCTTTTATTATATTCTACTCGGTGTCGTTTTCAGATGGTTGTATTCTGGTATTTTACTATAAGGTTAAACAGCAGTACGTAACACAAGAAAATCCGTACCAGTGTTGGGAAAGCTACTAGTGATAGATTTTGGGTCTGCTTAACTTAACCCTAGAAGTAGTAAAGTTGTAATTCACAACACATTTACAAATTCAATAAGAAGTAGCAGGTGGAGGCATGTGTTGTCAATTTAGTGAACTTATCACCTTTGTGTCCTCTGGGGGCAAGCAACCAAAACTGTTCTCACAATTCAGTAAACTGCCAATAGGGCAAGTCTTATACCCACGTAAGCCCTTTCTACTCCTAAGCACGCTGGCTATATTGATTAAAGCGCTACACTGACAAGTGTAACGTTTTAGCCATTTGGAAGTGCAAGGGTTTGAATCCCGACCATGAGAAATCCCAATTTGGCTTGCAAATGTGTGGAGGGCATGTTTTATGTTTTTCTTCGTTTATACTTAATTTCTCAAGAAGATATGAGTAATTATTTTTATGTTACAGTTAAAAGTAAATAGTCTGACACTTCTAGGGTTAAATAATTGCAGGAGTCCATGCAGACTATACAAATAGATGCCAAAGCTATCCTTGTACCAAAGTTAGGAGATCGACAGTTGTCCTATCCAGGCTAATTGTTCTTTTCTGACAGAACTTTGCGTTTGCAAACACCATTCAATGAGTATGCTGTTTAATCTGTTCTCTATATGTAAGCTATCTATCAGAAAAGGGTTGATGAACCCAACGCACTTCAGCACAACTCATCTTGTGTAAACCCCTATGTTACTGTATGTTATCAGATTCTTCCAAGCAAATGTGGCTTGGATCGAATACCCTCACATACAGATAGTGCCTCTCAGAATACTGTGTACAGTTATGATATCTATGATAAAATCAAAACTATGTGGCCCTGTATTTGGTCAGCTTACCAGTCACCTCATTGCTCTCCACCTCAAAGTAGCCTGGAACCCAACAAAGAGTGACATTAAGTATGCCTAGAAAATTACAGCTTTGGAACAGTAGGCTAACATACAACCTTAGAGCTGAACCAATAGGGGCCAGTGCTATCAGGGCTGCTGGACTGACATACAAGATTGTGATGGACCAACCTTCATGGCCCATCCTCAGGTTTTCTCGGGCAAATTCCATAATGGCAGTAGTTTCAGTGTGAAAGACTTGTCGAAAATGATCCTGTCTGGAACGTATGTAATCCTCTACCCCAAAAATGGCTGCTCCAGTTCCACGTTGACATAACTATCTATTCTAATTCCCTTTACAGCGGGTCGTTATTTCACATTGTATTTCTTTTTATTTATAATTAACTGTCAACTGTGTTTTTATTACTTTGAGATTTTTTCTGTTAATGTATCAAATCCATTCTTTATTCATCAATTTCACACATCATCCCTTGAAACCATCTCTGAGAAATAATCTAGATCACAATGTGGGAGTGGGCGTTCTACATTGTATCAGTCATCTCTAAGTAATACACAGACATCGTAGTTCTACTAATCGTAATAAAATCTATTGTTGGTGATGATGGGTTTATGTTATGTTTAACCAGGCAAAAAGCTGAAAACAAAAAATGTTATACTCACGAAACCAGAGAGCCAAGAACAAAAGCATGTCTACTCTACACAAGAGCCCAAGTAGCACTAGACACTTAGGGGGGTTTCCAGTGGGTGTGTTGGTGACACCAGTGCCGGAAAAATAGTCAGTCTAACAACAAAAAAATACAACAAGACAGTATTGCATAAGCCTTGGTTTCAGTCCATGTTTACTCAACCATCAATGGAGAGAAGAGTCTGGTCACAGGACAATAGGTGGTGGCTTCATTATATTCTTCAGGTAAATTATATTTACATATAGAGCAAGTGGGCCGATGTCAGCCAGTTTCCAACTCCTTATTAAGGGGACAGTTATCACCCTCACATCATTGCGCCATCAACCTACCAGTGGATTTTATTTTGTGTATTTCTACGCCAGTGGCATTTTTAACGTTTTGATGGGGAACGGTCCAAACCCCGGTCTTGTTACTACCTAACGTCGACCTGTTGTTAGGAAGTATCATTAATTAGTAGCCCAATGACAAATGGCGACTGGGTCCAGATTCGACACTTGCAGGATTCGATTCGGCGACCTTCAGTTTTGAAGGCGGGTATTATAACCACTACACCACCCAGCCAGTTTAATTGTTCATGAGATTGGTTATGGTTTTCTTAAACATGCCTATTATTACATGACTAAAGTTTCATAATGTCCCTAGCCTCGTTTATCGGCATAAATCCTATCAACATTAAGCCTTTAGACAAGACTGTCTAAAGCCAGGTTACATAGGAGAGGCGAGAGGATTTCCTTTCTGGGCACCCCCTCGTGGACCTGGCTTTGAGCTTTATGCCTTGTACAGAGAGCCTGACATACCTGTCACGTAGAATTGCTTTAATCCATTAAAATAATATTATTGAGGACTGGAAACTTAGCACCACTCAACATAACTTCAGTCATATAGTTGTTTTTAAAAGTTCCCTAGAAGCCTAGGAAAGCTCCTAGAATCACCTTCTTTTGTTTGGTAGCTTTTTCAATCTTAATCTACCTGGGGGTGGATCCGATATAAAACCAACTTTGAATGAAGAAGTATTGGTATGTGTGATTGAAGATGTGGCTCCCGCAAAGTGTCCCAATATGTACCTGAACATTTCTCATTTTATACAAAGATTATGTCTATGCTTACTTCTTGGAGAAACACATCAAGCGAAATCGGCTTATTTACGTCCACCATCTAGGTGCCTTCAAGTTGTGTCTTGCTAACTGCCAGATTTCCCTAGCCAGCAGCTATGATAACAAACAGAGTCATCTCCATGTACCTCCTTGAGAGGGAGCAACAGGTTGGCAGAGCCATCACTGTCACTGCGAGTAGCAAGGGAATCACAGTTCCTACTGGCATATTGAGCTAAGAAAGTTTTTAAACAAAGAGTGTGTTTTCATATTAGACCATGGGAGGAAAAACAGCATGATAAGGTCTTATATCACTGTGTTTTCATCAGGAAATTTTGAGCCTAACTTCGTGAAGAAATTAAAGCTACTAGTTCTGACCACCCCTGTTTAGTAAAAAAAGTTTTATTTTGCACAAAGCAGAACATTTATTTGGAGCATATTGGGAACTCAACCTTTGAACCTTTCTTTTTTTTAAATTGGCATGTTCAACTCAGGCATATAACAGCATTGAAGCCACGATTAAGAGAGAAGACGTATGGAATTGGACAAGCAACTTCTTTGTAGCTTAGTAAAAAATGTCATTAATAGTGGTTTTAAAAAGAGGTCTAGCCCTAAATAATGTACTAAGCCGTTCTAGACTAGTGCCCTAGAGGATAAGGGTTTTTTAGCTTAGAACATAATGAGAGTCTACAACAATCGCCGGGACAATGAGTTTCTTGGCATGACATTTCAAACTTCTACTCACAACAAAACACGAAAACCTACACTCTAAACCTTGTGATGACAATAATTTACATATCTCACAATTTGGGTGAAAGGAGTGTGCCAGATGCAGGGAAAGGCGGTGGATGAGCCACTGTGTTGTTCGGGTGGTTTACATTGTAATTTACAGACAATTGACTCCATTGGTACAGTCAATGCAGTATTTCTCACTTCACGCTTATTGTAACAGGAGTGCCCCACGTGTAAGAAAACAATACACACGGACGACATACCTAACCTTGCACCCAAGTTTGGAGATCAGCTGTTGTGGCATCCTGGCTGCTTAGATAATGCAATACATTATTGGTAGTAGTACATGGTAGCTGTCAAATCCATATTCTTATTTCACACTTGACTTGTGGTTGTAGGAGTACGCCAAGTGCAAGGAGACAATACACACGGACGACATAGCTATCCTTGCGCCCAAGTTGGGAGATCAGCTGTTGTGGCATCCTAGCTACTTAGATAATGCAATACATTATTGGTAGTAGTACATGGTAGCAGTCAAATCCATATTCTCATTTCACACTTGACTTTTGGTTGTAGGAGTACTCCAAGTGCAAGGAGACAATACACACGGACGACATAGCTATCCTTGCGCCCAAGTTGGGAGATCAGCTGTTGAGGCATCCTGGCTGCTTAGATAATGCAATACATTATTGGTAGTACAGTAGTACATGGTAGCAGTCAAATCCATATTTTGATTTCACATTTGACTTGTGGTTGTAGGAGTGTGCCAAGTGCAAGGAGACGATACACACGGACGACATAGCCATTCTTGCGCCTAAGTTGGGAGATCAGCTGTTGTGGCACCCAGGCTGCTTTGTGTGTACAACCTGTGATCAGCTGCTAGTGGACCTCACCTACTGTGTATACTTCAACCAGCTCTACTGCGAACGCCATTACTCTGAGCAACTTAAGCCTCGCTGCAGTGCCTGTGATGAGGTAAGTGAATTCCTCATTTACTAGCCTCAGCAACTAAGTTGACTATCCTCAATTCAAATTTGATTTCATATATTTATAGTTAAAACATGTATTAGCCCTATTTTATATAAATTATGATTGGGAGATTTTATATGACAGATGATACAGCATTAATTAATTGTGTTAGCTCTACTCAGTAACCTTTAGTTAGGTCTCTCAGCGGGCTTGACTAGGTCACACCATATTTGGTCCAAGTTTGGTTGGGAGTGTGAGCTATCTCCTACCATGGAGAGTCTGCTGTTGAGCCCCTGCCTTGCAGTCATAGACTGTGGTAGCTGTTACAGGGTAATAAACTCCTAGTAACTGAATCACTCTTCACCACATGCTTGTACTCTGCACTCTCATCTCTGCCTGTCATTTATGTACTCTGTCAACATTCACATCCTACAAAGATCTTGTCTTTCCACTGGTACCATAGCAGTTAACCACCCATGGGTGGTCTTGGAACGAGATGCTCACTTTAACCTTACTCTGAAAGAGGGTTTAACATGTTCGCTGCGGACCACTCAGCCCAAGTGGTGACATTTAAGTTAAAATAAAGTTGGTGGATCTGGCGATGTAGATTGTGCTGCCACCTGTTGGGATCTGAGAGGAATTTTAGGAATTTTCCTATTGGTTGATTTTAAACTACACTCGCCGCTCCGCATGAGGAACCGCAGTGAATATGTTAAGGGAGAATACTAGTAGTTCATGACTTATCTCTATCACTACTCATCCGAACATGGGACAGAGGAAGCAAAACATGGCATTTTAAATTCTGAACAGTGTCAACACAGTGTTGGTACATTGTCATCCCAAAGCATGGGTTGCCTCACACATAAACAGATACTTTATCATTCTACATGCAGTATAGGTTTTTGTTGGTGCTGATTCCTACTGTGGATAGTGAAATTTGAGGATAATCCGCAAAGATACTGAAAAAGTGTAAAACAGTAATCTTAACTGTAAAAAACAATTATTTACCATAAAATATAAACTAAACAGTGATGTTAAATAAATCTAAATGTGTTTGTGCTATTCAAGAAATTGATTCTAGTCTTTGTTTAAGCATCAACGCATTCTTCTTCCGCTATTTTAAATCGGCAAAACGCCCTTATCCAGATAAAAAAGTACTAAAAAACGACAGACTTGGTATGGACTTGTCTGTAATCTCTCTCAGTAGTAACTGAATCGGATAGTACAGTAGAACTCCAATTATCCAAACTCCAACTATCCGAATCGCCGATTATCCGAATCACTTTCAGGAAAAAGTTTGTCCAAAAAAAGTCTTAAGTGCGCTATTATTCTTCCCCCCGCGAAGCCAGTGTTTGCGTGTAAAATGTAAGTACATTTTATTTATATTTAAAACATGTGAAAATATCATGTTTCTTACATTTAATTCAATAAAAAAAATAGTGCAATATCAAAACGTAGCTTTTTTTCTCTCTAATGGCAATTTTTTTTAAAAACTCTGATTATCCGAATATTTGATTATCCGAATGGGTCCAGGTCCCCATTAATTCGGATAATTGGAGTTCTACTGTATGTGAATTCCGAGAAGCTGAGTGGGCTTTTTACTAAAAATCTTTACTGTGTGCATTTTGTCGCTTTTCATGGCGTAGGCAGATAATATGCCTCGCGGACTATCCGCCTGCGGAAAATCCAGAGTTTCCTGTATACCATCCATCATTGAAATGTCTGCCTCCTTTACTAAGCTAAGGATAGGTAAAGCGGGGTAGTAAAGCACACTGAAAAAACTGCCACAGACAAGGAAACCATCTCATTATGCAGGCAATTTAATTTCCCATAAATTTTCTGCTTCATATTTGGAATTTAAACCCACTTGAGTGTCAAGTCAGTTTTACAAAATCCTTATAATATTTAGTATTACCCCAAGGCTCGCGACAATATTGTACAACATGTTGAATATAAAGCTATTGAAAGTATAATTTACTTCAAATTAGTCTCAGTGTAATATGACTTTGCTTATATTAAGGTAAAACTAATACTATATCCTAACTCTGTATTGGTAATAAAATTAACTATCAACATCAAAAATGAGAAAATAGTTTGTCACCTTAGTCTTTAGTAAAAACAGGAGTCCTTCCTGAGTCTACTTTACTGCAATTGCCAGTTTTGAGCAGTTTCATACCGTGGAATGATCAGATCTCCAAAACAACATGGCACAGTTTTCTTAATCCAGATGTTTATTTGATTAGAAGCTCCCCGATTGTTTCTATCTATTTAATTTTCCTTCTGCTACACAGAAGTATTCTCTAGCGGATCTAAAAACAATGTGTGAGGTATTGATTGCTTTACGGTATTACAATGTTCGCCCTTAAATTTAATTTCATCGTATGCTCTTTTAGGAATTTGCTCATGGAATCTGTTTTAAATGCTTTTTATTCCCATTCAGATGCATTTCCAAAATGTTGTTTACAAAAAAGTAAAATCCATATTTTTTAACTGATAACCTTATAAAATATTTTATTTTCTCTCAGGAAGCTTGTATGAAACAATCATATTATGTGTAAAAAACAAGTGACACTAGCACCGACCTAGTGGATTTCAGTTGTCCCTAATGCCGCTCGCACCGCCTTAAGGGAGGGGATGTCTTACAACCTCATCAAAACCACAACTCAACACAACTTTACCACTCTAACAAATTTTGGCAAGTTGAAAAATCATAACCCTTTCAAATACTTTAGATAGTTAGTTTATTTGACTACTCTACAATAAGCAAATAACATACAAATCGTTTTACAATAATTTGTGAAAGAAATTCCTCAACATACCCTACAGCCAAGTAGTAAATCTGGCATTAGAATCCTAGGGTTTCCAATGACAGGAGTTGGGAGGATGTACATGGTAACAGGTGGTATAACTGTTAAAACAAAAAATGTTCATATTTATTTTCCTGTGGGAAATAGTTTAGATCAGGGATATGTCGAAAGGTAATGTTTTTCTTCATCTAAACAGCTGTTATTATTATTTGATATTAAAAATTCAATACAATAGCTCTGGTGGTTTTTATGGAAACCTGTTACATATTTTCCATCCTACAAATCACCAACACACCCCCAGAGCAAGACATATCTATGTAAAAAAATGCAAAACAACTTAAATTTCTCTTTAAAAGGGAATATTGCTACACTATAAAGACTATAAACATAACTCACATTGGGTTTACCATTACAATAAATGTTTGTAAATTATTATATTTTAGCGAATTTCCCATAGGGAAGAAGCTATTACCGTAGGTCTCATGGCAAGAGTTAAGCCCGAGACCATGTTATTTATTTTCTTTTTCCCAGAGACAAAAAAAACAATAGTCGTTAAAATTTTTCATAATATATATTTATATTTCATAATATTTGTGTCTGTGAACACGATAACTCTCGTAAAAATGGTCCGATCGAGACCAAATTTGGTAGGACGTGTATCCACAATATGCTACGGTAACCAGACAAATCGGTCAATGGGAACGGGTAGTTTGGGGGGGTTTTGTACCCCAAAATGGGGTTTTTTGCGTTTTTCACATGTAATTTTTAAAAATTTCTAATTTTATATTTCACAATTGGAATCAGCTTAAAAAACTACACAATTAAGTTCCTTAAAGTTTTTCTCTATCTTCAACGGTTACCGAGATATAAAAAAATCTAAACACAGTACGTTGTATTTTGAGGCTCCAATGTTAATCTTATGGAGGATTAGGAAAATTAATTTTTCACTTATTATCTAATATTTTTTGATGAAACTTGATATTTAGCTTCATGTGGTTGAGATCCATACATTTGTGCTAAAAAATCATAGTTTATGTGTTTATCATGGCAGCAAACCTGCATACTCTTTTCCCATGTTAATCATATGGAGATTAGGCAAACTCCTTTATTTATGGACAGATGTTGATAAAAGTTGGTATAAATGTTAAAAATAAAATTTTTGATGGTATACTTTCAGTGTTCCTCACAGCAGCAAACCTGCACACTCTTTCCCATTTTAATCTTATGGAGAAAAAATAATCCATGTTTATCTCAGATTTTGACATATTGTCATAATTTATAATTATTTTAGATTTGGAAAATTCGCTGAGTACGCATCTGTATTATTATATTTTTACTATGTAATGAGTCAGTAAAGAAAACATATTCAAATGTATATTGATTTAAAATACAGCTAGCCCATATAAATGTTCATCTGAGAAACAAGATCCTGAGTAATCACCCTCAGGGTCCAACCCGTCTGTCAAGTACAAACAGCTGAGAATGAGCATTCAAATTTATTCCTTTATAATCCCCATTGGTAGAATAGACACCACTCTGCTATAAATTGTTTCAGGTTGTGTCATATAACAAACCATCAGCATTGCAAGCAAAATTAGAATCAAATGACAAGGCAAACCCTAATAGCCTTCAGCTCTTAAACGCAACATGCAAAACCTACTTGTTACTCATATTGCTGTCTTCAGTTGCAGGAGCTATCTTGCATGCCTAAAATACACATTCTCACAATTAATTATTCTTTTAATTGTAAATGTTTATGATAAATAAATTGCACAAACGAAAAATTTACAAATTAAAAATTGTTAAGAAGACATGAAAACAGCTTTATAATGATCAAGTATTTAGCAAGGAAATAATAAAGGATTTAGCAAATTAAATACTATTTTTGTGGACAAATAATTTTAAATGTTAACTTCTATGTATAACCCTTGTCTTAAATTCAAAATCCTTTATGATTAGGTCTCAGTATATGTTTGGTAAATCAGCACAGTAAATCCTGGTTACCTGCTTGTACCAAGATAGCCTGGCCACACTGGCTCACTGACAGAATGTTTGGCATTTTCCAAAATTGGAAACCCTCAACTCTAATTGGATTAGAGCTCCTCAGAAGAAACTGTCTGAAATAATTTAACCTGTCAAAATTCCTGAAATTTAAAAAATTAATGTACCGATATTACATTGTGGACTACAGTGAAGAAAAATTAGGCTGTTAATACTTTTTACAGTTGAAGCTTTCTTAATCGACCCCTATGAGACCGAAGCATTGTTAGATTACGGAAAAGGTTGATTAAACAGAATAAGATAAAATAGCTGCATAGCTCTGGGGGGAAGTGCAGCGAAAGTGTTCAGATCCCGTTTCCATAGAAAATTTTTATTTTAAATTTGTATTTTTTCTATTTTGTAAACTTAAGCGATTTTTATGAAACTAACCAGTGCATCAAACAGGTTTTTTGTCTAATGTGCGTGTGAAACAGTTCCGATTACGTCGATAAGAGGACCCATCAAGATGAATTCCTTTTGAATACCCAGTTTTCACCAGTATTCTTTTATTCATTTCTCTCAGGTTGATAAATTAAGTAAAGATAATCGTAATAGTTATTATGATTTTCATTGATGTATAGGCAAAAGTTAGGTCAAAAGAAGCAGCCTCCTTTAGACATATCCATGATCTAAGCTATTTCCCACAGGGAACTCGTTCCTTTTTGTATGGCAATAGCAACTTCGTTTGCAGCGGCGGAAGTTAGTTTATTTATGGGAAGTAGTCCGTTGTTTCCACTGTATGAGGAAATTATACAAAATATAAAAAATTGTTTTGCCTGAAATAAAACATAATTCTGGTATCAAAATTTTGTTAAATTTAAGCATGGTTATATTTGCTATTATTTAGCAGGTTTAACCCTAGAAGTGGCAAGCTTTTTACTTTGAAAATAAAAATAATTACTAATATCTTCTTGAAATATTAAATATAAACAAAAAAAAGCATAAAACATTCCCCCCCTTATAACCACTAACCACAAAAACTAAACAGATGTCCACTGCAATCCCAATTAAGCCTTCAAATGCCGTCAACTTCCACCCAAGCCGGTCACCGTTTATTTATTGTGGGCCCCCACTCCACTATACCACACATTTGCAAGCCAAATTGGGATTTCTCATAGTCGGGATTCGAACCCTAGCACTTCCGAATGGCTAGAACGTTCGCTTGTCAGGAAAGCACTTTAGCCAGCCAGTTAAGCCACCAGTGCATAGGAGTAGAAAGTGCTTACTTGGTTATAAGACATGCCTGGTGCCAGTCTAGTGCACTTTGTGAGCAGGTTCGGTTGCTTGCCCCCAGAGGGCAACACAGTCACGAAGGCGCTAGTGTCTAACAAGTTCACTTAATTGACGACAGATGCCTCCACCTGCCACTTCTCATTGAATTTGTAAATGCATCGTGAATTACGACTTTGCCAGTTCTAGGGTTAAGTCTCAAACCAACCAAGTTTTGTGTAAAGCGGTTGAGAAGAATTTTTTTCTACTTCTCGGTTAAGTAAGAATCTACGGTGTCACCAAATGCCCTATAAAAATTTGTATGAATTATTTAGTTAAACAAAAAAGCATTTACAGATCCATTTTAAAAATTTAGTATCAACAAAATTCAAACGGGAATGAGAGTGATTAGCGTGGTTGTCATGACAAGAACTATAGATCCAAATTTTGAGTTTTTCAAGGTTCTCTGATGCCAAAAAGACCATCTTGGTTTTTTCAGACTGTATATGTATATTATTATATTATACATATGAATTATTGTTTTAGAAATTCAAATCGTAATTGATTTTAACATTTGAGAGGTCAACTAAATCATCTCGGTTCGTAGTTTACAATAGTATCTCAAATTTCCCAACATCAATAAGTTCTTTTTGCAGCTTATAGATTTTATGTTGGTACAGTAATTACACGACTATTTACTCAATCACTAAATATTGAAAAATATGAGTGGTCGAATAACTTACTGACAGTAGGGACAGTGACAGTTAATCACAGTTTTACTTTCACATACATACTGAATTATTGAAGTTTACTTTTTTTTAAATAAGAAACTCTTCCACAATTTTATCGATATCAACTTCTCGCATTTCCTAAAAGAAAAATTGTTTTATTTTTCTTCCACAGAGTGTAAGCCTGGCACGTGTTTAAATGTGATTTACTGCATTCATGTCTTTAGCCCTAGAAATGGCAAAGTCATAATTTACGACGCATTTACATATTCAATCAGAATTGGCAGGTGGAGGCATCTGTCGTGAGTTTAGTGTACTTGTTCGACACAATCGCCTACGAGACCGTCTTGCCCTCTGGGGGCAAACAACCGAAACTGCTCTCGTAGTACACGGAGCCTGCCACCAGGCAGGTCTATAACCAAGTAAGCGCTTTCTACTCCTAGGCACTGATTGTCCGAGCCGGCTAACGCGCTACGCTGACGAGCGTAACGTTCTAGCCATTCGGAAGTGCTAGGGAACGAATCCTGACCATGAGCAATCCCAATTTGGCTTGCAAATGTGTGGTAAAGGGGAGTGGAGGGCCCACCTTAAATAAACGGTGACCGGCTTGGGTGGAAGTTGACGGCATTTGTAGGCTTAATTGGGATTGCAGTGGACACCTGTTTTGCTTTTGTGGCTAGTGGTTATAAGGGGGGGGCATGTTTTAAGCTTTTTTTGTTTAAACTTTGATATTTCAAGAAGATATTAGTAACTATTTTTATGTTACAGTTAAGAGTAAAAAGCTTGCCACTTCTAGGGTTAAATTTTTTTACTTAGGCCTTTCCAATCATGAATTCCAGTAGGCCAAGACCTTGATTCAGGGCAGATATTAAATAACCAACATGGCTCACAGTATGCAGTATCTAATTTGGGAGAGTAACACAACCAGTATCTGTCCACCTTCTGCCCAGTTCAAGTTGTGTAACTATAACATTCCGCGCTTAATGATCGCTTACATACATCATCTTTTGGGAAAGGGCCAAGTGGACAGCATAGTTCCATGGATAAAACATTTTCTTTAATTTACAAATAAACAGGCACTGGAAAAAAACCATGTCACCTTGTAGCTTTAAATCAATATCAACTTCATATTGTTCATTGTTGGAAATAACAGCAGTTTTGGTGTTATCATCCGTACCGTAACAGTTAAACTGCTTGGTCCCATTCCCCATCATTGAAAACTAATGTCTTATCAATGTTTGACGTACTTAGCGAATTTAGATCAATAATTGCTCTTTTAAGGAACAAGTCAATCTTTTGCATTTTAACTGTTTTTTCTTCTGGCTGCTGTGCCATAGCTTTCAAATGCTTAAATACAATCAATTAACGTCTGGTTAAAAACACTAAAACATGACACTATCGCACACTCACATTTGCCTTTGCCACTCACAAAAACGCATACAATAAATAAGTCTACTGTACCATTCCGTAAATGGACTGCAACAGTGCAACTGAAGAAAGGATTACCAATATCTAAGATTACTTGTTTTCTTAGAGGATCGGATGTATACTTCCAGCTGGCAAACCATGCCGTGAGACGCCGCGCCGTCTAAGACGCGACGTAGACAGTTAAAAAGTTAGATGTATCATACATCTCTACATAGATATACTAGATGGCTATGAACATTTTCTTTATCCCTAAGTAAATATTAAACATTTAATTAAGCTCTCCAAATAATGATGGTTAGCGCTGTTATGCACAGTTATATTTAAAGCTTAATTTAGTAATTTATTTGCAATACTATCATCAATATTTTCTGATAGGCGGGGGGGGCGTGTAGCAGGGCCCATCAAGTACACC
The DNA here is from genome assembly GCA_023375725.1 of Nephotettix cincticeps. Taxonomy (NCBI): domain Eukaryota; kingdom Metazoa; phylum Arthropoda; class Insecta; order Hemiptera; family Cicadellidae; genus Nephotettix; species Nephotettix cincticeps. The sequence goes on along the minus strand of CM041791.1, from coordinate 126,825,322 downwards.
ACTGTGAATGATAAGTCTACAACTAATAATTGTTCTAGAGGAAAGTTAAAATTACTAAATTACTGTCAACGGTGAGTGAAAGTACCTTATCAAAGAGCGCCGAATGTTTTTCTTATGGAGATAACAAAAAACCAGTACCTTCCTTATTTTTTAACCGATTTTCATGAAACTTGTTATAGCTTAATGTACCTCACTCAAAAAGAAGCTTATTTATACCCTCCCAATTTTCCAACTTGTAGTAAGAGAGTGACTAATTTTGAAACATTAAATTTTACTGTATTATTTCAAGTTTAAAAAATAAAAGAAAAATCAAGTTTGCCAACTATAACTTACACATTGGGATTTTTACGGATTTATCAAATATTGGACCAGAAGAAACCCCCATCAGTTGTACAAATTGGAATAAAATAGTGTAGTACAATTTTGACATGGTAATAGTAAAGCATGAGATAGTATAAAAAGTCTTTTTTCATGCCTAAATTTTTAATGAAAATTTGTGTAATTTTAACAATTCATACTTTTTCGGACGCCTCAAATTCGACCTTTTGGTCTAGCAAATAAATATACTGCTGCAGATACAAAATCATTCCACTAAAGTTTATTGTAATAAAATACTGATGAAATGTATTATTTATTTAAAAAGTCTGACTGGTTCTGAAGTCACTTTTATATTCGGCAAAACTTAAATGTTTAAAGATATTTTCCAAAATGATCGCTGTTAGCATGACACAACTCTTAAAGTGGGTCACTTCTTAATCCTCAGAATATATATCTGTTTACAGTTGGAACCGTGTTCGCGAAGTAAATCTGATTTTGAAAGAAGGGTGAAGTTTACGAGGTGACGTTTACAGCGTCTGGCCATCATTAGTGTGACACAGTAAGGGGGGAGGGGTGGGAGTGGGCTCATTTGATTCTAATATTGGCAACGTAAAAATAGATCCACCTTAAATTAATGATAGCGGAGAGAGTGATCAATGTTTTTACTAAAGGAAATGAAGCTGAAGAAAGGTAAATTAAAGTATATTTTATTGGTTTTCTTAAAGATGATTTTTTTTTTTAATTTTGTTACAATCCATTACTATAATACGAGCAAGGTTTATATATATATATATATTTGCACACGTATCTCAAAAACGGGTCTAACAATTTTCTTTAAATTTTGGAAATAACTAATTTATGAGTAAAAATTAAGTTCTAGATAGGTCTAATGTCCAGGAAAATTCTGGGTTTCTTGTAATATTAAGTTTAAAATCTAAAAAATTAATATCACTCTTTATGGAGAATCAAAATTTAAACAATACAAATCAAAACATCTGTTTATAACCATTTGACAGTTGTTGATTGAAGATGGTGGTGAACAATATGTGAATAGAGTTTTTGCATAAATATTTTATGTATAAATGAAAAATTATCAAATTCAAATTACTAAACAATTTGTAAAAACTAAAGAGTAAAATAACTGTGCGAAATAAAAGCAGAGAAAGGTAATTCCAAAATCTTTCGTGTTTTGATAGAAAACGTATTCATTATATTGCTTGAAGCCACTGTAACAAACCAATTAACTGGTATAAATTAAATTTATCTTTTTTTTCAATCCTCATTCCTTTTCTAAAAAAATCAGTTGATCACAGGCTAATAATAACTGTATGGATGATTAAATAGTATAAGATCAGCTAAAACAGTTGAACTCGGCCAAAATCCCATAAACGACGGCCAGCATTAGGCCGACGCCGTAGCGCAGAGGCTAGGGCTCAGTTTTCACGCGGTGGAGGTTATGAGAACTATCTCCATCCGAAGACTAAATTTTGTTCAGTGTTTATGCTATATTAATTAAGGTGTATGAAATCGGTTTCATTTAAACCACATAAATGTTTTCATTGAGCAATAATTTATTTTTAATTTTGCTAATAAACTTGTATAATACATATCTTATTCTATCCCAGCAAAGCTCGGTCACCAGGTACTAACTTTATAAACAAACATAAAATATTTTTGACCAAAATATATGTACTTTTTTATGGGACAAGTTTATTAAAGTCATAATGTCTATATTAAATTAAATTTGATATTTTTATCAATTAAAAAGTCTCATCAACATTAAGGCCAGAGTATTTCACTGGCTCTTCCTGCTGCCAATACAAATCTGGTAGTTAGTTAGTTAGTTACTGAAATGTCAACCTGTCCAGCTATTTTAAGCCAAGTCTGAAAGAGAAATGAGTTTAAGATAATTATGTTGCAATAATACTAATTAATGGTGTAATTTTGTTGTCTTATTACTAACTAACGCTGACATGTTCCTTAGGCAGAACTGTTAATTTAGCCCAACAGTCAATGGCATATCCAAGGGACCTATATGTTTATCGTAGAATCCGATTTACTGCCTCTGAATTACCAACTGGTATAATTATGAGGATGGCCTGTGTGGATTAACATAGTATTCTATAGCGTGGACGTTATCCACACAAGAGAACACTACATCCACTGACCATTACTCACAAATACCCACAATTGGTGACCTGTAAGTATCTGGATTACAGGACACGCCACCATCCCAGTAATCCAGAAAACATTGGTCACATGACCTTTTAATTTTAGGGATGAATTATTATGTTTGCCAATTGTTAATAAAGTGTAGAATCTCTCTTATCTAAGTGAGTCGGTAGCATATACTGACTCAGCAATGGCCCAGGTCCTTAGATCAAGGATATGTCTAAAGGAAATGTTTTCAGTTCCCCTAAACAGCTGTCCTTATATACATATGATGTCACCATTTGAAATTTTGGTCTGACGGGTTGCCAATACCTGCCCCAGAGACATATTGGTGTCTATGAAGTGGCCAGATAGGCATTAGTAAAACTGTTTGAGTGGTTTTAATGTATTCCTTTTATCATTTTAATGATATGTCCAATTTGCAAAGTCTACATTGTTTAACCCTTTTTTTTTATTCACTGTTGGATGTTGTATGGAAATTGTATGGAACGGCCATCAGAAACGGTTCCTTTTTTATAGTAAACAAGTGAACGATATTGATACTTTTGGCAGAGAAAGCGATAAAATTGCCATAAAGTTACAGTCTCATACGATTTGCTGTTGGTAGGGTTGAGTTAGAAAAAAAATTGCAATCTAAGAATAAGTTTAGGAAGGAATAACCAGGACATCACTCCCAAATTAACAAGTTGCTAAATGTTTTGAGCAATTCCTAACAAATTCCGCTGGCCAGAGTCCATCAGCATATGGCTCATCACATGTGACAGGTTGACGTCTCACATTTTTTGCTCTTGTTAGGAGTCCAGGAGATTCAATGAGGTGCTTCTTTGTGGAGCGTAGTTTTTAACTACATTCTTGCATTAGTTCTTACTTATCTAGCATTTTATTAAAGAAACTGAATTGTGTGTTCCGGATCAAATAATCAATCAACAAAATATAATTATTTTATCTGAATCGAACAATTTAAGGCATGGTTGTAGCCTTTTCAAGCTCCAGGAATCAGTAATAGTTCCAATACCAGGGAGCCATTATTTGTCCCTCATTTTGCCTCCCTGTCATAGCACAGCTAAAAACTATTAAACATTAACATATTTTCATTTTATAAACCTCTATTGTTTACGTACCTTTAATGTACGTTTCAGTAACATACAATGAACGGTATGTGGTAGCCCTAGCGTGTTCTTCACGGTTTTAGTGTTTGCATTCTAGACCAGGATGCGCTACTGAAGTCATAGCTTCCTAATTGCCTCACAGGGTTGGGTGAACGCCTGAGGGACTTGATATTTCATATTTGTTGTTAATTGCCACAGGTGGGATTTGAACCCACAACCTCCAACTCTGTTGACCTGTGATTTACACCGCAAAGCATCCAGGCTCCAGCATATTGATATATATCCCAAGTATGGTATATCACATTGATATACCATACTCATGTAAATTTAAATCAAGTTAATGCTAAGCACTTAACTGTCACTGTAAAATGCTCCCTAATACAAAAATAGACGTATCAAGCTACCTGAGTTGAGATCAAGTACGGTACTTCATTTTTTTCCTATTGAAGTTGTAAGTTTCATTATTCAAAGAAATGTATACTTTTCACGTTTATTTTATGCATAATGAATTGGTATTGTTTAAGTTACTGGGCTCCATAAGTTATTCAACCAAAGATACACTTGTATTTTAATAAGGTCAGTTGAATCTTGGAAGTGACAACAGCTGTGAAGGAGACGTCACTACCCAATATTTTCTGAGGTTTTTTTAGAGTTATCTTTAGTTCAATATTTATTTTGACACTCCAATGTCTGGTACATGATTGTTGGCGATGTGATGAGTGAAGAAGATAGATAGAAGCTTCAATGCAAAAACAACTATTCAAAATAAAAGTTGGATGCACCTCGCTTGAATTTTTTTTAAATTGCAATAAAAGAATAAAAACAGTAGTATCTTGTCATAAATCGTTTAGTTGTTCATCTTACAATCGTCGTATAAATAAAATGTTAGCCTTATTATATATGTATCATGAAACACAGTGTCGTTTTTAATCTAAAGTGAGTTGTCTATTAATGCTTCGGAAAATCTAAATCCTGATAGTTATTACCTAAGTTTTGACAAATAAAAGTGATCTGAAGCAAAACAGTTGAGGCTTATGTGCCCTAAAAACAGGGGTGGTATGGATTTTCTCTTTATTAATGTGACTGGTCTTTTTCTGTGAAAATGTTAAATATGATAAAATTCATTATACTCTTTCCTTTTCTCCTTAACTCATATTTGTCTTTAAATACCAACCAGTCTAGGTCAGTCTGATATACGAATAAGAATAGGTTTAGCTAATTTATGTAAAGAAATGAGTAATAATCTATTTTTAAAGTTTTAAACATCTTCTAAAAGTATCAACACAGTACAACATTGTTCACAGGTTTTGAAAGCCTTCCTAAATAAAACATATTTTTATATCCAGGAATATTCCAGGACGTTGAGTGAAAATACTTCTCAATAGGTGGTAAACAAGCAGTTATTTTTGGAAAGACACAAAGTGTTTCATAATTGCTTAGTTAATAGGTTAATGTGGGAATAAAGGTCCAATTACAGTTTACCAATACCACACAAAAGCGAATGATGAGGCAGTTGTTTTGAATGCTTAATCATAAGCTATTGAAAATTCCCATCTACTGACCCACGTGTTAATTATAGTTTTGAGAAATCCCTAACAAATAAGGCGGCAAGGGGAAGCTCAAAATAGTTTTGATGGGCAGTCGGTCTCGTCCCGAGTTGGGAGTTGGTTTCTCACACAGTCTAAGTGCTGCCGTGATTACTGGCTGCGGTTTTGTTCTGTGATTCAGCCCAAAAGTTTACTTTTCAATTTCATTTATTGAAAACTTTCTTGCTTTTGAAGCTCTGTGAGTATATGTTATATTAACCATAAAGTTCTGTGTGTTTACAATAAATATATTACAGTATCATGTTTCAGGTAAATCCAGTTAAACTTGACTCGACAAAAAATTATTAAAAAGAGAAATTCTGCCAAATTTAACAGTACAAAACGAATCTATAAAAATAGTTTAAATTTTGAGCTGAAAACAAACATTTTTTTAAGTAAGTGTTATGTTGCAAAGTTAAATGCGTTAGTAGCAACACACTTAGCAACAAACCAGTTGTATACATCAGTCAGCCAAATGTTAGCGATGGCTTGGGTGGTCTAGTGCCAAGCTCTGACTGCTCAGCTGTTAATTTAGGATATTTACACATTTCCATTCACTCAAATAATTTCTTGGCATCAATCCGCCACAATATTTGTCTTTGTTCCGAGTGTGTCTGTTAGGAAAGCTCTTATTTTTATGGGTCACGGTGGATTTGTTGTGAAAATGATGTGTAGATGCCTCCATTTTTCTTTTTCATCGCATTTCATCTACTAGCCGAGATGAAAAAGATTTAGTAATTCCGTTTAATCTGAAGGAAGTTTAGAATGATTGGTAGGCTTTATTGTAATTTTTTATTTGAAATTTTTATGTGGAATATATTATTTACTTATTTTAACAAAAGATAATAAACTGTGTATAAGGTTCTACAAATTCACAGGGATCTACCTAGTTATAAATATTTTCTTTATCTAATAATTAGTAAAGGTCATAGAAAAAAATTAAAAATATATACATAATTTAAAATTAAGTAAAAATAGCTAACGAGAAAAACAGTTTTTAAATTACAGTTTGATTACTTTTTCATTTTAAAAATGTTTACACTAGTTAAAATGATTTAGCTATGCCTTTAGTAGAGTATTTTATTTAGACTTTTATTGGATTTAGTGGGATACAAAGTTCTATAGTCGTATTATATTGTAATTAAGAATTCAAGATTAAAATTTTGGACTTTATGAGGTTGATATGAACTAACATTTTTTGGTTAAATCGTTCTTAATATGAATGGATGTACATTATTGAACCTCGGTACTAATACAAGTAATCTGTAGTCTTAAAGAGTTTTTATTACGAAATTTCAGTGAAAATTTCCAGATTAAATACACCTAGAAATAAACGTATCGTAAAATACAAAAATTTTGACTCATTTATTCACTAGGTAATACATTTTTTGTTTTAAAAGAACATTAAAATTATTTGATATCATTTCGGGGTATGACAAAGATGTTAATTTGAGAATCCTTGGGAATAGATTAATTTCCTTGAGTTTGAGTTCCTTGATTTTTTATGAGTTTTTTTAACAAATCTTATTTATCTTATTATTTATTAAGATTAAGTTAGTAACAAAGGTATAGTCCACCCTTTACATGAGGGATCCTTACTACACGGCCCACAGACTGTTAGGAATTAACAAGTTTATAGTTAGAAAATATTGGATGAACAAAATACTTTATAAATATATTATTGTATTGCTAATCTAAGTCAAAAAACATTTCATTTTAGCAAATTTTCCATAGGGAATAAGCTATTACCGTAGGTATATATATTTGTATGTCTCTGTGACCACGATAACTCTCATAAAAATAGTCCGATCGAGACCAAATTTGGTAGAGATGTGTATTCTTACATTTACTCGGACGAGTTCGTAAACCAGACGTCGGTCTATTTGGGCGGGTTTTGTACCCAAAATTGAGTTTTTTGCGTTTTTCATATGTAACTTTTAAAAATTACAATTTTGTTTATACCTAAAATCAGCTCAAAATCTACACAATTAACTTCCTCAAAGTTTTGCTCTATCTCTAAAGGTTACTGAGATATTTAAAAAATCTAAACACAGTACATTGTATTTTAAGGCTCCAATGCTAATCTTATGGAGGATATGGAATCATTAATATTTCACTTATTAACTAATATTTTTGGATTAAACTTCAATTTATACTTTATCATAGTTTATGTGTTCATCATGGCAGCTAACCTGCATACTCTTTTCCTATATTAATCATATAGAGAATAGGCAAACTCCTTTATTTAGGGATATATGTTGATGAAACTTGGGATAGATAGTCAAAATAAGAATTGTTTATGGTAGAAATGGCTATTTCCAGTGTTCCTCTCAGCAGCAAACCTGCATATTCTTTCCCATGCTAATTTTATGGAGAATAGGCAAATAATTCTTATATTTATCGATAGATTTTGATAAAGCTTGTCATATATTATCATTATTATATTATTGCTTTGTAAATTTCTTTGAGTACGCAAGTCTGCTGCGACAGGGTTTTTTTATTTTATTGACATAACGAACTATTTGTAATAAACTATGTTGAAACAAAATATTTTGCACATATTAAATGGAAATGTGCAAACTATTTTATTTTGTACCTGGCAGGCTTCAGGTAGATTAAAAATATATTTTGAGGTATTAATTTTCAAAAATGTTCATGGTTTGGTTCCAGCCCCTTATTTTCGCTGTGAGGGGGGGTTGTTCCATAATTCTACTTGTGTACCCCTTAAAAGCAATAACGAGACACCAAAGCTAGCTGCCCTGAGGAAAATTTGGTGCAAACCAATTGGCTCTCTTAGAAATTATAGTGAGAATCTTTGCCCTAATGGTGAAAGATTCATCCAGACAAATGAATATATCATTAATATTCAATTATTTGTTATTTATTTATGCTAACCTGCAGTTAAAACAATGAATTATTCCACTAGAGTCTAAAAAATAATTTTTTTATAGTTAAAAACTTAAAGTCCACTACATCTCTGTATCTTGGCAGAGATGTAGAAGACTGGTTTAAGCCACTAAGCACCGCAAGTCTCCAGAGTAGGAAGTGAGACGTCGAGGTCGCTTATGAAGGACCGTGGTTTACCTCAGGGTAGCTGCCTTAGACCTATATTGTTTAACCTGTACACATCTGATTTTTTAAGATGTGTGCAACATTGGATGGTCCACATGTATGTCAACGACTTTCAGTTGCAGTTAGCGTACTGTGCTATAACAGTTAACTTTGCAATTGGCTGGATTAACGATGATCTGCAGGTATCTACTGATGGTCTGCAAAAATAGCCTGAAATTAATTGTTAAGAAAGGCACTGCAATCCACATAGCCCCACAACAACTTCTACAGTTCTAAAACGAGAGAGCCATTGGGTATTATATTAAATACCTACCCAGAAGTACTGATGACAAATGACAAGGCCAAAACTCTTGGTGTCACATTGGATCGGGATCTCTACTTTCTGAATATATTAGTCTGACTATCTAAAGTACAATTGGCAGATTAAGGGATTTTTACCGATTTAGAGAGTTGTCAGAGGTAGCAAAGTTTAGCTTGTGCAGTCACTGATTATATCAGTATTTCAATACTGATATCCTGCATATGACATTACTATATTGATGGAAAATACAGGGAGGATGCAGAAGGTTCAGAAGAGCGCCATCAGGTTTATGTTGTTACTTATACACCGTGGCACCTTTTTGCCATGTATAACCTTTCAGGAAGGTCCTGCACCTACCCCCTATGGACGTCATATTTGCATATGGACTCCAGCACTCTGCAATGCTGACATGCTGCTTGGTCCACAAAGCTCTCATTGTTAGAGAGCCTCAGTACCTCTGCGAGAAACTCTCCCTTTGTCGTGATGTTGTTTTGCGTAGCACCCAGCAGGACAGGCTCCTCCATTTCCCAAGGATAAGATCATGAGGTTGGCAGGAAGCGGTTTGACCATTTCGTTTCGGTATTTTATAATGGACTCCCTAGCTAGCTAGCCTCAAATACCTTTGTTTTTTAACTTTTTAAGATAGAATAAAATGTATTTATACTAATTAGAATAATACCAAACTTGTATTTTTCATTGTTTTGATGTAAGTTATTTTAAAAAGCTGTGTACACAGAAAATTGCTTAAAATCAAGGCATTTATTGTTATTATTATATTACTATATTATTTTTATTATTCATCTCTCATTCTTAAAATCATAATTTCCTCCTGAACAGTTTATTCTTTAGAATAACTGAATAATATTTTAACAATTTTTTAGAATACAGACTGTGTTCATTTACATTACAGGTGGGCCTTATTGTTAATCAACCCCTATATTATAGATAATAGAAGGGTGCATTATAAAAAACACCTGATTATTAAATTAGAAAAATTAGTAAATTTAACAATAAACTACTGTACATTTATATTGCTTGCCATTGCAACAATCGTTTCAAATATTACGCATCCTACTATAGCATAAAAAAGTTTGAAATGTTGTGCACAAAAAAGTTTTGAGCTATTCACATTCCACTTAATTGTTATGGAGACTAGCAATATTAAAGTTTCACAAGTCCAGACATGAAACTTTACTCAATCATTGGCAGAACATTACATCACATTACTGGATGTATGGGAGTATTGAACAACTGGATTATTGAGACTACCTTATTAGACACAAAGGAGTATTTTGCAGGACTTCGTAGTAATATTGGAATGAATCATTCAAAGTTTGATTTTCATCTTGTGACTTATTCTATAAATACTCAAGCAGGTGGACAGTCTCATTAGATTCTAACAACCGACCCCAGGTTCATCTGGCATCATTCCACAGTAGAATTCTTTCTCTCTAATCTGACCTGGCTCTATTTAGATTTGATTGTAAAAATGTAAAACTACAATTAGCTACTTTCTTTGTTTTAGGACTGATATAATAATTTAATTGGGAACTGTAGGTTCTGAACTATACTAGTTTTTATGGACATTTTTACTTTCTTTCCTGGTAAAATTAAAGGGTCAAATTAGCCAGTAACGAATTTTCCTGCAAAAATAACATTACGATATTGAATTTTCTATTAACATAATAAAAATGTATGTATTTAATATGTAAGTTATCCACTCAGCACTTTAACATAAACCAGCCATATAGGACCCCTGAGTCCCACAACTGATGAAACAATCACCTCACCTCAGAGTGAACCAACTCCAAACATTAATGTTCAGGCTTATATTGGCATTATTAACATAATGTTATTATTAACATCATGAATTTCTCAGTATAAACTGTAAACTGTTTGGAATTTTGTTGTTTCCTGTTACAAATTATTGTGCTCCTAGTTTTCACACAAATATATTTATTAGTTTATGTTATGAATTGGACGTATAAAATATTTTTAGTTAAAGATTAATAATTATTGATTGTAATATTTGTTTATTTATAATAATACTGTTATAACATTTTTAATCTTAGAAGTTAGAACATTGAAAGCCATATTTAATAGTGCATACAAAAATTGAAATGAGAAAAACTATCCTGCATACACTATAGAAAAGTATTACTGTATTTGAAAGTAAAAGTTAAGTAATAAGCAATAAAGTTGAGTGAAAGTTAGGAAAAAATTATATATTTAATGTTTCAGACATATTATACACTTGATTGAAATACAGGATTTTTAAATGATCCAACTCAAAGGGAAAATGGGATTCCTATCAAACGATCAAAATTTTTAAGTTTGACAGCGATATATCACAGCTGTCATCAACAGATCCAAATACATCAGAAGAGTCTCCTCTTAAACAAAATACCGTAGTCAAAGTGGCTTGTATAGGCAACAGATTTATCTTTAAGCAGATGTTATGAGTTTCAAAATAAGATATAGTATTATTACCGTATTGTAATGTTCTTCAATTTTTAAAAATACTGCTTTTAACCTGTTAAGTATCTGGGAAAAGCCAACAGTTAATTTTTTTAACATATCTAAATATATAAAACAAAGTCGTGTTAGTTACACGCATTATAACTCGAGAACGGCTGGACCGATTTTAATGATCTTTGATTTTTCGGATTCGTCTCTGCTCCGGTCATGCTTTAGGCATATTAATTTTCCATAAATTCAATTAGTTTTCATTTTATAGCGTTTTAAATTTTTAATGTTAACCTTATGGGGACTAAGTTTGTTTACAAATGTTCTACAATAAAAACATTTGATTTCTTAAGCTACAGCTGTTGTTTTACTTTCCATTAGCAATATGCTTTACTATCCAATGCCATCTGAATCAATCATTAATGTAAAACTATGAAATAAGGCACTGTACAAAATGAATAGATTTATTCTCCACGTTAATAGTTTACGATTTTTGGGGATTACGTGTTTATATTTTTGATTTTATTAAAGGTCACGTGTCTATAATTATGTCGACCAAATAAAAAATAATAACGGTGTTTATATAAATATTAGGTTTGTTATAATAATCAGCTGTTGTATATCTTTCCTATAAAAGCCGTATTACAGTTAGGTTTTAGGTTGGATTAGAAAAATGTTCAATCAATCCACTCAGATTCATTTGTTTTGTGGGAATGTTATTAATATGTCTTATCGTTTCAGTATTGTTATTAACTAAGCCGTGAACCAGAATATCTAATTTTTCACAACTAAGTCGTAATGCTATTCGACTTCAGAACATGGCCAATCTGAAAATTAACACGTATTTACTGTTAGGCGTTACGAAGTTCGCCGGGTCAGCTAGTAAACTATATTGTTGGATTTATAAATGTCTTTTGTAAATAAAACTCGTTAGCACACAAAAAGTCTTGCAAAAACATGATCCTCCATTCATAAGCTGTGTTTTTCATGAAATATAATTATATTCAGCAGTGCTTCACTGAACTCATTTAGTCGCAGCATCTGTAACCTAAATTACTGTGACACAATTGTCGGATTGCAAGCAACAATATTTCTTCACAGCTTAATTTAGAATTAGGAACACATAAAGTGGTGGAAATAGACTCAAGTCAGAAACTCACTGGAGAAGTTTTGATCAGTCTCTTTCTCTCTCTCTCACTCTCTAGTCTAGTGAGGACTTGGTGTGTCGTGTGGATAATCGAGATTAACTAAACCATGGCAGTCCAACAGGTACGGTTCACAGGAGTTATTTCAGCTAAGCCTACCATCTAACAATCCCATCTTTTTAGTAAAAATTTTAAACTCTTACTGTTTAGTTTGAAAAAAATTAGCCAATGAATAAAATTAATGTTTATTGCTTGCAAAATATGTTTCATGAGTATAGTAATACACGTTAATATTAATAATTGGCTAATTTCACAAAAAACAAGACGATAATTAAATAATCTGAAACATATATATTTTGCACAGTCTAATCAATTACAATCACACAAATTCTAAATGAACAAACAAGATCACACACAGCATGCTGGCCTGAGTAGAGCAAATTTTACAGAACTTATATTATTTCCATCATAGTAATCAAATAGTACTGAGTATCCAGGTTTGCTGCAGTGCGGGTTGTTTTACATAGTAATAAGCTTATATTAAGGTTATTCCCTAAGTAAGAACACATACAACATTTTATGAAATTATGTCCATAACTAATCTTGTTATACCAATTTATCTATTCTCCGTTAGAATTACAATAAATGAATGAGGTTAATTAATAATCGGTTAAGGAATTATATTATTGATGGGTTAGCTGCTGTAAGAAACATGAAATTTGGGGGGTTTTTTTATGGATGTATTAATAAAACGCACCTAGATGAACTTGCATACCAAATTTTGGAAGACTATGTGAGTAAATAAGTAACTTATTGATTTTTTTTATTTCTCTATAAGATTAATATTAATATCGGTGTACTGTGTTTAGTGTTTTGAATATCTCAGTAACCAATTGACATAGAGTCATAATTTAAAATACAAAATTGTGTGTTTTTTGAGCTGCAAATCTGATGGCAAAAAGAAAAGTTAGATTTAAAAAAATACATAAATAAATTGAAAAATCCATTTTGGAGTACTAAATCCCCAAAAGTGTAGTTAATGTAGTCCGATTGTGTTGCCAACAACATCGTCCAAAATATTATAGAAAGGAACAACTCCATTGAATTTTATAATAGGTAATCAGACAATAATTTCGGCCGTTATCGTGACGACACATATGCTTATACCATATTATATAACTAATTATATATTTTTGAATGACCCCCCAAAACGTACTCAGGGGGTTGAGTAATGAAATTTTACCATGGTCCCACTGAAACAACAATACCAATTGTAATATTTATTATTTGAGTTGAAAATCTTTATTTGTCTGGTTACAAAAACTTGACAAGTGTATAGATAATTATAACATAATCAGCATTTTTCAAGTTTTTTGGACTGTAAGGTCTGCCCAGGAGGGAGTCTGTGGCCCATAGATACTGGATAGCTTGGTATTTTTACCGCTGTTGAGCTATTTGCTCTCTCAAGCGTTGAGCTGTTGTTAGACATTTATTGTTGGTCTCTCCACAACTGGCAGGCGTTGATTTATCCCTGCCCATTGCACAACTTGTAAATATTTGAGTAAGTGAAGGCAAGATAATGTTGACTTTGTATTACAACAGTGGTAGTAATGTTATTGTTATTGTGTATTATGGTAAAGAGTAGGTTGCTGGAACCTGGAGTAACCTTTTGAGCGAAATTTTCCACACCCAAAAACATATTTTTGAACATCAAAATGACATGATAAAGGGATTTTTCTGAAAATTCCGTATAGCCCAAGACTAAAATGAGAAGGAAGGGTTGTCTTGAAATGGCTAAAACAGTTAAAATTTCAATCATCGTCACCTCGTATATGAATAAAAAAAATTAGAATAGGTTAATGAGTCAAGTAAGTACACATAATAAATAAATTTCATGTTCTAAAAGTTTCCTTTCAATCATGAGAAACAAATGGAAAGTAAATAAAAATCGTATTAATGTAATTAATGGTATTTATTACGCGTTAAAAAGTCTGAGCCCTCTTCGAAGTACTCCTCGTACTACCTCTACCTCATCGAAGTACTTGTGAGTACTTATATTTTCCATAAGTTTTCACCTAGAACCAACGATTAAAGATTTCAAGTTAATCTACGTTTTTGCAGTTTAAACATTGACTCTCATTTATGATATTTTTCATTGAGAAGGTTATTGAGTTTGTCTTGGTAGTCCTGCTTTATAATATAAAGCTTATTATTTCGATACGGTTTAAAAACACAACTTTGTTATTTTTCGACACTGAACCTACTGTCTTTGTTCATTGGGCTATTATTTTTCAGTATAAGTTTATATCATTCTACAGAAGCAAGCTTGAACAAAAAATTAAGCTATCAGAAACAAGAATTAGTTTGTTAAGTTTGAGATATTAGTATTAATGATCCTGTTAAATTAATAATTAAGCTGTTATTTGTCAGCAACAACGAACGACGATGTATCCAATGTGATATAAAACGTCATTACATGCATAATATTCATCTTTCACTCGTATTCTCTTTCAAATACCCACACAAATGTGTTCATATCTTAAGGAATATGGAAATGTATGTGAGTAAGCATGACCTATGTTTTGTTTCAGGTCAGTAAATTATTCATTCAGAGTAGAGTTTTAGGTAAGTCCGGACTCCTCATTCTTGTAGTAGTGCATTAATTTTTAGTACTAAAGCTTTATAAATAAAGCTGCATATTGGAAGTACACTAAGGACGCTTGTTGTGAAATACAATAGAGCACTCGCTGCTTATGGCCATATAATGATAGACAACACCGAATACCTGATGGCGTTGCTTATACATACAAAGAAATGCTTATACTTCAAATGAAATGTGCACTCTCTGACAGGATGTATTTTAAGAAGTTAAATATTTTTCCGAATAATTAAATACACCTAACAAAAGGTTGGGAAACACTGGTAAACCGATACATCCTAATATCTGTAAATAATTGACAACATTGAAAATTAATTACAGCTATTTGTGTAACTAGAGCACAAACGATGTCTTATAGCACGAGAGGTTCATATGGTAGCACGAAGCGTCAGCTGAGTGTTGCCAGAACTTCGAGGGCGGCCATAACAGGTTGCACTCGTATTACATACAAGATTGTTTCTACAATAAAAAGCTCACTTAGGTTATGTTTGATTTTCCCGCTGGTATAAACGTTAACATAACTGTTAGGTTTCCGGTAATCACGCATTTGCACAAAACCGGAAGTTAGTTTTGTGGGAACGACTACCGTCTATCAGCTGACTGCGCACATAGCGCGTATTATTGGTTAGTTTCATATAGATTTGGAGCGTTCCATGCATGTGATTGGCCGGTTACATATCCACCCTAGTGTGGATTTGTACTGTTTATACGTTCTGCCAACAGAGCGAATGTGCCTGTTATCGCGCGGTTGTAGGAAAAATAAATTCTGGATTCGTTTTTGAGTCATTTAACATTTTTTTCAAATGATTTTTTTGCAAAATAATTTGAAATATTCAATACCCGTTTGCCAATACCGACAAACTAAGCGATAGTAGCCTATCATTTAGTATATCTAGTGTATGTTAGTATATACGGATAAGTTATGTGTATGTTAGTATATATTAGTATAGATTCAATATCGTTTAATAAGTTTAGTTTATCTGTGGCGATAATCAGCCGGCAATCAATTTATTTAAAAATTTAAATTCAGTTGATTTCATTATACATTCACAATAATTCACTCTGCCCCGTTCATTTTTTTTTCTTCTAAATTTCTTATTTTTAATTCAAAGAAGCCATACATATTGTCAGGTCAAATATATGTTTTAAAGAGCAACTTAGCAGACGCACAGGCATTGCTTATGTCTGCTAATTCCCAAGACCGTTTTTGTAACTTAAGTGCAGCCAAGGAATACGTTATAGGTCAGTACGTTATAGTTTTTTTGTTCGTTATTAATTTTAACCCATAATCTGTATTTGTGGCTGTAATATTTTTGGAATGAACTCATTAATTAATTAATTATTTCAATCAGTTCATTCAATCGATTCATTCATTCATTCAATCCAGCATTCGATTCCGTGCGGAACTTGGACACCATTGGTACTTGGGCAGTTAGTAAATTTCCTATTTAACAAAATGTTAACTATTAAATTAACAATTAGTTGGACTTTTCCAACGCGTCTTGTGTTTAAAATCAACACAACGTTTCGAGAGTTGGATATACTACTCCCGTTTTCAAGTGCCTAACGATATTTACATTTATACAAACAAAAGGTTATTTTTATGTATAAAAAAGAAACAGGTAAAAAACATAACAAAAATATAGCTATAGTAATAAATAGTAAACAATACACTCTACTTAGCCTATTTTGTACATTCGGAAAATTGCAAACCAAAGACACTAACACTCCGCCTCCGAGCTGTTAACGTTAGGTAGTTTCAAGACCAGGGTTTGGTGTGTTCCCTGTCTAAACGTGAAACATGCCCCACGCACGTTCATAGACGTGAAATAAAATAATAATATTTTGGTATAAACACGGTAGGGCAATATAACGAATGTTTAAATATATTTAGAATATATATTCAACATATATATGTAGTACAATTATATGTAATAACTAAGAAAATGTTGGATAATTTTGTGAATACGAAAAGTTCAGGAGTACTTTTAGTTGGAGGATGCGACCCCCGCCTAAAAGTACTCCTGAAGGCATTTAAACCCCTATACAGTATAAGCATTTGGGTGTTCAGGGCAAGATAAGCTCAACAACACTTCGCATTGGATATAACTACTAGATCGTAAAGCTGTTTGACGTAAAGCTACGCTATTCTCCCGATATTCCAATATAAATGGTGCATGATATTGTATTAGTATTATTATATATTTGTGTATACTTCCTTCCGTAAGAATGTTCTGTCCCCTCGAATGTCCCCACAGATTCTTGTCCTAAAATGTTGGGAGATGGCTGAAATGAACTATTTCAAACCCACATCGGTTACAAGTATTTGTGAATATACCAGAAAATTATTAAGTAACGTTAACGATTATTCCTAGCAAAATCACGAAGATTAAAAAAATGTTGGAATTTTTCACGAAAACTCCTGGGCCTGATCATGGCTAGTCATACATCTATACATGGGCTAGTCATGTGGTTGAGGTGATAAGGAATGTTTTATCTAAAACCGGCTTAATAAATGACCGGAATAAGAAAATCCTGGTGGTGCTAGTAAAACTATTTCTTCCATATAAATGAAAAATGTTGAACTACTTGAGCAATGTTCCAAGATTTTGGGTGGCACAAATAATTGTAATTATAGAATTGAAAGGCGATATAGATGACGTTATTTAGCCTTCAATTATCAACTTTAAATCTAGTTTGTATTTGTTATTTAAAATCCCGTTTTTCATAAACTCTTTATATGTAATTTTTAAATGACGAGTTACAAATAAGTAAAATAAATTCAATAGTAAAAATAAAGTAAAGGAAATAAGTTTTGAAATAAAACTATTTAGTTGGATAGAAAAATTAGCAATGTATGAATCATGCTTTTATCCAAAATCAATTTTTTCCTTTATTTTTTATTCTGAAAGTTTCTAGATAACGTACTTTAAAATTTTGACTAGCAACAGTGCTTCATTTTATGTCAGCGAATTCTCATGCAATGATATTATTCTAGCGCCTGAAACTCTCTCGGCGCTATTTGTGAACTGAAGTGTTGTGATTGTAGCGGCCAGATCTCTTGCAGGCGCCAGAATAATATGGTTTCATGGGAATTCACTGAGATACTGTAAAATATTGAACCCTTAGTTAAATATAAAAAAGTATTTATAGTGAATGGGAAATACTTAAAAAAGGTATTTTAATTAACCTGAACAAAATTTTAACATGATGAAAGTTGTCTCGTTTTAAATATTTGCTTCTCAACTTATTGGTAAAGGGTCTTTGATGCCGACTGATAACTAATAATATTAACAGAATTGAAACTTGATTAATCTTTGAAATTTCATATAACGATGACAATTTTTATAAAAATACGTATGCACTACTTGTATACAAAGTGTAGGAGTTCACGCAAATATTCGCGTAATTGCGTGGACGAATTCAGAATTAAAATTATTCTTAAAGTCTACATCAGCTTCATTTTTTTTCTCATTTTTTAATTAAAGAGTACTGAGAGATGTATGAGAGAGTACTAGAGAAAAATAGTATTTTTAAATACATTAGTAGACCATAACTAGGTGAAAGTGAATGCCAACTTTTTCTTGTGAGATTCTTATATTTTTTTCTAATATTGCAAAATGTATATTAACTTACTTATTCTCCAGAAAAATAACATGAGGAATGAGTAAGTAAGCCTGGCACGGGGAACATTAAAATTTATATTTTTCAGTATAGAATATTGGATATTAACTGTACACAATGTATTATGTATACAACCTTTTAAAACAATATTACAAATAATAAGCAATTTACCACTTTTTTACATAATTCCCGTAATATTGAATATTGGGGCTCTATGGGCAACGTACTGGGTTTACAAAATTTTGTCTCGGTAGCGAGGATTCAAAATGCTTAATTGTTTGTTTTTTAGCTGATTTCAAAGAGCTGATGAAAAATTATTTTTTTACCAAATTATACGTTAAACCCCCTAATACATATTAAATTTTCTAATATCAACCTTCTTAAACTCCCCTTTGGATAGACAGAATTTTTAAAGTGGGTGAATGACCTAAGTTTAAAATTTCGATCTTATCCTAGCTGCAGTTATTCTGTACCAGTATCACATACAGACACACATATACACATCGGTAAACGTTTAAAGTTCAAAAAGTAGCAATTTATTAAAAGAATAAAGTTTAGATTATAAACGTTTATAATTTTATAATTTAATTGAATCATAATTAAATTTAGGTTTAATTTTTATCATAAGCAGAGGGAATATACTAGCATACGATTTCCTTAATAATGTAATAGAAAACCAGTTATATTCGTGTCCAATGTTTCCTTACTGTTATATCTCTTTGAGACGACGCCTTCATTCAGTCAGTTGGCAATCTTAGCATTAATGTATAAAGTGTTGCCGACTCAGTGTTTACAGGCGCTCTTTATTTCAATCTATCTATGTGAGGAAGCCTTATAATTGTTAAATTTGTGGTTGTTTCTAAAAAATCAATGCCCAGTTTTTAATAAAAAAAATTAGCTCGATTGATAAGCGTTTTCTAACCCTACAAATATCCTGAAACATTCCACTATTACCTAAACAAACTAATACATATTAAAATATATTTAATGAGGTTAATGCAATATTTAATATATATTTAAATATACTGGGTTATAGCGTTGCCCCTGTTGGTTTAGTTGAACCTGATAAATAAATACCTAGACATTAATCATTCGATACCAGCTGTACTGATTTCGTATAATCAATGATATTTCTATTTGTCTCGTCGTATAGTTGTCACATATATTGTGAAATAATTCTCCTGTCATAGCACTTCTTCGAAAAATCTCACCATTACTTTTCCCTATCTTTTGCCTTTTCGCTTTTAAAACGTCCTTTGAAATAGAGTTATAGGATAGTGTTCCGCGAATTTCCAGATTTACTTCAATAAGCCGTAATTGGCTATTGGCGGCAGGTAGTGACGTCACAGGCCACGCATTTCTCCGACGTGTTTCCTTTCTCCTCATTCCTTCTTTCACTCTGAAAATAAACAGCACAATCTGCGAATGGTGGTATTTTACAAAATAGTTCATGATATGACTTACTTATCTCAATTTTGAAAATCTACTTCAATATTATCCGGTTTAAATTAAATTCACTACTTCACTTGACTTTCTCAAATGTATTGATTATTGATAGATAAATTTAATTGTGACTTACATAATATTTACTCTCCAAGACATTTTATACAGAATAAAACTTCAAAACGAGTAAACGTTGTAAAACGGAAGTCGTTAGTAATGAAGTACTTGGCTACAGTTCTAAAATTACTAAAAAATATAAGGAAACCATCTTTAACTGTGTTGGGTTAAAGCTACTTATGGAAACCCTAATCAATTTGAGAGTCACTGGGTACCCCGAAGCTTCGGCTCATCCAATAAATAATTGTGTATTTTTTAAAAAGTTATTCATGATTTGTCACTAAAAATACCATGGTAAATAAAAACAAAAAATATTTAGCCTACTGTAAAATAATAAAAATATTTTAATAGCTGGCTGTTGAGTTTCGGTTAAAATATGCAACAGTCGAATTAATCTAACAGTAACATTTTAGGCCACATTTATGTAAAACTGAACACAGTCCGCTAGTCGCCAGAATGCCCCTGGGCCAAACAACAATATAGTCATGTGTTGTGTATCAGTGGCATATATTTGCAGTAATATTAGCATACTACACTTGTTAATCAACTGGGTATAATTATTTTTCCATTTTTCAATGTTTGTTTCCATTGTAAAGAATATGTAAATTTACCAATTATTAATTATTGTGCGTAATATGCTGTCTGTCAATGACCATCGCCATGAGAAAATTCCAAATCAAATCAAATAAATAATATTTATTTACTCATTATATCCAAAGTAAGCCTGAAGAAAAAGAAAATAAGGAATAACTAGTTTACATTTCTAAGACAGGCTCTGGTCTGTGATTTAAAATTAAAATGGTTCTATAATAAATATCCCCGTCGTATCAGATCTGCGTACTCAGCGAATTTCCAAATCGATAATAATTTATAACAGGATGTATCAATATCCGTGACAAATAAGAGAGTTAGTCAACTCTCCATAAGATTAACACGGGTAAGATTGCTGCTGTGAGGAACGCTGAAATTGGGCATTTCTAGCATAAACAATTGTTATTTTGACCATTGTTTTTGTACCTAGGCACCTTAAAACGAAAACATAACATGGTCCCGGGCTTGATCCTTGCCATGATACCTAAGGTAATTGCATCTTCCCTATGGGAAATTCGCTAAAACATACTAAAAACTTATCAGATTATCATCATAGACATTAAGCAGCATGAAGCAAAAGCTCGTGCAATTCTTAAATATGTAATCTCTCAGTGGTTTACACGACTCGTAGGCAGTATGATGATGGCCAGTAAGATATCAGTATAATATAAGCACTTAGTGGCGGGTTGGGGGGGGCTCCCGGCCTGTAGCCCCTCCAAAGTACTGGGAATCGTCAACAGTTTAATGAGTGGCAGCATAATGTTTTAGGTTAAAACTACTATTGTGTTTATACTGTATTGTGTACATTTTAACTATAGGCCTACTTTCTTACAGTCACAAGATTAATTACTTACTCACTAACTAATTAAGTTAATGAAAACATCGAATAAAGAGACAAGAACGTTGAGCCTTATTTGAGTATTAAATCTTTCCCTTTTGCTACAAAATATGTAAATTTTATTAATACATTCATTTGTAGAATAGATTTAGTTTTGACTAGCAGTAAGTCCGTCCTTTGGACGGATTGTAAGGTTCAGTTTACAGAAGAAAGATTATTAAACCAAAATGTAAACCTGAAATCCTAAACAAATCAGTAAAAAATAAACAAATGCCCTGGTTTATTAGTAGCATTACTTTACATTTAAATAGATTTTAAAATTTGTATATGATTATATAAAATTAGTTATACGATAAAATAGCTAAAATAGTATGATTTCGAAATGTGGTTATAATCGATGACCAATATAACCTAAATAATACCGATTTTAATTTGACAAATGTTTGTGTTTCTTTCTATTAAATCATTAATCTACAAAGATAGCTGATTATTATCAGAAAATGATTCATTGAAGACTGAAAGCAAAATGCGACTAATATCGCGGAAAAGTGGATTTTTAAATGCTTGTTATTTACTTTTCAAGGGGTGGCGGACAATTTTAAGCATTGAAGCCCCATCTCAGAGAATGCGTGAAATAAGGTTTATTGTTATTAGTTATCCCGTTTTTTTCGGAGAAGACGACGTAAAAAATTCTCCTGGAGCGTCACATACAAACATAAAGACACAAATTGGGATAAGACTTGTTTCGACTTCTCTAACGCACGAAATGTAAAAAAACAACTAAAAAATTAATAACTCTGAGCAATGTACAGACAAATCTCTAATTGTATTTGTATAGATTGAGTTTTGTACAATGATACGTTAATTTCTCTTAAACGTAACAGATAAAATAGATAACTTTATAAATACTTTTTAATATTATCCTACAATATTTCAACTATATCAACTTCTTATCTTAATATTTTTTCACTATCTTTGTTTTAACGTTTTACGTATCTAAATGGCTAAAACGCTTAAAACTCTGGTCTCAAAATGTCAAAAACCTTCCGGGGGGGCACCGCGGACCCCTTATCTAGGGAATAAACTACATAGACAAGCCCCCCCAATAAATCATCCTATATTCGTTAGCTATAAACCAATGAAAGTACTGTGTTTACTTCGCACATAACTTCGTGTTTAAAATATTTCCCCAAAATCAAATGTGAAATAATGTTTAATTTTTCTAAAACATATCACCAACATCGACGGTTAACATTCCTCGCGTAATTATGTTTCAAACGAGACACGAATGGTTCATTTGAACGTTTAATGAGCAAGAATACAGACAGGTGTGGGCGCTAAAAAGGTTCTGTTTAATCTTACACGCTCGCCAAAACAGTTGCCTCTGTTTCCACAAACAGAGAGACCACATGTACGTGTGTGAGTGCGAAGGCGATATAATTAGATCACGAGTAGAAGTTTCTGCCGGGTAGTCTCGCCCCAGATCGAGCACACCAGCTGTACATTAGCTATTCGGCTACGACCAAGGATTTATGTACGTTGTCTCTTAATAGGGCGTAATAGCTTCATTTAAAAGAAATAATGCCGCCCCACAAACGCTGGCTCCCCGCTGGGAATAAATCAAAGATTCAATTGGGAGTTTGTTTAACGTGCCTCCTGCGATGTGATAATGATATCAAGTCTGCCACTTTATAGCGTATTATGTACGAGCTTTGGAACTTTTGAAATATGTCCAGTAAAATACGTGCATGCTCTACATGCCAGATTACGTGTAAGTGTTTTGGGTAGGAATCTAAACACAAGCTGTTCAAATTTCTACTACTTTTACCACAAAAAAACTAGCAAATTTATTCTTATGAAGATTAGGTAAAAATGCTCTTTTTTACAAATTAATTATATTTTATTTATTATTATTTTATAAAAAATAATTAATATAGTAATTTCCATACTAAGAACATCATTTATATAATAATTAAAGAATATGTTGATATATTAAAGAACTATTACCAACACAGTCAGCAAGTCAACAAAGAAACAAAGTCAACAATGGAGGTATGGCCTAAAACGCTTATTTTCTAAGATATCCGCCAGTTTGTTTTTTTTCACAAAATATTTTTTTTATTTTTTAACGGATTATTTTCAAATTTAGTATATGTTTTACAATAGTAGAGTAGTATTAATAAAAAAATAATTAGCATGATCCAAGCTCAAAATCCAAAATTGCGGGATATTTTAAATTTTATCGTTAACATTGTATGTTAGTTTTAAAATTTTGAATGGCCGCCATTTTAGATTTTGAGTTCGGATTATACTAGTTATTGTTTTAATAATAGTAGTTTACTAGTGTAAAACACATACCAAATTTCAAAATAATCCACCAAAATGTGTTTAAAATAAAAAAATATTTTGTGAAAATACGAAATGGTGGATATCTGAGAAGATAAGCGTTTTAGGCCATACCTCCGCTGGAACTTTTTTCTTCCTTTTAATGTACCCAATCACTCACTTAAGTCCTGAAACGTTTCTCATAGGCACCCTGTATAAGGTATAAGGCCTCAAAGATATGTCACTGAAGTTTTCAACAGCTGAGATCTGTATTTGATCACACTTATGGTTAGTCCGGGAGCACTCCTTTTACCGGTTATTCTACTAAAATGTTTATGGAATTTCCCAAGTATGAGTTTAGGTTTCAGAGTATAGGGAGTTTATGAACTAAAGCATCTACAAAATGGGTTTCTTATTTGTAAAGCCCTTTTAATCCCATTCTAAAATTTAACTAGGTACAGTTCTTCAAAACCCACATTGTGACATGTTTGAAGGTTCTGTTTTATTTTAGTCGTTGCACCTTTCACTTTGTGTTAAGCCAGCAAATAGTTCTTATAACTTTCCACACAGAGAGCAACTAATAGCCAACGATATATACGAAGCAAAAAAATTATTTAGGTGTCAACATTATTGTCAGAATTTACTTTATGATATACTAGCCAAAGTACCCGTTCTTCGCACGGGTTAAAAAGGCTAAAAGGTGTAGGGTCTACTGATACATTTAAGTTATTGTTAATTAATTCTTCATTGTTTACAAAATGACAAAACATGAGTGTCTACAACATTTCAAAGTAACATCTGTCAAATTTTGGGAGAGGATAATGATTAATGTAATAGAGACAGTCTTCGGAAAAAAACTTAAAATCTACCATTCCACTATTTCAAATAATTCACTAATTTCGATCCAGCAGTTTATCTGAAAATCAACTTTATTTCTTCTTCTTTCCGAACTGTCAAAATATAGTGCAAACGGATGTTGTCATTAGAAAATGTAAACATTGAAACCTAGGACGGTCACGGCAGCTCTTTCTTCTTCTTCCCGAACTACCAAATTTTAGTGTTCACAGCTGTTGACATTCAAGTAATTTTATGTTTTCATTCTTTGAAAATGTAAACATTGAAATTTAGGACGTTCATGGGGCGTAGCCCGAGGGGATTTTAAGGGAACTAATATGCCTATGTGCTGCATGAGTTTAAGATCTACCTTTCTGTAAAATATTTCAAACTGGTCTGTTCAGTATTTTTCGCATTTACTTGCCACAACAAACCCACAAACAAACATACAGAAACCACCTCTTCTTTATATATAATACTATAGGTTTGTATTTTTTATTACGTACGTTTACGCCAAGATATTAAATCATTTTGTTTTTATAACTTTCTCAGTATAATATCGTTATAATATTAAATCCACGCTCCCAAATTATTATTTTGTAAATTAATTTGTATAGTTTCATCTCGATAAAACATATTTACAATAACGTTTCAAAACTTTACACTCATTGTTTTAGTAAACTACCCATTGTTCTTTTTCGCCGCCATAGAGTCGAATGTTTTTTATAACTGCCGCTAGGTGCGCAGTTTGTTGTGTTGGGAATGTAATAAGGAAACATTTGCACATTTGTTACTTATAAAATTAAATTGACGATAGTTTATTTATTTATTTACAAATATAAAGAAGCATGTAGTGTGAGGTCGATACAATAACCTACTGTGATTCATTGTAATTTGATAAAGAAACTTAAAATGTACTATTGGCCACAATAGTTCAAGTAATGTAATTAGAGTTACATTTTGATAGTAAAAAATATTACTTCAATACTATTATTTAAATTAAAACTGCGATTTTTTATTTTATAACAAACAATTATTGTGTAAAACAAACCGTGCAGCCGTCGATTGTGGAGAGAGCCGTTGCAGATTGTTCGGAGTACTCGGCAGGAAGACGCCTCCATTTTAGGAAGGTAAAATCTCAATTGTAAAAATTGAGATTCGCTTGAAAGGCGTTTTTATTAATTTAAAACAAAACCAAAATTAAAAACAATTCTTAAACTATAGGCCTAAATTAATGTTTCGGACCAAAGTATTAATCTCCTTTGTAGAATTTGCTGAGATCAGAAATTTGATAGATCCATTTGTTCTGTGTGTTTTACATAAGTAACGAATAACCAGTTTGTGGCTTGATGCTGGGAGTACGGCCTGCCTTGGCATGGCACCAGCGCAGCGTCTGTCTATCCTCTGCACCATACATCACAGCTGCATAACTGGTCCTATTTCAGGAGCAAAATAAAACCACTAATTAGCTAGTTCCCACTGAAATAGCGACTGTACTTGTTGTTCAGCGTGTTCCGAAAGAGGTTCTGTAAGGATGTTATAGCAATCATAAACTAACTTCAAGTGAGAATCCTACACAGTTTTGAAAACATTTAAATTAACTTTTCCGGACCACTCTTGGTAAAGTTTTAAAATTGGGTAGACATTTAAAAACTCTATTTCGGCTTATAAAAACCTAAATAGAGTTAAAAACCCTAAATAGTAAAAACCTAAAATGTTTGCAAAAACATTTAATATAATACGGTGATTTGTGTTATAGGGAGTAAACATTTAGGCCTTTATTCTGTGTTGTTAGATGTTTTATGCGGTATTACCTAGTTAGATAACAAGGAGTAATTCCTAGCAAAGCTGTGCAGATAATAATGAATTAGAGTTTTTGTTAATGTACACAAATAAAATAGTTTCTCAACCTTATATACATATACCCTGTGCAATACATTCATTCTCTGTAAAGTTTTAAAATCATTTTAGTTGGCTATTTTTTCGCAAATTGAACATACCGTGATTGATATTAATAAAAATACATTTAAATTTTATTACGTTTCACAATATGTACTTTAAAATGCGTCAAAGAGTTGTCTTTAGAATAACCTTAGATCTTCTTTGGTGAAACGAATTCCAAATTGAGAATAATATTTTTAATAGTTGGTGTTTTTAAAAATTGACTTTTCATTTTGAATTAAAAATCAATTAATTTTATTTGTAACAAAAAATTTGCTATGAAAAGGACGGTATTTAACTTTGATTAAATTAACTAATGATTATTGATTTTTTACAAAATCTACTAGAATAAACACCATATAAACGAATGTTGAAAGTTATAAATTTCCTCAATGAATTTATATATTTTTTGCAATATTTTTGGGAAGCTACAGAGGCATAAATTAAAAT
Organism: Nephotettix cincticeps; assembly: GCA_023375725.1. Classification (NCBI taxonomy): domain Eukaryota; kingdom Metazoa; phylum Arthropoda; class Insecta; order Hemiptera; family Cicadellidae; genus Nephotettix; species Nephotettix cincticeps. The sequence goes on along the minus strand of CM041791.1, from coordinate 126,798,331 downwards.
CCATCCCTAATATTTGGAACTTAAAAGGTTTTTTTACGTTTCCGAAGCACTGTTGGTTGGTTGTTGGTTTTGATTACTCTGCAAGTAAATGTTTATCAGACACTGTAACCTCGCGCATTTAAGTTGTTCACTTTAACATGAAGCTTTTTGATAAAAAAAGTATTAGTTACAATTTTCTAAGTTTTTTGTTAACCAGCACCAATATCTTGGTGCCACTTTGCCCATAATTGTTTACGTAACGCTTCGTCAATTTTCTTGTGAACAATCTGGTTTCACTACACTACACTCCGTTCCGAAAACATTGGTCAGCACGATATTTTCCCCCGGGCGGTGGGGAGGGACTGGAGAGGTTTTGCACACGGCACTTTCCCCCTCCCCGCCGTGATCACTATGACGTCACCTCTGACGACGGCGGGCATATACATAGCTCTCGGGTCGGCACTGGGAGGATACCCAATATATTTACAAGTCGTATAAATAACCGGCTCTGCAGACCAGCTCCACGGCAATTTTATTTGACCGGCAAAATAAACAAATGTCTTCCCCAGTGACCAAGTGAAATTTCGCATTTTGTATTTATCCTCCGTGGACTTTTCAAAGGACATAAATATCTTGTAGTGAGTGGGAATTTAATGTAGCTTTCTAAATGCTTTTAACTCGGAGCAATATTTTGTGAATGAGGTTGTCTGAGAAGCTTTCCTATGTACTTATTGAACATCAAGTAGCTTATTGTACATACCCCTACTTCTATATATAGAACCATACAGCTGGTATCATCATAACGCAATTTATACTTTGCAGGTGTTTACAATTGCTTTCAATAATATGGTTCTTTGATTTGAAGCGATCTCTGGGAGAGTTTTAGATAAAAGCAGCCTCACAGCCTGGTTACATCAGGTTGATTCCAATCACGCCGTCAAATTTTACTTTTCCACTTTTATCCATTATTTGTTGAGATCTATAAATGAATCTAGTTAGTATTTGATCAATTTTCATTTTCGTGATTTGTTCTCTTAATTGAATTTTCTTTAGTACGTTAAAACAGTCTAGAAAAAAAGGGAGAGGTCCTAGGGTCTAGTATTAGTATTATTATAATTAGTATTATTCCAAAAGAGTATTAACAAATACATCTTTAAAAATACAAATACCTTTCATACGTAGAAACCCTAACAAATAAACCTACAGTTTGAGCAAATATATTGGTGAAGTAAAGCCTGTTTAGATTTATTATTTGTCCAATATATATCGTTGAATTTTACAATAATTATTATAAATTAGTACAAATGAATATTTCATAATAACACAACAATCAAAATTAGTATAGTAAGTACCTGGTGACCGAGCTTTGCTCGGATAGAATAAGACATGTTTTTATAAGTTAATTAGCAAAATTAAAACAAATTTACTGCCCAATAAAAACATTTATGTGGTGGGGATGGAACTCGCGGCCTATAGTTCTTGAGGCCGACACGCTACAACTCGGCTACGATGTTAGTCAATTGAGCGATGCCGTTTAACATCTTTTAGCCAAAGCCGATCATTTACTATTTAATTATCCATACCGTTATTATTAGCCTGTGATCAACTGATTTTTTTATAAAAGGAATGAGGATTGAAAAGCAAAAGAGAAATTTAATTTACATCAATTAATTGGTTTGTTACAGTGGCTTCAAGCAATACAACTAATACGTTTTCTATCAAAACACGGAAGATTTTGGAAATACTTTTTTCTGCTTTTATTTCGCACAGCTATGTTATCCTTAAGTTTTTACAAATTGTTTAGTAACCTGATAATTTTGCATTTATTTAATTCATAAAATAAATATTAATGCATAACCTCTATATTGTTCCCCGCAGTCTTCAATCAAGAACTGTCAAACGTTTATAAACAGCTGTTTTGGTTTGCATTGTTTACATTTGATTCTCCATAAGCGTAATGTTAAATTTTTAGATTTTAAACTTAATATTACAAGAAAACACGAATTTTCCTGGACATTAGACCTATCTAGAACTTATTTTCTACTCGGAAATTAGTTATTTCCAAAATTTAAAGAAAATCCTCGGTGCCGTTTTCGAGATCCGTGTGCAAATATATATATATATATATATATATATAATATATATATATACAAACCTTGCTCGTATTATAGTATTGGATAAGTAGGTAGATGATTTAAAACAAAGCTTAGAACATGAGGTATTTAGTAAGATACGTGTGTGTTTCCAAAATAAACTGGAGGAATTTGGAAGATCGTCAGTCACAACTGAAAATATCCCCGTATCTCCGCCTTCGCCCCCACTGCGCCCCCGCGGATGGCTCCAACAAACATCGTTTCAATTCCATCATCCCCGCGCGTTTTTTGGACACAATGAATTGAACTGTTTATTCATGTTATTTTTATCCTGCTTATCTTAAAAACGCATTAATTAATTTTGAAAACTAGATTTGTAGCTATAACACATAGAATATAAACAATATGAATTTGTCTTTTGAAATATTGTATTCGTTTTTTCGTTGATGACAAAAAATGAACAATCTCGCCATTATAGAAAGAGAACACAATGACGTCACTGGAATATTTCGCAATGGTGTATGTACACTCCATTAAACCATCTAAAACCTTCCGTAATAGTTTCCCAACTACAGTAAATGATTCTTCTGTAAATTGGCTTAGCGATTGTTGAAATTATATGCTGTTTGATTATTATAGCTAACATAGATAGCTCCGCTTGCAAACGGATATCTGACGTTTTCAACAAACAAGTTTTTTTGTGACGTTTGCGTAATATTGACTTTTGACAGGGTGTTGTTCAAAATACTGTGAAAATATTGGTCATTAAAGATGTAAATTTGTATAATTTTTGTATTATTTGTAAATAATAATAGCTCATTTTCTAAATCAATTGATGTTTCATCGTACCAAAAGTATATTTTAAATAAGTTTTTCCTTTTCATGCTCCAGTTTTGAACTCTGTTCCCAAATTTATAAATATGCGAGCGTACAACGCAAGGTCAAACGCATAATGGTTATTCGCAGATGGTAATTACTCACTCCCCGCTGGTAAATATTTCTTGTTAAACGGTTTGAGTAGGCAGCATACATTAGCAGACATTGGCAGACAATTTAATCAGTAGTGATTAAGCTAATCCGGGTGTGGTATCAACTCTCATAATCGGTTATGCAAATTCCTTGTTACATAATTTATTAAAATGTCCCAATTACTTATTTATAAATGTCTACTATTGTAAGTAGTACATACGTTACTTTTATTTTATACTAGATTCACGTATATGTGGATTGTAAAACCTCAGTTGAGTAACTTATGAGCCATTTTAATCAAAGATTGAATAAATAATTTTAAGAGAATTAGCCGGAATGATGCTAATGCTTATTTAATGACAAAACACGAGTACCTACCATATGACACAGTAAAACCTGTTTAGTAATATTGGGAAAGGATAAGGAATAAAGTAATAAAGACAGACATTTTCGGCAACTTTATGTGTAAAAATGATCATTCTTTTAACATGGATATGTCTTAGCTCTGGGGGGGGGTTGGTTGTTGGCGATTTTTAAGATAGAAAACATGTAACAGGTTTCTATAGAAACTATCAGAGCTATTGTATTGAATTTTTAATATAAAAGAATAAGAACAGCTGTTGATGAACTGAAACCATTCCCCTTAGATATATTTATGATCTAAACTATTTCCCAATGGGAAGTAAATACAAACCTTTTACTCCCGCAATGTCAAAGTGTAGTGTAACCAGATGTTGACATTAGAAAATGTTAACATTGAAACCTAAGACGTTCACGGTAGCTCTTTCATCTTCTTCCCGAACTGTCAAATTCGAAAAAAGTCGACTGACTTGGTACTTCAGGTTGTCCGGCCGGATTCAATCTGCTTGGTATTTAAAAACAGGCAACCCCCCAGACAATAAGAAATACCCCTGTCACATTAGACCTGCGTATTAAGCGAATTTCCAAATCAATAATATAATAATAATGATACATTACTGGATGGGATGGTGGCGTTGTCCTGTAACCCAGCTACTTGGAGGTCACGAATTGTGGATAGTTGTGAGAGATGGTCGGTGGATGTGGTGTTCTGTTGTTACATCGGCTGTTGGGCTATTAATTAACAGTTCTGTCTAAGGAACATGTCAGCCTTAGTCAGTAACAAGACTACAAGATCGCGCCACAACCATCTTACACTCAACCTCATTCATTCATACTTTGCTTAAAAACCTACCATGAAGTATGCTCACTATTTCAATAATCTAACCTAATCTAATCTATTACGTTAATCGAAGCTGGGCGTATCTTCTTAGGACTGGCAATTTTTTAAGCTGCTTAGTGCAGCTGTCTTTCCTGATACCTTGGTTCATCATTCCTTCCCTATCATGGACTCAGCTGAACCCTTACCCTCAACCAAACCTTTGACTTCTTATAGTTTCCCGTGTTGCAATAGTGATCATTCTGTACCCTTCGAGTCCGTCTGGTTGTCACAGAGGGGTCCATATAAGAGCACGTATCCATGCTTGCACCTGAATTGATTTTTTAGATTTTAAACCTCTCCTCAATAGATTGACCGAGTGATCTTCATACCTGTCCCGTTTCCATAAACCTGTTACTCGATTAGGCTATAGACTGTAACGTTAACGTCATAATATATATTACTGTTTATTTCATCAAACAGGGCTACTAGTATTATATATATATAAGATAGAATAAAATAGATTAGACGAAGATGAAAAATTATGTTTTGTCTGGATAATCCTGGAACGAATCTCGAAACTGGTGAAATATATTTATACTTTGTTCCTTTATTGTACAGAGGTTTTCCTGATGACTTAAGACGGATGTTATATTTGTAGAAGTATGTATATTTGAGCTGGAGGTTTGTGAAAATATGGATGTTTGTCGGCAGATTTGTGACCTTATTTCCATTTTTATTGTGGGTTTGATTATGTAGGAGCTTGAATTGTAGATTTGTAAACATATCTACCAATTTGTTTGTACAGTAGAAGCGTATATTACCACATAGTTTCATGACGGATACCTAAGCTTTAAGGATATACAGATATGAATATTATTTTAATGATTTTGATAATATTATGTGGCTTTATTGCTGGCGAAGACCAGAATCTCGTTTGTCGAAGATCGCATGATCAAAGGCAATTTAACTCAGTCCGGCATTGAACCGTCGACCTTCAGATTATATGGACGTGAGGACGTTTTTATTCTGAATACAGACATGTGGATATTTGTATAGTACATGTGAGCACCCTTATACTGTAAGCGATAGGACGGTATCAGTTAGGACGTGCGGATGGTAGATGTACGGAAGTTTGGATATGCGTATGATACATTTGTGGATATGTGGAAATTCCTACTGTAGACGTAAGGACGGTTGTATGGTAACCGTGTGGATGTGCCAGCGTATAGATAATGGAGGTGTGGATTTGTATGTTAAATGTATGGATATATGAACGTTTGCATGGTAGATTTATGTGCGTGTGGATATTTGTACGGCAGCTGTGAGACCGTTTGTAAAGTAACTATCCTTGTGGACGTGTGGAAGGTAACTAGCCGTGTGGACGTGCGGACGGTAGACGCCGGGTATGCGGACTGGCTAGCGGGCCAAGTAAGGGAGCCATGACGTCACGGACTGAAATAGCAAGGCTCGGGTATCCAGGCCGGCGTGCATCTCTCAATTACATAAGCGGCTCTCTTTAGAACTGACTCAATTTTGACGGCATCTCTACACTAGGCAAATAAAATCTCGAGTTTTAGGTTCTTGTGATTCAAAGTAACCCACCAGTTGGATCTGATAGCGTATTCCTTTACAGCTAAAGACAGCTGTAGTCAGAGGCATCTGGAGAAGTGGATGTAGAGTTTACTTCGAGCCGATAGCAAACATGTCTTTCTTAACACAACTAATTTCTGTGTTTTTACCCTGATTACAAAACACAAGCAGGGAAAACATTTAATTGTAGCCATTATAATCCTCCTTCCTCTTAAATAAGTATGCTATATTAAATTTCTGATTACGGTTTACATGACTAATGTTGTTAATAGACTAGGTGTTTGCAAACAGGTAAAAAAACAAAATATATATTTGCGCATTTATATCTTTACACAAATATTTAATCATATAAATTTTTTAAGGTTATAATTAGGGTCGTGTGGAAATCATTTTTTATTCCGCGGTAAATATTTTGTGAAAGTTCTATGGCTCTCCGTGAGGGGAGGAAATAATATTTGGAATTTGTGTGCTGGAATATATTTTGAAACTGGTCTTGCTTATTTCAAAATGAATTATTAACAATGTTCTGTTGAATATAATGATATTGCCGAATTTTAGGTCTAATAAAAAAGTGTCATCTTATTTTGTATTTACAGAAGAAATAAAATTAATTACGTAATCATTTAATATTTTTTCCAAGGCAGAAATACTTTTTTTATAAATGTATGAAAGTGTTACCAGTATGTAATTTTTAAAACCATCCTCAGTTTCCACCAATAACGGTAAGTAGATGATAACCGAAAAAAACATACTTCTTTCGTGTTTTATTAATGCGGAAAAACAATGTGGTTTCATTGTTATGCCAAGTTCTCACTGGTCAATTAGCTAAAAATTTTTTCTAAACATTTATGGCAAAATATAGCTTAGCTTTCAGAAATTAGTGTTGAAAATATTAAGTTTTTTTCTCCGAAAAAAAGCTTCGATCCTCCAATGGTGCTTATCATTGAAGGCCGATGCTTCGTCCTGCATCAAGAATCTTGTTCAAAATATCGCTACAAAAATTAATATTACTAATATAACAACTAGACATTACCGTGAGAATTAATTTTTAAAATTGTGAGCCATTTACAGTGGTTTGAAATCAACTGTTTCCAATCAATGAATGTTTAATAGAGTAAATAAATTTAAAGTCGCATTTTATGAACAGAACTTTTACAATTAGAACAAAATATTCACAAAGTAAACTTTTAATATTTATTTGTAATTTTATTATAAACCACTTTGCTTGGTCCTTTCATGCATCCATTGTAGTTAACAAAATATAAATAGTTTACTGAAGTAAAGTAATTGTTATTTCTTTTATTGCACGTATATTTACTTTATGGCTACGAAACAGTTATCATAGTTGGAAATAAATTTTAGGAATAATCCTTTATAAAATTTTCAAAAAGCTTAGTCCAAATGTTATAAATACTTTTACGTATGAGGAATTCAAGATATGATAAATGGCTCAGTCTGGGATGTAGGTCTCGTAAAAGCTGAGTTACGAGACCACTTGCCGCGCTGCCCGTCCTAGACAGTGGACATGTGTTATCATTCACCCACATCTTGCCTTCGTTAATTTCCCAAAGGTGTTCCTTAGATTTTGGCATTTTAGTGAACTTTCCATAGGGAAGTCTCATTCCGTAAGTATCATGGCAAAGACTTAAGCCCGGGACTATGTTACTTTTTCGTATTCAGGTGCTTAGAAGCCAAACAATAGTAATTAAATTATATATGTATATATTTATTTATCAAATTTGGTACATATGTGTATTTCTACATTTTCTCGGACGATTTCGTAACCAAATACACCTAAATTATTTTTAGTTTTTATGTGTATCATTTAGATATTTTACATTTGTATAATATATGCTATTTTCCCATGTTAATCTTATAGAGAATAGTAAACTTTTATCTATGGACAAATATTAAAAACAGCTTGGTATATGGTCAAAATAAAAATTGTTATAGTAAAATGCCTGCTTGAAAATCTGCATAATCTTTCCCATGTCAATCTTATGGAGAATAGACAAACTATCTTATTTATTGACAGGTATTGATCAAAATTGTCATTTATTGTTATTATCATATTATTGATTTGATTCGCTGAGTACGCAGGTCTACTACGACGGGGGTTTTAAAATAACCCACACTACACACAGTATATAGAATAAGTATTGTTTTCTTAAAGATTTATAAATTTCTAGTGAGAGTGGAATGAACCTTCTTGAGCCGACCTGGATCTAAAAAATATTTCTGGAATGGCGCCCGTCTGTCTGTGTACCGTTTACAGAGTGTAAAATTTGATAAATTTAAATAAAAATGTGCGTGTCATTATCTCTAAATATTTTGTTATTCTCTCTCATGTTATTCCATTTATTGATAGATAATCCTAAGCCCCCTTAAAACGTGAAAATGTTATTTTTAACGGCATTAATAACTTTAAACTTGATTTCATGGTTATTTAGATTAAGGTCCCAAATAACACTATATAAACGAATATTGTAAAAATCACGCTAAACAGTTATCGTGTTTTAAATCAAAAAATCTCTTTTGAAGATTTAAAACATCTCGGTTATCTTCGTTGTTGTGTCAAGTTTTTGCATCAAACATCGACACTAACTGTTTCATATGGGCTATATTATGAGTTGGGTAAAGGTCCAGGGTAACATATGTGAAAATAACATGTGGCAAACGTCAGTTCTTAATTGAGTCTGTTTTCCTCCTTCAAATTACGTTTCAGCAAAACTAAATGCCGTATTTTCCTTTCATACCCTATATTTGGTACAAGGAAAAAGCACTGTTTTCGTCAACGAATTTTTTACGTTTGAAATTTTAAGTGATCATTGACCCAACTAGAAACTTACATATTGGCAGAGTAAACAGCATTCATGTCCTAACCACGATGTAGAGGTTAAATTATTACGTAATTATATACTGTACATGCCATCGGTAGGGCCAATTTAATATTTAGACCATGTTCCATTTGTAAATTATTATTTGTCCAAATTTTTTACACTGTTATTTACTTATTGGGACGTTCGTAGGCCTTTGATAGTTTTTACATCCTCGCCAACAACGCAGAGGCTCTATATTACCGATAATATATAATTTACTAATTTCACCAACCAGATCCGTCCTCGTGCCATTTGTGTGGACGCTGTACGTGTTGTCTGATTATAGCTTGCCACGGCACGTATCGCGAATTTCGGAGGTCTTTGGTAATACTTGGGTATTTATGTTTGGACTCGTCAAATTATGTCGCTGATTCTTCGTGTGGCCTTGTTATTGTTTTGCGAAACCGTTTATGAGTCCTTGACCTTTTCGTAGTTTAGAGGATAAGTAAATTTTCGATGAGTGCGAAATGTATAGCCTTACCATTGAGTTGATAAGAAATTACACTATATGTGTATCTTAATAATGTAAAATTCCTGAGTTGTTATTTTAAACTCCATGACTCCTCATATCTTTATGTTAAAGGTAAAATGATATTTATAGGCCAAAAATGGGCTATTCATTCGTATTTACGAGTCTTAAGTTCCCAGTCCTTTTTCTCAATCTAAAAAATAAAATTAGAGTTTTGTCAGTACATTGCTCAGACTTATTAATTTTTTAGTTATTTTACGTTTCATGCGTTAGAGAAACCAAACCAAGTCCTACCTCAGTTTGTGTCTGTTTGTCTGTGACGCTCCAGGAGGTATTTTAAGACTTCTTCTCCAATAAAACGGGAGAACTGATAACAATGAAACTTATTGCAGGCATTCTCAACATTTTAGAGGGTTTTCAATGCTTGAAATTGTCCAACGCCCCTTGAAAAGTAAATAATGAGCATTTAAAACCCCAATTTTACGCAATATTAGTCGCATTCGTGGTTTTTAACTCTAAATTGTTTAAACACTGATCATTGATTTTGAAACTTTTCTTATAACAATACTATATACAGTTTTTATCGTACTGAAACGTTTTTTGTGTTGTGACGAAATTACTTCTACAAAATATGCGTGATGAGTGAACGAATATATGTCCTCGGATATTATATGTGCCATAAGTGAACGGTGTTATCAAGTACCGGTATAGTTTCACAATTTGCACAGTTCTGTAGTTAGTAGACCCCATGCGAAGAAAGGGTACTAATAAATTAGAATTTCTATAATCGTACAATTTCTTCTCAAAAATGTATATAGGACTATAAAATATGAATGATATATTATATATCGGTTACTATAGTCATCGAAGTGGACCTTATAGTTATCCCTCCACGGATAAATTATATTAAACTAAATCGTTTCATAGAAAAGGTTTTCCAGTTACATAGTTTTGAATGAGTGGGAGAGGAATTAGTTTGTTGTTGGCGACTTATCCTAGATAAGTTAGGTTTGGACCTTTACCAAATGGCCTGGGGGGCTAGTGAACTGGGGAACCGGGTCGATTGTGATATGGTTTATGATTAATGAGAGTTATTTATAATTCGATATTTTCTGGTTGTCAAGACTCGACAAAAATTTGTACCTTATCAAACAATTAAACAAGGCCATATTGCACTTATTTAGTTAAAGTTTTAAGAACAAATTTATGATTAAATGTATTCATAAAAACACACATATAACTTAGACCTACAGTTGAAAATGTTTATAAGTAAAAATGTCGTACGGTAAGTTTAATGTTTCAACTCTTTTAAACTCTTTCAAGAACTAATAGAAATTTTTTAGGGTTTGAAAAAATATTTACTCCACCACCAAAACTAGACCCACTTATTCGGGAGCATGAAACTTTTTTGGTCCTAACCATTTTGGCCTTACCATCTTGAAAACAATGACTATCTTCAAACTTGCCGAAATCTTGTATAAGAATATATTTTTTTGTTTGATTATTACTTTCACAGCCTTAAACAATTATAAATACACATAACGTAACTTTATAAAACATAACTGCACATAACGTAACTACACATAACATAACTACGCATAACGTTACTACACATAATGCAGTTATATTTCGTAGCTCAATGGGCATTCTATGCCCATAGAGGGCATAGTCTCGTGAGTTGAGGGAGAGTAAAATAAGTTCTATAGTCAAATAATTTGTGTTTTTACTTCGTCAAGTTTGTGAACCTGGAATTCTATAACATCAATAAATCCTGGATTCTTTGTAAATCCTGTTACGGACTGAGTAATCCCATCGCAGTCATGGTCGAGTGGTCAGCGTGCGCTTCTTCCAACTCACCTACTAAGGTTAAAACGCACTATACTGCCAAACCTTTTGTTACATTAGTCTCAAAAGAGCTTATAATTTTAAAGTTAGATTTTTAAGTTTCCATATTCAATTTCAAGTTTTTTAATGCAATAAACAATCCCAACCTCAGACGTGGCATCACTAGCATTTGTACAGTTTAACGTGGGGAACAACAATTTCACTTCAAAATTACAGAGAGTGGAAAGGTCTTTGCGGTAAAGTAATATTCTATAGCTTTGACTCACTTCTTCACTAATAAAACTGTTTTTAGTAGTAATGAGGAAATTATTTTTTTTTTATATAAAATGCAGCTAATAATCTCTGAGGTCTATTTGTCTATTAAAGTCGGAAGTGATAATAAGCTTCTGTATTCTTAAACATATATTATAAAGATCAAAAACGAAAGGAATAATTCGTTATGAAAAGTTAAAAGTTATAATTTAAATAGATTAAGCTATATCTCAGCGGCAAAGTACTTTGGTCTCCGCAGCGCTGTCGTTTCACTCGGTCGCCTCCGGATAAAAAGCCAAAGGACACAAACATTCATTAATAAAACTCGTTGTAGCGAGACGTCCAAGTCATCGAGCATTGTTGAGGTAATAACACGGCGCCCGAGGTCGTGGGTCACAGGGCCACAGGGCGGACCTTGGACAGTACCGCTGGAGAGTATCCAGAGTGTAAAATGAGATATATTCACTCGTCTTTATTGTGGTTTTATGAGAGATGGAAATAGCCAAGGTCGGATAAAATTATTAAAAAAATATTCCAATTGTGCCAATTTAACGGAAACTGTTAATAAAAGAAACAATATTGTATGTTTACCTATCGTAAAATTGTATACATCGAGTAAAGTTTTGAAAAGTCAATTAAGAATAAAATTTAATATTCCCTCCGTGGGATGGATGGACTTAGAAAAAATACTTCATTGACGTCAGTAATTTACTAATCTATATAAATAAAGTGTGTAGTTTTGTCTGTACATTGCTTGGACTTGTGGCATCTTTAATTTTTTTACATTTTATTCCTTAAATAATCCAAAAAAACTTCATAACTTTCTGTAACACTATTTTCGTTTTCTCCGTGAATACGAGAACAACCACTATGATTAAACTTTTTTTATGATTAAACGGTTATCCCATACCCTTTGAAGGGATTTTTCCTTAGATGTCATTTGCTGTTGGACTATAATTTAACAGTCCTGTCTAAGGAACCTGTCAGCGTTAGTCAGTAAAAATACTACACGATCACGCCAAAATTATTTTAAACGTACTTCTCATTTATACTTGGCTTAAAATTCCTACTTGGATATGTTCAGTTGAAAGTATCAAGAAAGTATATGTTATTTTCTAGTGATGTTAACCAATGCCAACCCATTACAAGTTGCACATAATACTCTATTAATTTACAAATACAACTTAAATTGCTCTCATAAATGAAACAACTTTCATCGTCTTCTGGGACTCTTGGACGATTAAATAAGTCAAATACTGTGATATACCGTTTGGTTTAAAGTGGACATAACAAAGACATTTTTTATTTAAAGGTTCTATGATTTTACATTACGAAAATAAAACAAAATAGAATGTGTTTTCAACAAATGCAATACATTTTTCCATTTTTAAATAATCAACTTTCTATTTATATAGGACTATGGATACTATAGGACCAAGGTAGTAGTGATAAACACTCATGAAACCTCGATTTGTTATCTCTTAGGACATTCCAAACATGAGATTTTTAAGGCACCATTTTTTCAATTTTCATGTGGAAGTAACTAATTCTTGGATGTGGGGAATTTTAGCAATTTGCAAGACATAAAAAGTGTAATGGAAGTGACGTCATAAGTACAGTTGTTGAAAAACTTAAATCATTCCCTTCAGACGTATCCACGACCTAAGCTATTTCTCTCAGGGGAATAAATACAGTTTTATTATTTTTTCATAATCTCATAATGTTACATTTGGCTTAAAATTTGCTCACACATGGACATTGAACAAAATTCCCCCAACTTTCATGTTGTAAGCAACGTATGTTCTTTAGAGAATATAATACAGACGTTGCTTTTTAATAATAAACGGTTAATATTCTAAAATAATAAATAAAATATCCATCAATAATATCAAGCACATCAGATATTACCTCATTAATAATTAATTAATATAGGTAATAACAGTACTGTTCTGGCAGACTGAAATAATCATCCAATATGCAGCCCATTGAGACTAATACGACAAACATTGTTTCATTGGTTTCATGTTTAATCATTAGTTTTGGCAATAGATAGTGAGTGGTTAATCATGGATTAAAAACGTGTGTTCAACACTTTAGTGGATAGTAAATAATAAAACCATCAATAGACTTCCACCAACATTACTGATGTCTGTCTAATAGTTTACATTTAAACCGTCTAACGTTTTCCTTATATTGTAATCATATTGTGTTCTATTTATACAGATTTCCCGTTTGTTTGTATCTTATGTCAGGCTTGATCCTTTTTCAAAGTACAGTAAACTGCTTCGTCGAGTCACCTGGCTTCTATCTCACCGACTGGAATCGTTTGAACCTAACTCGGTCTGACGAACTATAAAGAGACGCGTATACTTTGAAAAGTGTTCTTCTTTAGGATGTGTAAACAAACTAATGCATTTTGTAGCGTGGTATTTGAAAACAAGATGGGAATTTTCTTTCTCTGAATATCTTGTTGACAAACCAAATTCATATATGTTACATCGTATAAGTTTCACTACAATTCGGACTGTAAAATGGCAGTGGTTGAAATTATTGTGTGTTGCCCTGTAAGAAGCTAACGAGGACTGCTTTAAGTAAGCTAAGTTATCATTTATATATTTATTAAAAAGAGGTTAAAAAATAAGTTTTTTCTGGTTGAAGGTTTGCTTTTGACTTACAGAACGTCGAAAAAAATCATTGTCCCCTACGTATTTGACGTTTAAACTACGAATAAGTTATTTTGGCTTTGTATCAAATAAAGTCGGATCTACCATCAATATGAAAATAATCATATTTTGAAGTTTTCAGTTATTGTTATTGTTTAAAAATTATTATTCCTCATCGTTTTCATGTAAGACGATTCGACATAAAGTAAAAATTGAATGTTTCGATTACCATGTTTATCGAATAAGATGTTCAAACTGTTTGAGCTTAACTGTAAAATACTATTTTTTTAAATATACTTTTAAAAATAGATTAAACTCTCACTACAATAAACTGTGTAATGTTAATTTTAAAAATAAAGTTTTTAACAAAGCATTTTGCCATGATGTTGAACAGCTTTACATTACACATAATCATAGAGTAATGAATGGATTTATAAATGCAGAACGTAGACCTAAAAAAACTAGATAGATTACTGTGAAACCGAATGCACAGATAAAAAATGTAAATATTTTTCTCTGGACAATAATTCAGATAAAATTATACATTAAATACTAGTTTCGCCCCTTATATCTCGCGAGTCTATTACACGGTCTAGAGACACATATTTAATTGATACATAATTAATTCTTTGATGTGTTTATGACATTATGTGTAAATTATAAACCGGTTTTAGTAGTTTTGAAAATAAATGCTTGTTATAGTTTCACGTTTATTTTATCTTAGAAACTGTCCAAGATCAAATAATATTTATTTCTTTAAAAATTACAAACCGTATTAGTGTATAACTAAAATTTGTAGAGTATTTTCCAAGACACATTGCTTTGTTTAACGAGGGTTTGACCTACATATTGTTCACAACTCCGACAAACCCATAAATTAAACGGGCGGTTTCGCGGTTCCGAAAATTCTAAATATGTCGCAACAAAGGTGCAAAGGGGTTAATGAGCTTTATAAATCTTGAATGACTAAGTGACCGGTACCTCGTGCTGGCACCTAGCGGCGGCCCCCGCAACCAGAGCGGGACCATAACAATCAGATGGCCTAGGCACTAGAGACTAGACCATGCACCCTTGTCAGGACTTAAAAACATTGTGTATGCATTTTATTTCATTTTACTTTTTAAGCTAAATGAATTCAAAATTAATGAAATAAATAGTATTGTTTTAATTTACGACGAAATATCTCACAAGAAGTAAATACCAAAAGTAGTTTACAAACCTGCTTTACTTATTCCAGGTATTACGTCATATTCAAACTATTTAAAAAATAATCATCCGTCAGCTGAATGTGCTCAGTCTTTGACTAACAAATTCGTACTAACCTTATCCACTAAAGTAACGCTCTAAAATTGAGTAAAATAATGACTAAATAAATTTTAGGCTACTATTTATCGTAAATTTTCTAATTGATGTTTTATTCAGTACTGTTAGCCCTTTTTATTGGACAGCTGAGCAATCATGCAATAAAACTAATCTATTCCTCTAAGTTTTATATACTAAAGATGACTCAGTGCAACAACACATCGACACAACATATACCAATACCATCAGCTAACACCTTCACAATTCAAAGTCCCAACCCAATAGCCTTACGCGGGGTTACGACAAAACGGAAATAAATGGTACAACAGTTTAATCAGGGCATGCTCTTTCTGTTGCGAGAAAATGATACACGGAATCATGTATGTGTCGGTTCCAAAATGTATGGAACAAGAGACAATTTATTGAGATAGGTAAGATTGCTGGAAGGAGAAGGATTTCCCTTGCGAGATGTTGTTGCACCTGTGAGTGTTAGACTCGAAGGGCGATGACCCAGGAAACCGCCCTTCTGGGGAATAAGCTCTCGACTCGACACATGTACTTTATGCTATTGAAACTTGTTTAAGTTCTGGTTGAGACATTTTCATTCTTTGTCAAATTTACTAATGCTATACTATAATAATATGTTTAGGAGAATTCCACATTATCAGAATCTTTTGCATCTAACAGTGTTCAGAATCTGAAATCTAACTAACATATTCCTGAAAATCGATTACTAAATACTCCTTACTTTAAAACTCCTTTTTTTAATTGATTCCCTAAGATATCCAAATTCAAGACCCTAATTTTTCATAGAATAAAAATTTCTCCATATGAACACACACTTGTTATTTGAATTGAAGATATATGTTAATTTTTATCAGTTCTGTACCAAATTAATAATATTCTCACAACTAATAAATTTTGTTGTTTTCAGGTAATCAGCAGAGTACAGTACTTTGATTATTGAGTAAGTAATTGAATAAAATGGTTGTGTGATTCCTAGATAGGATAGTAAAATATTTTTCAGTGTTTATTATTCCAATGATCTACATCTTAACAATGTTAAAATCTGAAAATTTCGTAATCTAAAAGGAACTCCTTCAATGAAGAAATGTATACTTTGGTGTAAAAGTAAATCTAGAACTGTTAGGGCAAAAAGGCTACTTTCTTAAAGACAATCCAACTACGTAACACTATTTTATAAACATAGCTTTCCAACTTCAAAGGTTCGGCAAGTATCAGATGTAAACAGTGTGTGACAACCAACCTCACTTTGGAAGAGTACCAACCGTGGAAAATAACAAAATGAATCTCGCTGGTTGGCGTGCGACGTTGGCAGCAATGCGAGGCATGGCTCTACTAGAACACCACCCGCTATTTACTTCAAACGCCCCGAGTTAAGTCCAACTGTTTGTTGCTTGCAGTTGAACAATACAGTTTCTTAGTGATCAATTGGAGCAACAGTTTTTGAGTTTTACATTCTGAATTGGTATTATTATATTATTATTATTCTTGGGTTGCAATATAAATTTTAAGAGAATGGCTGCTATTTTACGAGTACTTTACTACGATGTATTAAACCCCAAGGGGTGTTCATTTAGGTAAAAGTATTTATGAAAATGTATGCAACACTCGGATCTGAACCGATGAAATCATTTCGACAGTAATGACGAAATTTTCCAGCTATATTCCTTAACACTTTATTAACATTCAAGACAAGGCAATTAGGTAACTCAGACATAAACCTTTTCAGATATTATTTCTACTTTTAAATTTTTCAATTTTAACTTTTCATCTAGGAAATATTATATTGGGTTTATTATATATTTTAATAATTGTTGGTTATGAGAATTAGATTAGGTGATTAGACGAAAAGGTGAGTTTTCAGTTATAGGTATATTTTCGCTTTCACATTTTTGGATTGAAATACAATTTTCTCGCACAAAGGTTAATCTTTAAAATCTCTAAATTGTTGATAATCACAATATTTGAACGAGGGCCGTTCTCAAGAAAGAAATATAAACAATAAAAACAAGAGACAAGAAGTCTAAAAAATTAGATTTAAATCAGGGATTACCTCGTCCAAGTTAGAAATGTTTTGAATTCAATTTAAGCATAATAGTTATCTTATGAAAGAAAACTTCTAACACAAAGGCTATATTGTGAGCTTCTTAAATAAAATAAAATATCCTTGATAAATTGTCAACATATCATAACTATAATAACTTTCGCTAACCTCTAAGAATAGAAAAGCAATCTAATAATGTTTTGAATAATCTTATCATTCCAGGTTTCCGCGCAAAATAAATGAGATACTGATAATGTAGATTCATGGAAATGTGCATTATTGATTAATCTCGTCTCTGGAACAAATAACGAAAATATACTTTTGAAAAAGATAGGATACAACATAGAAATTATGTTCTACAAATCAATTAAATAATGTTGATGATTGCCAAAAGTAACTAAATTATATTCAATTTTAAGTTAATATGGTTTTGTTCATACAACGTTTATTTAAAATTTAATTAACCTTCCACGTTGGTCAACTACGATCTTATATGGGCATGACATAAGAAACATTTATTTTTAACTTAAATTGGTTTTATATCTGGAGTATTGAACTATTTATCAATTTTTCCTCCTACTTAAGAACAAGCTGTGTTTATTACTAAAAGCTTAATGGCTTAGTTCAGGATAAAAATCAAATGGTATTATCTTTGGTCTCTAGATAAATTGTATTATTAAGTTTGCGATAACTGTTGATCCACCAGTAACAAAACTTTCTGAATGTACTAAGAGAGAAAAGTTTCAAATCTGCATTCCCATGAGATGACACCGTTCCACCATTGCATGAGGTCATCACAAGCCTGGGAAAACAAGAAATGTGTAACTAATATGTTCGGTCAGTCATAATAATTGCGCTATATTCCTGGTCAATAAGATTTATCCATAATCCCAAACGTAATATAGATCCAACTCGTACTCTACCACGTTTTGCCAACGATAATCTCTATTCTGTCAGTGTCACAGTTTGAGGATCACTCACGTTTCTTGTATGAGTTTAATGCTTGTTCTGGCTTGTCATCGTCATTGTCAGAATATGAGTTGCAGGCTCCAACAAAGGTGTCCGACACTGCGACAAGAGTTGTTGATCTTTTGTACAACCATCTGAAAGAAAGGATTCATTATGATCGGAAGAGCAAGCGAGGATAGTCCAGGTCACTAGGGCAGAAAGAGACAACAACTCTAAAGCCCGTCCAGCAGAGGTGTCCGAAGCAGACACCAATAAATTCCAGAGCTAATCAACCAATACTGGAATTCAGACTGGCGTATCCAAGTTCTAAGGTTCCCACCCTTAAAGAAAAATGGAGAAACCAAAAGTGCAAGGGATGCAACTCCCTTTGAATATCCAAAAGACAAGACAAGATTTTTGTACCCAATTATGCCTCAAGTGTGGAATTAAAAAAAGGCAGCAAATGATCCTGGGCCGTGTACTTGCTTTCTCTTCTTGCTTGCGAGGAAGAATAAAATATTTTTTAACTTTAAATTATATTCTTATATAAAACATATAATTTAAAACTTTATGTTTGTTCTATAGTGCTAGGTTATAACTATTTATTAAAATAGAAATACGGTAAATATGCTATCGATGGTAAACAATTGATCTGGAATAGATGGCATATTTGTTTACCATTATTTTTTACTCTGTGGATTTAAACGTTATCAAACCCCTACTAGGATCATATATCTTGGTTTTGAAAGTTAAATGGTCTTATTTTCTCTGGCACTAAGGCAAAACAAGGCCGAGTTTCAACTCACTCCAAAAGCGCAATTTTCTGATGTGTTCTTACATCAAAGGAGAGCATACGATATCTACTTTCGGAGACAAGTTCCAATTTATATCACACGTTTTACTTCTCTCTCTATAAATAATATATGGTGAGTGTGTCGTAAAATTGAATTTAAGCTGAGGGTGGAAATATCCGTTTTAAGAACCCTGTATCCAAATCATTGTTTTTGGACTATCATAAGACTGTTTGTGAGTGTAATGACCGCGTGTTGGGGGATGAAATTGGACCAATGGTTCAATGGTGCACTTTAACAACCATTTTCTTCATTTTTTGTTTTTAAGGGTAGTTTACCCCTAAAACATTTAAAAATCATGAACACTCCACTTTTCTTGGAAATGGCTCCAATGATTTTTATTCGATTTTGATTGATTTAATTGTTAATGCTTAGGGTAAATAATATCACACCACCGGCATGTGTGTGAAAATGGCGGGTCAAAAGTTACTAAATCATATACAAGTACAAAAAGTATAAAAGCTTATTTTAGATAGCCTAAGTACCACAATTTAAGCAAGAAAAATCATATTCAGTCCTTGTTTTAAATAAAGCCAAAATCAAGGGTTGTTATTATAAATCTTAGTTTTGGAAATTAGTCTATGAAAGTTAAAGGTATCTGTTCAGATTTGACTTTGAATTTGAATTTGAATTTTTGATTTGAATGTCGGAGGACAAAAATAATGTTGCCATTAAACAATTTAAACTAATTTATGATGGGACTTCCACCATATACAGTACATTATCTTAATTTCATAAGTTTTGCATTGAGTTATTCTGACCAATCGGCCAATCTATTACAAATTTGTAATTTCAAATGCTATAATTTAATAATTTTCAATTGTTATTTACTATAACTTATTCCAATAACATCACAAATTTTACATAAGGGCCTGAATAAGTGATGAAATACTTAACATTGAGGACCTTGTTAACTGGAACAGTAGCAGTAAATTACAAAATTCAAACATTGTATGATTATTATTACTTTTAACAGAGTTATAATATACTAATATGTGGAATGCAGTGAGCCTAAAAGGCTGTAACTAATGAGCTTAAAACCTTGATCTGAGTATTTTCAGTTTGTGAAAAGTTCATATATGTATTGGTGTACCCATCATTATGTATTAATATGTAACCAATTATATAAACTGTAAATCTGTTCTAAAGCCAATGTACACCGTATTGCGTTTAAATATTCATAACGCCCATCCATCAAGTTATAAAATATTGGCTGGCCCGGTGCCGGTGTTTTATTTATGACTGTGACATTTATTCATATCGCTGCAAGTGCAGGGGATGCTGGTGGTGGTTGGGGAGGGGAAAGCGTATATCGGCCGTGTAACACGTACCGACCACCAGACAAACATGGCCGCCATATTGCCACATACTTGGAATAGGATTGTCAAGGGCGAACGTGATAAGGGCCTGCTTATATTTTTGTTGCATAAATGTTTTCTTGGAGTTCACTATTATTCGCGTTTATTTCGATATAGTTCGATATGCAGTTATTGGTAGCTGGTAGTGTTTTGGTAGGAAAACTATGTTTGAAAAGCACGTATTCATGTGAGTGGTTTGGTTTTACTTACTCCACTCCACTCTTCATACCCACGAGATTGAGTCGGGGTCTTATGAATAATAATACGAATCGTACGGCTACAGTTATAGAAAGGTAAATCAGAATTGCATACTTATGAAACAATATTATTTATTTTCGGGGAAGCATTATTTGTCTGCTAAGTGGTTTCTAGTAGTTGTTTAGTAGCCGATTTAGCTGCTGTAATCGGGTATAAAAATTTATATATTAATGTTGATTTAGAATGGATAAATTGTATAAAAATATTGGTGTTACATTTACCTTCACAGAATATTTTTTGGTTCGTTTATTAATTCTTTATTTGATAAAACATTTAAGGTTCTTTCAAATCCCGTATGACCTTTTTTTTAAAGTGAGACAAGAAAATTTGAAATGACTAAATTTCGTTGGTTTTTTACTAATGACATGCAAAATTGATTGGTCATGATCATTATTAAGTTTATCTGTCAGTATATTATATATTATATTAGATTACATTATATTATATTATTGTAATGGCGTCCATGGTAGGTATTTTAAGCCAACTTTGTATGAGGATTGAGTGTATGATTGTGGCGCGATCTTGTAGTCTTGTTACTGACTAAGGCTGACATGTTCCTGAGACATGACTGTTAATTACTATCCCAACAGCCGATGGCAACTAAGGGACCTAATTCAGTTTAACGTGGAATCCGAACCACGGCCTCTGAATTACGAATTGGTCTGATTATGAGGATGGTTTTTGCGGATTAACGTAGTATTCAATAGTGCGGACGTTGATCCACACAAGAGAACACTACACCCACCAAACATCGCTCAAAACTATCCACAATTCGTGACCTCCAAGTAGCTGGATTACAGGACGTTGCCACCGTTCCAGTAGCCGAGTTAACTGTATTATGTTTAGAACATCTTACTCCTTTTAATTTCAATTAACAATAAACACTTTATTCGTTCGACGATCTAGCAAACTACATCACCTTCCTTGTAATATGAAGTGACAAAATGTTGAAGCGTTTTAAACAAAACCTTGAATATATTTTCAAATCAATAATCAACTTATATATTACTTTAAAACAGTTTTCTCCTACTCAAATTCCTAAAGGTTTCATCACTACTTTAAACTATTTTGAAACTAAAGCCAATAAATATACAGTGGCTAGCGAGTGAAATGCCGTTGTGCCAAGATGCTATTGTGCAGTTCCGACATCGCGTCGAAGCCCAGCTGATTCATTTTCCTAACTAATCCCACAAAGAGCTGGATGAGTAAATGCAGCTGGATATCTTTAATTAGACAACAACAATAGCGTGAGTGAAAACAAGCACGTTTCCCACATCTGCTACTCATGCAAAGCCATTGCTCACGGTAACCGGGTCGCCTACGCCATTTTTCTGGCACGGCCAGCATTAGGGCGATCTTTTGTTATCGCTGCCCGGGGTTTTTGGCGATGTCGCCTGGCAGCGCAATGCCGCGCCTTGTCGCGCCTAGGGTATCGCGCCTACCTCAGTATGTGGTGAGTGCGCGATCGCGGGTCCGTCAATCCGTCGCTCATGTTTTTATAAAATTTGCGGTACCTGGCCGGTGTCCAACCCGCGTGCGTGCCAACGTGTGTGCTATTTGTGTGTGACCCCATTCTAACCCCCGCCCCCGCCAGCGCTATTGTTCGGCTCATGGCGAGTCGCCTCGTCGGCTTCCGTCGATCGGATCGGATTTCGAAGGAATTCGCTGAAATGTCTCAGGAGATGTGAGAAACAGAGGTTGTGTCTTGGTGGGTGTATTGACGGTGTTTGCGCTTATGTTTTGCAACTGTATTATCAAATATTTTAACTGTACAGGAAATCCTAGAAATTATTTTAACGAGAAATACTTCGGCCTACTCAGATAATTAACTGATGCATTAATTAATAATGTCCCTAAAAAAGATTTAGATTTTAACACGGATATGTCTTAGTTCTGGGAAGTGGGAGGGACAATCCATCAGGTTAAAATTTGACGACATATAGTTATAAGAACAGCTGTTTGGAAGAACTTAAAACATTTCCTTTAGACATATCCATGATCCAAGCTATTTTCCCAAAGGAAGTAAGCACATTTTTATATTAACAAAACCTTGTGTTTCACCCATTTTGCAAATTTATTGGCATTTCATTTCAAATGCGCAACCATCCTAATTAATATACAGTGGCGGAATTTTTACGCTTTTTCGATTCCTCGATACTGATTAATCCTCAGTTGTTTTAGCTTGATATTATAACCAACTTGAATCAATTCAACCAACAGTTTCACCCCTCGTAGTCATTTCCTCGTGCCTTAGCCACGCCCTCAATATCGTCTGTCATTGTGCCACTAGACACGATCTCTGTACCTCTCAACTCCACGTGTACACCATAACACTTCACACTTTACACTAAAATGCAGCAGATCACTTTGACACATTTATAATACCTTTATTTTATATTATTTTAATTCTAACACGATTTATTCTCCTTGCATACACAAAAATAAAAAAATAAACAGTACATTACCTTTGATTTTTATTTTATCTGGGTTTTAGTAAAATACCATTCATTTCATTCTCCTAATACTTTTCGGTGAAATTCATAATGTTAAAAATCTTTTAATTGATAAATAGATGAAATATGTACCATGATAAAGTTCATTAATACCTGTATTAGTCCATTAAGCAACTTTATTAATATAAACCTTTAATTAGAGTAATATATGATCGTTTGTAGCTATTGCGTTTTTTTTAGCTAGATTAGATATAATTTTATTGAGAACTTTGTGAAATATTAAATCAGAGATCCTCTTGGTCACTTCTTGAATCCATGACTGACGTTGATTGTTAAGTAAACATTTCTATTTTCCTCGTGGCTATTTCCCAAAGATAGCCGATTCATCTATCTGATGAATGAAACCTTTCACTTTAAGAAGACCTGATAATGAAATGTTTTATAAACCTATATTGTTCATTCAATAGTTCAAATATATAGCCGATGGTAAAAAGATCAGAAATAAATAGATCAATAACTGCGATTGATATTTTTGAAGACATAACACAATTTAAGAGGTCTTTTAAAATTTGGGTCGAAAGCCACGCCAAGTAGGACCAAGGCTGTTGTTTGAAATAGCTTTTTGGCAAGACGAATCCTTTACAATGTAAATAATTATTTGACAAACTGTTTAAATAAAACAGTTTCGACACTTTGTTAACTAACACGTTATCATTGTTAACTCTAATGGCTCGAGTGAAGTCTTTTCGGCTCATTAAGTTATTACAGGCAGTAAAGTATGGTTATGGGCGTGTAGTTCGGAGGTGATACACAGGGTGGGACGTAAACACTTTAGTGAGGCCACATTAAGCTCACATTGCTCTCTCGTGTGTTTACATTCACACCAACACCAACACTCAACATGGGATAATCTTTTACACTACCATAGTATTACATATTCTAGTAATATATAATTGTAACTTTAAACTTACATGTCTTTGAACTTGAAGGTGTTTAACGAATGGTAAATAAGAGAAGCAAGTAAACATAAAAGAGTATAACCTAAATTCACCATGGGTTTGATGCTCTCTGTGTTGGTGTTCTGCGTCGGAGTGGCGGAAATCTTAGATTGTTGGCATCATTTTCTTCTTCATTTGGTGCAACCACAATATAACCCACTCCCTAGCCATTTGGACTTAAAATCAGATTACTTGAATGATCGAGAACTTTTACACCCTTTATCTGAGTCGAGAAGAACGTCCAATATTGACATTTGCTGGCCCAAAGATCTTTCTCCTGATGACAACCTCCATGTCATAAAGAAACGAACACATAGCGACGTTGATTCGGAAATATCACATCGATTAGGCAAAAAGCATTATGAAATAGAATCGTCTCTAACAACTTCGGAAGGTCTCCCTCCAGATATAGTAGTACACACCCCCGAACCAATCGATTACCTTGGAAGTCCCATCATATCTAGAGAGACAAGCCCAAACAAACTTGAACTTGGAGTTATCGTAGAGAGTGATTCATCGTCCGAAGTTGATGAACCATCTCAAATTGAAAACTTGAACTATAAGAAAGAAAAAAACGAGTTTGTTGAACACGAAGAGCTTGGTGGTCGGTGCCAAGAGGTGTCCCTCCCAGTGAGCGAAATTTTGAGACCAAGATGTCCTAGTGCCAAAATACTTGAACAGGAATGTGATGATGAACACCTTGAGAGATGTTATACAACTGAAAATACAAATGAATGTGAAGTATCTGATTTGCAAAATCTCCCAGTGTTTACTGACAACATATTATCTCATGATGTTATGAGAATAAGTGTTCACCATCCGAAGAATTCGGAGATTTCAAAAACCTCAGACGTAACTGAAAATGAAGTTTCCCGGAGAGAAGTTCACAAAAGTAAACTGAATAAGGAACAAAAAACGTTAGATGAAAATACTGGATCATTTTGCGATAGTAAAGTTCAGTCAATATCGTCACTGCTTGAAGAAGGTCTTGAGCCGATTCCAGAGTTTCCAGAGATAAAGATACATGAAAGCTCTCCAGTTTCTAAAGCTGACGATAGTTCAGATTCGTCTATAAACACCAGTGACGCGTCGTGGATGGTTCGAAGTAAGACGTCCGATCGTCCTTTGATCATTAGATTTGATACGTCTCCTCAAAAGGTAGAACAGGATTTCCAATCCGTCGTAAAAACAGATTTAAGTGCATTCGGGGGAAATGAATCTCACGGAGTTGAAGATTCAGTTGCAAAGCCTCTTGAAAAGACAGATTCAGTTGATTTGTACTATGACGCACAAACGCATCAGAATGAGATTGATCAGAACGGGAGAGGGACGCTTGTGCAGCATCAAAATGAAATTAGACTAGAAGAAAATGCTAATCTCGGTGAATTGTTTGATAACGGGGAAGTTCCTTCTGAGCCTGATGTTAAGCCATCATCTGCCTACTTAATGCAGGTGGATTCCAATTCATCTTCATCGAGCTTGAGTGGGATCCCGGCTCTCCCAGAAGATACATTGGAATCTCTCAATCAAATCTCCCTTCCTACTGATAATGGGTTTTCACAGAACAATGATTCATTGTCGATCGAAACGTCATGTTCACAATACAATGATAAAGAATCTTTATCTGGCCTTACCAGTAAGGATAATCATATAGAAATTTCTAGTCATATCCAAGAAATGCCTATTGAAAATATTAAAGAAATAACCCCAGAAAATGAACCTAATGAAGGGCTCATAAATAATAATAGTGGGAAAAATAATGAAGGTAATGTTTCATTGAATGAGGAAATTAAAGTGGAGAATAATCCAACAAAAAAGGCTACAAAAGCTTTACCTTCGCCTAATATACAAAAGGATAATGATATTCCTGAGCGTAAGGAATCACCAGATGCGCTATCATATAAGGACCAAGGGTTGCAAGTCGTTAAAGGTGATAACGCGTCTGGTGCAAAGGATGGTGACGTTTTGTCCTTCACTTGTGACGACGACTCTAGGTTGAGTCAACACAAGGTGTCGTCTAGTAAGGAGGATAACCGAAAAGAGAACAAACCCATAAATGTTAGCGATGAAAGTATAAAAATAGGAAATGAAAAACAAGAGCTAACAGAGACAAAAACGTCAACTATTTCAGATCATTCAAAGCCAAAAGGAAATTTTGACAATAATAGAAAAGATGGAGCAAATCTAGATGTAGAAAAAACACAGACAAAATCTTTGTCATGTCCGCCCAGTGAAGATAGAGACAAACCTAACATTCCCGCTCATTCCGAAAAATGTACCAAACCAATCGAAGCTCAAAAAGAAACCCTAAACCTACCAAAAGGCGGTCCCTCGAAAAAACAAACCTCGAAATCGTCATCGAAAGATTCGTCGACCGACAGTAGCGACACCGTGGAGCTGTGTCGTGCGAAAGAAATCGACCAAGAGGCACAAGAGGAAACTCGAGCTGCGAGTGCTTCTGTGAAAACAAATACTGTAAACGACTCCAGTGCTCTCAAAAACACGCCTGCAGTCGCTGGTACCTCGAAACAAATGCAAGATGCCAAACCTTCTACGTCGAAAAGTGAAGAGGACAAGTCATTTTGGGTAAGTTTCCTTCAAGTTTATTTTTATAGAAATCTTTTTTATAAATTTATTTCACGAGGTAGATACTCAGTATAATCTTATTTGTTTCATCAGCAAACTTACTGATCCAGGTGATTGATTGTTTGCACATATGCTGCTCTAGTATTTCGTGTTTTATTAGTTTACTTTTACAGTAAAGTAGTTCACTGATAATACGTAAACGTAACTCTAATTTGTTTCCGTCACTAATCTGCGGATGGTTTGTAGCCAATGTGAAAACGCTAAATCACGTGACCCCGAAACTCAGTAATGGCGTAATGCTGTTGCACGTGCTGACGATCCACACGGCAAATGGCCTCCATCTGCATACGCTTGTTTATATGTTGGTCTATTCGTACATCGGAACCAACATTTTCCCCCTCACTTTATTTTTCAATAGATTTTTATTTACCTGATTTGCATCTATTTATTTCCTTTGGAAATACCAGTAAAGTTACCGATTTCAAAAAAGTAAGTTTAAAGTTTTCTTGGTTTAAATATCAATCAAGGTTAGGCTAAATTGTAGTAAAGTATAAAACATTATTATATACTTAAAATCTAGTATGCATTCGTATACCTAAGGTATGAGCACCATCTAGGGATTTTTACTGTTAGCCCGGTATTATTTAAATCGCATGTAAAAATATGTCCAGAACCTACTGCACTTAGCGTACATTACGCGTATTAAGATTTTATCAGTACCCATAACCGCTCATTGCAATTTGGACTGACCAAAGTGAGTTCAATATTAATCGATATTACCGTTTGATTAAACCCATAAAACACGATTTTGCCAAATTTTGCTACCAAGGTGACTATGTGGATCGGCCACCCAAGGAGGGGTTCGACGTAGCGTGCGAAGGCTGTTTGAGTTATTCGGCAATAAGTGCAGCCAATCAAGTGTGCCCTGCAATTATTGCAGCTGCAGCCGGTGTTATGATGATTAAGGCCAAGGTTTGCGAGTTGGCCTCGCGATGCGACGGCGCTGGCTGTGATATAGCTACATCAATGTCGTGCGGGCTTTGCATTGACACTGGATTGAAGGCGAAAAGCTGAACCCGCATCAAGTGTATTTTACTGCTTGTTTTTGGAGAGACGAAACAATTTATTTTAAAAATAAAATTACTATTTGACGTAAGTATTTATTGCCAGTATATCTTTTGAAAAAGTCTAGCATATTTAAATATTAACTTTTTTAAACATGTTACTTTAAAATGAATAACGATAAAGTTTTTCTATAAAAAAACCTCTTATCAACATTATGTTTGTATATACACTAAACTGAAAGGTGTTAAATCAATATGCATTCCACAGTGTGTATTCAACACAGTTAGGTAATGTAGATTAAACGTTTAACTTAAATATAACTTAACCATTTTGTATATTTTGTAAGCAAAAGTAGTATGCAAGATGTTTAATATATTAAAACATCAACTTTAAAATTTAATAATTTGTTCATGTTTCTTAAACGAATTGGGACGGTTTATATAAATCCATGAAAATAAAACTGTGCTGTATTAGAGTTTCACGTAAATCACTTAAATGATGTTGTACGTACTATATCGCTATTTATGTTAACTTTCTGATAATTTTGTAACATTTATAATTATTATAAACTTATTAAATTACCGTATAATTATTAATTATTTTATATTCATAAATTTGATAAGTTTAAGTCGGGTGTGTTTTCAATCTCTTATTATTAAACAATTCTGAATATGCCCCTTTATAAAAGTACAATAAAAATCTAAACTTTTTATGAATATACACATACGGTTTAGAACAGCCGCATTATTATACGAGCCTATTTTTGATAGTTTAACCTGCAGTTTAAACGCGATTCAGGATGAATGTTTTACTCATGAAAGTTTTCAAATTACATGATAAAGTTTGATAATAATTCATGAGACTTATTTTTCTGCTTGACATCAGATATTGAGCAGAAATCCGGATTAAACTATTAATTTACATACTTTATAAAATTAAACTATTAAAATGTTCCTTTTAAGATTTTTAATAATTTCCATCATAACACTATAGTGGTACTACGGCAGTTCTAATGTACAGGCTGTAATCACACAACGATCATACATATATGAAACGCTTTATTTTTTACCAATTTGGTTTTATTTTTTATACAAAACACAATAATTAGTTATTGTTCCGGAAACATTTGCTGGTTTAGGTTGTACTACTGTATAGGTAATTCTATAAGGATAAGCTTAGTTAAAAAACGACTTCCCAGTGGGAAATAGTTTAGGTCATGGATATTGTCCTTGAGTCCAAGAGCGCTGCTTCTTCTCTCGTCGATGTTTACGGACCTGTTTCACACGTTCATTGGATATCATTCCGTTTTCCGTTCCGACTTTAAAAAAAATACGGAAAAATATCCAATCACGTGACCAATGACGTAGTTTTCATTACAATTATTGCGTCTCGCAAATTGCCACCACCCTCCAGAGCTTAGACATATCCATGTCAAAATACTATTAATTTATCTACTTAAACACCAGAGTCGTAACAGACCTGAATGACGAAATTTGACAACGGTATAATATACATACGCGAACGGATTTACTCAAAAACGATATGTGCACGACAGATTCCACGATATTGTACGATAGGAATGAGCTGATGTATCCTCGATTCGATAGTTCCCTTGTTCGTGTCCTATTTGACTAATAATACATTAGACTTAATTAAAATAGGAAACTACACTATTGAAAGTATTGAAGCATTTTGATCTGGTGTACGTGCAGTTTCCTCAGCCGTCGCGATCAGCTGTGTACGGAGGCTGCGGCTGCAAGGTGCGGCTATTTGTGAAGCCCAGCCGCTCTATTCTTGTCCATCTCATTCATGGCGCCAATTATGTTGCTCATGTAGGCCAGGTTGACCATTCATTAATTGGTCTGTAGGTGTAGAAACACTATTGTCTTAATACAATGGTGTTGTCTCATTTGCCCATTTATCACTATCTTGTTTTCGGGGGCAACGGCCGACATATATATATATATATATATATATATATATATATATATATATATTGTATATATATATATATATTTGTTTCATATTTGATTTTACGAGAATTGAATTATTTTTTAAAAACAATTTTATTACGAACCTTTTATACTTTCAAAGATTTACATTTCAAAACCTATTTTCATAGTAAGCCATAATTGAACACCTTCAATCAAACTGTCAAACGATACTTTAGGGGTAGGTGTATTTAATTTTTCAAAATACAGCGTTGACAACAAGATTTTTAATCAGTCAATAGTAAAAATGTCCTTGAAATTAGATCGAGTCAAATTTCTGATAAACACATTCTGAACTACTTGTGTTATTTGGCCATGCGACTAAAAACCCAATATGTTAAGTTTTACCCTGTTTCAAAAACTATTATGTAATATATATACACCTTCTATTTGTGCATTTAGATCTTAATGTTCTTTATTGTCTTAAAACGCATTTTGCCATGAATCACACCTTCAGAATCACTATTATAACATAAATTGTAAATTTTTACTTAATTTGTATTACTCGGAAGTACATACTTAAAATCAACAGCAAAAGTAATAGAAAGCTACCAGATCTAAAAAAATATATTCAAACACGATAACCTACTCAACAAATGGTAAGATTTCAACAACTCAATTGTTTTCAAATGGTGGTTTGAGTCAAACAAGTGTGTGATTTAGTGTCTTCTGATGATACCGCGAACGTGGCGAAATGCGTATGTAGACAAAGACTGATACAAGATAGATATATTTTTAAACCCCCTTTTTTAATATTTCAGCACTAAAACGTGCTGTAATCTTATTCGAATAGGACGAATAATATTAAGTTAGCTTTGCTCGAGGATGAAACAGGGTTTCAAAATTATTGTTACCGGTTCGGTAATCTATTATAACGTACCCCAAAATATGTATTTCGGCTCTGCGGATTTACAATGGCCGGCGACTCATGATATTAATTATTATATTCAGTGGAATCGAATAATGTATATTTGTTGAAGTCGGATAAAAGAAGTTTCAGATTTAAGTTTTCATAATGTTTAGATTGTCATTTTGAACATTTTCTATCACGATTAGTTAAACAAAATGTTTCACAACGTTTTCGAATCTGTAATCTGATCCCGTCATCATCAGGTAAGCTGGAACCTTGAAAACAAAAAAGTTTAAAGAAGTAAAAAAGTTAGGCTTACAAAGAATAAGCCTACCAAACGACAAAAGTCATACACCTAACACTATTTTGAACTGCGGTTTCGTGTGCATGGTTTATGTTGCTTGCTGTTCGTTATAAGTTTTTTACAGATTTATACTGGCTTAGCCTAGATTATGTAATAATCTTGACATATTCTAGATTCCAGCTCACCTGAGGACGAGTTAAGATTCTATACACATTCGAAACGTCGTGAAACTTTGTTTTAAATGTACTCAATAAGAATTTAAATAATATAAACCCACCGTTACCAACAATAAACTACAAAAAAAGAATTAAGTTCGTAATTTAAGAGCATTCTGACCCCTCCACCTCACTTAGAGGTGAAGTATCTCGCTATACGTGAGCGTACTCGTCATAGTCGTGTTGTTTAGTATCAGTGCCACCAGAGTTCGTCATGTGCGACACCCCGAGTATGCGAGACAGTTCCGGGGTGGTTGGCCCCTCGCCCTCGTCGGTGTGGCATAGTTAGCGTGACATAGTCGGAGTGAGTGGCGTGACGAGGCGATTGGCGATCACCGCCACACCCTCGCCTCGCCTCGCCTCGCCAAACCTCTCCACTCTCCATTCAAACTGTTTTGCACGTTATGAAACCACGACTTCGTTAGTTATCGTTTAAAAATTTTAACTTTCAGTAATTTTCTTAAAAGAACTTCTTTAAACTTATTACATTGATGTCATCGTTATACGTTACATTTGTATTAATCGATGATGAATCCTAAAATAAACGTCGCGAATGAACTGACACATGCTTTATACCTCTAAAATTAAACTTAGATGCCATAACTAATTATATTCCTAACACTTTTCAGCTCAACATAAATATATTGTTTCAACAACTATCGTAACATTTCATTCGCACACCCTTTTACTTCGAGATTAAAGTGTTTATGGGTGAAGCTCTCTCCCCTCCCGAGGATATAACTAATATCTTCAATTTTATCGGATGATGAAACTGTAAGCTGCATTCCAAGTTTCATGGAAAATAGTTGATAAGTAACACAGTAATTAGTTTTAATATTCTCCGTAAGAATAATATTGGGCGTTCTTAACAACGTACTAAGTTATTACATTTCGTAACTAAAACTTATAAACGGTATCAGTGGACTGACACATACTTTCTCCCTTAAGTAAATTTAAACGACAATCTCTAATAAAAACAACATATTCTCTAACGTTTATCCAAATATAATTTAATAATTTTACTTATAATACTTTTTCCATGGTCCATGGTAGTAAAGAATCAGCTAGTAAAAATAGTAAATTTGAAAACGTTTTGCTAAATTTTACAGCGCAATGATAAAACTTTTTTAAATCCCATAGGGCTACACTATATACTGTGTAGCAAACCAACGTGAATAATTTCTTTAATCTATCATGATTTCATTCAACATTCGTGTACAGTTTAAATAAACTGTATGTATCCGTCTTCATATCAGTGTTTAAATTCGAAATGTCGCCAATAGAGGACGTGACGGCTTAGAGAAGGCCTATAGAAGCATGTTCTACTGTAACATGTGTCACCAAGTGGTGGTGTAGCCTGTAAATAGACCAATCAGGACACCGCGACACGCCGACACGCAACACCTGTCCCTCGTTACTGCAACACGTGTCGGGCGAAGAATAGGCTCTGTAGCATGTCCATGCGTGCTGGCAAATCATTCCACAGTATGTTCATGCTGGCATTCGCTGTTTTTTAAAATACTGTTTTATATTAACACAGGTTTCACACTTTTAGGTTTCAATTTGAGAATTTTCTGACCTTGCTCCGATACGCAGGGTCATCGAAGATTCCCCAGAGACATTGCCGCACACACATTCCATTCACTATTCAATATATTTTGTTGGACTTTTCCAAACGCGTCTGTGTTTTAACTACACAACGTTTCTGGAGGTCGAGAAACTCCTCCCGTTTTCAATAATTTACATTAAAAATTGAATGTTTAAGTTACAGATTTTATATTATGTTTTTAATCGTTGTTCGTTGGAACTAGTGTTATCAAAATATAGTGATTACATATCTATTTATGAGTGTATCCAAAACATATGTTTTCTCATATTTTTATCAGGTTTCCGCCCCTTGGACTACATAGAATTGTGAACCAAACATAATAATTTTAGTTTCAAAGCTGCATTATGCAATAAATATTGTGTGACAAAAATTTAAACAAATCATCTTTAACGGTTTCGTAGTTATATGTACCTGCGTTAAAAAAGGTTTGTCGGGAGTCAGCTGGGTTGGTGGTGCGGCAGCTAGTAAACTGTATAAAACCAATTGAAAAAATTAATATATGCCACTTAACTTTATGAGGAAAACGTTTTGTTTTTAGTTTTAAAAGTTTTCAGAAAAGTCTAAATTTTAGAATTAAAAAATTACAAATTTGGACGTCGGACTCTCCTAAAGATGTGTTAATTAGACTACATTAAATTATGTTCTGACATTCCAAGCCATTTTCAGATACAATCGTCCGTAAGGTCTATTGATACGGTGACATTATTGTGCCTACCAGCTAATGCAGTTGATCATAGTCGAGCAGATTAACATAGCTACCCTGACTTTAGTCTCTTAGAAATTGGAGGGCTAAAACACGTCTTTTACATTTGACAATACATTAACTAACATCATGTACATAATAACAAACGGAATTGGGACCATGGCGTATCCTGTAATTCAGCTACTTGGAGGTAACGAATTGTGGTTAGTGAGCGATTGTCGGTGGTGTAGTGTTCTCTTGTGGATTAATGTCCGCACCATTGAATTCACAAAACCCATCCTCATAATTAGACCAGTTCGTAAATTAGATGCAGTGGTTTGGACTCCACGTTAAACTGTAGGTCCCTTAGATGCCATTGTTGGGCTATTAATTAACAGTTATGTCTAAGGACCAGCCTTAATCAGTCACACTCGATTCCCATTCAGACTTGGCTTAAAATACCTACATGTACGGTCGCAATTTCAATAATCTAATCTAATCTAACAAAGCCTGAAACCTCCAAGCTAACCACTTATTAGTGGTGGTTTTTTTCTCTCTCCAGGCATGAATATCAGAAAATTATTGCAGCAAAACGGAGACAGGTACTTTCCCATATCGTCTTTGACCTTTGAATCATTAACAATGGAGGGGCCGCGGTGTGCCAGGAGATGTTTAGCAGGTATCAGGTGATGGCAGCCCGCCACCGTACTCCCGCTCTCTGGCTACAACAATCACTACTTCTCGCCACCTTCTCATCTGGATGATGGACATTTGTTTTGAAATACATACAAAAAGACGCTACGTAAGCTTTAATAGCACCTAATTTTATCTGGCCACCATATTGTGTTGAATTTGTTTGAAACGAATTGATGAATCAAGTATGTTTTCTTCCCTCTTTTCATTTTCTACTATACAATATCAGATTTTTGTGAATATGTATTCGAATTAAAAACATAGTTTTACAAATCCCTGGTGGATCAACGTCCACACTATTGAACATTACGTTCCTGCACCAAGACCATCTTTATAATATAATTAGAACAGTTTGTAATTGTGAGGAAAAACTTGTGGTTTGGATCCCGTGTTAATCTGAAGATTCCATAAATGCTGTTGAGCTATTAATTGACAGTACTGTCTAAATGACCTCAGCCTCATTTTACACACATTTTTCATTCATATTTGGGTTAAAATACCGACCTGCTTAGTTTAACCACACACTTCATTTGTTTTATTGTGGATGGAGTATTTGTTCAAACAATGTAAATGGTTGCCACAAGATAATTTCAGTAAGTTCAACTTAGTCTTTGACCTTACATCTTTTATATCGTCGAAGTAGATGTCGTGGATTCCTTTGGCTGCGTGTAAATATTTTAATAAATGTTACTGTAGAAAGTATCTCCTATATTTATTCTATAATTAGGTATTCACTGTCAAGAGATTTTGCATGATGGAGCCGAATTTAAATATAATAAACGTTCAAGTGAAAGTCCACTAAGCTAAACTTGAGTCTGATGGAACTCTTTATTGCCAAAACCTCAACTTACAATCCAGTTTACTAACATTATTTGTTGTGTCTTTCTACGCCTTTATTTTTAACTTTTTGATGGGGAACGGAGCAAACCCCAGTCTTGTTACTACCTAACGTCGACCTGTTGTTAGGAAGCATCATTAAGTAATAGCCCAATGACGAAATGGCATCTGAGTCCAGATTTGACCCTTGCGGGATTTGATCCGGCGGCCTTCAGCTTTAAAGGTGGGATACTAAACTGCTCTGCCTCCCAACCATTTTGTGAATGTTTGCTATATTACATTTATTTTGAAATTTAGCCTGCTAGTATTATTCTGTTGAATTAATGTTGTGATTAGTCTAACAAAATGTGTCTACGTTGTTAAAGGTTATACTTAAAATTATTTAGAAAGGATCTTAAGTATTTTCAAGTATCTCGTGAGCAATATGCGAGAGAGGGACTGGTGACGGGTCGGAGAGGCGTGCAGCGTGCAGCGTGTACCGCGCGACGGCGACGCTATTCCTATCCATGGGCAGGGGGATGGGGGGTGGCAGGGGGTCGGGCCGGGGGGCGGGGGCCGAGGGTGGCGGCGGCCGCGTCCCGACGCTCAGTAGTCCCCGAGCGTCTCATCCTTCGCGTGGTATCTGTGCGTGCGATCAGACATGGCGGAAGTCGAAGTTCAGATGTATCAGACAACCGAGAAAAAAGTTCGAAAAGTCAAGAAGACTTCGAAGACTCGCCGTGAAAGCTCGGACCAGGGTGTTTCCGAGGTGACCATCACCGAGGTGGAGAACAAGGAAAACCAGCAGAACCACCTGGCGCTGGCCAACCACGAGGAGGAGGGGTACGTCAGGTCATGTTCTCGGACCTCCTGGCAGATCTCACTGTCCACTGTTTTGAGCTAAAAAAACATTTTACTTAGCAAAAAAATATCCTTTTTGAATTTAAACAACCAAGTAATAAGTAAAACGACAGATTTGATATTAAAAATGCTAAAACGGGCGTTGAAAATATAAAAAACCTCTAAAGTTTTCAAAAATTAAAATTAAAAAATTAGTATGTCCACCATAAAATAATAAACTAAATAACACGAAATATGGTAGGTAGAATACCAAAATGTCATATTATTTACATAAACTACCTTAATATTTCTGGGTTAACATTAGAGTTTTTGAACAAATTTAAAATAACCAAGAGAAATGTATTTTATTCGTCTCAATGCATCTTAAATTCACTGGTTTCTAAAATAAATTTACAAACTGTGACAAATTTCCGTATTTAAGTTATATAAAACAGAGAACATGCCTCACCTACCCCTCCACGACGAAACTGACGCAAAGGTAAATACTTTACATCTGCTAACTGCGATATTATGTAACCTAGATAACTCCTTCAAACACACAAGTACGCTTAATGTATTCAACGCATCAAACATCATTTTCCTCGATCAGGTAACACAGCATGGACGAAGCAGGGTAAAATTTACCTTCCACTAATTAAAGTTTCTATCGATAACGTAAAAGCATGTTAAACACTACAACGGAACGGCAGCGATATTTGTTGTTTGTCATTGTCATTGCCGTTGTTTACAACATCACGGGTCGTTTTCTTAAATTGGGTATAATAATTTGAAGTACAAAAAACTCTGATTCATTTATAAATATGGCAATATTACAACATATTTAACCAAACCGCCAATATTACCTTAAAATGCCGTCCGATATGTATCATTGAAGCATGGAACATGTCCAAGTTTGAAGCCTTTTTTAAGTAATTTCAATAAGATTGGATCTTCGAAATATTGAAATCCTCGGCATAACACGTTCGTATTACAACACAACAAAGATTCTTTTTCCGTTTTTAATTGTGTTCACTACTTGAACAAATGTGAAATCTGAAAATATCGCAATTTAAGCTTGTAAAACCCATTTCTCTAACAATTATTTCAGTGTCCCCATTTCATGTTAAGTATTTAAAATGATTTTTAAAAATCCACAAAATAACGGTTTAATTCAAAGGAACGCGCTGGTACGGATTTTCTACTGCCCTAATTTTACAGTATAAATATATTTAACACTTTATGGACTCGTATGTTCCTCAAAATAGAAATAACTGGTTATTAACAGGTCTGGAATTCGGTGATGTTTACTGTATTAAGTTTCAAGTCTGGTTATGTTGGGCCTAAATTTGGCGCATTGCAGACGGCACTGTACCCCTCCCCAACAATGTCCGGACCTCAGGCGGTTAGTCCTGGTCCTCGCCGGAAACTATTCTAAAACTTGCAACAGAAACTATTTGTCTTCTTTCAGAATGAGAGAATAAGGGAATGATTTGTGTAAATAAGGTACTTAATAATGCAACCATTGTGTCAATAACTATAAAACGAAAATGCGAAAGCAATGGTTCTCAGTAGTGGCATTCGCCAATTGATAACACATCTGTTTAATTGACAATGGCCTATTCCATGTGCACTACCATATTTATGAAATAATTGGATTCATAGAATATATTTAAAATATTTTATAGATGGTACTTCAAAATAACCCAGTTGATACTTAATCATGACTAGTATACACCTATTACATCTTCACTTATACACATAAAAAATAATAAATAAATAGATAAACTAACATGGTTTAAGAAATAATATGGCATTCGTTTGCTTCAATAAAAGTGGAATAAAACTTCTAAAGTACTGTAATGTATATTGAGAGAAAGCTGTGGATACACCAAAGTTCATCGAACGTGTATAAATAAAACTGCTGTGCGGTTACGCCTGCCAACGAGCCGGTCATCAGACTGGTTGTTCTATCATAAAAATAGGAAATGGAATGATTGATAAAGACACAGATTAAATCAATAACTGAAACCTAGATTTGCACTGTTTTATTTGATACTTTCACCTAAATTTGTACAAGGTTGTTGGATTGGCTAGAGTAAAAGGTACAATCCTCGTAATTGGAATGTAGCTTTATTTTTTTAGAATTAAAATGTAGAAAAGATAAATATTTATTTGCAATTAACACTCGTGTAAATGTGGTTTGGTATTTCTGATTATACAGAAATTTATAAAGTACTTTATCACACACAGTGCAGCATACCCAGAATAATACAGAACTCTGTGATTATTACATTTGAACTGTTTGGTTGGTAACCACCAAAATCACTTAAAGTCCAGTATCAAGAAGTATGTAACCATTAAAATACATTTTCAGTGTCCTTTCTACACCAAATTGGTATATGACTGTTCCAGATTAACATTCAGTTTAGATTACTCATTTTAAGTTTTAGCGTGAATTTACTCTTGCGTAGAAAAGTTTGAAAGAAATTTCTTAAGAAACTCACTTTCATACCTGGCCATATTATGTACTTCTCCGATATTAAGCAAATTAATATATATACATTACCGTTGATTACAAAAATTTAGATACTTGAAAGAATATATTTTTTGTTTCTCCCCTTATACATAGTATATGGAGAAAGTATTATTTTCTTCAAAATGTCAAAATTTGAGTTGAGAATGGATATATCTGTTTTGAGGATCCCTGAATCCAAAAAAGTAGTTTTTAGACTGATGTCTGTTTGAGTGCAACACCCGAGGTCGCACTGATCGTCCAGTTTCTATGAAACTTGAAGGTGGACTTTGGCCATATCTTCAGACCATCTGTTTATTCTTTTGAGTTTTGAGCCCTTAAAAATGTGAAAAAACGGATTTCTCAAAATCCAGTCTAACGATTTTGACTAAAACTTAGAGTTTTTAATAAAAATGTGCGGTTTATAGGCATTAAGGTCTCAAATTATATTAAACTTAAAAAAATATATTATTTTAATATTTTAGTAAAACAGTAATTTGATAAAATAGAATGCCTATCACCATTAAAACTAGCTTAAAAACTAAACTAATTATTATTTTGAGTCGTTTGTTTACGACTAAAAGTTCCAGAGAAAAGTTTAATTTTATGTCCGTGGTGAACGAAGTAGGTTGTTTGAAAGCGCCTGATGTTATCCTGGTGTAGAACATTAATAATCAGTTTCTTCTTTATTTCTCAACCATTTTCCGTGAAACTTGGTGAGCAGTCTAGAGTGATACCTCCCAACAAAACTAACTAAAAAAGCTAGTCATTTGCTGGGGAAAGTTATATGTCTCAAAGTCTAAACAGATTTACCAGATATTTATTTCTCCTGTTGTTAGTTTCAAAAATTGAAGAATATTGTTTGTAATAGTAAATTTTTTAATTATTAAACAAAATCTTAGAGAATTTGATAGTTTTGTTGAAGATCGTTAGTTCAAAACAAAACCGTTACTGTCAAAATTATTATAGGAATAAGAGTGAATCATTTGATCGGGTTTTTTTAAAAATAGGCATCAATTGTAGTACTTTTTACGAAAATTATTTTACGGACTAAAATCTATGAAATGAATA
The DNA here is from genome assembly GCA_023375725.1 of Nephotettix cincticeps. Classification (NCBI taxonomy): domain Eukaryota; kingdom Metazoa; phylum Arthropoda; class Insecta; order Hemiptera; family Cicadellidae; genus Nephotettix; species Nephotettix cincticeps. The sequence goes on along the minus strand of CM041791.1, from coordinate 126,758,942 downwards.
TTTAATTTTGCATCCATGTAGTGAGAAAGAAAAGTAAAGCCGCTAAGGGCAACGGCCAAGCGCGGACCTGCAGACGTCGCCCATCGTCCCAGAAACACAAAGTAAAGTAGCTAAGGGCAACGGCCAAGCGCGGACCTGCAGACGTCGCCCATCGTCCCAGAAACACAAAGTAAAGCGGCTAAGGGCAACGGCCAAGCGCGGACCTGCAGACGTCGCCCATCGTCCCAGAAACACAAAGTAAAGCGGCTAAGGGCAACGGCCAAGCGCGGACCTGCAGACGTCGCCCATCGTCCCAGAAACACAAAGTAAAGCGGCTAAGGGCAACGGCCAAGCGCGGACCTGCAGACGTCGCCCATCGTCCCAGAAACACAAAGTAAAGCGGCTAAGGGCAACGGCCAAGCGCGGACCTGCAGACGTCGCCCATCGTCCCAGAAACACAAAGTAAAGCGGCTAAGGGCAACGGCCAAGCGCGGACCTGCAGACGTCGCCCATCGTCCCAGAAACACAAAGTATAGCGGCTAAGGGCAACGGCCAAGCGCGGACCTGCAGACGTCGCCCATCGTCCCAGAAACACAAAGTAAAGCGGCTAAGGGCAACGGCCAAGCGCGGACCTGCAGACGTCGCCCATCGTCCCAGAAACACAAAGTAAAGCGGCTAAGGGCAACGGCCAAGCGCGGACCTGCAGACGTCGCCCATCGTCCCAGAAACACAAAGTAAAGCGGCTAAGGGCAACGGCCAAGCGCGGACCTGCAGACGTCGCCCATCGTCCCAGAAACACAAAGTAACTGTAATCTCATCAGTCGTAATTAAAAAAGTCCGCTTGCCTCCATTCCCTAGTTTCGGACGAGGAAGGTTAAGAGAGGAAAACAATGTTCTCACTTACTTTTACACTTTCAGTTTTATTCAATTCGAAAATAATACCTTTATATTCTGTTCCGCTCTATAAAATTAATGAAGTGCTCTTTGTTTATGAACACAAATGAATTCATTTGATGACTCTAGTAACAAATGTCTCAAAGTATTTGTTCCAAAATTAAAATTACATATCTAAATCACTCAGTGATATATGATTATTGAAGTGGAGACATCTGAGATTTGTTTTTACAAAGTGTATAATAATTTAACCTCATGAAAAATTCTGTTGCCTATGGGAAGAATCTTAGGTACATGTCTATATAACAATAAAATCTTTTACAGAAGTTAACTATATTATGTGCTAGAAATCGAAGACATCGAATTTGACTAATAAATAATAAAATTTAACGTCTAATCAATATAAGGATCGATGACCATCAGAATGATAATGGTACTGTTTAGTAACCAGCTGAAGACAAAAATAAAATATTCAAGTTTAAATGTAGTCATGTCGAAAGGAGACATATTAACACAGTTGAACGTCCCTCAACGAATGGAAGGACGTCAAAAGAGAGATTAATGCAGTATATTGAAAACTGATACTTAAAATTTACAAATCCTAAATTTTTGATTGAAAATTTAACTAATATGCAAGTAAAGTTTTCATGAAATACCTGTTTTTAAATCTAGAAAGATATTCTTGAAGAAATATTTTATTGGGATTATAAAAATTTCGAAGGAAACCACTTAACTTTAGATACGCTTTCAAGTCTAGTCTCAAAATCATCTTAACCATATTATGACGTTTAAATGTAATATAACCTTCTCTAAAATTCTTAAAAATTGATTAAACTATAGTAAAGTTAGTGCATGTGACATTCACTCAAAAGTCCTTGAGTAAAAAACATCGGATGCCGGTAACTTTGGTATTTTATTTAGGAAAAATAAAATTATAGCACACTCCGTGTACTATAATTTAGCAGGGTATATTACAATGATTAATCATAGTTAATTGATGAAGTAAAATATTCCAAATGATTGGTTATCTGAGGAAAATTATTTCAAAATCATGAAAAAGACTCACCTTTCACCAGTGCAACTCAGTTTGATGTTTTATTGTAGCATCCAAGTATTTTTAATAATGGCTTTTATCGATCATATAAAGATTAATTTAAATACAATAGATTCGTTTAATTGATAGTTCGAGTTTATGTGGAATAACCTCGATTCGTTGTTCAATTCTAGGGAAGCTCAATCAATAAATAGGGAGGGTATTTTATGGTATTAAAGTATATGCGATGGTATTTCATCGTTTGATTAATCGAATTGATATTTTTGTCCAAATTGGGTCTTTACTATTTAAAGACAAGTTTGAAAATAATTGATTGAAAAATGACTGAGATATAATTTATTTTATAAATATAGAAAATGTTGGATATTTGGCTAATCGTGCATTTTATGACATTCACACATAGGACCTTTTTTTGCTTATTTTGATTCGATGAACCACATCATGAAGTTTGGTGTCACCCTGTATGTCTAATAATATGGATCAAAACTGGAGCTTATTAAGAACTTATTATTTTGTTTTCATAATGCGCAGATCAGTTTCAAGTAAACCATAGCCTTCTCCAAAAATATTATGTTAAAATAAATAAAATTCGGCTTCGTGGTTATAAAATACCAAATTATTTCTAGATAATGCAAAAACAGTAATTTTATTTTTTTTATCTGTATGAAAAAAATGGGTTATATGTTACGAAATAAAATAATTTATTTATATATTAGGTTTTATTATAATTATATATTGTTTATAAAAGAAGAAGAGCATATCTATTATTAAACATGGCCTCTAAATATCAACAGTATTTCTTGCAAAATTTACGTTCAATTTTAATAAATCTGAGATATAATATTTATATAAAAATAGAAAATTTTGGATTATTCTAATGCATTTTACATACACACATAGGACCTTTTTTGCTTATTTTGATTCGATGAACCACATCATGAAGTTTGGTGTCACCCTGTATGTCTAATAATATGGATCAAAACTGGAGCTTATTAAGAACTTATTATTTTGTTTTCATAATGCGCAGATCAGTTTCAAGTAAACCATAGCCTTCTCAAAAAAGTTTCAAATTATTGTTACAGATAGACAATAATTTACCAAATTCGGCTTCGTGGTTATAAAAAATATAAATAACCAAGGATATTATAATTCAAAGCAATGCACAGACAAAACAGTAATTTTATTTATATATCTGTAAACCTTAAAATGGGTTGTTACATTCTAATTACGAAATACGAACAATTATTTATCTGTTATATGAATTGAGGAAGTAGCTATCCAAATTATATTATTTTTTGTGGTACTTATGAGGAAGAAGAAGAGCATATTGAGGCGGTTTATTAAAACATCTGTTCTCTAAATATCAGACTAGTTCTATTCTCTTGCAAAATTCTCTACGTGGCGTCAATTTTAGAATTATCTCTTGTGGAATATGTGTGAATAATATTTCTTAGTTAAAATAGTATTCAGATTATTCAAAACCTATACAATTTAGTCAAATATATCTTTAAATGTCTTTAAGATGTCGTCTGTGCATCACTTAGACTTATGATATTTTGGTTATTTTTACATTTTTTAAGTACAGAAAAGCCAAATTATCTTATGTCAATTTCTATCAGTCTGTTGTCTGTCTGTTTGTCTTTCTGTAACGCTGAACAAGGTATCTGTTGTTTCAAATTAGCATTTATCATTAAATTTACATCTATTATTAAATTAAAATGTCTCAAAGTCTTTTTTATGTAAACCAAATTTTAATAAACATACACATTTTATAATTTAACCTAATTCATCTCATTTAAAATAATACTAAATAATTGAGTATAGAAAATATTTTTTATTTATTACTTACTTTGATTTCAGGTAAATATTTATTCATGATAGTGCTGATTAATGCAATTCGTTTGAAGGAGGACTAACTGCTAGTACAGAATACGAATTTGTGAACATTTTCAGGTTTACATTGAGCCTTCCGTGATAAATTAGTGGTAATTCTGACAAACTCTTGAATCAAAAGAATATTGTGAGTTTTAAATGAACGTCAATAATAATTGATTGTTTTAGAAGTATTAGTAGTAACACAGCATTATTATTGAATGCTGCTATGTCCGGTTGAGGTATTGTACCGTCTCCAGTGTGGACGTCACAGCGACGCGCCACCACGACCTTGACGCTACCCCGTTAATTGTCGCTATTCACCCCAACCCCTGTTTACACGGTCTTGCCTTTGTCCCCACCCGCCCTCAGAGAATACACAGAGATCTTCGTCAACTGACAAGACAAATTGCCCTTCTTCCGTGGCCATTAATTATAATCACGAACGAGATTATTATGAAACGTGAGCTTTTCCGCGAGGTAACAATGTTTTTGTCGCACTTAAAACGTTTGTGTAAAAATAGTCTTTAGCGAAACAGTAAACAAATTTGCTAAATTATTATACAGTTTGGAAACTTGATATTGTTTTCGCTAAACTCACTAGTGTAAATAAATTTTACTTCTAACCAATATTTTTAATGGAAAGCATTTTGCATTTTTTAGTAGCATGCATTACGAGATAACCTTTAATATGTTTTATTTATTTAACTTTAAATAATTCTATGTCTGTATTGCATTTTATTCATATTATTATTCATTTAAAAATGATGTCTATTAAAAGTTTGTATCAACGAAAACACAGTTTTAATTTAATGTAACTGACATTTACCCCCTTAAATTCATTAAATTTTATAATGCTTTATGTTATGAATAACACAATTTATATCAATAACCACAAACTAATATTTCCAAAATAAATCAAATACTTGTTACTAAATGTTGGAGTATCAATCATGTATTGTCAATGAACTTATTATTTATATGAAATGCAACCAAATCTTCTATTGATTTTTAACTAAAGTCACGTTTCTATGGTTTAAATCTACCTTTACAAACGTTTATTGCAACTTTTATTTACTCAAGCTATTTTATTAGAGGGCTAGTAGCTCGTTAATAATAGTAATTAAAGTGCATACCAGTTTAGAGAAGTATCACAAAAATAATCGTTACGCCATATACTACATTTTTTAATGAATTTAATCCTGGAAAAAGCTGCTTATTGAAATACTCAGGCAATATTGTTGCCTGACTGTTAACTGATCGGAAAATGTTGATAGCAGTGATCGGTAATGTGTAAACACAAACATAACCTCGAAGTCTTGAAGTCAGGAAGAACTATTTTAATACAATGAAAACATAAACAGTTTCCTTTTAGTGTTTTAGGTTTGGTTGGGGTATTATTGAGTAAACAGTGTACGTAAATCGTCCAAAATGCCACCCTCAACTTGGTATGGTAGCATGGCAACAACCACATTCTTATAGAACTTATTTTTCGGACCAGTAACGTAATTTACTATTTTATTTCAGTTCCAGATATTACTTTCATTTATGACGAATTATTTTTTTATGGCCAGGCAGTTACTTAATAATTGGAACGACAATAACAGGTAGGCCCCTACCACTTATTGAGAGTTGAGAACAGCAATTATTGTTTTCTCCGCGAGGGGCGCTCCTAACAGCGATCTGGGCCCACTCAGCCAATCCACTGCGATCTGTAGAAGGCTTGGCGCAATTTCTAATGGGTAATAATTTCGATAGCGGAGGTTTTGGCAGTTTTAATTTCCTTTCCTACTCGACGATTCGCTGGCCTCGTAGAGGCAGGAAGCCCACGCGCAACTCTATAGTCTTGCTCAGTTATTTGTTTATTATTACACAAAATTAAAACTCCTTTTATGTCGTAAACTGTGATAAATTATGTCATACATTTTAATTAAGTAATAAATGGATTAAACACACCCGCCTTCCAACTGCAATAAGCTGGAAACTTAATTCTTTATTTTTATACCGTAGTTAATTTAACGTCACTCACATTTAGTCTATACCGGTATATTTATGAACGGGATTTCAGAAGTAGAACGTTCCGGTAGTTGGAACTTTAAATCCATCCCCCCCAATCCCGCTTTCCCTTGAAAGTGAATCGAAAAATAAATACTCCGAGTGATGAACAACCGTTTCATAATACTGCAATATAATATGAAAGTAATCAACTTAATTGAACTCTTATATTTGGTCATTATTTTAAAATTAAACACTGTAAACAGCTTTCATCATAATTTAAGAAAATTAATACGGTCTAGAATATCAATTCAGTTAAGATATGTTTAATTACAGTTTATATAGGTTAAAACTGACTTGGCAAATACAAAATCAACAGTCATGCATAACAGTAAGTGCATTAGCCATTGCCGGGTATTGTCCTTTGACGCTTCTAGGAATACTGTTACAATGAAAACTAAGCGGTTTCAATTTTCATGCAATTATACTAATGCGACGCACATAAACGGTTATGCACAGTTTGTTAATGGATAACTCCACATATAACCTCTCACCTTACACTATGACCGCACCCCAATTAAATTGGAATTTATGACGCAATAATGAGCATGCGAGTGGTCGTGACAATGTATCATTTTAATTTAGTATCTTAATTAGAAACGTCTATCTTTATTTGTACACAAACATGTATAGATCCAGTTGGACTTTTAATTTGAACGTAAAATTATATTCCATGTATGATAGTCTACACAATGTTGATCGTGTTTACTCTTTCAGCTTTACCATGAGAAAATATCTACAGAATATATAGATGTACAGAAAAAAATACAATTTAATTATTTTATTATTGCATTAGAAGAAATGACAATTCAGAATACAAATAGTGTTTATTTGAATTCTAGTTAGAATTTTTGTATAGAAACTCCGTTATATTTTAAATCACCCTTTTTCGTTACATGTTTGGTAAATCAAATTATTTATTTTTTAAGTGCCTTTGTATGAATTTAAATCGTATTTTTATAGCCTTCCCATGAAAAAATGTATGTGTAAATAATTTAATTCCAGCCTTAAAATTTTACTAAAAATTAAAATTAAGGTTTCCTAAATATTATGCCATACCTTTCAAAACGTAGGTGGGAAATAACTGTTATATTTGGAGAGAGTACAAACACGTCATAAATATTACCTCAATATACCCTCATTATGATTTTTCAAGATATTCAAATCATATTCATATTCATCTCAAAGTATGTATGAATACATTAAATTTACAAACTTATTTGACCTCGTTAGACATTTCACCCAGTCAAAATGCATAATAAACAAAGAAAAACATACTGAGTCGACTTCAAAAGATTGAAAAATAAATACGTAATTGCAACGTCTGATTGCACAATGAACAAGAGAGCTCGTTGGTTAACGGTATCCTGATTATCTTGCTACCGAATCCTACTCCCCTGATACACCACAAGGGAGACACAATATCATGACGTCACCGCGTCACTCTGACGTCATGCGGGACTAGTGTGCTTTACTGATCCGTCCAACCGACAACACAACAAATATGCGGGTCAAATGAAACTACCAGTGTCTGTAACTTTTTACTTTACTGTACGGAGTAAATTTTCTACAAAACATTTCACAACCGTGAGAAAAATATACGATATTTTTCTCTATTACAGTACCAGATTATTTGATTGTATATATTTGTGTGCAATTTAGGTTGATTTTTTAAAAAAGTTTGGCCTAAATATCAATATGCATTCTTAGACTATCACTTGTATTTTTTCCTTGTAGATTTTAATTGGTCTTAAGTTTTCTGTAAGCAATTATCTTTGAATTATCAATTATCAACAGTCCGGTATCTAGAGTATTTATATTTTGTATCTAGGTAAAGGTAAAGTGAATACTTTACCTTCATTTGTACGACTGTTGTGTAATAATATTGCAATGGTATGTCCTCTGTGTCGTTATGGGGCTAAATGAAATATTTCGTTAGGCTCCTATCAGATTTGTGTTTATTTACGTTTCTGTGCATCTTCATGCCTGTAATATTAAAACTACTGAAAACGTTTCTATCCCTGACAATTTTGTTTAGTCATTAGATGGATGTATACATTCTTGGTTCTACTTTAACTTAAAATAAAAGGAAAATGTCTAACCGCCGGTAAATACAACCCGTCTATGCCGATAATACTGTATGTTGTTGAGTGTTCAAGAACATCCTGTATATCGGTTACGTGGTCACAGTAATTATCGGTCAGGCCGGAGGGAGGGGCGGACTCCTGCCTGTTATCAACGCGGTCGCCTTATCACGCTTATCAGCTGTCAAGGCCGCGGCCTCGCCGTATCTGTTGCCGAGTCATGCAAACAATTAATTATCACTTTTGCGCCCTCCAGCCACTTTTCATTGACACGCCTTACATCTTTTCATATAACCAATACCGGCAGAATGAGCTGTCATGTTTGTTTGATCAAATCGTGACTTATATTATTTACACTATCCGTCCTTAATAGATTGTAAACTTATTTTTTAGCTACGTCTTACAATGATATTAATTATATTTAATTGTATTTTAGCTATTGTATTAAATGGGAATATGAGGTTTGTTTCTTAAAATTTGGTTTGCTTGGTTGGTAAAGTTTGATTTCAGCTTTTTTTTTTATTAATTGTAAGCACTTTTTCGCACAGCCAATTCAGTATAACAATCATTTTGTAAACCTTACTTTCCAATACAAATTTTACTATAAATGTAAGATTAAGCCATTTCTATAACACTATATGAGGTTCATAGTTTATTTAGTAGTTTTCAGTTGTATATATGTTTCCAAAAATATAAAATTTGAAATTAGTTTTAATACAACTTAAAAAAATACTTATACAATTTTAATTTTTGTTTATATATATTTGTATATTTTTATAACCGTCAATTGTATTATCTTTAGTTGTGATAGAAAACTGTAAATTAGGTAAGTGATAGTGAAGTTAGTAATATGTAATGAAATATAAAATAAGAAGAATGTTTAAACCAAAAAATACCTATAAACCTTCCCTTTATATTGATAATACCCTACGTATTGTTTGAGAACCAGGGTGTCAACTGTTTACATTTTATATACATCTCAATGAATATGAATGGCGTCATGTAAAAAACAAGATTTTTTACTGCAAAGTGACATTTGTGAGAGTGGTTGTGAGATTCATCAGGGAGTTTTCATTCATAAAATATATTCTATTTACTTTAAATAGAATTTAATAAAATTTCCCTTTTTAAGGTCAGTAATCTTTCGCTTGAGTAAAGCAAATGAAAATGCTTAGTATTGTTGGAGTGAACGGTATACGGTATACGATCTACCCAGCTGGCGTACGATATTCCCTATTATTGTGAAGTTTACTACAAACAATGCACAAAGTTATTGGATTACTATTCATACGGTACGTTGACCGTTTCTGTATTGAGAAATCTTTATATATTCAAATATCTTTTACTTTTAATTGTAATAATTACTCTGTAATTATCACATAGTCAGGTCACTTTTATATTTCGTAAACTTTAATTTCTAAATTTAGTTGAGTTAAACGAATGTATTAGCTTAGTTTGTTACTCTTTAAAAGAGTTTAAGTAATTATTACATATTTACGAATAAAATATAAATAAAAGTTGTATACTTAGGACTTCTTTTAAATTAGGACTTCATATAAATTTCTTGAGTGAAAATGGTCAAGAGCGTCGTATCAACATAGGAAACTATATTTGACTTTTATCAAAGTATACAAAAGGAATGTAATATAATGGAAATTAAATAAGAATTTAGTTTTGTATTCCGTTTACTAATCAGTAAACGTGTTTAAAAATTAGAGTCCGGCAACTCTCAGCTAATAAATTTCAGAAGTTAATTTAAACAACTAAGTTAATTTTAATAGTTAATTCTTTGGTCAGTTGAACAAATAACGAAAAAAAGCTTTAAACTCAACTAAATTCAAAACCAAGCTGATTTTGAGTAATTTTTGTTCTTGCTCTAATCGCTGTTTTTGTAGATTCACGTAATAAGAAAGTTTCTAGATAAAGGTTTCATGTAGATTATATGCAAGAGTCTGAACCGTGTCTGTATCAAAATGTTAACAATTCGCTGACATTATATTACGTATATACTCTGTACATACGTTATTTCCATTTTATCAGCTAAAAATCTAAGATTTTAAGTGTCAATGGTGATTACAGGATATCACGAAATTTAACCTTAACCTTATTTCAATCTCAATCGAGTAAACATAACCTTGGAAATGTGGAATAATTTGGTGAAGCGTAGTGGCCCTACAGTTGCCAGGGCGGCCGCCAGGCTGCGCCCCAATACAAGACTCATCTGCATATTCTACAGTTCCCGTTTCAATGAATCCCTGATTCCACTCTCCCGGCCATTGCCTTTTATTGGATCCCTCGACAGACTTTCACTGCTTTAAAACATCCAGCCTTATTCATAAATAATCGATCAATACTGAACGTTACAGATTATGGTGTTTGTCCAGCGGTGTAACTGGTTGGGTTTAGTATAATTTGCATTTCATTATAGAAAACTAAAACATAGATATGAGCCTCAAAGACGATGCTCTGAAATAAAAGATGCCTATAGAGATGTAACCTAAAGGTACTTTATATCTAAAGTAATTGCAATCCAAACTACAGTGACTAAAGAATTTATTCCGCTTAAGACAAAGGTAAATATAAGGTCCTACATGATTTTTTACACAAAAGTTAATAAACAGATATGTGGCTAAAAAATATGTCACCTTAAAATTCTTTGTCTCACAGAAAATTTAATCTATTAGGCAGATTACTCAGTCTTTTTACTATAATAAAATACCGATGTAGTTGCATTGAATAAGTATGAATTAAAATACCCCCGTCCCAGCAGACCTGCGTACTCAGCAAATTTACAAATTAATAATATAATAATAATAATAATATATACGACAAGTTTTATTAATATATGTCGATGAATATGAGAATTATTTGCCTATTCTCCATAAGATTAATATGGAAAAGAGTATGCAGGTTTGCAATGAAATATTAATTTCTCCTTATCCTCCAGAAGATTAACATTGGAGCCCCAAAATACAACGTACTGTGTTTAGATAATATTAATGTTACCATTAGAGATAGAGAAAAACTTTAAGGGACGTATTAGTGTAGTTTTTTCAGCTGATTCTAATGGTGAAAGAAAAAAAATTAATTACATATGAAAAACGCAAAATATCCAATTTTTGAGTACAAAATCCCCATAAACTCTTCGTTGACCGATGTAATCAGTTTTAAAATACGTTTTACACACACCACTATTACACAATAAGTTAAATTGGAAAACTTTGAAGTTGTCCAACGAAAATTATACGTCGGTAGGAGTCTTGCAAGCTAGATAAATTGTGTGAAAGCTCGGATATTGCTTCCCTTGTTGACAACTTGAGACACCGGTAGTGCTCTGAGCGTCTTAATTCCGTAATGTCTGTGTTGCATCATTCCATAAATAAACATGAAATGTTATTTTTATCTTTAGCTTGAACCAACCATATTCTTGAATGCATTCTCGTGTGAAACATGGCTAAAATATACTATGAATAGGAAATGTTGACTATAAACCGTATTACTTGATTTTTAATTTGAGTTTTTAAGTCAGCATTTTACCAAATTTAAAAAAATTTCAAATATTTTGGTTATGTGTATTTTTTATGGAAGATGCCTTGGAAAATAGTTAACGTTTATATTGAACATACTGTCGGTCGGTTTAGACGGGAAGGATAATCAACAGGGTGTTACAAAGACATTAGTTGCGAGATCTCCTATGGGAATAGGGCATTGTGTGTCGCACCGCCTGCCTTACTGGATGACGTGGACTAAGCCAGCCTGCCTGAAGGCGACCATCATTAATCTGGTTACGTAATCGATCTTCTTTAAAAATCAATTTATAGTGATTACAGCATTTCTTTTTTTCAATAGTGTGGGGCAGTCTCGTTCGCCTAGACTTTACCCACCCTCATAAACTACAGATATGTACGCTGGACATAAAGTAAACATGGGGGTGAGCCTACAAGGTATAATGTGGAAACTTTCAACAAACATCTTTGGATCCTCCGAAGTGGTTCAGGTTGATCGCCGACTACAGTTTGGAGTCCGTCGCTCTAGCAACTGAGCCATTAACTTATCTAACCTGATATTTGCTTGTAAATTCAATAAAATTAACACATAACTGGGTTCATTATGGTGGAAATCATACTTATTTTTATTAATTGTGTGCTAATGTTGTTACATTTCCAATAGTTCTTATATTTGTTGTTTTCATTTCACATGGGGTATTAAATGTCTTACATAATTTAATAAACGTTCAACTGAAACAGTTGCACACAAAACTGTATAAAGTCGAGCCTCAAGATTGTTCTTATTATGTTGGTATTCTTAATTCAAATAAATAAATACAATATAAATCTGGCATATTGCATTATTGCATGGTGTCGGATATACTTCTTCGACACCATATCTGGACCAAAATAAGTTCCGTATGTTTATTTATCTGCCGCACAGTGGAATTTACATAGCAGTTTTTAGCCATTTACATTGCAGTAGGGCACGGAGACTCCTGATGATGCAATCCGTTGCGTAATACGAGTACTTAAACGCGCAGACGTCTTCATTAATCAATCCAATATAACCTTAATATCAGGAAAATACAATATGTGCTCGTGATAAGAACAAGAGGTTAGTATTTTCTCGCAAACAAAACTTATTTACTAATATTATGTTTAAAAGACATTTTCAAATTTATTACCTAGTTTGAAAATTTAATACTTTTAACTGGACGACTGGCTACCATGATAAAACTTTAAATTCATTACACTTTTTTATATCTACAATCAATTATGACTCAATATAAAGCAAACATGGTTAATTTAAATATTGTTTACTAAATTAGAATTTTTATGTTGATTCAAACTTTTGTTTGGATTTTAAAGAATTTTCTCATAAATACTCATTAGTATTTTACTAACTTCAACAGGATGTGTATCCAAGAAGTAAAAGCAAATCAAGATTACTAGAAAACGAAACTAGTATTTACTAGTGAGTGTTAGTACTGAAAATAAATTTTAGTTCCCTTGAAAAAAGATAAATTTAATCACACACTGATAACCATGAAACCAGCTAACTACAAAATCAACTTTGTTACGTATTGAATATCGAAATACGATGCACATAACGTATAGTATTGCATTTGAGGTACAAATACTATTACGGCCGCGTGTGTGTTATATAAGCTGCGAGTAACCCATCACATTATTAACTGAATATTTAAGTGATCGCCTCCATTGGGATAGAGCGTCCGTTGAACCTCAATATTGACGTTTGGCGAAGGGGTAGATAATTAGTTATGAGACTATTTATTTTGCGTTTATAACATGATACAAAACCCCGTTAGAACTATCTGAAAAGAAAACCATTACATTGTTTCGTAAAACCTTCTATCCTACTAAAACATTTAACTTTATCATTTTATTTATTTCTCTTAAAATTTATTTTATTTTTAAGGATTTCTGGAATAATTTTTAGTTTATCTAACATTAGATTTTGTATAAAAATACAGATTATTCCGATAAATGAACCATCCTCCACACATAACACACTGAACGCTGAAACTATTTAAAACTCAAAACTTAAAAAAGGTCAGAGCATCTAAAAGTTTGTTTAAGTTTCATAACTTTGAGATCCAACTTTTTTTATTAATAACGCTTCTCAACAACGGAGTCTCACAAATGCCCTTAATTTCTTGTAATATTTTCCGATCATTTTAAACTAAGCTAATGTTGACGTAGCCTGAAGTAATAAATTTCGCTCAGGTGGATTCGCAATTTCAGCAAAATACAGTAATGAAATCACAGGTTTCGTAGGTCTATAATATGTCTATAATCTTAAGAAATATTATGTGAATCATGATTTTACGGTTTTATTTTGATTTATTGTAATAGAAAAATCAATACTTGTAAGAATCCTTACTCTGTTTAACAGTGTTTTTATATTGGATTATTCTTTACCGTATTTGCTTTAGAATTTGTCAACCAATTCCAATTCATGGTAAAAAAAACTCTTCAAAGATTTTATATCGTTAAAGAACACAGATGGTTAGGGAATAGAAATGGGAAATTGAGGGTATGGAGCCCTTTTAAAGACTCTTAAGGAATTTAAAAATATATAAAAGACATTTTCAACATATTATCTAAACACAAATTATTTATGGATATGTCTATCTAAATATGTTGGCTTTTAAGTGATCATAGCACCAGCTGAATCGTCCAAGATTATCTAAAGTTCATAAAGAGACGGTTAGGTTTTCAGGACACGAGTTTCAATTTAACATTAATTATTTTCAAATAACTTTTGAGGACCTAGCTTCTAGCTTTTCGAATTGGATAACTGATAATGGTTGACTTCGGTTGAGGAGGTGACGGGATTCCAGGAATGACCACGTAAATGTTAGAGGTTTGGACCGTTATTCACTTTAAAAGTGTTTAGGTCCTCATTAGTGAAAATGTTTTTGTACATTGAAATAATAACGTAGAGAGTAATATCCTTCCCTAGACGGCGGTTGAGAGTCGAGAGTCGAGGCGTGTTGCTGGGGTAGCAATCAGCTAATGGCGGGAGATGTAGCGTGCCGTGAGCTCTGAGCTCTGAGCTCTGAACACTGAACAGTCGGGTCTAGGTCTGGGTGTGTACTCGTACTTCTACCACTACCAGTATTGCTTTACAATCTGATTGTATCTGTGCCGGAAATTCCCCATACAAATAACACCAGGTAATCTTATCACATTGACCCATTTCAGATTATTCACCTTCGCAAACCCCGCTCATTAACTTTTACAATTCGCATGCGCCACTAGTCCGTCCGTGAATCTACTCCACGCAAGCTGGGGTCCTTGGGTAGGCAGACTCAGCTATCATTGTGTCACGTGGTCTACTGAAGCCACTTGACAGCTGATCTGGCGTGACATGCAATCAGCTGTTAGCTAATTGTGAATGACGTCGCTCACGGAGGCGGCGATATCAAAGGATATATAGTGTCCAAAAAATCAAATACACTGTGTTTTGTTTGTACTATTTTTAGTGACATTCCAAAACAATATATTAGGTAATTTTGATAAAGATAGGGATAACCTTAAATACTCCATTGAACAATCTTACTCAAGGACAGTAATTACTGAGTAATTTCTAATAATGTTTTCTATAATAATTGTTTATTATGGAATAAATTACTAAATAATTTTTCCCGTAGTAATTTTCTACATTTATCATAGATGTTTGTATGTGCACAAACTCATCAGTGCAATATTCTAGTTTTCCAACGAAAGGTCTCGTAAACGAAGTACAGTGTAAATATAATAGAAATTAGGCCAAAGCTCTTTACTCCAATATAGATTACCCATTACCCATCAGCCATTCACCTTAAGGTCAGTGGTTGCCGGTTGTCCTGGCTATTGTCTCCTTACACAAAGGGCATTGTATTGGACTGTATCAGTCTTTTGACTATAAAGGAAAGGAAAATATGCTAGAAATGAGCTATATCTTTGGTTATTTGGTACGATTTGTTGTAAATTTTAGTTCAAGTTTTGATGTTTCCCACAGTTTCTATCTAATCGTAATGTAAAACCTTTCACGGTTAGGGCTCACGAAATGAATTAAATAATATTTTGTGAAATTTAAACATAGATCCCATCACTTTGTAGTAGTTTTCATTTAACCGTGTTACCGTAAAACAAGGTTTTGGAATACTGTTTATAATGCATTAATTATATAAACAATGTGCAGCAAACAGGACATGATAAGAGGATAGCCAGCTGTAGGTCTACTCACGCTGATATTTTACGTTATTATATTATTTTACGTTTTATATGGTAAATAATTTAAAAATACTCTGATGTAATCGACTACAAAATTAGTTTTTAATTGAGCAAGACACGCTAGCATGAGTATAATCCTCAACCGTAGTGATTATTGTCAAATAACTGAATTGAAGTGCAATGATTTGAACTAAGACTTGCTTGCTGTAACAGTCAGAATAAATGGTTTTGTCTGTGTGTTGCAGTTGATTTTCAGCGGCGAGTACACCAAGGCGATGAACAAGGACTGGCACAGCGGTCACTTCTGCTGCTGGCAATGCGACGAGAGTCTGACCGGCCAGCGCTACGTGCTCAGGGACGAACACCCCTACTGCGTCAAGTGCTACGAGAGCGTGTTCGCCAACGGCTGCGAGGAGTGCAACAAGATCATCGGCATCGACTCCAAGGTAACCAGATACCAATAACCCCTTTTTTACGAGGGTAAATGTTGATGCACCATCAGGGAGGAAATATCGGTACACTCCCCAGTGTGTGGGACTCTCACCCACTAAAACCCCCTCGCCTCAGGCTGAAATCCGCCTTGGAAGCACCTATTAAGGTATTACATCAAGGCGGAGCCTTGTATGTGAAGCCACATGGCTACAACATCTCCTTAGCCACCTGAGGAGGAATCAAAGCTGGTCTTGATCCTCTTCTGTCTTTTTTCTCTTGAGAACGTTCTTGATGAATACAGCAATACGTCGCCAGTTCTCAAGAGATGTCGTCATGAGAGGGACAATATTCTCGAGCGAGATGACCCCCACTTCCAGTTCCATACTTCTTCTCTGGGCTGCCCACCGCTCACTCTCAAAAAATGTGTGATACCTACAACCCTTAATGACCATCTGCTCATCACTATTGGCCGCTGATAATCTGAAAGGAGTCCCTGGCGCCTGGTTTCAATCCAGTAACCTGTGACTTGCTGTGCCAGAGCGTTACCCCTGAGCTAGCGTGCCGGTACAAACGTATTTATCTATTTTATAGCATACTCAAGTGAAATCCCAGCAACCGTACTAAATGCGCCAGTTTAATATAGGAAAATCATTGCTAAATTATTGACTACGAATATGACGGACTAGGGGAGTTCGAGTTTTTTAGTTTACCAAACATAAAGATAAAATAGTATAAAGTTAAGGGACATAACAGATCGCGCGCTTCGTTATCAACCCTTCGACGTAATAAACGCAACGTACCTTACTGGCACACGAAAACTATTGCATCAAAGACGAATTCAAAAATATTTTGTTATGTTCAGTAGCATTTAATGGTTGTAAATGTTTAGTTGGATACGTATTCTTCAGGGGAATTTGAGAAATTTGCGAGGTTTTGTATTTTTGTAGTTTTATGAGCTGTAAAATATTGTCACATTTCGACTGTTCCTGGAACCAAACACCTGGAAGAGTTCACCTCATATTTCATCCGATCTCTCACTTTATCGAACTTTGAAGGATCGGGTTTATAGTATAGCTTCATTACCACATATACATTTTTAAAATATTAAAATAAAGATAATTTAGCGTTCTCCCCGGACATCCAAAAGTGAAATTTAAGCCCCTCTGCTACAAAACTGGAAATGACCAAGATAAATTTGTAGTTAAACGGTTAGTAATGTATAACCTGTTATACTTTTGAAAGTCAATTTGGTACATCATTGGTCTTGTATGTGTCCAAGAAAATTTAAAGCTGTTATAAACGAAATAACGAATTGTAGTATCATTTTTGTCGTCACAAAAAATAAAGTTATTTTTTTCCGTTAACATTAACAATCAATGAGGCCACTGTTTCGAGTCGTTGGATACAGAACGAACAGGAAATTATAAAAACCTCTGCTAACAAGCGGTGCATTGATCTAAATCTAATTTCGTTTTTTCGGATCGTTTCGATGGTTCAATACTTGTTCGTAATCACAGGTTTCCATTATTCTGTTTGTTCGACTGTAAATCATAGGTATAGTTAGGTAACGTTGATAATTTTCAAACTGTTCAATTATTTCCAACTTGATTTCGCCTGTGATCAAAGGGTAGTGTTTAATGGTTTCCTAATTGTAAACTGTTCTTTGAAGTGTATAGTCACACGCTCGGTAAGTTTGATGATTTTTTAAAATATTAGTATTTACAGCTACAGCGAGGACGTTTTTCCGATCCTAGAACCAAATTAAAGATTAAACTTCATCTTTCTTCCGACATGGTCACTTGATCAAACTTAAAAGCGTTGTGTTTTGTACTTTCATTGGTTCTTTACCATTAATTTTGACGTTTTTTTGTGACTCTGGGTTTGAAGTATTTTTAATTGAAGTTTAAAAGTGTCCCTGGTATACAATTTACCTCCCACTAGCGTAGGGCCTACAATAAACTAGGAGACCTTAAGTTTTGATTTTTTAAATAGGCGGTTTTCAATAATTTTATATTATATATTACGGTATTTCAAAAAGAAAGAAGAGGTGGTTTCACTGTGTGTGTTTGTATGTCTGGTGTGGAAACTAAATGCGAAAAATCCTAACCGACCATTTTTAAAGTTTACACAGAGGTACGTCGTGTTACTCGTAGGCATTTCATCTCCTTAAAATTCTCTCGAGCTTCGCCCCATGTACGTCCTTCGTTTCAATGTTTACACTTTATTTTTATAGTTCAGAAGAAGAAAGAAAGTTAATTTTTACATATAAACTACAGGATTGAAATTAGTATTGCCGAAAAAGGTCGGTTTTAAATTTTCTCCTGATGCATGTCTCTAAATTATGTATCAGTACACCTCTCGGCATTTTTACCCGTGCCAAGAACTAGTACTTTAGCTAGTTATTAAATAAATTGTAAAAATAAATTGTCTTACATTTACATTAAACAAATTTTATTTGACTTATTGTAAACGAAAGTGTATTTATGACATTTTAAAGTGAAACAGTTAACTCCGATGTTGTTTCTATTCAATATCGTTCTGTTCTAAATATTAATAGATTAGTTACAATAGATTTCTTAGACTGGTTACAGGATTTCTTCTCTATTAATAATTTAATTAGTTACACTGCGTATTTATTTTCACCCAAACTTGGCCAGTGTCAAGGACAAACTCATCCATGTCAATAAAGTTTGATATAAGGAAGTAGTTTTCAATAGTAGACTTTTTTATATTTTATCCCATGACTTCTCACTCAAACAAAATAAGTCGTATTCTATCCTTACACATTTCCTGTCAGTTACGGATATCATTGAGAGTCGTGATCATATGATAGAAGCTTATAAAGTTTAAAGTGACAGACTAGAGAGTGCAACACAGAGACTACCCCATCCATTAGTCCTGTAGTCCGTTGTGGATTATGTTGATGGATTTCATGAGCAAACGATGATTTATTGTATCTAAACTAATTAATAGTTTAGTCTTTGTGTAACTCTTGTATATTTTCTTAGTCTATTTCCGCAACAGTGAAAATACTAGTTCATTGTTACGGTTTTTGAACTGTGAACATTGAGTATGATCATTAGACTTTTCTGTCCATAATAGTAGTCCGTGCTGCTATAAATTCACAAAAATTATTTCTAAAAACAATGTATTATTTGCTGTGTTGTTTTAATTCTGAGAGCCTCGAACATTCTTTTGAAGATCTCATGATCATCAAATATCAAAATCCTTCCTGCAGGATTATAATGTGCACTCAGTGAGGTTGTGTGCTTGTTGCAGGATCTGTCGTACAAGGACAAGCACTGGCATGAGGCCTGCTTCCTCTGCAACAAGTGCCGAGTGTCTCTGGTAGACAAGCAGTTCGGCTCCAAGCTGGAGAAGATATTCTGCGGCAGCTGCTACGACCAGCAGTTCGCCTCCCGCTGCGATGGCTGTGGTCAGATCTTCAAAGCTGGTGAGTCATCTTATTCCCTAATAGCATACGGCAAGTTTTAGTACAACGTATACGATCAATAATATATCTAAAAAAGAGCGGCCTTCATATTCAGAGAGGACAACAGCTGTCAAAATATTATAGGGTTTTATTTATTGCCGCGATGTGTCAAAATTAGCTATCTACTTTTAGAAAAAAGTCACATAAACCCTGTGACTCAATGCTGGGAAGCTGAATTTTAGGCAATGTCGGAGCCAATACGCTAACCTATTTCTGTTTTACCAATCTAGAGATGTTAGGAAACCCTTGTCTGAATCGCAAATCGCATTTGACTCTAGCGGGCATGTGGTTAAGCCACAGATGGTCGGTGGATATTGGAGAATAAGAATGAAAAAGAGTCTTAGCCATTTGATGTTTTGGAGGGCCATCATATGCTCCCGATCATGAGGCATTGTTGCAGATAATTAATTATTAGTAGGCCTATACGGAAATAACTGACCAATGTATGAGATGTTCATTTTCCTTCCGACTAATTTGCTCTTCTGGCAATAAGAATTAGGAGGACCAATCATATTTCATTCAGTCAGTCACAATTGAACCATTTTTGTGCAATTGACTAACGCCGCTGTTCTCATTTCCTGGAACATGCTTTTCATGCATATTCATCATCTTTTGTCGGTTCTACAATTTTCATGATTCATAATCTCAACAAGCTGAAATTTACCTTTCAGAATATGCATCTTAAAATAACTACAAACATTTCACGTTCATGACGTAGACAGAGTTTAACCTTATGGACCGATTTTTAAGTTTTTATTTTATCGCTGGAATAAGTTTTTCACGGGTTACTAAT
Source organism: Nephotettix cincticeps (assembly GCA_023375725.1). NCBI lineage: Eukaryota > Metazoa > Arthropoda > Insecta > Hemiptera > Cicadellidae > Nephotettix > Nephotettix cincticeps. The sequence continues at coordinate 126,738,553 of CM041791.1, read as the reverse complement.
ATTTTGGAAAATCTGGGTATTAATATTTACAGAAGTCCCGGCCACAAGTCTCAGAGTCCCAGACAAGAGCTTATCAGTACCAGTATAGGTTTAAAGACCCACCCATCTCAGCGACTTATATTCAAAATAGGTTCCCTTTTCACTATGGTGTTCAAATCAAATCAAATCTTTATTGCTGTAAGACATTTTTACAAATGTATAGCAAGAGTCAGAAATTTAAAATTATTAACAGCTAACCTTATCATTCATCTCATTTCACTACAATATCATTCTCGCAACAATATTCAATTTCATACTTCTCATTTACACAAGAATTTGCTTAAATATGCATAAATTTCCCACAGTACATGGAAGTAGGTACCTTATACCTTAAATTTTTAAAATTTTTTCAGATTTTTCAGGATTTTAGGAATTAAATTATATCTAAAAGTTTTCAGTTAGCTACACGATAAGTGCTTATCAGTCATAGATGAATATCGCTGCCCTGTCAATGCAACATCTCAATACAATATTCAAAAATGTTTCCCTCACTATGGTGTTCTTATTTTGTTTGAAGTAACGTGAAAGAAAAAGCCAATATATACCAGTAAGACCGTTATCTTGTGGGAGGCTTGTACAAAGTACATGGGTGGTCCTTTGAATGCATGATTTACATTAGTTAGATATTTTTATAATACGCATGTAAGGTTTCAATAACAATTTTTTTGGTAAATTTTAAATGTTTATTATTGTAAGAGTTAAAGTTCATAATTAATACTAGTTTAGAAGTTTTGTGGAAAACAATTTTTCAGCAATTCGAATGAAATGTATCGTCCACTAAACGAGCAATCTACCGCCATCGTGGTTAAAGTATTTTCAATTCATCAAACAAGTGTATCCACAACAGATTTTCGTAGAAATTTGTACGTGACATTTGAAATGTCAATTTTCGAATCGGCCTCAACTAATTAATTAACTTTCCGCATGACTGTATTCTAGACCCGTTAAACCACCCTCTTTGAACGATTTCTAATTATTTCATTCTTTTCAACGTGTATCTACAACCACTTTTTTATGTGTTTGTAAACTTTTGTTTATCTTTATTTGATTATATAATTATAGTATACAATGTCGAATGACATTTTAACAAACAAATAGAAAATATTAATATGAAAACTCCTGCGAATTTTAAATGTCAGAGTTACGTATTGGTGAAAGTCATCGGCGATCACTGCACTGCAATTAACTTGTTCTTTTGGCAGAAAGTGAAACTGCTGTCGTAATGAAGTGCTCTACGAAGGACAGTTATTGACTGTATGACTGTATGAGGTTCACAGATGAAATAAAAGTGATATCATCAAACCGTTTGAAAATCAGTAGCTTACATTCTCTGGAACATAAAAAATATTATTTTTTATTTCTTAGTCTTTGATAGAAAATTATTGGATTTGTTAATGTGTACAGTTAAGACTGTTATACTGATTTTAACTGTACTTTTGACTACTCAAACATAATTCAAATATTATTTACTAAATACTTAGATAATATCAAATTGTACATAAGTTTGAACAACTTTGACTAAAGGTTCTATAGCTGATTAAAGTCGCAATTTTACCTTTTGAATAATTATTTTATATTATACAAAAATACATCTATCAAACATGTATTTTAAATGTGATAATTTGTAATCTTATTACAACCACAATAATTTCTGGTCTTTTATTTTAACACGAATATTACAGATTTTTATACTTCTTACTTTTTTATGAACGACGAGAAACTTTCCTTTAGATCTGCCTTATCGACAGCTCAACAATGGGCGTACAGAGCTACCTGGCGTAGGTCCCGCGAACTACTCTTGTATGATCAAATATTTCGCATGTTGTCTTCGCTCATATAAATAATTAAAACTTTTCTAAAATTAGTAAATGATCGAGATTGTAAATTATTGAATTACGTGGGCAGTTCAGATTAAAGAAAACCTTGATCTTAGATAAAATATTCACACCCCAAAAGTTACCAGAAAAATAATAATATCGTAAAACTGATACACTTTTGCTTTTGTGATTGATTATAAATTTTATTAAAATAAAAAGCTGGGTTTATATTTAGATTTTCTGTCTTTTTGAAGAAGCAAAAGTCCACTGATCACAGTCAAATTCAAATCTGTAAAAGTTATTGTCTTTCGTTTTCAAACAATGTAGACTAAAAACAAAAATTCTTAGAATGTTTTTTTAAACAAATATAATAAATTCATTTCAATGATAAATTAGTCATGGTCTATTAGCCTATACAGCTTTTCGGAGATTTCAAATATGAATAACAAAAATTATACATGTGTTGACATTCTTTTTATAATATTTTCTTGATGAAACTGAATATTATTTAGTAAATAATTATAAAAACGTGGTTTAAGACAGGCACCTTTTTCCCAAAATTATTTGGCAGCATTGGCTTACAGTACAATCATAATACAACCCATCAAATATATATTCTACATCTACGTTTTTGGTACTTTAAAACTATGATACCCCGTCTTAAATTTTGTGAAAACTAATTACAAACTCTCTAAAATATGATAAGGCGATTACATGGGGTATTGTAAATATTTATGAGGCCTTTGTAATAAATAATAATTTAAACAATTCATTAAGATTATGGTTGTTGAAGAGTTAACGTTGTTGGATAAGTGTAAATATTACTGCTTGTATTTGTATTTATGTTGATTATTCATTTCATTTATTATGGAGTTTGTAAATTAATTCTTAAACTAAAACTTTTTGATCGTCATACAATTTTCCCTGTTTTATAATTAATTCTAGTAATACATCGTTCATCCTGAACCTACACTTGATTATTTAAATTCATAGTCTAACCAGCCCCAGTGGTTCGGTAAAAACTCAACCCGTGCCAATACGTTTCTATCGCGTATACTTGTCTATGTCTATGACATACTAAACCTTGGTTGATAAATCCTGGAGTTGGTCCAGAAAAGCTTTTACATCCTGTGTTATCCATGAGACGTGATAATTGACATGTGAAAGGATTTCTTACAAAGCTCCACCATTCACGTTTGCGATAAGAACTTGCACCTTCGTCTTCATATTGCCTAACAATTCCTCAGTTAAGTCATTTGCTGCAAATATAGCTGAACAATGCATGCAGAAACAGATTGAAGCTTTATTTTATGTTTTAACTTTGTCAAAAGTGAAATCACAGTATATCGTACAGTAACTGATATTGTGACTTAATTTAAATAAAAAATTACAGTGATCGAGTGAATATCAGGTTACTTTTATCCTTAATGTGATTATAATCATATAAATGATTTATATTGAAAATTTGTGGTTTATAATTATTAAGGTCCCGAATAATACTACACCAGTTGTTAGTAGGTATGCCTGTAAAACGAACGGTTCAAAAATTAAAGGCTTTTAAATAATAAATATATTTGTTTAATTTTTATGTCAAAATCACCCTTAAAACCGGCTTAAAAACTTAACAAATTAGTATCTTTAATCATAAGTCTACGACAAACGGTTCCAGAGAAAAAAAATTACAGTCCGTGGTAAACGCAGTACGTTGTCTGAGAACGTCCAATGTTATTCCTACGGAGAATATTAAAAAATCAATTTCTTCCTTATTTCCCAACCGTTTTCCTTGAAACTTGGTTTGCAGAGTAAGGTCACATCACACAACTAATCCCATTATTTTCCGAAATGATATGATAATGTTTGAAACAAAAAATAATTAAATAACATCCTGATAAATTTAAAGGAATATGATAGTTTCATTAAAAATTGTCGTTTTTAAATTTACTTAGGGGAGAAAGTACCTGTAAGAGCACTGATGCCGTTTATTTACTCTGTGTACAAAGCTAAACATCGTGTTTAGAAAAAGAACTGACAAAGATAATCCAAACTACCTTAGTTAGTGAATTAGTTGAATTTGGTTAATGATGAACATAGAGAGACAATAGTAAGACAACGTATCTACTCACTATAATGTACTACAGTGAGGTGCGAGTAACTTAGTGTGTACACGCAGTCAGCTGGGAGTAACCGCTGTAAGCACCATGTCGGATTACACCAGCTGTAGCAGCGACTGATTGACGGGTGATTACCATACCCGATCGCTCAACAGTCACCAGTCACCAGTGTCGAGGTTGTGCAAGCCCCAGAGTCCAGACACCCATCACCAGTGACTAATGGTACGGCGGGAACCCTAGCTGGCGAGGGCGAAGCGGTTACATCCACGCTTGCCGTCTCGGTCTCGCAATCAGCTGTTTAAGCGCTTTCACTGTGCTTAGACAAATAATCTTCGATCAGCTGACATCATCGTATATGTCTCTAAGTTTTATCAGATATGAAAATTTCGAAAGCAACCTTTAGTTCTGAATTTAGACGCAAATTTTAATTATTGCAAGTTTTTATCATGATAAGCCTAAAACAGCCTTTAAGGTTTATCAAGGTGAAGAATCCGTTATGAACTGCTATTTGTAGAACACTTAGTTTAATTAAAATGGTTTAGGCCAACTCACAAGCCTTATTTTACATTGTTTCAATTTCTTTTAAAATTAAACATATATAGTTTCTCTTGAAATTCTTTTATTATCTCACATTATCTAAACGTCTGTTAATTTGAGATCGAACATGTGGTTTCCATTTTAGGCTCTCCAGCATCATTCTCGGAAGCTTGATGCTGTTCAACTTCAGCAAGTAGGTCGCTAGCCAATTCATTGTTGCAACTTAGCTTTGATCTTTGAGTAACACGAACACCGAGTTCAAATCGAGCAATTTCACTTATCAGACTTCAAGGATAGTTCGTTCGAATTATCGTTGTTTATACTTTTTGTGATACAACACAGAGTTCCTATTTTAAAAACTTGTGCTGTATAAAAAGTCTATTTTATATTTAAAATCTGTTAAATTCTGTTCCTGAAATTCTGATTCTGATCTCGTTTACTACGTATACGTATAATATTAGAATTGTCTATAGAAATCTATTAAAGGGCTACCTTATCTCAATCATCCTAATAAATTTAGGTTTAGTTTAGTTTATTATACAGTAAATAACTACTTCGAGAAAGATTTAGATTTTCTTTGTGTTTTCCTGTTTCTCTCACAAAACAGAATTTTTAAACTTTGCTTATGCTTAAGCCGGAAACTGCAAAAACCGGAAAACTTGAAGAAGCCGTTCCAATTTTAAAGTTTAGGGCACATTCATTCATTAATGTGTGACCATTTTCTCATTGATTAATTTTTAGTATTTGTTATGTAAGTGTGGGTTTTAGCATTTTAAGGAGTTTGAACACTCCAGGTTTATTTCTTTTAACATACACAGCTGATTCAAAGTGAAGAGATAAAGAAATACCCGTATGAGATGACTCAGTGCTATCTGCCATCGTCCTCCGGCACGCCGGTCCTATATAGGTTAATCTTCGATTGTATTCGATATCGCGTATTCGATACTAATTGGCCCACCGCGGCCGGCATGGACGTGGGCGCCCGTGTAGCCGTAGCCCACCTGTGCACCCGCCTCGCCCGACACCCGTCGCCCGAGTGGGGCGCCCAAGGCCGCCCGTGGGTGTCAGCCTTACTCCACATATCACTTCCCACCATCCTCTGCCAAGTAGCTTCCCTTCCCATGTGTGTTCCGGTCCTTGTTACTTGCAAAAACGATTATGAGATGCTATTACGATTAGAATATAAATTGCAGCAACCGAATACTCAATATGTATTAATAGTTTGTGACTTATGATGTCATATCAAAGACGAGAATAGTTATGGGATAAATTCAACAAAGACATAACTACTGAGATTATCAAGTAGATTTTATTAGTTGATATAAGTACAAGTACCTATAAATATAAAAAAATTTCAAAAAAATGTCACATAAATAAGGTAATGACTAGGGGTTTTTACAGATCTGCCATAATATGGAATATGTATTTCATAGTTTACAAAGTCGTACATCACAGATAAAGGATTGACTACTACTAAAGGTTCTCTACTCCTAACAAATAGTTTTTACTCATCCTAAAGCATTCATTCCTTATAAAGTTTAAATCGAATTTCAGTATCTTTTAACTGGTATACATTTAGTTATTTTTCCAAACAGGCTCTAAGTAAATTAGAATATACCAACAGCATTGGAGAAGCACGTGTGACACGAGCCGTATTTTGAAATGCAATAAGAGTGAAAATGGTTGAGTTAGCAACATATAAATGAATGAACATAATTAATCCTGTAGGAAATACAACGGTTGCTTGATTATGGTAAATTTATTTTCCCCAATAACGGAGTTGTGAGTGAATTTTTACAATTAACACTGGATCGGTTTTATTTACATTTGATGCCTACCTTCGGGAGTTGGAGACAATATTTCATCCTTAGAGGCGTAGTTCTCGGTAAACGGTACTTTCGGAAACATCTTCTCAGAATTGGTGAGTTGAAGGACCTAATAGGATAGAAATTTAAAAATAAAAATATGTGAATGAAAAATAAATTAAAATATACCAATTAATTATTTTAACTATACTTTATGAAAACAATTTCTCTGAATCAAAATTGGATTTTATGAATTTTTGTATTTCTTATCCATTATAAGTGTATAAAAGTAACAAAGTAAAAATGCGAAAATTAAAACAAACCTTTAATAGCTAAAGCTGTGAAAAATTCATTTCAACTTTACCTAAGTCCAACTTATGGTACATATTATTTTATTAATTTACAAGCAATAGGTTATTAGGTATTAGGTTAAATACTCGTGTCAATACTCGTCAATATTCATGTCAATATCCGTCAATACTCATGTCAATATCCGTCAATACTCATGTCAATATCGGTCAATACTTATATCAATATCCGTCAATACTCATGTCAATATCCGTCTATACTCATGTCGATACTCGTCAATAATCAAGTCAATATACGTCTATACTCATGTCGATACTCGTCAATACTCATGTCAATACTCGTCAATACTCATGTCTATACTCATGTCAATATCCGTCTATACTCATGTCGATACTCGTCAATAATCAAGTCAATATACGTCTATACTCATGTCGATACTCGTCAATAATCAAGTCAATATACGTCTATACTCATGTCGATACTCGTCAATAATCAAGTCAATATACGTCAATACTCATGTCAATATCCGTCTATACTCATGTCAATACTCATGTCAATACTCATGTCAATATCCGTCTATACTCATGTCGATACTCATGTCAATATCCGTCTATACTCATGTCGATACTCGTCAATAATCAAGTCAATATACGTCTATACTCATGTCGATACTCGTCAATAATCAAGTCAATATACGTCAATACTCATGTCGATACTCGTCAATACTCATGTCAATATCCGTCAATACTCATGTCAATATCCGTCTATACTCATGTCGATACTCGTCAATAATCAAGTCAATATCCGTCTATACTCATGTCAATACTCATGTCGATACTCGTCAATACTCATGTCAATACTCATGTCAATATCCGTCTATACTCATGTCGATACTCGTCAATAATCAAGTCAATATACGTCTATACTCATGTCGATACTCGTCAATACTCATGTCAATACTCGTCAATACTCATGTCAATATCCGTCAATACTCATGTCAATATCCGTCAATACTTATGTCAATACTCATGTAAATACTCGTCAATACTCATGTCAATACTCATGTCGGGTATACAGATCTAACATGTAAATAAATAGTGAAACAATAAAGTTTTATTCCGTAAAACTACTATTTATAATTAAATAATTTAAAACGTAAAAGACTAGGTTTTCATCTAACAAAATCTGTATTGCATAGCAAAATTGCTTCCAGAACGAATAGTGAAATAAAAATGAAATATTATTTTTAATTAATAAAAGTTCCAGGTCGAGAGATAGAAGTTTCATTCCCAAATGAATTTTGGAATGAGTATAATAATTAACTACTTTGTATGTCTCTATCAGAATCGCAGTGTAAGCTCTGGGAGCTCTCTTTCCTTATTAGATCTTTAATTGGCCTCCTTTGTGAAGGAAGTTTCCTTTAACCAACTTAAAGAAGAAGAGAATTCGTTTTGTAACTGAGATGTGTTTGTAACGAAGTCATGTGTGGATGTTGAATGGTAAACATCCGCACATGACTTCGTTATAGCACTCATTATTAGACATTCAAAACAAAAGTTTACTTCAGGAGGGTAGAAACAAGCTGTACATAGCTAACATTTTCCCCGTTATCGCATACCTAATGAACATCACTCTTGGCACAGTTTATAAAATAACATAGTGGCTCATAACTACTTTAACAACTGCACTAGCAATAAACTTAATTTTAGATATAATATGTATTTCAAAAATTTATAATGTAAATAATCTCGTAATCATAAATATAGAGTAAATCGTATTGCACCTTCTTTCTTTATGTCGTCAAACTAATACGTGTTAAAAATTCTATCAAGCATTTTCATGAAAGGCTGTCACTGAACAATGAGAATAAAAAAATTCTTCATGATAAAATGTTTCTAACTTTTTCATCTAAATATATAAAAGAGGAAGTATGTATATTGCTTGTATGTATGTTACCTATAAACTTCGGTATCGCTCGAAAGATTGTAATAAAACTTTCAGGTATTATTAAGAATGAATCGAGGATAGTTTCTGTGAAGTTTGGTGCAAATTCGTTCAAAGAGTTCCGACCCAGAGTGCATAAAAGAGTGCAGTGTCAGGTCTCTTAAATTTAGTGTTTACAAAATCAACAGCTGTGATCAAATAATTTTAAAGTTTCTCCTCAACAAATTTAGATGAGAATAGTTGATAAACAGCGAACTTCGAGGCTACCTAGCGACAAGCTAAGCCTCCCAAATGGCAAACAAGATAAAAAAATTATGATGACTACCATTTTTTCAAATGTAAACACAATGTAAATTGAAATGAATATACTAAAGGGCTCCGAGCTTCACCCTAGAGGGCAGTGTCAGGTGCAGCAACGCGCGCCGGGTAACGCTTGTAGCTCTATAAAACAATAACTGCCTGATTATAGTTTATCACACCATATTTTTCCAAACCATTTATGAACGTAGTTAATTTAAAATCTTTAGTTTAATGCTATAAAATACCGTAGGCACTATAATAAGATATTTACAACTTCATTTAAATATGTAAAACACAGTATAGGCAAGTTATTTTGTACAGTCGATTCTTTTACGTTGCTTCAGTTTTTTCAGTTAATAATTAAAGCTATTCCTTATCTCTGGGCTGTTGCTTAATTTTACAATAAAAAACATTACCAAATAATTGGTTGACAATTTCAAAATCGTTAAACAAACATAATACTCGTACTTTTGGATGTAAGTAATTCTCTAATCTTTGTGTTAATTTTATTTAATGTTTTCACCTAAATAACTTTTTCAAAATCAATAAAATCTATCAATCTCCTAACGTTGACATTTCATCTCAAAATGTCAGTTCCCGTTGGAGCACTCGTAAGTGACTGGGACGGTGGCGTGTCCTGTAATCCAGCTACTTGGAGGTCACGAATTGTGTATATATAAGAGCGATGGTCGGTGGATGGAATATTCTCAGGTGTGGATTAACGTCCGCACTATTGAAAACTACGCTAATCCACGAAGACCATTTTCATAGTTAGACTAGTTGGTAGGCCTAATTATAATTTGGGCTATTAATTAACAATTCTGTCCAAGGGACATGTCAGCCTTAGTTAGTAACAAGAGTACAAGATCGCGTCACAATAATCTTACACTCATCTCTCATTGATACTTGGCCTAAAATACCTGGTCCTGGACAGGTTGCCATTTCAGTAACTAGCTAACAAACTAACTATCTGGTAACGGTTGTTCAAAGCTCGTTTATCTTAATCTAACATATTTTTATTAATTTAATTCTTTTTTTTATACATACTACCTTTTTTAAATTATTCTTATTATTTATCTATACAACTTTATGTGTAACGTTGCTACATATTTATTTGTTATAACATTTTTTAATAGTTTATAGATTATTGTTGTTGTTTTTCCATATATTTTATTTATTGTTACTGTTCTGTCTCATTGTTTTGTTTAGTAATTATTAGTATATGTTTAGTAATGTTCACTTTGTTCCTATTGTATTCTTATATTTATGTATCTATTTATTTCCTATATATTATATCTTATATCAAATTCTTATATTTATATATCTATTCTTATCTATTGATCATATTTATTAATTCTAATATTTAAATATTTGTATTCTTATATTTTTATTTTTATTCTAATTTGCTATGTCATTGTAAAAAAAGGTTTTCTGTCAAATAAATAAATAAACATAGGTTTGAACCGAAAGACGCCATAATTCTGAGTAAATGCAACGTGCGCAATGTGTGCTAGTGGGAACGACCTAGGTTAAACGAACCTACACGATGGAACAATCCAACAGGAAACGTTAACACAGGGGAATGTCAGTAATTAGAGAGGTTGAGGATGAGGATTGGTGAGGGGGATGATGTTGGTGATGATGATGGTGGTGTGTCAAGTGGAGTGACCCATATTGGCGCCAGGGCCGTGGTGTGGGAGGTTCGCATGTACAGCATGTAGGTCGTCACCAGTGTGGAGTGTGGAGTGTGGAGTGCGAAGTGATGAGTCTGATGATGAGAATTAACAGACCCGCTGGTCTTGACCCGAACGGCACGAAGCTGCAACAACCAACTCGCCAGTCTGTGTCGTCCTTACATCAAACAACCGATAACAATCAGTCAGACTGTCCGCGACGTACTATCGTTAAAAGAAACCGATTGAAAACCATTAATTAAGATTGTTTATCTTTGAATATACGATAAGGATAGCGGTTTTTTATTATGAAGCAGCACTAAATTTTGAGAGCTTATTATTTTATTTTCTTAAGGTGCGGGTCAGTTTAAAATAGGGACTGAAATTTCGATAGCCCCATTTCGGCTTTTATGGGGAATAAAACGTAATTATAACCAAATATATCATAATTCCAAGCATTGCATCGACAAAACTTTAATTTTTTCCATGAAAGGTGACGAATTCGTTAAACTCATTCAAACCAGCCAGACAGTCATGATTGTTTTCAAACAGAATTGAATTAGTGAAAATAAAGAGAAGTCGTTTTTGTTACTGGTAATATCATTGACAGTGATAATAAAGTCTAGTAGTATACTTTCAGCTGCGTAAGTACTAATTAGATCAGACAACAAATGAAGCTAAAGAAGAGATGATAAATGATTTTTGAACATTTCGTATACAATCTGTTTAATTATATTAAAATTATTCTAATAGAAATAACTTAAATATATACGTTTTTTAACCCGAGTTGTGTTTCGAGGGAATGAATATCTTTTAATCATATTCTGGGTCAATTTTTAAATAATGAAACCACTAAAACATATACCTACATTTATGTAAAAACACACGTGAATTTGACTCATGTGAAATTATTTTTAATTTAAGATGTTCAGTCGTATAAGTAATACAATTATAGTATTCCAGTTTAAAATAAAAATAAGTACACCAATTTTTATCATTTACTGAATTCATAATAAGTGTCTCAGTTGTCTTGCTTTTACGTCATCAATGTATTCACGTTCCTCGACTTGGTGATTGTACTTGTACATCGGTTTCCATCATTCACTACTTTCTTGATATTTGTCTCAGCTGTCTTGCTTTTACGTCATCAATGTATTCACGTTCCTCGACTTGGTGATTGTACTTGTACATCGATTTCCATCATTCACTTTCTTGATATTTGTCTCAGCTGTCTTGCTTTTACGTCATCAATGTATTCACGTTCCTCGACTTGGTGATTGTACTTGTACATCGATTTCCATCATTCACTTTCTTGATATTTGTCTCAGCTGTCTTGCTTTTACGTCATCAATGTATTCACGTTCCTCGACTTGGTGATTGTACTTGTACATCGATTTCCATCATTCACTACTTTCTTGATATTTGTCTCAGCTGTCTTGCTTTTACGTCATCAATGTATTTACGTTCCTCGACTTGGTGATTGTACTTGTACATCGATTTCCATCATTCACTACTTTCTTGATATTTGTCTCAGTTGTCTTGCATTTACGTCATGAATGTATTTACGTTCCTCGACCTGGTGATTGTACTTTTACATCGATTTCCATCATTCACCACTTATTCGATAAGTATCTCGGTTGTTTGGTATCAATCCTTGGCTGATGATTGACAGGTCACGGCCCGCCTGTCTGCTGATATGCTAATGATCAGCTTGTACTAGTAGTTGTAGCACCACCTCAGCAGGGATCACTTACATCTGCCGCGCCCCTTCTCGTGTTTTATGCTAAATTAATATCTTAATTGCCAAATATTATTCTCTTCCAATGAAACCTGATTCGAGGAACATGTAGTCCCAAAACGCAAATGCCTGTTTTAGAGTAGATTACATTTGTAACGGTATTTTGTTGGTGTTAAACTGTTTTGATTACCTTGATCTAATTAAAGCCCTATTTTGACTCTTTACGACCTTGTTCCAAATAAACTTCTATATGTAATACTTGAAGTTTAGTTTTTATCACATTTAAGTATCAATCGCATACAAATTCTACCATGATAACACTTTGTATACTACTCTGTTGGTGGTTCATAATAACTATTGTAGTTAATTAAAGTTACAGTAATGTTATAAGAGGAATGACGACGAAAACAAACAATTCCTTCGATCTTTCTTGATTAAACTCTAATTCCTTGGAATTCCTTTAATGATTAACCATTCTAAGTAGTGAATGGAACAACAAAGTTTAAATATTCCATGTAATTGAATTTAAAGATAATTAAACTCTACTGACTAGATATATTAAAACTGATGATAGTAGCCTACACACTCTAAATTGCAGCATCAACCCGTCTCAGTTGAAACAATTGGTATTTACCAATTTGAAGGATTAACCCAGTGACCTGGGGCCAATTTATGCAGCAACAATGTGGTTTTTATTGACATGAGTCAGCTAGTAGCTGGACCTCTTGACTGGGTTGCGTCATCGGCCTAGCCTTATACAGTATAGGACGACCGGGCTACCCACACGGTACACGCTACGGGCTTCGCCCCGACCTCCGCTACAACTGCCTGATACAAACGTATCTGATACAATCGTACCTGATATAAATTACCCTGAAAAATCGTACCTGATACAAACGTACCTGATACAAATGACCCTGAAACAAACGTACCTGATACAATCGTACCTAATACAAACGTACCTGATACAAACGACTCTGAAACAAACTTATACTGATATAACACTGCTACATTTCAGTATTGATTACACTGTTATTTTATCCTTAGTTATTCAACTCGTTCTTGAGACGTATTATCTACTGAATATTACTCCAGTTATGATTCAAAGCTCCGTATCAGCCCATGCCTTATGCACTATGCATTTACTGAATGGCAGAGTGAACAACGCTCTACTAAAATCTGTGATATTTTAAAGTTAATAACCACGTTTTATTTGTTATATTTTGTGAAAATACAACTTTTACTAGGGCTACAAATTTTTCAAACTTATGTACTGCATTTTTACTTTCTTTAAATTGAATTTTGGATGTCATTATTGTTTTTAAAATGTTCATTATTGCACAAATGAAAATTACTAAATGAAAAATAGTAATCGTGAATTCTGTGGTGCCTACACGTCGCGACTAATGCACTTGGATAATCTATAATCGTAACAGTTAACTCCGGTCGGTCGGTCGTTTCATAAACATATCGCTCTAAATTGATTTCCGGTTAACAAAACAGAGGCTACTGTGGCTACTAACCAATATTCCAAGCGCACATTGGGCCTCCCGTATTGGCCGTAAAGTGTTATTGTAGACTTACTTTAAGAATGTTCGTTTTCTGGCTTTGTTCCAAAAGTCTTTTTTTGCTTTTTCCTAAATCAACATCAAATTGTACTAACTTACAACTACATTCATAAAGTCTCCCGAGGAACCTCCCGGATCTTTAAGTACATCCATAATGCACGCTGGTATAAGCAGGTAGTCAGATTCAGATTTTCGGCACCTTATAGGGTCTGACTCCGGCGTGGTGGCCATAATGCACGCAGGTTTTAAGCGGTACCTCCCCGTATCTACACACATACATCATCATAACACACAGCATTTTATGTCAAAGGATGTGTATCTTTTTTACAAATAAATTTAGGCTAGTATAAAAAAGAAAACATTAAATTAGCTTATTATTTTTAAAACATAAAAAACAGATAATGGATAATCATAATATTCAACATTGAATAAATTAAATCATTCAATAGACAATTTACTATTAATTTATTATATTATTTAGTTTCATTAATATTGTTGAATCCTGAAAACGCTTCTAGGTTTTTTTCGGAAAGGTACTGGCAGTATTTGAAATGAAATTATATTTAATTTATCATTATATTTAATTATATTTTGGCAGTATTTGAATTATGAAATGACTGTTGGTGATGGCCTGCTCTCATATGAAGACCCCGATATCCGTTGAATCCATTCGTCGAGATCGGTCCGTAGAATGAATAATTCACTTATATTTGAAAACAAGAGCTAAAACACAGGAGCTAGTCCTCCGTCAGACTAGCAGGTTGTCTGAAACCGGAATGAACAATTGATTCATTCCGGTAAAAATCTGAGTCCGACTGCCTGCGCGCAGGTGCATTATGGTCACTTCCGTTTACTAGCGTGGAAGGCTCGCCGAGTCTGACTTCATTAGCGCCAACAGTGAAGTGAAAAAGCCGGCGTGCATTATGAAGGTACCCTTAGATTAGGTGTCGTACACAGTTCACGACCATATATGGCAAATATGTGACTACAAACTCTATATTATTTTACTTAAGATTCGATTGAAGCCCGCCTATCAAAAGGTCATAAACTATCAGAAAATCGTCATTAAACTAAAATGAATGTGATTTAAAATATGTTACAACAAAGCATGTATGATCAATCTTAATTTTTATAATCTCAAATAATTCATGTATGAATTTAAATTCGCTGAGAACGCAGTTCTGCTGTTATGGGGATATTTTTGAACTGAAGTTAAAGTTTACGTTAAACGTTCTTCTTTAAAAGTTTTGTTAAAATTGAAGAGTTTTTATTCCTTTAGTAAACTTACTTACTTTACATAATTTGATATCATGGATGGAACAAAAAGTGAACAACACAACTTCAGTGTACGACAAATATCATACATCCGTTTTGAGATTCATTCTTCTGATTATAGCTTACTACGAAGAAGTTAACGGAAGGTAAATATAGAAAGGTAAACAGATGTGGAAATAAGTGTATTGCATCACAACAGCTTTTAAAGGCAAGTCAAAAGTTCAGCACTTTGAAACTTGTCTCTTTCTCGCCAAGCTATTTTCGGTTCTTATCGAGAAAAGTCTCAAGTTAGCTTAGAAATAACGTTGTAACTTTGTAGTTTCCAGAACACCCCATTACCCACTTCACCACCTCCCTATCGATGTTTCCCAGTCAAATATTAGTCTATAGTGAACAATTATTTGTTTGAAATTCATCGCTGACAATGATGGGTTTATTTTACTTAGACTGTTATTGCGGACGTTTTCACGATTAGTAAATTACGATTTCACGACGTTTCGGGATCTTGAATCTGAACCCAGCCTCAGGTGACTAGTCTTGTTACGTTCTAGATTCCTGCTCACCTGAGGACGGGATCAGATCCCAGGTTCCGAAACGTCGTGTAACGTTATTTACAAATCGTGATGGTAAATGTCAGAAGTAATAGTCTAAAACACAGTGAACCACATGGTCAAAGATTGGCAACTACGGTAAAGATAAATAATAACACATTTCAATCTCTTACATTTGTTGTTTATTTTAACGTGGATATGTCTTAGCTCTGGGGGGAGGGGTATTGGCAATTTGTAAGATTAAAAATATGTAACAGGTTTCCATAGAAACTACAAGAGCTATTGTATTGAATTTTTAATATAAAAGAATAAGAACAGCTGTTTAGATGAACTGAAGACATTGCCTTTAGACATATCCATGACCTAACCTATTTCCCACAGGGAAGTAAATATAAACATTTTTTGGGGGCGATTTGCCATACGAAATTTTTAAACGGTAACGTCATATGGTTAGTGATGTCACATGGTCATAAGGACAGCTGTTTAGAGGAACTGAAAACACTCCTTTTAAACATATCCATGATCTAAGCTATTTCCAAAGGGAAGTAAATATAATATATTGTGCTGATTATTGTAGTATACGAGTATTAATGTCATGCTGTTAAAGTGTAGCAAATTCATCAAGGTAAAAAAGTCATAGCCTTTGTTATTTCTGTAACATTCACACCCATCGTAGTACTGTTCGTACTTTGTTGCGACTAAAGTAAATTATTTTGATACGAGGATTATTAAAGTACATGAAGTTTACCCACAGAGAAATAGATTTTTGGAAACCAAATTTTACGACCAAAAATTTGATATCGAACGTTAAAGTAGTCAATTAATTTAGCCCAATTCCAAATAAGGTAAATTTGATTAAGGTATGAAAATCAATTTAAAGTAAACTTCTACAATCACGCACAATGTTTGTTGGCTGGTTCTAAAGATAACGTGAGAACAGCGCTGCAACAACGAGTTTTTTCACACCGTTCAAAGAATAATCAGCAAGCAGGAAGCCTTCCGGCTCAGTTCCAGACTATAAACAGTGGCCCATATTACAGAGGCTGCATGTTAACTACTGTTATTCCCAACTGAGAGATAGTCCCACTCCAACACAATGCCTCCATTCTTTGAAATCTTGTTCTGGCCTAAATATCATTCTTTAATTTGTTTAGATTTAGATTAAATGAAACTTTCATAGATGTTTGGACTCTAATATTTTGTTTTGTTTTCAGGTATGTATATCTGCTATTTACGTGAGTAAACATATCTTATTATTATTATTGATGGTAATAACAAATTTCATTAAAATGTACATAATTCCGTGACTTTTGGAACGAATCCAAGCTCTTACTAGCGATTAAAAACACAGAAAACTCCTTTTTTATTTTTTTACATTATTTTCATAATCATTGGGAAAGTAGGCTCCATATAGGTAACCATTACGCAGCATATCATTTTTAATGACCAATGAGGAAAAATAAACAACGCAAATTAAACAAAAATGTACGTACAATATTTTGGAACACGGTCCAAAACATGTGGAATGACTGTGGTAATGACATGTATAGTGGAAATATCAAATTTAATTATGTTTAATAAGCATTCACCCTTACTTTCAGTTGTTATTGGCATTGGATAGGATTCATGGTCAAATTAATCACGTTCTCTCGCCTCTCGCTGAGGAGTCTGCGTTGTTCAGGTTTAGCCTTTAGCTCATAATTGTTGATTATATTTCTAGAGATTGGATGCTAAATTAAATATTGACTACATTATTAGAATCGACCGCGAGTAGAAATTAAGAATCACGGAAATCTGAAAATATCAATTTTAAGGAAATTAATTTAACCGGAGATTAGCTATCTGGATATACAGTACTACAGTAATGTAACAGAGAATGGGTCTCTCAGAAAACTTAAAACGAACAAATTTCACTCGATAATCTTGTAATGTTCTTCCCTTGTTTTGTTTGCTATTTTCATGTGAAATTCATTGGAGTAGCTTTTTAAGCACAAAACACAATTTTAGCGAATTTATATTTAATATTTTTAGTCAATTTCTTTTCGCTTGTCATCTCCATAGTACAAGAAAATAATACGTGTATCAGTTGTGTCCATGTTTGCATTTTTATGTTACAAATCATTTGATAAACGTATTGTAAAATATTATAATTATTTTCAAATTTAATGTCTGCAATATTGATCTTTACTTCACACAATATTTTTTATCACAGATAGTAAGAGGTTTCAAAATATTGCAGGAATTATATCCCTTCGCATACAAGATTTAAGTGACTTTTGGTATATTTGATTACATGATACCTCCACAATCCTGGGTAACGAGAAAGTGGCTTTTACAGTCCCTCATTTATTCATGGTTTATTATATTAAGTCCCGAGCTTCCCACTCCCTATGACGTCACGAACCGTCATACTCGACCACCTGACATTGCTTTTGTGACATGCGTTTCAAAAAGGTACATGTCATATCCGGAGTGACGTCATTACCCTTGAATGCATGACGCGTACTCCACTACTTTTACAGTCGAATTATTCTTATGTGAGCCCTGAAGCTTATGTGTGGTTTTAAGTCGGGAAAATCATTGGATAACGTTGTATCTTCTGTAGAAAACCATCATTTGTATTGAATATTCACTTTTAATAATGTATTTCATTTAAGTGAATTCATTACTTATACAAATTTAGATATGGATAAAATCATTACGGTAGTCAATTCTATTCTACTAAAATTTGCTATATATTATGATCTTACAACCAATTTAAATAATATTTCCCTGCTTTAGAGATGAATACTATCCACAATTTCACATTTTAATCATACAGAGAATAGGCAAACTCCTTTATTTATGGACAGATGTGGATAAATCTTGGTGTAAAAGGTCAACATAATTATTCTGATCTAATAATTATTCTGAATTATTACTTGTACACTAGAAATGTCTACTTTCAGTGTTACTCACTGCAGCGACCTGCATACTCTTTTCCATGTTAATCTTATGGAGAATAGGCAAACTGTCTGATATATTACGGATATTGATCTAATCTGTTATATATTAATAATGATTTGGAAATTCGCTGAGTACGCAGGTCTGCTGTGACGGGGGTATTTTCTAATGTAAACAACTGCTAAATAATTTTCTAATTACATTTATAATTATTAACATAGGTATATAAAGTTTACTATACTGGATTCAGCTTAAATTGTCAAAGGAAACGGAGACAAAACTAATTTAATATAAATTGATTGCAACATGGTATCGCACATACCCTCATAGGACTTATGAAAAGGAAATTAATTATCACGTTAAATATTTTACGTTCGCTCTCGAAGTAAAGGTTACGTTCCACGCCTCCCAGCGCGTGGCGTCAAACGTCGAGCACTTCGAACTCTCTTTGAAACATTCCCTTTATAGGAGACCCAATTATATTTCTGTACATAAATTGTATGCAGATACCTGCGCTCGTTTGAAATTGTAATATCTGTTATCTCCGATGCAGTGGGCGCGCAGTTGCGATAGATTCACTTTATTGCGACAGAAGCGCAGACTACGCCTGTTGCATCTTAACATGGCGTCATTGTAGGCAAGGGAATTGCCTATTGTATCATCATTCTAGTTTATTATACTCTATGTGTATATGTTCAATAGTTTAAGTAAACAATGTAAAAGATAATTCCGCAAGATTTTGTAATACCTTAGAATTATCCTGTGTGAGTTGTCCTGTGGATATTATTTTTACATACGTCAGGTGAAAATCGTAATAATCAATTAACGTACTGTACATACTCTTGATTTATCTTCCATATTTTTTTATTAACTATGACTTTTGTTACAATAGGTTAGGACAAAACAGGTAAAATATAAGTTGGTAAGCTATGGCTTAGTATTAATATGATATGGTGGTCCTTTTCTTGTTTTGTTCGCTATTTTCTTGTGAGATGTAATGGAAATAAGCAGCTCCTTATATTCAAAATCTAATTTGAGTGAAAGTAAATCAAACATTTTTACTCAAAAAAATATTTCCCAGCCTATGACATAGCTCTTGGATGGCAAATAGGCTATGTTGAGGAATCCAAACACATCTGCGATACATTATGCATTCATCATCGAATACAATAAATGTTGGCATTCAGTCAGTGGCCATAAAGAAGCGACACCGCGTGTTATGACGTAATATAAGCGTCGTTAAAAATATTCCATTTTTGGTGCTGAGGTCGGGCCTGATCTGGTTGTGTATGCGCGGCCCTTGTTGGCGACCGGTCGAACAGCTGATGTCATACGCGCTGACTGCCATGTCTATCAGCTGATTGTCATATTGACACCGATCAGCTGATCGTAATCCTTGGACAGGTGTCGGTCGTGCTTTCTTGACGTGTATTCCAGAACTGTCGCCATTTCAGTTAAGATTTCAGTTTTCTCAAAATAGACATAGAGGTCGGTAGTTTTAAGATATTCAATATATCAGTAGTTTTGTGTGTAGTATTGAAATATCTTATTTATAAACATTTTAACTGCCCATCATCAATCTAATTAAAGACACCGAAGGACCTTATCGGCATGAGGCACATATACGAGCCAGAGGTAACAGCTAACGATCTGGTTTTGGCCCAGGAACTTCTGACTTACTGGCCTAGCGCGTTACCCCTGAGTTACACCACTTCGAAATTGGCTATGTAATTATCTAGTTTATTGATAATCGTTCATGAGCAATAATAAACAAATAATTTTAATTAACATTATCATATTTTTAAATAACAATTCTGGCCAGTGTTTGTTATATGCCCGCAACGCTTTAAACCTTTTCTATAAACTTGAATCATTATAAAAGTATATAATTTAGTGGAGTAACTAATATTATAACGATAAATACACATTTAAGGTAATTACGGGTATCGCATGAAGTGCATCATTCTTACCGACCAATCTGTTTAGTTTAAACCATCTATTAAAGCTATAATCTATATATCTATATAAAGTATACATCTATATAAAGTTATTTCTGAGATGGATTTGCCATAGAATATTTTTAAGATTTATGAATTGTCAAAATCAAAAGAAAGGTGCGTTTCATTGACAAACAGCGATCTGCGGAGTTAAGTTAGGTTATTGATATTTTTAAATTGAATTTCATTATAATCATCCATAAATGAAAAAATAGCTTGCGGCCACATAACGGAATCTGACCATAATTCCTAATTACATATATTATTTACACAAAGGCTAACTTAAATATTTTATTATAAATAGTGCATAAGAGTTCGTTTAACTTATTGTTGTTACCCGAATCAACACCTTTCTTGATATCATAATAGTTATGTTAAACCATTCATACAGCTACTTAAACATGACAGTTTCCAATGATCAATTCACTTTTCTCAACCAGTTCATTTTGTTGTATTTATTTTTCCTAACAATGGCCCAACGAAAGTTCTTTTGTTCCTTATTTATGAAACCCAATATGACAAAAAAACCTTGAAGGATTTCTTAATCTGTAGTTTGTTTACGTTTGCGGAAACATCAACAGCATTGTGAGGTTGTGGCCCAGTTTCCTTCTATCGACTCCTGAGGTTGAGGTTGAGGTTGTGGTAGGCCCAGGGGAGGTGGTGGGGGAGGTGTTACTGCGCATGCGCCGCCAATGTCAGTTCCATGTGCTCCGCGCGCCGTCACGTCAGTGTTGTGTGTGCTATCAGCTGATCTGTTCCTAGGTTCGTAGCTGCCGACCTGCCGCTAGATACGCCAACTTGAACCGTGGCCAATTTAAATACTGTGTAGCTAAATTGCAAATGTTTATAAATTGATATTAACAGACTTTGGAACCAGTAGTTTAGTTATAATTACTTGAATTGATAAACTCTTCTCATAAAACTTTCTTCCTGTTAAAATTACTAAAATCATATCTTAAGATTCCATTTAAGATACGATTGAAATGAGCAAATTTTAATCCCAAAGAGCATAGCTTTTATTTTTTAATTATAACAATTAAATTACGTAATTATACCTACAACTCAAATAGTAGTTTAAAATAATGATGTAATAAAAAATGAAAAATGAAATAAAAATGTAATGAAAAATAATAATGATGCAAAATTTATCACCAAAATAACTTAATATAATTTTTCAACAATTATTATTCTATTATTATTATTTTTATTACTTTCTTTTATAATAAACCTGAAATTCCCATCCTGTGTAGCAAGGTCAATTTATTTTCTATATTAACTTCATGAAATCCTGTAAGTAGCTAATATTAACAGTTAATAAATTTTAAATTTTGTTCAATTTAAATCTAATATTAGTTACAATCTCTAAAATCGTTTAGGTCGATATTTAGAAGCAACATTAGTATACCTAAACAGCTATAAACTCTTCTTCAAAAATTTAAATTTAAAAAGTAGAAACGAATTCGTTAAATATTTCATGATAAATGCATATAAGTAAACACGAATAATTTCTTAATTATATTGAATCTGCAACATGACTAACTAATTAGGCCCCAACCTATATTATAATTTAAAATAAATTTCAAAACCTTAACAACCAAACCCAACAAAACTTGCGTACTCGATTCTAGAGGCAGTTCGGCACAACTTCATGCTTTATTGCAGCATCCGGAGTGAAGTGCGAAGATAAATAACTGTCGACCCATTTCCGTACTGCGGTAATTTCCAAAACCCAAAGCTCGCGATGGCGACCGACGTACTCTCCAACAAGCTGTCGAGCCTGCACATCACCCGCACCGTCGGCGACGACAGGATAAAGAAGGCGAAGGAGAACAACGAGGACATCGCGGTGCTGTCGACGTTCCTGCCGCCCTCGCTGGCGGACGCCGAGACGCAGGCCAAGATGGCGGCGTTCGTCTGCGCCCTCGGGTCCAAGTGTCTGCTCGGCGACCCCAAGAAAACCACCCCAGGTGCGGCCTACTGTCTAAATGGTGCCTCTTGGGCCCCTTGTAGTATTATAATCCCCGTACGCCATTAGAAATTGTCATTCATAAAATTGTGTACTACACGTCAAAAATCTAATTATTCTCATTAGAAAATAAAAAATTCAAAAATGTTTATGAAACGATCTCTTATTTCTACATATACTACGTATAAAACACACGAAGAAGAAAGTAAAAACTGAGAGCGAAAACGTGAAATGATTCACGCCTCTGTGTGTTTTGACGACTTCTTAAACAACATTTGACCCGATCTTAGTCCATTTCTTCACCGCGCAAGACATTTTAATTTCAGCCAATCAAGGAAATACGTACATCGCGTTCTTTCTAGCAGTGTGCTACAACCGAGATCTACTCTATTGTAGTTCTCGTACTTCTGTTCAAATTTAGTACTCTATCCTTTATTTTAATTTTAAAATACATTAAACCTTTACAGAGGTATACGCAAAATATTCCAAACGGTAAAAAACAATAATTGTGAATGCCTAAATATAATCACTCTTGTAATATAACGTCATTCGGCCTCAAACGTTGAATTACAAATTTCAAGACTTTTTTACTGCGCACTTTATGAATTATTGGGTTCAGATCTGTATTGAACAACATATATTATTTTTTTATGTTTTTTAAGTTTTAAATTATGTGTTTATTAGCGTAATAACATATTTATATAGGATGATTCTAGAACATATATTCATTTATTTGTGTGAAAAAAGAATCAATTACAGATAACGGGTTATACATCAATATTTCACACTGCACCTCAATACGTATTATTTGCTCTGCAATAGCAGATGTCAAATACTAACCTTCGGAAAGAAATTCTTGAGCCTTATAAAAACGCTGTAGTTATGAAACTTGAGGAGATCGATAACCTTTGTAAAGCAGTAAAGTAAACATCATTACTGAAGCTAAAATAGATACTAAGTCATCCTATATGCCCTATTTTTATAACTGAAAACAAGTAAGATATTTTTGCAAAATTGTTTACCATACCTATTAAATCTATTTTTAAGCTTATTCGTCCATTTGTAAGTAAACTAAGAGTAGTTATTTTTACCCTTATCATTATTTAATAAGACTTTTTTAATTCTCCTGTGTAGCCTAGCTGTGCACTCACACCCAAGTAAAACGTCGCAACCGTAAAATTCCGGACTCGGTTACTATTTATAGTTAAACTAATTTAATAGCCTATATGACAACAGATCGAAGATAGGTTAAGGTCATTAACATGACCAAGGGTTGGATGGTTCTCTTTAGAAACTTTAGAACAATCACACTGTCGTTAATATACACAAAATAAAAATAAATAAATAAACACGATTCAGTTCTCACGAAGTTCAGTTTGTTTTAACTAGATTTTTACAAACATTTTCTACTTGTTTTAATTTTACGGAGAATTTTGACATAGCGTAGGATTTATTGACAAATTATATTGAAAGCCAAACATATAGACTAGCCCTAGTATTCGCACATTTTCAACTACGTGTGAACATGTAACTGACCGCATCACCGGTTAAAACCTTGCCATTTGTTGGTGTTAAAGCCCTAAATTGGCTGCAAGGATGCCAGTGGACGATGCGTTTGTGCCTTCAGACTGCCAAGTAGAGGTCAGGGAAATGTCAACTCGTCACCCGCTGAAGCTCATAACTCCGTTGTTGATCTTGATACCTTGTGTCAAGACTGCAGCTAAATCATTGCAGTTTAAACTTTTAGGCGTTTTGTATTAAATCTATTTTTTTGACAGTTAAGATTGAAAATTAATAATACAAGGCATTTAAATCTAATGTATTTCAAAATGCATACTTAATCGGTTTATATGCTGTTATAACTTGTCATACAATTTTCACTTTTATTTCCTAATGTTATGAGTTGTCTCAGATCTGACAAAAGTACGAGTATTTTAACTTTTCAAAATTCCGTTAATTGTCATTGTTCAATATTTGACTAAACTACCTACCTTTTTCAAAACAATAATGAATGCATATTACACTTACTTCTTTTTGAGGAAACAAATGTCGACGACAAAGATTTACAATGGAATACCTTTAGGAAACTTGTCTTGATTGATAATCACTACGTTAATGTCCTGTCGTAAAATACATTCTCGAATACCGAGCCGACTAGAACCAGACCTAGACAGCCTTCAGACGAGGCCTTTCTACACCCTTGCCATTAGTTACAGGTTCTAAAACGTGGGATGTTAATTTAAAAAATGATATTCAAATTAAAAAAATGTGAGTTACGTTTCTACTGCGTTCTGATTTCTTTAGTAATGTAAATAACAGTGATTTCATGCGATACAGCCCTATAAAACATACTAAGCTATTATATTAACCAGCAAAGGAGGTTACAAAATAAGCAATTGTCCTGAGCATGCCGAGATAAATTAAAACGGTAAACGCATTCGTGTAAACTTGGAATCATATTTGATTTGTTATCTTAGTATAGCCACATATCCGTGTTCAACCCCTAATCAAGGTGGTCCTGCTATACTAAGATGAATTGTAAACGTCAATATTTCACGTTGTAAGAGTGGATATATTGACAAGTTTAAAGTTGGCAAGTTCCTATTAAAACGAAATATCCCGATCTTGACAATTTGGCAGATGACGTTGAGTCTGTCACCCGCTACGAGACGACGATGTCTGTCGTCAACTCAAGCCCTGGCGTGTGTTTTGGCGCTTGTGCATATTTGCCGAAGATCAGCGTGTATATTAAAACGTAATCGGTGAAGTGAAGCCATTTTTGAAACAGTTGTGGTTTGAAATTCATTAATCAGTTTATTGGGCCATATTACTCTTTGGGTTATAGTGGTTCAAAGTTTTGCATACATGTGAAAAGAGTAATAAAATTATTATTTTCAACGTTCCAAATAAGAGTGTTTTAAAATATCTTAGTTGTGTGAAATATCCATAATCTCGCCAATTATAATCGCCAGTTTTAACTGATAACGTGACCCTCATTTTGTCGAAATGGAAAGTGACGAAGATGTTTTATACGATGACCAAAGCGAATCCGACGAAGAAAGTCCCAATGATGACACTAGATGTATGTTTTGCCGAAGCGAAAACCTCGCCTCTCGGGACAGATCGTGTGTGTGTTCCCCTCAACTTCAACCTCCACCCAGCGGCGAGTGGACGGTGAACGTCAATTCCGCCGTGTTCCGCATCTCAGAGAAGCAGGATTGGGGCAGACCGGTGTTCCACACGGAGGATCCTGAGGACGATGACCATGCGTGGCTCTCGGAGTTCCTACCCTTGGAGCAATGCGATCCCCAGACGGCCGCCAGGACCAGGCAGTTCAGGTGCGCGGCGAAACAGGACTGTGTCCTGGGGGACCCCACCAGCATCACCCCAGGTCTGGATTGTGGTCAGAGAAACAAGTTGTTGGGTTTTAGTTTTGAGCTAGTCTGAAAGTTAGTGCCCCATAATATTCATCCTTCATGGTACTTTACCATATGTTTGACTTTAAACATTATGTAGAAATGAATTAGATTGTGCCAACCATTACAGTATTGTCTGCATGAAGTTTAGAACAAGTACATTGACGATTTCATATGAATATACCCGCGTATATCCGGGACTGTATTTTTCATAAATAGGCATTTATATTTTTATCATTAGTTTGAACCATTTTCAGTGAATGTTGCAACCATCGTAGAGTTGGAATCTATATAGTATTAGTATTATACAGTATTATTTTTATAAACTGACGCTTATAAACATCCAGATTGTGGAAACTGTAATTAATACTACGAATATGAACTACAAGTGTATGCAGAGATCGTTTCATGTGAGATTTCCTCGTGGTTTCCAAGTTGATACTATTTTTGCAGGCACCGAAATTTTACAAATTATGCATTCCCACTATTTGAGGAGAATTTTAACATTCAATTTTATTTTAATGTTTACATATTTTAACCTGTGCACGGTAATGAATATACTATCACATAACATTGTAGTTTGTGGTTGTCAGTTGAAAATAAGAGATACTTTATAGTATTTGTAAAAACAAAAAGACTTATTATGAAACTGTGTAAACATCCACATGTTTTGATTGTAGTAGGCTACTATTTACTACGTTGCATTCCACTACAAATGTTGCCCAATCAGTTCCTCTTGGCAATAAGATGCTTGTATTTATATATCTTGGCCCCAAGTTGATGGACGAATGACAATTATTTCTTGCCGAAGTGTCAAGCCTGCGCAAAATTTATACTCTTCATAAGAAAAGTTTCTATCGAGGATCTTAGTATATGTGAACAGTGCTGTGGTTTATTGTTGAAATTGCTGAGTTTCTGTCTTTTGGTTGGTTAGTTGTGTTTAAATTTCTTAGTTAAACGTAAAGACTGTTCTTGATGGGTTCCTAGCTGCTTATGCGGTAGTTGTACCTTTCATTAACCGAGGTTTTATGGTTACGTGAAGTGCATCAGTTTAAACTTTAATTATTGAAGTTTTTGTCGATTTATAGACTTTTAAAATCCTACCTAGGTTTGGAACATAAGCTAAAAACTCTTCAAGAACTTTCAAATAGTTTCTTCTTTACCGAATTCAATAGTCTATTCCATCGGCTTCTCACACTCCAAAAGATGCCGACTTTCGAAATGAAATGCGACCAAGAGGACAAGACGAGGTTCGAGATCAGAATGAAGGAGCAGGACGTGGAGAGAGTGGTGCACTCCGAGGGTTTGCCGGACGACGAGAAGGACGATCAGCACGCGTACCTGTCCACGTTCCTGCCTCTGGAGGACTGCGACAAGGCACTGGCCGCCAAGACGCTGGCGTTCGAGTGTTGCTCTCAGGACCTATGCACCCTCGGCGACCCCAAGGACCGCACTCCAGGTGCTATTATCCTCAAATAACATTTGATTTGATCAAATATTTAAATTGTTGTCAACAATACATCAACTGAAGTTGATCCAAATCCAAATTAGTTCATTGGTAGAGTATGGTAAAGTATATTTTGAGATTAGTTTTAATTCAATTTAAATTGTTAGCCAACACATTGATATTTTGTTTACATTCGCTAAAAAGTGGTTCGTTAACATTAGTTTTTCGTTAGAGTCTGGTTATATACTTATTTTATTAGCGACCATATACGTCAGTATACAGTTACTTTGGCTTTGACCCATCTATAAATCAGCCACCCTGCAGAGCAACACATCGAAAGTGTTGAACTGATATACTGCAGCGAACTCTGGCGTTTCATGTCTGGAGTTGTCGCTCTTGGACACGAAGCCGTTCCGCCACCTCGTTAAAGTTTGAGGCGTCATTACTGCACAATACCTCTGTAATATACATCGTAATTGTGAGGATATTCAATCACAACTCGTCGCCTGTCAACGTATTGAAGGATCAATAATACTATTCTACCACTTAATACCACCTCACTTACCCACCCTAAGAGCCAATCAGATAGTCAAAATGCTAGTTTCACTTGAAGCATTCCACAGAAACGTTATTGTGTGGCTACACTATTGTATACTGAGTCACGTGACATAGGTTCACGTCAACATAATAACGCTATTCCATATCGGCCTTAACTTTCTGCCGTAATCGCATTGTTGACATCCGACATAATCGTTATGTTAGTACACCTTAACTTTCACCAGTATTATATCTGACGCGGCACTGTACAATTTGGTGACAGCTGACTGCTGGTTTATTCCGGTAGGTTGCTCACACTGTTCACTGCTGACGTGTTATTTAGCCACCTTGGACTATGTTTACGCAGTGAAACTAAACACGTCGTCAATGTTCATGAGATGCAAATTTAAAAATGTAAACCGATTCATAAGCGGTTGATCATTTAGTTATTTCTACTCTTACACGAGAAATTTTTAATTCAATCTATATTCTTGTTGATTTACAAATTTGTCGTTCATAAGAGTGAATGCATTACTGTTGATCGTTACCTATAATCTTTTGGTAATTAATTTCAATTCACGCTAAATCATATGTTTAGTTTGTGTAAATTGAAGGTGAATTTAAAAAACAAATATAATCCCTTAACAAACATATAGTCGGCCTAATACGCTTACTATGCGCTTTGATCATGAAGGTTTTTTGAGTTAGGAGAAGCGTTCACTCCTTGCCCTAGATCGTAGGTTGCAGTTGTAAGCTTAAAGACCATTATTTACCACTTTAGATCAAAGAGAAACTAGTTTTGGAGGTCACGAATTGTAGATATGTAGTTTCAAGAGTGTAGATAGTCCGCACTATTGAATACTGCATTCATCCGCAAATATCATCCTCGTAATTAGACCAGTTCGTAATTCAGAAGTGGAATTGCGATTAGAGTCCTTCGTTAACTGTAGGTCTCTTAGATGAAATTTATTTTTGAACTATTGATAATTAACAGTCAAGCCTAAGGAACATGTCTCGGTCAGTACCGTAACAAGACTAAAATATCGCGCCAAAATCATCTTACACTCGTTTCTTATTCATACTTGGCATGAAATACCTTCCTGGGTCAGCATCTCAGAAAGGATTTAGATACCGTAATAATAATAACCATACGTTCAAATAATGTCATCTATAATTAAAAGTTTTCAAGTACAGTTATCGGTATATGGAGTGCAATGTTGCATAGATACAAAGTATGTCAACGGTTTATGAGTGGAAGCTATTGGAAGCTTCGGTTTGATCGTTGCACGCAGAGCTAGACCAGGTCCTAGTCTTAATGACCCACGTTTGATCGACGGTGGTGAATCCGCCAGTCGATACCGTCCCAGTTTCATCTCGCCCCTTCCCCACCCGACCCAAAATAATTACTAAACCCTGAGGCCGATCAATCTGTCGTTTTCTAAGTCGCAAAAATATACCAATCAGCAATTTGATATGTAATTAATAACTTTTAACTTTACTAGTATAACGTTTAACCCACGTGTGTAAAAAGAAGAGTCATTATAATCCAAGAGGACGCGATGCGTTGTTTAAGTAGTAGTTCCTTGAAACCTTATCTTTTGATTGGAACGATTTTTTCGTGTTTTGAGTTGTTTGTTTTTTACGATTTCCAATCTTCCAATCTTGGTCATTATGTAAGCTAATAACTTTAAACTGGATGATAAAATAGTAATAATATATCTATCATGCAGTACAAATGATAGCAATTAGTGTGAACTTTAAACTGGATGATAAAATAGTAATAATATATCTATCATGCAGTACAACCGAAGATCATAATTTTTGACTAACACTTTAATTAATGATAGCAATTAGTGTGAACTTTAAACTGGATGATAAAATAGTAATAATATATCTATCATGCAGTATAACGGAAGATCATAATTTTGACTAACACTTTAATTAATGATAGCAATTAGTGTGAACTTTAAACTGGATGATAAAATAGTAATAATATATCTATCATGCAGTATAACGGAAGATCATAATTTTGACTAACACTTTAATTAATGATAGCAATTATGTGATTTCTAGTTTTATATTTCGTTACTAAATCATTTGTAACACTATTAATGATTGCTATTTAAATTATATGATTGTTTTAGTTAAATATATGTACTTATAATATAAAAAATTGTGTTACTTATAATATGGAGTTATTTGCAATTAAATAAGTTATTGTTTGTATTCGAGTAAAATAAGTTGCTCTTTATTTAAAAGATTTAAAATTCAAAACTACCCTTCCGTTACTAAATATTTTCAGGCTACAACCCAACAACATTATCAACTTTAGTAGCAATATGAATTGCTAATAATAGGATTGCATCAGTAAGGAATGTGCAACGGGTTATTAATTATTGTTAGTAGCGAAACGTCAGCCAACTATGAAGTTTCCCAGTCAGTGCTGCCACCACATAAATCACGTTGACATCAACACATGTAACGTTGTGGTATGTTGGCAATGTTGGCAACATGGTTATGCCATCGGTAATCTCCGGTACTTTGCAACGATGACATCTCGTATTGGAAATGAATTGGACGGGAATATTCATGAACATTACAAGGAAAATATATTTTATGGAGAGCTATAGTTTCACTAAAAGTAGCTAATAGTTAAAAATTATTACAGGTACTAGTGAAAAATTCATATTTTCATAATGATTTCAAACATTATGGTAAGCCTGTTTACTAGTTTAAAAATGAACTACATCGATAATCAATTTCA
The DNA here is from genome assembly GCA_023375725.1 of Nephotettix cincticeps. Lineage (NCBI taxonomy): Eukaryota > Metazoa > Arthropoda > Insecta > Hemiptera > Cicadellidae > Nephotettix > Nephotettix cincticeps. The sequence goes on along the minus strand of CM041791.1, from coordinate 126,707,816 downwards.
TATCTACTAAACAATTGTTTTTATCAAATAATTTGTATTTGTACGTTTTCATGCATATTATTTTCTAATACAGTATAAAGAATTTAAGAAAATTATTGTTGACCAAATAACCTCCATAAATCAGGAGTTTAATGGAAGGTGTATTGAAAATCAGATAAACAATAAACAAGATGACACTTTGTGTTGCAAGACGTGGTGTAGACGTTTTATAATTGTTGTAAAGGAAATTGTCTGAAAATTGCCTACATTGGACCAAGACACGTAACATCAGCACAATACATACCACAGAAAAATGTCATATATTTTTATTTTTATTTGATCCTCGAAAATGAGGCTTCATTTGATTTGTGTTAAGATTGTCTAAAAATAAGTCATTCTTGTTCAAGCTGTTATAAGAATGCCACTGTTTAAGTGGTTCTTATTTGTATTTATTTATCACCACCATCCTGGTTTATATGTGAGATTTTGTTTATGTTTCCATTATTTATCCTCACTACTATTAAAAAAAACTTTGTCAAATTTAAAAATTAAAACTAAACAGGTTTTACGAAATTTATTTTAGAAAAAAAACCAAATGGTTTTTGGTGGAATTTTAACATAGGACTTATGGGCGTTTTAAATATGATATCAGGGCTTCACGAGTATACTGACCCAACATCAAAATCTGCAAAGTTTGATAGAGAGTTATGAAACACTCCGTAAATAGAGCTGTCCTACACAGGTGACAGTATACAGATTTATACATTAAACACACATATTCAAATCGTTCAGTATCACCACCTTTGACACACTACACTTTTTCGGTTTTTATTATCATATTTAATCAGTTCCCGTTTTACTCCAGTTCCTCCACAGATCAGAAAAGGTCGTCTTCTAGAGTGAGGAGGGTCGATCAGAAGCCAACAACCGTAATTGGGGAATCGCACGCAATCCATACCTCGCTCGGTCTGACTTGCCCTGACCTGCCGTCTTACCCAAGCCCTCGTCCCGACCTCCACCACTATGTGAACACTGTATGTATCTGTACCTACAGATACTTGGGACAGAGTGCTGATTAAATGGCTTTATGATTCTAATGTAAATTTCATATACAGTAGTAATCATTGAAAACAATTAATCAAAGGTTTAATCGCACTGTGTGTTTTAAGACACACGGGTACCTCAAATATAAGTCATATTTTGTGTTTCAATTATTCAAAACCTTTCTGCACTGAATCTAATTTACTAATTTACATATTCTAAATAATAGTATGGATCAAACAAAAATACAGGAATCTGTGTTCAATCCGTTATAAACAAGACTACGTGTAACAGCAACGTTTGCTATCCTAATTTTACTTTTATCGGTGTAAATCTCCGCTCTTCGCTAAATATTAAAACCACCTCCCTTACTCCTCTGCTGAAACAGTCACGTTTCATAATCCGTTAGTATCGGAAATCACTGATGTTATCAGCCGAGTTTCGCAATTCATTTGTTACTGTCATTTACTGGGGCTATTTTTCACCTCGGCCAAGGTCGTCGGTTATTCGTATCGCGGCGTGCGGATCATCCATCTACGGCGGCGGCGGCGGGCGGAGCCCACCGTCACTCCATCAGTCTGACGCTGACGGGAGGAGGCGTCGGCGTCGGTCGCTTCCTCCGTCGTGGCGATTACGTATCGATCAAAGAAACCAGCCAGTGTGACGTCATCGTTCGCGTCAGATGGTCTATGGAGATCGCCTGACCTCTTTTTCACCGAAGAGGCCATTGAAGAACTCTTATGACAGAGAAAACATCCGATCACTTTACAGAGATTTTAATTCACGAGTTTTGTTTTTGTTTTAATAGAAATGTATGGGTATTTACTATTTCTGACCTAGGTATATCTTAGCTCTGGAAAGGTGTTCGCAATTTACGCTACCACACTTTTAAACAGTGACGTCATTTGGTTCGTGACGTCATGTGGTTAGTAACGTCGTAATTTGGTTATAAGAACAGCTGCTTAGATGAACTGAAAACATTCCCTTTAGACATATCCATGATCTAACATATTTCCCACAGGAAGTGAATACAAACATTTTTGACATAGCTATGTCATAGCTCTGGGGGAAGGGTCGTACCAAAATTTAAAACGGAAATTACGCTATGTGGTTATAAGGACAGCTGTTTAGAGGAACTAAAAAAAATCCTTTAGACAGATCCATGACCTAAGCTATTTCCCAAAGGGAAGTAAATAAATGTTTAACATTCAGAAGAAGAATTGATAAATCACTATTAACAGGTTAAATACCTGTTGTCTTCAATTCCTTTTATAGGCAGGCCTACTCATCCGGTGACTGATTACGGGAAGTTGTAATCTCATTATCAAGCTTTGTCATGTATACAGTCGCTTCATATAAGTTATGTCTCAAATTAAAAAATAAATTTTTTTTGTATCAAAAAAATTAAAACTACACAAAAGTTGTTAATTTGTGACAAATGACTTGTACAAAACGACTGCACACATTACAAGGCTTAATAATGGGAATTTAACTTCCAAAACTTGTCGCCTGCGACTGCAAGAAGTAAGGACGACCGGTATTTTACCTATTAATAGTTACAATTTTAGTTATACTGTACTATTATTATGAAAGATGTGTTACCAAATATTTTTTTTAAATATAGCATTCAACAAAACAACAAGAGTTTCAATAACGAGGTGAGGTCCCAACATAATAGTTTGTTACCTTGTACTTTTTACCAAGGCAGCCAAAGGTTATCTTTGACAAGAGGCCTCGGTGTAAACGTTAAACTAACGGCACTCCTACACCTCTCCTGACCAGCTCCAAATCTCTAAGCCCAAATCGTCAAATCGTCCATGACACCCACCTTCGGATCAGAGGTATACTGCACGGAATTACGGTGTATCGGTAGAATAGGGCCTATAACAGTGCGCTTCCCACTCTGTCTGTTTATGTGCCATTGTCCTCTCTATGGGGGCGAACTTAGCATATGTAATAAACCTTGGTGGGTCATTCGGATATTACAATGCAGCCCACATTAAACTCGCACTTGCACTGCAGTACGTTTGTGTTACTAGCTGGGTCTAATGGCGCATGCGTCTCGTAGTACACGAATCTCTATATTAGGGTCTAAAGGTAGAGTAAGTTACTCGTCAAAGCTTTGCTATTATATTTTCACTAAGCAATTTCACTCAAAGTAAAGTAGTCTTCTACCAAGGATAATTAATTTATAATTGTCTTTACATCTACGAGTTCCTACCCATATCGTTGCCCTTATTCTATGCTGTAGCTTTACATTATTCGTAATTATCAGATTCAGATCAGTTGAAATTGAAGCTTGCATGTGTGTTCCAGACATATGTAACAACCACATTTGTGTCTTATATTTGACTGCATTATTTATACTCCATTAAAGGTGCTAAAGTTTTGGGAGATAACGCTGCAAACTCTGCCCCTACTAACCTGCTTGAGGGACAAAGCTACTACTACCACAGACAAAGTAACAATACAGTATTGTTTATTGTATGATTTTATACTGCCCTAGCGTCAACATGTTTCTAGATTTAAATTAAAGTAATTATCGACAACAGGGCTGTAATATAAATATAATAGATAAAGTTAAAATAATTGTAAGAATATCGACTGATAAATAAAAAACATGATTTATAACAACGTCAAGTGATTTAAATATAAATAGAAAATTACGTTTCGCTACTTTATAATTCATATTAACACAGAAATCGCTCCTTTAATGTGTTTACAACGTTTGTATTTAATGAAATGGTTAATAATGGGATATGTTGCACCGTTATCATGCTACATCCACCAGTAATCACTTTAAACTTATTTCTTCTTCTCTCTTTTATTTCACTATCCGGATGAAGTGTAGGCCTTTAGGCGTAGAAGGTGGCAAGGCAAGGATTAATTTCACGTCAGCTGATACTGGATATTCGATCAGCTGATTGTTACGAGGGAGTGTCGTCGGGTGATGGATGAAGGTCATCAGCTGATCACCAAGGGCACGTGACAACAACTGAGTGACGGCTTGATTTATTGAGGTTATAAATTATTTCTTCGGAACTTAACAATTTGTTACATTTTTGAGGTTTTGAACTGTATCAGATTTGTAATATAAATATTTGCTGTCGCTGCACTTTGATAAATTCTATTAATGTAGGTTTTCTATCTTGATAATAATTTGTAGACTAGGGTGTAAAAGAAGGATTTTTGTTAAACTTTTAGATAAATTTGTAACGATTCAAATTTTTTATTAATTCATATGTGTTAAAAATTTGTTTAACATTTCTCATTCATTCTCTTTCAATGTAGAATAATATTTTAGTAAGAACACCATATTATGGGTTTTCTGACTCCGGAAGGTTATTTGTACAATTTTATTCTTCTTATTTCGCAAAGAACATTATTTTTTATCACTTTGTTTGTTTTTTTAATGCTCAGATCCTTTGTGTTTGACATTTGAGAACTGATTGCACGCTCCTCAATCAAAATTCAACCGAAAACATTACATTAAATAGAAACCAATCTCTATCTTACTGACTCACTACCATTGGTTACACCTGCCATCCAAACGACCTTCCTAAAACCCTCTTATTTCTTAAAAGGTTGGATCTTAATGTCTTAGCATCGTTTGTTAACAACGTAAAACAGATTCATTAGGGCTACGCTTGCGGTTATTTCAGTTTTCTTATACGTTAATGTTATGCTAAATATTGTATTTACACTTTGTAAATCTCAAAATTCTACGTGAAAACTACTTCAGATTCTTGAGCCGAGGAGGTGAAATTCGTTTAGCTTGAAACGAACCTCAAATTATAATTTAGTTGAAAGCTACACGAAAGATAAACTAATCTTTTAGATTGGGTTGGATCTCCTTTGGTTACACTGTCATCCAAGCGACCTTCCTAGAATCCTCTTATTTGTTAAAAGGTTGGATCTTGATGTCTTGGCATGGTGTGTTAACAATGTAAAAAAGATTCATTAAGGCTACGCTTGCAGTTAGGGTCTACTCTGTAATGGTAATCGTCGGTAGAATTTTAATCTGGCGTCTCACTTGAAAATGATGACACTTTGTAGCTTCATCCGAGTTGCGGCCATAAAACGGAATATACCTCGGTGTATGTAAGTTCCACGTGTAGAGCTATTCTGAGAAAGTCTGCTGACTCACTAGTCAGGCTCGCCATAAACGATCACTGTGATTCACGTAACCTAACGTAGAAACTCCATCCTAGGTCCTTGCCTCCCCGCGGGACGGGTGGGGTAGGTCGGACGTCGACGTCACCGGAAGTAGATGATGACCGAGGGCGGAGGCGAGGCGAGGCGCCGTTGACAATCATTATAATCACCATCACCATCCCACTCTGCGGTGGTGATGAATTTGACAATCTGTCGTGATCGTCCTGGAGTTCATTTAGTTTAATCTGTTCTTTTAAAATGGAGAATGGCTTTTCGAAATCAATTATGCATGAAAATCTCTATAAACGTACAAAGGAAACAAATATCAATAATTTGTAGGTAGGCTATATCAAATACACAACATAAAATTTCAATTCAAATTCATAGTGAATTGATTCCCTTCAAACTCATCACAATAATTTGAGCATTCAACGTAACGCCAATATGGTTTACTTAGTTAACGCAGACTAGCTGATGTTCTTATTAATTACAGTTGGGACGACTTTATTCCAGTTACATTGGCTTCAAAAATAGACTTAAAAATAACTGTTTTTAGAGTTTAGAGGCTCAAAATCTATTGGTCACAGTTTTTACATTTCGATAATTTTAGTGTTTCCAATGCTTTATCAGAACTTGATAGCCGATTGTGTGATAAGAATTTTTTCAATATCTGGCTTTATATGGACATCTCAGACTTCAGTAGATGGGCTCAGCCTCTCCGTGACTCAAGTCTACTGCCTCTCTTTCTCTCTCTCACACACAGACTCACTGTCTCTGTCGCCGCCCTCGAAGGTCTTTTCCGGGCACCGCCGCGCCGCGCCGTCTCTGGCTATATTAGTACAGTGCTGTAGAGTTGTCTCTTCCGAATCTGGCCACTATGTAAAGTCGTTCTTCGTCTCCTTGTCTCAGACCAGACTAATGCATCTTTGATGTTGACAACTGAATAAATTTTCTCCTTGTGTCCTTATGCCTTATTTAAGATTTGTGTTTTAGCGAATTTCCCATAGGGAAGAAGCTATTACCGTAGGTCTCATGGTAAGACTTAAGCCCGGGACTATGTTATTTTTTCTTCTTTAGGTGCCTAGAGACCAAAAACAATAGTCGTTAAAATTTATATATATATATATGTATATAATATATGTATATATGTATGTATGTATATATATATATATATGTATATATATATATATATATGTGTGTGTGTCTGTGAACACGATAACTCTCGTAAAAATGGTCCGATCGAGACCAAATTTGGTAGAGACGTGTATTCCTACAAATGCTCGGACGAGTTCGTAAACCAGACATATCGGTCAATAGGAACGGGTAGTTTCGGGGGGTTTTGTACACCAAAATGGGGTTTTTTGTGTTTTTCCCACGTAATTTCTAACAGTTTCTAATTTTATTTAAAAAACTACACAATTAAGTTCCTTAAAGTTTTTCTCTATCTCCAACGGTTACCGAGATATTAAAAAATCTAAACACAGTACGTTGTATTGTGGGGCTCCAATGTTAATCTTATGGAGGATAGGGAAAAATTAATATTTCCCATATTAATCAATATTTTTTTATGAAACTTGATATTTAGCTTCATGTGGTTGAGATCTATCCATTTATTCTTAAAAATCATAGTTTATGTGTTTATCATGGCAGCAAATCTGCATACTCTTTTCCCATAATAATCATATAGGGAATAGGCAAACTCCTTTATTTATGGACAGATGTTGATGAAAGTCGGTATAAATGTTAAGATAAAAATTATTTATGGTAGAAATGCCTAATTTCAGTGTTCCTCACAGCAGCAAACCTGCACACTCTTTGCCATGTTAATCTTATGGAGAATAGGCAAATAATTCTCATGTTTATGGACAGATTTTTTTTAACTTGTCATATATAATTTATATATTATTGATTTGGAAATTCGCTGAGTACGCAGGTCTGCCGCGACGGGGGTATTTTATTTCTCGAAGTCGGTGGTAGCAAAATGAAAACATAAAATTAGCTCAGTGTACCAGATGTGTATAGCTACAAATTCAATGTTTTTCGTATAATTTCTAATTCTTTCTTTTTTCTAATTTTCTTTTCGTAATAGAACAATGCAAGCTACTGTATTGCCTCTGGCAGGTGCTGCTACCCCGCGGCGGGGTTTCGAAGGACCCTTATCGTGGTGCAGGGTGACCCCTCGGCTCTCTGGCCTAGTTTCGAGAACCGAGGCCGACAGGTTTAAACCCCGAATGTAATTTGCCAATTTTTAAGGTCCATGTATCCTGTACTAGCTTGGCTCATAAATTCAACGTTGAGTTTTATTTTTGACTCAACATATCTGTGCTAATTTATCCTCGCAATATTTATATTTTCCCGATCCCAGGGACACTCACTCATTCTCGTGCACCTTGGCATTTCGCAGTTTACATTCTGCTATAAATGTTAAAATACTCTCCAGCAGCTGTCAAACTGCAACTTTCATAAATGTCAGACTTCCCTGCGAGACTGTCTTTTGTCTTTGCGTTTCCCTTTGTTTACCTTGACTCTTTCGTGATATTGTCCACCTCCTTTGACTTAATAGGTATTGTAACAGCATATATTACAAATATCTCAAGGCATTCTTCATTTAATAAGATCAATAATGTATGTCAGTCAAATATTTCTCAGACTAATTAACTTTCCAGGTCAATCCAACCGATACAACGTACACAATCCGAGTCACACGATGTTCTAATGTCCACAGAATGACGTCATCTGGTTCACACCCTACTAATCTATACTAACCTAGTTTCAAAACAGATAATCTCGAAGTGGCTCTATATTAGTCATCGATGTAAAACATTAAAATACAATCTACTAATTAGCTCATTACGTCTGACCCCAATCAAACCTTGTGATAACATACATCGCTAACCATGAATGAGGATATTCTGTATATTTACTGCATTTACATAGTAAGAACGATGAGAGGTTGTGACTTGTGAGATGCAGATCGCGTGTCAAGGTATTGTATCGTTACTATTGGAAACCTTCAGCCAAGTCTGGTAGACTAGGTGTATCGTTCTAAACTGCGAACGAACTAGACGATTCGATCTGCTGCTCTATTTACTTTTACGAAAACTACAAAATCCTTGTTTTTACATGTATAATTTGAAACACCTAACCATACCAATTGTTCCACATTAAAATATTGTTTAGGTTCTGGAACGCAATGTACGGAGAGTTGTGACTGAATATTGACATTAATGTGTAGGGTACAGTCATAACGCTGATACGGGTTGACTCTTGACGTATGATATGATGTCAATACTATCAGAGAAATGTAGCCCTCATAAAGGCTTGAATAGTGTACAACAAAGTTCGATAACGTAGAAGCACAGACAAAATAAACATTGTATTATTTTTCTTGACTGTGGTAGTAAATAGTTGTTTTCAAAAAGCTATTTATGAACAGTATTTCAAAAAATTAATAGATTGCTGTTCTATATGTGTCTGAAGACTGAAATCGTATAATGAAAGATTTGACAAAAACGCTGAAGCTAGAAGTTTAATCTAGCAAAACAAGGTCCTGTAACGTATTATGTACTTGTGTCTGAGCCAAGTTTCCTACTAGTCACTAGCCAATTCAACTAAATTGTATCTTTAAACTCGCCATCCTGAGACTCCTTTTTGGATCTAAATCTTTATTTCTAGCCTTTCTGTTTGGGATTTCATTTTTCTCCAATTGTCTTGCTCCCTCAAACATTATAATCAATATTTTATGTACGTTCTTCGAAAATTCCGTTATATTTAGGGACACTCAAAACGTTAACTAAGGAAATAAGTCTGTTTGTTTTATGAGATTTATACTTTTTGTATTTGGAAGTCGCAACGGCGAATCAAGCACCACGGGTGACCGTGTGTGAGATTTAGTATAACCTCATTGTTTGCATGATGATTAACTTTATAAGACCAAACACCGAGATTTGAATTTACATAACAACAAATAGTAATAATGGATTGGCAAGAGAATTAAAGCAACCTTCACTGTTTTGTAGCTCGGCTGGTCACACAAGGCAAGTTGTCAAGAGAATTCATCTACTTACCTTATTCTTGAGCAGCATCTGCATACCCGTTTGGAAACTTGAAACTTCCGATTTGATTAGACCTGGGCGAGGCACTACATGATTCATCCACTACCTACGTGCGAAATATATCGGATTGTGTTCTGCGAATAAATTAATGTCGTATGATCCTGGCGAATCCAATGTCATGGTTTAGCATTAGGCTCCGTCAACAGGTAGTCCCAAGTATCCTTAAATGGAGAATTTATACGCAGAGAGATTTTAAAAGTAGGTTAATGTTAGTGGCAATATCGTAACCAATGAAGTCCAACTGAGGTGCGATTATTGCTAATTGAAAACTTTTCCAAAAACTTCAAGAACATTTTGCCCCCGTTGCCTAGGAAATAATTTTGTGTAAACCAGACCCATGCAGCTGTAACCATAGAAATAATAAATAAGCTCAACCCAAGTATAATGCCATACATTACAACTTTTTAATATTATGTAAGGGTAATCGATGATTTATTAGTCTTCCAGTTAATTTAACTTCCAAAGATGGCAAATGAAACCGTTTAATGAAACCAGGAAATATCATCGACTATCACAAAATACGATGACATAGTAAAACCCTTACAACAATGAATTATTAATTACTTACCAATTGAATGGTATCTGCCTTTCAGGTGTCAAAATTTATTAATTCCTTACAGGAACCGGTTTCGATCTCTTAACAGATCATCATCAGCCGTATAATATTTTTCTTGGTGTTCATTTAAAAAATCTTCAAAAAATCACGACACATATTTACATATAATGAAAAAAAAACAAACAAAGAATTATTTACACTTATAAATAATTTAATAATAAATAATATAATAATATAAATAATTTATAATAATTTACATAAATAATTCTTTGTTTGTTTTTTTTGTTTGTTTTTTTTGTTTTTTTTTCATTATATGTAAATATGTGTCGTGATTTTTTGAAGATTTTTTAAATGAACACCAAGAAAAATATTATACGGCTGATGATGATCTGTTAAGAGATCGAAACCGGTTCCTGTAAGGAATTAATAAATTTTGACACCTGAAAGGCAGATACCATTCAATTGGTAAGTAATTATTAACTATATAGGTGTCTAGGCTTTCAAAATAATAATGAATTATTAATAACGTACGACGAAGATATTTCTGTCAATGGACAGTAGATTCATTTTAAGCTATTGATATGATAAACCCAGCTAAGTTATGTTCTTTCTGACTTAAATTATTTAGACCAACTTTATGTTTGTCTTGATGGTTGGTTGAAACTTTATTGTGAGCAAAGTATTTAAGTCACTCGTGAACTGACTATAATAATTGTTGGAATTACAAACTCATCCGAGTAAATACAGGAATACAATATGGCTTACAAATATCTAACAACTTTGTCTTGATGTGACCAGTTTTTATGAAAGTTATCGTAACACACACACACACGGGCTTAGGTCTTCTACGGTAACAGCTTCTTCCCTGAGGAACTCGCTAAAAGTCGTAAAGCAATGTCAAAAATTTCCTCTTATTTTAAGCATCACCTAGTTTTTGCGTTATGTGTTCAGAGAGGCATTCAGCGTCGATTTCAAAATGGTAGAGGTCTCCGGTCAAATTCTAAAGAGCAATCATCAGATGTAAGCCTGCCAGCCCGACACAGATGATTGTCGTTGGCAATCACGTTTTACTCTTTTCTCCCTCTCGATCTCCTTGGTTTTTATTCTTGACTTGTTCAAACGTAAAATAGAAGGAAACAAATTTTTATGGAAATCATTTACCAAATTATTAGACTATAATAATACAGAAGTAATGAGAAAAATAAATGTTTATTTTAATTTATCATATCGATGGATCATCCTAGTGTGGTTACGGCTATTGAAATAGTTACTGTATTAATTAAAAAAAACTGTCATGATATTGATATTTTAACAAGAAAAATGTTTCATCATAAAAATCTAGATAGAAGAATATCACCAAGGATTGCTGTCAAACGTTTGAGCGTATGTCAGCACTCAAAGGTTTTCATTACATGTTCTTCCGATTGTGTAATAATTTATTTTATTTTCCAAAATCAAATCAAACTCACAAGAGCATTATGGGAAAAACTAACCTAATACGATGGGTTTCATTTTTTATTACTAAGAGTTCCAGTTTGAGTATTGTCTCTATTTAAGGAACACTGCAGCTTGTTCGTACGTTAATTGCTCTTTCCTTGGATAGAACCGAGACCATGAAAACTGAATTGATCTTAAACCAACCTCGTTGACATTTCCCCGTGCTTTATCGGGTTTTCTGAACATATTAAATTCCCACTAACAAGTAGTGCAGGTTACAGTAACGACCCCGGACCGGTGATCTATGCTAACTGCCAGCTGTAGGCCTATTGTGTTGTACCTGGTAGGCTAAACAGTAGCCGTGGTAGTAGTGATGTAGTGATGTAGTGATGCATGCAGCCAGCTGGTACGGTAGGACTGTAACGCACGGACCTGAACGCCTTGACACATACAACATCTACAGTCTACAGTGTACAAGACAGTACATACAGTATCTGGCACATCTCCGACGGACTCAATCAACATGGGTTATACTCTGACTCTGACTGATCACTGCTCAGTCAAGTGTATACTTTGTATTTGATTTATAAGTCTGCACGAGTAGCGAAATATCTCGTTTTAGCCTCATAAGAACAATGTTAGTTGAGTGACACCATTACTGGTTACACGATTAGATTACCATTTAAAATGACGACCTACCAAGGTAGGTATTTTAAAGTATGAATGAGAACTGAGTGTAAGATGATTGTGGCACGATGTTTTCACTGACTAAGGCTGACATGTTCCTTAGACATAATAAAAAGGTGTTAATTAATAGGCCAACAGGCAAAGGCATATCTAAGGGACCTACAATTTAACGTGGAATCCGAACCACTGCCTCTGAATTACGAACTGGTCTAGTTATGAGGATGATCTTTGCGGATTAACGTAGTATTCAATAGTGCAGACTTCAATCCACACAAGAGAATACTACACCCACTGACCATCCCTCACAACTATCCACAATTCGTGACCTCCAAGTAGTTAGATTGCAGGACACACCACGGTCCCAGTCACTAATATAGCTAATACTGTATATGAATTTCTTACTTGTTTGACATTTGTTCCATTTTCATCTGATGATTTAGGTTCCTCCCAATCCACAGGTTCTTCTTTGACTTGTATTTCTTCCCCAACAATGATCTTTTCTATCATGCTATCTTCAATATTCATTTCATTATCAGTATTAAGCTCCAGTAGTGGTCGCTCAATATTCTTCTTAAGTTTTTTTTCTTTTCTGGAGATAAATTTACTGAGGATGGTGCTTGTTTAGCATTGTTTGATAAACTTCTTGGACTATTGCGTGACGTGGGTCTACCTGATCTATCGTTCAGAACTATCCACAATTCGTGACCTCCAAGTAGATGGATTACAGGACGATAGTCGTAAACCGATGGTTGTTGTGTTAAATTAAAGGTAAAGAGCTCATTAACAACGTAGATTTCATTTTAAGGTCTAAGGAATTGCCTTATTATGTGCATTTTCCTTATGTTCCTAGTAACCCCAAACCTTCCAATCTTTGAAAAAAAACCATTAGGGGGAGCCATTTAACATCATTCCCACGAGAGCACGACGGCAGGGTCGTGATACCTGGTGGTGGCAAGGTCAATCGGCCTCTGATAACACGCACGCCACCTTCTTATCACCTCCACTCGCCTGTTCTCTCCCACACCAACCCATCTCGTGCCAATTGGCCAAATTGCCTCCCTGATGGGATCCTTTAAACGGTTACAACGTCCTATCGCAACAGCAGCATCGGCGTTCCGCAAGGTTGGCTGTTTGGCACGATTCTGTTTTGTTTAAACTACCGACGCTGTAGTACGAGTATTTTCTAATTTTAAAGAATCTGTTAAAATCTTGAGCTACTTTAAAATCATTTGTTGTTTATTTGAGCCAAATTCCAATCAAAAAAATAAATTTAATTTACTAAACTAAACTAAAAGTAAAGAGAAACTGGAGGTTAATAGTTCAAAGTTAAATATATGGTTGGTTAATATTTCATGTATTTTGTAACTATTTTTCCATCTTAAAATAACAGAGTGTAGAGTTGTATATTTTTTAGTTTTTATGTCGGGAATATGTGTGTGTCTGTCTGTAATCTATAGGTGGTCTACTTTAAGTATTCATATTCACAATTATTGAGACACCGACCGTTACTTGTGTTTATTGTAAGGTGAATTCGAGTGAAGAGTGAATGTGATTGGAAGAGTATTGGATTTTATTAAATATTAAATAATATGTAGCTTTGTTAGTGACAAAAGTTAGCTTATATATATTATAATAAAAGACTACTTAAAAAGTTCAATGTTTAGTTGCCACGATTTTCATTTGTTTTTACTCCAGGAATAAACTGTAGGTAAAATGCAGAGTTTTTAAGGTATTTAATGAGAAAGGTGATGTTGATGATGTTATTCGTGGGGAACATGTGTGGTGTGGTTGTAGGTCTCACTAAACACGTAGGAGCTTGGAATGTATTGTTGCCCACCTCTAACCTCACGACGTAGGCTGTGGCCCTTTACATATTTGAATTGGATTTTTTTTCGGGGACAATAATTATGGTTCTGACGGAGCGTTTTAAAAACTTACTAAATAGTTATACTGCCCCTTCGAATTGCCTTGCCAGTCGTTAATTTAACAATGTGTTGGACTACTTCTTGAAATTAATATTTATATTGCATATAGAGTAGCTTCTAAATCAAAAATCATCTTCAAAATTTATTTCATAGAAGGCACGATAAAGTTACATCGGAAGTATATAGTGTACCTATAAAGCAAAGTGAGGATAACATTTAGTGGAGCATAACACATTTGTAGCTGCATAAGGAACTCAATAATTTAATGGATGTTGTACAAATTAATCTCGTTTTACAATACGTTATTGTCATTTCACTATATGAGCTGTTAATTTAGCATGCGTTTTCGGAAAAGTTTGTATCTTGTAGCCTCCTACCAAATAAGATAATACGAGTAGGTGTTGGGTGGTGGTGACTCAGTTTTGTTACGTTACTGGTCATCATGTTACCGTCACCGCACTTGGACATTCGACACCCGGTATACTCGTATCGATATCGCGTATTCGTGTTCGATACCGATATATCGCACTGTACTCCGCGGTCACCGGTCACCGACCGGAAGTAACGTCCTGGACATCCGTTCAACCGTGGCCGATGACCGCTGGTGATCTCCTTCTGGGGTTTTTACTGATCCTGCTGTTCTTCCTGTAAGAAAATTATAGAAATCGGTGTTTTTAATAACTCGTTTCTAGTTCAAACTAAGAGGAAGTGGGGAAAATGACTCATCTTGTTTACCTTCTATGAATAGCGATTTTGTCGGTAATATGATGAATTTTCCTGTATAGAGCCAATACTGTATTCCTACCAATCTAGGCTACATTTAAATCAGTCATGACATGATCAGTCTAACTGCACATTGATTTCTAGTAGTTAAACAAACGTATGCATAAACTAAATCTCATAAATAAATCAACGGCTAGAAATCAAGCACCATAGTTGCACTTTTAACATGCAACAAAGCCATGAATAGTTTTGAGATGGATGTGGATGTGTACATTCAACACATGCCCTATGACGTCACGCCCTGCGGCACTGGTACGGACCAGTTGATATGTTTTGCCGATGACATCAGACATCGGGCTGTCTCAGTTCTGGGTTCTGGGAGTGATGTTACGCCATCTCTTATCAACTCCATTTGTCTCTTTGTCCGTGTACTTCCATCCGCCACGTCTGAGCACTTAAAAGATAGTTGATGGACGTTTCTCAGAAGAGATACAATAAATTACTACTTTGTGTTCATTTCCAAAAGTTATTGTTAATAGTGATGAAATAGTTGATAGGAATGTATGTGTCGAATCAGTATATACAGTAAATCAGCTATATACAGTAGTTATGATAGATGACTTAAGTTTACTTAACAAACTGCAAACTTAACAAACTGTTTACTTAACTTATTTACTTAATAACTGCTTTGACCCTAAGTCAAAGCATACATACTGGTTAACTCAGAGGTAAAGAGCTCACCTCCTACTCCAAAGGATGGTGGTTCGATTCTGGGCCTAACCATCTGTATTTAAGTTATTATCAACGAGTCGAAGTTAGGTATTAACAAACGACTAGGGTTTGGACCATTCCCAATTAAAACGTAAAAATACCACAAATGACAATCCTCATTAATATGTGGCACATCTACGTACACGTGTGTACGGCACATTTCACATTACGTTACACAGCAAAAACGAAGATTATTAGATAGTGTAGTATATTTTAAGAGTGCTCCCGTCAATTTTCTTGATAAATAAAAACCTCTTGAAATTGTAATGAATATTCAGCTTCAGTTCTTCAGTAATATGATTGCGGAGGGACAGTTGAACGATTCGCGCCAAGTGTGACGTAATTGTTGACCATAATTTGGTCTGTTCCAGGCACCAAGAAGATGGAATACAAGACCCGGCAGTGGCACGAGCCGTGCTTCGCCTGCTGCGTGTGCAAGTCGCCCATCGGCACCAAGAGCTTCATTCCCCGGGAACAGGAGATCTACTGCGCTACTTGCTACGAGGAGAAGTTCGCCACTCGCTGCGTCAAGTGCAATAAGGTAAATACAGTACTGTTCATTAGTGCATTACGCACAGTCATGATGACAATACTATCTTGAAGATAAGATTCACCGTGTACCAATCACTCAGACTTTCTCTCTTAAGTAAATTAAAAAACTACAACCTTTAATAAAACTATAATATTATAGGCCTATACCCCTCTCCCGATAATTCCAAACCTTTTTCAGTGGGTTTTGTTAGGTAATGTGACACTGCATACCAATATTCATGGAAAATGTTGAGAAATAAGGAAGAAATTGATTTTACAATATTATTCATAAGAATAATATTGGGCGTTATCATATACCATGCTGTGTTTACCACGCACTGTAAATTTTACTTTTCTCTGGAACCGTTAGTCGTAGACTAATAATTCAAATACTAATTTGTTCAGTTTTAAGTCGGTTTTAATGGTGATAGTCGAATTATCATTTTGCAAGAAAAATAAAAAAATGATTATTCGACATTTAAAATCATATTAATTGGGACCCTAATAACTATAAAAAATTAAACCATGAAATTTTAATCAAAATCGTTAGAGTGGATTTTTGAAAATATTTTTCATATTTTTAAAGGTTTTTAGAGATAAACTACTCTTAAAAATAAAAAAATAAATAAAAATGTGGGGACAAATTTAAATTGCGTAATAATGTGGACCTAATTTCATAAAAATCGGACGATTGCTACTCTCGTGGTCTGTACATAGACAGACATCATTAGAAACCAATTTTTTTTTATTTCAGGAGAAATTAGTATTTTTGTGAATCAAATTTGTGCGAACCACACATTGCTTACACACAGATACACAAGCTACAAATGTTAGTAAAAGGTTAGTCTTATTTTCAGAACGAATACAAATTTTAAATATTACGAATAAGAAGTTGTCAGTAAAACATAATTATTTATTTAAATGTAAATTATTTTTGTAGCCCCAGCTAATTGCTAGACTCAACATGACTTGTATATCAGTTTTGTAGAGATTAGGTTATGTAGGCCTAATATGTTTGTCTACTGTCAATGTTTTGCTTTCGCTTTCATCTCAGTTTCAATAAGGGTGCGTTCAGAAGGCAGTTTCAAATGCTTCTGAATGTCAGTATATATTATTTCCTATCGGCATGTAATAGTTTTAGGTGTATTGGTTTTGTTTGTATAATAGTAGAGAGGATAGTTTGGGATTTTAAAAAGTGCAGAGCACTGCTTTGATAAAATTTAAAAAAACAAATAACAAAATAAAAAAATCAATATAAAGTGAAATGTTTGCTAGCTGCCATTTTGTATGAAAGCTATAGGTGCCTGCCCTAAACCGCTGTAGAATGTTAAGAGTACTTTTTCAATGTGTTAGATGTTTATATTGTACAATTGGACCCCGCCGACAAGTTTTGAAAACTTGGCGGGGCCAGGACTGTAAACATTATTGAAATAAATTATTTCTATTTGTGAAATTTTTATTTTGGTGAATAGTAACAAACATGATGACGTATAAATGTATATGGTTTGGAAAGTTTAGCAACTGAAGGTTTAGCATCTCCATTTCTGCAACTGCCATTTACTGCAATAATCCCGACGTTTAAATAAACCATTGAAAATGGTATGGACTAATAGCCTAATTTAATCATAACAATTTTGCACGACCGAACACAAGAGTCGTCTACACACGATGATAATACCTAATAAAATGTAAATTAACACAATTCCTTTAACGCATATAGGTTCTAAATAGAATAGTTTCGTTTCACGGCATTTAAACTCGTGGGGGCGACAGGCCAAACTGAGTCATTGATGTGAGCTTATGTAGGCAATTGTTGCATTCAGTTAAAACATACGGTTAAATATGAACACATCGATGTGACTCAACAAGAAGTTTGGAGAATAATATTGCTTGAGCCAGAGCTTGGTTAGTATACCTAAAGGTATGAACATTTTCTCCTCAGATTATCACCAGCGGCGGAGTGACATACAAGAACGAGCCGTGGCACAGGGAGTGCTTCACCTGCACCAACTGCAACTCCGCGTTGGCCGGCCAGCGCTTCACCTCGCGCGACGAGAAGCCATACTGCGCCGACTGCTTCGGCGAGCTCTTCGCTAAGAGATGTACCGCTTGCAGCAAACCCATCACTGGTAAGTTACCAATAAACTGCAACACTCTATCATACCGATGTATCTGCAAATTTCAAACGGACTGTAAAGTGGTGTGATTTAAAATGAATTCAGAGTGACGACAACATTCACGTGAAGATATAGATTCCATATATTATGAGTCGTTTGTTTGGTATTTGTAAATAAAAATACAAATGTATTGACCCTTTGGGATATAGCTTAGATCATGGATACGTTTTCAGTTCCTATAAACAGCTGTCCTTTAAACCGCATTGACGTCACTTTTGTTTCAAATTTTGGTCTTAACAGATACCCCTCGAGCTAAGACATATCTAGGCCTATGGTTAAAAATGGAACGGTGAGAGTCGAATCTTCTTGAAGAACAAAATATGAATTAATGTTTCTATTTGGATAACATTTTATAAAAGATATTGGGTCTTATGTTGTAATAAATCATCTGAATTTGATTAGTCTCATCATTCCCAATGGGAGGAAGGATCACCAATTTATCGAACATTATTTTACCAGGATGTAGGTGTACCAAGCATATTTTGCAGTCAAGAAGGGTTGAAATACTAGTAGTCAATTACTCTATTCAGCGCTGTCCTGATTTCTATATTATCTGGAATAAATGAATTAGTGCCCTGAAAAATCCTCTTGCAATCCTCTTATTTTAGACTTTAGTAATCAGACTGATCCCTGATTAGTTCTCCCATTATTTTACATATAAAATTCAATGGTTCATGGAAAATATTCATGGAAAAATAATGAATTTAACTACTGTAGATAAAAACTAATTGATCTAAGTTTTCGACATAATGTTTAAGGTATTGGTGGCACCCGTTTCATCTCTTTCGAAGATCGCCACTGGCACAACGACTGTTTCATCTGCGCTTCATGCAAAACCTCGCTGGTGGGCCGAGGCTTCATCACCGATTGTGACGACATCATCTGTCCCGAATGCGCCAAGCAGAAGCTGATGTAAACCTCTCATCTAACTAACCGCACACACAACCACTACACACTCATCTGTGATTCAACTATCGCCATGAATTGTGCCGTGCTCTCTTCCTTCACTTGTCTAGCACGCCTTACACATTTTGAGCAGTTTAAGCAACATTCATAGTCAAGGTGCAATATGGACTTCGGTAGTTGACACGAGTACAGTCTCGCTCTGGTGGATCGGATGAAATCATTCGACCGATCCACCAAGGCGACCGCTAGCATTGTGTATAGGGTATTATAAATTAGTGTACATAAATATGCTTGTGTCTTCCTCGCTTACATGCTGTGTATAAGTTAATGTTATGTTTAACGTTCATTTGATGTTCGCCATGCCGGTAGAGCCTAGAAAATCCCGTAGTTAAGATTTGTAGATTCTATATTTCAATTAGACAAAAGTTAACTATTAACAGTTAATTCCTTTAACAGGTAACTTGAGCACTAGGTTGAAAGTACTTGAATGGATACGGATATACACTTACAACTGCTTACTAACGCTTACTACGTCACATAGACTAATGACTCGGTAAGCAGCATGGCCTTATCGGCTTAATGCCTACTTATAGTGTCCTTGTAGCTAAGATAGGATCAAATTATTTTTATAAGCAAACAGACCACAAAACGGGCCAGAAGTAGGCTTGACTCACTTATACATACAAGTGGTAATTTTATCCAAAAGTTACATTACGAACAAAATATTACCTCGTTATCTAAATTAAGTTAAGCCCATTGTTCCATAATGGTGGCCTTAAATTATCGGAACAACTTAGTATAAGGTCAGGTGAATGAACCGATGAAATAGGGTGCGTATTTTCATGAAACGTAGAGTAATTTGAGCTATACCATATCATATATTTAAATAGTAAATATTTTATTGTAAATGTCATATCTTTAGATCTTGTTGTGTTGTTTGCTTTGTTGTAAGCAAAGGGCACCAACAGGTAATCTAGTTTTGTAATGGTGCTATTTATTTTAACATTTTTAGGTTCAGTTTGTTTTAATATATTTTAATTGCCATTCAGTTAATTGTTAAAAGTTTTTTTTAATGTTATATAAATGTATTGTTAAAAAATATATAGTCAATACTAAATAAAGTAAATTATTTTGAACAATTATTTAAAATATTTATTTGTATAAATCAACATAACCCAGACTAATTAACCTGGATTGTTAATGTTTTATTATATATTAGTCATTAAAACGTTGTTAATGTTTTAACATTTCTGGCATACAATGAGGGGAAGACAGTGGCGGACTTGCTTCCAGACAGCCGCATTTTTCACATTCCACTGCCTCCCCTAGTTAATTTTGCTTTTTGTACAATGTTTAAAAATGAAATAAAGTTTTTGAAAATTTTTCAATTTTTTTGTAATCCTTCAAACTTTCTTTACTATGATATATTTTAGACAAGGTGAAACAAGATGCAGGATTAGCTCATGAAAATCTGCATAGTCTCAACCACGTAAGGAATCTATTATGTTTAAATCCCCCCTTTTCCTGGTTTTCGAAAAAAAATTCTATGTACAACTAAATAAAGTCCAATAAATCCATTCCTGAGAAGTCCATTTGCAAGTTGTTCAAATGACTTTTTTGTATAACAAAGAATTCATATACTTCTATGGTTCATGACGCCGATCGGCGTCACCCGTACATGGCATCCTCATAACCTAATTTCGAACGGCCTCATCTGCAGCGAATGTGTTAAAGAACTGGGAAATCAGCTCTTCAGCTTAGAGAAATTCGTAGAGTTCCTTGCACTTACTCGTGCTGCACCAATAATTATATAGATAATGTTAAAGAAAATAGCATGGTAAAACAGAGAATTGTTATTCTAGAGGCACAATTTGGTCTACTATCATGGCTGCAATTGGCATCGACGAGACTAAAATTAAAACCAAGCCTAGCAAGGATTAATTGTTTTGCTGTCAACACTATTAATTTGTCAATAAAACAGAATTTATAAAAAATTTTAGGATATCAATAGAAGTCAGTTAGTATGTGCCAAGACCATACCAAGGTTCAATGTTGATGTAATTCAGTTCAAAAGCACTCAATAACATTTCTAAGCTTTAATTTAGTTTCATTACTTTTAAGGGTAGTTCAACCCAAAACCCCTTGAAAAGCGGAAATTCATAATTTAAAAAAACTTCTGTATCCCAGAGAGAGTTGCAATAGTAAACTAATTGTGAAGTCAAAGGTTCAAAAATTATGGAACTTTCCAAAATAAATAAAATATTCTGTTGATATGCAAGAAGCAGAGATGAACATACAATAATCAATAAGTATAATATCAATAAATTTGGCACAAATGTGGCATGTTTCAAGACCACAGTCAAAACAGTGCCTAGTGATGAAAAATTCTTAAATCCATCCCTTAGGTCTACAACCCAACAGTGACAAGCAATAGCCAACATTATCTACAGTGATAAGCAATAGCCAACATTATCTACATAAATTATAACAATGAGAATAGTGAGAAGCTTAAAAAAAGGAAAATGACAAAGGCAGATGACATAAACTCAGAAGAGGTAAAGAACAGGAACCGCTTAGTTTCTTGTGATTATTTTTATTATTAAAACTTTGTGAGCGGCAAGCAGATATATCCGCCATTTTCATTCTTTGTTGTTTGTATCTTGGTCTGCTCCCATTTTGACGTAGTTCCGCCCACGCATCAGAGGGACGCCCTTACTTCCGCGCACTGTATCCCCCAGTCAGGGGTGCAATGAACAAAATATAGAAAAACTATCTGAACCAAAAGGTGGGAATTTATTGTGCAAATATACCATTTCTGAACATAAACCATTTAAAATAAAACAAAACTTGTTTTAATAATTAACCCGCAAAGGGTTAATACGACATTTTGACATTAATATGTTTAACCTCTGAAAAGGTGTTAAAAATTTGTTGGACACTAAAGTGTTATGTGTGTGACATCATATGGTTATAAGAACTGAAAAAGTTCTCCTAACACATATCCACGATCTAAGCTATTTCTCACGGGTAAGTAAATACAGTACATTAAATTTTATATTGAAAATGAAATACACAGTATATAAATAGTTACAGCAGCCTTCAAAGTACATGAGACATATAGATATTTAAAATAATTTTACCGTAGTATTTACTCACATTCAATATGTGTATTCAGTTAGATTAACAAAAACACTTATAAAATCTAGAAGACTGAGTTTTATAATAAATGCAACATCACCATCAAACAGTATTCAAGGGCAAAACTTGAACAAATAACATTCTTCCTAATGATAAATTGCCTTTCGACCAAGAACAAAACCTTGAAGCTCATGACAGTCTACTATCCTACACTTACATGATGTGAGTTGTCCAACCCAAGGCTGAACTCATTCCTGAGACATGCTTCCATATCATATCACGTTGTGTGACTAGTAGGCAGGTATAAAACACCTTTGTCACTTGCCAATATAGTTCATATGTCATACAACTTCAGAAATGTGCTAGACTTACATGTAAAGGTTCTCCATAATATAGTACGAGTACATCATGGTAAGTTAACATTATTATCTAGTAATACGGTAATGAAACTAATCTGATATCAAGGTTAAAATTCAACTAGGGAGACTGCAAAAAATCTTTTTTCTTTCCCAACAATGATTGTAATAGGACCAAGCTTAATATCCTATTAATCTATAACATTATAAAGAAGAGGTGGTTTCTGTATGTTTGTTTGTAGGTTTGTTTGTGGGTTTCTTGTGGAAAGTAAACTTTGAAAAATACTAAACCCACCGGTTTGAAATTTTACACGGAGATATATCACAAAACTCATAGGCATGTTCACTACCTTAAAATAACCTCGGTCTACATTGAGTGATACCCCGGTGAACGTCCTAGGTTTAAATGTTTACGTTTCCAAAGAATGAAAACATAAAATTACTAGAATAAATATTACAATGAAAATTTTTCAAATTTGACAGTTCAGGAAGCAGGAGACACACAAGTTGCTGTAAATGTCCTAGGTTTCAATCTTTACAGTTTATAATTTAACCATTTTGTTTGTGTTACACTGCTTTTTACAATCCAGGAAAAAGAAGAAAGAAAGTTATTTTTACAGATAAAATGTTGAATACAAATTAATATTGCAGAAAATTCTATATTTTAAATTTTCTCCTGATTTTTTATGAGAGTTACAGTAATAGATTATTCCCTATGGGAAATTTGCTAAAAACCTAATAAGCTGGTTTAATGAATGAAATAAATTTTGTAAAAGATACACTCATATACTATTAAAGGAATTCTTCAGATACATAGGCAAAAGAACATCAAGATAAAGAATGTAACAAATAATACTTCTGAATCTGCTTGATGTTTTGTGGAATTTTTTTAGATGAATGCAAACTCAAGTTTATCTTGTGGAATAATAGGTAGTACTTTACTAATACAGTCCAGAAACAATACAAAATTTGATATGTATAAAATGATCTGAAAAACTTTAAAGTTTTCTTGCTTTAAAAAGATTTATGAGATTCACATTAAAACAAAAAAAACTTTTATGCTACAGATGATCCTTAACTTATAAATATCAAAATTGTAAAATAAGTAATAATGTAAAAATGTTATAAAAACTCAATAAAATTTATATTAAGGTACCGGTAATTAAAATAAAATCTAATTACCTTTATAAAAATAAATAAAATAAATTTAATTTAAATAAAATTTATTTAATTATTTATTTATTTTTTATTTAATTTTAATTTTAAATGAAATGCTAAAATAAAACCATGGCACTGACCGGATGTAAATTAACTTACATTTCAACACATATGAATGAACAAGTTTTATATAAATTAAAACAGTTTTTTATTCCAAGTCAAGGTGGATGAATTATACCCTGACTTTATTCAAGTGTAGGCCTATTACAGTTATACAGCTAGTTAACCTCTGTGCCGCAAGTAACTGGTTACTTGCGTCACAGCCATTATTTCCATTGAAACTTGTCCGCTGAGGGTAAAGTAAGAGCACTCTCATGAATAAAGACACCTTGTTTGTTTTATATCAGCTTAGGATTTTTTTCTGACATCATAAAAGAAGTCGTTACCCTTGCTATTGTATTTTGAAAAGAAATAACTAAGATATGCCAAAAACACCAAAAGAAGGTAATTGATTTCGTTCGCTAAAAACTTGGAGTGGTCAGCACGAGAAATAGTTACTCGAAAACATAATACCCGCACTGTAGCTCAGGGGTAATGCTCTGACCCAGTAAGTCACCTGCGACTCCTATCAGATAACGAGTGGTCACTTCTGGCTAGCCTATGTGACTGACTCATGCCGATATGTTACTTTGACATGTTTAAGTCACTGTACAGACCCTAGGCCCATGGTGAAGGGAAGTTGACCAGCTGGTGACCAGCTTAATATTTTCTCCCCCAGCCGCTCAGTTTAATAATATACTGTTACAATTGTAATACCTTATACCTGTATACCTTTATACCTGTATTGATGTAAATGAGACTGAAGAGGCTAAACATAAGTTTAAAACTTGGTCTGATTCAACTCTAATTAAAAAAATAAAAAAGGAATATGGTTAAAGGTTAAATAAAGGGATTTTATAGAGACAGAATTTTAATAAAAATCTAATTTATCTCTTAATTTGTTTATATTTTTTTTAGCACATATTAATAGCTGCAATAGCAAGTATTCTAGTCTATTCATGCAAGGCAGATGTAGATGTCAATGAGTCAGCTAAGAACATAGAAACGAATCAACAAACTGACTACCTGCCATATTTCTACTTTCCACCAATGTTCTACTACCCCTACAACCAACAACCAAAAGCTACTGTAGATGAGGACAAAGGGAGTGAGAGATTCAAACCGCAAAAACCTTTCGGTAGGTTTATTAAACTGTATTTTATAATCAAGGTTTAATGACCTTTAAAGTACAGTTAATGATAAAAGTTTAACTTCACTACATTAAGTTGTAACAGACTTTGGATTTGATTTAAAAGTATTCAGGATTTTAAAATTCAGTTTAAGCGATCAAAATTTGCATTAATGTTTGATGATACTACTGATTAGTGATTATTATTAATATTGTCTAGGCAATGTTACACATTTAAATAATTTGGGGTTTCCCTAGTCTCTTTGTCTGTACCAACTCTAGCAACTTACTTGTATTTTACAATATATATTAAAATTGCCTTCAGCTTTTTAGTAGACTATTATGTATGAAACAATAAGAAACACAAAAAGAAAGTTTTTCAAAAATTACAAATTAAGATTGTTCTGTTTAA
This sequence comes from Nephotettix cincticeps, assembly GCA_023375725.1. Classification (NCBI taxonomy): domain Eukaryota; kingdom Metazoa; phylum Arthropoda; class Insecta; order Hemiptera; family Cicadellidae; genus Nephotettix; species Nephotettix cincticeps. Next base: position 126,682,521 of record CM041791.1, on the reverse strand, counting down.
GTAAAACCAACTTTCATGGCTGAAACTTATCCACCCTTCACATATAAGAGACCATTGTCCTGATGTCTTGGGTTGACTTACTCATTAAAAAAACCCATAAATACCCTTCAGCAACTTTCTTTAAACTTCTGATATATAATGCCTCTCCTCCGATCAGGACCAATGGCAATCAGGAATACCCCCGTTGCAGCACACCTGCGTACTCAGTGAATTTTCAAATCAATAATATATGACAAGTTTTATCAATATCTGTTGATAAATATGAGAGTTATTTGCCTATTCTCTATAAGATTAACATGGGAAAGAGTATGCATATTTGCTGCTGTGAGGAACATTGAAAATTGGCATTTCTAGCATGAACAATTTTTATTTTTACCATTTATAAAACATCTGTTCATAAATTAGGGAGTTTGCCTATTCTCCATATGATTAACATGGGAAAAGAGTATGCAGGTTAGCTGCCATGATTAACACTTAAACTATGATTTTTATGCATAAATGGATGGATCTCAACTCTCAACCACATGAAGGTAAATACCAGGTTAAATCCAAAAATATTTATTGATAAGTGAAATATTAATTTTTCCTTATCATCCATAAGATTAACATTGGAGCCCCAAAATACAATGTACTGTGTTAAAAAATTTTATAAACTCAGTAACCGTTGGAGATAGAGAAAAACTTTAAAGTACTAAATTGTGTAGTTTTTTAAGCTGATTCTAATGGTAAAAGATAAAGTTTAAAAACCTTTTAAATTACATATGAGAAATGCAAAAAACTCAAGCTTTGAGTACAAAACCCCCCCAACAACCCGTTCCGGTTGACCAATATGTTTGGATTACGAACACACGTCTGGAATACACGTCTCTACCAAATTTGGACTTGATCGGAACATTTTTAATTTTATGAGAGTCATCATGTTTACAGACACACAAACACACACACACACAGACACATACACATATATATAATATATATATACATACAATTTTTTACAACTGTTGTTTTTAGCCTCAGGGCACCTCAAAATGAAAAAAATAACATGGTTCTGGCCTTAAGTCATGCCATGGCATCATGCCTTATCATAATGCCATGATACCTACGGTAAGAGCTTCCTCCCTATGGGAAATTCGCTAAAAGGACTCCATGATGTAAAATATTTTCCAAATTAATGTTAGAGTAAATTAATTACCTAATATTCTCATCATACAGCTCAAATAGAGATTAACATTCAGCGTGTGTTTTGGCGTAAAAGGCGGTGTGTTGAAAGGTTCAAAAAGACTTTATTTTAGAGTTTAAAGAATATGTTATCTTCTCATTTGTTTTTCAAATGTTTTTGTACCTAATTTTAAATCAATACTCATATCACCTCTCACAACCTCCCTGGCAAATTTTTAATTCACAGTATGAAAACTATACAGGAGGAGACAAATCAGATCGATGGCTGTACCCGCCTCGCAGATACTACGTACACTGGGCGGATACAGAGGAGCAAAACAACTGGGACCAATGGGACAAGTGGGGGCAGTGGCGGGGTTGGTACAAACGCCCCGCCTCCTCCACAGAGCCCCCACAATGAGCTCCGCACCAGTCATAACTGGCTAGTTTATCAGTTGCAGAGTGAAACATGTTTGATACAGTCTGAGAAAAGAATTTTGATCTCTCTTAATGATGAACCCTACCTTCATTGAAATATAAAATTCCTACTATGTAAGACACATCACTAATAAAGAATGTTTCAGACTTTTGTTTATAAAACAAAAATTTCTTGACAATGATACTTAGAAGTTATATTTATGTTTACTGTATTCTAATTTAAAACACATTTTGTGAGTAAGTAATAGAATATTCTTGTGATAGCTTACCAAAGATCTTAATCAAAATCACTGACTGCAAGTTTGAATGACTTTATCATCACGTGCAACAAAATTGTTACATGTCACATACAAAGAACAATAATGGTTTAGTAAAATACAAGGACAAACAAGTACAATTATGTTTAATATCAATGTAAAATTAATCATAACAATAGAAATAACAATATTATAAAATACACATGTAAATAAGTTAGTCGTTGATAAATATTATGAGAAAGTCCGTAAAACCGAGTTGGAAATGGCACACCACATTATAAAACTGATGGTTCCTAACTGTCCGCAGGGCCAACACAACATGCTGGCAACAGGGTAGACCCAATCAGGGTTGAGATGTATGACAGGCTGGGAATAGTTGGTGTACATCATTACCACAACCACAACGCTCTGTAGGGGAAATCAGCCATATCAATTATTGTATTATACCCTATTTAAATGAATTGTTAGTTCAGAATACTTTGACAAATGCTACTTGTTAAAGACCCAACGGGAAATTTGGTGAACATGGCATTAATTTTCAATCATTTTGTTCTTTATTGTTGTAAAAACGAGAAATGTTATCGCTGAAGGCTTTACCTTAATCTAAATTACACTCAAGTTATATTTTTTACATTTAATTAATTAGTTAAATATATAAAAACTTCACCATGTTACCTCTAACACCACAGTAGGTAATTATGGTAGATTAAACATGACTTAGTTTTTAAAGAAGAATTAATAAACTAATTAATTTTATTAATTAACAAATTTCTAATTAGATACCTACTTTCACGTAACTTTACTATATTTTATTCAACTCCCGCAACCATTACCCGATGGCTTTTGATAATGTAAAATATACTTTAACACATTCCATACGGGCATACTTTATCCTTGCTGCGCCCGCCTGTGCTCGGACGATTTCAATTTCTACTCGCATAGAAACTAAAATTGTCAGTGTGAGCCCGGCTCTTGCCGAAAGAAAACTATTGTCTGTTAGCGTTGCAGATATTATCTATGTTATATAATGTGAAGTTTAGGGCGGCCTGGCAGCCAGGCCATCCCCGGGCGTTGAGAGGCCAATATTGAACGCCCACAATGAAATCATTTCTGTTGTATTGGATGTATTTTGATCATCAGGAACAACGTTTTCATACTTCCTACTTCATATGTGAGAAATTTCACTATTAATACTTTTCAGTTTTGCCAAAACTAGTGTAATTTTTTTTCAACAGTGAACGTATTAACAAATAGTTCACATCAGCTTTTCCAGACAAAACCCACAAATTTAAACATACAGCAGTTTCTCATCATAAAAACCCTGAGTTCTCATCCCAAAAAAAGTCAAAATTAAGTACAATTCGTAAATGTTGGGCACTAAGATTTGATGGAAGGTAAATCTCAATAACTGAACCTACTCCAATGGGATGTAGGCCTAATAAACCATACAATATTGTCAGGTAAACTCACCAAAATAATTTGTAATATCATCTTATATTTCATGTCCACTTCTTTTCGAACTGAAACTGAAAAATTTTGATATTAGAAATACACACGAGAAGAATATAATCAATTTTATTAGTTTTCAATTTCGAATGAATTATCAAGTACTGAAGATTGGGTGTGAAAATAAGGAAGGATGCTATGAGTTCTGACATATTATTATATTATTTAATGTTAAAATAAAGTAAACAATTTAAAATTAGAAATAAAAACCATACAATTTAAAGACACTAAACAGTTTCTTATCGATGAATTTTAATTCATAATGGTGATTGTGGTTTATATTTGTCTAATACTAACCAGACAAAAGAGGAAAGTTAATTTTACTGTATATGATAAACTCAGTACGTTGTCTGAGACTGCCCAATGTTATTCTTATGAAAAATATTAAAAAATAAATTCCATCCTTATTTTCCAACCGTTTCCATGAAACTTGCTATACCGAGCGGGGGGGCCCCATAAATTCTAACAATTAATTCAACTTTGTTTCTCGCTCTTGTTATTTTAAGAAATGTTATTATTATTTTTGAAACAATACATTTTAAAATTATAATTACATAAGCTTTAAAGAATATGATAGTTCTATTACAGATTGTCGTTTTTAATTTTACTTAAGTGAGAAAGTATGTCTTAGTCCATTGATACCGTTTATTTAATGAAAATATTAATGAGAACTTAAGATATTTCCTCATGAAACACTATAACATAACAAGTCCTATAATACGGATGTGCCTCCGTAATCAATACAGCCAGTAATGCCTTAAGAGTCTGCAGTGCTTGTGACAACTTTTACTCGGTCCCCATAAGAACAAAGTTGAATCCAAACAATAACTGTGACTTAGTTTTGTACAAGAAAACCTTGTACTTGTCCTTAAAGTCTTTAAACATGAGATTATAAAAGCTAGCAAACTAACCGATTAAAATTTAATTTTTTTTCATTTAATAACCCCATTGGCATACCTATTTTTCAGTACCTGTCGACACCTGGGAATTCATATTATTTTAGCACTTTTGAAGACTTTTACTAAAACTTCTATAACTTTCTTATTTATCACTGGATGGACTTGAAAATTTCAGTGATTCAGTGTACTTGCTAGAACAACATAAAATAACTTGCTTTTGCTATGCCTGCCATTTGTGAAAAATAAAAAGAAACATTTAAATAAAAAAATTATTTATAAAAAATTATTTTGTGCAATTTTTTACATTTAAACCATTTATATCATATATAAAGGAAATGGTGCAATATTACTTACAATTAAAAAATAATCTTCAGATAAATTACACAAATTTAGATGCGACGATCACATAACAAACACAGCCTACACACTTGTTGTTGACTAATATTTTGGTTTTATTTAACAGATTACCTAACATGGGAAACCAAAATTACAGAAAAAATACTACTTTGTCATTAAGAAACAAATTTCCGGTCCAGCAAGAGCTGCAATCCAACCGAAAAACGCAAAACTACTAGCAATAACGGACAACAGAACCGTTCAGTCCAAGTATGCCTGGGCACATTGGCAGCGTGACGGAAACGTTCTCCCCAAGAATCCCAATGGATTAACCCAGTAAATAGGCCTTCGTGATTACTAAACAATAAGCTTTATAAAATATATTATTGACACATCGCAAAAAATATTATTAAAACTTTTACAATACAGATAACTGATGAAACATCTTTATCATTAATATGTTCAAATTTGAAACAATTCCAATGTGTATTTAATTTGAAAATTTGTTTTTGAGAAGTGGCATGTTATTTCCAGATTTAATTTCTAACATGGCTCTTAAAGGACTAAAAATCTAATATGGTGGAGATAGTAACTACTCCACAGAAAAGAGCCAAAACGTTTTACCGACTAAATCAGATATTGAGCTGTACATACAGTAGAACCTCGATTAACCGTCACCTTCGGGACCGAGACCATGACGGATATCCGAATAGACGGATAACAGAAATAATAATAGCGCCGATACAACTTAGCACCTAGACAGTGTTTGGCGTGGCAACATCGCAATTCACTGCTTTGAATGTTATAACGGCAGCATTGTAAGTCCTTTTCATGATTACTGCGCAGTACTTAATGTGAATTTATTTTAAATGAGAAAAACAAAACTACGTTGGTTCAAGTAAAAAATACTTTATTAAAATATTTTATTAAGAACACAATGAAATATCAACTTAACATTTACGTACTTTTACTTTCAAATGGGACGTTACCAGTATTTAGTTTTTTAAATAATCCGTCATTTTCTTTTGTTTCTTTCCCCGTTCAGACTTCAGCCCCCCCCTCCGTTCAGTTTTTCAGACAGTCATGTTTATAATTTTTCTGAGATGAAACACCAGCGTTTGATAAATTTATTGTTTATTGTGGAGTCCCAAAACTACATGTTCCCGTTTCTCAGCCATAACAAAAGAGCATTAGACACTACTTATAAACAGCACTGTCAACAATAAAGCACGTAAAACACTAGTAGGCATTGCACTCGAAATCGGCAATAACTTCAGTTCACAGCCAAGCACCAGACTGAACTGAAATGAAACAGTAGCAGTGGAATGCAGAAGACAGTGTAAGGGATTAACCAGCTGGGCCACTATCCCTTGCCGCCAAAGGCTCACACACATTGCAGGTGTGCAATACAGTTGTCACTACTCATCATAGACCCTTAACAGTCCGGCTCGGCACTGACGCGGAAACATAATTTTTTTGCGCTAGCGGGGTGGCGGTTAGTAGAGACTGACGGTTAAAAGGGTGACGGTTAATCGAGGTTCTACTGTAATTGGAAAAAATTTATAATACCTATTCAATTATCATATGTTATTTTATAATTCTTACCACCATCTGTCAATCATTTTTAACTTTAGTACAATTATGAGTTAAGTACCTGGGGACCGGTGAAACACGAACATAGTTGCAATATAACAGAATTATGGTACATGTTTACAATCTGGTGGAACCTTGCGTAAAAAATACAATTTTAAGGAAATAAATTTAATACTTATCCAAATAGTTTACTTATTTTTTTAATTATATCGGCGACAGAACATGATGTTGTTAATTTCTTTAATTAAAAATTAAAAATACAAAAATGATAGTTGTTTGTTGAACAACTAACACAAACATTTTTTTACTATAACTTGCGTAAATTCTAAACAAAAATATAATCGCCACGGTCAGGGATCGATTTCATACCCTTTACGAATGAATCCACCCGGTTGGAAGTGAGCTACGGCGCAGTTGTACTGCGATATCGTTTAGAATGTTTTAGCTTGCCATAATTGATGGAGCTATCATAATTATTCGTACGACTATCATTACCCTGTGTCAACTGATTTTGTGAGATACGGAATGAGGATTGAAAACCAAATGGGAAATTTAATTTACACCAATTGGTTTGTAACAGGGCTTCAAGCAATACAATGAATTAGTTTTCTATCAAAACACGAAAGATTTCAGAGATACTTTTCTCTGCTTTTATTTTGCACAGTTATTTTATCCCTAAGTTTTAGTTTTTACAAATTGTTTACTAATTCGTCAATTTTTATTTATTTTATATTTATTTATAAAATAAATATTTATGAAAAACCTCCTTTCACATCCTAAATTTAACATATTTTTCACCACCATCTTCAATCATCAACTGTCAAATGGCCATAAACAGATGTTTTGATTTATGTTGTTTACATTTGATGCTTAATGTTCATTTTTTAGATTTTACACTTAATAATTAAAAGAAAATCGGGAATTTCCTGGACATTAGACCGATCTAGAACTTATTTTTACTCGGAAATTAGTTATTTCCAAAATCTAAATAAATTCATCAGAACTGTTATCGATATCCTTTAGCAAATACATACAAACCTTGCTCGTATTGGATTATAACCTATCCTTAGGTCTACTATTGGATTTATATAGATTACAGTTCATATTAAGGTTATTTAACTAAACATATGGATGTGAACTTTATCAAACAATCGACGTCACAGCTAATTTAACCCTAACGGCTAGCGTCTTTAAACGCAGCACAGTAGGGTCACACGACGCGGCTAGCGTCTTTAGACAAGATCAATCTTTTAACCACATTAACTGCCCTGGTTGGTGAAACAACCGTTAGTTTTGCCTCAATGCACTCACAAAACCAGTGACCTTTGCAAACATATTTTCCCGCTAGAGTATAAACGTAATTCAGGACTCAGTGAACTAATGGTGTAATCTGTGACCAAAATAGCAACAATAAAAAGAATAAAATACTGTCTGCCTGAAAAGAAAACGGATACATCTGCTTCCCGTCCAGAACATCAAAAACCATACACGGATATTCTGCTTCATTTATTGCCAAAGATTTTGGCGGATATTCCGTCACCCACCCGGGAATGGTTTAATATTGATAAAAAGTATAGTTAGAAATGAATTGATAAAAAAAATTAAATAATAATAAATGAGTAAAATTTAATTAAAATCAAAATAAAAGTTATTGACATTTTGTTAAACTTTTAGGGTAGGAAAAACCGGATAAAATAAAAAAAATTTCAAGGAAAACAATTGAATTTTTAATAAAAAAAATAACTGCATGATGTTAAATGATATGTTTTTTAAGTTTTTGCATATTATTTGACTTAATCTAATTTCTGAAATCTATAAAAAAATTAAAATACTGTCTTTTTTACCCTCAAAATGGGTAAAAAATACAGTGGAGGGCAAATAAAAGACAGACTTGTAACTAGAATAATGAATGTACATGATAGGGAGGGTAAAACAAATAGTTTGGATGTATGCTTGGACTATGTCAATTAATAATTACTGTACTTATTAATAAATCTTTAAATCTTATGGTTTATATACATATTAATCATTATTTAAAATCATATTCTTCCTCTCCATGTTGACCTTGTTCCCTTTGACAGGTCACCAAGTAATCACGGAATGTTTTACGCGTACGGCACACCGATTAATAGTTTTCCGATTTTCTCTTAGTTAACCGGTCCGTCTGACCATTCTGAAAACGTACACCATCTCTATTGTTTCGGACCACCCTTAATCGAGTATAGTGAGGTTAACAAACAAGGGTGATTACTGCACTCACCCGCGTGTATTCACGAGTAAATAATTAATTTTTCAAAACTAGGCTATGCTATGTGTAAAGGCTTACCTTCTTTTTTCAATTCCTCTTGAATTTTTATAATTTTTCTTTGTAACCTTGCATAGTTAGCAAACTCGTTTGTCATGTCAATTTCAGCTGATTTGTTCTGGAGATCTAAAAGATGTTTTCTCAAGCCATGGTACTGAGATGAAGGAGAAAATTTATTTTTAAAAATACAAGCCTGAAAACCAAACATAGATATCAAATTTAATGATAATACAATTAATTTACAAAGCACTTTGTATTAGAAACTAGCTGACCCGGCGAACTTCGTAACGCCTCAAAGTAAACACATGTTAACTTTAAGATTGGCCATGTTCTGAAGTCGAATAGCAATAGGGCATCATTGTGAAGTGTTATATATTTTGGGTCGCTGCATAGTGAATAACAATACTGAAACGATAAAACATATTAATATCATTCCCATAAAACAAATAAATCTGAGTAGATTAATTCACAATTTTCAAATCCAATCCAAACCCAAACGAACCCTAACTGTAATACGGCTTTTATAGGAAAGATATACAACAGCTGATTATTATAATAAACGTAATAATATAAACATTGTAATTATCATATAAACACGTGACTTTAATTAGACAGAAAATAAAAATATAAATACATAATCCCCCAAAACCGTTAACTATTAACGTGGTGAATAAAGCTGTTTATTTTTTACAGTACACTTTTACTTCATAGTTTAACATTAATGAATGATTTAGATGGCATTGGATAGTAAATCACATTGCTCATGGAAAGTAAACCAATTTTTTCACTAAAACCTTCCCGGTCACATATAGAGCAACTTCCTAAAATTTCATGGCGATCGGATGATTAGTTTGGCAACGCATAAAGGACATACATACATACATACATACAGACAGACATACATTCAATTTTATATATAGAGATGATTTTTGAATAGGTATACCTAGTAGGTATAATTCTTTTTCTATGTCAAGATGTAGACAGGCCAAAGAACTGGAGCTAGAAGCGGAGTAAAAAAATTTCAAGTTTCTCAGTGCATATATTTTCCTACAGATTATCAGGTAACTATCCATTTAGGTTTTCTCTGGGCTCTCTGTAATATTGGCTAGCTGCTGTATAACTGAAGATAATTGTAATTCAAGATGCACTTGCGATTGATTGAGATCAATTAAGATGAAGTTAAATAACAATTATGTTGTTACTTATCATTAAATTCTTGAAACGATCATTAGGGCCAATGTATTTTAGTGAGAAGTAAATTCATTAAAGTTTATTTACATTATTGAATTCATTCAGTTTATTCAATTCTATAAAAAATTGTGTTTGGACCATTAAGACTTTAGGCTACATGATAGGCCTACTTATAAAATAATAAAAAATAGAAGCAGTAACAACAATAAATATATAAGAATATAAATAGACCGTGACAGTGGTTGTGCCCTGTAATCCATAAACATGGAGGTAACAAACTTTGGATAGTTATAAGCAAAGGTCAGTGGATGTGTATTCCCTAGTGTGCACACTATTGAATACAGAAGAACCCCGGCATAACAAATCTCAAGGGACCAAACAAAATTTGCTGTACCGAGACTTTCGCTATACCGAGGTTTGTTATATCGAGGTTATATACGGTCAAAATTCGTTATATAGGGGTTGAATATTAACCTTTGTGTAACAAACGGGTCGGTTTCCAGCCTCTGTATTACGAATTACAGTATTACAAAATAAAATGTAGTTCATTACTGTGTGTATTTACTAAATTTTTATTTCTGAATCATAGATATAATCCTACCCCCGTCACAGCAGACCTGCGTACTCAGCAAATTTCCACCTCAATAATATAGTAATAATAATACAAGTATATGATAGGATTGATCAATCAATATTTGTTGATAAATTAGAGTATTTTGCCTATTCTCCGTAACATTAACATGGGAAAGTGTATGCAGGCTTGCTGCTTTTAGGAACATTGAAAGTAAGCATTTTTACCATAAAATATTTTTATTTTGACCATATTCCAAGTTTTATCATGAACAAAAGGAGTTTACCAATTCTCCATAAGATTAACATGGGAAATAGCATGCAGGATTGCTGCTGTGAGGAATACGTAAACTATGATTTATAACTATGACCAAGGTTTCATCCAAAACTATTGGTTAATAAGGGAAATATTAATTTTTCCTTATCCTCCATAAGATTAGCATTGGAGCCCCTTAATACAATGTACTGTGTTTCAATTTTTTAATATCTCGGTAACCGTTGGAGAAGGAGAAAAACCTTAAGGAATTAAATTGTGTATTTGGTAAATATTTCAAACACAGTATCCTACCAATCTATATCAAATCGATCTTAGACTTACTTTTTACACATTCTAATAACCTTTTAACAATGTTTCTGTCCGTGTAAGAACCCAATTTTGACGTTTCGTACGATTTTAGGCTGCATTATAACACTCTCAAACCATACCGTCTAGCTAGGTGATAGGCGAGAATCAGGGTTCTGGGAGGAGAAAAAAATCACTCAAATACACTCATTTCACTCTCTAATAACGTAATTAAGAATAAAAACGCCACGGAACACAGTTTTTCCGACATTTTCTAACTTTTTTTGGACCGAAATAGACACTCTGTAAGTCCAGTCAACATTGAGGTCGGCAGGCATCTGGCTTCTGGGCCGGGGAAACGGGAAATATTTAAGAATCAGGGATATTATTTTAGGGGATCAGGGATTTTTTGTCTACGGTTCTGGGTTTCAGGTAGAGAGAAACGGGATATTTTAAGAGAATCCGGGTTATAAAAGGCTTGTTTTAGCAGAGGTTTTTACAATGTTAGTAACAGCTGACTGGCTGAGGACTGAGGAGTAATAATGAAACATTATTCCACAGAGTACCACTCCTCATAATGTCACTTCATTATGCCAATGCAATTATGGGATTCCTATTATATTATGAAAAAAAAATATATATATATATATTTAAAATAATGATTACTTACTATTGTTATATTCTTATTATTAAATTATTATTATTATTATGATTGTTATATTATTTGACATGATTTTATTGTAGTTATTACGCATATATTACATGATGATATAGGTGATATTGCCGACATACAGTGCTCTGTGCAGTTAAGTTACATTTTTTCAATACTTTTACGTAGTTAAATATATTTTATACTATCAAAAAACCTAACTTAACTCCGCAGAGCTCTATATGTCGGCGACTAATACAGGTTGCGTTCCATTGTAATATACGATATCTTGCCGACATACAGCGCTCTGCGGAGTTAAGTTAAGTTTTTATTGATATTTTTATGTCGTTATTTATATTTTATACTATCAAAAAAACCTAACTTAACTCCGCAGAGCGCTGTATGTCGGCGACTAACACACGTAGCGTTTTATCGTAATATACGAGAAGATATTGCCGACATACAGCGCAAGTTAGGTTTTTTATTGATATTTTTATCTCGTTAATAATAGTTTATACTATCAATAAAGAACTTAACTCGGCAGAGCGCTGTATGCCGGCAATATCCCGTCTATTACAATGTAACGAAACGTGTATTAGTCGCCCTTATACAACTTTTACAATTAGATATTTTTCAACGATACGGCAGATACCCAATTTTTTTTGACAGTCTAACACATAACAACTAGGCATTTTACGACATCTAAACAGGTTAATTACAGGAAAGAAGAATTTTTTTTATTTTAGAAATGAAAACCAAGTAGGCCTATAAAATAAACATTCTACAATTATTTGTGTAAATAAAGAAATATGACACTGGTTAGAAGGAGTTACTGGACTTGTCGTACCTCTTTGTATATTCCTAATTACCATGGACTGAAGGACAAACGGATTTGTAATCAGCTGATTGACAATAAAATGAACTAAGTTTAATTTTAAAGATAGTTGAACTCAGTTGATGATTTGTTGCGCCATTTTCTTTGTTTGAGAACATTCCCAACTAATTAATTTTTGATTAAGTTTTATAACATTAAGTTAAATTAATTTAAAGTGAATACGGTAACAAATCGTTTTACATAAACTTAACCTTACGCCTAAGATCTCCAATCAAACAAGCTTTTCCAGTTAAAAATTGTATATCACAAGAATCTACCGTTTACCCTAAAATTAACATTTAGATCCCAAATTCCCTGAAATATCCCTGTTTCCCGAATATTTCCCGTTTCCCCCAGCTCAGAACCTCGATTGTTGTAGACAACAGGTTGACTGGTGTTTGAAGGGTGCCTTATTTTGGCCAAAAAACGTTAAAAAACATCGGAAAATCTGTGTTCCGTGGTGTTTTTATTCTTAATTAGAGAGTGAAATAAGTGTACTGTATTTGAGTGATTTTTTCCCTGCCCAAAACCCCTATTCCCGCCGATCCCCTAGCAAGATAGTATGGTTTGAGAGTGTCATAATGCAGCCTAAAATCATACGATACGTCAAAATTGGGTTCTTCCGCTAACAGAAACATTATTAAAAGGTTATTAGAAAGTGCAAAAAGTAAGTCTAAGATCGATTTGATATAGGTAAGTAGGATACTGTGTTTGAAATATTTACCGTGTATTTTTTTGAGCAGATTGTAATGGGGAAAGATAAAATTTCTAAAAATTACATGGGAAAACCCCCAAAAAACTGTTTTGGGGTACAACCCCCCCCCCAAACTACCTGTTCCGATTGACAGATATGTCTGGTTTACAAACTCATCCGACCAAATGTAGGAATACACATCTCTACCAAGTTTGGTCTTGATTGGACCATTTTTATGAGAGTTATCGTGTTCACAGACACACACACACACATATATATAAATATATATATATATATATATATACTGAAAATTGCACCATGGGGGTAATTGGAAGGTAAATACAATTTTTTATTTCTTTGTTAACTAGGCCTATGGGAAAAATTCCTGAAAAAGATATGTTTCTGTGTAATTAAAAATATAAATACACACTAAATCAATACTTACATATTTTAGAAGGACAGTAATATAATTATTAAGAATACTTATAATTAAAGCCACAAATAACAAGTATATGTTAGTTACAGATGACTGAGGACCTGTATGGTTGCTAGTATTTTCCATTTTAGATGCTGAAATGAATAACCCAATCTAAACAAGAGGTTGTGGAAACTTTGTTTCAATATTCACTATTAACTGTCGAATACTTTCAATTCATTTTCACAAAATGTCAAAATCACTTTCTTTACAAGTGCAAGAACGGTTACGTCTTGAAAACAACACAGGCAAATAATACTGAAAACTGACAGTCTGACTCTGACGACAATCTGGCTCTGTTCAGTTGTTCTTTTCATTGGCATCGGATATTGACAATTGATTTACGGCTGAAAGGATCCAGATAAGAGTGTTATATTATTTTGCACCACTAGGGATTGACCATTTGCAAAACATTCGACTGTATAGACACGGAATAAAATAAAAAAGGTTCATGAAATATAGCCAAAGTGCATCCGTGACCGAATTTGGTAAAAATCGGATGATTAGTGTGATCTTGTACACAGTTAGACAGATTGACAGACATTAGTCTGAAAGCCCTTTTTTAAGATCCTGGAAATATAAAAACAGATATATTTACTCTTAACACCGATCAAAATATTTCCCTACTAATTTATGTACTATATTGAAGAGAACAAGGTAAAAAATATATGTCTTTCTGCTTCTTATATTTATTTCTTTGTGAGTGATCTAAGCCTTCCTCAAAAATTATATTAAATTAAAAATAAAAATTACATAGACTAATTCATAAAACAGAATTTCTAGAAATCAGGAAATTATAAGCTGACGATGGGGAGGATTGAGGGAGGGCGTCTCAAATGTTATCCCACCACACAGTACAACCACCGCCACCGGAAAAAGTCGGTCCCCCGACCGACCGTGGCGGTTGTCGGCTCATGGCGATGGCGGCAATTGAACCGGACCGCCGCAGTGGAAGTAAGTGGAAGGAATACCGAGTTGAAAAATCAAATAAATGAAAGTGTTTAGTAAAGTGGGACAATAAAGTGATTGACGTTTCTAAACTATATAATAGCTGGACTTATGGACCAATGCAGAATTTTAAGTAAGTCCCGCTTCAAAAAAGCGAATAGAAAAAAAATATAAATACACACTCACTTGCACCGTATTACATTAAACTAGTGTATGAACACTTAATCAATAATTAATCAATCCATTAAAACAAAAAAAACATAAGTCAAATCATTCTTCAACTAAAACCAATCCCTAAGTCGAATTATTACCTCAATTAAGAGTTTAGTCATCTTTTTACCTGAAATTGCCATTAAAATTGATAACAACTGAGGTCTACGCACAGGCATCTGCCCATGTAGACCATTCCTTGTTAAATTGTGGCAAAATTTAATATTTCCTTTTGTAACGGTTACTATAACGGTTATTTTAAATGTCACTCTGTATTTATGTATGTTGACTAATTGGGAATAAACTATTATTATTATTATTATATACGACGTTTGCTGATTTGTACGGCTGAAGTAGCCTATTCTAGCTTTTAACGTTCTTGGACCAACATGAATAAAAACGTCGTCTGTCTGTTTGTTTCCATGCTTCTTGTCAGTTCGTGTTAGTATTGTTTTAGTTCTTGCAAGTCAATATTGGTGAATAATGGTTCATAAGTGCTAGTTTTGTTATTGAGAACCTTACTGTGCAGTTAATACCTTTCATGAATCCATAAAAATAAAATAGCTGTGAAATGGTTCGAAAAGTTAAAAAAAATATACTTTCAAATCCTTTAAAGAGTGAGGTTATGAACAAGACTAGGACAGAAGACAAAATAAATCATAATGTATTTGCCAATATCACGCATAAAAACTCAAGTGGAGAAAACAATTGGAAGCAATTTTCCAAGATTATGGAGAAATCAAAAATGCTCGTAAGCAATAAATCTCAGGTACGAACTTCTAACAAAATTACCAAGAGTAAGTGCAAATCATCACATTCAGTTGTCAGTAAATGTAAACCTACCATTGATAGAACGCAAATTAATAAATTAGATTCCAATAAAATGAAATCTCCAGCTGAGGTCTCTTGTGTAACATCTATGAATATTATGAAGAAAAACAATGTTAATTCTAGCGATTCCAGCTTAGATTATTCGAAAAATAAATTAACCAAACACATTGCAATGGACTGTGAAATGGTTGGTGTAGAAATAGGAGTTAACAAAAATATGTTGGCTAGAATATCTCTTGTTAATTCAAATGGAGATTGCATTTATGACAAATTTGTCAAGCCAACTGAGCCTGTCTTAGATTATCGAACTAGAGTTAGTGGAGTTAGGGCAAAGGACTTGGAGAATGCTACAGAATTCAAAATAGTTCAAAAAGAAGTAGCAGATATTCTAAAAGGCCGCATTTTAGTTGGTCATGCATTAAAAAATGATTTGAAAGTACTTTACTTATCACATCCCAAACACTCGATAAGGGATACCTCAAGGTTTCGAAAATTCAAGGAAGGAAAAACTCCAGCGCTAAAGAAACTGGCCAAAAAATATTTAGGAGCAACAATTCAAGAGGGAGAACATAGCTCTGTACAAGATGCTTTAGCTGCTATGCAATTATATAAAATGTTTAAAAAAGATTGGGAAACTAGCATTCACTCCAAGAAACGCCAAGTAAAGAAATCTGAGAAGGAGACATCATCACATTCAAACCTTATCTCTGCAACTGAAGTATAATTTAAAAACTAAACTGAGACGGACCAAGAATTGCAACAAATTAATTTGATTGATTTGTACATTTTTTAATAAAATTGTTTAGCTCAATATTGCATCAGAAGACTATATTTAATTTTCATTCTTAGTCATTCTTTTCCTTATCAATTTTATTTCTTTAAAACACCATTTGATACAATTCTTGGGCTATATATCTCCACACTGGAAATATATGGAGTACCTTATGTACACCAGTAAGTGTTTGACTATTGAAGGTTCAAGGTGGAAACACATTCAATAGCAAATATACTTTTCAATTTTATACTTGAGAAAATGAATATTTTTTATCAAACCTGGACCAATCAAGAATTTCTAAGCTCTTGACATAGGCTACATTATAATATAAAATCTGGGAAAACATCAGTCAAGATTTTTGTCGAATTTATTTTATATTTTGTTTCCACTACTGTGGCATTTTTTTACGTTTGATATAGAATAGTCAAAACCCTGTTTTGTTTCCACTATTTGCAAAATCAAAAGAACAGAATCCCATTTGGTACTGAATTCAGTAAAAAGTCTACACTTGGAATTCATCAAAACCAGAGACATTTAAAGTATAGAGTAGTAGGCCTAATAGAGTTTTAAAATGTTATTGTCCTCTTTGTACCTTGCCAGTTTTACCAACGTATGTGCTTTAAACTTCCAATGGTTACAATTAAGGGTCATATTAAGGGACCCAACTACCTTCACCTACTGATTTTTTATAATAAATAAGTTTTAAAATGAATGTATCTGGGATATAATTGTTAATTTCCAAGTAAGATATAGGATTTTATTTAATTGAAGCATGCAAGTAGCCTACAATAATGAATATCATTTTTACTCGTTTATACTAAGTCACTCAATAGTATCATTAAAATTCCCTAAAACTTTACAACCTCCACATAGTCTACTTTGAGTCTAAGTAGGGAGATTCCATGGCTTTAGATATGGTGTCATATATGTTACAACGGTTCAAAAAGGTTATTTTATGTTACTTTAGACAATATTGAAACATTATTATGATTTTTAGGCTAGGTCTTCCTCAGGCATTCAAACTAAACAAGACTGGACCCACTCCCCCCTCCCCTAAAGCACTCATCCCACACTCCTTTTTCGCCCAAGCACATCAACACACGTTCAGAAATTTTTCTGAGGAAAAGACAACCGGTGGATGTCGGGGAAAAAGTTTTTGTTATTTAATTCTATAAAAGTTTTAAGTTGTTAGATTCAATGACAAACAACACTAACTGGGCCTTGTGTAGCTGTTTTTTTTTTGCCCCAAAGGGATCGTCTCACTTGTTTTGGCTCAATACCGGGGAAATGCTCGACGCACGAACCTCTATCCATCCCAGGAAAGAGGAACAAGTGTGAAAACACCCCAGGAGCTCTTTTTCCAGAGGCCCCTAATGTGGCAAAACACTAAAACCCTGTTGGTAGCACCACACCACTACAATCGTATGAGCTCATTGCGCCATCACAGTGAGTGGCCTCTATTCTGTATCAGAATATCTTAATTGTCGCCTTACTCCAGGCCAACGTCCCCCTTTTTCCTTCGCAGTATGGACAACACGAATTCGCTCACAGCCTTCCATTTTTCGTCACCCTGCAACATCTTTCCCACAATGTTCTCAGGGGTCACCACCAACTGTGTTTGCAAGGACAGTATGATCTTCTTGAAAATGACGGCACACAAAGGAGATGTGGTACACACCATCTTTGCTGTCTTCACAGTATCTGCACCTAGAAGAGAAGGTGTGGCCGGTAGTGTTAATGTAGACATCGCCAATGTACTTTTGTACTGTAAAATATATACTTATGTAAACTAAGGTAATGTGAAGTGACTTTTAGATTAATACTTATTTCTGACAACTAATATTTGTGTGTATTTCTACAAAAACAAGTCCCTCCCAAAAATTTTATAAGAAGTGTGAAGAGTATAATATCGACTGAAATGGTTGTCAATCTTTCTGTAAGAACACAAACTGCTTATGAACCATGTGTGAAAGAAGTACACTTATTCATATCAAAATACAATTTAATATACAAATATTTAATGAACATTTTTAGCCTATATAAATTTAACGAACACTTAAAATACAATGAGAGATGATATATGTTATACATATTATAGATGAGTATAATATTAACAATTAACTTATTTACAAAGAATTATTAACACAGGGTAACTCAACCTTTGGTAGAAAAAAATAACTAGTAAAATGTAAAGTAATTGTTAAAAGATATACCTCTTTCTATTCTCTAAAAAATATTTTCACAGAGATAACAATGACAGTAAACAAGATTTTAATTTATTCACAGAAAGCTAATACACTTTATATGTGAGCTCAACTTAACAAGCTCACTGTGGAAGAAGTGTTGACCAAGTCTTGACGGTTGCGATGAAAACTATTATTTTTGTACAATGTGTAATAATTTTAAAATTGTTTAATATAGTCCATCAGGAATTTATTCTCTAGTACTAGATTACATAAAATCCTTAATGTACTAATGTAAATTTAGTACATTAAAATTTTGGTATCCAGGCTCCTACGAAACAAAGATTGACGCAAAAAAATAAATATAATAGCAGGTAAAGGAAACAAAAAAAGGATCAAATAAAATAAGATAAATTTTAAGGTCTATTGATTATAAGTTAAGTTGTGAAATTGTTGTAAGATAAAATGTTTACAATTTTTAAAAATAAGTTCGCTGGGATCTAGTGGTAAATATTAATAATCAGTTATAGTATAGCTACTTGTGTAACACACTAGAGCGCAAACTGTGTCACATCGCACGGGAGTTTAATATGGCAGCACGAAGCGTCAGCTGAGTGATGCCAGAACTTCGAGGGCAGCCATGACAGTTTGCACTTGTATTACACGCAAGATTTTTTCTACAATAAAAGTCATTTAGGTTATGTTTGATTTTCCCATTGGGGTAAATGTAAAAATAACTTTTATGTTTCCGGTAATCTCAGTTTCATTTCGTAGATCCGGAAGTCAGTGTTGTAGGAACGGCGATTGTATTAGCTGTCTGAGCGCTTAGCGCATGCTATTGGTTAGTTTCATATAGATTTGGAGTATTCCACGCATGTGACTGGCCAGTTACTTTGCCGCATTAGGGTTGTAATGAGATCATATCCACTCTAGTGTGGGAATGTACTATTTATACTTTCTGACAACAGTGCAAAATGTGCCTGTTGGCAGGAAAAAGGAAAAAAAAAATAAAAAAAGAAAAAAAAAAAAAAAAAAAAAAACAAAAAAGAAAAAAAAAAAAAAAAAAAAAAAAAAAAAATAAAAATAAATAATAAAAAAAAAAAATAAAAAAAAATAAGAAAAAAAAAAAAAAAAAAAAAAAATAAAAAAGAAAAAAAAAAAAAAAAAAAAAAAAAAAAAAAAAAAAAAAAAAAAAAAAAAGATACTTTTAGGATTATATATTGATGTTAGATCAAGGCTTTATTAACTTACATATTAAAGTTATTCATGGTAAATTATTGATAAAATGTTTTTATAATGCTCAAATAAATATGTTACTTAGGTCTGAAACATAAAACAAAACTTGTGTGTAACTCGACCTTAACAATCTAAAATGATTGCATACTAAATAATTTTTAGTCCAAATAATTTTCTGTCAAACATTTCTGTAGAGTTGATTATAGTGTTTTATGTATTACATAAATTGAAACATTATAGTAAGACCAGAAGAAAATATTGGCAGACTGCTGGGGTACATAACCAATGACTACAGAAATACAATAGCTGTACCTAAGACATTGATAAATATCTAAATTAATTAAATCTGTTATGGGCTATACAAGATGTAAAACTCAAGGTGCTCCAGTAGAATAGAAATTTATAAGATTGCTAAAAAAGTGTGTGCGAACTTCACAAAATCATGAGTACCCGGCATATTTGTCCAATCTCCAATCCCCTACAAAATAGTGAAGTGTTGGCAAGACAAACTGGTGCGCTCTCCCCATAACATGTCGGCTTGAAGTTACGCCGGCAACAGTCTTAGTAGCCTATTTATCACATTAGAAAATATTTTGTGCAAGTATTTTATTTTTGTTTTTAACAATATTGAAAATATTTTCTAATGCTAAGGGTTAAGTTGTTATACAGTATATGCCAAAAAACTTTTGGGGTTATCCCACCATTCCCCCCTTTAATCGTTCCAATGGCCTAACCATTAACCTCAAGTTTTATTATACAAGAAGTAATCTCAGTCTTCTTTACTTCTAACAGTTTTGACACTATCGTGTGTTTAAAGGAACACCAGAGTCCCAGTAATCCAAAATAAAACCGAACCCTGTTCGAGTTACCAAGTTGTTTAGATATTCCGAAATTGCAGTGTAAAGTTACATTAAAAGTATTATTTCGACCGAATTAACTTACGTCTTAACACAGCTGTAGGTTGTAGGCTTTCCACTACATGTTTTGTCAGAACGGCATGAAGTGTTCCTGTAGGGATGTTTATGGACTCGTTATTAGAAATATGAAACATGAGACTCAAAACTGACACATAAAAACTGACAATGCTAAAACAGTGCCGTCTGTAGGCCAACTTTTACTACAATCACGGTCATTGCTGGAGATGAACTCAAATATTCAAAAAGTAATTCCCCGAAAAAGTGATGAAGAGCCGGACCATGAGAATCAAGTCTGCTGTGATGTAGGCCTACTGTGAGTCTAGCAAGGATTCGCCCAATGCTAACAGTGTTCTCGAGCAAGACTTGACATTTATGAGACGATAGCGCAACTTTACATTGGCAAACAGGATTTCTTTGTTCTTACTAGAGACTATAACTGAATTCTTATGTTAAAATTATTGTGTTTAATTAACATTGGGTAGGTAGTACTATATAATTTGTTATGTGATTGTATAATATTTAGGTACTGAGCTGTAGATTAAAGTATTAATTCAGATTACATTGCTTTCTTTTTAAGTTGACCTCAATAACCTATTTCCCAATCAGGTAGTTTGGATTACCGGAACCTCTGGTGTATAAAAAAAATCTTCAAACCTAAAAGGAAAGTTTAGCATTCATTTTAGAGCAACTTGATTTTCACAATGGAACATGAATTAAGTAATTTCAATGAATAGATCAATGTTATAACTATCTATCATTTACAAAGTGATATACTGTAATTTTATACAAATTAGTCCAAACAAAATAATAGTATGTTTATAAAAAATATTTTAATTCCAAATACTGACCATGGTTGATATGTTCAAACAATAATTTACACACGCCAATCCATGATACCAGCAATAATAATTATACCACTGGTAATGAATAGGTCTTTCCAGTAGTATTTTCCCCATGGAAATATGCTCAAAACACTCATGAAAATTTCTAAGTTCTAACAGACATAGAAATTATCAAATTTTCAGCTCGGTCAAATGACCTGACCAATCATAGTATAAAAGTATAAACTAAAAGATTCAATCAGTTTAAAAAAGTCTTCAAAATGGTAATGCAACTAGTAGAGCATTTCTGAATGTGGCAAACTGTATGGATTAATTGTACATGTAATATGTGACACATATACTACTGTTTATAAGACCCCATATAGTAGAAGTTTGCCACAACCTTCAAAATATTTGTTCAGGGGTTTCTTACACAAAGAGTTAAAACACCACTTTGAAATCTAAACTTATATAAGAACACATTGGAATATTACATTTTCATAAAAAATATTAGGAAATAGTCTTAATCACATTTAGATATTAAAAACACGTACAATACCAAGATGACTCTCACCACATAATACGTTACAACAGTAAACCTTTAATAGTTCTGAAATTTAATAGACTTCAAGGAAATTTCAAAGTATATGGAAAGTAAAAAATATATTTATGAGGAGATTTTATTTCAATCCTCAAAAAATCTGATCGTTAACCAGGATCGATAAAAATAGAAATCATTAACTATATTCTGTTCACAATTTTTAATATGTTAATCCTTTTAACCACGTTTACCATTATCTGTCATATTATAACATAATACCTGGTGACCGAGCTTTGCTCGTTTAGAATAATACATGTATTATAAAAATTAATTAGAAAAAATAAAACACATTTATTACTCAATAAAAACATTTATGTGGTTTAAATAAAACTGATTTAATACACAATAATTAATATAGCACTGAACAAAAAGTATTGTCCCTGACGGGGATTGAACACAGGACCTTCAATTTACGAGACCAACACGCTACCGCTGGACCACGGTGTTTGTCAAGTGAGCAACGCCGTTTAAGGTCTTTTCTTTTTCGTTTAAGGCCAACCTCAATTGTTTTAGTCGATCATTTACTCTATCCATACAGTTATTATTAGCCTGTGAATGAAGTTTTGATTGAACAGAAAAATATGTGAATAGAGGGATAAATATTTGTTTTAAGTATGTAATAATGTAAAATTATCAAGGTTACTAAATAATTTAGTTAATAATATTTAGGATAACATAGCTTCGAAATTAAAAGCAGAAAAAGTATTCAAAATCTTGGTGTTTTGACACAAACGTATTCGTTTGAATTGCTTAGACTGTAACAAAATAATTAATTAGAATGTAATTAAATCTCTCGCTTTATAATCCTCATATAAAATCCACAATAGTTTGATCACATATATTATGGATAATTAAACAGTATGGTTTAAAAGACTGTTAAAACAAATGAAACTCGTATTTTTTTGTCCTCAAAAATAGACGTTCTCAACGAATGAAGCTAAATATCAAGTTTTATCCAAAAATATTCATTAATATGGGAAATATTAATTTTTCCCTATCCTCCATAAGATTAACATTGGAGACCCCACAATACAACGTACTGTGTTTAGTTTTTTTAATATCTCGGTAACCGTTGGAGATAGAGAAAAACTTTAAGGAACTTAATTGTGTAGTTTTTTAAGCTGATTCTAATGGTGAAATATAAAATTAGAAATTTTTAAAAACTACATGTGAAAAACGCAAAAAAAACCCCATTTTGGGGTACAAAACCCCCCCAAACTACCCGTTCCCATTGACCGATATGTCTGGTTAACGAACTCGTCCGAGCACTTGTAGGAATACACGTCTCTACCAAATTTGGTCTTGATTGGACCATTTTTACGAGAGTTATCGTGCTAACAGACACATATATATATATATATATATATACATATATATATATATATATATATATATAAAAAAATTTTAACGACTATTGTTTTTGGACTCTGGGCACCTAAAGAAGAAAAAATAACATGGTCCCGGGCTTAAGTCTCGCCATGAGACCTACGGTAATAGCTTCTTCCCTATGGGAAATTCGCTAACAAAAGAGAAATTTAATTTACACCATGTTAATTGGTTTGTTACAGTGGCTTCAAGCAATAGAATGAATACGTTTTCTTTCAAAAGACAAACGATTTTGGAAATAATAATTATCTCTGCTTTTATTTCGCACAATTATTTTACCCTTTATTTTTTACAAATTGTTTAGTAATTTGATCATTTTTCATTTATTACATACATAAAATAAATATTAATGCAAAACCTCTATTCACATATTGTTCATCACCATCTTCAATCAACAACTGTCAAACGTTTATAATCAGATGTTTTGATTTGTACTGTTTACATTTGATTCTCCATAAGCGTAATGTTAAATTTTTAGATTTTAAACTTAATAATACAAGAAAACAAGAATTTTCCTGGGCATTAGACCTATCTAGAACTTATTTTCTACTCGGAAATTAATTATTTCCAAATTATAAAGAAATTCCTTAGTGCCGTTTTCGAGATACGTGTGCAAATATATATATATATATATACAAACCTTGCTCGTATTATAGTATTGGATTGGATTAAAATTTTCATTTTGTCAAAAGTCTATAAAACACAAACAGCACAGTTCAAACAGTGATGTCTGTTTCAAAAGTGTCTAACCTTCATGGAAACTACACAAAAGCATGGTTGACATGCACCCGCAGAATATTTTGCTCTTTTTAGGGATGTTCCTGGCCTCTAAATCCCTCAAATCAAACTAAAGCAAAATTGAATATAGGAGATGTCCATTCATAAAAAAACTAATCCTACTTGGGGCAGTGGCCAGGTAAATTTCCTTGGAAAAATATCGGTCACTGCTTACTGTTCGTGTTGACTCAGTCTATTTTGCAGTATACAGAATGGCAAAGTATCAAGAATCTAACTATTAAAGGTTTACTGACAACAATGACAAAATATAAAAATAAACTTCAAAAAGCATAATTTTTAATAATCACTTGAATGTAATAATGACAAGTCAACAGTCATTATCATTCCATCTTCCGGCAGACTTTGTACTTGAGCCTTGATTACTCTATCCCGTTTGTGTTAACTACTTGATCATGAAGAGTCCGCATGTGTCGGAGGTAGTTACTTTTAACGTTAAATTCTCGGCCACACACCTTGCACAGGTACGGTCGTTCTCCTGTGTGCGTACGTGCGTGGATCTGCATGGAGGCCTGCGACTGAAGCACCTGCACAACACAATGGAACTTTACTAACGTATTATTTAGAGAAATATGTATTGAAGTAAACTCTTGCTCTATAAATATAGGTTTAGTTGGGAGCAATAATTAATTGCTGATATGTGGTTTTGATAGAAATCATAACTAATTAACATTTAAATAACTTTAGCCTCTTGCCCTCACAACATATGATGATGCAGCCAAGTGCTGTGAAACTAATGTCCGAATATTAAATATAACGAATTGCTGATGTTAATGGCTGATAAACAACTCAGTTTTAACATTACTTAAAAAAAACATAACCAAAATGTATCTCAGTGATTATATATTACTTAATCAAACAAATTAATTCTAATGCCACTATGTAGTGGTTAAAGTTTAACAAGCAACACCATCTGCCACAGATGAAATTATTTACTAAGTGAAATACAGTAGAACCTCTTTAATCCGAACCCCCGTAATCCGGACGTCCACTAATCTGAATGTTGCCGCGGGACTCGTTTAAGGCCGCGGAGAGAGTGGATCAACAGTGATAAAAATGATCCAGGATACCAAATTTATAGTGAAGATGAGATTCTCTCCGTCGTCACAGAGGAAAATGAATCTGCTGACAGCAGTGATGATGAAGAAACGTTTACTTCTGGACCGTCCCACGCCGATGCCTTAACTGCATTAGAGACGGCAATGAACTGGAACAAAAATCAGTCCGAATGCTGTTTACCGCGATTGATGGTCTTAAAGAAAACTCGCGTCTTGGCAGCCAAAAAACGCACTTCGACATTAGCGCAAAGGAAAATGAGTGATTATTTTAACAAATAGTTGTTAAAATATGCCTGTTGAGGAGTGTGCCCGTCATGTTACGTGGCTACGTAGAGTAGGTGTATTGCCATAAACAGTACTCCCTGGAGTAAGAGAAAAATTATGGATTTAAAAAAATATATTTTATTACTACAGTAAATGGATAAAAAAGCATATTACAAACACATTTTGACATTTTTTCATATTATTTAAATCTCTTAGAACGTGTTTTGGGTGTGATATATTTCAAAACGATGATGTGGGTATAGCGGTTAATCACCCATTATTGGCCATTACAAATGAGTCAATAACTAAACGGCAACAAAAATCACTAGGATAACCTAACAGATAGAAGATCAGTTGAACACTAAGTAGCGCACGTACCATCACATTAGCGCTAAGCCAATTCTCGAAAAAACTTCGACGATACCAACCTGATAAAAATAATTTACCGTGCTTAGTAAATTACCCATCAGTTTTAAATTATTCGTTATTGAATAATATTATTTTACTTAATAATGTTTTCAGTTGTAATAAAGCATTATAAATTTAATAGTAATATTTTAAGAAATATCAAATATCCATCATCCCGTCATATGACGTGGATCCTCAGGGGGAACAAACATCACATGACGGGGTACTCAAATGGGCCCATTCGTCGTTACTCCTCAACAGGTTAATGACTTTGTCTGATTAGCTCATTGCTGTACTTTATACACAGTATAGGAGTTCATTATTGTATACTGTATTTATTGATATGTGCACCGTAACTGTTATGTCACTGTACTGTAATGTACAGTACTGTTTATTCAATACTGTATTAAATAAACACTGTATTTTACTTTATAAAGCATTTTTCACTTTCCCTGTAACAATTACGATCCATTTTTGCCACGTTTTAGCTATTATTATGTAAAAAAAAACAATATGTTCTACAACTATTCCATGGTCCGAACTACCCCCGGTCCCAATTATTTCGGATTAAAGAGGTTCTACTGTAGTTTTTAGTTTACAGTAGATCACATAAAATAAACCAAATATATAAAAAATCTTGGGAAATATGCAAACTACTATGATTATGTAATAGACATTAAATAATATACACGTAGTTCGAGTAGTCTGTACGTGTGTTTGTAAGTGAACTCCTTCTAAATGGCTGGAGCAATTCTGATTAAATTTTTTGTATAAATTCAGCTTGTATGCACTTTAGTAAAGTACTGAGTGTACCCCATCGGGTACACTGCCGCCATTTAAAGAAGCACCCGTGATTGGGCGCACTACGTCACGAGCGTGTAGAACACACAATAAAAGCCATGGCTAGTAGTTAAAATCCCTTCATAGAGGGATGAAAAGGCCACTAGAAGTAAAAGCAAACCATTTTCCGTCAGCGCTGAATTAATTTCTTTCAATGTTTACTGGTAAACTATTTTGTAAATAATTTTGTTCTTTAAATAAGAGAAACCAATGATGTATTTTACTAGATTTTCTAGGATTTTAAATTTCTGAACATTATTCTGAAACTTTTGAAAATTATTTAAATTTAATTTTGAAAATTATTTAAATTTAATTTTGAAAATTATATGATTTTGAACATTATCATCAAAATTAATTCCTACATGAATGGAAATTAACTGATTACTCAGGTCTGCTTCTACAGAGGCATTTCTTATTTAAATCTAAAATGCTCCCAGTGCTGAGTAGCATACCTTTCCACATACCGGGCAAGCAATCTGTACCCTCTGCCTGTTGGATTGAGCGTCAGCTGTTTCATTAGTTTGAGCCAGCTGTTCTTCTGTATGAGTCTTTATGTGTCTCACCCAGTCAGCTGGTAAAGTGAACACCTGTTGGCACAGTTCGCAGTGCAGCGGCGTATACACTTCCTGCCCACTGCCATCATCAACCTATAAATATTTGTATGAGTAAAATTAGTAAAATAAAACTCATACAAATAAGACAGAAAACATTTTTATCAACCAATTAAAGGGAAATGTGAAATGGCTATTTGGACTTATGCAATTTCTGTAAATAAAAAGAATGAAATTGAAAAACAATACTTACTTAACCCTTTGACAGCCTGTGTCCTCTACAGACCAAGTTATTCCGCGCCCTTTTCTGCCGTGATGAATACGAAGGTAGGACACATTGCATACTGTATTTGGAAAAATCTGCTCTATGCAGCGGTATATTTTGTTTTGCTGTCGGATAAGTAGCCACATGTTATTAGTTAAAATGTTGCGCAAATGTTTTGTCTGCCAGTGAGAGTTGTTTACATTTTGACTAGCGGCGTTTTACTTATTATCATTAAGTTTGTAAACACAAAATTTTTTTCAAATCAAACGTAAATACGCTTTTACAGGTCGTGAGTTTTCTGAATACCTTAATGGAGACGAATTTAGAGCAGCATATCTGTGTGTGAAAGTGATAGTTATTCGTGTCGATCACAAATAGACATCTGTGATCGTAGAATCAGTTGAACGTCATTGTGACAGTGATGGTGCTATATCTGCATCCAATAGGGTTGTACAGCAACAGGTGTTAGACTTATTTGTTGAAAAGTGTATGTATAAAGCCTTATAAACTCTTTATATATGCACATAATGTAGATATCCAGCTTTAAAAACCCGGGCCACGGGGGGGTGGTTCTAAGCACTATAAAACACGTGACTTTAAGGGTTAAGAGCGAACAATAAATTGATTAATAAATATTTTTTTTACATACACTTACCATATAACAGTTAAACTTACATTTGCTCGTTTACCAGAAGCAAGAGCAGTGGTGGGGTGAGCCATCTCTATGTGTCTAACCCACATTGCCGGAGTACTGAACGTTTCTTGACACAGGTCACAGGTCAGGGCGACATAACAGTTTTCCTCCACCTCTACCTCCTCATCAGAAGTAACTTCCTGCAATGTACAACTAATTAAGCAATACGTTTTTTAAGCTTATATTTAATTTATTCTTTGAAATATGTAAAAATAAAAATACCTTAACACAACCCTTATTAGTTTAATTATACTAGATCAAGGGCATATTTTCAGACAGTTATAAGTTTTACATTAATCTATTACCTATATGTTTCCCACAGCTCAGTATAGATACATCTCAGGTATCAAACCGAGAAACAAGTAGATGCCACATCCTTATGACTGTAAAGTGGCTTAATTACTCAACGCATTTAAGTTGAACCTAAGAAAAAAATCTATGAAGAATTATTGTTCTGTTAAAAAACAATACATTCAATAGAAATCTGCTAACTCAAACATCATTCCCTGCCTACCCACCATAAATGAACTGCTAAAGAAATTTGAGCAACATTAAAAAGTTAAGCTTTGGTTGTTGGTGTCTTTTGTGCATAGTAAACCTACTGGTGAATGTGTTGATGTGTTTTACAAGTTGTTTTAAGTAGTGTTTATTTATAGCCCACAGGTCTTCTGACTGACTAACTCAATGGAGAAAATATCCTACTATTGTTAATCTTATTTATGTTCATCTTCTTTTACCTGGCATCTTATTTACGTAATTAGGTTATACTTTTAACTTTTTATACTTTTAACTGAAATGGAAGCCAACCCACTTAGGTATTTTAAGACAAGTATGAGAAATGAATCTAGGATGATTGTGGCGCCATCTTGTAGTCTTGTTACTGACTAAAGGCCTTTTCACACTGCACATCGCTGACGGACGTCTGCAAGCTTTGTAAAATCTACGTCCATGTCTTTTAAACGGTCAGTTCACACTGGCGTCGCAGACGTCGGCGATATGGGAAACCATTGGCTGAAGCCACCGAACAATCTGCGGTATACACTCTGTGAGTGTATGTTTTGGAAACGTCGGCCAGGAACTGCTTGGAATGAAATGGCTGAAGGTAAAAAAACATAAAAATAAATACTAATATCATTAACTCTTCATCACTACTGCTGCTGTCATTGTTATTAAGCCATTGAACGCAATTATAAACATGGAATCAAACCATCAAAGATGGCCTACAGACGCCATCTTTGCAAGCAGAAAACTGAAGAGTTGCGTGGAAACAATGCTCCGCTAACATTTCGGCGGCAGACGCGTTGGCCGCAGTCTGAAAAGGTCGGTATGCGAGGTTATTAAAACGTACCATGTGTACAATGTGTCTGTGACATCGGCGATATACACTGTGAAAAGGCCTTAAGCCTGACATTTTCCTTAGACAGAACTGTTGATTACTAGCCCAAAAGTCAATGCCGTATAAGGGACCTACAGTTTGACGTGCAGTCTGAACTACTGCCTCTGTATTATGAACTGGTCTAATTATGATGATGGTCTTTGCAGATTAACGTTGAATTCAATAGTGCGGACACACAAAGAGAATCCACACATAATACACCCACTGACTATCGCTCACAACTATCCACAATTTGTGACCTCCTAGTAGTTAGATTACAGGACACACCATGGTCCCAGTCACTAATACAGCTAATATATATAATATAGCAATGTCTTACTTGTTTGACATCTGTTCCATTTTCATCTGATGATTTAGGTTCCTCCCAATCCACAGGTTCTTCTTTTACTTGTATTTCTTCCCCAACAATGATCTTTTCTATCATGCTATCTTCAATATTCATTTCATTATCAGTATTGAGCTCCAGTAGTGGTCGCTCAATATTCTTCTTAAGTTTTTTCTTATCTGGAGATGAATTTACTGAGGATGGTGCTCGTTTAGCATTGTTTGACAAACTTCTTGGACTATTGCGTGACGTGGGTCGACCTGAAGAGTTTTTATTGATGCTTATATGGTTGGACTCAGAACCATATTTTATTTCAGGAATTAACACTCTATGGTTAGGTTTAACTACTTCTGAGTTATTTCTCAACTCTTGGTTACTTTTACTTGTCTGTTGCTTCAAAACACTACTGCTGGATTTTGGTTCTTGTTGATCTTTACCTTGACATAGGCCCCTAATTTCAAGAATTTCTGCAGCTTTCATAATCTGTGGGAGTTGATCATGATTGACAATAGCCTCTCCCCGATATATATACTGAAGAAGAATGCTTAATGTGGTATGGCATATTTCAGAAGGAAGAACTATGACAGCTTTAGCATTTGATTTGGAACCATTACTTGCAATGTAAAACATTCTATGTAAATAAGGACTACAAGCAGACAGTACAAATTGATGTGCAGAAAAGTAATGGCCATCTGCAGTTGCCACTACTACATCAGTGAAGGAATCTGAGCGATAGAGGCCTGATATAGAGGAGTTGAGGTGAATTCCATGACCATGCCATTTCAAGCTGTAACTGCCAGGCAGGGCCATTTTACTATCTGAAAAATAAAAATAATCCCATGATAAGATTACAGAAGAAGACTTAACATTTATGGTAAAAAATATTACTGCAATACATGTTGTTGGCAGTTATATTAACTTAATAGGTCTATTCAACATTAGTTAACAGGTACTTATTTTACTGAAATTATAATAAAAATATTTTAAAAAGCTTGTACATACACTTACACACGCTCATAATTTAGTCTCGGAAATATAAAACGTGGGGGTTTTCAAATCTAAAATACCCATCACCATATGGATGGCCAATGGGCCATAAGACATCTAGGTGCCATGGCATCATAAGTCCCATGAGTTAAGCCATGAGCCAGAGTAACCGACTACCAATTGCGATTGATGAGCCATTGTAGGCCATTGATGAATCACCCCGGCCACTGTTGTTATCAAATCAGGAAAGTTTTTGGGCTAGCACATTAACGAACAACTAACCTTAACTTTCATCACTAACAACCAGCTCAGCAATTATTTAGGAGTAGATACATTACGTTAACATAAAGTTGCACATTGAGCAAACAAAAATAGAGGAAATCATTACCTTTGCCATTACCTCTGAAATGACAACCTACCCAGGTAAGTATTTTAAAATCGTCCTGGCAAAATCCAACTAATTGAACAACATACTAACTAGTAGTATTTATATCACCTCAATAATTATTCACCTTACTGAGTTGAAATATATCACCACAATGTAAAATATACTGTAGCTGTTTTGTTTGGAGGTAAGGCTTTGAAAACTTGAAGTATTCAGTAATGATGGAAATATACAAGCATAGGTTAACGATGAAAACATACAAGCAGAAGTCAAAACTACTCTGGTCTCATAGTTTGTTATTAATTATTACATTCAGTGTATTAAGTTATTCTACTTCAAACGGTTTTTATTATCATTCACATTTAAGTCTCAGTCTAACGACTGGCATGATTAAGATGAATGTGAATGACAGTTAAGTGTGATGATTGTAAACTAATTTTATAACATGCAGCTTCATTAACATCAATAAAAAGTAGCCGACTTAAAAATATCTTTCACTATAACAATAAATAGTAGCAAAGCTTAGTTAAAAAGTAAAATATATTCAAATTATAGCAGAGAACTTAATGATAAATTTAAACTAACCATCATTATGTTAATATTCAGAATCTTGAATAGTACCAAAACAAGGCAATTATTTCAAAATACCTCCTGAAGTGTGAAGTTAAAGTACAACAACACTGTTGACCTTTCGAAATACATGTCACTAAACAGACTACCAAAGAGATTGACCTGTGTCAATTATTGTTGGATTCTTTAACTTAATTTCTACAGATCTAACCAATTAAAAACATAACCTACAAGTATACATTGAAGTTTGAATATTTGAGTACAGATCCAAATTGAAATAGGTCTATAGTGTTTACCTCCAATAATCTGACATGTAAAGAAGTTTCATAACTTTTCATAAAATGACTATTCTAATTTTGAAATTTTAGATAACTAATCTGAGAAACGAAGAAATAAAGGTTAAAAATTATACAAAGCCATAAATATGAATTCTTATAAAAATATAATAGCACTTGTCATGTGGTTTGTCACCTTTTGGAATTCAGGAGATGCCGCCTATTTTTCCCCCAGGGTGTTCTCTTCTGCCATCCACTGGTAGCAACGACACTTCCCCGTTGCCGAGCCGACTCGCTGCTGGACGTAATGTAAATCGATGAACAATGCGCATTATCGATTTCCTTCTGAATTCGGCTCCGCGATCGGGAAGACTCGTTAATCATCGATTGGCATTTGCGTTTTGTCAATATCTAAACAATACTTCGCGTTTAATGTAGCTATTTATTTTAATCGAGAGAACTGATCGATAACTAGTGAAATCCATTAGTAAATTAACCTGTACTCACGTCCACAACCTCATTATTTCCTGTGCATAAATAAATCATTAAAGTTACCATCATGAATATGATTTACTCTTTAATGATTTTATTTCATGGATTTTTCTCCGTACAGTAGACTGCATAATAATTTACAAAGGTGCATTATTTTAGATACGGTACCGCTACTTATGTAGGCCAAAATGTTTTAGTACAGTACCTGTATAAATTTGAAACGTTTCATGGAATAGCTATACAAATAAATAATAGCGCTATCAGATGATTCACCTGTCAATTATTTATTTGAAATTTACTAGAAACAGAGCCTGTGGTGGTTAAAAACAACGGTCCATAGAAGATGGTTCATTTATATGCTGTTCCTCGTGAATAAATAAAAAAAATATTTTCAATATCTAAATTTTATTTGGGATAGAAAATTATTTTCTATTAGATACACAGATTTAAAAAATCAAACATATAGGTTACGTATTTATTTACAATATTTCTTAATATACAACAACATTCTTCATAAATAGGTAGGTACTTTATCAGACTTTTTCAACAATCTCCCTTGATCTTTGCTAGGGATAATTAAAATTGTAATCAAACCTTTTTTACGATTATTAGTAAAAAAATAACTAGCATGATCCAAGCTCAAAATCCAAAATGGCGGCTATTTAAAATTTTAACACTTAAATACTTTGTCAACGATAAAATTTAAAATGGCCGCCATTTTGGATTTTGAGCTTAGATCATGCTAGTTATTTTTTTAATAAAACTAATCTACTAGCGTAAAACACATACCAAATTTCAAAATAATCCGTTAAAAAATGCTTGAATTAAAAATATTTTGTGTAAAATACAAAATGGCGCATATCTGAAAAATAAGCTTTTTAGGCCATACCTCTATTGGAACTTTTTTCTTCCATTTCTTTCTTTTTAATGTGCCCAATCACTCACCGAAGTCCTGAAACGTTTTTCATGGACACCCTATGTATTAAACGCATGGGTATACTATTTCAAATATAATTTTTCAAATATTTCTATTTCAGTTTCAGGCATATCAGAGTTGTAGATGCTATCTATATAGGGGCGACCGACAGTAGGCCTAGGGTCTAATGAGCCTTGAGAAACTCCGACAACAAAATTATCTAGTTTATAGTCTGTCCCTTGTTTCACCATGAAGAATCGATGCTCTAAGTATAAACGAAGAATGAGATAAATGAAATGAAATGAAAAATGTCTTTATTTGAGAAGCGAAGTTAGGACTAACAAGTCCTCTCTACCACTTAACCTCTAATAAACAAAATTTACTTTAAAGATAAAAATCTTAGGTAAGTATTGAATAATAATATAAAATAAATTATAGAATAAACATTGTTTTTAACCGTAAAATATGACGCTTCCCCTCCGCCCCGAACCGAGTACGTTTACTATCATTTTTAAGAATATTGGGAAGGGAGTTCCATTACCTAGAAGCAGAAGCAGTGAAAGAATTGGTATAAAGGGTTGTTCGATGAATTGGAATTGTAAGAAGTCGAGAACCCCTGCGGGTGTTGTGAGTACTTATGTCAGAAATGAAAGTGAAATTAATGATCCATATTAAATTGTAACGTGTAGTGGGATTTGACCTCTATAAAGTACTCAGTATTATAACAGACCACTGAATGTCTATGGTAATACTCCTTCTGCCGTGCCCGTGCGTGTCTGCTCTGCAGAGGTTGAGGATGAGGCCAATAACTGGCGCTTCACGCCGGATGTCGACCGAACTAATCGTTTCGTAATAAAACTTCACGCCGATGACTTGAGCGTTATGCATTTTACCCCCCTCTAGACTATCACTCTCTTATGTAGGCCTGCTACTCTGTACAATATACACCGCTGTAGCTGCAGGCCTACACGAGTACTGCTTGTAGGCCTACAGTAGTGCAACCGTAATGGAGACGGCGAGGAGCGCGCGGTAACTCACTGCAGTAGTGGGAGCCATTGAACTCTCGTGGGACAAAGCCGGGAGTATCGGGTTCGAATCTCGAGTTTCAACCAGCACCTCGCCTCCTTACACTAGTTCCTCTGAAGGAAATAAAACTGTTTGAAACTAGTGGCGACACCGATCGGTAAAAATGCCTTTGAGTAGCGAGGTCTGTCCAAGCGGAGAGACACTTAATTGGACGTCCACTTTGAATTGAACATGAAGTGCTTTTTAACTCTCACACAAGAAAGAAAATAATATTGTTGTAAAATAATACCTTTCAGACTTCAAAATTGCAACTCAAAGATGAAGAGGAAATCTTGAAAATGTATTCGAATTAAAATGGCTTAGATTTACTTATCGATCCTTAATACTGTAGTTTCAATCTTGAATTTTTATAAGTAACTTGTAGCCTACTTATTTTGGAAATGAATTATTTGACAGCTAGTTGTACTTTAAACCAGAATGAAAGATGAATGTGGGGTAATTTGTGGATAAGGAAATGATTGGAGTTACTTTAACAACAAAAGGAAGATTCTGAGGTAAGCCCGGCGGTGTTTGCTCATGAAAACGTTAGTACAACATGTAAGGTTTGTGTGTAAACCCGCTACGGGAACATCTGTAAGGTTCGCAGGACAATAGTAATGAGACCATACGGAACAATGGTGGCGTCATCCTGTAATCCAGCTACTTGGAGGTCACGAATTGTGGAACTATCCACAATTCGTAAGCTATGGTAGGTGGAGTAATCTATTGTGTGGATTAACGTCCGCACTATTGAATACTATGTTGATCCGCAAAGACCATCCTCATAAATAGATCAATTCGTAATTCAGAGGCCGTGGTTCGGATTCCACGTTAAACTGTAGGTCCCTTAGTTGTTATCGGATGTTGGGCTATTAATTAATAGTCCTGTCTAAGGAACATGTCAGCCTTAGTCAGTAAAAATACTACAATATCGCGCCACAATCATCATACACTCATTTATCATTCATACTTGGCTTAAAATACCTACCTGGGTAGGTTGCCATTTCAATAATATAATCTAATCTAAACAACTTGGCAGGATGAAACTCGGGGTCCTGACGGGTTTAATAAAATACGAAGCTGTATGACATTAAACATAGATGATCGCTTGAATAACTTAGAAATAATAAAAACATAAGTACCATATTTTAACAGAATCCAATAGCAGACTAAAACCATACCAAATTATTGTAACATTGTAGGACGCGCTACAACAAAACATTAAAATAGCGCCAAGGGGCATACGGGCAGATATCAAATGTTTATTACATTTATATGATTATAAGTTTGAGATCATTATCATCGGCGGAGCGCGACGACGGGGAGCGTGGTTTATGTGGTTTATGCTCTTGTAGAGAGGAGGGGCCGCAAAGTCTTCATTATTCGCCGTGTCCGCTACAAGCGAGCTCCGCCTCAGCTTCCGGCAGGAGTACCAACTGGCGCGTGTTGAATATATGCGTAATATTATTGTTATACAGTACTATGATTAAAATAAAATTACTCAAGAATTTTAAATATTTAATTGTTTGGTAGTTTTGACGTAATCTTGATAGGGTTGAAATTATATTGTGAAATTATATTATATTGAAATTATATTATTATACTGAAGTAAAAAAGTTTAATCAATGTTTTATGACGTAATTCAATAACAATATTGTTTTTATAATTTTGTTCCTGAGATACCAATGCAACCTTTTAAATAATTTAAAATTAATAATACAGATTATTATTAGTGTAATCAACTTTGTTGGTGTGGTGGATGTGTAATGATGACTCGAGATGTAAATTTTGTTATCAGAACTGAAGACCAGCTGATTCCTTTATTCCCCTCCATTTAGTAAAGCCCTATGCATAAGACCATTTCAGGTTCAAAACAGCAATTTCCTGCGTTTGATTCCCATAGAGGTCAACATTTTATTAAATAGATCTATATAGGACACTAGGTTAGAGGAAGTAGACCTAATTAAAATGATAAATAAGAAAATTTCACTTTTATTCAAGCAGTCCTTGTTGCTTCTTCAGTTTAACATTTAAGGGTCTATCAGTTAAGTTTAACGATCTAATAGTTTAGGTTTAACTATTCAATCTTTGCATTCCGGTATTTTATTACGATTTATTTTAATAATGCGAAAATTGTTTTAAACCCAAATTAAGTGGATTATAGGGTAGCCTATATTTGTCCTAAAAATGTTTTGGATTATCTCTCTACTAAAGGTGGTGTGAACGCAAAAATCGACGATCTTAAAATAACATAACTTTTAACGTTAATTCATTGATTGTATCATAAATAATATGCTTTGCATAATTTTTTCAAGCGTTTAGTGAAAATTTTTCGAGTTAAGTTACAAGGTGATTAATTCGGAAATTTGGCGTTTTCCATGCAAGGAGAGTGGGAAAACTACTTATGATTTTGAGTTGAAATTTTGGGAACGTGAATGAATAAAAGACTTTTTTACGTAGCGTATGTGAAAGTTTTAAATAAGAAAAAAATTTGTATACTACAGAAAATTATTTATAAGGCCACATTTTAGATCCGATAATCTTATAAAATATGGCATTTTGGAGGTCTAAAAATATACAAAAAACGAAATTGCTATCTTAAACAGGTCACTCAGGAAGTTTAAATGAAACAATCACATATGCGTAACTAACGAAGCAACACTAGCTCCGAGCGTATTTCAGTTGTCCCTCACCGCTCGCACCGCCTTAATAACATCTGAACGATAGAAATATGTAGTTTGTAAACTTAAACATAAACTTATATGGCTGAAAAGCTCTCTCTAATGTAAAAATAGAATCAGAAAAACGGAATTTAGGATTTCAATATAGTTTATTTCATTCAAAGGGGTGTACCTATGTTGAGAAGTGAACATTCATTGTTGACAAAAGCAACTAGCCAGTCACAGTACAATAAAATAGTTTGATTTTTAACATGTAAATATCGTTTTTCAATGGTTTATAACTTAATACAGTGCCAAAGAAACCTTTGTATTTAACTATCCCATTTTACCGTGGGGTCTTTTAATATGTACAGGTAATTAAAGATAGACTTCACAAATGAACTTGAATCCGATCAATCAAACAGTTCACCGAAATGAAATAAATATTCATCAGATTTTCAAACGCGAACTGATCAAAAGCCTTGCCCATGGGCCCCGCCCTGCATTCAATTTGAAATCGGCAATATTCGTATTAACCGAACTCTAAATCAGATCTGTCGAGCGACTCTGACAACAGAGGCTTCAGGCGGCCGCGAAACTAATGGATTTCATTACAAGTCGCTGCGGAAGTCTAAACAATTTTAAACCTATCGATTACGCGAGTCTCAAGAACAGCAATCAATATGGGCTCGTATTTTTTCCTGTTCATTTTCTGTATTCGCGGAGAGGATTTGTCCTCTTTCGTTTTATAATCCTTAAAGTCTATGAGGTTTTATGGTCGTCCGTTAGACTTATATTGAATAGAACGTTTACTGTACGAAAAAATAAAACATTTGCCATGATTTTCCAACAATCGCAATGTAATACACGTGTGCATGCCTACCTCAGCTATGAGGAATCAAGATCTAAAATTTTAGTTATACCACAACCGTGACGTGTCATGTAATCCAGCTACTTGGAGGTCACTAATTGTGGACAGCTGTGAGTGAAGGTCGGTGGGTGTAGTGTTCTCTTATGTGGATTAACGTCCGCACTATTGAATACTACGTTAATCCGCAAAGACTATTCTCATAATTAGACCAGTTCGTAATTCAGAGACAGTGGTTCGGAGTCCTCGTTAAACTGTAAATCTCTTAGACATACCATTGAATGTTGGGCTATTAACACCTTTTTATCATGTCTAAGGAACATGTCAGCCTTTGTCAGTAACAAGACTACAAGATTGCGCTACAATCATCTTATCATCAGTATCTATTTACTAAACTAACGTTTGTTAAGAAATCCAAAAGCAATCCAATCTAAACCACCCGTTAGCAGCAATTTACAGCAGCTCAGTGAATTCACACCCATTTATGAAATTCATGAGAGATAAAAAGTCAAACACCAAATGATATCACAGTATGTTCATAAATTGGGAGGTTATATCAGTTTGTGTGTACTGCATAAGAATTACAAAGAAATGAGTAAGTAGTAGGTTTGCTGCTATAATAAATATTAAATTATTAATCTAAGTTTTTTTTAAATATATTAGTAGACCTTAACTAATACCTCTCTGCATTTCACTGATAACTAACTAACTAACCATTGGAAAGTACACACAGGTAACACAGTACATTTTCATTTCGAGTACCAATGTTAATTTTATGAGGAAAAGCTAAAAAATACCGGTATCAAGCTTGTTATTTGAAATATTGTGATAAAACTTCGTATAGGCCTACTCATTCCCGATAGGTAAAATGATGGTGGTAATTCGTATTCCTCACGTCAGCGTACTGCGTGCGAGATCTTTTTATTTGAAATAACCTTTGTGCATTGTACTCGTATGCACGGCCAAAAATGGATATGCTAATCAAAGTTCCGCCCTTGCATATAAAAATTACGAAAATCACCAATTATGAAACTAGTGTTCTCTAACCTAAACTTTTGAAAGTTTTCGTATATTTTAACTTAACCCAAGCCCTATTAAAATAATAGTATATAACGCGATCTACAAAACTTTTTCGCACCATTGAAGACATCAAGTCTTTATGCTGATGTTGTGACATACTATAGACTAATGATTAAACAGAAATCAAAAATAAGTTGTCAAAAAACAATTAATATTAATATTATAATTAATATGATGATAATATGTTTGCGTTTATCAATGACTTTAAACCTATTTATAAATATGCGATATTGAATTTTACTGTACGAACTTTAATAGCGATCTTCGTTTTCTTATTGTTTACTCGTTTACGTTATTAGGTTACAATTTTGTCAAAAAAGGTATCTTGTTACCTAACACAGAACACTGCTTCACACAACTCGTCCAAAGGATTGGCAGTTGGTGCACCACTGTAAAGAACTGCATACATCACCCTCATTATTATCTTTTTATCCGGAATAAGAGAAAAAATATATTGTTATGGAACTATCAAAAGCACTGATGAAACGATGAAAAGGTCATATAGTTGGTGTGCGGAAGAACGGGTACAGCTAATGTCAGGCCGATAAAACAGTACTATTTGAGTACAAACACACTCCACCAGGAGCGCTGACACAGTGTTTACTAAATAGTATAGTTCGTTTTCCAATAGGAGCGCTGGCATCGGGATCATCATTTAGCAAACCACTTCTAATGATTAAAAATAGTTATGAAATACTGTATTAAGAATTGTTTTAATGAAAACTGTGAAGTGGTTTACATAGTATATAATTTAAATCCAATTGAAAAAACTGATGAATTATTAATTTGATTATGGGAAATGTTCTTTATAGTTAATGATAATCAGTTCCCACACTAATGAATACTACACGCATTTTATTAATAATCTAGCAGTAAGCCTGTCCTTTGTACGGGTTGTAGGATTCAGTTTAAAGAAAACAAATTATCATATCAAAATGTAAACCTGAAATCGTAAACAAATCACGACAAAGAAAATAAATCAATACCCAGCTTTATTATTTAGCATTACTTTACAATTAATCCATTATTAGAATTAATTTAACGTTAAAATTGCTTTTAATATAGTATGATTTCGAAATGGGTTTAAAATCATTTACCAATATAAACAAACTAATATTGATTTGACAGCTGTTTGTTTTTCTTTTTATTAAATCTTTAAACTACAAAGACAGCTGATTATTACCAGTAGGTGGTTAATTGATAATAATTGAAAGCATAATGCGACTAATATCATGTAAAAAGTGAGGTTTTAAATACTCGTGATTTACTTTTCAAGGGGCGGCGAACAAATTTCAAGCTTTGAAAAATCTTGTCTGGAATGTGAAATAAGTTTCATTGTTATCAGTTTTCCCGTTTTTCGGAGAAGACGGCGTAAAATGCCTCCTGGAGCGTCACAGACAAACAGACACAAATTTGAGATACGACTGGTTTCGGCTTCTCTAACTCACGAAACGTAAAAATAACTCTGAGCAATGTACAGACAAAACTCTAATTTTATTTGTATAAATGTATTTCCTTCACTACAGCCGGTTTGTTTAGGATGGATGTATGTATAGTATAATCGGTCATTTAACGCCATTATGAATTGGCGAATAATAAGCTGAAATAAATGAAAGGTGGGCTGTATCAGAGGATATTGCCATTTCTTAACTGAAGTTTACATATTAGATCATATTACATTGATATGCGCGACAGGAGATATGCTCTTTTATAGATAATTATTTTCCATAATAATATTAAATGCCACCTCTGGATGCAGTGACGGATTTTGTGAGGAGGTTGTTTCCAGACATATTAGGAATCGTGAAATGTGATGAGTGACTGAATAATTTATTATGCAATTATGATCCTATATTTTGTATTTGTATTATTGCATTGTATCTTCCTACTTACTAACACTTATAAGATTAGGCCTACATAATTTCTCTCTGAGCAAACATAAAATATTGTAAACAATAGTGGTGAGCAAATAATTAATTTAATCGTCCATTTGCATCGTCCACAGTGACAGAGAAATGTGGGATGCATGATTTTATTAAGGTGGCCTGAAAACAAGTCGATGCATTCACATGTACGTATATTATCCTATTATATTTCAAATATATTAATTTATTATCTTAAACGTATTTGCTGCTAACTTTGAATATACATATTTAAATGGTTAAAACACTATCACACTATCACACATCAAATCGCAATTAAAATACAAACAAAACCTTTTGGTAGGGGGCAAAGCTGACCCCCCCTACTTGGGGGATAAACTATCAAGACTTGCCTCTAAAAAACTCTTCCTACATCTGTCACTGAATTGCCAACATTGTTGAGGAATAATTTAGTTTAGGATCAAAATTAAACACTAGTCTAAAAGTCCTTACGAAACAAAAGAATATCTTGTAAGTAATTAAATCTTTAACACATTTGAGCATTTAATTGTGAAATATTTATGATAAGCTCCAGGCATGTTCAAGGTATGTGGCAAGAGGTAACAGATACAGCGCTATCTGGCAATCTAACCACCATGATAGTAAACACTAAACCCCGCACGTTGCAGTGCCAACATGGTCCGCTAGGAGCGCTGCTGTAACATAGATAACACATAGGCCAAGTCCTCGTTTTGAAGGCTATTTTACATCCTGCGTCCCTCGGTTGTTGCGCTTACTATTTCTTTCATAAGATTAACACATTGAAATGAGAGAGAAAATAGGCTTAACACTATATTTTGCAGTTTCAGTTAATCAGTAAGAGGAGTTTTTTTGAATTAAAACGGTAATACTATTAGAACAACATAAGAAAACGAGCCAATGCTCTTAGAGATAATAAAAAACACTAAGGCAGGTTTTACAATTAAACTTTTTAGAGGGGAGAACTAGTGCAATTGGCCTCAAAAAATTCTTTACCTTTATTTTGTAACGTAGTAAATATATGTTTCATTCTACAAACTGGATGATGATTGTTGAAGGTGTCGTTAACGGAGCTCGAGGTCAGGACAGTGGGACAGCGGAGGCGAGATACATAAATTACAACAGCTGAGCTCAAGTGGCGGTGTATCGTATCGCTATCAGGCGCGCCATTCCTCCTGCCAACTGTTACAATTAATTCCACCGTGAGAACCGCCGCGACCTTCCTGTGACCGGCTACTGGGATATGTGGGTGTCACAGGCGCGCGGAACCGGTGATAGTGGAGCTGCTACTATAGTGAATCGGCTACCACAATAGTCAGTAGGTGTCACAAGCGCACGGAACCGGTGACAGTGGAGCTGCTACTATACTGAATCGGCTACCACAACAGTCAGTGGGCGTCACAAGCGCACGGAACCGGTGACA
Source organism: Nephotettix cincticeps (assembly GCA_023375725.1). Taxonomy (NCBI): domain Eukaryota; kingdom Metazoa; phylum Arthropoda; class Insecta; order Hemiptera; family Cicadellidae; genus Nephotettix; species Nephotettix cincticeps. The sequence continues at coordinate 126,639,888 of CM041791.1, read as the reverse complement.
GTGGAGCTGCTACTATACTGAATCGGCTACCACAACAGTCAGTGGGCGTTACAGGCGCACGGAACCGGTGACAGTGGAGCTGCTACTATACTGAATCGGCTACCACAACAGTCAGTGGGCGTTACAGGCGCACGGAACCGGTGACAGTGGAGCTGCTACTATACTGAATCGGCTACCACAATAGTCAGTGGGCGTCACAAGCGCACGGAACCGGTGACAGTGGAGCTGCTACTATACTGAATCGGCTACCACAATAGTCAGTAGGTGTCACAAGCGCACGGAACCGGTGACAGTGGAACTGCTACCATACGTCACTGTAACGGCTACTAGGGTAGTGGTGCCAATTGTGCTCAGAACCGCTGGACATTGGAATTGTTTATATCCGTCACTGAATCGGCTACCACAATAGTCAGTGGGCGTTACAGGCGCACGGAACCGGTGACAGTGGAACTGCTACCATACGTCACTGTAACGGCTACTAGGGTAGTGGTGCCAATTGTGCTCAGAACCGCTGGACATTGGAATTGTTTATATCCGTCACTGAATCGGCTACCACAATAGTCAGTGGGCGTCACAAGCGCACGGAACCGGTGACAGTGGAGCTGCTACTATACTGAATCGGCTACCACAACAGTCAGTGGGCGTCACAAGCGCACGGAACCGGTGACAGTGGAGCTGCTACTATACTGAATCGGCTACCACAACAGTCAGTGGGCGTCACAAGCGCACGGAACCGGTGACAGTGGAGCTGCTACTATACTGAATCGGCTACCACAACAGTCAGTGGGCGTCACAAGCGCACGGAACCGGTGACAGTGGAACTGCTACTATACTGAATCGGCTACCACAATAGTCAGTGGGCGTTACAGGCGCACGGAACCGGTGACAGTGGAGCTGCTACTATACTGAATCGGCTACCACAACAGTCAGTGGGCGTCACAAGCGCACGGAACCGGTGACAGTGGAGCTATATATCACTGAATCGGTTCCCACAATCAGTGGACGTTAAACAACTCCTCCTGACTAGTGGAGCCTATCACTGTTACCACATCAGTCAGCGTCACTGATTCGCGTACAGTGCACAACCGGTGGGCAGTGAAACTGTTTTATACTGATCGGCTACCAGGATGCCAGTGCGGAAAGTGATCTACCACGAACCCAGTGTGTATCTACTACTTACGCTGATATATTCCTGTGCTGTCAGTGCGTCTCAGCGCACGAAAATTCATTTAATATAGTCAAGAACCGTACAGCGAACAACGTTATAATAATACTGTTTATAATATACAAAGTTTTGCACTACATGATTATGCTACTATACTGTCAACAGAGTGGCGTCGCACAGGAACCGTGACAGTGCTGCTACTATACTGAATCTACCAACATTAACAGCGCACCTGGAGCTGCCTACTAAAGGCTACGGGGTGGGGCTGCACATCACACAGTGACTGTCAATAATCTACCACTGGCAATATCAAGACTGACATATAAATATATCCCTACCACAAAGTCAGTGGGCGTCACAAGCGCACGGACCGTGACAGTGTTATACCGTACGTGAGTTAAAGTTAAAGACTGTCGGTGAAAATTTTACTATTATTAATTATGTGACGCGGATGTCCCAAACCCACAACAATCAACCACACAGCAAAAACAAACAGCAACATAACCACTCCAACCATCAACACCAAACTAGATTGTTCTATCTTACGCTGAGTGTTAGTGCTCAACTTTGGTGCCAGCATTGACGAATATCGTGCGATTTTATCATATAACATTATCACATTGGATGTTTTGTTTTTACGCTATTTGAGTGTAATGGGCATTTAAAAAAATACTTTTAAAAAATTAAATTTTCCTAAGAATAGAATGAGTAAAGGCTAAATTTATCTCTTACCTACGTTGAAAATTATAGTGACGTATACTTATTATTATACTTCCCCGCGTGAAATTGGGTTTAATAGACGATACACAGCATTGGGTTAAACACGGCAATTGTAAGGACGTTAGCGCATGCCAGTGTTACCGTCGCGCGTCACGGTACGGCAAGCTGGCCGCATGACAGTGTTACCGTCGCGCGTCACGGTACGGCAAGCTGGCCGCATGACAGTGTTACCGTCGCGCGTCACGGTACGGCAAGCTGGCCGCATGACAGTGTTACCGTCGCGCGTCACGGTACGGCAAGCTGGCCGCATGACAGTGTTACCGTCGCGCGTCACGGTACGGCAAGCTGGCCGCATGCGTTCCCACCGTCACCGTCCTGGCTCGCACGATGTTTATCAGTTTATTTTACGGTTATCATGCGGCTTTTCGCTCGTCGCTGGTAGAATTACATTTCTCAGTGCATACTGCATACATTTTATAGCTATAAAACCTTTAAGATGTGTGAATTCCTCTGCTCAAACTCCTACCTTGGGTATCGGTTCAATGTGGTTTAGGAAGCAAAAATTAATTTAATGTGGCACTATTTCAGACCATACCAACGATACTTGGAGGAATATAAGGCTAACAGCATACATACAACTGCAACTAATAACATCCTCAAATTTCGCCGAATAACAAAAAGGATAACCTTGAATTAACGAGTTTCGCAGTAAAACAACAGATTATGTTAACATAGTCGGGTTAAATTTTGTGAATTCTTCGTGGATGCTTAATCAGTAATCGACTTCTTGTATGGGGAACCGGTTTAGTTGACTTTTCAAAACTGGCATTGAACCGACTAGGACAATGTGTGACAGAGTAGTTCAGATTTTAAAATTTGATGCGGTACACTAAACGATGCTGTCAAATTACTGGTAATATCTACGACTATCCAGTGTGGCGGACTTTCCTATCACCTTGGTTCCTTATTGTCTCCCGTGGGGTATTGGATGACTCCCGGCTGGCCCTGAACACTAAAGTTTATCTTTACCATTTCTGACTAGAGTTATCGGGGATTGGTGTATCTCCTTCCTGGGAAGTATTCTTGGAGGAATAATACTTACTTGGCATACTATCAAGGTTTGCCAGGCAGATGTGTGAACTGTCGTTGGGCGGGTACTCTCAAATATAAGTTGAGGGTTCCTAGGGGAAACCCTTTCATTGTCTGGGGTCTTAGGGATTGTAGAGTTGGCGTATGAATCCTTTTAAGGTATTAGCCTAGATCTGGATTGGTTTTGAGGTCCTTTTTTCTTCTCTGAGAATAAGGCGGACTGTCCATGCCCACCTCTCCCATCTGTATGAATCCCTTATCCGGTAACTGTACGATTTTACACAAGAAGACTTACCTTGCCGGCTTTGCTTGAGCCTCCCAATTCTCCAAAATCTAAAGCAACGACATTTTAAAGCAAACTTTGGGTGACCTCCTAATTTTAGCTACAAATTACATGACTGTGCCTCTAAAAACAATTTAAAATTATTGATAATATTTTTTCTGCATAAGTTGGTAGTAATAAATTTGTATGGAAGTCTAAAATAACAGATTCATAACACATTAAATGTCTGGTGGTTTAAATATGGATGGTTGTTAGTGTGGAGATAATTTTTCTATTGTTCTAGTCATTTACTGTAGTAATTCTAAAATCATGCTAAGGACACTTTGTACATTTCCTGCTAAAGTGTAAGTTTTTGAATATTTTTGATTTTGACATAAACCGATTGATTGATAGAAAGACATTAGGATGGAGGTGGTGAGTTTTCCTTGTCTCGCATAGTTTTTAATTTCGGCTGGAACCGTTTAAATTTAACTTAACCCGATTAATTGATAGAAAGTCATCAGTTTAGAGGCGGTGAGTTTTCCTCATCTTCTATGATTTTTAATTTTGATTGGAAACGTTCGATTTTAACGTAATTTTTTAACGTCAGCCGACTGATTGATATTTCAGTCATCAGGATGGAGCTGGTGAGGTTTCCCCGTCGGCGAGGATGAGCTGTGATGTAGTCATTAACTGTATCGACGCCAGGAGCGCCTTATAAGTCAAATGTCTAGGTAACCCTGTCATTACCGGAATATTCGGAACATCCCTCACATCACAGTTGACCCGGAGGTTCTGCCAACGCTTACATAACGTCGCGTCCTTCTCTGTGATTGGCTACCGGCCGACCTATCAGAGGCGTGTGGGAATTACAAGTGTTTTACATACATTTGAATTACCACCTCGCACTCTGTAATACATTGTTTATGCAAATTCTGGATTATTTTTCCTCGTAAGTTTATCCAGCGGCAAATGTCAGACTCGTTCAAGCATACAATTATCGTTGTATATTTGCATGGTCTATTTACAGTGAACATATGAATCATTCTCAGTTTTAATATTCCATTAGCCTTTTGAGATTTTAAACATTTTATAGAAGATATATATAAAGGTTAATATACGTTCCAGTCTGAACCCCAACCCCTTCTTAATAAATAACAAATGTTTAGTAATAAATATAATTACATGTTCAGGAATAAAATATAGAGCAAGAATGCGATCTGAAAATAAAATATTTTACAGTTTAACTCGTAAAAGTAAAATAACTCGTTGGCCTTTCTTTATTAGAATTACAATTGTGAACATAAAAATAATGTTTTGAGTAAATTACTGGGGCTGAATCTTGTAATGCGTGTAAATAATTAGAGATATTCTTGGTAATGTAGTAAATAATCTTAGTTTCTTATAACTTGAACGGTTGTACAGGAATACAAACAATTTAGATTCAAATAAGATAATGATATACTAGGAAATGATATGTCCGAAAGGTGCAAAGATAACAGGACGTAAAACAATGTTTTAAAGTATAAACGATATAATATCTTTAATCTCGTCGATTTTGCTATAAATTATAATCAGAAACAGATCAAAATTCCTAGAGACAAGGAATTCCAAAATGTCGAAGGAGCTTTAAGCCCAAAAATATGCAAATATTTGCCGTAGGGCTTTACACGGTGGCGGGAAGATTGTATTTGAGTGTTAATATCAGCTGATTTTCAGACTAATATCAGCTGATCCTCAGGTTTAATAACAGCTGACCCTTGTTGCTGTGGCATTATCAGCCATCAAATCACCGAACGAGCTGTAAGTTACGACATCTACTGCTCTATCACATGTTAACACGTGATGTTCTCGCCGATCATGCAAATTCACGCGCATTTACAATTCGTAAATTCCGTTTCCCTGATTAAATAGAGAAAGTGACTAGGAACCCTGTAATATTACTTTGGCATGGAACAGTGACGCCCATTAGCATGCCTAGCCCATCCAAGATGTACACTGGGTCCATTGCTCCAACTTTTACTACATTATATAGATCAGAACTCCATCGTGAGCTTATACGAAACAAATCTATATTAGAAGATACGGCTATACGGCTCCATGTGTCACAAAGACACATGGATACAGAAATGAATGGACAAACAATTATTTTCCAGATAAACAAAAAGCGACATTTTGTAATATACCTTAAATAAAAAATTATCTTTCACAAATACATTCTAACCTATGAACATTGTATGCTGCCCTTGGATCACTATGCCATACAACAACAAATATTGTCTGTAAAAACGTGTTTTTGCTGACTACTTCTTTAAATTAGATTTCTTATCTTTTATCAAATCACACTCATTTCCAATGTAAATCTTATAGGGAATAATTCATTTTGAGTGAAGCTCACAGCCAGCAGAAAATCTAAAAACCTTATTGTAAAACTACAAACAGAGGCAAATCATTGATTCTTCAAACATTAAAATCGGTTAGGGTATGAGTAGTGTTCAAAATTAATTAGTTTATAGGCCCTACTCTCATGGGTGAATTTAATTCTTATTATTTAAATGTCTCAAGATCTTTTAAGATCAAAATCTCTCTTAAACGATAAAACATCTCAATAATGCCAAGGTACAATGGACGATTCGAAGCCTGTTTACATGCCACATAAAACGTTCTTAAAATTACCAAACAAGGTTGTAAAATAATATTTAAATTCATGTTTGGTGGCAACTCTGTTCATGATAATTGTTTCTTTATTTGTTCAGAAAAAATACCATATGATGTTAAAAAACTGAAAACTATATTTCCGATAGAAATGGGAATATTATAAATAATTGTCCTTATACGAAATCGGTGAATTCGATAAGACGCTGATTTTTTAGGTGGGTAAATATTAGGGTAATTAGTATAATTAATTTGTTTATAGAAAAATGTATATATAGTTTTCTTGATATTTTAGTTTTTTATTGTAATTACTAGTAGGAAAGATTTAAGATAGAAGTAAAAAAGAATTAAAATATTATTAATGTTATTCAATAATATTTTATATTGCCATCAAAACAAATATTTATGTCAGTAGAAATTTTTCAAAAAACTGACTATTGAAATTGAACAAACAAGAAGATAAGCTATGAATATGTTAACCTAGTTATTTCACACAAAATAGATGTATAGAAATATATTTAAAAAAAATAATACTTGGTTAAAAATGTATTAGTTATTAGAATTTTGAGTAGATGGATCCATGACCCAACTCTGTAGAACGCGTTGGGGATTAAATAATTTAAAAAAATATTTTAAAAGATGGGGATTTTTTATTCGTTTTTATTAATTCTTTTGGTAACTTATTAATTAGTTTTATCCCTGTCTAGGATGGAAGGTTAAAAAATATTAAGTCTGTGTTGTTTTACTCTTAATTTATCACTTGTGTTTGTGAGATATGGATGAACACCCCTCTAACTCATCGATCCACTTTTGTAAATACTTTTGTAAATACATTATCGGTCCCAAAATTTAAAGGCAGGGTGATTTGAAAGCTTATTTAAGATTCCCTAATGTTTAATCTACATGTAATTCTTATTACTGTACGTCTTTGTAAAACAGACAATCGTTTGAACTTTTTTTAGTGCATGAGCCCCAAATTATTATACCGTAGGATAAATGAGAGTAAATTAATCTCTATTATTCTATTAATAGGGTATTCATTTGGAAATATTTTGTAAGTGCCTTATTACATAAATATTTGAATATACTTTTCTCTAATCAAAATTTATTTTAAGATATCTATTTACTTAATACTGTATATCAATTTACGTAGCCTACTGGTAGTACATTGTCACATCCCCTGGATATCTTCTTTTATCTTCAACAGCCTAAACCCTAAAAGGTTTCTATTTTTTCATGCACCAGTAACCTAATATTACGTATACTAGGCGTTCCCTAGAGTTAAAGTACAGTAATTAAACTTTGAGGAAAATGTTGGACCAAACTAAAAAACTTGGAAACTCTCTTTTAATACAGCGAATGGCGCACACGAATTAGACATGCGCAATAACCGACCGATTATCCGTGAACGTTCCATGTATCTCGTCCGGGAAATAATGATATTTAACACTCCGTTATCGTAAATGATTTCAAAATGACTTACCAAGCTGTTACAAAATGAATAGCTGAGTACCTTATTTTTAAATTTGGACAGGAATTTAGAAGCGAAGATTACAGGGCGAGAGTCGCAAGCGTTACTTTGGGCAGTTGCGCGGTGATCAGTTATCGTGCAGGAGATATCATTATATCGAGTGGCAGCCCAGCTAATGAGGGAGCGTCGGACAATCTTGTGGCGTAGATTATACGACGGCTAGGCCACAAGCCAGTGATGAGCGCATATGTCTTGTTAACACGGTGCGGATGTGTCGCCCGAGGACTTCTGGTATCCTAACACTCTCAATCAGGACAAACCTTGCGTTAAAAATACGCAAAACATGATTGATATAGTGAGATCCCATAGCTTTCGTTAATCTCTATTCATCTAGATGGATAGAACACATACTTTTAATAATAAGATAATACATTTGGAGAATAATGCAATATATGTAAATAAAATTTTATTGGTTTAAACATTGCTTAGAATTTTTTGTTGTTTTTATGTTTTATACCTCAGAAATTCAGAAGTGGACCTTATCTCAATTATTCATGTCTAGCTTTCTGTCTATAAGCAACGCCAAACAAGGTCGTTTTGTATCGCTTCTCCGTGAAACGATAGCACCCACTATGATGAATCGTATTTTAACCGTTCTACACCTGGAGAAGTCTTTGTATAGCTTGGATTAAACTTACCCAGGACCCAGGACCCGCTTCTCCGTGAAACGATAGCACCCACTATGATGAAACGTATTTTAACCGTTCTACACCTGGAGAAGTCTTTGTATAGCTTGGATTAAACTTACCCAGGACCTATTAAAATAAAGTGACTAGCTCTCAACAACCCACTTTTGAGCAATTTTAACAACATTTTTCTAAGTTGACACGGATATGTGTAAGCTCTGGGGCGGGGGATCGTCAGCGTTGTTGTGACGCAACAAAAAGAAGTATTTGTTTAGATCCTGTTTCCATAGAAACTACCAGAGAGATTGTATTGCATTTTTAACATTTTGGCTATAAGAGCAGCTGTTTAGATGAGTTGAAAATACGTTCCCTTTAGACGTATTCATGATCTAACCTATTTCCCACAGAGAATTGTCAATACGTGGTCTATTAAAGTGATTTAATGGAAATAAACACCAGCTGTAAAAATATAATCAATATTAGTTTATTTACATTAATCTATTTAAAATTATCTCTATATATAAAGCTGAATGTATGTATGTTCTTTATGCGTAGACAAACTACTCATCCAATTGCCATGAAATTTTAGGAAGAATTTTTTTATATGTGTCCGGGAAGGTTTTAGTGAAAGATTTTTCTAAAACTCCATGGTTTTCCATTTTATGGCGTTTTAAATTTCTAATGTCAACCTCAAGGGGACTTAGCTTGTTTACAAATTTTTTACAATCAAAACATTTGATTGCTTAAACTACAGCTGTTGGTTTACTTTTGTTGGTTTTGTTTCAGATGGTATTGGCTTTACCATCCAATGCCATCTGAATCATTCATTAATGTAAGACCATGAAGTAAACATGTACTGTACAAAGATTAACAGCTTTATTCGCCACGTTAATAGTTTACGGTTTGGGGAAATATGTATTTATATATCCAAAATAAATCCCACAAGGCAACGGATGCATAACTTGTTAGATCCAACTATCATGTTTTCAGTTTCAAAAACTGTTAAATCCTAAGTATTAAAATGGCTGTTTGTAACAAACAGATGCAAACCCTGTTAAATATTTTACGCTTACTCTATGGGACGGATTTAGTATTTTCTATAGATCGATCTCTTTGTAAACAGTTTTAATTTTGTTTTCGGCAATCTGTTGTTAGTTGAATTGGGTTTGTTTTGATTACTCCGTCAGCTGTGCACCACAAACTGATGAATACAGACTGGGTAGGGATCACTGCATTTTATTCTCTGACGGTGTCAGAAGTAGTGGTCAGAACAAAAACACTACAGCCTTGTTCATGCTTTCCTACTGGCTTCTAAATGAAGCCCATCCCCATGTTAAAACCATTGAATTGTGTTTTCCAGTAGTTGGACATTGGTTTATACCTCAGGATTGTGTATTTGGGAACCTTGATAGATAATTTGAAGCTCAGAGTATTGAAAATCTTGAAAAATATCTGGAGATTATCAAAAGTTTCAGCAATGTTGTGCATATAGGTAAGGACTGTGCAATCAGGGGCTGGAAAGCAGCTTACCAGGGCTTTGAAACTAGCCTACTCATTTAATACATACACTTATAACACATAATTTAAAATAAGAAGGCCTTCTTTTACACCTGGACGGTTGTGCTGACGTGCGTAAGTCGTGTGCCGTGTGCCGAGTCTCGACTGGAAGGTGACGGTTGGACTCTGACCTCTTGTTATCTTTATCAACCTATCAGTTTTTATCAAGTTGCAGTAATATTTCAAACAATATGTTCTGCTGATGAATACGTTTCATTTAATATATCGTCGGGATGGGGTTTTTCACTTTATAGATTTCATAGTTTTCTAGCCTAACCTTATTATAAAGCCTTTAGTTTAGCCTTTTTATAACCCATTAAAAGTTACTCCATGTGATTCAGTTAAACAACAATTCAAAATGAAAATGCCTAGTTAATTTAATTTCTATCAATTTTCTGAAACTAGTTAGGTTAAATAAACGAGATGAAAACTGATCAGAGAAACATAAAAAGAAACACCTTCGAAGTGATAAATTGTTTCGATAAAAACTCGACCGGGTCCGATACTTGACCGACACCTGTCCGGGAATCGACTGATCGGCGCGGCATTCCCACGGAAATCGCAAATTGCAATCTTCGGATGCCGCAATTAGATACGAGGACGTAAAAATTGAATTACGAGCCTATATGTTACTCAGGGGCGGGCCTGGTCAATGTTTACGGGCCCGTCCAAATTAGACAATATAGATAATCATCGATAAATTGGCGGTGGAGTTTAAGAACTTTTTAATTCTCTGTATTTGGTGTTTACGACTTCCTATTTCGTTTGAGTCAACGAACTCCGACGTCGTGAAAGTCGGTGAGAAAACTAATGAACTATCTACGACATTCTTGTGGTTGCAGTTCTAAAATCGTTAATGTAGGCGAACGTTGCTTCATAGAGGTGGAGTGGAGAATGTATAGAGTAATGTTGCGGATATGATCAAAGCAAAGTAGGCCCTACATAAAGACGTATATTAATCTTTGCAATGTACTAAATGTATGTTTACATGTAAAGCGAGTTTTTCCCCTTTAAATTCATGTCTAACGTTGAAATTTACTGTTTTCAAAGCAATATTACTTTTAAAAACTCAAGATTAGATTAGATTAGATTATTTGAAACGGCGACCATACAACAAGGTAGGTATTTTAAACCAAGTATGAATGAGGATTGAATGTAAGATGATTGTGGCACGATCTTGTAGTCTTGTTACTGACTAAGGCTGACATGTCTCTTACACAGGACTGTTAATTAATAGCCCAACTGCCGATGGAAACTAAGGGACCTACAGTTTAACATGGAATCTGAACCATGGCCTCTGAATTACGAATTGGTCTAATTATGATAATAGTCTTTGCGTATTAACGTAGTATTCAATAGTGCGGACGTTAATCCACCCAACAGAACACCACACCCACCGACCATTTCTCACAACTATCCACAATTCGTGACCTCCAAGTAGCTGGATTACAGGATGACGCCACCATCCCAGGCAACATCCAGAGAGACCAAGAATCTCTATTTTGGAGTAAAACAACTAAGTTTAAATAATGATTTAATTGGCCATAATGATTTAAAATATTATTAACATTGTGAATGATCTTGATCCATATTTAGTACAGAAAAGCGTTGTAATAACATTGAGAATGATTAAATGCAGTGCTTCGCTAAGACGGATTGCTGTACGAGTACTTCTTTGATGATCAAGTGCAGCGATCCTGTGACAGAAAAACTGGCGCCTCGAGACCACAGTCTGCATTCGTGTTTTTTCTCATTCAAACTGTTCTTGCCTTGTTCTTACGTGTTTTATCGCCTTACACATTCTCGCTGAGCATATATCTTTTATTTACCAGTTCCTTTTTTTCACTATGATGCACTATGAAAAGCAATTACTTTCTGATATCTAGAAGAATACATTTGGAGGTATGCTCGTGTGCACAAGAAAACGGTTGTTAGGAAAAAGGTACGCAAAAAGTGGAAAATTTATTAACCTAAGTTAAGATGGTATATTGATTCCTAAAATGAAATTGCTAATGCTAGGAAGCCTGCAATTTATATCAGAATGTCAGAATATGTTTGCATACACGATTTTCTGTGTTTATTTTCAATAATTTTACACATAAAACAAACTAACGTTTGTTCTTAGATTTTTAACGGCACTTATTAATATTCTCATACCGTTACTTAAATATCATAATACTTATAATATATTGAACATAGATTATGAGGTAGATTTAACGCTTTTAAACAATGGAGTACGGGAATCAAATTTAGAAAGCTCCAATACTTTCACACTAGGCTGCGCTGGTGGCTGGTTCTTCGATCCACTTGTTTGCCAACAAAAACTGGCGAATCCAGATGAAAGTTAAGCCTTGGCCGGCCTTCGAATAGTGAGTTTTTTGGATGCGTTATGTGAAAAACTAATCTGTTTTCTCCAATAAACGGAAAGATGTGTGCTCAGACAAAAAATAGAGTTTTTGTAATTCCAGTTGCATTTTTCGAACATGATATTAACTTTTTATCTAGATTTACTATGGATTGCATTTTATACCTTCCCATTTAGCTGGTGGTGGTTATTTTTACACGTACAAGAGTAAAGTACCTGCACATTTTTATATTCACTACCTACTATTATTTTCTGACTTATTTTTTTATAGAAACTATTCCATTCTGATAGGTTTTAACCGTTCACCAATCTTATTTTTGAAATAAAATACATAATATAAAGGTTTCAGTCATTTTTATCTACTTAATGTTTGTACATTTATAGATCACTAAGACAAACCAACATAGCAGCAATAAATATTCGTATATCAATATTATCATATTTAAGTTATTATACACATTTTTCATCTCCAGTTCCATTTAGGAGATCCTTACATATTCATTAACGTTTATTATGTAGCCAATATAATTCAACCTAAGCAATTAAAATTGTTTCTTTATCTGTAAAGCCACACAGGAAAGGAAAAATAGTTTCCTTTAAAATCAAAACCTTATTAGGTTTACCTTCCTGAAACGACCTACCAAGGTAAGTATTTTAAGCCAAGTATGAATGGGAAATAAGTGTAGGATCATTGTGGCGCAATATTGTAGAGTTACTGCCAACAAGTTGATTGAAACTGATTTCAACCCCGCATGTTTATTACCACCGTATCCAGGTGGCGGACAGGCATGCAGATCGCTCGACGGCTACCGGGATCAGATTTGTCACCAGACAGCGGATATGTCGCTACCAACACTCTGAAGGAATCTCGTCCAGAAAAAAACAGGGCAACAGCCATTACTCAATTACCATGGGAATACAGCCTTGACGAGGATACCGGCTGTGGCTGTAGCTATTAAGTTATCAGTTGAAAAACTGCGGAATTTTGTTTCAACCGCGCTTTCCTCAAGTTTGCGGAAGTGTGATTAGTAGTTGTTACTGAGAAATCTACGTGATAGTTAGAAAATACGATAATTTGCCAACATTAATCCGTTACTGAATTAAACAATTCAGTAAGTAAATTGTTAAATTAGTATTCTTCAAATCTATAAAAGAGGGTGTTTGTATATATGTATATATATTTGTATGTTTGGAAGTTTATGCGCTCGGAAGCCGTTGGACGATTAGCCATGAAAAATAGTACACATAGATAAAATTTCATGGAGAAGGTTTGTGGATCATCAACAGCTGATTGCTTTACTATATGGGTTAGTTGAAGATATACTCCACACGAAGCACTTGCATTTGTATATGTTTTTATTTTATTTACATTTTGGTTTTGAGGTTATGCGAGTGACTAAACAGTTTACATTTTTTAACTGTGACTTCTTCTTGCACATTTTACTACTGTATTACATTATTATAGTTTATAATGGTATGGAATTTCACACGCACATTCCCTACACCGCCATTAACTGTATTCAATTACAAGGACAACCAAGGGGGCCTAGGGGCAGAGCCCCTATCTAGCGAATCTAGTATGTTGTTAAATTTCGTAAACGATCAGTACGGTGTATTTATAATTTAGAAGCAATAATTTAAAGGATGTATTTGAGAATAATAATATAGATTGTTATATAGGATATAAAATTTACCTGAGGCGATCTTTTAAATTATATGAATGTAGCCTATTGACAGAAAATAGAAAATAATCATAATGGAAGTTTAGAATTTCTAAAAAGTTATTAATATTATGACTCTCCCTGAGCCCCGAGCCCTGGCTACATACACCCTTAGCCCGGTTAGTCTAAGGTTGCTGGATCGAAACAGTGGCCCGCGACTCTTTGTCAGATCATGAGCGATCATCTCTGGCTAGTCCATGTGACATGTCACTAATGCCTTTATGGTACCTCACTATATTTAATTCATCACAAAGACACTCTGCCTTTTTCCGTTATATTTAAAAATCTCTGAATGGTAGCCACAACTTAAATGTAAAATGTTTACACAATGTAAATAAAATTAAATAGACTTATAGGCTAAAATTTTAGAAATTAGTGGATTTCAAATGGAACATAAATATAAGCATGGTGGTCGCAAGTAAAGTAGACGTACACTCAGTTACAGACCGTGCATCAGAGTGCACGAAGTTTACATTACAGTAAAAAGAGTGCAGCCTAAAGTCATGAATTCGTTTTTATATGTTTTTGTCATTCAAGTTAAAATATTTTTTTGTGTTTTGGTCAATATAAGTCAATTATTTTTAGCCGCTGTATCTAAAATCAACACCATGCAAGACAGTTAGCTTAATGAAAAGACTTAAAATACAAATTCATTTATTCTAATCATTGTTACCATAATGAACCATTTTGCTTAAAAAGGTTACTTTTTGTAGCGTTTGAAATATTTTCGTTTCCCACTTCTGGACAGCAGTTCAATGAATCCTTGCAAGTGGAGTGATAGTTATAGGATTCCACAGTCCAGTGACACGACCCTCTCCTCCTGCGCCGATGCTCTTGCCATCGGTTAAACTGACACAGACAAGTATTCTATTAACGTGCGGTGCGTCGGCTGTTATTAGGGATAATGAAAAGTAATCAATTTGAGGGAGCGAGGCCTCATTACGAGCCAGGTTAATTAATGCACGGCTCTAACGAGTCGGTCGTATCGCGGCCTGCCACTGACTTATGCAAACATTGTGTGTAAATCGCGCGTTTCGGCCACGTGTCTAATGGTGTTTATTGCCCTCTGGTCTAAACTGCCCGATGTTATCTGAGGTAATCCATGAGTCGTTTCACTCGGCTAACTTTAACCTATTTAGTGTCAGAGTGCTGCTCGGAACTGGGAGTAAGATGTGAATGTAGTAACCAGCGCTGAGTTAAGTTGTAACAACGCCGGGCAACTGGCTCAGCGTTACTTTACTGTGCGTAGGTTAAACATTAGACATTTAAAACAGCTGTCCTAATACTAGTAAATCTTTAGTCTTTTAACGATCCAGTTTGACTAGCTTTTTTCAACTAAATTTCCTCCTTATCTAATAGACATCTCCTGACAGTGGACACTAAGTTCCGTTCTAAGAAACGTTGTAGGCCTACACATTTGTCTTCCTAAACGAGGGGTTTGCTGAGTAAATGTTCAGATTCTGGAACCTTTTTTTCGTTTCTATGCTTTGCACGTAGAAAGGAGTAAAGTTTCAACAAGATATTGTGGAAGTAAAAGTATATTTACAAGTTTATTACAATATGTTACATTTGTACAGTCATACAGATCGTGCAGTATCAGCTGAAGGACGTCCCGGAGTGATACATAGACAGCCCACCACTCTCTTTCTTGGGTTCGTGTACTGGAATATACTCCTTCACAGGATACGGCACTTCCTTCACTACAGGGTATGGCACTTTCTTCTCAATCACTACCGGGTACGGCTTCTCGATCACGTAAGGAACCTTCTTCTCCACCGGAACCTTGATAGGAATACGCACTTTCTTCTCTACCGGAAACGGAACATGCTTCACAACCGGGACGGGCACAGGAACCGGATGGTCCACGGGGACCTTGACAGGGTAGCCGACGTGTTTCACCACCGGGTAAGGAACCTTTTTCTCGTGCACGACAGGGTAGGGTCTGGAGATATGTACAGGGTAAGGTCGCACCACGTGATACTTGACGGGGTAGTGCAGCTTCTTGTAGACCGGGTAAGGGGCGGGGACGTACTTCTTGACTGGGTAGTGCACCACCTTCTTGTATTCCACCGGATAACGATGATGCACCGGATATGGAACTGGCCTCTCCACCATGATTTTGACCGGATACGGGATCTCTCTTGTCACTGTGTACGGAACCGGAACTTTGACTTCTCTTTGGATGGTTATACCTGAAAATATAATTATCATGGTAAGGTATCATGGTATAGCCTGAATACGTTAACTTTTAGATGGATTACATATATCACTTGCAATATGTTAAAAATATGATGCTTATTGAAATGTACATAAATAAAAAAATGTTTCTATGATTTATTAAGTAGTTGAAACAATGGGATGTTTTACACGTTTGTTTTTTCTGTTTAGTAGTTTAACTGTTCAGCCATAAAATGTTTTTTTGTTTTACACGAAAGTTCATGTGTTAAACTTTTAAATTAAATATATTTTACCCTTGGCAAATGTACGCATCATGTGGGATATTTTCCATAAATTTCAAATTCTTCCATGTAAAAAACAAAATGCTAATTAGTTTAATAAGAAGTATTATATATTACATTGGGTTGTTACCAAAAAACTAAATTTTTTAATTTGGCAGACGTATTTTAGAAAGTAAATAATGTATAAGAGTTACATTATCATTCAAACGTACAAGGCAATAAGAATAGTTTCAGGAACTATGCAATTTAGACACCACTAAACCACAATTAAAATGAAATTGCCACGGTTTATAAATTTAAGATTTCCTTAGTTTCAGGCTTTAGTAATTAAAATTTGAAAAATTTTCACCCCATTTTATTGAGTGCAATAAAATAATAATTGCATGCATGTTTTGTGATAAAAACTAAAATAAAATATCAAAAACTAAATACATAGTTATAAAAAATATTCTAGAATAAAAGCAGATAAAAAACATTTCATGTCCTTTGAATAAAGTGATACAAACATTGAGTAAATACACTCTTTAGAGTCAGAATTATTTTATTTTAATTTTGACTTTTATTTCTAAAAAGTAGTTTGATGGTTTTCTTATTTATTACTAAGCGTGTTATGTTTTAACCTGTATGAAGAAAATTAATCCATATTCTATAAAAATGTTACGTGTCATTTCTGGCTCAATCAATTTATGTCACATTTCTAATGCAAGCTATGTTTACGTACCTAATTGAGAAGTGTATTTAATCCAATATTGTTTGAAGTTGTCATTGAAATAAATGAAACATTTGAATGGAACGGTAAATTATTAGTAGCCCAACCCACATAACAGAACTACCTCGATGAGGTTTTAAATTTCTATGTTAATATAAATAAGCAAATTTATTATTTTTAAAAACTAGAATTATTGGTAGAGAGTACGTACCCTTGATCCGCTCATGGTGTTCATGGTGTCCAAAGTCCTGTCGTTTCACACCTCCCACCACAGCTACCACAGCCACCACGGCCACTAACACCACAACCACGTCCACCGCAGACCTCATGATCTCGACTGGCGCATCCTCCACATCCTCAGGATATATACCTTGCCGTGCGTTACCGCGTTACCACGTTACCGCACCGATCAAAGCTTGTTACTTGTTCACATCTCACCGCGCGGGAAAATTAATAGTTGGAATGTGCGATGTGTGGCAGAGCGTTCAGCTGGAACCTAGTATGAGGGATTTCCTATAGGAAACATCGATAGGAGCTTCCGTTTCTTCCGGAACCGGTCGTCCGACAGATGTTCTGGAAGCTCCTGGGCATGGGAGGTAGAGGGTTACGTCAGGTCTTCGTCATGTACTGACTGGGACTTCGTGTTTTGGTCCGTTTCCATTTAGTGTCTGTGGAGTGGTCATTATAAAAGAGTTTGTAGATATGCTCCCTATTTAATTTATTTATATTTGTGAATATAAATATTAGTGACTAATCAACTGGGATGCCTTGTACAAACATTCCGCCCTTTTGTTTAATTATAATTGAAAGAACAACAATAAATTCCGTCATAGCTGTGGATTAATAAATTAAAAATGATAGAAAAGACCCACCTGAAACTAATAGTAAAAGACGCTTGATGCAGATCGAGCCCATTAATATTTCCTTCCGAATTTTCACATTAATCACCCAAATCGAGTGATAGTATCGCAGCTGTTTTTCAAAACGCGGCGGGGGCCCTGGTGGGGGGTTGGGGGGGTTACAAATTACCCCGTTGGCGCGGCGCGTGTGTAGTCTAATGGCTGATATTAGAGTGACCGGGCCGAGTGATGAATGAAACTGTATCTAGGAGGGTCGTTAGGATTCTAGGGTATTTAAATTGGACTATAACGTATAGTGAGTGGCTTTTTCTGTCAAACTAGAAATTGCACCTCGCTTTTAGTGAGTGATCAAATTTACAGCTTTTAGTGTCCGTCACTTTCCCCTCTAATTAAATATAGAGAATATGTTAATAGTCGAAAATATAAATTGCTTCCTCTACATTTCAAGTTAGTATATTTAGAATAAGTTTGTACAAAACATAAAATATATAAATGTTAGGTAATTTTAGGCTTCCTCCTGATTTCCATCAATATTTTATTTTTAAATAGCCGTTATATTTTGTAAGGTACATTAAGAATTTCTTTATTGTTTTTACATTTAAGTGAAATTCAATTTTTTCTGAATCTTTATACTGTATGCAGTCCAGTCCAGTCCAGCTCCCAGGTAGTAAACCCAACCTACTAGAGTTATTACTAGCCAATTATTTACACTGCTTTGAAATTCTTATTTTAATGAGTACACTTCACCGTAAATTCTAAGGTCGTATAAGCTATATATGCCGTGAAGAAATTAAAGCAATTATCATAATTATATTATAGATAGTGAGGTATTTAAAAAATTTACTTCCGTTTTCCTCCTTGATTTACGTAAATTGTTTAGTTAATCTGGTTACTGATTTTTTATAAACACAAAAATCTAGTATTGACATTATACTAGGGACTGTAATTAATTCTGATCGACATTGATAACAAAATGAATTAACTGTAAATGCTTAGGAAAATGATGCATAGGTTAATGTGAGAAGCGTGAAAAACCTTGATTCATCCTGGTCTAGAAAGGTAGACTAACACACTAGGGTACGTTAACACGGCGAAAAACGTTAATCTTAAGTTAGTGTGGATTGAATTTGCCTTGCATAACCTGTTGCCCCGTGGGATATCGAGGGCACTACTTCAGTAGCGCATCCTGGTCTAGAAAGGTACCCATTGATTCCTTGAAGGCAAAATTCCTTAACAGGATCGTGAATCCCACTGGATCATTATGCGTCAATATCGATGCACTTACAAAGTTCAATGTCAAACACAAACAACATGCAAATAGTTTATTCATGTTGTCTTGTAAAAACATATTTTGAAGTAACAATACAAACGTAAAATTTTACATTTTGATATGTTTAAGCTACAAATTTAAAAATATCTTGATAGGGTCGAGGTAAACATTTTATTTACGTTTATTATAAACTAACAGTAAGCCCGTCCATTGCACGGGTTGTAGGATTCAGTTTAAAGAAGATAGATTATCATACCAAAATGTCAACCAGAAATCCGAAATCAATCAATACCAAGAAAATAAATCAATACCCAGCTTTATTATTTAGCATTACCGTACAATTAAATAGATTACACATTTATAAAATCATTATAGTTAGTTATACGTTAAAAATAACTTTTTAATATACTGTAGTATGATTTCGAAATGGGTTATCAATGACCAATATAAACTAACTAATATTGATTTGACTGTTGATTTGATTGAGCTGTTTGTTTTTTCTTTCTATTAAATCTTTAAACAACAAAGACAGCTGATTACTACCAGTAGGTTATTTATTGAAAACTGAAGCAAAATACGACTATATTAATCGTATTTCGCGTAAAAAGTAGGATTTTAAATGCTCGTTATTTACTTTTCCAGGGGCGGCGGACAATTTCAAGCACTGATGAACCTTATCTCGAATGTAAAGAATGCATGAAATAAGTTTCATTGTTACCAGTTCTCCCGTTTTTTTAAGAAAGCGTAAAATGTCTCCAGGAGCGCCACAGGCTCAAATTGAGATATAAGACTGGTTTCGGCTTCTCTAACGCACGAAGCGTAAAAATAACTAAATAATTAATATTTCTGAGCAATGTACGGACATAACTCTAATTTTATTTATAAAGATTGTATATGAACTCTTTCTACAAAAATAGAAATACTCGAAAGAAATGTTGGTCGAGCAAGGTTAGATCTATGATGCAAAAAGGTGAAAGTCGATAGTTTTTCAAGGTGCAGAACTCAAGCCATGAGAAGTGCACTCGATATGCAAGGAGAAATGCAATCCCCGAGGAAGGCTGAAACGTAAGCAGGTCGGTAGTTGGCTAGGCCGCAAGTAGTAGACCTGTACTAGACCAAGGTTATAACGTTGAAGAAGAATAAAGTCGACAATAACTAGAAGACAAGGTCGGCACACGCGGTTGCTGAAGTTGAAGTAGTAGGTAAGGTCGACACACGCGGCTGCTGAAGTTGAAGTAGTAGGTAAGGTCGACACACGCGGCTGCTGAAGTTGAAGTAGTAGGTAAGGTCGGCACACTAGGTTGCTGAAGTTGAAGTAGTAGGTAAGGTCGACACACGCGGTTGCTGAAGTTGAAGTAGACCTAGGTAAGGTCGACACACGCGGTTGCTGAAGTTGAAGTAGACCTAGGTAAGGGCGGCACACTAGGTTGCTGAAGTTGAAGTAGGCTTAGGTAAGGTCGACACACACGGTTGCTGAAGTTGAAGTAGACCTAGGTAAGGGCGGCACACTAGGTTGCTGAAGTTGAAGTAGTAGTTAATACGTTAACGTTAGTAGTATGAGATAATCAAGAGAATTCCCTGTGGAAAATAGCTCAGATCATGGGTATGTCTAAGCGGGACTAGTTTCTTAAAAATTGGTTGAAGTGTACAACATTTAAAAAATAAAAGAATTATAAAAGAAATGTTTCCAATAAGCACTGTACTTTCTCTAGTAACTTCTTATGGAATATAACGCAGCATTTTAAGTATCAGGGATTTGATTACAAAATATTAAACATATGGTGAACAAAAATATAGTCACTTCCCTTATCCTGTTTGCGTCCTGCAAATTTTCATCAACCCTCAGCCTTAGACATATCCATATCAAAAGTCGATGCAACTGTAACTAGTTACGTTTTTAATTTACAACCTCTGGCTAGAAAGTGATGGACTTATGTGAAAACTAATTATTTAACTATCCAGACTTATCCTAGTAAAACCCTAAGAGAATTTTAATACATAGCTAATAAATATTTGGACTTTACATTATCATAAATTTTCTGTATTACAAACTAGTATTCTTTAGTATAGGTGTCGCCCTCCTATGATGATACCACAAGTGAAATAAATTCAGTAAATAAAGCCAGAATATTAATCAATATAGATATAGAATGGTTAGTTTACTTACCAGAACTTCCTGCAGGAAAGGATTTGGCTTCGTAACAAATGTAAAGCTTAGAAAATAAAATTTTAATGTAAAAATCAGTAAGCAGTCAGTAATATTGGCTTATGATATTTTTATTGTAATCATTCCTTATTGAATAGGACCTTAAGAATAAAAAAATAATAACACTCCTCTAAAAAATCGATTAAAACACATAGTGATGATGAAACCGATTAATGTAAATTAGTATTTAAACTTGTTTTGTATACACTCTTTATATTAAAGCTATTGACAACTAGATTGCAGTCGTTTTTAAGGTGGTCGTTTGTTGGCATTGGGAAAGGTCCGTATTTGTTACCTTCTATATAGGAAATATATTTTAAAATGAAGATTAAAACGTCACTGTTGTGATGGACAGAAAGGTCGAAGAATGGCGGACGGCGCCAATCCAAAGGCATCAAAGAGTCGTGTCGGCATCCCCAGGTGTCATCAAGGTCGTTGGACGTCTTTGGTCAGATATCTCACGGACGTCTGGAGGAATGTCCGGCACTGATAACTGGGATAATCGCCGTCTTGATGCCATAACGGACAGTCAAGGCCGACTCATGAAAGCGGCATCAAAGCAGTTTAAATTTGTCACCAGCTACTGGCTGATATTTATTGAGTTCCTTATTTGTCAAACCATTTTGGATTTTGTAACCAAACAAATTATAGTCAAATACTTATTTGCCATTGACACAGTTATTTTTATTGCCGATTTAAGGTGGTTCTAAATATTTATACGAGTTTGATCCAAAACTTCAACTGCCTTATAAGCACCTTGAAATGATTTTTTTCATTTAGTGTCGTTTCGTAATGCCAAGTTCTATATTGGCTAAAACATAAACCTATTTAAAGTTTTGACTTTGATTTAGAATAATTTAAATTTCCTTATAAAACGATGTGTTAATACACCATACAGATTCCTCAGGTGTGGTAACCGATTCCTCAATTAACAAAGCAGGTTATCAACGTATACTTTCATGCAAATAATCAGAGATTTCCTATATCGTACTTTTAGTTTTAAATATGGAGATTAGCCTTGAATAATTTGGTAATCTGTGTGAGAGCTAACCAGAAGTATAAAAACTATTGAACTATTTGACAAACTACCCTTAATATCTTCTCAAACAAGCAATTGCGGCAAAATTAGAATGATGAGACGGACGCGGTAGAATGGATATTATATTTTCCTCTGGAATAGAGTTTAAGAAAAATATGAGATAAGGTAAAAGAGGCAATAAAAAATTAAACAAACTACAAACACTAGCGTCTGAACCAATTTTTTGTACTGAAAATATGTAAGCTATGCAACGATTTCTGTCTATGATTTGTAACAAATATGTAAATGCTGGGTTATAAGATAGGTACACCGATATTTCATTTTTGTGATACAAGAATGTTATGAAACCTTACATAAATTAAAGCAAAGTTTTTTGGACCAGGAATTTCCTTTAAGACAAGTTACCTTACAATATATTCATGATTTATGGTTTCATGACTTATGGAGATTAAATTTAATGTAAAAAATGTGTGAGGGAATCATTTTATCAAACGGGTTATAGAGTTATAAAACTGTAAATTTATAATTTCCGACACCTACTTAGTTTATACTATCCAGTAACCAGCGGTATATGTCAGAGATTTGCATCTTTATAGCTCATTTAATAGAGTTGACCTTTATCGTAAATGAACTAGTAAAATACACATTACACTGAAACGATTAAATAGAAATATCTTTAGGGACAATCTGTTCGTAATATTTATGAGGGGTTCATTACAGCAAAACAATTTTACAAAACGTAAAAAAATTGAAAAATTAATTTGAGTAGTACTGAAAGGATGAAACTTTTTTAAATGTTGCGTGAGAACTAATTCTTTAAGGGGGTTGTTACTGAAGTTGTGACCATGACGTAGATATAAAGAATAAAAAAGTGCAGCACAGTTAGTCAGAGGCGTGACAAGGGTAGAAGGAACCCTGAAAAACTAAGAACTTCGGGACAAAACACAGTTGATGGTTTACGAGGAAAGAAAAACTACAATCAATGTATTGAAAGAAGGACGTCGACGGTTGCGTGTACATTCCCGGCCGCAAAAACAGAGACAAAGAGCTTCTGACGGCCGCGTCCAAGTTTACAAGTGCAATATCGCGGCAAAAAGGTGAGCGGACCGTTTTTGGCGGGAAAGTTAGATACTGGCCGAATGATCGACGAGGCTGTGTGGAGTGTGCGGATTATTTATGTGCAGGTCCCTCGTCCCTCGTCCCGCGAGCGGCCATCAGCATAAATCCGACGACCGCTCTAATTTAGGACAGACTGAAACCGAGATGCGTCCGTCGGGGTAGAGCCTGCGAGAGTTCAACTGAAATGTCGAATGCATATCAGCTGTTTGTTGTTTTCATAGTTTGTCACAGACTATGTTGCTTACACACTGGTACATCTAGCCCATGATAGATGTACCAGTGTGATTTTCTCATTCGCGCTGAAAATATCATCATGTCTCAATACGCCTGGCACAAAGAATGAGACGCGTCGTGCGAGATGACCAGATAATGCCCAGTGGTAGGAGTGATAATGGTTGGTCAGCAAGTATAGTTTCATGTAGCTAAATAACTAGATGGCTACATACAACTCAAAATTACAGTCTGCCATGGACTGTTAATGTTGCCAAACATAAACAGTTATTTATGGAACATTAACATCTTAGCATAAAGTTTATGATAAGTCTGTTATTTTCCTAACCCTGCTAAACGTTGACTTTGGAGAGCAAGTTCCAGTGTTATAGCGTGGTCGATGGTTTTAGGCAAGTTTCGCTTACCCCAGCCTCGGATAAATGGTAGGCCTACATCAATGACTCAGTATTTAAAAATACTTTGAAGTGAGCAAAACCTGTAAATTACTACTTCAAAAATAAAAATTGTTTTATCGTTTACTCATCCTATTTAAGGGTTGTATGGCTAGTGTTCATGAGCAGAATCTATAAAAAAAATACTAACTTAAAATTTTAAATAAATAAGAAAATTACTCCATTATAATCTTTCTCTAATATTGTTAATCTATCATTAAAAACTGAAAGTAAAAAAAATGATCACGTTGCCAACAATTTAATGTGAGTTAACATTAAAATATGTTAAAAGCCAATCGTGAATGTCAATGGAACGTACTATGACGGCTGATAACATAAGCTTTATTATTAAAATCGCTTTAATTAATAGATTAAACCTGAGGCTCAGTAAACCTCAGTAAAATTTATAATACTGTGCAAAACTGAGCTCTTGAGAAAGTTTCTTTATTTTCAAAGGTCATGGGTCAGTTTAAAGTATATATTCTCCAAAGTAAAAATAACTGAACAAGTTTCTTGATGCTCACTTCGTCTTTTCGCCTTTTCTGGAATAGGCAAAAATAACAACAAATTACAAAACAACAAAAAATATTTCATTCCAACTAAAGCTCGAGTAGAACTCTAGAAGTTTATTAAAATTAAATTGGAAAAAATGATAAAATGTCTTCTTTTGGGAATGCAGAAGCTATTTTTTATTGTAGGCTATATAACTTCATGAAAAATCCTTAGTTGAAAATGAAATAATTTATAGAACGTAGTATTATTATTTTCATCTGCAATAATTTCCCAACAAAACGAGAAACAGGAAACCATTATACAAGTAAATTTGTTGCATACAAAATCTATTTTTAGAAGTGTAAACTTTTAATGCTGTTTTAATTAAAGTCGAGGTGGGTCCAATTTCGAGAAGTATGTGCCTACAAAAAATCATACACGTTATTTTGGTTGTGAATTTCCATCGACGTTTAGGCCTACCATACATGTCTTCAGCTGGAGTCTCAAAATGATCTTCCCCACAACTAATCAGCATTTTCGGAACGAGATGCAGCTGAGACAAATGATTGAGTCTATAGGAGACTGCCCAAGATTCTGTATATCTGGTTGAGCTACACAACCGTCCACAGTAGTATATATAAGCATAATCTTAGGTCCGGTGCTTTAGCTATATAGTAGATATATAATATAGACTGCAAACAAAAAACATTATGGGTTTAAGTTTAACCACCACAGGGAAGTTTGCAAAAGGTTACCAGCTTATTGAGTTAGACAAACAAAGTTACAGGTGCCCGTACAGGCTTGATGAACAAAATGCAAGATGCAGACAGCACCAACGATTTTTGGTATTCAGAGCATGTAATTTGCATTTTAATTAAAGCACGGTTGGTAATCAATAGGCATATTATACTTTGATTGAAGGAAACGGTAAATATAGATTAGATTAGATTAGATTATTGAAATGGTGACTGTACCACAAGGTAGGTATTTTGAGCCAAGTATGAATGAGAAATGAGTGTAGGATGATTGTGGCACGATCTTGTAGTCTTGTTACTGACTAAGGCTGACATGTTCCTTCGATAGAACTGTTAATTAATAACCCAACAGTCAATGGTATATCTAAGGGACCTACAGTTTAACATGAAATCCGAACCACTGCCTCTGAATTACGAACTGGTGTAATTATGAGGATGGTCTTTGCGGATTAACGTAGTATTTGATAGTGCGGACGTTAATCAACACAAGAGAACACTACACCTACCGACCATCGCTCACAACCATCCATAATTCGTGACCTCCAAGTACAGTAGCTGGACTACAGGATGACGCCACCGTCCCAGTCAAGTTGAACAGGATACTAAATAAGTGTTAAACATTTGTACCAGTAAAAGGTTTCGTTAATAAATATGGAATTGCCTGCCAGTAAAAATTGTAATCGATCAATTACTGATTCCCACTGTGTCCGAGACACATAAAAATATTTCCATACCCGATTAATTAAAGCCTTGAATTAAAAATAATTTCAAATGAGCCATCAACCGTCTCGTCACATACTGGACCGCTCCTTAGTTGTCGGCGAGGCTGCGTACCGTATGGTGGGTTGGCCCACCGAATCCGAGCAGAAAAACTTCGTAGCTCTTGCTGACGCTCGCAAAGACTCGGATGCTGCAAAAACCGCGACCGGCGGACTTACTTGGAACCAGCTGAAGACAATGGACCGAGAATTCGGAGGTGCAGAAGAAGTTATCCATCAAGGGCCGGAATATGAATGAGGGGAAGTGATCTAATACTGGTGCAGGAATGCTTTGAGCCGCCGGCGCCGCGCACTGAACAGTGAGCATGTCCCGCACGTCACATTCGGCGAATAGTTCACATTACTGACCTGCTGCATGGCCTGTCTCCAACGGTGAACACCGCTTTTGTTTTAACTGGTGAAATTCGGATTGCTGTTACTGTCCGTGTTTTGAGTGTTATTTATGTGAGAACGTTTACTGTAGTCACCATCAAATAATGTCGTTTCATTAAATCCTTATGACAAAATAAATAAATTATTAAGTAAATGCCAGTTAATTATTGTTTAAATATTTATATTAATGTGAAAAGTAAACATTACAGAGCAATAATAACAAATCATGTGGTTTTCACAACATACTGGATTGTCACTCCTTTGAATACTACATTACAACACCACATTGCATACGGTTTCTGTGTCTCCTCCAAACCTGACCATTGTCCTTGTCAATCATGTAATGTAATCCATCTTTATTTCTCATTTCCATTTCCTTAATTTTCCATCGCAGTTATTTGTTTCTCGATGGTTGGACTCTCTCTTCTTGTTTGTTAGGTTTGTACAGCATATGGGATTAACAGCTCTATAGAGTTTTTATCGGAGTCAACAGCTAAAAATATATTGCAAATTTACAATAGAGCCGATTTACTATGAACTACATTTGGGAGGGTCACCCTGAGATGAGTTTGGAGTGTTATCTCATTTAGCAGAAAAAACTCAAAATTTGTTTCCAAAAAGGGCCTCACCCTGCAAGTTAAGAAGAAGAAAGTACCTAACCTACCTTACCAGGTTAAATACTAAACCCCCAAATGATTTTTTTTTACTGTTCAATGTTAATTTATCGCTAATAGTGAAAATTATTTCAAATCCTACAACAAATGTATTATTTTCTACGACAGTAAAAATATTCTATTAAAAATGAAAAATCGCCATACTATGTGGTTCCTGAAATTTAGTTGCTGTTTGTAATATTATTAGTACGTAATTTGTTATTATGAGGAAAACAAAACAACTTTAGAACATTAGGGATAACTAAATTTCAATATTCAGGTTGTTTATTTGTTTAAACTGACCAAACACCACTAAATTCTTTGTAAAAAGTGAATTTACATTGCTTAAAATTTGGTTACGTTGCCAAGTACTAAGCTAATAAAAAATGATATAAGTTTATTGAAAAATTACTCACACAACTTTTACCACCCACAAGAATGCAGGTTTGCTGTAACCAGTATTACACCAAATGGGAGTCTGACACAAATGTCATGAAAAACTATTCTCTTCCTTTCCCCTATTGTGCCCAAGTCATCTCCTACTTCGAATTGCAGCTACTGTATATAGATCTGTGTAGAAGATCCGATGCTTTTCATCGGATCTTATATACAGTTCCCTCAGATCCTTGTTTTTTATCTTCTCCACTCCTGTTTCCAAAGTTGGTCCGTAATTCTTTCCAGTATTTTATATTCGAAAGTTATTAACTTTCTCTGAAATGTTTTCTGTTTTTCTATTGGCTACAACAGCAACTTATCGCTGCATTTAATTTATCTTGTGTTCTATGACCCATATTCTGGCTATTTATTATAACTTATAATTATTTTAACTCTTCTGCGTTAGAAAATTTACAACTGATCCATTCCAGTTCTGAGTTCATGGCCTATGTATGTCTATCAATTAACCTATGCTGTATAAAACATGTGTAATAGTAATAGGTGTTCATGGTAATCAGTACCAGGCATACCTCACAAAACTCATGGACACGTAAGTAAACTTTTTGCTCTCGAAGTACAAGATTCATAGATATAACTAACTCCATCAAAACCGAACACGTTCCCGTAGCCGAGACGTGAGGATTCGCATAAATTCATCCGAGCGATTTATTATCAGCTGTTATATTCTGACAAGTCGTCTGCAGTGTCGGGGCATATCTGGGATACCGCGTGCCCTGATACCCATCGCCCGGTGACCTTTCCCACTTGCCCGCACAATTGACGCAGGTGCGGGTAGCGGGAGGCGGGAGGTGGGTAGCGGGTACACAGTCCTGACCACGGCATCTACGATTATGTGTGATTAACGCTTAATAAGGCTAGCGTAATTATCTCGGCAAATATTTAAGAGATGGATAAATGATTACATATTCCAGAAATTTTTAAAGGAAACTGCATGAGGAGATAAACTGCTTGGTCCGAGTGCCGAGTGCATTTTACTCGTGCATTTGTTTTAAACACGTAGAGAATTCTACAGCTGAAGTTTGAAAAGTAAAATAAAGATAAGTAAAGAAAACTGAAGTATGTAACGTGAGTATTTGAGTAAAATATTTTTGAATCACATATAACATTATCATATTTTTTAGGATATATTTTTTTCTGGAAATAATGATGATATAGTATAATGCTTAAACGTGGTAATACGTGGTAAGACCTGTTGACTTTCATATAAAAAATGCGGCTAAACGAAAGAACTTGTTTTACCCCAATATAGACACACTTTCGTTGGAATAGAAAACTATATCTAATCTCGTGACGTGAATTCTTAGCTAATTTTTAATTTAGAGTTATTCAAACAGTTCTGTTTCTCATGAATCTTTTCGCGACTTTACATGTGAAGTACTAACCATCTGTACTAGAGAGCCCTTGTGGGCTCCTACTGTCTGTACTGCGATGCAGAGATCAGTGCATTGTGTACCCCAGTGGTTACTAATTATAATTAGTAACCATTAAATAATTATTTAATAACTTCTTGTTAGAGTATAATAGAAGCCCTCCGCGTTACCATTGAACCACAGAGACCGTTCTAAGCGTCTTGTAAGTCAACTGTAACATTTTATTAAGAGGCTCTTAATTTAAGAGGGATTAAGACAGACAAATCATAACGTTGCCTTTAGCGAAAACTGCAGAATTATAAACTTTGTTCGTATATTAACCTTTTTTATTTAAACCTGGACGGATATTGGGACATATATCGTTGGGTTTACGGTACGGAGACCATACAGCTTCCCCAGGGCGGGGCGGTCGACCGGTACGGTAGTCAGCGGGTTTACTTCGGTCGTGTTCCGGTAGTTACAAATCCGTCCACCACCCGTGCCCGCAGCACTGCAGCATTATGCAGCCGGGTCCATAAATTACACTAACTGCGCTGCAGCTCGGGTGGCGATCGAAAATTAAATTAAATTATCCCGCGCGACGCCTCGGCCGCCGGCGGAAGCAGTTTTCAACAATTTGGCGCGCAATTTCGTATAAAGTCACCCATTATGGTAAACTCTTCTCGTGGTGGTCTGGCTACATCTTTAAAAATAATGTTGGAACGTGGATAGTTTAGTCGATGTTTACAACCCTGAAGGTGTAGAACTAGATGTTCAACGTGTTTGAAATGGCATAATCGGTGTAAGTGCCTAACTGTGCTGGGCAGCTGGGTAAACGCGCAAACCACCTTGCTCAGCTGGAGCCGCGTACTTATAACGTTTGAGACTACACAAATTGTTATTACTGACTATCCAATTTAACTATTGATTACAGTCAAATTTTCATATTCCAAGAAAACTTTAAACTCATCTTATTTGTCAACGTGTATGAGGCTTATTAAAGCATGAGCTTATTTGATTTTTGACATGGATATGTCTTAGCTCTGGGAGGGGGGGGTGTTGGTGATTTTCAAGATAAAAAATATGTAACAGGTTTCCATGGAAACTACCAGGGCTATTTTATTGAATTTTTAATATAAAAGAATAAGGGTAGCTGTTTAGATGAACTGAAAATTCCCTTTAGGCATATACATGATCTAACCTATTTCACGCAGGGAAGTAAATACAAATATTTTTGACATATATATGTCTAAGCTTTGGAATGGAAATTCGGTGGAGTGTTATGTTAGCAATTCTTGAGGCGCAAAAAGTGTAATGGAAATTACGTTATTATGAGATCAGCTGTTTAGTGGAACTGAAAACATTCCCTTTAGACATATCTAAATACGAAAAAAACATTCCATATCTAAATCATATGGAAATATGATCTATTGTATTTCCAAAGGGAAGTAAAAAATGTTATTTTCTGAACATCCCTCGAAATGATGCCCTGTTTTGCTTAATGATTCAGTTTTGCCTAGTTCTCTACCTATATCTGTTCAAAAACAACTAATCAAAAATCCTGTGAACCTTTTATAAGTATATGTTAATAAAAGTTCCTTAGTTCTACCTTCATGGTAAAACGTTTCTTTTCTCCACACTATTAACACATAAATTTATCTCATTGTCTCATATTAAAATGCTTTTGCATGTATATTTTGAAATACTATACTATATATTTTGTAAGTGCCTAACTGTGCTAGGCAGCTGGGTAAACGTGCCCTATTAAAATGTGGGCTATTACTTTTAAAAAGGCATGTGTAAACATTGAAAATATTGTTTCATTTCAAATAGCTATAGGTCTAAACTCCTTCCTCAAAATGTTTGTATTTACTTCCTTTATTTATTATTTACATTTTACTTTGTATTTAGTGTGAGAAATTGGTAAGATTATGGATATGTCTAAAGGGAATTTTTTTAGTTCTTCTAAACGGTTGTTCTTACGCTTATATATTAAAAATTCAATACAATAGCTATAATCGTTTCTATGGAAACCTGTTTCAAATTTTCATCTTAAAAATTGCCAACACCTCTCTCCACAGAGATAAGACATACCCATGTCAAAAGAAAATGTTCAATTAAATGGGGAATGATGGGAACATAAACATGTCTATAGATAATAGGAATAGTTTTTCACATATGCAATTAACCTCTTTATGTTAGGACATAATGTCTTTATTCTTCTTTATGACGGATTATATCTTTTTTAGGGTACCGCTCCGACATTTTTATATATACATATATGTTTTATGTTATTTCCCAGAATGGGAAATAACATAAAAAACAAGATAACATAAAACATAACATAACATATAAACAATAACATAAAACTCAGAACTGAGTTCCGCTCAAAAATTGTGAAGCCGAGGTAGAGCGCGATTCTGGTTTAAAATCTGCAAACGCTCGTTCTGCTCGTTCGTAGCCTCGGCCTTGCTGACCTCTAGTCGCGGACGTGGTGGCGCGGGCAGCTGCCGAGGTGGTCGCCC
This sequence comes from Nephotettix cincticeps, assembly GCA_023375725.1. Classification (NCBI taxonomy): domain Eukaryota; kingdom Metazoa; phylum Arthropoda; class Insecta; order Hemiptera; family Cicadellidae; genus Nephotettix; species Nephotettix cincticeps. The sequence continues at coordinate 126,608,492 of CM041791.1, read as the reverse complement.
ATGAGCACGGGAGGCGCGGCCAATCTTCCGGGACGTGACAAAAATGGAGCGGCGCAGACAAATTGCGGCGATGGGTCTGCCCGGGGCGTCCGTGACCGATGGTCGGGGAACAGGTGAGGAGGTAAGTAACAGCACCGGTCAATGTTACCTGAAAAGGAAATGAAACTATTCATTTCGCTGTATAAAGTTGTATATTTAATTACTAATTTCATTGCTAGAACTGACTTTTCCGGTGCGGACTCAAATTTCATGTGTGAGGCGAAGCCGAGGATGAGAATAATTGAAGCAAGAGCCGAAAATCACTTTCCGTTCGAATTATGAACGACACTTGTCATTTCGTCAAACAGAGATCATGCATAAAAAATGTCAGTAACATTGCAAAAGTCGTATTTTCCAGTTAACAGTATTCAAACACAAACAGTAACTAAAATATAATTATTAAACCAAACCTACGTAAAATGTAAGGTCATGTTTATGGTACAGATTTGACAGTTTATTGCGTGTTATCAATAGTTATCAAATGAAGTACTTTTTACACTGAAATTTACTTTAATGAATAACCTTGTGGGTGGGGTAAGGGTTGTTATTACTCTTCGTTTAAAGTAATAAGACTTGTAACAATCTAAACCATTTAAAATTGTGATTCCACGATAAACCTTCCATCTTACACATTTCTATCACAAACTAAAAACTAAAAAACATTTTTCAAATTTGAATTTTCCAATAAGGAATTTTAAACTAGTCGGTAATAATGAAACTGTATAGATTGATTGAACTGATATGCAGTCTTACTCTTGACAAAACTTGGTTTAGTTTAAAAGGTACTTTTTCTAAGAAAGCTGTCTATGTACCTGTTGAATAAAACGGTATCGGTGATGACAGAGGCAATACAAACCATTCTCCTGTTGGTGTCAAGAATACTCAATCAAATAATGACACAGATTTTTTCAATAAACATTTTAAAACCCTTATGAAAGGAGTAAATATTAAGGCTCCGGTCTACTCCCTACCGAAAAACGCAAAACAGTCGAAAGTGGTGGGGGTGAGGTGGAGTGTTTCTACTCGATGGCACCAGGCGTCGCCACTTCCTTACTGCGTATTTTCATTTGCAGAGGTTTCCTACGAGCCGTTTTTGAACGTATTATTTCAAATAAAAACTCGCAGTAAACGAGGCCTAATAGACGAAGAAAGGTTCTACTCTTGGAGGTAAGGCTCGTTTCAAACAAAAATTTCTGTCAATTGTTATAGTTATTCAAAATAACCTGTTTTTCATACATTACAATCAACTATTTCTAAGTGTTGTGTTCATAATATCAAAACAAAATGCAGCTTCCAGACTACAAAATTTCTTTCTCTTTCAAATGACACCTTAACTTTGATTCTACCTTTAGTATTAAGAGAGAAAATCGGCTTTTTGTAAACCCTTACATTTCGGTCGCGCGGCAGGGGTAGACCGGAGCCTTAATCACTGTCACGCCTTTTCTATTACTAAATCTGCAATTGTAGAAAGATTTATAAAAACTTTTGAATTGGTTGTTCCGAGAAGTTTCTGCTTAAGGAAGCAGAAATGGTTGGATGTGCTTCCATTCCAATCTTGATTGAAAAATACAGGGTTATTCAAAAAGAATGGTGAAATATTTATGTTAATGCATTTGCAAACTTTGAATTAGAAAACCATGAAAACCATGAATAAGACTACTCCTTTTATTAACAAATTTAATTTACATTTAAAAACACATTTGTATGCATGTGAGCTCCATTAGATGCTCTGCAAATATCCAACCCAGACGTACTGTAGCATTTACTGAGTTATGGACTGCACGGCTACTGTTATTCGATATCTTAGTTCTTTTAGGGTTTGGGCATAGGAGGATAGTACACTTTGTCTTTGATAAACTTTACGAGAAATTTTTGTACGAGAAAACTGTAAGACAAAAAATGGTTTTTCTTGAAGTAGTATTTAATGAAACCATTCATTATTTAATATTATGTTTGTTACAATGTCATAATATTATCCCCCATATCTTTAGATAGTTAATTCATGCATGTATGTTAAAATAACCATTTAACTACCCTTCTTCAGAAAATAATTATTACTATGTAATACAATATTTATTCATCTCTATAATTATAATATTATAGATATAATATTATAATATTATACTATAATACCTAAAATTATATTGAACTAATCCATAAACCAAAATAATTTATCAATCAACACACCTCTCATCAATTTAATTTAAAAGAGTTTAGTCCTTAAAGCCCTAAATTAAGTAACTAGTGAACATGTGACAAAACTACATGGTTCAACAATGTGCGAATTACACACCAAGCAGAGAGAAGAGAATGAAACCAACATTGGAAGTGAAAGGATCTGCTCTCCCAGTGATAAAATTTAACATCCAATACTATAATACGAGCAAGGTTTGTATATATATATATACGGATCTCGAAAACGGCACTAAGGATTTTCTTTAAATTTTGGAAATAACTAATTTCTGAGTAGAAAATAAGTTCTAAATAGGTCTAATATCCAGGAAAATTCCTGTTTTCTTGTAATATTAAGTTTAAAATCTAAAAATTTTACATTACGCTTATGGAGAATCAAATGTAAACAATACAAATTAAAACATCTGTTTATAACCGTTTGACAGTTGTTGATTGAAGATGGTGGGGAACAATATGTGAATAGAGGCTTTTCATAAATATTTATTATATGTATGTAATAAATGCAAAATTATCAGGTTACCAAACAATATGTAAAAACTTAAGGGTAACATAACTGTGCGAAATAAAAGCAGAAAAAAGTATTTACAAAATCTTCCGTGTTTTGATAAAAAAATGTATTCATTGTATTGCTTGGAGTCTCTGTAACAAACCAATTAATAGGTGTAAATTAAATTTCTCTCTTGCTTTTCAATCCTCATTCCGTTTCTAACAAAATCAGTTGATCACATGCTAATAATAACTGTATGGATTAAACAGTAAACGATCGGCTAAAACAATTGAGGTTGGCTAAAAGACTTTAAACGGCACCGCTCATTTGGCAGACGCCGTAGTCCTGTGGTAGCACGTTGGCCTTGGAAATCAAAGGTCGCGTGATCCAATCCCGTCGGGGGCAATAATTATTGTTCAGTGCTATATTAACTATGGTGTATTAAATCGGTTTTATTTAAACCATATTGAGTAATAAATGTGTTTTAATTTTCTAATTAATTTTTATAATACAGGTCTTATTTTATACGAGCAAAGCTCGGTCACCAGGTACTTAATATAAAAAGACACAGTTCCTAGTGAAGATTCCCCAGTATTTAATTAGTGAAAGAAGAGGCTCACATTCAAATTTCCCTATTTCCTTTTCTTATTATTTGCTGACAAGATTCCTGATTATATGTGAGCTGAAGAATGACAGTGTGGTAAAATCCACCATCTTGATTTCATCTAAAGACTCCAAAGTCCTCAAGCCTAGATTAAAGATTTTATTTCATTATTAATATCATATGGCATATTGAAACTTTTCTATTTAAATTTTCCTTTTCAAATTTTTCATCAATTCTACTTATAATTTAAATTCAGTGCGAATTAGACTCACCTGAAGGACAATTTAAAATCTCAGATTATAGTACTATTATAGGCCTAGGTTAAACTCAAAGATTTGGGCATTATTTAGACCACTATTTATATTAGTAAAACGTTATTCAAGGCAGCACGACCACCCCAACACCGAGATAAGAACCCATGTAATCAATAAATTAATCATTCAATTAAAAGAGAATATTCAAATAATTTAACGTAATGTAAATTATAATTGATTTAACATGATCAATGTATAATACTTTTCATGAAATTTATAAACTAATTTTTAAATAAGATAACTTTTTACAACACGATTTAACAATGTATTATTAATGAAATTTAAATATATTACGTAATGTAAAGTATTTTTTAACACGATTTATACGTAATGTAAATTTTAATTGAAATTTTTTCTCCAGAACACATAACATAAAACTCAATTGAACTTTTCTTAACATTTTGATAACGTAATGTAAATTATAAGTTGAACTTTTTCTCCAGGAACACGATTTGATAACATAATGTAGACTCTAAGTTGAACTTTTCCTCCTGCAACACGATTTGATAACGTAATGTAATTAAGTATATTTGAACTGTATTAAAAAATTTCCCAGGAAACGAGATAACGTAATGTAAAAAGTAAGTTGAATTTCCAGAAAAATGGATTAACGTAATGTAAACTCTAAGTTGAACTTTTCCTCCTGGAACACGATTTGATAACGTAATGTAAATTATAAGTTGAACTTTTTCTCCAGGAACACGATTTGATTACGTAATGTAAACTCAAGTTGAACTTTCCCACTAGGAACACGATTAGATAACGTAATGTAAACTCTAAGTTGAACTTTTCCACCAAACACACGATTTGGTAACGTGATGTGTACATTTTCCATCGCTCAATTAAAAAAAATAGTTCCACTTCGCGTCTTTACCAATAATGAATTTCCAATAAAGAATCTTATGAACATTAGTCTCTTGTGTAAAAATAATATATGTAGACATCTTCAAATATTGCTTGTAAATAAAACACTTATACTCAGCTATCCAGGGAATAAACATACAATAGGATTACATCATCCAAATCCCAACGTATCCTGACTTAATGTCGAATTAGTCACTCAGTGTGGAACACCTTAACCATAAACCACATGAAGATGTTACACGGGCAATTAGCCTAACACGGGGACAGAGTCTTGACTATATTAGTCACCGGTGTTCGGGTCCGACCATTAGTCCACTTCATAACAGGGTCCTCTAGCTCTCCGTCTTGCCCAAACTCGGTCATCAATCTCCTTCTGATAACGAGCCCTTGTGGTGCAGGTGACGAATGGCCGTCGACTATCAGATTTGGTACCAAGAATCGGCTTCCGTACCGAACACGTATGTCAGTTTAGTTGATATTTACAGTTTTACAATCGGATCAGAAGCAAATGGTTAATTGTTGGTGGCTAAACAATAGCTAAATAAATATAATTTTAGGTGATAAATACTATATTTCAAATTTGGATTGGGATTGACCACAAGGTTTCATATAAAATATATTGAAACTATGGTAAAAATAAGAACAAAGAATAGGTTTGAACAGTTTCCTGGTTCATTTTGTTATGTGTAAAATAAATCTGGAACGAATTGTATTTACTTCCCTGAGAGAAATACCTTAGGAAATGAAGAAAACATGTTTTTAGTTCCTCTTAACAGCTATTCTCATAACCATATGACGTCATTGCCACTACACTTTTGCGTCTGGAATATTACAAATACCTTCCCCCACAAAGCTTATAATATCCACTTTAAAAATGCTTTGTTCTAAACCACGTATTAAGAAATGAATATCGCATCAATAACATCTGAAGGTAAGATTTAAAAGTATATGTCAATTCATATAGGAAAATTACGTTTTCATTTAGGGTATTACGCTACACTTGATGCATACTGCACATTAATTATAACTATAAAGAAATATGTGTTTCTTTTACTGAAGCCTTTAACTCGAGAAAGAGATGATCATATACCAATAAAACAATAAACGTCTCCCACTTTGGCATGGCATCCAAAACCGTCCAATAGGCAATAGAGCATTTCTCTATTGCAAACACAGTAAAACCTGAAAAACAATCAATGAAACCATTATATAATTCTATTGTTTGATAAAATCAAAGCTTACTGGATCGAAACCAGTGGCCGATGACTCCTGTCAGATCACGAGCGGTCACCTCTGGCCAGCCTATGTGGTTTACGTCGCTCCGGTACCTTGGTGCCTTTAATTCACCACCCAGGCCTTAGCCCCATGGTGATCGGAAAAATGAATATTCGTGTACATTCTGTTAAGGTCTACGTTTCCAGGTTGCCTCTAACCTCTAACCTAACCTCTAACCTCTAACCTCTAACCTCTAACGTGGCCTATCGAAGAACGCGCTTTCCGATTCATGGCTACAGTCCAAGACACAAATTTATTTTTTTATTAACCTAACATTTAATATAACTTAGTTTGCTTAAATAGAGAAAGATGTGTGCGTGGGACGTATCAACCAAATATGGGGTGAGCCGACACTGTACTCGGTGGAAAATGCTGATAAAAACTGATTCTTGGATCAGGACCATTAATGACTCAGGTTTGGAGTCCGTCACTCTATTAACTACGCTGCCAACAACACTTTCACATAACACATTACAACACTTTCACAATCTTTTTACTGTTACACATTTCAAGTTAATTGACATGGATGATTTTATGTTATTTAATGGTCTTTACTTAATAGCTAACATTTTACTTGAACTGGTTGGGTAGGGGGTTATTGTGCCCACCTTCAAAACTGAAGTTTACCGGATCGAAGTTCGCGAGGGTCGAATCTGGACACAGTTGCCATTTCGTCATTCGGCAATTAACTAATTATGCTTCTCCAGTAACAACGTTGACTAACAACAAGTCAATGTTAAGTAGTAAAAAGATTAGAGTTTGGACCGTTATCCAATCAACACGTTGAAAATACGAACATCTGTAAAAAGACAGAAAACCAAAAAACATTTTTTTGGTAAATTCTTTCTAATGTCAATATCACCTGCACTTGTGTACTGCATAGTTTTACAATACATCAGCTATACGCAAAGCAGGGAGCTAGTGTAGTGTATATAAACTGCGGATATCTTGAGGAAGGCAGTTAGAGGTTGAGGGACGGTCGTGTTGCGCGGATCATGGCTGCGGGCCGGTAGTCCGTCTCGTGAGTTATACTGACGTTTGCGGGGCATCGGCGATCACTTGCAATATATCATTACTAATAACTGGTCTACAGCTGCGTCTAGCTTACAAATTTACATGCACTTTGTGGTTATTGACGGAAAATACTGGACAATGTTTCATACGGCTTGTATCTCGTATTTCTACTATCTCCTTATTTACTCTTGTAGCCGTTGGAAAACAAGCTGGATTTTAGCATCACCAACATATTGGCTCTATAATTTTCAAAGCCACCCCATCTTTCTTAGATGTTTAAGGTCTCAGGTGAAGCGTCGCATTAGAAGGCGGGGTAGTGGCGAATGACGTGTGTCATTGTCGGGGCTGGAGCTGGGGCGATGGCGATTGAGTGATTGAGAGAATGGAGTGTGTTTGTCTCACCTTGGGTTTTTAGTTTTTAGTTTAGTAGTAGTTTAGCTTTTAGTAGTATAATCTTTGTTTGTTTTGTTTACTTTGTTAGAGGACTTGTTAGGATAGACGGGACTACTTGCTAGTCCAAGCTTTGCCTCTTAAATAAAGTCATACATTTCATTTCATGTTCGCTCATCCAATAAATTCTATATTCATCGGTAAACAAATATTTACTCTCTCCAAAAAATATAGTCACTTTTAAATTTATTCAAGCATATATTGCAATATTTCCTATCAATTATCTATATAAATAAAATTAGAGTTTTGTCTGTACATTGCTCAGAAATGTTCATTTTTTAGTTATTTTTATTTTTTGTGCGTTTGCGAAGCCAAAACCGGTCTTATCTCAATTTTTGTCTGTTTGTCGGTTTGTCTGTGATGCTCCAGGAGGCATTTTACGCCGTCTTCTCTGAAAAAATGGGAGAACTGATTACAATTAAACTTATTTAATGTATTCTCTACATTCCAGAGGTTTGTAAATGCTTGAAATCACCCAACGCCCCTTGAAAAGTAAATAACGAGCATTTTAAAACCCACTTTTACGCGATATTACTCGCATTTTGATTCAGTTTTCAATGAATAACCTACTAGTAATAATCAGCTGTCTTTATAGTTAAAAAGATTTAAAAGAAATAAAAACAAACAGCTGTCAAATCAATATTAGTTAGTTTATATTGGTCATCAATTTTAAATCTATTTTGAAATCATACTATATTAAAAAGCTATTTCAACGTATAACTAATTATAGTAATGGTATAAATGTTCTAATCTAATTAATTGTAAAGTAATGCTAAATAATAATACTAGGTATTTATTTATTTTTTGTATTGATTTGTTTAGTATTTCAGGTTTACATTTTGGTATGTTAATATTAACTTCTTTAAACTGACTTCTAAAAACCGTACAAAGGACGGGCTTACTGCTAGTAGAGGATAAAATATACCTACAGTGGATATCTTACTTTGCCTGCTCTGCTATTCTTTAATGATAAACCAAAACCTATGTTTATTTCTCAAAAAAAGGAAACTAAAAGATCAGACATTGTGAAACAAGTAGTAGGGTAGTTAAGCCGCAAACTAATCATGATAAATTTTAATTTAAACAGCTCAACATAGAGTAATAAGCAGATTGTTTTACCAAAGAAAATTAATCTTCATCAGGGTCGATTTTAAATGTAAATGAACAACTTATTTAAAACACTCCTCTGTTCAACTGAGGCCTCATTAATGCAATTTCAGTTTCATTACAGCCGCGGGCGGTTATTCGGATCTTATAATCCGTCGCGGTGTTTAACCACGCCAGATTACACTTGTTATACACCCGTTGTTGCGTGTGTAGGTCTACCACGGACGAGAGACGAGAGCGCTTGTCTCGTACGAGTACACGCTCATTAACTCATTACTGGTGAATCAATTCACTCTGGAATTTTAACTATCGGTTTCACTTTAGCTATGGATTCAAAACATCGGGACAATGTGTATCTGTATCATATAAGTATCTGTATCCACTAATTCTCCCACATCACAATTACTTACAACATATGTTGTCTTAAGGTATAAAAAGTTGCTGTTTTATTTCAAACATTGAGCAAGCCAAAGAAGCGACCATAAAATAGTACTCAGCGGCATATAATTACTGTATAAATAGAATTTTTCTCAGTAAATATTTTTGGAAATATGTTTTATTAATAACAATCAGCTGTTGTATATTTTTATATTTTCCTTTTTCTATCTGAGACATATGGTTGATATTGTGTATTATAATCGAATATTTTATTTTGTGCGTCAGTGTGTGTGTGTGTGTGTGTGTGTGCGAGCGTGTGTATGTTGTGTGTGTGTGTGTGTGTGTGTGTGTGTGTGTGCGAGTGTGTTTATTTACCAGATTGTAAACACACACACACACACACACACACACACACTAGCCTAATAGTTTAAAAACAATAATAACACAATACCCCATAGAAAATTTTGCTTAAATTCTGGAAGATTTGTAAAATTCCTACTTGTGAAAGGAAAAGTAATCAAAATAGAATAAGCTGAAAAATAATACTAACATTTTCAATTTTTTTATTATGAATTCATATTTTTAGTTCTACTTGGACTTTCGAAAATGCTACCAAATTACCGTAGTCCAAGCAAACACTTATGATTGGAATGCGGCACTAAGTATTATTGTTAAATGAGTTTTGGCTAGGTGGGCTTTTGAAAAATTGATTCTGGCTAATGGATTGTAATATTGGCGTGCCTTCTAAATTATCGTAATTTTATTAATATTAAGCAACAATAAACTCCAATACAAGTTTCAAATTATATAAAATTGATTTGGCGTAATTTAAAATGCTAATTGGATCGAATTTTCGAATTATGTTTGAGTTCGGGTAGTATTTTGTGGAAACGACCCTTTGATTACGTCTAGTTATGAGATCTGACGGATGTTTAATCGGATTCTGATTTAGGAGGAAGTTTGTGTAAACGGTGCTCGGGAGCGGCGCCTCGGGACGGGGGTTTTGGACTCCGGAATTCAAAATTAGGAGCAATTTTCCAAACAGTGGCCCACGGTAGAGACGCTGTCTGTCGGGCTGAACGGATAAACGTAGCCTGGTCTGTACCAAGGGGCTCATTACCAGTGCGAGGAAAACTATCTCTTCGTCCGGTTCAGAAAGCTGCTCCGAGCGGGCGTCGATGAAAACCGCGTCCAACGTGGGGTCACGTGAGATCTACCATACAGTTTAATATATTATTATTAATGTTGTGCTCTTAAAGAGCCCATTAGTTAGGACTGAAATTCACGTCAGTTTTCTTTTGATGCCTTCCGTCCTGCCAAACATCCCTCATTCGGTAGCTGTGTTTCTGTTTACGTTCTTCTGTCCATGCAATTTTTTGTTTATGACCGTGACGTGTCCTGTAATCCGGCTACTTGGAGGTCGTGAATTGTGAGCGATGGTCGGTGTGTGTAGTGTTCTCTTGTGTGGATTAACATATGCACTATTGAGTACTAAGTTAATTCTCTAAGATCAGAATTAACCTCATAATTAGACCAGTTCGTAATTCAGAGGCAGTATTTCGGACTCCACGTTAAGATGTTGGTTTCTTAGATATTCCATTGACTGTTGGGCTATTAATAACCAGTTCTGTGTAAGAAACATGTCGGCTTTAATCAGTAACCAGACTATAAGATTGCACCACAATCATCTTATACTCATTTACTCATTCATATTTGGGTTAAAATACCTATCTTGATAGGTCCCCATTTGAACTAATCAATGTTGTTGTTTTTGTTTTTTATGTTTGTTGTTTATGTGTCTTTGGTTTTGTCCTAGTTTCTTTTATAGCTGACTAAATGTCTTTCATCTTCCCGCTTTGCTCTCGTTTTATTTCTTGTGTACGTTTTCCGTGAATTGCATGTCATAGTGTATTTATTGTAGTCTGTTTATCTTTTTGATATTTTTTATTGCGTTCTATTCTGCATTGTACGTTATCTGGTTTGATGTTAGGTTGATTCAGGTTATTTTGTACCTCGGTCACGCATTTTTGTTTTTAGTAGTTACACAGTCTAACATCTGTTTGGTTAGTCTGTACGGTAGCATTCGTAGGCGTCCGTAAATAATTGTAATCTGCACTTTCTGATCTTGTTTGTTATGGTGTCTAAGTATTTATACAGTTCTGCTGGTTTCTTGACCCAGATTACATTCTCATTTTTTGTACTAATTTTTTTCGGAATATTTTTGTTCTACCTTTTTAAGTTGTGTGTGTGTTCAAGGATGAGTGTGGTCTCTACCCTATTGTGTACAATGCTTCAGGTAGCGCCACTGTGTCTTAATGCCGTAATCCCTACAGTTAATTATTTAAAATCTTTAGGAAAACTTAAAAATTAACTTTTTATAAAAAATGCAACAGCTTTATTGCTAAAAATCGTGATCGGGGAATATCAAGATTCGAAAAAATAGCAGCCTCACAAAATTCATGAAGTTAACGGTCCACAAAAAAGACATGCAAGAAAAAATATGTCAGAAGATCAAAATAAGTGTTTAGGTTGAAGTACGAGATATATATATTTTTTTTTCATTTTTTCAATTGGAATACAATACTTTGAAACTGATCAAAAAGCTTGATCCGAAAAAATGGCAGCGGTGTGAAATTCATAACCTTGCCGCAATTTAGTTTTGACCTTATGAGACGCAATTGAGTAAACCTTATGAGATCAGGTCTGCGGTATTGTTTTACATGACGTTCAATTTAATGTATAAGCTTGAATTCCCTTTCAGATTTTTAACTTACTCCCCACAGACCGTCCTCCATAGGTACACCCGATCACTATGTACTCGACCACAAAAAATGACCTACTATTCTTAGTAATTATATGCCTGCCTAATTGTGTTGGAATATCTATTTTCAGTTTCAAGCAGTAAAGTCGTCCTAAGAATGAATTGTCAATGTGCATTTAATCCAATATAATGCAAAATTTCAAAGTAAGTGACAAAACAGAGATTTTACCTACTAAAAATTACCAAGAAAAATGTATTATTAATACATAGCATAAAATGGATGGGCATTTTATTAATAAGTAGGTACCTTTTACTGTTCATATATTTATAAATTTGAACAGTTCCTCCAACGAAACCTTTTAGATTGTATTAGATTAGATTATTGAAGTAGCGACCATACCACAAGGTAGGTATTTTAAGCCAAATGATAAATGAGTGTAGGATGATTGTGGCGTGATCTTGTAGTCATGTTACTGACTAAGGCTGACATGTTCCTTAGACAGGACTGTTATTTAATAGTCCAACAGCCGATAGCAACTAAGGTACCTACAGTTTCACGTGGAGTCCAAACCACTGCCTCTGAATTACGAACTGGTCTAATTATGAGGATGGTATTTGCGGGTTAACGCAGTATTTAAAAGTGCGGACGTTAATCCACACAAGAGAACACTACACCCACAGAACATTGCTCACAACTATCCACAGTTCGTGACCTCCAAGTAGCTGGATTACAGGACGCCACCGTCCCAGTCGAGATAATAATATACCTCATTTTGTGCCTAGGTGCAGGATGTTGTTGGGAAGGGGATGGTCGCTAATGTATGCGACATGAGTGATCACAGATCACCCCGCGATCGTGATGCGATCACCGCGTGGCTCATTGAGCACTGCACCAGCACCACCCGGTGTCGTTTGCGGCTGTTATTCAAATTTTATTTTACGACGTGTTGGATACATCGGTCGCGTTATCGGTGTCGGATCGCGTGACGCGATGTCTTGATCGCGCCTATCAGCTGATGACAGTGGTCAGTGGCGTGGTCGCTGGGAGGACCGGCGGTGCGCGCTGATGACTGCTGTAGCGCGGTGATCAGCTGTAGCTGGGGAAATGGCGGGAGTTACGTGAGTAATGTGTGATATCATACACGTGCCTCGATCAGCTGAAAACGTGGGAAATTGACGAAATATAATAGGGGATTCGACGTCCGTGTATGTCTACGAAGAAAATATTTTCATGCCTAACTCATTTCGTTCGTATGACTATAAAAATGTGTACTGTATTGTCTTCAATGCCAAACCGTAATATATCATATAGAACACTAAACGCCAATTTACAAACTTTAATATAACAGATATATGCTAGTTATTGTTTTCCGAGTCTGTGTAAATGTACAGTATTGTTGTGTAGCTTTAGAAATCTTTATTTGTTTTCCCTAAAATCCTATTGGTCTTCAAAAAAATAGATTTAATATACCTGAATAATTTAATTGACATTGATATGTCTTATTTCTGGGGGGTGTGTTGGTGATTTTAAGATGGAAAATATGTAACAGGTTTCCATAGAAACTACCAAAGCTATTGTATCGAATTTTTAATTTAAAAGAATAAGAACAGCTGTTTAGCTGAACTGGAAACGTCCCCTTTGAACATATCCATGATCTAACCTATTTCCCACAGGGAAGTAAATACAAATATTTTTATATGGAGATATCAAAATCTATCCAAATCTAATGATAAAAATATTTGTAAATACTAAGATTATTAATTTTACATTAAGATGAAATTAAAAACCAAATCAAAAAAGAAAGGTGAAAAGAGAAGGGAGCAAAAAAACAGAAAGGATAAAATCACCTAAGTTAGTTTTGATAAGAAGAAACAAGATGACAAGGCTGTGAAAGAGAGAACAATCGTATTTACGTTTGGATCTAGTGATGTTTGTGTATTGTGTGTTTAATGTGATGATGTAATATCGAGACGAAATGCCTTTGATAAAAGTATTTACATTTCCATAAAGAGGATTTCGAGTGGGATGTTTGAAGCCCTTTCTGGATGATGATGAAATTTATATTTCGAAATAGATTTTTGGCAAAAACATTTGAAGATTGCTAATATAAGCAAACACATAACATAACAGGAAAAATGCTATTAATGTCGGCAAAGTTAAAAGACGATTAAATATTATTGAGACGCACAATGTTTATCCCTTTATATATATTTTATAAAATGGCTGCTTTTTATTATTATAGTTTGGGTACACCGTGTGTTTTTTCAAATAAGCAAACTAATAAAATCATAATTTTTGTTTCATATGCTTAGACCTTTAAAACTTGATTTAAATGTCTATCTAGCATAGTAATAGGTATAGAAATCTACGTTTTACACATTTTTAGGGGTGAACTACCCCTAAAATATGGCTTGAAGTTATAGCCAAAATGCACATGTGTACCTAATTTGATAAAAATTGGATGATCAATGTGGTATCGGCTTTCGTACACAGATGGAACACTGACAGACAGACATTAGTCCAAAAACCACATTTTTTGATTCAAGGAACCTCAAAACGGATAAATCCATGCTCAACTCAAATTCAAATATCTCCAAATCAAACGTGTGAGGGGAAATAGTAAAAATAAAGAACAGGAAGTTAGGTTTAAATCGTTTGTTAAGAATTTAAAACAACATAACATTAAAAAAATATGCATTTTACAATAAAATAATAGATGAACATGAATTGATTTATGTTGCTTAGAAATTTGATTTAAAAACGCACTATTTATTTAATATGGTGATTATGTGGCATCCTTGAAGTTCTCAACTTGAAAAGACAAACTGAACAAGGCGTCGCATAGGCAATCTAGCTACACCCTGTGGCGCGTATTTGGCGGGTAGCCTGCGTGAAATAATCAAGGCGCTGAACACTCACTGTCGACACAAGAAACAATTGAACATTAGAGCATCATACATATCTATCATATTTATCATTTGATAAAATAATTAATTTCTTAAATGATGGTTCGACATTATATAAATACAATACTACAAAAGCAAACATTATAAATTAAACCCTTTTGCTTGGACTTAAAGATTATAACAAGTGTTATTAGAAAATAAGATAAAACAAAATATTTTCGTCCACCATTCCTAAAATTTTTTACTGCATGAAATAACACTACATTTTGCTAATATTCTGAATATGCCACTAGTGACACAAATCGTAACACGTTTGAAAACGGTGGTAATGCAACAAAATTAGCGTGACTGTCATAATCTGTGAAAAATCCGTACGAAAAAACAAACATCCTATTGTGTGTTTTATTGGTCTGTAAACTCAGGAATGGAGGCGGCACAATGTGACCAAGGGAATGTGTTAATGTGGACAGAAATGACCAACGGCGAAAACCGCGGCCGGACAGCAGTAAAACTGACGGCGACTTTGTAGTCGGTAATGTCACCGCCAGATTGCAGCACTGCACACTGCACACAGACCAACTGGGGTTTCCAATTCAGGACGTGGACAATGGCACACACTTTATGGTTTTGTTTTCTGAATTTGTATTGCCTTATTTATAAAAATATTTCGTCAAAAGATGTATATTGGTTAGGAAAAACGATAAATATATGACTGTATGACTTATCTTAGCGAAATTCCCATAGGGAAGAAGCTATTACCGTAGGTCTCATGGTAAGACTTGAGTCTGCAACAGTGGTAGGCATCTTGAATTTTAGTCCCGAAAGGGCAATGTCAAATTCTGGTGGAACATACCTTCACTTCGGCGTGTGTAGTGGCGTTAATTATCAAAGTATCAATGTAAAACTTTAGGAAATGCATTGATGAGATGTGGCTCAAGGGCATGACCATTTCAATATGGTCAATATGTTCAAAAATTTTACTTGATTTATAAACAAAAATCCAGGAATATTTTGTTTTTGAATATTTTGTTTGTTTGTTTTGTTTTTATATCAAGTTAAATGTTTGAACATATTGAAAAGGTTTTACATCGATACTTTGATCGATCGGTCGGAACAGGTAGTTTGGGGGGTTTGTACCCCAATTTAATTTTTCCCATGTAATTTTTTAAAATTTTCAAATTTTACATTTCACCATTAGAATCAGCTCAAAAAACTATATAATTTATTTCCTTAAAGGTTTTTTGCTCTATCTCCAACGGTTACCGACATATTAAACAATCTAAACACAGTACGTTGTATTTTGAGGCTCCAATGTTAATCTTAAGGAGGATAGGCAAATAACACCCATATTTATCGTTAGATAATGGACAAACTTGTCAGACTGATAAAACTTCACTATATTATTATTATTATGTCATCGATTTGGAAATTCGCTGAGTGCGCAGGTCTGCTGCGACGGGAGTATTTTTAATACTATCCACTTTAACACCACTTTAACACTACTATTAATACTGTTGACCTGTGCGTTGCAATCAATGGGCTGGTCTACTCCTACAGCATGAGCGACGAACAAGGTTTTAAAGAATCCTAATTTATAACGTTTTAAATGTATTACCAATGCGTAGTACAAGGAATTTGAAAGAGAATGGAAAAGTTTACTTACGCTGTTATTTTATGTTCTAGTATTATAAACGGAACATTTTATTTAATCAGTTTAAATTGATTAAATACATTATGATATTATTAATGTTCAGACTGCCATAGATATTATATAGGTCAAACCTCCCGGTCCTTCAATACAAGTTTTAAAGAACATATACCAAAGAAAACAACATTTAAACAGACATTTTACAAACAAACATTTTATTTTAATGAAAATATGAAACTACTTCACTTTTTCACAGGATAAATTCAAAGTTAACACACTCGAAGTATACGAGATTTACAGAGCTTTTAAATCTGACAGGAACTTGAACAATCAACTTTTCTTTCAATCGATATATATAATATATAAATGATATTTTATAACACCGCTATCGGAATACCGGAAGGCGAGAAGGGGAACGACATAACGACTGAACATGCTGATATTCTGCGTAGTCAAATGTCAGCTGTTTGAAAATTGTGTCAGTTGTGTGATTAGTTTTATTCGTGTTTATTTACCTTTTAGATTATCTTATTGTTTGAGTTTTGTTTAAATGTTTTAATGAAGTGAGAAATCAAGAAAAAATATCCTTGTGCCTGATGATGGCCTAATGTAGGCCGAAACTGTAGTTGCGAAATTACTTTGACTACTAGGATTGCTACAGTTAGAGGTATTTAAACCACTTAATTAATTAAATACGGTTAATAATTTTTTAGCTAGCTCACTATACTATTGAAATGAGACATCACATCATGGTCTTATT
This sequence comes from Nephotettix cincticeps, assembly GCA_023375725.1. NCBI lineage: Eukaryota > Metazoa > Arthropoda > Insecta > Hemiptera > Cicadellidae > Nephotettix > Nephotettix cincticeps. The sequence continues at coordinate 126,591,691 of CM041791.1, read as the reverse complement.
TTATCTATTGAATCATGTTTACTGCGGATTTATAACATTTAATGGCGTTGTAAAACATAATTCTTCTAAACCTCTTTTTTTGGTTCGTAAAAGTTCTGCAGTGTTCCCCTAGACCATAAATGGGGATTTTTAAGGTGTGGACAAGCAGAACTAAAGAACCGGATTAGTATAGAAATCCTTCTAGCGTCTTCTTCAGCTTTATTGGGTATTAATAACTCATAAATCCCAAACTATTGTTATCAAATCTAAGTAAAACCAATTATGTTGATTTCAATATAGGGTAAAAAAGCAGTCAGTATAACTGGTAATAAAAGTAAACAACCTGGAAAAAGTAAGATCGACCAAATTTTAAACTTGATGAAAATTTATCATTGAATCTCCACATAGAAATCATAGTTAACCACGTTACCTCTGGATTATGTACTTCAAATAGGACGTCTAAAGTTTGCTCAGTAAATACATCAATCAATAAGTTTTGGCACTGTTTATAGTTTATACGTGCAGATACATCGGTGAAGACTCTGAATCCGCACCGCAGTGCGGATAGTTGGACCTTACAACACATTTACCAACCCTTATCTCAACAAATGTTCCAATTTCTAAGTATACCCACAATTGGACAAAACAAGTTTAATGATATAGCTATCAGTCTTACGGGCATTATCAAAAGCCTCAACCTGGAGTAATTTACGTAGCAGATGTGCACATGCCATATACTGACACTCAAATACGATATAATAATTTGCCCCGTCATTCACCTATCTTAAGGAGAACACTCATAACAAAGAACATGGATAAAAATGTGGATGTGTTTCACATGACAGCTAACCTGCACACTCTTTTCCTATGTTAATCACGTAGAGAATATGTAAACGCCTTTATTTTTGGACAAACATCTGTCCATTATTCTTGGTATAAACTGTCAAAATAAAAAAAGTTTATGTTGAAAATGCCTACTGTAGGGTTTTTCACAACAGCAAACCAGCATACCCTTTCTCATGTATTCTAGACCAAGTCTCCCGGTACTTTCCAGCAATGTACATACGAAACTACAATTTCATTCATAGAAATGAGTTGTTACGTTACTACGGTAACGATAGTGGCAATAAATATTAAAAACCAAGGAAACGGTCTTTATTGAAAGTTTGAGAATCCTACTACCTCGTACCTACTATAAAAAGTTAAATCCATTTTTTTATAGAATACCTCTCAAGAAAGTCATGGACTTCTCTAGATATATTTTGTAAGTATTGTTCTCAGCATTATAATTTTAACTCTCTGTTTAAAAAATCTGTAGCTTAGTCAGCACCGGTGTATAAACATGTATTGGATGCCGAAGTGTACACTCTGCATCCTGCAGTGTTAACTTGTTATGTAAATGTTGCAGTAACTCCAGATACGGAAGATGGATATGCGAGGTGGTGATCGCTGGGGGGTTGGTAGTGCTGAGCTACCGGAGCATCCCCCCTGAAGGGCGATATTACCTGCAGCGAGTCCTGGCTGCCCCCCGCCGATTCTCAAGGAGGCTTATTGCCATCATAAGAGCCGCACACTTCCTACTATGGATTGAGGAAGAAGAGTTGGCGGTATTGAATTACGATGAATTAGAAGATTTGGATTAGAAGTAAGTAAACGAAACTATTTCAGTAAAACGAATATTTCAGTAAAACGAATATTACTTTGGGGAAATTTGTTACAAATCGTTATTTTACTTCTGGGAATACCTTTTACTTAAATATTTATTCTAGTCTCTCAATTTAAAAATCTTGCATAGTTACATGTTTTTAACATTATTGAATGTGTAAAACGAATTTGATAACTAATGAAGTTGGCTTGAAAGTAAAAAAACAATAGCTTTCGTTAATAATGCATATGCTGATATATGTTCACATTGTGATACTGTAACACAATATGTTTTATTGTTTCAGGAGTAATTTGTCCCAACGACGACCTCAACGCCGCAAAACGTCGTGGATAACGCCCCTTTCCTGCTACCATCTTGGGGGAGGGAAGGCTGCTCTACGCCACAGCCCTATGAAAAACCTCCCCCTGCTACCATGTTGGGGGAGGGAAGGCTGCTCTACGCCACAGCCCTATGAAAAACCTCCCCCTGCTACCATGTTGGGGGAGGGAAGGCTGCTCTACGCCACAGCCTCATGAAAAACCTCCCCCTGCTACCATGTTGGGGGAGGGAAGGCTGCTCTACGCCACAGCCCTATGAAAAACCTCCCCCTGCTACCATGTTGGGGGAGGGAAGGCTACTCTACGCCACAGCCTCATGAAAAACCTCCCCTGCTACCATGTTGGGGGGGGGAAAGGCTGCTCTACGCCACAGCCTCATGAAAAACCTCCCCCTGCTACCATGTTGGGGGAGGGAAGGCTGCTCTACGCTACAGCCTCATGAAAAACCTCCCCCTGCTACCATCTTGGGGGAGAGTAGGGCCTAGCGGACGATGGGATGTAGTAGGCCTACGCCCCACACCAAATCACGTGAAGACCTCCCTGGCATCAGCGTCTCGCCCGCCCTCCACACGTCCCGGCCCCAGGTCATGTCATCAGACCTACGGCAATAGCTTCTTCCTTTGGGGAAATGAGGTTAGGTCATTTAAAGAATATGACAAAGGTGTCCAGCAGGTCTATTACAATCCTAACAAGCCTCTATACCTGATCGCCTGAAAAATATTTGTTAAATAAAAATAATCATATCAAAATACGTTTTACTTTTTGTCAAACTTAAATATATAAGTAAATTAAATTTCAAATAAAAATATAGATGTAGACCCTTGATCTATGTTGTATTGACATAACAACACTGACTTCAGAACAAATGTTTGGGACTTAAAACTTGAAAGGGCAATGATGCAATGCAATACAATACATCAATGATAACTTCATGGAGATGTCATCAATGTGCAGTATGCGATGACAAATTATATAAGTTCTGTGATAAAATGATTTTTGGTAGTTCACTAAAATTTTTATTAATAATTTCATGTATACAGAAATGCCTTACTAACAGGTTTTACAATTAATTGTGTAACTAGATTTTTATACTAGCTGGATACCAACTATTTTTCGACCGGAGGGATCTTACCAGAAAAGAAGGGGGTGTATCCGCTTCCTTCTTGCCCTAATTTCCTTTGATCCTACCCTTTCTTCGTCGGATCACTAAATAAAATTATACAAGATATTGGCTAATGATATTTCACTCTAAGAAGACTGTTTGGCGTCGTCTCGCAGAGTGTTAACAGAATACCTTATTCTGCCAATTTTTATTCAAAAATTACATATGGCTTGATTGTTTGGGACAGTTGCCTCCTCATCAAAAGAGATTTCCATCTTACAAAACGACATCACTGTACATAATCTATGAAGATGAAACTTTATGATGAATCCACCATAAAGCTCATTGTAAACCATGGTTTGTACATTTAAAAATCATGACTCTCCACTCTGTCTTATATTGAAAATTTTTATATTAATTAAAAATCAACAAGACCCCGTGTACAATAACGATGTTCACTCTTGCAATACCTCGATGAAATTCGACTTACAACTTTCTTATGCTAGAATGGCGAAAACAGTGAAAACGTCATCCGTAATTATTTATTTAATAAATTACCATTTAAAATTTAATTCATGAAAATTAGCCAACTTAAAACTATTGTAACTCGCTTCCAGCTTAAAAAAGAATTTAATTAAACAGAATAATATTTGAGTGGATAATGTACTTGACTTGTAACCATTTTATATATAGATAGCACGGCATTAGCTTATTTTAAATATTGTTCGTTATCTTTATTGAATTACCTTGTTTACTGTAACCTGTAACCAATGTTTTTTTTGTAAAATTTGCCTCAAATCCAATGTATTTAGATGAATATTTGCTAAGATCTTATATTATCTTGCTACTTTCACCACGGACATTAAATAAAATTTTTCTCTGGAACCGTTATTGATAGCCTGACGATTCAAATAAAAAAATCAATAAAAAATGGTCTGGTTAGCAGTGGTCAGCCAAAGAGCTCCAGTGTACCAAAATGTCAGTAAAGGTTGGACGATCAGTGTGGTCTCAAGATTTGTACACAGACAGGCAGACATCAGTCCGAAAATCACTTTTTTTGGATTCAGGGATCTTCATAACAGACATAAACACCCTCAACTCAAATTCGAAAATTTTTACGAAAACAATACTCACTCAATACATAATATTGTTTATCTCACATTTAGATCTTGTGCAGAATAGAAATAACAGATACGTATAATTTTATTGTACTCCGTAGTTTGTAAAGTTCAAGGAAAGCATTTTAAATATTGTCTCTAATTAATTTGGTATTTAAAACAACAATTAAGATCTAAGTTCCTTACTTAAAACTGGCTGAAATTCTCATATCAAGTACAACTGTTGGCCACATACTTGAGTAATACGTATACAGTATTTGACATTTACGTGAATATTAAATATAAGTTGTTGGTATTTACAATCACAGGATATGACCCAGAGTAACGGAACCTGTCATCATTGAGCGATGAAAAAATTTAATGACTCCATCTAGCCACGGTAAAGGTCACGATACTAGCACAGCCGCGCGGCTGCGGACAAAAACAAAACTACTGTCGTGACTCACTTCCTCGTCCGGTTATTAATGTCACAGAGTAAGAAATCCGAATGAATAGTCTACCAAACATACTTTACTGTACTTTTCAGCTAAACCATACGTCAGTCCGTACTAAGAAAGAGTCGGCTTAGCTATTGTTTTGAAGGTGAATAATAATTTAGTTTGTCTACTAAAATCATTTCTGTTGTTTAGTAAAAATACTAAGGTAAATTATTCGCCTGATTGGTACATTTAAAACAAAATTAAACTTGTACTACCAATAGAGTTTTGAAATTTAAATTCATCAGACACAAGATTAGATGCCAAACTACTTTCCTATTATTTTATCTTAAGATTTTCTTTGAAATTGCATATTGTATACCATGCATAAGGAAAAATGAAATAAATCGGCCTCATTTAATATTTAAGGAACTACTCGCTCCGTCCAACCTGAAATCTTTTAGGGATTAGTGGTATTTATTTAAAATATATATAATCGTTATTAACGTACAGTATTTCTTTTCAGTATAATATTTGATAACGTTCGAATTAAAATCTAAGAGAACCAAAAATAAGTTTAAATACTCAATTCAAGAATTAAACATAAAATATATATTTTTAAACTTTGTAAATCATAATATTGACATATCAAGGAATAATTAACCGTAAAACATAATAATATTTCTACAAATAAAAAAAATCTTTTCACTATACAACTTTATCTACTGTCATAAATAAAGATTTGACTATTTATATGTTTAAAGAATAGTAGTGGTTGCTGCCATGTTACATACTATTTTTTGCTTGGAGATAAACATGAAGCTAAAAAAGGTAAAACTAAAAAATTTTACACCTATAAGATTAAGAGACAATAGTTACTGTTTTTAGTTTTTTAAATACGTCCGTTGGAGATAAAAAAAAACTTATATTGTGATTTTTATGATTGGTGTATAAAATTGTTTTTTAAAATACATAAAAAATGAAAAAATATAAAAAAACTACTCATTAAATTTTGTAATGAGATAAATAATTCATAATTATGGAATTTTTTACAGATTATCTGGTATTTATTTAAAATTATAATAATTTAAAATATAATAATATTTTTTTAAGATTTGTTTTTATTATAAGAAAAAATATATTATCGTTAATCTAAAAAAAAATAAGTTTAAAAAATACAAAAGAGTGTTCTTGCACGGCTTTAAGGTGTATTAGCTACATTAAAATTGTTTATTTTTGTGATATTAAACTTTCCATGCAATCAATAATTTACCGAAAATATCATGATACGTGATATTATGCATAACATAACAAATATAAAAATTCAGTATAGTTTTTTATTTAAAAATACGAAGTATTTCATATATATTTATTGTTAAATTATAGGAAGTGGTTTACCTTAAAGCCATGTTCAAGGTATTCTTTAAGTTTTGCTTTGAGAAAACATAACAGAACATTAAAGAACCTAAAACTACAAAAAACAGGTTTTGATTCATTCAGCAGAAATTAGGCTAAACTCCGTAGAGCCATTACAGATTCAGTATGCTGTCCGTTGTCGGCGTGTGATCGTACAAAAAACGGTGTAAAAACACGCGATCCGGCCCCGAGGGACCAACATTTTAACGCGGCATCGAGAAGGCGTTCCTCGGCGTACGAGTGCGCTAATGGTTCGCAAATATTCTATAATGACGCGCAATTTGTCTCCGGACTGAACAGCCGGTCTGTTTCATCAAGATGGGGCCTCGCGTGCTCGCAGCGCCACCTATGAATTAGGCGAGGAATTGCTACGGATTGCATGCGACATAATTTAAGTAGAAATGTTGATCTTTCAGAATCTGGAGCTACGTATAAAATGTAACTGTGTAAACGTTTTTTACATCATAAACGAACAAATACTCACTTTAAATTGGTATTAATTGCTTTCATGAAGTGTCAACACTTTCATTAATTGACCCAAGCTTTACAACAAAACAATGAAATTATTCCTTGAGGTTAATCGATGATACAACTAGAAGCAAAATAGTACCATGGCAAAGATTTTTTTTAGGAACCATATATTTCATAGCTAAAATCCATATTGATATAGATTTGCTCTTGAATGAAAACGCATGAACGATGATATAGTTGAGGCACTTAATAAATCAGTCAAAAGTCAGTCATTAAATATTATTGTTTTGAAAACGTAAACATTTTTTATTCGTAACATAACGGATTATTTCAGTGATATAAAAGTTTTTACATATAATTAATTTTTAAAGAATTATTCGTACTAACCATAAAAGCACTATGTAAATTTCGCAATCATTCATTATATATTTTATTTTAAAATTTAATTTGAAGTCGTCCTGTGTCCCATGTAGGTCAAATTTGGAACCCCCAATAGAGGGAATTTCTAACGGACCACCGGCGGGAAATTAATCATATAATGAAACAGTTACTTGCAAATTGCTGCGTGGCTGTACAAGGGTTGCCCGCGGCCCCGACCGACTATTATCAATTAATTCCCTCCAAGAATCAGCTGATCAGCGCGGTGGCAGGAGGCGCGTCCATGCTAATGCTCTCGTAATAACTCGACTTTGCAATTGAAATCTGCCAATAAAAACATAAAGGTGTGAATTTCAATAAGATATTCTTGCTTGTTTGATGTAAATCTTGGATGTTCGATTGAAAATCTTTGACGCCCCGAGCATAGGGAGAACATTCGATCGGGATACGTTTACATCCATTTTGAGCAATAATGCACATGTTTAATGCCAAGAAATTATTATTATTATCTCTAATGTGAGTAATTGCCTGAATTTGAATAAATTACTTGTTACTAAGGTCAGTAAGGATAGGAGTATCCATAGGTTAAAAATCCAAAACCGACTTCAAAGTGCTCGTATAAAATTGTAAGGTTCAGTTTTTTTTATTACGGTCTAAAACCAAAAACCGGCGGCTGCCAATCCAAAATGGTCGGTGTTGAGTTTCAACAATACTACTAGAGCCGGAGAAATAGATCCGATACTAATCCTTTGCCGGATAATATGTTAGTGAAAATCGTTCATAAACATAAAATACCCACGTCACAGCAGACCTGCTTACTCAGCGAATTTTCAAATAAAAAAATTATAAGATCATAATTATATTAATAATTATAATAAAACTATTAAAATGGCAATAATAATACAAGTATGTGACAAAATCGATCAATCAATACCTGTTGATAAAATAGAGTGTGTGCATATTCTCTGTAACATTATCATGGGAAAGAGTATGCAGGTTTGCTGCTTTGAGGAACACTAAAAGTAGGAATTTTTACCATAAACTATTTTTATTCCGACCATATACCAAGTTTTACTATTATCTGGGCATAAATAAAGGCGTATGCCTATTCTCCATAAGATTAAAATGGGAAAGAGTATGCAGGTTTACTGCTATGATAAACACATAAACTATGAATTTTTAGGATAAATGTATGGATCCCAACCACATGAAGCTAAATACAAAGTTTCATCCAAAACTATTGGTTAATAAGGGAAATAATAATTTGTCCTTATCCTCCATAAGATTAGCATTGGAGCTCCTTAATACAATGTATTGTCTTTAGATTATTTAATACCTCGGTAATCGTTGGAGATAGAGCAAAACTTTAAGGAAATAAATTGTTTAGTTTTTTAAGCTGATTCTAATGGTGAAATGTAAAATTTGAAAATTTGAAAAATTACATGGGAAAAATGTAAAAAAACCCATTTTTGGGGTACAAAACCCCCCCAAACTACCTGTTCCGATTGACCGATATGTCTGGATTACGAACTCGTCCGAGCAAATGTAGGAATACACGTTTCTACCAATTTTAAATTTGGTCTCGATTCTAATAATTAATTTTGTTACTATGATACCATTTTTTACTTCTTTTGTAAGAAATCGATATGCTACTAGCACGGGTCCTTATAACTTTTAGGACACTTTATAGTGAAATACATTTGGTTATTACTTAGCTTATCTTTTTATATAAAAATGAATGAATGAATGTATGTATGTCCTTTATTCGTTGCCAAACTACTCACCCGATCGCCATGAAATTTTAGGAAGTATTTGTCCAAGAAGGTTTTATTGAAAAAATTTTCGAAAACTCCATAAGTTTATATTTTATAGCGATTTAAATTTCTAATGTTAACCTTATGGGGACTAAGTTTTTTTACAAATTTTCTACAATCTTTTTATCTCTGCCGGAAGGCGAACTGGCATTAAAACCATGAGGCCACGAAGAACACTGATGGGTTTGTGGTTGTCCCTATTTTTAGTGTCGTCCTTAATTTGTATCATGTGTATTATTTTTAAAGGTTGTGTTATATTGTTCTTTTAATTTATTTGAGGAATCTGTTTATTTCCAAATATATTTCAAAAATTTTTATGCCGATTATTTGTCTAAAGTCCTTATTAAAGTTATGACTTAACCCTTTCGTCGTTTTCAAGATTTTTTTCCTCTCTGTGTTGTACTGTGGACAATTAATTAAAATATGTTCTATTGTTTCATCAACTGTGTACATTTTAAGCATGATGCTGTGCAGTAATATTTCATTTTAAATAAACTGGAGTTCACGTTTGCGTTGCCAAATCTTATTCTGCAAATAGTGACAATTAATTTCTTGTCATTTTTGTAGATTAAGCCATGGACTTTTGCTAAAGGATTTCGTAACGTTCCTGAACTAATGAGCTTTGTTTGTTGTAGTCAGTCTCCTTGTCATCATGTTAAATTTCCTTCTGAATTGACTTAAAGTCATCCGTTGAAACATAGAATTCATGGTTAGCTATATTGCTTTGAATTGCATTTTTTGCAAGATTATCTACTGCTTCATTATCTTTTATTCCTACATGCAAAAATTACCCATTGGAAGATGTATTCTTGGAGTTGTTATTTACCGCTTCCTTTAATATATTTAAGACCATTTCTCTATCTATTAGTGTACCGTGTAAGAGTTTTCAATAATTTTGATTTCTTAAGCTATAGCTATTGGTTTACTTTCCATTAGCAATATACTTGACTATCAAATGCCATCTGAATCATTCATTAATGCAAAACTATGAAGTATATATGTGTTGTACAAAATGAACTTTATTCACCAAGTTAATAGTTTAGGGTTTTTGGGGATTATGTATTTGCATTTTCTTCTCTGATTACAAGTCACGTATGTATATGTTGGCCAAATAAATAATAATTAAAAATTTTATACATATTACGTTTATTAAAATAATCAGCTGTTGTACATCTTTCCTATAAAAGCCGTATTACAGTTAGGTTTGGTTTGGGTTTAGGTTGGATTATTAAATTGTGAATTAATATACTTAGATTTATTTGTTTTGTGGGGATGTTGTTAATATGTCTTATCGTTTGAGTATTGTTATTGACTATATCGCGACCCAGAATATCTACGCAACGAATCCGTAATGCTATTCTACTTCAGTACATGGTCAATCTTAAAGTTAACATGTATTTACTGTTAGGCGTCATAAAGTTAGCCGGGTCAGCTAGTATAATATATACAATAGTTTTATACACAAATTTACTACCGAAAATAAGATTTTTGTTAGTTATAGATTGAAAAATGCACAAAATACTGTAACAAATCATTACAGAATTTTATAAGATAACTTCCGTAAAATATAGGCTTTAGAATGCGTGACTTTAAACCAGTGACCATCGTCAGAGCATAGGTGGTCACTTCTTTTAGGTTGCACCTCAAAGTGGCATTGTACGATTCATGAAACTTAGAACATATACATTTAAAAGATTTCCAATTAAAAGTACCTAAGTAATGTTTCAGCTATCAGGCCTGAAGCTATCCTAACCTAAAGCACATCGTAACCTAAAGCTCGATTCTAAAAACCACTAAGTATACAATTTTAAAAATTGTCAAGAAAACATAGTTTGTGCTGCGTGTATAAAGTTTATAATTTTATTGCTTAAATTATGATAGCTATTGACTTTCAGGAAATAAAAATTTCGAGGGTTTATTTTTTATATAAAAGCAATTACACAGTACCATATTCTTAATATTAGCAAAAACTATAAACTTTTATCATACACAACTTGTTTCGCGGATCTAGTTGAGTTTTGAAAAAATATGAACTTAGATTATTTTGGAAAGTTAGCTTATTTTTAGTTGGTCTAAAAATATCCCTGGTCTAAAAACATAAATAATTAATTACTAGCCATTCTGAAGGAAATTCGTCTCCCGCGGCCTAAAAAGTTACGACATGAAATATTTACGTAAAAAACGGGCAAGTATCACCCCATCTCGTGTTGATACGCATACCGAAAAAAATCCCCAATGTCACTTCTTTAATTATTCTGGTCGTACGTCCAAATACAGCCAAAGTTATTGCCGGGGAAGGCTGCGGGTTATTATATAATTTCATAATGCAGTTAAGGTCAAGTGGTGTAAAAATTTCAAAAACAATTTACAGTTTACCTGATATCCAATGTATAAAAAAATAGGATTAACTATGATATCAGTTTTTTATTCCTTTCATTGCACTTGAAATACAACTTCTTCATCCTCTCCTTATTCTCAGCCACATCAATATGAAATCAAGTATAAATGCTGCTTCATTGGCATCTTCACAAAGCGCAGCTCTACTGTGATCACTAGTTTCAAATATAGATCCAATTGAAACTGTAAAATAAGACATAGTCTTAGTAAATTAAACTAGGAAAAGAATCGTAAAGTTGAACACGATCGCTAAGTAACCCTAATACAACGCCGCAATATTCATCACACATCGTCAGCCCTAAATAAAAATATTAACAAAATTCTTAGCTAAAGAATGATTCTGAATTATCACTTGAATCTCTTTGTTGAAAATGGGCCCCTCGCACACGGTACACGGTAGGATACGTAGGGCAGACTAAATGCATCTTTGAGACAACCATTAATTAGAGAACAGCAATGACATCATAGACGCACCGTTGTTGGTAAGCTGCAGTGACGCTCAGAATGAATAGTTTCGACTATAACACCAGCACCAGTGCGCAGTGGGAGGTTAGACCTTGTGTGGTTACTAATGCTGATTTAGCATCAAACAAACTGCACTCTGCGAGAGTAACATTCAAGAATAACCTGTTGTGAAATACTCGTATCTTACACGACCTCTGAATCCCTATAACCATCCGGTTGCAGGATCTTCTTGCATGGAATAGCTCTTGGCAATTGTTAGCGGAGGGAAAGCAAACACGGATTTCTCTTCCAAATCATTTGATAACTTAAAGCATTTGAAAACAAATGGAATATTTTGAAAAAAGTTTAGATGTTTTCAGAATAAACAATTTTACTCCAATGAACAAGAAGGGGAAACTGAGAAGACAAGTCAAATAATATGCTATGGGAGTGATTAGAAAAAAAATATCTCATCAATCGAAGAGTAATGAAAATTTATAACTGCTTTTGTTTATAGTTTTGTTTATGAAAATAGTATTGGCAACACTTGGATACTCCAATGTAAACACTAAAATGGCTCTGAAATAAATAGCTAAAAAGCTATGATATTTCAGCCGTTAAACAAAAATAAAACTATTTGTACGACAGCCCTGTTCACTCATAAAACCATAAGAGAACAAGTAATCAAGATGAGTAAACTAGTCCAACATGTTTACTTTCGATTCAAAACATGTTCAAATTTAATTCAACACTTATAGTAACTTTTCAGTTTGCTTTTGATTCTGTAGTAAATTATTACACAATAGCTGTAAGCCCGTCCATAAGAGTTATCTTTCAATTATCACTACTACCCGAAATGTAATACAAATAACAATGGACACAAAATAAATTCTTAACTATTTAGTATTAGTTTACAATTAACTGCATACATTAAATTGTAAAATGTGTATCATTATCAAAATTTATTATACCTCAAGATAACTTTGTATGTAATAAAATGTTGAAACACATTTAAAATCAATGATTAATGTAAAAAAATATTATTAATTTTAATTCGACAGCGGTTATTTATTTTTACTAAATCGTTTTCAAGAACAAGCTCTAAAAATTATATAAATAAATTACACCTAAAAAATGTGTCCTAAAAATATTGCTCAAAGCTGGATTTTAATTGCTCATGATTTTATTTCCATAAAGTGTTGGTCAGTTTAAAGAAACCAAAACCTTCTTTAAAGGGAATGGAATAGTGGAAATACGTTTCATAACTGTGGGTTCTCCTATTTTCACGGAAACCTTACAAAATAACCTTACAGTAAGACGGCAGACAGAAATTGAGATAAGACCGGCCTCTATGGCCGGTCTTATCTCAATTTCGGCCTTTATGGGCTCTAAAACGTAAAAATACATTCCAAGCAATGTAAAAACCAAACTCAAATTGTATTTGAAGGTTGAATCATTTTCTTGAACGGCTGTCATTATTTAGGTCTAATTAACGAACACACAATTTACGCATTTATTAAAAATTTCATAAAAAACGCCATTTTGATTTGTAAGGAGAAAATCCGAGTAGGTTCTGAATTTGACGATTAATATGTAGTGTCATTGATGATTGGGTGTTGGGCTATAATTCATAGTCAGCTTAATCAGTACGAGACGAGAGTCTCCGCACGTCGAGTTGGACTCGTTACTTGGGTCAACTGGGTCAAAGTTCACTTGGCTCAATCCCAATTCACACATCATTTTTCAGGAAATTTGCAAGGCTGATAATTTAATTTAGATGTTCCGACTGGTTTCCAATTATTTTCAAAGGGAATAAAAATACTTTTCTTGAGGGAAAAGTGTGAATAACCTAGGTTTTAATAACGCAGCTGTTATGTATAAGTAATTTTTTAACGATGCTCACTATTATGAAACTTTTGTAATTTTCATGGATATAATAGTAAGTGGAGAAAGCAAGTAGAGAGTAGCAAGAAGAGTACTTTTGCATAAAACTGACCACCCTCATACGTTGCAACACAAAAACCCTGTAGAGTTCAGTTTAATTATTAGTTATTGCTATCTTTCGTTTGCATAATATTTTTGCACTATAAATAATATAACCAACCTATATGAACTCCGAAAAGCGTTATTGGCCCTAAACCAAAAACCACTATAATATTACTTATAATGTAAAATGCAAGATATAATGTAGAGTTACATTGTCTTCGGTGGAGGGTCGGCTTAAGACGAAAATACCGCTTAGTGTTTATTCGTGCAACTAGTGACCAAATGGGCAATTAGAAATGTGGATTGGTTTCTCGAGTGAGACAATTCAATGAGAGGATTTGAAAATGGGGCCATAACCCAAGAACTATAGTCATCCTAAAACTATTCAAGGATTGAATAATGACAGGTTTGTAACCTATTTTGTATTCTAATTAATTCTAATTTATTGCTTAATTATTTTTTTATTCTAATTAATCAATCCAGGAATCACATTATAAATACATTTGGGCACGTTGCATCCTCAAATCAGCGAGGTAAAGGAACCATTATTGGATAACTGTAGGTAAAGTTTATAATTGATATAATTAAAAATAATAATTGGATAGACTCTGAAATTTGAAATGATTACTAAATTCCCCATAGATTCTCTAAATTTGACTCCATGCAGTCAATATTTTTCATTAGGCTATTCAATGAATTATATAAATTGAATTAGATCGCAGATAATTAAAAATGAATTATTATCATCTTTGAAATGTTATTGCCCAGTAACACTTTAGCAGTTAATACCAGTACAATAGAATAAAATATAAATTATTCAAATAGATACCTGGGTAATAGATCCTTAGTAGGATTAATATCCAAACAAATATTTCAATCTTCAATAAAAATTAAATTCCGCAAAAGTATAAGCAAATATTTATAAACTGCTATCTTCAAAATATTTAACCTAATTTTTACCAGCCCATCGACCTTTTTCATAGCCTAATCTGTCGATCTAATTTGATATTCAATACACTCTCAATCTTATCCTCAAGTATTTACGTCATCTTAATCCGTATTTTAAGCCTTATCCGACACTAGCTGTTAACTTCACAAAACTATCATTAACCATAATTTGAGTCCATATTTTTTGGAGAACCATAACTCTGGAATGATTAGTGGACCACATTTGTCATAGTGTAATAACAAGGAAACAGTGTCACAACATGCTAGCCACTTTGTTTATCGATAACTGACATTTATCGATAAACACTCGACAGAATGATATCAACCTAAAATTTTAAATTCGACCTTGATTCTTTCCACTCCTTCCCCGTTCCGTAACACTACAGCACCCGAGCTAGGAACTTATTTGCAATTGCAATACACACCCTGTTGATCAGCTCTAGTCCTTTGTTCCAGTTCCAGTTCCAGGTCCAGTTCCAGTTCCAGTTCCAGCTCCAGTTCCAGCTCCAGTTCCAGTTCCAGTTCCAGTTCCAGTTCCAGTTCCAGTTCCAGTTCCAGTTCCAGTTCCAGTTCCAGTTCCAGTTCCAGTTCCAGTTCCAGTTCCAGTTCCAGTTCCAGTTCCAGTTCCAGTTCCAGTTCCAGTTCCAGTTCCAGTTCCAGTTTCAGTTTCAGTCCCAGTTCCAGTTCCAATTCCAGTTCTACCTCCAGCTCTAGCTCCAGTTCTAGTCCTTTGTTTCAGTTCCAGTTCCAGCTCTAGCTCCAGCCGTAACAGTATCGTCACGGGTTGATCACTATCAACGTCACTAAACTAACCATAATTTAATCGGTCCAAAATATCATAGGTTTAGCTGTTGGTTTTGTAATCTCGTGCTTATAATTAGCTTTCTGTTAAACTGAAAACATTTCAAATTTTTTCCTAAGTGGCATGAAATATATATTTTTGTCTATTTATATTTTTTTTCATTTAGCCTATAAAAATTTATTCGAAATTTTTGTTGTCAACAACTTTGCACCTACGCCGATCTATGATATTATATGTAAAATCCACTCGTATAACATAAAATAAGTTATACTGGAAAGAGAACGTTCGTTAAGAAAGATTTTTGGTAATTATTGTTGCCTGGATTTAATGAGAAACAACTTAAGAACGCAATTAGAGCAAATCAGGACCCATCTATGTCATAGAGTATCATAAAATATTCAAACAATAACTACGGAGAAAGAAAATTTTAAGATTTGACCTATGACTAAGTAATATTTCCCATCCAAGATATTTGACGAGAGATTTTTTTAGTTACAAGTAACTAGGATATCGTAATCATTTCATTTCAACCATATTCTGTTGATTTAATACTCTAGTAAGTATTACAAAATTCATAACCTTTTCCCAACATGATCATACAAGAAAAATTTTGAGAAACTTTCAAAACAAGTTTTTAACAAAGTATAACACCTACAGGCTAATGAATCGTTTACAATATGTATAATTAAAAAATGTATTTAGTGCAGTTTTATAAACTTATTATAACTATTTCCACAATTATGTAATAGTTTTAGGATGTACCATGTGTGGGAACTTTATTTTAATGAAAAATGGAATAATGAATTATATCACCGAGGTAACACGAAAGACATATTTATACATTTTTATCAACTCTACATTTATCAACATAACAAGTGAAAAACCTTTTCTTATTTCCTTGTCTATTGAAAACTCAGCTATGTTGACGCATTGATGTAGGAGGGGTCACGGCTGTCGGCGCCGGGGGCCGGAAGTGTAATGTATAGGTTGTTCCCGCTGCAGGATTGATGCAGACTAGGTCGGTGCTAGTTGCCCTCGACGGCCTCAGCCAGACAGCCACAGATTACAGCGGGCGGCGAGGGCGATCAAAGCGTGTTAAATAAGGAAACAAACACTTAAAGAAATCCACAGCAGTTGATATATCGTGCTCATAAACATTTTGACATGGATATGTCTAAGCTCTGGGTGGGGAGGTGTGTTAGCAATTTGCGTCACGTGAAAATTGCCTCGAACAGCTTGACTGGGACGGTGGCGACGTCCTGTAATCCAGCTACTTGGAGGTCACGAATTGTGGATAGTTGTGAGAAATGGTCGGTGGATGTAGTGATCTCTTGTGTGGATTAACGTCCGCACTATTAAATGCTTCAACAATCCGCAAAGACTATGCTCATAATTAGACCAATTCGTAATTCAGAGGCGGTGGTTCGGATTCCACGTTAAACTGTAGGTCCATTAGTTGCCATCGGCAGTTGGGCTATTAACTAACAGTTCTGCATAAGGAACATGTCAGCCTTAGTCAGTACATCACTAGAAGATCGCGCCACAATCATCTTACACTCAATCCTCATTCATACTTGGCTTAAAATACCTACATTTTAGAATGGTTGCCATTTCAATGATCTAATCTAATTTAAGCTGTTTATAGAGATGAAAACATTCCCTTTAGACTTCTATATGATCCAAAAGGAAGTAAATACATCTTTTAAGCTGTAATTAATTGTAAGAAATTAAACCCTAAACATACAAAAATTATCAATACATATAACTTGGTAACTAGAACCAAGAGAGATGTAAGGGTCACCTAAACAATAATCAAATCATTGTCATTAATTTCAAGAATGTTATAACTGAATATCATATAATCATATAATACTCAGTTTTTAATGTTATTTAAAAACACGTTACTGGTATCAAACTACAGTAATGATTTCCTGTAAAGTCAATTCATAACCCAGTTAGTCAGTTTGTTTGCAAACACTACTTTTCCTTCAGATTTTAAGTGTTCGATGAGTAAAAAATATTGTCTGGGTTTATAGTTTTGCAATAAGGTTCCAGATTTCCATATATTATCTTTCATTGGCGTACAACTCGCTCAAAGTCTATTTCCCTCCAAAA
The DNA here is from genome assembly GCA_023375725.1 of Nephotettix cincticeps. Taxonomy (NCBI): domain Eukaryota; kingdom Metazoa; phylum Arthropoda; class Insecta; order Hemiptera; family Cicadellidae; genus Nephotettix; species Nephotettix cincticeps. The sequence goes on along the minus strand of CM041791.1, from coordinate 126,574,322 downwards.
CATTAACTATAGGAAACAGTTTTTTTATCAAGAGTCTACGGTACCTGAGCCATCTTGGATTCTTGTAACATAAGGCCAAAGTCAATTTTGTTGCAACATTACTGATCACTCACTGTCGTATCAATATGGGAGAGGTGTGAAATTTAAGGTAATATGGTTATCTAGAGGTTTCCATTTTTCCTACCGTAAAAAGATAATTAATTAATTTAATTGTCTGATATATTGAGTTAATTGTCTGATATAAGCTTGGCAATAATATTTTCCAGGAAAATAAGATAAAAGGTTAGTAATGTCGTTCCCTAAATCATTACCTTAACTTTAATTTGACGCCTCGGCATCTTTTTCGAATATCGAGTAATCAGTAATTAAACTAACGTTGTTAACAGCTATGCTAAAAATCATGTTTATCTACTGAAAACAGTTATTTTATGTAATCGAGGTCGATGGATTTTCAGTCAAAGAAAGAGTCAAAATTAAATTTTAAAATTTAGTGAGTATATTAATTATGCATAGGTATGTCTATGTTCAGTGGGATTTATAAAATCTTGAGGTAAAATTCAAAAATAAAAAACATGGTAAGTTTTAATTAAAATGTTAATTCAAATTAATAGTTTAAGAAACTATTTAGAATAATAGTAAATTTCAATTCATTAATAGTTTTTAAACCATACTACTGTTCCAAATCAATTAGAAATATTTTAAAAAGTCGTTCTTTGAACAAGTCAAGTTTGATGTCGCTTAACTTACAAAGGATTAATCGATTCTCTATTTAGACTGACTCGTTTACATTTTGAAGCACTCGAATGAATATTGATAAGATGGGGAGATTATTATCGAAGAATTAGAATAACGACTCGTCCAGTTATACCACCTTGAAGGCGCAGTTTGAAGAAATTCAATTATGAAAATGTAATTCCTATTGGATTAAGAACCTAGCCTCTAGATATAACAACGTAAATTGATATTAATAATATCAAAGGAATTGATCTGAGTTTAATTATTATAATACTGATAGCGCTCCGATACTGGATAATTTAAAAATATTTGACTAATTTACCTTATGTTTTGATGTAATCAAAACACAAGGTCATATTTTAGACCGATCCTTGAATCATGCATTTTAAAAGCTCTGTCCACCAGAAATTTCAAGAAGGCAATAAATAGAAGGTCGTCGAAACATCACTGTTACAATTTATACTTATTTTCAATATGGCCTTACACTGTCTTCAATGGTTAGGTGCCATGGTCTTGTACGTGAACGTTTTTATTTTAAGTACTATCATGGCTAAAGATGGTTTTAGTGTTTTAGTAGGTAACTTTTACGTTTTGTTCTTTATTACTACCTAATTTTGACCAATTTTTCAATAAATGGCTAAACCATAGTCCAATTACAAATTAAGTAGTAATTAAGTAATTAAGTGTATCCGAACTTGAAACAGCGTCAAGTCAGATTTTGATTTTGAATTGAGCACAGCTTTTTCAGAATATGTTTCAGAACGGACGTATTCTGTGATTTTTGGTTTCGGATCAAATATATCATTTTTATGAAAATAAAGATTTTAATCTTGATAAAATGCGTTATTTATGTTAAAAGAAACAAATAATAAAACTACAAAATTCTTTTACTTATTCGGCGTTAAATCTATACACTATAAAGTTGTTCCTAACACAATTATAATCTTTTTAATCTAGAAAGTCTGAAAGACTTATAACACCAAAAAGTATAATTGCTAGGAAATACAATTCCGCCACAATATGCGATTTCTTCCCGTTTCAGAAGGAACGGATAGGTTTAATAACAACCCAGAGCAGTGTTTTATTAAGTTCACACGCCGCTAACTACAGAACGACCGCAGCGCCTTCTACAGTCTCGTTTCCGAATTTGAATTTCCCTCAAATTAACGTGCCTGTCAGTCACTCTGGGTGGGGGGTCATTACGCTTATCACCCTTATCAGTCATCACGCAGCTTTCTCGGAGCTGTTTGGGGCCGGGCCGCGACGATTGATTACTAAACGCAAACCAGTTTCGGCAATTTCGGATCCGATTGGCGCCTCGAGTGCCTCTTTGATTTAAAACTGGTTTCGTTGGACCAGTCTGATTGCGACACCTCCTCCGCATCAAAATGTTTTGGCACTTCTAGTCTCGCGCCACCCCTGGTAGCCTCGCGCCTCGTCCGCCACGCTTCCTCGCCTCGAGTACGGCTAATGATTGGCCAATTAGCGATGACCGCAGGACACCTGCCCCTCTTTCGCAAAATGGCGGCTGGGACACACCTTGATGATTGGTCCGGATTCACGATGGATCATCATCCAATCAAGCGTCAACATCAGGATATTTTGCTTTGAATAGGGTTTTTAAAATATCAAAAAAATTTGGTAAAATAGAGTTTTTCACAAACAAAATTAGAATTTTACTTTATAATAAACAATTTGAAAAAAGATTATTAATAAGACTTTCGATTGCTCCTTCAACGAATAAAAAATATTTTATCGAAATATACTCGTGTAAATTTAATAACTAACATCATTAGGCACTTCAAGTTTTGTTAAATTATCGTGCTACAAAACTACATCACTAGATAGAATAGATTTAGATATGTGAGACATCAATTTAACCAGACTAAAGTGTCTGTAAAGTGCACAAGCAGCAAGTAACAACAAACTGTAATGCACAATTGTACGTGGATTGTTCGAGAAACAAACATTTCAAATCTTTTATTTTATTTTTTAGATTATTAGAATAACGTTTTCTATGACATAATTATTTTTTTTTACTTTTCGTAACGGCGTTATGACCCATAGATCGGTACTGTCTAAACTCTAGTGCCACTCGTTATAGGGTAATTTTTAAATTTACTAGATATCGTAAAATCAAATAAACTATGATGTTCATGTTATTTGGATTTCAGGACCTGGAATCGTATCCCATTCTCTGGTGAGCTAGAACCTGCCATATGAACAAATAGGAACATTATTCCGTTCTAGCCGGTATAAAGTTGAAAACAAGATGAGACAAACTGTTTAAGGTTCTAGATGAACGGGAGGTTCTGAGGGCGGTCAGATTCCAGATCCCAAAACGTGAAACGTTATTTTACTAATCGTGATGGACAATATCCGCAATGACAAAACAGCTTAAACCCACCACCAATAATGCATTTCAAACACAGTATTGTGTCAAACAAATGTATTCTGCTCGATAAACGTTTCTCCTAAAGTTAAACACCTTTTTAAATGTAGACAAAAATAAACCAAAATATAAACTCCAACTGGAAAGTAAAGTTACGAGGAAGAACACGCTAGATATCATGTTCATATATGTTCTAAGATATCTAGAGTCAAAGTAAAAAGAATAATAATCTTACAAAAGTTACGACAAGTTTAAGTTAACATTCAAAAAAAACTATTTCCACCCCATGAATGAGAATTAGAGTAACATTAGAGTAATGTTCCTCGTGGCATGGAGCTAAATAACATCACTCGAGGCGTTTTAGAGAATTTTTTAAAGACGATTTCAACTCAGACAACACCCACGTTAAAATGTGCAATTTCAAAAGTAGGTCTTAATAAAAAGGACAAATGAGACTGAAGAATGATTTAAGACGCAACGAAACCTCACTTTCGAAATTAACTCCCGAAATTCATTAAACCAAACGTGCATCGTTGAAACTCAGCATGTTTCTTCACTAAATCATTTAAATGTGTCAGCTATCTTCTGTAATAAGGGGGGTAAATCTTAATATCAAGAATTAATTGGTCTTAATCCTAGGATGATGGATGAGGGTTTAAGTGGGAGGAGGTGTCTCGGCACTGCGGGAGGCCCAACAGAGCCGCGCGAGACTGCGAGACTGCGAGATGCCAGTTACTCGCAGCTAAGCAGCTCGCAGCTTACGGTGCTTTAAAACGTGAGCTTGCTCCGGAAGTTGGTCATCTAGACTGCGGTGTCGCTTTGTGTTGGCCTCATCATGTTTCAGAAATTGCTCGCCCTGCTCCGAAGAGATGCGTTATCATGCGTCTTGTTTATATCGAACTAGATTACTTACATAGGCCTACTTTACTATTGGATCAATTTCTTCCCAAGGAATCGTCATTTGGTTAATCTTTCATGTTTATTTATTATTTATATGTCGCACGTTACTGCGCTGTACAAAACAGATTAATTAGCTTTAAACTTGGAGGTCACGAATTGTGGATAGTTGTGAGAGATGGTCGGTGGCTGTAGTGTTCTCTTGTGTGGATTAACGTTCGCACTATTGAATACTACGTTAATCGACAAAGGCCATCCTCATAATTAGACCAATTCGTAATTCAGAGGCCGTGGTTCGGATTCCACGTTAAACTGTAGGTCCATTAGTCGCCATCGGCTGTTGGGCTATTAATTAACAGTCCTGTCTAAGGAACATGTCAGCCTTAGTAAGTAACAAGACTACAAGATCGCGCCTCAATCATCCTACATTCATTCCTCATTCATACTTGGCTTAAAATACCTACCTGGGTAGGTCGCCATTTCAGTTAAAAGTGTAAAGTATAAAAGTATACAACAGCTCTTTATTATAATAAACGTAATATGTCGTATAAATATTTTAATTACTTTTTTATTTGGCCAACATAAAAACATCTGATATTTAAAAATCGTAATACATAATTCCCAAAAACTGTACAATATTAACGTGGTGAATAGAACTTTTCATGTTGTACAGTACATATTATTTACTTTATAGTTTTACTTTAGTTAATTATTCAGACGGTATTGGATAGTACGAGTACAGTGTATTGCTAATTGTCTACATTTGAACAAATGACAGTTTGGAGAAACTTTCAAATTATTTAATAACAGCTGTTAATTTTGTAAATACTAAATTTATAAAACTTTACAGTACACCTTTTGAAGCGGAGCCCTTTGGTCAAATTTGCACCATAATTCACAGAAACCATCTTCGAATCATGCTTAATAAAGCCTGAGAGTCTCATTACAATCGTTCGAGCGGTTCTAGAGTCTACAGGGATCATACATACATACTTCCTCTTTTTTATATTAAGACGTTGTGTAATTGTGAGTTTATCTTATTGGAATTTACTCTTACAAATATACATTTAGGTTATAATATTGTTGTTGCAATAGATATTGCTATTCTTTCAGAAAATCACATTGTGTCTAATTGCTCTTAGATATTCTAGGAGGGCATTCTAGAATGAGTTTTTCGTACTATTTTCCCTTAAATATGTTGTTCTAGATTGTAATTTACACTTGTTTCTTAGCCTGTCGTCGTAGCAATTACTTCTAACTTGGGGGGTTTTAGTTTTAAAAGTTTTTTAGGATTTCATTGGAGATAAAGTGGGATTTCCTGTTCTCTTATGGACGTAATGCTTCGACGGTTTTAATAGCCGGTTTTTGTATGATCATTTTTTTATGAAGTAATTGGCAGCTCCTCTCCAAGTGATGATTCCGACTCTGAGATGACTTTCAAATAGTGCAAAATATATAATCTTTGTGGTTTTATAGTTGGTAATTGTTTTTAATTATCTTATTGCATATAATATCGATGGCAGTTTTTGTTAGAGTTGCTGAACGTGGAATTGCCAAGAAATTATTTCATAAACGGTAATTCCAGAGGAAGTTGATGTTGGTGCAGTTATTGATGTGCTGTTGACATTTAATTCCTGGTCTGGTAGTGTATTTGATGCAGTGAAATTGAAGTTATTAGTTAGTTGTAGTCTTGCTTACGTGTCGATTAAAAGTTGAACATCCTTCTGTAGTTTATAATATGGTTTCTTATACTATTTGTAGTCGTTTTTGCAGTTCTGAGAGTAGGATAATTATGTCATCAGCGAATATTATTGCTGAGTTGTGAATGTTATATCCTAAGTGTTCTAGAGTTTCCCATACTACTTATAGTAGACATTTTCAAATAACCTTATGCAAATATCTTAGATATTACAGAAACTACTTTTTGGAATGGCACAGTGTTATGATGTTCGCTCAGGGTAGTTTTATTTGTGAAGCGTTTCTCACCTAATTATACATTATTTTAGAGGACAAAAAGGATCAAAACTAATACCACAAGTTTTACCATCCTACTATGATTGGTTCAAAATTTATGGTAAAACAGATTTAACATTAAAACTCAGACCCTCCTAAAACGACTTAGAGCTCAAATTCATATTCTATGTACTTCTGAAAGGAATCGATTCAAATATTAGTGTATTTAAAGTGTTTATTGGCCACACTTTGTTTTGTACTCTTCACAGCTGTAGACCTTTACTTATTATAAAGGAAAAACAAACAACGGAAGAAAGTTTTGAGCGAACAATGCTGGAAAATAATTGAAAATAATCTGAAAGAGTATGTCATAAAAATTAAGTATTTAACTGATTTAAATTTGATCATTGGTTCCAAAATGTATTCTTATGTTACATAATGAAATCCGTTGTTTGCTCCAGATACGTTGTTCGCTAGCTTTGCACAAGACTTTCTCAAGAGCTGAAAACAAGCACTGAAACGTAGGGGACAGTTCCAATTAGGATAAACGGGAGTGCGCGAGAATACCAATGACCGGAGAACTATCGGAGGTAATTGGAACAGGAGAAGAGAGGCGACGGCAGCAGCGGGCTCTAGCGGGGAACGGAGGAACTGACCAGGCTACCTGCAACATCGGTTTGTGTGGGACCATCGTTGGCTGAGAAATTGTACTTACACACTAGTATATTAATTATTAAACTTGTATAATTAATTTTTACTTCTGAGGTACATCGTTTGATGTAATATTTGTCAATAGATTGTTGATAATTTATAATATATCTCACTAGCAGTAAGCCCGTCCTTTGTACGGGTTGTAGGATTCAGTTTAAAGAAGAAAGATCATCATACCAAAATGTAAACCTGAAATCCTACAAAATCAATACAAAGAAAATAAATCAACACCCAGCTTTATTATTTAACATTACTTTACAATTCAGTTGATTAGAACATTTATACCATTATTATCATTAGTTATACGTAAAATAACTTTTTAATATAGTATGATTTCAAAATGGATTTAAATAAATCACCAATATAAACTAACTAATATTGATTCAACAGCTATTTGTTTTTCTTTCTATTAAATCTTAAAACTAAAAAGACAGCTCATTATTGCCAGTAGGTTATTCATTTAAAACCGAAGCAAAATGCGACCAATATCGCGTAATAAGTGTGTTTTTAAATGCTCGTTATTTAATTTTTAAGGGTCGGCGGACAATTTTAAGCCTTTAAAAACCTTATCTGTAATGTAGAGAATGTATGAACTAAGTTTCCTTGTTATTATTCTCCCATTTTTCGGAGAAGACGGCGTAAATGCCTCCTGGAGCGTCACAGACTCAAATTGAGATAAGACTTGTTTCGGCTTCTCTAACGTATGAAACGTAAAAATAACCAAAAATGTATAATTCTGAGCAATGTGCAGACAAAACTCTAATTGTATTTATATAGGTGTATATGTTACCGGGTGTCCATAAAGTCTTGCCCAGATTCTATGCATTTGTTATGTGGCAACTAAAAATGCATAGCTTATTCGACCTTCCTTGGATGGGATTTAATCCAGTTTATATTAGTAATACTAAAAATCCAGATGTTTACAACATAAGCGAAAAAATATTAAAATTATGAAATTAATATAAAACTTAATGTTGAAGATAAAAAATCAACAGAGGGCGAAATTATCAGAAATCTTATCGTATGTTTTTAGAAATTCTTACGCTTATTGTTATATTTCACATCGGTTTTCCCAACTGTTGACAGATGGCGCCAGTGTTGATTTACCCAAAATATAACATCTTTATTTATCAGATATACACTGGAGGCATCTTCTTTATCCGGCAGTATTTTCAAACGTCAAGTCAGGTCGAAGTCACTTTAAATTAGACCAACGTGAATAAAAAGTGGCAATAAGTGTGTTAAGTTTTAGAAAATATCACTCAATATAGTAAGGCAGTGCAAAAGTAAGTTTAACTGCCTACTTTGTATAAATTTAACCTGAACCTAAACGAGGTGCCAACATTTTTAGAGCATATAGGCAATAAAATAAATCTGGAAGATTCCTAAGCGTCGGCGTGCTGGGAGATGTTATCCATCGATCGGCTCGCCGAAAACCGGGGCTACTAATAGACTAATAGACTATTCTCTATAACTATCCGACGCCGCTATGAGTTACGGATATTAACAGAAGGCTATTAGAGCCTTGCCCGATGGCTGCAGGTCCCTCTACTCTACTTACACCGTGTAATTTTGGGCGAGTAGTTGCTTGGGAATATAGGGCCATTGTGGATGGTCTGGTATTATTGTACAATGTCTCAATCGATGCATGTAGTGAAAACAGCTCTGCACGAGCTGGTATCTGAGTGAGGAGTTCGTAGATTGATAAATTGGGATGAATAAAAACGAGAAAGGTAGAATATCAGGCTCGCCCTTGGACTGACTCCCGTCAGTCAAGCTCCCACAAGAGACAAGGGGAACTAAGATGATTGGGACTATCGTCAAATACGATATCCAAGGGACTTGCCAGTGATTGGGCAGCTTCTATTTAATGCGCTCAATTTGGATCTCTATTGAACGAGTAACCCCCACGTCAGAGTGCCAGCTAAGGCTAGTAGACAGTAAATTATGTAATTCTTTAGTTAATTCTAGTCTACATAGCATGGTATAGTTGTAGACATGTTCCCTCTCATCGTTGTGTTTACCCTGATCTTATTTTGTAGTGGGTGATCACGTGAAATGAGTTATAGAGTACTGTACACTTAGTGCTTAGAGGAACCAGATTACGAAATTTCATGGAACAGTTTTTAACTAATTTATGACTTGATTAAAATGCTATCTTCCTCGGCACCCGGACACGCTCCTTACAGCAGCTAGTTAGTCCGGTTGGAACGCGTCGACAAGCCTACAGCCTACAAGCCCGGTCACGTCTCTCGGTGCGGCAATAGGTGTTCAGAAGCCGAGCCGTGTGGCTGAGACACGGTGTAAAGTGGCCGAAGCTATCGTGGTCGGTCACGTCGTTGACATAAACACCGCTAGATCGCGTTGCCGTCGCATTGCCGTTTGCTGCCGCCCATCTGGAGGCTAATCGGTGCGGAACTGATGGCGTAGACCTGGGACACCGACCGGTGGATGGTGGACATGCCGTGGAAACTAGTTTTGGAATTTCGCTTTACGTGCATATATAAGATTAAAGTGTCCAACTGAATGATCAGGAAACTGTAAGATAGCTGACAGAGAATGTCTACCTATCTTATAGGTTATGGTTACATGCCATTTTAAAGTCACATTCAGATAACTATAACTACAACACAAAATAATTAGTTTTACTGAGTTACCAACATTAATTGCACATACAATTTGTAATCAAAAGAGATAAAACATTTGGTTCGCATTTTCTTCACGCCCCGAAGGATTCCAAGAGTCCCAGCCAGCTGAGTTGGGGAGTGGCGGCCAAAGTTACGATGGGCCGAGGCATCGGCGAACACTACCTGTAAATTCGCGGCAACAGCTGAATAGAAAGCCGGGTCATGTCGACGGTGTCGTAGTCGATCAGCTGAGGGCTGACGGCGTGACAGGTAGTGGTGTCGATACATCAGATACCATCTGGCCGACACGCTGGCTCCCCTCCCCCCTCCACCACGAGACTTACTGGAATTCCCTCCGGTGAGGCGTGGAACTTAGTTAACGTTAGCTTTACAGATTGTCATTAGAGAAAACAGACGGTTTCTTTGGAACAAACAAATGTTTCACAATATGAGACACAACGATTACACACCAGAATAACTTAGGAGAATTTACAATATGCAACAATAAAAACTCATTCCGAAAGATCATAAATTTGTGGAAAACTATTGTTCAGTTTCGACTGTAATAGCTTAATAATTGGTCCTCTTTAAATTCTTGATAGTTTCGTTTGCCTACTAGTTAAGTTAGTCAATTTTAATTATTTATTATTTTGACAGTTTTGGATAGTTATGAGCGATGGTCGGTGAACAAGAACCAGTACGGTTCTTGTTGACCTACACTATTGAATACTACGTTAATCTGCAAATATCATTCTCATAATTAGACCAGTTCGAAATTCAGAGGCAGTGGTTCGGACTCCACGTTAAACTGTAAGTCATTTAGATCTTCCATTGACTGTTGGGCTATTAATTGACAATTCTGTCTAAGGATCATGTAAGCCGCAATCAGTAATCAGACTACAATATCGCGCCACAATTATATTACACTCTTTTCTCACTAATACTTGGCTTAAAATACCAAGCAAGCAAGCAATGTAAGGTAACCATTTCAGTATCTAACTAAATTAAAATTCACGGTCTCAACAGAACCACAAAATCATTATATAAACAGGACGTAATATTTATACTATAAAAACTTTAACATACTAATACATAATCCATTTCGCATTCTTTTTCATTTTACATCATGTCAATAAATTTTGCTCCGTGAATTTCCCCCATGCATAAAGGCATGCATAAGGATTTTAAGGAGTACCGCCCCTTGAAAAAACCGAATAACACAAATTCTTTGAAGATAAAAAATCCGAAAATTCCATAAAAAACTAACAGTAAATAAATTCAGTTACAAAACTCCATCACTGACCGGTCTGATAAAGTGTTCGCATCCTTGTAAGGGAATAATCAAAACATTATCAATGCATTACTCATTATGAAATTATTATAAATACGATTTTAATGAAAATGGCTACAAAGTAATAGCCGACTACAGGATTAGCAATCAGCACCAAACAATCAACGTTACCCTATCCTGGTCGACAAATAGGTTCTGCAAATTGCGTCTCATTATTATAATCTCAGGTATCACGCTTCCGAACAGACGGAGTGCAATTTGTCTCTATCAGGTTGGTGCAGCCTGCTGCAACTGTTAGGACCACTTAACAAGACAAGTTTTTTAGAATTTAATCATAAATTAGTGACGTATTTACAGCGAAATAAAGTAATTTCGTCTTTTCCTTGTTCATTATTATCATACGAGATTACGATAGATTGGGTAAATTTTTTATTTTGTGATTTCCATAATCAAGTAAAAAAAGTATTACGCCCCAAGATAACTAGAAATATAGAGAGAGATGTGTTGGGTCTTTCACAGTATTCATACAAAAAAATTCAACATACATCAACAATGTTAAATAGCTCATTGTTAAAAAATGAAATTTAATAAATAAAATTAAAACATTTATGAAAAGATTTAATTTTGGTTAGTGTAAAAATAGTTCAATTCTATGTTACAATAACTACTGAGTTTCAAATTTTAAATTATGTTCGTCCTTATTAAATATACATAACTTTTCAATTTATTATTAAATTATAAATTATGTTGGTAATTTCAACGTTAACATATGGTTTACAGTATTTCAAAAAAATTCTCTTATTTTTTAATTCAAAATATATATCTATTTGGTCCATAATTTTATTCGTTCATTATCAAAATTTGTTTATTATGCTAATATTAGATAAAAAAAGTATTTTCGTTTTAAATATTTCCAATTTAAAATTTGATTTTTACATTTTATTTAATAAACGTAAGTTTTTTTTTAATTTGTCATATATCAACTAACAAATATTATTTTTTATTGTTTCTAATTATTTTAGCTGTAAAAAATAATTTTCTATTAAGATAAAAAACAAAGAAATTGTAGTACACAGTCTAAATGTAAAAATTCATAAATATACATTTATTTAATGATTAAGATTATTATTAGACTTAATAAAATATTTGTAATAATTTTTCATTTTCGTTCTAGAAAGGTGTAAATAAAATTGTTTAAAATTCAATAGTAACATATTGGTAGATAAATTATTTTACATAAAACTCATGTTCCAGTGACGTCATTCTTTTTATCTCTCTGTGTGTTTTAGTCAATAAGTTTTTTATTAAAGGCTAGCATAAGAAATAGAAAAAAACTAAAAACACAGAAGATAGTTATAATCCTGTAAAAATTTGAGGAATGTAAGTTAAAACTATATTATAAAATATTGTGATGACTGGTTATTTCTTTAGAATATAACAGGTTGCACTTTCGTTCGTACAGGATGGATATGAATACAAAATAATTAAAACTACAACTAAGAATTTTTTGTGTGATGCACACGGTTCCTTAAAGTTATTGAGTAGAAACAGAGTAATGTCGTAGAAAAAGATCTTCCGCGAACTTGTTTTTTTTAGAATGTGTATGTGAACGTAATTTTTGTCTTTTTTTTTAAAAGATTGTTAGAATATAAAGACAAAAAAGTTACATAGACATAGAGATGTTTTAATAACATATGATTAAAAATAGTTCGTGTGTTAATGGCAGACCATGGTTAAAATATCAGGAAACTGCTATTGGTTGTATCGACCTAACTGATAATTTAATCAATTGAAAGCAAAAATGAAAACTTATTTTTTGAATATAATTACTATAAATCACAAAGGAAACTACTTACGATTATGGACCTATAATTTAATAATTAAAAAAATATCAATTATTTTCATATTTCAAACCGTTCCATAAAACTTGGTATTAGATATCACATTACCCAACCACTATAAATGTTTTAATTAAAAATTTATTATTTTTCCTAAGAGAATAGGTCTCATTAATCTAAAAATGTTTATTTATAATTTAAAAAATTCGTAAGCTAAAAAACAATAGTTTATTATTAAACCTAATATATTTTTATTTATACCCCATAAGACAATCCATCTTGGTATTATGGGGGAGGAAACCCCCATTTTTGTATATTAGTGGTTAGAAAAAATCTTATGTTTTTATTATGTATAAATAAACGAATCATAATAAGATACGCCATCGACTCTCGTTTGATAACGCTGACTTAATGGGATGGATGAATAAATATCAAAACTATAATCGTACCATAATATGACAGTTATTTTGGGTTTGGCATGCAGATAACAACATACAATACAGCATATACCTCTCAGTTTTTAATGGAGAGGATGTTTGTCATCCCCGTCTACCATTCGGTAATACCCATTATCAGTTATAAATCACCCGACCTTTCCGCCAGAACATAGCCATCTCACCCTTTAGCGACCATCAAAACTTTATGTTTGCATAGAATAAATTTATGGAGGGTAGTAAACTCCTAAAGCATTTGCAAATGTGCGGTGAAATTGTTTGTCTTTTATGAAGCGAGCGGAATAGATTTACGTGTATGTCCGTAGTTAGTATCTCCATAAGCCGTTAACTGGCCGGCATCGCGGGCACTTCTGTCCCGGACCCGTAAATAACTTGCTCGCCCAGGGAGTCCGTGTTATCGCTGCGATGCATCGGGTGATACGCCGACCCGGGGTGGGTGGCGGCTGGCAACTGGCCGCCAGGAGCAGAGGGGAACTACAACATTGTTGATTTTACCATATAAACACTAATATGACTTTATCACGTCAAATTGTGTGGGTAAACGTATGTACCATAATAAACGCCTACAAAAAAGTTAGGAGGATGATATTTCCCAAGAAAATATATTAGCTGAAAACCACAAACCCGGATGAAAATAGCAGACGTTATTTTCCAAAACAAATAAAAAACAAATAAACAATATTATAGAGGTAGTTACCTTTTTAACGTTGGTTTTGTTATAATTTTAATATTGCTAGTAATAAAATTTAGTAAAATTTAATGATAACCAAACTTTAGACCCGTAAAAGTCACTTATTGTCAAAATTATAAAAAAACAAAGCGAGAATTGAAGTTAATGGGCTGTAAAATGAAGTTTTTTACTGCACGTAATCCAAAAAAGGAAAATGGCATTAAGCTTTTGCGTAAGAACAAACACATAACAAACCTAAGTTAGTTATACTTACCACCACTAGAGTCGCAGGCCCACGGGAAACTTACCACAAAACTTAGCAATCTTATGATTGCTAGCTGACCTAGCTGATCTAGCTAACCCGGCGAATTCGTAACGCCTGACAGTGAATACATGTTAACTTTAAGATTGGCCATGTCCTGAAGTCGAATAGCATTACGGCTTCATTGTCAAAGGTTTTATATATATATATATATATATATATATATATATATATATATATATATATAATAATTAATGAATGATTCAGATGGCATTGGATAGTAAATCATAGTGCTAATGGAAAGTAAACCAATAAGCTGTAGCTAAGAAATCAATTTTTTTCATTGTAGAAAATTTTAAACAAACTAACTTTCTATAAGGTTAACATTAGAAATTTAAAACGGCATAAAATGGAAACTTATGGGGTTTTCGACAAACATTTTTAACTAAAACCTTCCCGGACGGTAGTTTGGCAACGCATAAAGGACATACATAGATACATACATAAATACATACATAAATGCATACATACATACACACATTAAATTTTATCATTTTATCAATTTTACCATGAATCACCACTTCCAATACCATGATATGTGAATATATTCGTAATGAAAATCTGTTTGGATGCGTAAATTGTAAACATATCCAATATGCACGTCGCATTTGAAGTGTTGGCTCAGTGAAACGAGTACTGTGAAAGTACGCATACAAAAAACAAGGTAATGGAAATGTGTGAAATTGTTCCTTTATCAACATTTGAGTACTTCGTAAACACATAAAACTTAATTATTCCAAGCCTTTTACAAAAACATACGTCTGGGCGAGTTGAAATAAAAATAAAGAGTGAATTAAAGAAAGATTTTTACAACAGCAATAAAAGCTGATTGAGATGCGTGGGCTACAATTTCGCCCAAGTCGTAACCTGCAGATTTCGGTACAGTTGTAAAAACCTTTAGATATTTTTGAAATGACTTTTCACAACCTGCATTTTGGGGGCATCTTGGAACCTGCTTCCCGCCCTGAAACGACCGCGCTCTCGACGGAATTCGGTTTGAATCCACCTAATTGGAGGTTCGGAGTTTATGAGCCCAGAAATGAATAAGGCGGAAGGCTTTTATTTGTTTTCGGTTTTGCAGCCGGGATGCGCTAACGAGCCGTTTTTTGACTTCCAGAACGCACAAGATGGCTGTTACCTGCACAAAATCAACAATACTTTTTGCCGCTAAGAATGTTTTTGTGCGTTGGGAACAACGTGTACCTTCCCATTACTGTGTGGCCTTCCTTTGTCGAGTGTTTTAGAATATTGTAATTTTTGTTTGAAATATTGTTTACTCAGGAGAAAACCTTTCAGTAGAAAGAGTTTTGTCTCTTGTTCTTCCGCGTATTTGTATCTTTATTACTTAAACCATTATCGTATTTGATTTGTTTCTAATTTCATTTGATTCAGACTTAATTTGATTGTAATAAAAATTTAAAGTACCACATTATCTGTGATAGACAGATATTTCGATTGTAATTGTTCAGAACAACTAGTTCGGAAGTGATTTTGTTTCTCATTCATTTTTATTACCGTGTATTGTTTATTTTTGTAATAAATAAATTATGATATAAGCACGAGTATTTTTAGAATCTGGGTGTTTTTGGCTTCCATCATTACATATTATCTCAAACAGTAAAACGCCATAATAAACGGCATCAAAGGACTAACACATACTTTTTCCCAAAATTTAATTGAAAACAACATACCTTTAATAAAAAATATCATATCCTTTAATGTTTATTTAAATATAATTTTTACATTTATTGTTTAAAAATAACTACTAAATTTTTAAACTAACAATAAAAGAAAGCAGGTTAAAATATTTTTTAGAAGTCGTTGGGGACATAACCCCTCCCCCACGGTTATACCAAACTTAGTTCAATCGGGTTTTTGGGTGATAAGACTTTACATAGTATACCTAGATTCATTCAAAACGGTTGAGAAATAAGAAAAAAATATTTTAATGTCCTCAATAAGAGTAAAATTTGATGCTTTCAGACAATGTACTGCGTTTACTACGGGCAGGAAATTTAACATTTCTCTGGAACAATTAGTCGTAGACTAATGACTCAATAAACCGATTTATTTAGCTTTTTTATCAGTATTTTATGGAGATCGTCAAACTATCTCTTAAATTTATCGTTTTGAAAAAAAAAGATTTTTTTTCATTTAAAAGGCCATTACCTTTGAACCATTACCTTACAGACACACATAGGTCGTCTCGTACTATTTGGGACCTTATTAATTATAAACCACACAATTTTAATCATAATCATTGGACTGTAAAATCAGACGGTTAGTTTGGTCTTGGCGTCTGTCTGTGCACAAACAGACTGACGGACATCAGTCCCGAAACAACTGTTTGGATTCAGGAGTCTGAAAACAGATATATCCACTCTCAACTTAAGTTCAGAGATGTTAACGAAAACCATACTTACCCCACGTACTACGCACAAGGGGAGAAAGTAAATGTAATACAAATTAAAATCAACGACAGAAACTATTGACATTATAGATATTGAAAGTTATGTCAAATCCTTTTTCACGTTTTCATTGCACAAAGCTTTACAATATTACTCTTAAAGAGGATGAAGTCGTAACTACTCAGACAAGACAGTTAAAAGTATTCCTTTAGAATCCCCACAGAATCCTTGTAAACTGAAGTTGTCGCCCCATTAAAAATTTTGATACAAATCGAATTAAAAATATATTTAAGAATTACTTACACCTTCACAGTTTATGCAAAATATTTTGTCCACTACATGTTTTGACTAAAATGCATTATTAAGTGTGCAGGGACGTTCTACCAGTTATGGACTCGCTATATTTTGAAACATAAGTCATGAATATATATACATATTTAAAGACAAAAAATTAATACTACTTTTGAGTGAGACGTACTTATTTATTACATTAGTCTTTATTACACAGCTTAAAATTGTATTTCAAAATAAAAAGTTCATTACTTCGAGACTGTAGTCATTTGAGAAACACACAATAGATTTTTCGCCAAGCAAAAAAAGTTTATCCCAAGTCATATTTGGCGAGATCGTTGGTTGAGTTTATTATTTATGAGAAGTGAAAGTGTCCCCTAAAGGGCATGGGTGTCCAATTTGAAACCGATGGAACAAGATGGTTATTCGAAGAAGCCACTAACTCGACGTCATCCAATGAGGAAAACTAATCGTCCAACTGCAGCTCTGAACGTCACACACAGAACGATTGTTTGTTTTACAGCAGCAACGGAACGGGGAAGCCATCCTCAAAGTTACTGTTTATAATAACAGGTGACCGGTGCAGAAGAAGAAGACATTACGGAAGCAATCAGCTGTGTACAGCACCGGTTATAAAGCCATCACCAAGCAAAAAGTCCCGCCCGCGGTTGCGGCCCACTTCTTTATTGTTTGCAGTTATGGCAACCCTGCTGGGACGGCGCTTGTCTGCATAAATCAGCTGATATTAACCGCTAACACTCACCTGCTTTCGTAAACCTACAAAATGACATGTTTACTCCTCCCTTTACGGCACTGCCCGGGGCCCACGCTCATGACGGTTTATTGCCGTTGTTTTATGGCCCCGATTTATAGCGTATTGTTGTCCACGTTTTGGCGGTGAAATTTTTGGTCGGGATGAAAAGTGATCAAGGTAAAAAATATTCGTTTTACAAGGAGAAGAAAAATATAAATATACATCATAGCCAATTAACATGATGGGAATTGATATGACAAGAATTAAACAAGTTGTGAACATACAAGGGGGTTACGTTTAAAAAAATGTTTCTGGTGTTTTATTGTAACTACTGCTTTTATACTTTATTTGATCGCCTATTTCGTGTAGGACTTATTTTAAACCACTCATGAATTACATATGAGAATACACTAGTGGTTGATATTAAATTTAGTGCAACCAAGTTAATGACTGTAGTTAAGTACTTGGTGTATGGCGTAGGGGTTGGCGATCCCACCGCCCAGTGGCGCTGTCACTGCAATCAGCCTCCCTGACTCTCTACTCTCCTCTTGAGCAGGGTCTTTTCTATCTACCCACGTTTCTTCTCCCCTCCAATGCGTGGATAGACTGTCTTCATCTATCTGTACAAACCCATTCTCTTCTTCTTCTCCCACCTTCTCCCCTGCTTTTCCGCTTTGTTTCAGGCCAACTCAAGGTGTCACGTGGACCGTGCCGAGGAGTGGATGGCACCAGGCCTTATATATGGTGTCTAGAACGGTACCTGCAGGATACCGGGCGACCTCCTGCAGTAAGTAGCCTTACCTGGACATGCGGGGCTCTGTTCAGGCGGACGGATATTTCCCTAGCTAGAGGGAAGAGAAGGAAGCCAGAGGGAAAGCCTGGACCGTTCATCCGGGATGCCGACAGGCTAAGGAAATGCTTGGAGTGCATAATATAAGAAGGTCTGAGACCATGATCAGGCTTAAGAAAAACGATTTAAGGATACTGACGGGATTTCTAACCGGTGAAATTTTTGGTCAGGGGTCATCTGAGCAAGATGGGCATTGTCCAAGAGTGAAAAAATGCCGCTTCTGCCAATCTGGGGAGAAGAAACAACCTAGACACCTATTAACATGATGTGACGCGATAGGTCAGAATTAAACAAGTTGGGAACATACAAGGGGCGGTGGAGGATTTTCCAAAGTTAGAACCCCTCGTTTTATACTTTATTTGATCACCATTTATTAAGGCGTGTAGGACTAGAGGGGGTTCTCTAGGCAACCACTTAGAGACTATTACATATAAGATCTCACTAGTGGGTGCAATCTTTCCCCTAGATTTTATCAAGTATCAAGTATCAAGTAAGTACTTGGTATGATAAAATGGCAGACATATTGCACAACTTTTTAAATAAGTTGAAACCTTTCAATTAAAAACAATATGGGTTTACGCAGGCAGGATCGACAGAGGCTGACTTTGTTGAGGCTCTGTATAAAACCATAATTTCATAAAAACCTACAGCTCTTTTTATAGATTTCAGAATAGCATTTGATATGGTGAACCATGAACGTTTATTAAACAAACTCAAAAAAATGGTGTAAGAGTGGTTGCTTTTAATTTGTTCAAATCATATTTAACTGACCGTGAGCAAAGTGTTAGAATAAGGTATATTCTATCAGTCAGCCCATGGTAGTGACTAGGCTTGTGCCATATAGAGATCGGTGAGGTCAGCCATCCTGTTTTAATATTTATTAATGCTATTCTGCACTTACATTTTAAAGGGATATTGCTGTTTTTGCGGACGATGCTGCATTTTTTATTCGGACATTAGCAGCAATAATATTTTTGAAAAGATTTATTTTGATAGAAAACTAATAAAGGATTGGTGCGGTGCAAATCATATGACGGTTAATGTTTAAAAAAAATATAAACTTTGGCTCAACAGTTGGAGCTTTGATTTCAACAGTAAATAGTGTTCCACGATTGCAGGGATTAGTAATTTGTTATTGTGAATTCTCTGAAAGAGTTGAGTCTTATAAATATTTAGGAAAAAACATGCGGAATTGCTTATCTCATCTATAAGAAGTTATACTAGTAAATTTTAGTATTTGAGAAATATTTTAATGGTAACATTAGGAAAATTAGAAACACAAAATTTCTGGCTAGACTTTCACTAGAATTGAAAAAGTGGCTCTTTGGTAAATAGAATGTATATAACTTTTTAGAAATGTTGAGTGAGTCCATTATTTTAAATTATTTTTCAAGTACCTATAGTTAGTTTCAAAATGTTAACAGTTAGTTATTTCCATGCCATTGTAATATATAAGCGGCGTTTGAAGTAACCGTGAACTATAACCACTCTCACTCTCGCTAAGCTTAGTAAGTAAAGTAAACTGTTATCACAGGACAACGGACTAGTGGATGCCATCAGAACTGGTTAGGATGGTAAAATAATTTATGAGAAAATAATTATTTATTTGTAAATGAAATGTTAACTTCAATTTTCATTCATAATGGAGCAATTAATTAAAAGTGTGAAATCATTGCAATGAAACCTCAATCTTTAAGAACAAATAAAGTCCGAGAATAGTGGAAAATAATAGGTTTGTTTGCTTTGCTACCCTTTACACTTTTATAAGGTTGTAACAGTATTTACATAACTTGTCTTTACTTCCCTTGTCATCCAATGCTGGGTTCATTATAAGGATGCTTCACTTGGTTTACGCACCCAATTAAGTGGGAGGTGCTGGCGTAGAACCGGAATGTTACGTTCACTTTCTTACGGAAGAAATAACCAAACAAGGTGACTGCTTAATCTCCTCCATTGAGAACGAAACTTGTTTACCCACACTTAAAATAGATAGGATCAAGATCGACAAGAACATCATGTTAATGGTTTATAATTGCTGACTGGGAGTTAATTGGTGATAATATTTGCAATGAGTACGCTTATCATAAAGGTTATCAACGCCGCAGTAGGTCTACCCATTGCCCTCAATTGCGTTCATTATTTAACACTTTCCATTGGGTTTACGTAGTTTATATAAACAGTCATTGTCTACAAGCAAGTGAGCTAAATTGATTTAAACTTACTAGTTTGAAAATTAATACACGTCAGATAATGATCTCAGTTAGTGATAGTAATCCAAGATCACGTTGCTATAAATTATTTTATATGACCAGTTTATCCCACACATTAATAGGTGTAATAATTTTACTAGTTTTCATCTCTATGTATATGGTTTTCACATCCACTACTCACCACCCACTATTCACCATTCACTTATTGCCTTTCATCGTACTATTTATTCAAAACATCTCCTAGGAAACCCTTGGACCAAATATTAATGAAAAGCTAGCCAATATAGCATATAGTTTGATAATTGCAGCGAATTTTTGTTTAATTAAAAAAACCATATAGTAACATGTCATACTCTACTGAAATATAAAATAGAAGCAGGACATAGGACATTCTATTTTGGATAATGTACAAGGTCTGTGAACGATTTTCAACGTATTGCCGATGAAATTCTTCTCAGAAATAAGAAGCTTAATTCCTTTAAAATTATTTTTTAAGATAATAATTATTAGCACAGCTGTAAAAATTCTACAAATTGAAGTAATTTTTATTTTAGTAAGCTGTTTAAAGCTGTATCACGGTCATAACTTGACCGTGATCAGTCTGTCAATCAGATCGTGAGCGTTGAAAATATATAGATTTAAAAAAAAAACAGCGATGCATGTTTATGTACTTCGTATTTGTAGTAGCAGTATGTTACTCGTACTTTAGAATTTTAGTCAGGGAGGTGGCTGCTCATTGTCTGGGAGCCAAGCGGGAGGTTACAGATCATCATCTGGGAAATAAGCGGGAGGTGACACATCTAAAAAATGCGGAATACTGCTCATCATCTAAATAGGTGACTGCTCATGATCGGGAGGTATTTTGTCATCAGGGAGCATAGTACTGCTCATCATCTGATAAGCGGGAGGTGACTTCACATCTGGGAGACAAGCGGGAGGTGACTGTCATCATCTGGGAGAAGCGGGAGGTGATTTTGTCATCAGAGAAAGAGGGAGGTGACTGCTCATCATCTGAGACCAGCGGAGGTGATCATCAATCTAGACAAGCGGGAGGTGACTGCTCATCATCAAACGGGAGGTGACTGTTTGTCATCAGGGAGACAAGTGGGAGGTGACTGCTCATCATCTAGAAGACCAGCGGAAGGTGACTCATCACCATCTGGGAGACAAGCGGGAGGTGACTGCTCATCATCTGGGAGACAAGTGGGAGGTGACTGTTTGTCATCAGGGAGACAAGTGGGAGGTGACTGCTCATCATCTAGAAGACCAGCGGAAGGTGACTCACCACCATCTGGGAGACAAGCGGGAGGTGACTGCTCATCATCTGGGAGACAAGCGGGAGGTGACTGTTTGTCATCAGGGAGACAAGTGGGAGGTGACTGCTCATCATCTAGAAGACCAGCGGAAGGTGACTCATCACCATCTGGGAGACAAGCGGGAGGTGACTGCTCATTATCAGGGAGACAAGCGGGAGGTCACTGATCATCATCTGTGTGTCAAGCAGAAGGTGACTGCTCATCGTCTGGGAGACAACCGCGAGGTTTTCTGATCATCATCTGGGAGACAAGTGGGAGGTTACAGTTCATTTCATGGGAGCCAAGCATGAGTTGACTGCTCATCATCTGGCAAATAAGCGGGAGGTGGCTGCTCATCGTCTTGGAGCCAAGGGGAGGTGATTGCTCATCATCTGGGAGCCAAGCGAGAGGTTGCTGATCATTCAAATTCAAATTCAAATTCCTTTATTGTAAGTGACAATTCAACAAATCGTATAACAAACGTCTACATACAAAAGCAGTGCAAACCTATTACAATATCCTAATTATTATAAAATTTGTACATATATAAAAAAAACTATTTAAAAGACAAACTACAAAAAACTACAAAAAAGGTGGTACAGTTGTAAAGATTAAGTATTCAAAAACTCACCAACTGACTAAAAAACTCCCTCAATTAAAAGTTTTTTCAATTTAGACTTGAATAGTCCAGATGACTGTGCAGTCTTAATATTATCTGGCAAATGATTATACAGTTTTGGCCCGATGATTTCAGGAAGGGATCCCGCAAGCTCCAATCTGTGGGTGGCCTGCCTATGATTTTGACGGTGACGAGTATTATAACCATGAACTTCAGCACCAGTTACATGATTGTTACATTTAAATTTATAAAAACACAACATTTCAAATATGTAAATGGACGGTCATCATCATCTGGGAAATAAGCGTCAGGTGACTGCTCATCATTTGGGAGTTAAATGTGAAGTGAAAAGCACGATGTAACTGATCAACATGACGGAGAGAAGCAGGTGGTAACTGCTTATCTGGGAGTGAAGTGGGGGGTTGACAAGCGGGAGGTGACTGCTTATCATCTGGGAGTCAAATGGTAATTCAAAAGTGCGAGGTGTCTGATCATCATCAGGGAAACAAGCAGGAGGTGACCGCGCATTAATTGGGAGTCAAATGGGAATTGAAAAGCGCAAGGTGACTCATCATCAGGGAGACAAGCAGAATGTGACTGCTCATCATGTGGGAGTCAAGTGGGGGGTTGACAAGCAGGTGGTTACTGGTTATCATTTGGGAGACGACACTCTTTTCAGGACTTATACAAGTCTGATACTACACATCGTAAGTGAGTAAAAAATAACATTACAATAAATCTCGGCATCAACCCATTAACATAAACGTTAATGTGTGTTCAGGTGTTGCTCCTGAACAGGTTCCAATACCTCTTGCGACGCTGTTTTATTTATAGTTCTTTGGTTTATTTATAGCAACGAGGACAACATGGTGTTTGTTTTATTGTAAAAAACATTAGTTTGAATATTTATAAATTGTATAGCAGATGTAGTAATTCGAAGATGGAGCTAGTTGTGTAACAGGCATCTTAACGAATACAGTACGAAAAGAAAGGAACTGGGATTTTTGGATATTATTCTGTGATAGATTATTTAATTTATCTAGACAGTTCTATCTGTACTCATAACTGTTCTGGGAATACTGAAATGATAACGAATTTTAAATGTTTAATGCGGTAGTATATGTACGTTGAACATATCGATTTGTGACTAGCCTAAGGGCATTGCTGATGAATACGACATTATATATTAATTCACACCAGGAGCTAGTGGTATTTTAAATATCAAAATCGATCAATACCTTTCCAATAAGTATCAGGAAGGGCAAAACTACACAAACAATGTAAGTTGGGTAACCAAATTTAACCCAAAATTTCCACCAGTCATTTAACAGCTTCCTGTTAATTTAGCTCGTGTCATTATACTAACTTAAAGAGCAATGTACATAAAAACACCGTCTAATACATGCAATCAGTTTGTTTAAACACGATAGTTTAAAACCTGTTCAATGTAAATTATACTTGTCTATAATTCTTTAGACCGAACTGGTTAGTTACTCTTTAACAAGATTGGAATAGCCGTTCGATTCGCGGAAATCGCCGGAACTGAGAATGTATTCGATCAACATGAAGCGGACGGAAACATCATAATCATGATCATCATGGCTAATGGCGACTGCAGAGAATATATCAGATGTAGTGGCAGTATGCGGTAAGTAGCCAATCAGTGGGCTCGCGGTCGAGTGACATGAAAACAATATGAGACAGGGAATCTAGACAGTTTTGAAAATCCTAACCAATGATTCTTGTATTCATTACCCTCTTCTGGTCAATTAGGTGATATAGCCAAGCACAACAGAACGGGAAAGTGATATAATAAATTAAGGGACTGAATAAACAATATGTCACCTATATCAAGGATTATGTTAAATTGAGGCTAGGTCATCCAATATTTTGCTATATAAAGGTTCTCAGATCTACTTGTTAACCTCTTAATAACGAATTTAAGTGGATTTAACCTTGATGAAACGCATTACGCCAAGGTAATATACTGTAAATAGGTAGGAAATTTAAACAAAACATCAGTTTTATATTAATAAAACACAGTAAACAGGATGGTCTGAACGCCCAACGTGCCTAACTAAAGCGACGATAACCAAAGGTAACTAACGCGACGATAACCAAAGGTAACTAAAGCGACGATAACCAAAGGTAACTAACGCGACGATAACCAAAGGTAACTAAAGCGACTATTCGTCCAACGGTAGTTAAAGCAACGATAACCAAAGGTAACTATTGCGACGATTTGTCCAACGGTAGTTAAAACGACGATAACCAAAGGTAATTAAAGCGACGACACCAAAAGAGCTAAAGCAACGATAACCAAAGATAACTAAAGAAACGATTCGCCCAACGGTACCTAAAGCAACAATAATCAAAGGTACCTAAGGCGACGATACCCAAAGGTAACTAAAGCGACAATACCCAAAGGTAACTAAAGCAACGATAACCAAAGATAACTAAAGCAACAATCCGCCCAACGGTAGCTAAAGCAACGATAACCAAAGGTAACTAAAGGAACGATTCGTCCAACGGTAGTAAAAGCGACGATAACCAAAGGTAACTAAAGCGGTGATTTGTCTAACGGTAGTTAAAGCGACGATAACCAAAGGTAACTAAAGCAGGGATTCGTCCAACGGTAAACAAAGCGACGATAACCAAAAGTAACTAAAGCAGGGATTCGTCCAACGGTAGTTAAAGCGACGATAACCAAAGGTAACTAAAGCGACAACTCACCCAACGGTAGCTAAAGTGACAATGACCAAAGGTAACTAAAGTTGTGATTCGCCCAACGGTAGTTAAAGCGACGATAACCAAAGGTAACTGAAGCGACGATAACCAAAGGTAACTAAAGGAACGATTCGTCCAACGGTAGTAAAAGCGACGATAACCAAAGGTACCTAAAGCGGTGATTTGTCTAACGGTAGTTAAAGCGACGATAACCAAAGGTAACTAAAGCAGGGATTCGTCCAACGGTAAACAAAGCGACGATAACCAAAAGTAACTAAAGCAGGGATTCGTCCAACGGTAGTTAAAGCGACGATAACCAAAGGTAACTAAAGCGACAACTCACCCAACGGTAGCTAAAGTGACAATGACCAAAGGTAACTAAAGTTGTGATTCGCCCAACGGTAGTTAAAGCGACGATAACCAAAGGTAACTGAAGCGACGATAACCAAAGGAAACTAAAGCGATCATTCGCCCAACGACAGCTAAAGCGACGATAACTAAAGATAACTGAAGCAACAGGATCTAGTCTATTCTGAGATACGATTCACGTTGGGACAGATTTGTTTGTTATACCAAAAGCTGGTTATACTAGTATACATTATATACGCTACCTTACGATTCAAAATTATAATATTCGTTATATAGGGGTAAATTTAAATTTGCCAGTACTATAAAAAATCGTAACATCACGATTTTAAACGTAATTTATTCGTAATATTAAGGTAAAATATCCATTTTGTGTTTCATACAGCTAACAGAGATTTAAAAATATAATATAGTACTAAGAAATTTGTTATATTGAGGCACGATACACCAAGGATTATAGAATTTCTAAAATAACAAATCCCTATCTTTAAGCTTGAAAAGGTAAATAATGTGATAAAAGAAAAAGGTGGGCCTATACTAGATGACATGCAAATTATTATGAGTGCATCGTAAAGATATTGTGTGTGTTCTTTCCTTATGGCTTGTTTAGGTGGTAAGTATGCCTTAAATTAATTGAATGGAGGAAAAATGTGGTGCAAATTTGGATTTTGTCAAGTATTTGTGAGTGTCAACGGCAAAATGATGAATCAATTATGCAAATCTTTGGCCAGGTGAAAGAAGAAGCCGCCTCACCGGTTGATTTCCGGTCCTCCCACCTCCTCCCGCTGGGTTCTGGACCAGTCCTGCCAACCTTCGGATGTCACCCGAGTGTCGTCGAATCTCCCGTGAAAATACTTTAACGAACTTTAAATAATCCCTAAATCAATAGCTGTACAATATTCAGAAGTTAAGTTCAGTTTTTAATGATCTCTAAAAACTAAAGATAGATTTCTGCTATAGTACCTGGCACGGGTACACATAGATATACATCTGTCTCCAGAGAAAAGCAATTTGTTCAAGGTTAGTACCACTATTAAATTATTAGCCTACAACTCTACCTACAAATAGTTGTTCCGTAGCCAACAATATTCTTTATAAGTGACTACTGCGCGCATAACAACTTTATCGGATGAATCTAGAGATAAGATATTAAATAGGCTGTCTCTAACTCGGTGACCAATTTACATTTTGTGGACGGCAAAAAAACCTATCCAAACACGTTCAACAGTTCATGGCGTAGAATCAAGAGAAGTTAATTCCGCCAAGAACCGCCAGGCGCCAAGCTGCAGTTTACATGCATTAACTGCAAGATAAGGAGATGAAGCTATTATTTAAGCAGTTGTGAATGCTCTAACACACGATAGTTGAGACAGTGTAGCCAACTCACTGCGAGAATAAATGACCATGAAATGAAACAGGTTGGTAATCGGACGTGAGCGATTTCCATCTTATTATGTTACATTAGGTGTGCAGAGAACAACATGACTCGGTCTTGCTTATAAACTCCAGAATACATCTGATTATACTTGAGCCTTAGAGCCTCATAAACCATGATAAATAAGAACCATTAATTGAAGGAACTTTTATTCAAGTAGAACAGTGATTTGTATTTATTAGTACAAAAAGTCTAAAGTACACGATAACAATAATGGCTTGTACCAAGAGCCTGACTTCTTAACCCCCAGGTTTTTGAGACCTCCGCAGAGTGATTTCCCTTCTAAAGTCGTGAGCAGCAAACTCTAAAAAAGAAAAAAATAATAATTCATGAGACGCCATTCTTGAGTGGGTAGTTCTTATAAAAAACAAGTTTACACGGTTGATGGCTCATTTAAATACAGAGTTAATGTAAATTGAAATTTAATTCTGCAGTTTTGGAATTTTGGGAGTAGGTGAGGAGAAAACTTTTATTATAATTAAAAATACATTGAAAGGGTTAATAGAATACGTGCTCAAAAAATAGAGAGCACTTCAAAAATATTTAATTGGAGTTACACCGACCAGGGCCTGCAGCGGGCAGGTAATGTGAATATGTGATTTTAAGCATTATAAGTTGACATTTCTTTCTAATACTTTGAAAAAAATAAAGAAATGCTCAAAACCACTTTAAAAGACACTGATTCAATTCTGTTTCAATTTAATCATATTTTAAGTACGTTTTTTGTATATTTTAAGTTCGGTTAATAATCTAATATCTTATATAGATAGAGCATATTCAACGAAATAACTTATTATAGGTAATAATAAGATATTTCACAGAATACTGTTAAAAATTTAAGTGAACTAGCCTTATCAAACAAATGGTTTCCAGTATTTTTTTTAATTTTTCCCAGCAATTATTCCGTCAAAAAGAAGGGCACGTCAACTACTTATCTATGAACCATTTAACCCACCCAACTAATCCATCTGAATAATCCATCCATACTGACAGTCAAAATCTTATTATTTACTTTTTACCTTCCTGAAATGATGGCTTCCCCATGTAGTATTGTAAGCCAAGTTTGAATGAGGATTGAGTGACGAGTGTGAGTGAGATGATTGTGGCGCGATCTTGTAGTCCTGTTACTGACTACGGCTGACATGTTCCTTAGAGAGGGACAGCGCAAAGCAACAATAACGAGTTGTACTTATTTTTAACGACGTAAAGTTTTAATATTTTTTGGGACTGTTGATTAATAGCACAACAGCCAATGACATCTAAGGGACCTAAATTTTAACGTGGTATCTGAGCCACAATTTTGCCTCTGAATTACGAACTGGTCTAACTATTATGAGGATGGACGTGGTGGCTACTATTCCTAACGGATGATGGTCGATTACTCCAGGTTAGTCTGTGAGACAATCGCCGATACATTATTAAAATTTGCTATTTTCAATCTTATTGGCCCTGGTCAATGACGATGAGCAGTTGCGTTATATTTTTTATAAAGTAATCGCGTTTGTCACGCATCACCTGGGATTCAGCCTTGCTCATCGTCATGGTCAAGGAGAGGGAGGAGGTTCTGCCAGTAGACGATAGATGGCCCCACGTGGAGGCGGCGTCACGGATCACTGCAGCGGATGACCATCGGACAATTAACCCACACAACTCGGCGTCCCGCTACTTGTTAAAACGGTTTCCACCGCTAAATGTAAGTTTTCTGTTTGGTTTCATTAAAACTATGCCATCTATTAAGGCAGCGATCTACCTGAGGCCAAATCCATCTCGGTACTTTAAAATAACATTTCTGAGACTGGGACCACGTACGTTGAAGAGGTTAATTGTAACTATTTGATCATGTCGATAATTATGTTGCCATGCGAACGAAGTACATGTAATGTGATGTCGATAAAATCCTATCCTCATGCTTATATATTTTACTTCTATATACCCATTTAAATTAGGCTAAGAAGTAAAAATAACTAAACATTTTAATTTAATATTATTATGCTCGTGTTAGAATAAGACTATATTATAAAAATAATGTAGAAAATTAAAACACATTTATTACTCAATGAAAAAATTTATGTGGATGGAACTCGCGTATAGTTCTTGAGGCCGACATGTACAACTCGGCTACGAGTTAGTCAATTGAACGATGTCGTTTAACGTATTCCAAAAGCCAAAGCCGATCATTTACTGTTTAATTACCCATACCGTTATTATTAGCCTGTGATCAACTGATTTTTTATAAACGGAATGAGGATTGAAAAGCAAAAGAGAGATTTAATTTACATCAATTAATTAGTTTGTTACAGTGGCTTCAAGCAATACAACGAATACGTTTTCTATCAAAACACGGAAGATTTTGGAAATACTTTTTCTGCTTTTATTTCGCACAGCTATGTTATCCTTAAGTTTTTACAAATTGTTTAGTAACCTGATAATTTTACATTTATTACATACATAAAATAAATATTTATGAAAAACCTCTATTCACATATTGTTCTTTGCCGTCTTCAATCAAGAACTGTCAAACGTTTATAAACAGCTGTTTTGGTTTGCATTGTTTACATTTGATTCTCCATAAGCGTAATGTTAAATTTTTAGATTTTAAACTTAATATTACAAGAAAACACGAATTTTCCTGGACATTAGACCTATCTAGAACTTATTTTCTACTCGGAAATTAGTTATTTCCAAAATTTAAAGAAAATCCTCGGCGCCGTTTTCGAGATCCGTGTGCGAATTTACATTTGATTCTCCATAAGCGTAATGTTAAATTTTTAGATTTTAAACTTAATATTACAAGAAAACACGAATTTTCCTGGACATTAGACCTATCTAGAACTTATTTTTACTATTAGTTATTTATTTAAAGAAAATTGTCTAGAGTAAAATATAATATACATTTATTTGTCAATTATTTAATAATTAACCTATATTATAAGAACGTAATACGATATACCAACATGAGTTTATATTATCTGTGAAATAATTCTTAATACACATTGCTAATACAACTATTGCATTCTATAATGTTTATAAATATTTTATTTGTGTGTCAAGTATAAGAATATAAACAAATTATATGCCCAAAATATCAAACAACATAACATTCAAAACATATGTTGCCATAGATATTTAAACAACAAGGTTAGTTTACATTATTTTACGAATCTCTGTTATCGGTTATTTGTTACGATCCTATCGATCTTATCGGTTTTAACGGTTTTATTGGTTATTCCGAACAACATGTCAAATTAGGGAAGGCTACGGCTGAACATCCTCACCCAGAGAATGCGATATCAGATATAAAATGCAAAAATAATCTAAGAAATAAGGTTTGATCTGATCGATATTACTTTATGGGTAGTTTGAGAAAGCAACGAAAATTTATTTTGAAACAGAATAAAAATTGATTTTATTAAATCGACTTTTTAGGACTCTTTTAAGGACTTTTTAGGATTTTTTACGGAGATATTATTTACCCATCCTACGTTCCCATGCTCCCATATTCATTCAGGGATAATGTCAAAACCTCAAGTTTACACAACCCAGAGTTTTGTTGAAAATATTGACAAATTAGAACCTCCAGGTTTCACAACCCCAAGTTAATTTAAAGATATTAAAAACTCATAACCCCACCCCCTTATGTATCTGTAGAGGATTTTATATGAGTCACATTTTATACTCAACTTTAATAACCCTTATAATTCTGTTTTTCAGGCCCAAAAACTACATCATTTAAACTAATATAATTTCATTATGATATTATTAAGCCTCCAGATTGTTAAGAATAAATTAAATGGTTTATATACCTCTCTAAAACAATCTTAGTAGTTGAAGTGGCGCAACTATATTTTAACTTAGATACTACTAAGATTGTTTTAGAGAGGTATATAAACCATTTAATATAATTTAATAATTTTATTTTATTGTTAAAATAATTCTTATAGTTTCAATATGTAAACGTTTGACATTATACACTGTACAATGCAGGTTTTGGTCAGTTTGAGACCGGTTGATCTGGAGATAGTTTCTAAAACTATTCGCTCACGCAAGGGGGCCTGGCCGAGCTTAGGGTTCAAGATAATAAAATGCTAACATGAAAAAGCTGACTCGTAAAACTTTATTGTTAGAATAAAGCTGGGAATTCGGCAATGAAACAAAAGCCACACCTTCAAATCATTTGTCAGTGAGCCTCACAAGACCGTTATGTGGACGGGCGCAGCTCGGCCTATCTGTCTACTCTGGTCGTCTTCCTGCACAAATCTTTAATAGAGAATGAATTATGACTTGGAAGGTCAGTATTATATTCGCTGGTCTGTCAAAATAAACGTTCGGCTAAAATAGCCTACTTCGAATCCACTGGACTAGATCGCGGGTGACCCGGACTGCGGAGCACGAGAGAGAGGTCATCGCTTTTAAATTACACCGAAACTTGTGAATGGTGAAGTCTGATAGGAACTTTGAAAATATTATGTTGGTTTAAACTATAATCATAGACTAAAGAAATAAAAAAAAACTGCGAACAGAATGTTATAATTATTACTGTTAAATTCGATCGGATACCTCTATAATCCACTTTGTTTTATGTTCTCCCAAAATTAAGTTGTCTATAACAAGAAGAAATTTATGTTACACTACTGGGAGCTAACTGATTCAATAAAAATCATGAAAATAAAATAGCATATAGGAGCTCGTACTAATCAATTTAATCTATTAGTATGTAAATTTCATTATGATATTATTAAGCCTCCAGATTGTTAAGAATAAATTAAATGGTTTATATACCTCTCTAAAACAATCTTAGTAGTTGAAGTGGCGCAACTATATTTTAACTTAGATACTACTAAGATTGTTTTAGAGAGGTATATAAACCATTTAATATAATTTAATAATTTTATTTTATTGTTAAAATAATTCTTATAGTTTCAATATGTAAACGTTTGACATTATACACTGTACAATGCAGGTTTTGGTCAGTTTGAGACCGGTTGATCTGGAGATAGTTTCTAAAACTATTCGCTCACGCAAGGGGGCCTGGCCGAGCTTAGGGTTCAAGATAATAAAATGCTAACATGAAAAAGCTGACTCGTAAAACTTTATTGTTAGAATAAAGCTGGGAATTCGGCAATGAAACAAAAGCCACACCTTCAAATCATTTGTCAGTGAGCCTCACAAGACCGTTATGTGGACGGGCGCAGCTCGGCCTATCTGTCTACTCTGGTCGTCTTCCTGCACAAATCTTTAATAGAGAATGAATTATGACTTGGAAGGTCAGTATTATATTCGCTGGTCTGTCAAAATAAACGTTCGGCTAAAATAGCCTACTTCGAATCCACTGGACTAGATCGCGGGTGACCCGGACTGCGGAGCACGAGAGAGAGGTCATCGCTTTTAAATTACACCGAAACTTGTGAATGGTGAAGTCTGATAGTTTTTTTATTTTAAAATCGTTTAATTTTCTGAAATTGTGAGGAACTTTGAAAATATTATGTTGGTTTAAACTATAATCATAGACTAAAGAAATAAAAAAAACTGCGAACAGAATGTTATAATTATTACTGTTAAATTCGATCGGATACCTCTATAATCCACTTTGTTTTATGTTCTCCCAAAATTAAGTTGTCTATAACAAGAAGAAATTTATGTTACACTACTGGGAGCTAACTGATTCAATAAAAATCATGAAATAAAAATAGCATATAGGAGCTCGTACTAATCAATTTAATCTATTAGTATGTAAAGTGACGTACCTATTTTCCCAATTCGGTAAGTCAAAGGTTGCTGGATCGAAACCAGTGGCCGGCAACTGCTGTCAGATCATGAGCGGTCACCTCTGGCTAGCCTATGACTCAAGCTGCTACGGTACCTCGCTGTCAGATCATGAGCGGTCACCTCTGGCTAGCCTATGACTCAAGCTGCTACGGTACCTCGCTGTCAGATCATGAGCGGTCACCTCTGGCTAGCCTATGACTCAAGCTGCTACGGTACCTCGCTGTCAGATCATGAGCGGTCACCTCTGGCTAGCCTATGACTCAAGCTGCTACGGTACCTCGCTGTCAGATCATGAGCGGTCACCTCTGGCTAGCCTATGACTCAAGCTGCTACGGTACCTCGCTGTCAGATCATGAGCGGTCACCTCTGGCTAGCCTATGACTCAAGCTGCTACGGTACCTCGCTGTCAGATCATGAGCGGTCACCTCTGGCTAGCCTATGACTCAAGCTGCTACGGTACCTCGCTGTCAGATCATGAGCGGTCACCTCTGGCTAGCCTATGACTCAAGCTGCTACGGTACCTCGCTGTCAGATCATGAGCGGTCACCTCTGGCTAGCCTATGACTCAAGCTGCTACGGTACCTCGCTGTCAGATCATGAGCGGTCACCTCTGGCTAGCCTATGACTCAAGCTGCTACGGTACCTCGCTGTCAGATCATGAGCGGTCACCTCTGGCTAGCCTATGACTCAAGCTGCTACGGTACCTCGCTGTCTAATTCACCACACAGACTCTCGGTCGATGGTGATGGACAGTTGAAGTTAAAACAAATTATTGATATCACTCGGAAATAGACTATCGCTAATGTCATTAAAGTTAACATATATTTATTCACTTCGAATTACCAATTGATAAGTTATTTCCAATAAAATCTAATTCTTTGTTTGAAATTCATTATAGGGTAAGGTGGGCGTATGCTATTTAAATTGTTAATGAGGACAATTTAGATCACGATTAATAAAACAAAGTTTCACGAGGTTTCAGAATTTGGAATTTAATCCCGTCCTCAGGTGAACTGGAACCTAGAACATTAAACAATTAGTGCATAATCAGGACTATGTTGGCATAAAGCTGAAACAATAATGTTTAAAGGAATAAAAAACTTACAAAATAAATAAATCTCATAAAATATGAAATTGTAAATAATATATAAAGTTTGGAATTTTCAGTCATGTTCAGAATGGGATCAGATTCCTATTCCCGAAACTTTGTGAAACTTACTAACGATGCTTTTCTAATCATTATGTAAAATGGTTCCAATAACAATTTTATATAATTAAATTCAACTATAACTTACATGCATAGGGGATGGAGTCAATCGAAACAACTCCCTTGCGGATACACAGCTGTATAAGAAGCTAGCTAGCCTCGTGGCCAGAAGAATTTAATCCTATATGATTGAAATCTGAGTAATATGATGACTTATGTAACTTTTTTACTGACAAATAACAGCTGCTTAAGGATAAGTGACTGAGTTTTAAAAACAATGAAATGCTTTTAGTATCTGCTGTGTTTAGCTCTGAGCCTATGTACTGTCGCTGTTCCACATCAACGATCGCAAACTGCAAGATTAATACGACAAATCCGCGACCTCGGCCCAGATCGCGGGAACGCGCCGCGCCGCGCCGCGCCGCGCAGCTCGAACATATTATTGCTCTTCACGCTGACCGGCGATGTGGAACCCGTTGAGATAACGATGTAACCAACAAGTGAAGTTTAAAATGGGCTTGTATATTATACGTAGCAATAATATATTTAGTCTCAGTTTGTAGTTTTCAATTGGGTTTTTGAATTTCAAAAATAAAATTATAGTCCTTCTCAATTCTAATTTTGACCTCTTAAGCACAATGTTTATACCTACTTACGTTACTTATTTTTAAACTGAAATGGTGACCTACTCAGGCAGGTAATTTAAGCCAAGTATGAATGAAAAATAAGTGTAATGTGATTGTGGCACGATTGCTACGGACTAAGGCTGGCATATTCTTTAGATATGTTAAATATAGTCAATGGTATCTTAGGGTCCTACAGTTTAACGTGAGTTCCTAACCACGATATCGCCACAGTATAACGCTCTGCAAAATATGCTGTAACGAGTTTGATTAAAATTTAATGGTTTATAGCTTTTAAAAACTTAGTACCAAAAAATTAGTATTTTCAACCATTAATCTTCGACTAACGATTTCAGAGACTAACGTTATTTCATATAGACATTTTAGGTCAATATATTCAGAACTTTTCGTACTAATCTGAAACTTGACACAAAACATGGTGTGCAAGAACGGGGTAAGATATAACTTAGAAATTTGGCAAAGGAAACTGTTATAACAAGGCCATTTTGATCATTATAAACTGTCACTTCCTTTGCGCCACTCCCAAACGCTGACCTTTCGCGAAAATCCAATCAAACACGAAATGCTTACATCACAAAACTAGATAGTGTATTATTGAGTGTAAACAGACAATAAAATAAACATCGCTGGTTTGATCATCTTGATCGCTCGCACTAAGTATTAACTTAGTACAAGACAGATGTGGATAATGGTACTTGATCGTTGATCAATCAAGAAGTGTTATTTTTTTGGACACACAATTGTATAGGCCTATTCAGAACAGGTAAAAAACGTAAACTAACTAAAGCCTTCTAAAAGCAAATTATAAATAATAATTATAATAATTATAGGCCTTGTTTTTAACATAAAAACGCATGAAAATAAACCAATTATTTTGTCAATATTGCTAGCTAAAAAAACTTACAAAATTGTTCCGATTTAAGATCAACATTATTTAGTTTAGACATACTATATAAAAAAGCACTGAACCAAATTATTACTACTCAAATTTAAAATCTAATTTTTACACAACTCTACATTCCTCATTAATATAATTTACATTTACATAGCTAATTGAGTTTAGTAATTAATTTTAACTAATCATTTTATTTTTATTTTCATCATTTTTTTCTTATGAAGCATAAAAACTTTTTAGAAAATGTAAAAACTATTTATTTCCCAATTTGAAATTGGTATATTAAAACATGGAAAACTATAATATAAGTAACCTAAATGAAATTTAGTTTGAAGTTGCAAGGTAATTCAACTATCCGGTTCTGAGATAAATATAAGTGACAGGTGAGCCTTTCACGGTCACTGGAGTTAGGGATGTAGGCTATATGATTTATCAAATCGAGTTTCTAGAGCAAAAACAAGGACAAAAAGCGACACATAGCAATGTTCATAGCCGGGGTGTTGGCCTAGCGATCCTTTAATACTAATTGCTAATTTATTACTAGTCTATATATAGTGACGACCGGTTGCTAGGGTTACTAATTACTTCTACCGTCACCCAATACGGTGCCAGGGATGTGTCAGTGTTTGCTTAATTAGATCAACGGTCCAGGAAATGAGTGCCAAGTCGAGTGTCGCTCTACAAAACTATCACTGAGAGGCTATCAATTTAATTCCTTTAATACCGTTTATATTCCATTGGTTTATTTTTATTTCATAAAGAGTGAGACAAACTATTTATCTTTTTACTGGTTAAACGGGAACCAGTGTGTTTTAGTTATAATAATGTTACTTCCAAAATCTTAACTATACAGGAATATGATTCCACGTATATCGTTTAGACTAATAGGAGATGATGGCTCCAAAAACAATGGAAAGACCTCAATTTAGAAGACGATTTCGGTTTTATTGTGAATAATTTTGTGAAAATCCCCCAAATTTCTATATTTTAATATTGGGTTTCAACTGTTTCATTTTCTTGAGATTCTACAATTTTTGTTTTTAAACTTCATGAGTTTACTAAATTTAACAATTATTATACCTCAAATAAAAAGAATATTAAATGCATTTTAGTCTTAACTATTCAAAGAAATAAAAGTAAAAGAATTCTTTTCACCTTAAAAATTAAAACTATAATCAAATATTGATTTTTATATTTTTATCATCCCATCACTTCAAGAACTTCATTTTCATGCGGTTAATAAATTTAACCGGTTTGTATTTTATTGCGGATGAAATTCACCATCGGTAATTCGCTATCAAAACATTAAACCAGAACAATATTTGTAAAATATTTTTTAGCGTTAACTAATGTATAAAATCAGCTCCCAATGTTTATACATTATATATTTACATGAAATATATATTTTATATTTCTAGAAATTCTCTTGAATCACCCGGTATACGAACTATAACAATACATGTTCTAGCATTCCACCAAATGAAACTTCAGGAAGCTTGCAACACTAGTAGACTGACCTACTTTATGACCTTTTATTACTTCTATTTTACAACTTCCCTCAAAGGTTCATTCGTCTGGAAATAATCGTAAAACTTTGGAAAGCCAGTGTTTGCACAAACTAGTCTCCCCGGTTATCGACTTGACATTCTCGTCTGCCTGCCTCGTCTGTCGCCGCCTTCATTAGGAAAACCTCTTTGAGTCAGGAGGGAAGGGTCAGGACTTATGAAACCTCAATCATTAACATTCTTTCTTTATTTTTAATATTTTTTAGTTACTACAAAACCAAGAGATCTATACTATCAAATATTTAGGTCACATATGTTCTAATTTTCTAGACCTTTAAGGCTAAATTAAGGATTATTCAAGAATTGGCATGATAGTTTTCGCTGGTTTGTGAGTCTATGTGATAAAACAAAACATTTATCTTCCATTATAATCATTTGCTTGGCTGAAAAATTATATAATAATAGTTTATATTTATCGAAAATATAACGTGCAAGATTCATGATTTGTTATCTTAGCTTTATCTAAACACTTTTAGTAGCATTTTCCATCAATGTCAGTATCATTAAGTGCAGTCTTTGGATCACTGGTTAAAAAACAATGCGGATTAAAATGTATAAAATGATCTGTGCCAACACGATACTATGTTTAATACAGTATCATTTCGACTAAAAACCTTCTTAAACTATCTTATAGCTTCTTCTTAAAGGGTCTGTAATGTCAAGCAATAAGGGTCACTACCGTTTAAACTTATTTTTTTAAATTAATTTACCCCAATACAAAGATTAATTAGTCTAGCTTTTATCAAACTCAAACCAATTCTATGATCTCAACTTTTATGGTAACATAAAATCCTGGCAGGGAGCCGGGTCAAAGTATAAAACACGATATTAAAGCATCTGCCTGGACCCGTCACCTTAGCGAAGCTAGCGATAAAACTAGAATGAAACTCAGGCTCATGTTTCTTTAATCGCGGAAGTTTCTCCTAAAGACAGAAAGGCAGTTGACATTCGCCGAGGAACGTTACCGCGATCTGGTGTCGACTACAATAACTCCAGTTTACAGCTGGCACCGAGACAAGCACTAAGTGAACAAGGCGATACAGTGACATATCGGCCAATGAGAACTCTCCTTGGTGTCACGTGATTGGTGGATATTCTCGCCACCCTGGCGCACAGCTGATTGTGAACATAACCTAGAAACCGTGAGACCCGTCCGGACACATACGGCCTTATCACGTTGATTAGTTGTCGATTGAATTAAAAGCAATGCTGGTGGTGAAACCTGTTGTTAAGATTGTCTGTTCGCGGGCTAGTTCTGCGAGAAAAGCTAGATAACTCATCTCGCACATCTGGCAAGGTAAACTTTGTAATGCGTTTTTACATGTTACTATGTTTAAAATAATTCTATGGAAAAGCTAAGTCATTTTTAAAGTTGGATTCTATATAGGATTCTATGGATTGTATGTATTGTACTTATGATTCTTCAAATACCCTTTTTGTCAAAATGGACAATACCTGGATCAATATCGTGAACCAGTTTATACTTAGCTAAAGTACACAATATTAAATACTATGCTAACGCAGTTTCTCTTTTTGTTTACTTTTTTTAAATGATGAAATCTAAAAAGATTTCATCACACTAGATATTTCCTCCTATAGATTAGGGAAAGTGTCGGTATGAGAAACACAAAAATCAAGGTTGTCTAGAATTTATTAAAATGTTATCGTTTAACATTGGTAAAGGATATGATGCGATAGATTTAACATACATTGAAAAACCCTTGTAATCTGATTTCAGATATTCTTCTCTCTTCTAGGCAGGAATAGAGCAGTTGATATTTTATGAAGTTATGAATGTTCAGTGTTAATGATGTAAAACTACCTCTCAATGGATGGAGTATTATGTTAAATTAATTAATTACTTCTGTATTTTGTTCCACCTATATCCTTATTCCAATATTCCATCGTAACACTGTATGCCCATGTGTGGAATACATGCTTAACTGTGTAAACCGAGTTTTTGGAAGGAAAAAAATAAACAAAAGCGGGTTGACAACCATGAAATCACCTTGTCTACCAATCCACCTGTTTACAAAAAACTGTATGGTTCCTTTTCCCTTGTAATTCAAAGTTAATGATTTAAACTTGGATCGTAAACATCAGCGATATGAGTTCGAACCCTCGTTGTAAGTTGTAAATTGTACAAAAGTATAAGGGCCATTTTTATAGATTTGTTTCCGTTCATATATCGGATTATGAGGTTTTAAACACAATATTTGTTTCAAATCATACGTATATCATAGTTTTGCACAGATGATGTCCGTGTCTCAGGAGGGAGCAAATCCAACCTTTATAGGACAGCTAGTAGCGTCAGAGCCGCGCGCACAGACTGCCACTGTCTGTACTTTATCATAGCTTTAACTTTTCATTTTCTTCATCAGATTTAAAACACTTTGAAAAACTTCTCATTGTTGATTAATTGGCAAAATTTTCAACTTAGATTTTAAAAATAGGTGAAAAGATTTTTAAATTTTTAGGTGACTCCAGGGCATCGCTAACTAATTTTGGAATTTGGAACCCTGTCAGGCTACTAACTACGCTATTCTACACCTATTTTATGAAATAGTATAACACTTGATAGGTAATAAAATAGAACAAGTAAACCTAATCTAGTGTGAATCAAAAACTGTTATTTACCCTTAGTATATTCGTAATTACATTTTAAGTACATGTTTTGCCTGTCATACGTGAAGATAGATGTCTATCGGAAAAATCACTTAAAATTAAACATTTTCTGTTCTCGTAAATGCATTCAGATTTTAAAGATAACCAAAATATCAAACCAATTTTCCCAAAAAGCCCTCATAGTTTACAAGGACCTAGACGCCCACAAGAAATAACGTAATCGTCAAACACAGGCTGCAATGATTTCTGAAAAGGTCCACTTGTAAATTGAGTGCTCTGAAGGTAATGGTTCAATCTTGGGACCAATCACATGACTTGCATCGCACCGCTTCACCCGACCTGTGCCAAGGTCACCGACATGTGTTATAGAGTATAGACTCTGCTGCCAACCTACAACAGAACTGATCACGGAACTTGGGAAACTATATTAGGTTTAGCTAAGATATACACTAAGCAAACTACAAGTGCAATCTAGCCATCAACTAGCAAGATAAAGACGAAAGAAGATATAATCAGGTAATCAAACCATTACAGCCAGTAAAAGTAAAGTAAGTCTAAGCTAAGTGCTAAGGTAATTGGAGCCATTAGAGCTAATTTTAAAACCACCCAACGAGTTGAGATTTGTTTTAAAATGTGTTAGGAAAAATCCTTTTTTGCAACTATAATAAAATTAAGTATGTTTTTTAGGATTTGCGGGTTGTAATTGATATGTATTTCACCCTAGGCCAGCCATTTTGATAGAAGTTTAGGGTGCCTATGTTATGGTTTCCGATCTTATGTAAGCAAATTACCAGAAAGGTTCCCAAAAAGGGATATACGCTGCCAGGACAGGGGAAAATAGGCCATATATTTATCTGGTTATATAATAATCACCATTGTCTTTTTAAAATATTGTAAATTCCAATAAGTTCTACGTGTTTTTTTTAATAAGTAATTATTAATAGGAAAAGTCTGTATATTATTTTAGTACACGAAAATGAATATCCTGTATGGTCATTATTAGCTAATAAAACTTAATTTAAGTTTTATAATTACTTATTTCACTGTTATTTATGATTGGTTTCAGGACAAAAGTGCAGGTCAATATTACATGATTTGAAGATAGTAATTTCTTCAATTAGAAAGTTGTTCTGACTTTACCTTTATTGACGGCAAACTAACACAATAAATAACTCTTTTCCTTACCTATTTCGCAATTACCAGCTGATTGTCAGTGCGAGCTGGTCAGCTGATCTGACAGCGGCCTCAGCGGCCTCGGTCACCGCTGCCGCGCCTCTGTCCTCTGTCGTATCGGCTGTCCATAACTCACCTGTGTCGGCTGGCCCCCGTCCTCTATCTCTCTCTCTCTCTCTCTCTCTCTCTCTCTCTCCACCCCTCTTCATCTATTATAACATGAATAAAACTTTCATTTTAAATCATATTTGACAAATACTATGATATTATAGTTACATTACCGACCTAAAATCTCGATACCGTTCATAACCCATTTTGAAATTTAGCTAAGCAAAAGTGTTAACGGAAAACGTATATAATCAATGATATCCACATCACAGCAGACCAACATCCTCATAAAATTGATATATCTTTAATAAACTACCTAGATTTAAACTATTGAAGTATTATTTTTAAAATATTTCACTCATGCAACAATTCCACTTGATGTTTAAATTGTATAATATTTGTACTGGCTTGAGGTAAATATTTTTAATCTCAATAACTCATTTTATTTTAAAAAGAATCTTAAAACGAGTTATCACTACATGGGGGTTACATTTAAAAATGTTGACCTGTCCCAAATAATGTCCATTGGGACAAGTACAAACAGTGATGAATAACAAAAATTTTGTTTTCATCACTTTGCAAGTATGTAATGTTAGTTCAACTCCACTCATTCAACAGTTATGAAGGGTTGTCTACACTTTTGACTAACCTGACATTAATTTAAGAGTCCTCGGCCAATAAAAAAATGTTTATATATACTTTCCTGTGGAATGGTTGGATCAGGAATACATCAAAAGGAATGTGAAAAATAGCTGTAATTGAACCTATAAAGTATAATACAGCCTTAAAGCAAAAATAGTTTTAGATAACAATGTTATAAAAATAATACAAAGGATAAAAACATATAAACAGAAATTAAAATCCGCTTCAGTAATCACAAACGTTAAAGTCTCCATAGAAAAAAACCGTCAGCCAGGTAACTTTGTGAATTAAAGATAGTTATCACTAATCTAAACCTAAGATAAAATAGGTAGGGACTCAAAACAGTAACAAAATAAAACCTTGTTTCTTTTAAAACTGTTGATGTAAACTACGTAATATCGTGGTTTTGAAAAAGGTATTCTATCTACATTTATGCTGATTAATCCCTAGTTTTGTTTCATCAGACTTCTTTTATCAATTTAAATAGTCCTATACTATAGTAAATATTTAGCAAAACAAATTTAAAATATAATAAACGTATGTTTCCCATATAGTGAAACACAATTCTAAACTTAACTAAATAACTACTTTAATTTGATCACCAATACTAAAAATGTCTAAACTTGGGTAAAATTGTAGGGTAATCTTAGAGTAAACGAATATAGGAAACAAATAAAAATGCAATAGTCATAATAAACCGTGAAAGAAGTTTGTTCAGAAAATGTTTGGGCGTCATCTTTCAACTGACAAGACAATCTCAATACTTTAAACAGTGAATAACCTAAGCCTTGGCCTTCATGTATTATTTAAAAGCATGCTTTTTCTTCATTAAAGGAGACTCCTCCTTAAGATTGGCATTTATTCAAAGTGTAAGATATTCACTTCTTTATTCCTATTGGTTATGTACTCTTCGAGAAGGTACGCTGTCAGGTCAACCAAGGTCTGCCGTTCCTCTCTCTTGTTACAAAGCTGGAGCAGCTCCACCGGCCGCCCCGAGGACCATGTGTACCGACGGACTCCCGAGGACCCACTGGTCCCGCTCCCTCAGCCTCCGCGGCGCTCCTCCCACCTCCCCCCAGACCCCGGTCCCGGCCGTCCCCCGGCACACTGGTCCGCCGTCCGTCGGTCCGTCGGTCCGTCTGCTCAGTACCTCGCTCATGTCCGGTCGTGCGCGCTTCCTGACATGACTCTCGACGATAAACTGTGATGTGTTCCCCCTAACATTTGTGATACCGTTCATTATTTGTGAGTATTTCTGTTCACAATGCAATAACATTCCAGTATGATAAAATTGTTACATCCATACTAGCATGACAGCAATCTTTTAATTCATATCAAAATAAATATCTTATCAAAATAAAATTGACCAGGGGTTTTAAAATAATTCATAAATAGTACAGATAATATGGAAACTGAATTATGTAGGACATCAATAAAAAATGGAATCCATATACTTTTACAATTTGTAGTATAATTTTCTTTGACTTGGTCCGACCACAAAATAACGTTTGAACAAAACTAATTTAATCGACTGTTATGCCAATTCAAACGGGAAAACATGCTATGCATAATATTAAGATTATTTTACGAGACTGGGAAGTTGCCACTAAAAACTCTATAAGAAAACATATTTTTCAATCAACTATTTAACAATTAAAACTGTAA
The DNA here is from genome assembly GCA_023375725.1 of Nephotettix cincticeps. Classification (NCBI taxonomy): domain Eukaryota; kingdom Metazoa; phylum Arthropoda; class Insecta; order Hemiptera; family Cicadellidae; genus Nephotettix; species Nephotettix cincticeps. The sequence continues at coordinate 126,531,186 of CM041791.1, read as the reverse complement.
TTTAAAACTTTATTATAAACTTAAACATACTCAATAACTTATATCGTATTTTTTTTTAATTATGGTGTAACGTAACTAAAAGAGCATTAGTTTTTCTTATTGTATTAATACTGTATGGAGTAATAAACCTTTTTCAACCTCGAAAGGAACCACCTTCGATGAAGTAAAATAAAAAATACTAAATGAAAAGGTTATTTACAATTTTCCTGCAATACTTAAGATAAAAATACTATATACACTAAAGTACAGATAATATTTTAGTTCTTCATGCTACATTCATAATATGAACACATTTTATAAAAGGGCGTGTGATTATTTTTGTTCGTGTTTTTTAAACGTTTAAAAAGTAGGATCAGAAAGTATGTATTGTATTTATAAAGAGAAATGCATTAGTAAAAACTAAACTACCATCAATAAACTCAACAAACGTACATGTACCTGTATAAGTAAGTATATGTACATGAAACAATTGTGATTAAATAACTCCTAATGCCTTATAGATTTGTTAAAATACTTATTTTTAAATTGATCATTATTGTTAATTTTTAAAATAAAAGTATAATATAAATTTACCCCCTTATGGTTTTTTAATAAATTCGTCTTATTTATTATCTCTTAGCATTAGTTTCATATAGTGCAAAATTTAACTTTAATACCATTTAACTTTATAGCCCAGCAAAACCGATCCAGGTCAAAAAGAAACCTGTACCTGCATGAAGATTCTCACTGATAGATTACCAATAAAATGATAGATATTGTTTTGTTTGTCATTATTGAACGTATTAATAAAAACATTGTTGAATTTAAATTTTAATGTTAAAATTTTTAATTAGTATTAAAGGTACAATACAACAATCTGATGTTCATTTGGTCCAACAATTTTGCATATATTTAAGATATATTATTTTTTCACGAATTTTTAGTTACTAAATAACAAATGGTTATTTTCTGTATGTATTTAAAATTTATAGAGGTTCGCCTTTTAGTATATTTTATAAAGGGCATTACTTTGTTCTGTACTGTTAGTATCTAATATAAATTTTATGTTTTCATACAAACGACAAATTTTAATACGCATTAAAATTCATTTATTGAGTTGTCTAAATTTAAACGTGGATTAAAATTGATGTCGTTATTTAATAATACGTGAAATAGAAGTTGCTTTATGTTATAGCGAAAAATATGTTATACTGAGGAACATTTATTATGAAAGGTTTACGCGAATTATAAACCATTGTAAGTAAAACTGACATGTTGTAAAATATTAGGGAAATGAAATTTGTTTTAAGTATCAGTAAGTATGATATTAATAATTTTCAAACGAAGTGGCATGTGAAATAAGTGGTAAGATACGAAAAGAGGAAAGTATATTTTCCAGTTTGTTATTTTATTAGTATTATAATTTGGCCAGTGCTCGTGGTAGAGCCTACCCGACCACCCCTACGTAGGCCTAGTTGGTCGAACCCCCGCCAGAGCGCTCCCTTCGTCGTCTAAGTCATAGTCACTGCATATTCATGGGTATCGTATGTGGCCGATCGTTCGATCCGTCATTTGAATAATTCCCCAATAACCGTTTAGCTTTGCCGAAGCAAGGACGAAGGCTGGCGACACTCACCTCCAATCGACGGACATTTTTTGTCGAATTACAAAATTAGTAAAAATAATCCATGGTGAAACCGAGTTTGAGTGGTTTCTGGAAATTTGAATCAAACGTTTCAGAACTTTTTTAAGAATAATTTTTTCGATCATAATAATTATTTTTATATTGAATTGTAAATCCAAATATTATTGCATCGTTTACAGGGAGAACAGAACCCACGAACCCAACGCAGTTTCTTTTATGGTTTTTTAATGCAAAATTTCATCTTATAAAACCCCCAGCCTTATATATAATAAAAACCACACCTCTGGCCGATCTCTGCCAGAAGTCATTTACAGTGTTTCAACACAGTTTTTAATGAAATATTTCTAATTAAACCGCATTCTGATCGAAATACATCAATACTTATTATCGTTTAGGGGAAAATTTTATTTTATTAGTTTAACTTACTTAATTATGAATCCAACTTAAGGCATTTATTTACTTCACGGAACCAAATAGAAACAGAAAATTACGATATCATCATTCAATGATTGTATTACTAACTATAAATTTTATTCATTTATGTAAATTTATAAAATTCTAAAATTATATTTCTATAGACAATAACCACGCTAAATTTGCATTTTCAGTTTTTTAAAATCTATATAAATAAAGTTACAGTATTGTCTGTACAATGCTCAGAGTTATTCCTTTTTTAGTTATTTTTACATTCCGTGCGTTACAGAATCCGAAATAAATCTTATCTCAATTTGTGTCCATCTGTGACGCTTCAGGAAGCTTTTTACACCGTTTTCTCCCGAAAAAAGGGAGAACTAATAACAATGAAACTTATTTCATGCATATTCTACATCCCCGGGATTCATTCATACATTGACATTGTGATTCAGTTGTCTTTGTAGATAATGGTTAAATAGAGAGAAACACAAACAGCTGTCAAATTAAAATCAATACTAATTAGTTTATATTGGTCATTGATTTTAAACCCATTTCAAAATTATACTATACTAAAAATCTATTTCAACGTATAACTAATTTTAATAATCGTATAAAAATGTTCTAATCCATTTAAATGTAAAGTAATGCTAAATAATAAAACTGAGTATTTATTTATTTTCTTTGTACTGATTTCAGGTTTACATTTTGGTATAATAATATTTCTTCTTTATACAGAATCCTAGTCTAAATATTTAAAAAAAGTGTTAGTTACACCATTTATAATCCGAGAACGGCTGGACCGATATTAATGATCTTTGATTTCGTCTCTGCTCCGAGTAGGCTATCATGCATATTTAGTTTTGTTTTTAACCTTAGGGCTAAGCCCCACTGGTCTGTAAAGTTTGTATAAGTTAAGCTTATGACGAAATGAAGTGAAGCATTATGATCATTTCCATGCATACATCAATAATGTGAATATAACAGCTGATTTTGTGTTGCTTTATTTTCATCAGTCGAAAACTGACGTCATTGTACGTCATTTCTAGCGAATATTTGTGCTTGTTTTTAAAATATTAATTTATAGATTACTGGTGGATTAGTTTGTTCCAATGTAAGTTTCAGAAAAATGTAATTGAACTTAATTGTAAATAAACTATTGAATTTTAGATTGAGTGAGAATTATTATCTATAAAATGCGGCCACCCAGGATATCTAATCTTTCACGACATACCCGTAATTATATTTGGCATTGGAACATTACGAATCAATCCTCTGGAGATGAACGAAGAATCGCTCGAGAGCAGTACCGTGGTGGCATGAAGAAAGAGAGCGGCCAGAGCAGGCTCGGTAGGCAATGAGAAATCATGGAACTAAACACACAGTTCAGAGTGCAACCCAGGATTCAGCAACATAAATATATCCTCAATAAAGCAATGTTTGTACTTTATCAAATGAATAGTTTATTTTGATATTTTGTTATTAGATTAGATCATTGAAATGGCAACCATACTACAACGTAGGTATTTTAAGCCAAGTTTGAATGAAGATTGAATGTAATTGATTGTGGCGCGATCTTGTAGTCTTGTTACTGACTAAGGCTGACTTGTTCCTTAGAAAGGACTGTTAATTAATATGATAGCCCAACAGCTGATAACAAATAACGGAACTACATTTTAATGTGGAATCCGAACCACGGGCTCTGAAACATGAATTGGTCTAATTATGAGAACGGTTTTTGCGGATTAACGTAGTATTCAATAGTGACGTTTAATGACGTTTAGTGACGTGTGAATAGACGTTTATCCATACAAGAGAACACTACATCCACCGACCATCGCTCACAAATATCCACAATTTGTGACCTCCAAGTAGCTGGAATACAGGACGTCACCACCGTCCCAGTAATCTCATCAATTATTATTATCAATTGGATAACAATATTATGAAATTATTAAATTTATAATCTAAAAGTTGACAAAACATGCATTACTGTTAGGCGGATCAGCTAGTACTACATTTAATCCTGTAAGGATTAATTATGTGACGGCAGTTTTGGTTATTTACACGTAGGCCCTACTGTCACCTCCGCATAGGCAGGCGCGGCGCTGTGTCCCATAGCCCGGTCGGGAGCATGCTCGTGCTTGACGCTCCTGCTGCCTAGTCATGCTCCTAATTGCTCCGGGTGATCCTTAATATGATAGCCCAACAGCTGATAACAAATAACGGAACTACATTTTAACGTGGAATCCGAACCACGGGCTCTGAAACATGAATTGGTCTAATTATGAGAACGGTTTTTGCGGATTAACGTAGTATTCAATAGTGACGTTTAATGACGTTTAGTGACGTGTGAATAGACGTTTATCCATACAAGAGAACACTACATCCACCGACCATCGCTCACAAATATCCACAATTTGTGACCTCCAAGTAGCTGGAATACAGGACGTCACCACCGTCCCAGTAATCTCATCAATTATTATTATCAATTGGATAACAATATTATGAAATTATTAAATTTATAATCTAAAAGTTGACAAAACATGCATTACTGTTAGGCGGATCAGCTAGTACTACATTTAATCCTGTAAGGATTAATTATGTGACGGCAGTTTTGGTTATTTACACGTAGGCCCTACTGTCACCTCCGCATAGGCAGGCGCGGCGCTGTGTCCCATAGCCCGGTCGGGAGCATGCTCGTGCTTGACGCTCCTGCTGCCTAGTCATGCTCCTAATTGCTCCGGGTGATCCACTGGTCGTATTTCTTGCTCCATAACTGTACCGCCGACCGCATCATCGTCTGTCTATTATCCCGGACTTACGGTTATGTAGCCTATAAACACAGTGAAAGGTTTGTAAAGGTGAGAGCCTTTGCAATGAATTAATTTCATACGAGTTTTGTTTGTGTTCGGTGAAACGGAAGAGGCGAAGTAATTGAGTCAATTTCAGTCTAAAGGGGATTTTGGTTTGTTCACAAGATTTCAAAGGAATGGTACGACCTGGTTAGCTGAATTAGATTAGATTAAATTTGATTGAAATGGTGACTATACCACAAGGTAGGTATTTTAAGCCAAGTATGAATGAGGATTGAGTGTAAGATAATTGTGGCGCGATCTTGTAGTGTTGTTACTGACTAAGGCTGACATGTTCCTTAGACGGGACTGTTAATAGCCCAACAGTCGACGGCAGTTAAGGGATTTACAGTTTATCGTGGAATCCGAACCACGGCCTCTAAACTTTGAATACGACAGAGATGTGAATATAAGCGTATCGTTGGTTTAATGATGTTTGCGATTCCCTCAAAACAGGTAAACGAGAGAAAACCTTCGAAGCTAATGTGCATAATTCAATCAATGGCTTAATGTTTTTACTCTCAGGATGGCTATTCGGAGTAATTGTAATAATAGTGACGAAAAATGTTGCAAAACAGAAATATTTTGTAGACATCTGTTTTATATTTCTCTCTGCAAGATTTTATTTATCAGTTTGACCCCAAACAAATGTTTACGGTCACATACGTAGGACTTGGTTTAGTTTAATCACGGGTTAATTCATAAGTCAAGAACATAATGCACAAACAAGACGTTTTTTTGTAAATATAAAAGCTTTACATCTGATCTCATTAATCCTACCACAGGTTTTACACACTTAGTTCATTCATATTTTTGATAAAATGCGCCACTAAGATTAGAAAAATTACAAATATATTTCTAGTTGCTATTTTTAATTAGGGTGTTATTAGGTGTTAGGGAAGGGATTGTCACCTTCCCCGGGAGGAGCTGGTGGGGAGACTACGGCAGTTTGTCGGGTTTTTAAGCTTGGAAGGTCCGTGAAACATTCAATCAACAGGGGTGCGCAAAAAGCCACTTGGCTGACGTGCTACAGGAACTCTGTTCCGCCCCTTTGTGTGATGTAATGTAATGTAGGGTGTTATTTACTTAATTGTAACTAACAAAAATTAAATGTTTGCTAATATAACCAGGGGTCCAAATCAACGCGTTAAAAGACCATATAGTAGGTATAGATAATACAAAACTACAAAAATAAAAATTTACACTCACAAAATACACTATTTAAGAAAACATAACGTGACCATGTAATAGACACAATTTAGTCGTTGTCATATTAGTTCGGTAGTTCGGCCACGAGGTAGCGTGTGCCAGCTGCGGCGCGCGGCGCAGAGCGCATGACTGGTGTTGCGCATGACAGCGCAGGCGCACAGCACTTGCCATTACGTCGCGAGGTCAGCCAACAATGGGCTCAACCTTGGCCTTGACCTTGGCTTTGTCACGACCGCCTCCACGCCTTATCACCGTCCGCTAGTCACTGCCTATTTTAGGCGTTCGCTGACAAAGGAAAAAGTCATTGTGTGACAACGTGTTTTGGTTAGATAATACATACGTAATATGATTAAAATATTGAATTTTTGTGTTGTTTTTCTTATAAATTGTATACAGGGTGTCCATGAAAAACGTTTCAGGACATCTGTGTGTTATTGGGTACATTAAAAGGATAGAAAAAAGTTCCAATAGAGGTATGGCCTAAAACGCTTATTTTCTCAGATATCCGCCATTTCGTATTTTTCAAAAAATATTTTTTATTTTGAACATTTTTTACTGATTATTTTAAAATTTGGTATGTGTTTTACAGTAGTAGATAAGTATTGTTAAAAAATAACTAGCTTGATCCTAGCTCAAAATCCAAAATGGCGGCCATTTTAAATTTGACCTAAACATAGTATTTTACAGTAGTTTTAAAATTTTAAAGGCCGCCTTTTTGAGTTTTGAGCTTGGATCATGCTAGTTATTTTTTTAATAATAGTAGTCCACTAGTGTAAATACATACCAAATGTGAAAATAATACGTTAAAAAATGTGAAAATACAAAATAGCGGATATCCGAGAAAATAGGCGTTTTAGGCCACACCTCCATTGTAACTTTTTTCTTCCTTTTTATGTACCCAATCACTCACCGTAGTCCTGAAACGTTTTTCATGGACACACTGTATATATACAGTAGTTTAAAGAGAGAAACATGTTTATTTGTGGCTTAAACTTTAGTGATAGTTGAATCTTACAAATAAAATGCATATGTATCAATTTGTCGCTATAGAAGAAAATGTCTTAAACGAAAATAAATGTGAATGGAATAGTTTATAGTTTACTATGTATATATAAAGAAGTTAGGATGGATACGCAGGATCAAGACTTAATTGAATAGGGAATAACAATTACTGGACAATTTTTAGGTACCCAGTATTTAGTAAATGAATAAGATTTTCCCCTCTTAAAGAAATCCTCGTAAAAACACTAAGCAAGCGTTATCATCCAAATCGAGTTTGAGAAAACTTTAAAAATAAGTACTGCTAAGAACTGTTTTGCTAGCCTAGTGGTACAGGAGGTCATGGATTAAAATTTTTCCGATGTTACATTTGCCTGGATTGTTTTCCAGAAAAGCGAGTTCTCAAAACCATAAGTGAAAAGAGTGAGAAAATATTCTTTAAAACTTACGCTCAGCTCCTGATGGTAATAAGAGAATCACTTATGTGTGCTTGTGATTAAAACAGCTGGAAGTTGTTGCTACCGTACCTATTTTATATTATTAGTGCATTCCAATTTGAAGTATCAAGTATCAAGTATCTAGTGGCACGTGGTAAGTAGCGAGTATCGTGCGGCACTTGGCAAGTAGCAACTAGAGTCGTACTTGTCGAGTTACAGCCACGCCATATCTCACGGGCTAATTGCTGGTAATCGCCGGGGCCGAGAATCACTGATGATGACGTCACACAGATTAACCACACTGACTCTCAAATTGATAAATCACCGGTAATCACTGCTTGCAACAACAGCTGTGAGGCTTGTCATTGACGTAACCCACGGCGACGGCTACTAAAATCATTCGCTTTATAAAGTGCATATATTGTATCCCATGTAACAAAACCGATACTAAGGAAACACATACATGTCTTATCTTATTTATCAGGAAAAGATAAAATTTTTTATACAAGCTGGAACTTGATAATTTGATCTAGAATTAAATATGCTATATAAGTTAACTAACTTGGCTAATGAAACAAAAGAAATGAACAGATACATTGTAAAAATCACAATATCTAAGCATTGTAATAACTACTAATGGTAGGTCGCCCACCATTGTATCAATACAGCATTCCAAACAATTTTAAAATTACTTCAACGATAGGTTTACGGAGCACATAAAATAAGTTATACCCACGAATATAATAGCTAGAAATAAATATTATTAATTCGAGGTTATGGTCTAATTCAACAGGAGATAATAAAACTACGATTTAACTATAGTTAAACAATAGGTCTCATTCAAGATTTGTTACTGTACGATTCATTGGTTTATTGGTTATACGATTTATACCACTTCTACTCTTGGAACTCATAAATGGGAACCTATAATGAGTGCAAATGAACAATAATTAGATTCAAATGACTACTAGTTTATTATGTCTTAACGAGAACATAGAGTGTTTTTCGCTGAAGAACCTCGTAAATAGATGTCACGTTGGCTTATCTATTACCACACTCTTCAGTAGAGTGAAAAGGGTCATTACATTAGGAATCGAACTAATAATTACCAATACAGCTATCATTATATAATTAAGTTTAATTTACTTGCGCCATATAAACGTAGAGGTCGTATACGATCATATAAATTAAATATTTATCGTTTCCACTGTTGAAGTTGCTTGTAGAAACTTGCTTGTGGAAGTTGGTTGTTTATCCTCAGCATATTATTCAAGCTGATAGAGTAATGTAAACATCTCAGTGTCCTAGTCGTAGTCACTGAATAAGATAGATACAGAATGCAAATCTTAGTCGTAAACCTTAAAAATAACATAAAATTATAATAAAGTTCAAAAGTAGTAATATATTTGAATTGGAGAATTAGTTAGAGACCTATTTACTTATACTATAATATTCCTTCTATGTTTAAAAACCCTAGACAGATTTAAGGAATTAGGGATATTTCCACTATTCTTCTTGTCTTTGGGCCAAACAATGTTAACTAGGAACTGAGGTCCTCTGCATGCCTAGTTGGATAATTGTGAGGGATGTCTACATTGTAAAGCGTTTGACCATCCATAGTTTACTCGATCAATTTTAAAAGATACAAAGAAGGTCGAGTAAAAATTGTTAAAGCTTTAAAAACACCTCTACATAAGTTCCGAGGTGGCAGCCCCTGAATAATTCTGACAGCACGTTTTTGTGATGAGAAGACTTTCGACGGGTGTGATGATCCTTCCAACATTTCAATCTTATTTGTCATGTCACACATCATGCAAATGTACGAATAACCTTAAAATTGGTAAAATTATATTGAAATTGAATGATATGTTTGTATCATGAATTGAGTGTTGATAGTAACTGCTGTGTACTAAAGTCATTTAATCCAAATTGAACAGTTCAGCCACTAACCCATCATTAAGTACATAATACAGAGTATACCAAATCTATTCAAATAATTTTCATTGCGTTCTTTTAGAAACTTCATATGAAAATTTTCACTCGTGTATACTGTACACGCAACTGTATGCGTGTACGTTTAACACCAGTAAGAACTTGGATTGAAGGACTTGAGTACAGAGTAATTACTTAATTTTACTGCATTTGCATTGTGAAAATGAGAGAAGGTGAATTTAATATTTGAAGGTCGGTATTAATAATTACAATTAGGACTTGAACCTGAAGGTTTTGTGCCATAGGTAGAAGTGCTAGCGTGTGACCTCCGTGCTAACGACTGGAACTAGGCAAGAGGCGGTCGTTAAAAGTTACGACTGAAATTTATTGATCCGTCCAGGAGAGGATGTGTTTTCGGCCTCTGACCGCGAATTGATTAGAACGTAAATCACGTTCTCATCTGATTAGAGGAACCAACATGCATGGCACATTATAAATTAATATAAACAATTATTAATTTGGAGATAAATACAATAAAGATAATAATCATTACAAACATGAAGTAATGATTAACTCGACATGAAGCTTTATCGTAATCTCTGTACCTTCCTACAGTATTACCTTATGTCTGTGAATTCAGGATAAGAAATATTCTGTAAATGTATTGTATTGTTGCCTCGTGTGATTTGCAGTTGTATTTTTATCGTCTTAACAGAGAACACCCCAAACCCTAGTCTTATTGAGCTACCTTTAGGATAGTTTTACGGCCTCAAGGCTAATTTTATTAAATAATAATAACATTTACTGGATATCCTTATTCAGTAATACTGAGTTTATTTAGTAATGGAATCAGAGAACTCCATGATCTCTGAAGGTTGGTGTTCATAATATGCCAGCTTAGATATGTTAAATATAAGAAAGAAATCCGAATTTGATCCAGTGACCCTAAGACTACGAGGTGGCATAATACTATTCAGCAATCAGCATCGAATGCTGTTTGCTATATCCGTCTTTGTACACATACTCTTGTTTTATCCAATCATAGTTATATCCCCATATAATATTAGTGCATCATAGTTATAAGACGTTTAATTTAAAGACCTAAAACATATATTAATCAAATAAATGTTCAATGGAAGACTAAATACACTGATCTTTTCTCCATGAGAATATGAATATATATATTAATTTAATTATTTGTTAATATTTCATTTGGAAATACTTAGAGTACGTTTTAAAATTTTGCATTTTGTTCGTTTATGAGAAAAACCTCTTAGATTTATGAGCACACCTTGCTTGTATGAAATTTGACCTTGAAGAAACTATTTGAAAGAAAAATAACTTTTACCTACAACACTAAGAAGAATTACACAATTCTTCTTAGTATTGTAGGTAAAAGTGTAATGTAATGTACTAAGAAGAATACAATTTTTTACAACAGCTTTATGAATACTTTCCACTCCTTCGCCGCAGCTAGCTTCGTCGGAGCTCGTTATTCAGGCGCATCGAGTCTTTCTTATTGCTAGAACTGCTATTCAGCATTGATACGGGTTTTACTGGTATGAAATATCTGATGGAATGCTGGAAAATAAATTACAAAGGTCGTCCGACCGCCAGCACTTGCTGTTGTCTCCAGCTTTAAGCCCCAGCAACCTACTGTTTCTTTCTTAACCTAGAAATAAGATTTTTTTAATTGAAAGCCACATTTTCTTTCTGCCAAGAGATAAGATTGTTCAATTGTTTTTAGAAAGAGTGTAAAAAATAGTTTTAATGCACTTATTGGGGCTTACTGTACATATTTATTGGGGATTGCAACAATATCGTTAAACTGATACATATGGTCAAAATCGTGATTGTGAAAATACAAATGTAAAAAATAGGTTTTCTCTTCTGTAACAGTTAGCTGTAAAAATGCATACACCAACCATTAAGAACTGGTACACTAAAAACCTTCTATGGATATACGTATAACATAATGAGATGAAATTCCGAGGTACCTCTAGAGGTAGACAACCCGACTGGTCCTTGCGAAACTGTAGGTTCCAGTTTTTTAGGCGTGAGTCACACAATGTTTTTGCCTGGTAACCTTCCTCTGCGATCATTGCCCTCTGGTAAACAAATGTGTACTCGGTCATCCCGCTTTTCAATATTATTAAGTTATTTCAAAATTATTTAAAGTATAGTTCAATATTATTTCTTTCCACTTCATGAATATACCACCCCGTTAATTGATTAAAACATGTGCCTATGAACAAACAAGGTCGTTTAAAGGTCAATCTAGGGATTGACGACTAGAGTTTATATAGTTCAATCGACAAATTTTTTGAATAACGTTAGAAAAAATGCTCTTTATAAGGTCATCAATTTGTGAAACTCCAAAGAAAATGTACTCACACAAAAATTAAAAAATGTTTTATAGTGAACCTGAACAAAGCGGCTAAAGACTTTTGATCATCGTATAGGACTTAATTACCATTGAATAAAGAGAACAATTAGGTAACATGATCTTTTTTAAAATTTTAGTCTGTGGTTAAAGGTAATTATGAATATATTTCCACGGAGTTTTCCTGATAAAACCGATCAAATATGCGTAACGAGGATATAGTGGAGCATGAGGTTAAATATAATTAAAGGGAGGTGTACGCCATTGAAGGAGGCGCGTAGTATCATTACCCATACTCTGTGTTTAGTCTATTAGACCCCTTGCGCATTCATTACTCCATGTAGCGGATACTAAACATAGCTCTCTCCTGTGGATCTAATTTTAATCACTCCCAGATCAGGTTTTATAAGTAACATGCATCCTCCTCTTGGCTGTTTCACACAATGTTGTCTGGGGAGGAATTTATCGCATTGCCAATGTCAATGTCTTTATATAACATTTTTTATGTTTTTTCCTTTTCGTATAACGTGAATAAATTTATTTCAGTTTAATTTGTCGACTTATCAGACGTTTTCTGGTATGCTACTCTATGGTTATTTCATAATGTTTATTAAGATAGAGCGTTTTTAAACCATTCAACAATAATTTACCTGTATTTATCATCCCACTAAAAGAAACTCGTATTTTTATAACATATAAATTTCCTGAATAAATAATCTAATAACACTGTGTAAATCCTTACAATAGAACATAAAGGAGTTTAGCTAATAATAGTAATGGTTCATAATTATATCTTTCACATTCCCAATCTCTCTACCAGGCCCACTCCCGTTATTCCTCAATTAAATAAACGATGTGAAATAAACGAAATTATAGTTTTCCAGTTTAAAAGTGCTCATTGTGTTTAAACAATACTGTTGAAGTAAATAGCTATGTATAAGAAGCAAGGTGTTACCACAGAGTTATCTTGATTTGAAGTAACCACAGGTCTTACAAGAGAACAATAGAAGATGCAGCGGTTGTAGGTTGGCAACACTGATCGTCACACGGGGAACACTGTAATATCAGCTGACGAGCAGACGACGCGCTCCCGTGCCCGATGTAATCAATATCATCTGTGGAGCAGCCGGTAGATCACACGGGCGCGTCTGTTGGGGAACGTGGTAGTTTGGAAATCACAGGACATAAATCACAACAGATTCTTCACATACAGTTACATTCGATTACTTGGAATATTCCATTTTACCAGTGCATAACTGTTTTTTAGTAATAATTATTAATTGTAAACATTTAAAATTAGATAATCAGTAGACCCGCATAACGATGTTTAGTAGTCATTTTTGAACGTTTTGATACAGAATGGTCGAACCCTATCTTGTTACTACCTAACATTGACCTGTTATTAGATAAGTAAATAGCTAATGACCCAACTACAAATGGAAACTGGATCTGGCTATCGATTGTATTTATATTTCATCATATTAATTTTTGGGAAAAATCGAATAGCGATCCGTTATTGCGATTATGGAGCTACAATAACACTGAAACGCACTCTCGCATGTTTCAAGATTTGTTGCATCACAACCAATAGTTTCGGCAGAACAACTGACCTGAGATAAAACAAGTCTTAAAATGTAGGTATAGTTTAAATTTATGATTATATCACAGACAATGAACCTGTTAACCAACCGCTCCGCATAAATTGGAAAATCAAACCAATTCAATTCATTGACATGTGTGTTGGTTCTCATCGCCTCATCAGCTGACCCCGGACACATTGATACTGATTACAGTCGCTAGAGGCCGTTACCGGTCAGTTACTCTGTGACAGTGAGATACTGCGGTCTATTATCCGGGACGACCTCACTCACCCACGGGCCGCCAACATCCCGCAACATTCCTACTGATTGCGCGACACACGCCCACTTTATGGTTTGTTTTGGTGACGTCACCATATCTAAATGCATTACTCTTGTTTTTCCACCAAGGACGCGGGACTCGAGTGCATTTCGGTGTTTTTTGTTCGGTTTCCCAACAAGTTCTGGAGATTAATCCGAATGATATTCGTTTTCTGTGTTCGGCTAAGTAATATAGGAAGCGTTTGAAACATGTTCAGCGTTTTGTCAAAACTCTCCCAACAGCAAACCAATTACCAACAATATTGTATCTATTTTCCTTATAGTAAATTCTCCTATTTCACAATATATCATGCAATCACATGCATATTTCCCAAAAAATGGAGACGGCACTCTTGAATTCGTATGAACAACTGTCATATTTCACTAAAACCCATAAAACGAATGACCAATTCACCTCTCAGCTGGCGTAGCTAATTACAGTGGTTATAAATTACCTTGTTTACTACGGTTCGTGGATTGCTAGCTTCGATCCAAGGCTTCAATGCGCTATTATCATCAAGGTCGTTTTCACACTGGGCATCCCAACGTGTATGGCTACTACAGTGCATACACGTATATAGTTATAAATCCCGGCTATGGTCTGTGTTTGTAAGTCATTTTTGAGAAACCACTGTCATAAAACTATCATAAAACTGTCATAAAACTCCTTGTATATTAAAAAAACATTATTGATTGAAAACTTATTTAAATGGGTTGCTAACAGCAAAAAATTTACAAAACTTTTCTAATTTACTACTGCAGTACTGCAATTGACACTAACCTTCGTATTCACTGATATTTATAAATGTATAAAATGGACTTTACATAGTCATTTTATGATGATTTATTATAATTTTCCGGAGGGGAGAAATTCATTCTTTGACATTGGGGATTAACAGAAGAAAATCCTTTATATAATAAACCCCATCGACACCCTTAGTAATAATAATAATAATACACTCAACATCATTAGATGAATTTAAGTTTCAAACTGGTATAACTTTTTTATGCTAACTTGTTTTAACGTTCAAAATCAATTATTTAAAATACAGTTCTGTTTTGCATTTTTAAAACATTCTGCTCACTCCACTGCATACATATCCTTATTTTTAATACATGTGCAGTAATTTAATTAACTGTAACTCATTTTTTATTTAGGCCCCTGTTAATAGGTCTGTCACTCAATAGCCTTATTTTATGACGATCGAAATGAATTACTAGAATTTTTAAGGCCAGAGAAATTCACATTGGTATGATTAAGTATGTATTGGTTTTTTTTAAATTTCTTCTTAAAAAGCGTAAACAATTTGTACCGTTTGTCAAATGTCAAAGTTTCCTCTTCTTCTGTTTTGCCAGTTGTCAAATTATTGTTTCTTTATATCATCTGTTCTTATAAATAATGAATCCTTTACTGTTTCTATGTTCTAATTATTAAATGATGTTATTGTTCAATTACGGTGATTATTCCATTCATAATTTGATTTCATAGATAAGTAAGAATACATATTCAGAAATATTGACCTTTTCTTTTACATATAAAATAAGCCAATAGGTGACAGTAACAATAAAATACCTTAAATTACCAATAATGATCCTGAGAGACACATAGAAACGAATAGTGATAGAGGTTTCATACAAAAGAGGAGTTTAGCAATCGACACACGACGCGCTACGCGACGGCCGGCAAGGCCTTGGACAGTTTTACAATAGCGGATGACAGACACGGGCACGGTGCTACAAGAGCCACAGCCTTCTAGAGATAAGTCAAACAGCGGACGACCTCGTCCGACAAGCGGCGATCCACATTACATTACACTGGCGAGGCGTGGACATGGGGACGACGATATATCTAGCTGGCCGAGTCTAGTAAAGCAAAACTACTAACCTGCGAACACGAATAAATTAGATCGGTTCTTTAACTCGGTAAACAGAGACACATTTACATTAATTATTCTTCAGGTGCACTCTTAACATAACAACAATCGTTGATTGATTTTTTATGAAACTTACTTTATGTTAAAACTAATCAAAGTAGTGGTTAGAGTGTGCAATTAATCTAGCTATTGTGGTGTTATACTAGCCGATAGCCCCTGAATATCTCGGAAACCTTTGATACCTTATCGATCTATTTAAAATCAAGCAATCAACATACTTATTGGACTGGTAAATGATGATTATCGTAAACTGAGAGTTTTCAGCAGCAGAAGCACATTTTGATTAAGCCGTTTTGTAAAAATATGAATTCTGCATTAGCACTACTGGCCACACGATATCCGTGAAAACATCGTCGAGGTTTTAAATTAAAGGTAAAATGGTTTTATGGAGAAATGAAATTATAAAAAATCTACTAAAATCGAATTTGGGAGTTTCGATAGTCAATCACGATTTCCCCAGTAAAAACTACAAGAAATAATATCCGTACAGCATCTAAATTTATTATGCTCTCTTGTTACTTGTAGTAAGCATAAAATGCACTTTGATTAAACCCTTTCACTCGTTTAAAACATCTGTAAATCGCCTTATTCTAACCGTTTAAACCATAAAAACATTTGAAATTTTGATATTGGGATGATTTTTATTTCCAATACTTCAAAGCTATTTTGTAACTGTTTTGACAGTCATGAAACACTTGGTAACTCCCGGAAGAGTAACCTCGTATACTCCAAAACTTCCCCATCCCAACTTTCTCGTGTTGGCGGATTTTGGTGGGTCGTAAACGTCAACTCGCTATCTCTGGCAAATCCTGAGCGTTTTATGGGGTTGCATTTACGTCCGGATCACCCACGCCATGGTCTTATTCTGACCATCGCCACTCCTTTGGAAATACCTCGAATACCAGGGTAGCTGAGGTAGGCTATTTTGCAAATTAATCAAAAGTCTAAAGGCTACCAAGTCTATAAGACTATTATTTATTTATTTTGAACATAATATAGAAAACCACTGCTATGTCGTAGATCTGCTAGGACCAAGATAAAACATAAGAATTACAAAAAATAATATATTCTATATGTAGGCCTATACATGTTCTCTTCTTATTTCTTATTCTTATACCTATATTAAAAATGCAATACAAAAGGTCTGGTAGTTTCTATGGAAACGACTTCCGCTGCACTTTGATTTGCGTTATACATCAACGCTACCACTCACACCCCTCGCCACCCAGAAGAGCTTAGACATGTCCATGTCAATAGAGTGTGGAAGTAAAGTGGCTGAATATGATTCTTAATTTATGATGTCAAAACGACAGCCGTGATTAGGGATTTTTACTTTAAGTTGTATACAAAGCTTAAGCGAATGTACAGCTTGTAGTCACGGTCTCTCGATTATAGACATAAAAATATATGAGCATGAGAAACCTACTCAAAAGATGCAACCATAAAATTAGGTTATAGCTACCATAGCTATGTTCTAGTCGTTCTATGGGACAAATAACATTTACCCACGAGCCTCTAAATTACCAGCACCGGTTCATTGAAACCGTATATTTAGCTCAACCCTAGTACTGAAGTGCAACTCATATTAAGTTTTAGCAGCCTTAATATTAAAACAATAATTTTTCCACTAGTTTTAAATTATTATTGATACATTTAGAAACATGTAGTAAAATGAGTAAAATGAAAATGTGTTTGATTTTTACGTGATTGGTTTGATATTTTCGTTATTTATCAGCCCAGATCCCACGATAAGGTTTCGACGTTCCTTTGTTTATCAACGGTGTCCTTGCAGACGGACGTGCTGATAAGACTTCCCGGACCCACCAATTTTCGGGTTAAGATTAACGACAAAAATGCCCCCGAAAGCCAGAGACTTTTTATAATTCATATTATTATCTATCCAGGCTCGTGATTTATACGCTCTACTGGGCGATCTTGGAGCGGGCGGCAGGCCGTGTTAATTGCTGGGCTGAGCGCGGTATGCATATCATGGGGACTTGGACGCAGGGAATTACTGAAGGCGCAACCTTGGCTCCTGCCAATTTGGAGGTTCTACAAGCTTCTAGCGTGTAATGGAGTCTAAATTACTACAGTCGTTTCGTAAAGGTACCATTAAATATTACGCACTACTAAATTTGAAATTTAAATGTTTCCCGCACGATTTAAATTTTCAATCTTATTTATAATATAGGCAAATACAAATGGAAACTACGTTTACTAAAAATATGTTTACAAATAAATAAAACTATTATATTTATATTTTGATTTCTTTTTGAAATTCAAAATTCGTTTTACAAACCTAATATAATAAACCATTCTTCCATAAGGAGTAGCCTATACAATACTGTTTTGAGGAATGATATCAAGACACAAAAATAAAATTTTCCCGGTTCCTATTTATTTATTTACAAATTTGTTAATTAGCTACATTATTCCTTTTATAGAATATGATTCAGGACTTCAGGAATGGTTCACGGAATAAAATATTAAATATAGGGAATGAATCTGAAATCAGTCAAGCTGAAATTATAAGAAACTATTCGTAAATTTAAAAATTGTTGACATTTACTAAAAATTATGTTTATTACAAAGGCCTGATATAAAATAGTTAAGACAATGGGTTATTAACCTTATCAGCATCAAAGCAGTCAAATCATAGACTCGCCTCCTCGTAGCAAATCATGTGATAAGCGACCATTTAAGGCAATGATATTTGTGGTTGCTCAAACCTCGGATTCCATAAACCAACTTGTAACATGAAGCCTTTTTCGTCAACAAATTAATTCTTGTTTTGGGAACTTAAATCACAAGTCACATTCGAGGACATGGGGCGAAGTAGCGGAGTTTGTCGGTATTAGTGAAAGATAAAAGTCTACTGATTACTGAGGACCTTGACCCTCGACCTGTGACCCGCGTGCCCGTTGTAGCTATGCTAGGATGGTCTGCCTCACTACTACCGCCATTATCATTTTGTGGCTTGAGTCTTTTCAGATCTGGCTCTCAACTTTTACTCAGGATACGATATTTTTTGTTTTCCATGACTTGGTATATATATATATTGATTTGGTTTATCAAAATAAATTGAAATACTTTAAAGCTTTAAACCAACCAAACTAGTTGACGCTTTAGTAAGGTTTACCTACCATTCCAATATCCAAGTATATTTAAACTAATGAAAAATACGTTGTTCATTTATAAGGTAAATGACATCGTGTATAAAAATGATATAGTATTTTAGTACACAATATATTATATTAAATATGGGGAATATCGTTAATTACGTCCATACAATATAAAGGTAACATGAGCAGTGGTAGATATTTAATTTTGTTTCTTCATTGATATTTATTTACTAAAAATATCATTGTAAATTGTATATTTGTTATGTCAAGGACTTAATAACAGAGTCGACTATGAAAATGACTTATCTCATTTAGTTTTTTTAATCTAAAACATCTAAGATATACATCCATATAAACATATGGTATAAAATCCACAGCTAGATATCATAGCACGATACTTTATCTTCAAAAGCGGTTGGACATCTACTTTAAACGTCTACTCTGATGTGTAAGTAGGCACATATACTGGAGATATCATTAAACTAGAATGTCACAGTAACGTGAACAGTTGCCTGCAGAACAGCACACTTTCATAACTTTAAATGAAATGTTTATTTCAATGAAGAATAAAATATAGATCTAGATATAGATGTGTGTTGTTGAAAGCCCTTTAGGACAACAATCACTAAAATAAATTGATAATAATGACCTGAAATTCACTCTTGCGTGTCTTAATAAATTAGAAACAAAAGCCATAAATTTGGCCAAAATGATGACCTGTCACTTACTCACGTCATTTGATAAACACATCGCGTAATATAACCCGAGGAAAACACTTTTAACGCGTATTTAAATCTCGAAAACCCCGGGTCCAGATTATCCGAGGTGATTTATAACGTGTCAGCTGGAGGAGATTACATGAATGAAAGATCAGCTGATATATTTTACAAGATTTCCTCCACCCGATGCAAGCGGCTATTACCTGGTCATTAGCCAACCTTCCCTAATGGTGTGTGCTTAGAGCAGTTGAATTATACAGCAATCGTATTATCCGAATGAAAAATGAACTCAACCTGGTGTATTCAGTTGAGAAGGAGCAAGCTCTCAAAATCTGAGGATTTTCCATGAAACTAGCTTCAACCGTATCGCAACGTGTAAAAATACACATTAAATAATGTAAATTGCTTGTTTGTTGATTACTGTTCTGGTCTATTAGTTTTAATTGTAAAAGGTAAACGTTAATTTGCTGTTTCGTAATTTTTAGGGAAAAACTAAGTTAAAAATGTTCTCATAAGTTTCTTATAATGTAAAGATTTATTAATTAGTTGTCAAAAAGTCCAAATTCAAGCCCAATCCCTATCATTTATGAGTTCTAAATATTAAATTAAATTTTTCTTCTGTTATATTTCTTCTTATTTTGTTATAACAAAATTTGGATATCGCAGTTCGTATTTATAACCAGAATTTGTCTATTTAAAAATATTGCTAAGCAAAAATTCCTCAATTACGAAACTTGACTCCATATCCAAAAAAATAAAGTACGTTTTTAAGAAACTGCGATAGTTATTAGTCAAATAAACACTTAAAACTGGGCCAGGACCGGTATTACGATCGGTAATATTAAATAAAACAAATATTTATATTTCTGACATTTTTAGGACATATGTGGCACGGTCCTTCTACAAGAGAAGGCGTTTATGAATGAGACAAGGTGTTTCAATTTAGCATAACAGCTTCCGAATTCAAATTAAACTCGATTCAAGGTCATCGTCAATTAGAACTGTTCAGGAATGATTTGCAACACGTTCGATTTGTGTCTAATGGAATGTGTTTTTTAATATGACAGGTTTATGGCATTTATAATCACGTTTTTATGAATATATTTGCTTTTATGCTTTTTTTACTTATCCACGCTTTAAATTCAAATTAACTATGATATAATTAAATTTTCAAATGCAGGATATTGTTGCGTTATCCTCAATAAACGCAGTAACATCGTCAATAACTAAGGCTTGATAAAAAAAGCGAAACAACATTTTCACCTTTATTTTTCATATATTGCATACACGTTGCGAATTGACTTTAATACGGATTTAAAAGTACATTTCGTCTGTTAGATTTCAGAATTAATTGTTATTTATTATTATCTTTTATCTATATAATCTATTTATTTTTCAGTTCTAGTTTTAGAAGGAAAGTAATAGGCGTAATTAGGTTAACACTTTCATTTTAACCAAAGCGTGAATTGTGTGTAAAATGAGGATTATCTGATCTTAAAATCAGTATCAATCCCATTCTTTTAATGTGTTTTTTCTAAGAGTGTATCCTTAAATGAGGCTATAACTAATAAAATCACTCTAAAAGTACCAGTAATTATCGCCAGTATTTTTATGTTGTGCCGATTCCACATTTATAACCAGTCAATAAACCGATCCAATCGTCGGATCATTTCCTGCGGAAGGATGCGGATATATAGGTCGGCAGACAGGCTGGGGTCGCCTGCCAGGGGGAAGCGTATCCGCAGAGGCAAATCATCCGAATCTAATCTGTTCAGCGATCGGCTCAGCTGGCTAAAGGGCAGGCTTCTAATCAATCAGCTGTTTCAATTACACGATCGGCCGTTTATCATATATCTGCTCTTGGTGGTCTGTGGCTCAGTATCTCTTGCTTGTATACTTGACGTCGGCTCCTTTGAAACCAGTTAGATCCAACAGGTTTGCATACCTTTCTGGACAAACAGTACATATTTCAACGGAGTAAAACAATTATTGAGAAAAGGTTAATGTTTCAAAACTGGTTTTTAAAATATGATATACCTATAAACATATAATCTATAACCCCATAAATCTACAGAGGTACGATTTTCGCTCAAGGTTGTATTCTCGTCTCTAGCAAAAGTTTTTGATATTCACGAAACCTCCATCAATAATAAAAAATAATCAACTATTGGGTATAATGTTTTATACCCAATAATAGGTGTGGATATTGTAGAAGCAAAGGGTACTTAGGCTCATTATAATGTTTTTGAACAATTACGAGCATATAATTTAAATGTGTGTTTAAAGTATAATAAAAAATTAAAAATACATAGCAATGTTAATAGGTAACTATTTAATTTCAATTTTTTGGTAACTACTATGGTATTTTAATCGTATTTATTGTCCTATTTCGTATATTGTAAATTTATTAATTTTGTCTTGTGTTTCAGGTGAGTGTTGTCTTAGAAAAAAGTCACAACCATTATTCACGAGTGAGTAATTTATGTAACTGGTGTGAACTTAAAATTTTTTATTTATACGAGAATGTATATTAATTTATAGATTACCACGATTATCATTTAATTACAAAAACGATTCAAATCTCTCACTCCCTGTAATGACGTCTCTATATACAGTAAACAGTCTTCATGAATTACAAAATACTTTTATAAACGCATTCCCTAATAACACTTTAGGTAGTTGTACGCGAAACTTGTGATTAAAACAGGCCGTAGAACTTTCAATAAGGACCTTCAGGATTAGAATATATCCAAGAATGGAAATGCCATTACCGAGCGATACGGCGGCACGACGTGTTCCCTGTAGGCTGTATGCTGTAGGCCCGTCGCGTGGTCGTCCCAGGGAACAATGGGCTATCTGCTATGCGAATGGCGGCGATCTAGGATCCGAGGTCAGCTAATCTCAGGAAACACCTCGCGTGTAATGCCCAGGACATCTCCACTTAATGCGCGATTTTCCTAAATTACATTTTTTGATTAGAATGTTACTATCCCTCAATGTTAATGTGAATAGTAAACCATTTTCTCGAATGTTTTAAATAAATGTTTAAAAAGTAATCATTTTACGGGAAATCGTCCTGTTTGTTAAAAAGAATATAATCCATAACACAACTGAGTCCAAAAAATGTGATTTTGAGTCACAAAAGCACTTTTTATTGAATATGAAATTCCGTGTTCTGGACTCTAAAAGCTTTTTTACTAGAGCCAATGCCCCACGATCCTACCTCCAGGCCTGGCTCAATTCTGAATTACTTGTCTGGTCGCTTTCCAGAAAGTTGTTTTTCTTGTCGAGTTTTTGAGCGCCCACTTTATTGTCTCATCCCACTTCCCCAGCAAGGAAGTGGATTATCCTTAACTCACAGCACGTCCCCCTGTCTCACCCTTAGCTTCATTGAGCTTTGTCCTCCTTAAGGATCATAGGGATTTTTTTAAACATTTTACTTGACCTATAATTTATTTTATTATTTTATTGATCAATGATCACTGGATTTGACATACATTACTTCCATTTTTCATGTTTTATATGGATCGTAGACAACAGATAAAAAAATACTCCGAATGGTATTTTAAGAATTACTAAAGCAATTATATCGGTTGACACAATTTCAATGCCAGCGCTCAGATGAAGCCAAAGTCAATTCGTTTCATCTGACACGTCCAGTCGTCGGCAGCTGTCAGAGGGAACGCCTCACTGAGGAACGTCAGAACTAATATTGATTCTGATTTAAATGAATCGTTTGATTTCTCGCTCATAGACAGATCGTGAACGACATTGCTGAGACTTGTCGACAATTAAGACACTTGTTGCTACATCATCCTGACTTGTATCAATTGCCCTTCTAACAGTTGAGGTGTTTCTTTATTTTATCATACAGAATCACCATAATAACAGAATCATATTTTAGTATACAGAATCACCTAAATGATCTTCGGAGATTTAGTATTTGTCTTAGACAGAGTTTTATCATTTTGATAAACTTAAGTACTGAGCAATTTGTACAAAAATGTAAATTAAACTAATTCCTCTGACTAAAAAAGGGATGAAATGTAAGTTACAGTAAAATATAGAAATATAGTTGTTAATCTTTCTAAAAACTACTTAATATTCAGAGCCGACATTAAATTAATTCATTTCCCGCTGGAAAACAACTCTCCAATAATCCATAAACAGGTTTTTATAGCTTGTGACATAAAAATACACATATAAACGTCATACTTATTTATATCACAGTAGCCTACTCTTGCAAATACAATTACTGTCAATTACGGAAGCTGTTGACCGAAACACCTGACGTGTAGCTCGGTCAGCTGATTGCTGAGCCAGAGGTCACGAGACCCAGCCACGAACCCAGCCCGGGGCGGCTCCCAGCCGGGTCAGTGATGAGCTTCATGAAACTTTCATTCCTCAAATGCATTTTACTGCAGCCACTGGCTGCTGGATTAGTTTTACAGTTAGAGCAATTTCCTCACGTCTCACTGGGTTGTGTTAAGTCGCAATCAGAACTTCCTCATGAGGAAATTCTGGAGACACAAAATTTCTCATTTCAACAATACAGACGTTCCGTTTACTTTGGAATTCAATGAGTTGGTTTATGTATAACCGAGGTTCATCGAATACATAAATATTAATTAAGGAATATTTTTTTACAATTTACAGGATATTCTAGGAATTTTTTAACCTAAGGTGGTGATTGGTTCATTGTCCAAACAACCAATTACCACGAAATGTATCATATTCTTATTTTTTCTTCAAACAATTATGATTTGTTAATATTTTTAACCGTTTAAAAATATTAAGACTTATATAAACATAGCGGTTTCTCCAAGTTAAATGTTATTCTGAAAGTAGTTTCAAAACTCATAAATAATTTAATGATCACCATTTTTAGAGTAAAAATTGTTTTATTATTTTCTTAAGCTATCTTGTTTTAGTTATTAATATTTTTAAGGAATTCAAAATGTTTAAGTCTGGAGGTTTTTTGTGAAAAAGAAAAATATATTTAATTGGAGGAAAAAATAAATTCAGAAAAAAATTAAATTGTGACTCTGGAAGTAACTGAGTAACATTCAGAGGATTTAACGTACTCTTCAGGTTTTTACATATATAAATAATACCTTAAAAGGTTAGTAGGTACTTCTGAAACATCCTGAAAAGGTTCATTTTATTAACAAAAATATTAGGGAAAGTCGCAAGATCAATGTCGTACAACGAGTTTCTCTACAAAACGTATTATTATTAGTTTGAATTTACAGTCAGTAAATCTTTACAAGATATTGCCCATATTTCTCTAAATAATAACCACTTCCTTTCATCAGTTTTATGACTTCTTACCTAATAACTTCAACTTTCATCTATTGCAGCTCTGCATTGCGTTAATCTGGAGGGCAACTCAGTAAACTTTATTAAAATTACATCTCGTATAAACGTGACTAGATTGTAATTCGTATACTTGTTCAGGTATGTCACTAAAAAGTTAATTTTTACAAAATTAAAAACCTTAACCGTTTAGTTAACCATTTATAAGAAATGGTTGTTCCAATTGACAACTTAATAGCATTTATCCACTTCGCTAATATGGCACATCTTTAAATATATATAAACGTAAATTTTACGCGTTATGTAAATTTTTAATAATTGTTTAGGCTTTTTAATCTATTAATTTTCTAATAAGTGTTATCTATTAACATTTTCTAAAGTTAACAGCTGATTAAGTGATAACCGGCGGACAAATTTACAGATTTTTAGATTGATAACTACTGTTTACTCAAAACTACACTCAGTACATCTAGGTTAATCCCATTTTGAATCATAGAAAAAAAACTAAAAATATGAAAACCATCTATCTTGAATATATTTTGTTATTTAAAAAATATAATCAAAATTTTCTTGAATAGAAAATGTTCCCAAAACCTTATCCCACGTTTAATCGTCATAAAAATTAGTCAAAGTAGGATTCAGTTGATATAACGAATCTGAAGGGGCTAATTAAAAATATGATACATTGAGAATTATTGTTAAATTAAGGTTGGGTTAGATTATATAGAGGTTCTCATATGAGCTTGTTAACCTCCTAATAACAAATGGAAATTAATTTAACCTTGATCAAACACACGATACAACGTTGCACTGTGCTTAGTTAGGAAAACCAAATAAAACTAGTTTTAATTTAAATTGTTTAGGCTAGTTTTTATACTACTACAGTATGGTTGGTTATCCTAACGGTAACTAAATATAGCTAAATATGAAGATAAATCTGAAAGTTCCAAGGATGTGACCTATTTATAAGAAGGAATAAGGTTTACGTCTCCTAGATCTCTGATTTTGGCGAGGAAGAATATAAGTGAAGGAAGTAAAACGAGGCCCAACGGTAAGTTAAGTGACGATAACCAACGGCAACTAAAGCAACAGGGTGAAGACTGTTCTGTCAGATGATTCGGATTAGAACACATTACTAATTCTGGGGATTTACCTATGTTATAGCGAGGTTAAGTCGTACACAACATGTTATATAAAGGTAAAATAGATTATGTAAAGGTTCAACACCAAACAATTTGATATGTAGAGGTAAATTTATGTTAACAGTGCTATTAAAAATTCGTCACATCTTTTACAAAAGCTTTTAAACATCATTTATTCATAGTAAAAAGGTACATTTTCCATTATGTACTATATGCAGTTCAAGGTAATTTTACAATATTCGTTAAGTCAAGGAAGTGGTTATATCGAGGTTCGTTACACAAAGGTTTGACTCAATAACGATTCAGAAACTTCAACGACTGGTTTGACCGAAGTCGCAGCAATACATAGTCGCAGCCAGCAATACTAGCTGACCATTATAAATGATTTACCAAGGGCCATCAATCTAGTGGGATGAGGTTATACAACAAGTGCAGTAGCCCGCGGCATGAGCGTCGCGTCCTTGACGGCTCACGGTCATGGCATTATAGAGATTACTGTAATGCCGTGGACCCAACAAAGACCACGTTAACCGATCGCTCACGGCAAGGAGCTCCGATAGTAGTCTGCCACAGCTGTCGCTCCTCGGTCCTGTGTACGCATTACCGTGCTGGATACAGATCCGTGCGCCAAGGTCAACGCGACAAGGTCAATGTTACACTCTTCAAAATTTACGTGTTTTTGTGCCGTAATAAAGAGGGAATTTCCACTAGGGAGTATGGCAAAAAAATAACGAGGAAAAATTGTGCATTTAAAACAATAAGTCAAAGCAATTTTACAAATTGGATGAACTAGTAGCAAATCCTAAAAAAAGCAATACTTAAAGTAAATAAAAAAACCTCTGTAAAACACACAAGATGACCATTTAGGCGATGGTTACAATTATATTTCATAAAACAATATTGTTATTTTACGGGAGAATGGATATCGTTAAGTATTTGTAATTCACGGACGTGCGGATGAAGTATGACTTGGAACCTTGGATGAGGTACGGCCATCCTGGGGCATAGCCATCTGTACACGACTCCGAGAAGGAAATGGGCATTCATATCGTTCTCGGGTATTATAACTCTTCCCGTAGGAACATGCATCTCAGGAGCTATGGGCAAGGGTGCGAGATGAGGGCACTGCACACTCGCGACCTGCAGCGCCGTTCTGGGCCACTCGCTACAAAATGTAGTTTCTAACAATAACTGATCCCGTAAGGGAACTGTCAACCCACCTATTAGCCTCAGTAAAACTTTCATTACTAAAAGATAATACTTTTACAGCTGGATAAACATCTCATGAATAAGTTCCGGCAGATTTATATACTGTAAAATCATCACTAACCACCAAGTCATAGGAGACAACAATAAAAAACACTGGTATTTTAATTGATTTTCCTACTGTAGTAAAAGTCCCAACAGTTGTTTTATGTAGCTATAGCTATTTCCTGCTCTCTCCTTTTCCAATAACTGTGACGAAGTCTGAATTTATTTTTCGTACTACATAACACACAATATGTTTAAGGTAATGTTGAAATTCAGAAAACAGTATCGATAGCTGTTCAGTTTTCAGAAGTTTAAGAGATTTTTGTGTATTTGTAAGAAACAATTATAATACATTTTTGTAAAATAGTATATAAAGTGAAATAGTAGAATAATGAAGTGAAAAGTTAGAAGTTTCACTATAAAATAAAATACATAATTCATTTATAATCTATTTTTTAAATATTGGTTTTAGGACAGAAATTAAACTATTTTAAACCTCAACGTATTTTCAAAAGATTTAGATGTGTTAGTATATTAGTAATAATAGTATTAGATTCTACAGAGGTTTAATTGCCTGTTCTGTCAAGTGATCTTGTGGCTATAAAATCAAGCATGATTTCGAACTACGTCATGAGTTAATTTTCAAGCTCAAACATCAAGACCTTATACAAATAATTTCCCCCTGTTGGAGAAAGTCGTCTCAAATAGCAAGAGATATCGACAACAACAAAAAATACAACATAAAACATATTAATAGCCACTTAAAAGTAGCCATGGATTCACGATTCATCGTTGAACAGTTCCACATATGCTTTAAAATATGTTTTAAATACTGGACAGTAATATGGTTTGCGTGTTTTTGTTGCTGTCAATATTCATGTTATTATGAATTTATTCAACGCGAGGAAATGATTTTTAAATCGTCTTCATGTTTGAGATTGAAAATTAACTCATGAGTTAGAGCTTCTAAAGTTAAACTAATATAAAAAGTGAGACCAAATAAAAGCTCGTTTGAAAGGGAAGTTATCGCGGAAGTGTTAAATAAGAAGTGTTAAGTAATGCAAACTAGTTTGGAACAGTGAAAGTTGTGGAATCAATTGGTGTTAATTGATCGAAACTGACGAAATAAACCGCAAACCGCCGGGATATGTCTTATTCTTGTGGCTCCGTCGCCTTGGCCTCCTCGGATTGCGATCGTTCTCGGAAGAAAAATGTATAACAAGTTACGACAACTACGCCAAGGTGAACTGCGTCAGGTAAAAAAACTCGTCAATTCACACATCATGCTTGTCGTCAATTAGAGTGATTAAATTTGAATTTCATGTTTAAATAATGTAATTTTTGTGAGGATTATGGTCTTTTGGGGGCTTTAAACTAGTCATTAGTTTTTTCGCTAAATTACGAGTCGGTTTTTGCCTTAATTTTATATTAGTGCAGAGCATCAATCTTCGAATAAAGGGTAATCACGTGGTTAACAGGAAACATTGGAATATTCCTGAGATTCGTGTTTGGTTGAACATAATAACATTTGATATAAAAAATGTAACGAGACAGAAGTCGTGAAATACAGAATAGCTGTACAAAATTACCAAGCTATCACAAATCAAGTCAGATATAAAACCTTAATGTGTACCAAAAACTACATCAAAACTCTATGCTGTGTATTTTATGATGTTTCATATCATGAAATACTATCTATGTATTTCATGATCAAAACTATATATTTCTACAAATAATTACAGAGGTAAACATTACACATTAAACATAACAATTAGGTAGTTGGTATGTAATAGAAATACCTAATTTAAAACTAATATTATTTATTCAACCTCATATTAAATTATTTAATTTTAAGTTGGGTAGCTACAAATTTTAGAAATGAAATACAGAGTTGTGTATTACCAGCTTTTTTAAAGATGTTTTGTCACATACTAATAGAAAATATCCAATATTATTATATTTTTTATATAGTTTACTAATTATTTGGTTTAAATTTTGCTTAAGAGTAACAGTATTTTTAAAACCAATTAGTCGTCTATTTGACGATATTTTGGAAACAATCGAAAACTGTTGCAGGTTTTTGCGAGGTCCCGCCTCTACTCCACTGAGCATCCAAAGGTCACCACCCCAATCAACCTAGCATTCCAATTACCAAGCTTGTACTCCCGTTAACGGTCCAAGGAGAGACAGAGTCTGCTCCAATCAGCTGTTCAGGCTCTCGCAATCAGCTGTTATCCTAGCGCCATCGATATCAATATGGCCTCGACATAGCGCCTATCCTGTGTACCAATCACCATTACCTCTTACGCGAACTGCCTCCTCGTCCGAGAACAGACTCTTCATCGGTTGTAAAATTAGTCCCTTGGCTAGTTTTTAATGTAACGTGAGTCCTTAGCCTGTATAACATTTTTTCAAATTGGGAAAAATAAGTGGTTGTAAAATTAGTGGTTGTACTTTAGAAAACAAATAATTCATAATACATTTATCTTAGAAAATTTTACAGAGGCAATTTTCTGTGGAACAGTTTACTTAAACTGCTTAAGACT
This sequence comes from Nephotettix cincticeps, assembly GCA_023375725.1. Taxonomy (NCBI): domain Eukaryota; kingdom Metazoa; phylum Arthropoda; class Insecta; order Hemiptera; family Cicadellidae; genus Nephotettix; species Nephotettix cincticeps. The sequence goes on along the minus strand of CM041791.1, from coordinate 126,501,408 downwards.
AAAAACCTACAAACAAATATTACGAGTATATGTTACACGTCATATATTATTAAACATGGTTAATGTGTTTAATGATGTTTAATGATAGGAGGACTTTTAGTTCTATATCAGTAAATATAAAGAAGGGCCCTAACTGTTTACCAAAAACTGGTTTCTTAAAAATTTTTGTTTAGTATATTATTACGTTTAGACTAATAAAAAAGAAATATTTCATGGTAATTTCTGAGTTGTATATGAGTTTTATGAGCTTTTAAAAGGGTTGGTCGGTATTATAGCATCTTCTTCAATACTCTACAGTTGTATGAGAAATAAATTCAAAAACCTGCAGTACAGTACTAACGAGTAAATGATATGTTACTCTCGACCGAGAATTAGAAAAATTCCGTTGTTGACCAAAGAAACCCGTGATTAAAAAAATTGGTCTACTATAAATTCCAACGCAAATTTCTCTCCCTGGGAAACAAACCGAGCAAGACATGAAGGACGCGACAGAGGGCAACCTCGCGCAGTATTTATGTCGGTGGGCGGGCGGTCGTATAGTGTAGCGATAATAACGTATCGTGGTCGGGGATTGGCACACCATGTATAGGCCGCAACACCGCTACATTGCTACATCGCTACACCGCCCCACAGCACGGCGGCTCTCGCGTGATATCAAGTTCCGTTTACATCCACTGAACACTACCCGAGACGGTTTATTGCATCAGATGTATTGTTTTCGTTAATAAGTTTCGTGTAATCTTCTGGCCAGTCTGTGTGGTCAGTTTCTTCAGCTAAGACACCAGTGATAGTTACTACTGAGTAGGTTAGAGAACCGGCCTATCACACCAAAGACCCGTGTTTGATTCCCGCTCATGACACATATGAAATTTCTTATAATGCCACCGTGCTTCGGAAGGCACGTCGTTGGTGTCTGCTACGTAAGTAGTCGTTAGGTCACTCTGGTTAAAAGCACACTAGACAGACCTTAGCCAAAAGGTTAGACGAAACATACTCAATGAGGTATAATCATGAATTGGTCACCATTTTAATCTGTCAAAGACATATGGTTAGCTATTAGAATAGTGTTAAAATGATATAATATTAGCTATTACTTATATAATGAACTTGTACGTGTACTTTTGCAATCTTCTTTTGTAATTATTGGGCTAATTAATTACAACCACCTTTATTATACACAGTGACAATTAAGTCTTAAGTCGACTTTATAACTTTAAAACGAAAAGAGGTATCCCAATAAAATTTGGCATATCATTACTGTTAATCGTCAGCTACCTTTTGTGCACATGGTGTTCGGATGGCACCCATAGGGCACGACCAATGGAGAATAGGTTAAGAAAACACAGGTTGATATGGATATCAAACTGAAGATCTTGTTGAACTAAAAACAATACCGTAAACCCGACCTTAAAGGTTATTGCAAAACAAAATGGTGGGGGTTTTAAAGTGGAAAGTTATAAATTTCAAATTTTGTTTTGGATCTACCATTTGAGATCTGGTTTCACGATTTGTATTCTATTTCAAAGTACCTACTGTTTAATACAAAATTCCACCCATACAGCTAGTTAAGAAGTTCTTCCAACATTTTATAAGATTGATCCACAAGGAATCACATGTTTTTAAAGCAGTAAAAATTTGGTACAACATTTTAGATACTTTGAACCATGCAATTCCTACAACCGGATCTCAAATAGTCGATCTAAAACATAATGGCGGCGGTTTGAAGTTTGTAACTTTCTATTTTCAATATAGGGGACGCTATAAGTGACAACCGATCATTGTGCACACAAAGCAGTAGCTTACTATTATCAATAATGATATGCCGATTATTTATTAATTTTTGTTTTGTTTTAAAGTTATATAGTCGTTCTAAAACTTAATTTGACCCTATATATAAAATATATAGAGCTAATAATAAACATCCACAGCATTAATATTTTTTTTAATATGACAGTTTCCTATATTTATCGATGATTTTTCTCAGATAATATATGTATACATAAACAACACACACGAAGGACATGAATACTCGGGCATTAATATGTTAAGCAGTATCTCCAGAGTAACTAGCAATACCACGCACTATTGAGTTAAACGATCACAGATGTAGGCATGTTTTAGCATACGGCATTAATGTACGTGTATTTATTACTTAAATAATCTTCCGCCGGCTCTAAAAAACTCAATTGACAGCAAAAACTATAAAACAGATTTGAAAAAATATTTACAAAAAATAAACAAAAATAAAATACAAAAAATGTTGCCTTTCTTATGGTTTAGATTGCTTGTCTTTGAATGTTTAATTTTCTTTGACTATGTCATCTGTTTTCTCTTCCAGTCTTTTTTAATTATTGTCAAATGTTTCTTTGACGATAGAGAAATTTTAATTTTGATTTGTATTAGTAATAACCATAGATTATCTAGTTTGATTGTATTTAAATTAGTTTGAAAATTACTGAAAACTATTGCCATCCTTAGCCTAAGTAGTCAAGACGGACAATGCGTCAAGAAGCTGCAAATATTGCCATTGCTTATTTCCTCAAATTACTTACAAGTTTACTTTACGGTGTATAAAATAGATTTTAATAGGCTGTGCCTATAACTATTATTACTTAATTTTAACCATAAAAAATTATATTTATAAATGATTAAAACAAATATTCATCGGACTTCTTTCGAATTTCTTCCCATTAGAACTTTGATAATCTTTACAGTCATTTAGCAAACACTGATCCGTAAATATATTATATATAATATTTCAATAGTTATACCCCAATAACAGTTTTAAAATTCGAAAAAACTGAAAATCGTCATGCATGGACGTTTGTTGGATAGTATAAATGACTCTATGTAATGTTTTTATTTTTTACTCAGAAGGGGTTTTATAAAGCCGTTCTCTAGTAACAACATTCCATGGATTTAGCAAAGTGTTAATAAGTTTTCAAATTTCCTATATTTGACGAAAAATATTGCATTTGTACGCCATAAACAGAAATAAATACATTGGACAGGCCAGTGTTGGGAGACACGTCGGTGTTGAGCGCACTGCATCACAGCGCCTAACAGTCTTTTGAGATAATGCTGCAGCCCATACATTTAATATTATTGTACTTAAACATGTTTCTATTGTGAATCAAACGTGTTGTGAATCTATTTATTTTTTAAAGACTTAGCAAATGCGTAAGCACCTTTGCACATTCGGCCACCGTGGAGTTGATGGTGGTGTTGCCATGGATGAGTTACAATGGGAAGACATGGACCCGAGTCGTCACGGTTTTGCAAGTGTTTCTAGTCATATTACAAATGTGTAAATGCTCTGTTTGAATCATAGTAAACACATCGTATCTTCCATGTCGTGTCTATGTATTTGCATTGTCACTTACCCATGGTAGCCACACCAGTCACACATTTAAGGTACCTTATTTATTTGAAAAATCACGTTATATCAAACCACGACTACTTACCTAAGAAAACAATATCATTTTCCAGCAAAATTCCATATTCAATGTATCAAGTAGTGTACCTATATTGTAACCTACTCACCGCTTTTGTAAGTAGAGTTTAATCTAGAGTTTTAAATCCACTCAATCCCGTTCCCTTATCAAGAGACACTTCTACATTGCTACACTGCTACATGGCGCCCTATTGCTCGAATGATCGTTACTTCAATGGTGCATAGGAAAATACCGGATTCTTGACTAGAGATCGCATATTACTCGCCATTTCCAGTCAACAGTTCAGGTCCCACGGTCCGCAATGTGGAATCGTAACCTGGAACGCGAGGTTTGAACCGATCACTTGACATATGTCACCTGTTAATTTGTTGACGACTCATTTCGCTGTAAAAACTTGGCTTTGAAATTTTACGATTTTGCTCAGGTCTGAGTGAGTGGAATGTTATAGTATATGTATTAAGCCAATCCGTTTAATCTTCGATTTTAAATTGGGGATTGTTAAATAAATTTCTAAAATATTACGAAGGTGTATTGAGAACAGACAAAAGCCATCATGAGTTATTAAGTATTTAAGTACATGGTGACCGAGCTTTTATCGGATGGAATAAGACATGTATTATATAAGTGAATTAACAAAATTAAAACACTTTTATCACCTAATGTAAACACAGTTTTTTAGTTTAAATAAATACTATTTATTACACCTTAATTAATAGAGCATAAACACATTTTTTATTAACTTACATTAACTTTGAACAAAAATGTAGCTCAGCCCGGACGGGGATCGATCTCATTACCTTCTACACGTCAATACTCCGCAGCAAGCACTGAGCCACGGCGTCTGCTAAGCATGGCTGTCGCTTAAGGTGTTTTAGCCAACGTTAATTGTTTGAGCTGATCATATACTGTTTATATATCCATACAGTTATCATTAGTCTGTGATCAACTGATTTTGTTAAAAACGGAATTAGAATTGAAAAGCAAAAGTTTTGGTGAAATTTAATTTACACCAATTGGTTTGCTACATTGGCTTCAAGCAATGCAATGCATAAGTTTTCTATCAAAACACGAACTTTTGGAAATTATTTTCCCTTCTTTTATTTTACCCAGTTATTTCACCCATTTTTCAAGTTTGATGATTTTTCATTTATATAAAATACATAAAATAAATATTCATGCAAAACCTCTATTCACATATCGTTCATCACCATCTTCAATCAACAACTGTCTAACGGTTTTGAACAGATGTTTTGATTTGTATTGTTTAGATTCGATTTTCCATAAGCTTAATGTTGTTTTATAGATATTAAACTCAATATTACAAGAAACCCGGAATTTACCTGGACATTAGACATATCTAGAACTTATTTTCTACTCGGAAATTAGTAATTTCCATAATTTAAAGAAATTCGTTAGAGCTGTTTTCGAGATCCTTGTGCAAATATATATAAACCTTGCTTGTATTATAGTATTGGATACATCTATCTAAAATTAATATATTATAATTTAAGTCTTAATTACGTCAACCGCACAATGCTCGCCGCACGGATGTCCCACCGCTTATCTCGACGACGCCACTCCAAGGTCACCGTAGTCAGATGCTATCTCCCCCTAGGAGCTTCCGTGCGGCAAGGTTGAGCGGAGTTTATTACCTGCCACAGGTGCTAACTCTTCCTCCGGTCAGGCCACTTCTACAAATCTCTCTTAGATAATCTGAACTATTCATATCAAGTTCGATAACATTTCAATTTCATTTCTTGTCATACAACAACTTCATAGCATTATTGAGTTATACGTTTCTGCGTTCACGTTTGTGTCCGATCGTTAAGTTCATTGAGCCCTACAGTTTAAAAAAATATAAATAGCTAATGGGACTTATAATAACTTTCGTTTACTACAAAATATATCGTTGAAAGCAGACTGGCTCACATTAATTTAGTGTGTAAATATGTTACTTAGTGACTCAAAAATAGCTGTGTACACCACGAACGGATACATTAAGTTATACATTGACACATACACACGTACTTATGTTACTTAGTGACTCAAAAATAGATGTGTATACCACGAACATATACATTAAAGTATACACTAACACATATACACGTATATGTTACTTAGTGACTCAAAAATAGATGTGTATACCACGAACATATACATTAAAGTATACACTAACACATATACACGTAAATGTTACTTAGTGACTCAAAAATAGCTGTGTACACCAAGAACGGATACATTAAAGTATACACTGACACATACACACGTACTTATGTTATTTAGTGACTCAAAAATAGCTTCAAAAAAATTCACCCAATGCATTCTCAGACAACGTAACTTGGGTATTAAATTTGAATTTTCTCTGGAAACTTTAGTCGTAGAATGAAGATTCAAAAAGGCAATTTGTTTAGTTTTTACGCTGGTTTTATGGCCATAGGCAAAATATTTTATAAAATTGTTGTTTTACCAGAAATCTACCCTAAGGAATGAAAATTCAAAATATTAAGAACTGATCTGGAGATATCGCCAAAGTGCACCCGTGTAGCAAATTTCATAACTACTCAATTTCCACTCAACTCAAATTGAAAATTTTTTACGAAAAATAATTTTTCCATGTACTATGTATAAGGGGAAAAAGTAAAAAATATTATGGATAACATCAAAGTGGGCATGACTGCACGTTTTCATAAATGTGGAAAAAGCATGAAACCTGTAGGAATGCATGCTACAGATCTGCGGAAAAGCCGTGGCTATTCCACTGTAATAACACGTCTTTAAGATAGACGGGTTTTTACAATTCAATCCAGCAGTTGGCTCCGACACTGAGCCTATTGGACGGACGGTGACGAGGGAGACGGCGTATCGGGCATCTCGCGCCGGCGCGGCCTGTAGCATGTAGCCTGTCTGCTGTCGCCTGTCGCCGTCCAGGCACTTATCGCGCCTCGCTGCCACAATCCGTCCGTCGAGGGAGGCGGGAATCCGCGAAATCTTGAGCCAGGTGTCAGCTGATTTACTGAGGGCAAATCGATATTTATTTCCCCCTTCGAAATTTAGCGGCTTAACATATTCTAAGTGATATCGGAGAATGTGACGTTCTGCTGAACGAAAACTTTAACTAGTTCGTCATATTAAATTATCACTCTTTAAATTAACTTTATTAATTTCACCAAAACGAATTCTTTACATTTTAGATATCTACTGTTTTTTTATCCACACTCTTACAATTACAATTTAAGAGCACCTTGCTTTTCTAGGCGAAGTAGTCTATATTACCTAATCTATATTACCTTTATTAGTTAAGTAAACCAATTTTGAATTATGAAAATGTTTAGTGTCCAATAAACCCCATAGTTTAAATGACGTTCGTGCTTTCACAAACATTTGTAATTGAGTTAATACTGTGTATATGGTAGTACAGTATAGTATTAGTTATCCATATGGTCAAAAGAATAAGATACATTGAAGATCTAAGTACGAGCTTAAACGTCTGACCTGACTTGATTGTATTCAGGAGCGGATGTTTCTGTCAGATGGTGGGCGCTCATCCATAACTGAATAACCAAGTGTCTAGCGTACGGTATATAGGTAATGACAGTGTAATATCCTTTCATGATTTGTAGTGCAACATACAGTTCAGCCTACGAGCCTCGTGATTGGGAGTTGTTATTTTTGATAAAATTGCGACTAATTTGTCATTCCACTAAACAGTTAGTTAGTGTGGATCTTCGACTATTTTATTCATCTTACTAGTATCTCTAAATCCGCGTTTCATCGCCAAATATAATAGTGTGAACACCATTTCTAGTTTCTAGAATGTTCGATCTCTCCACGTCGCGTCGCGTCGGTCAGTAGTAATTGGCTGGTCCTTATCATCGGATGGTCGTCGTCCCAGTCGCTGCCATTGTCATCTACCGCATATTCCAGTTTCGCCGTCTTGCCTTTCCGGAGCCCTCGCCAATTACCGTTGTCAACTTACCAATAGAAATCCAGTTTCCGCTTTTTGCGGATTTAAGACAGGTTCTTCTGTTTTCATTTCAGCCGCTGCTAATGAGCTGTTTAGACTTTTTCCCGTCAAGGAATGTCCGACTCCGCCATTAAAAATGTTTCAGGTATAGGTTTTTTGTGATAAGGTAAATTGACAGGAGACGACCGATCGGTCAGCTCAATTTCGTTTATCGGAGCTCCCGCTGAATGCCGAATCCAGGATTTTGGCAACGGTCGACTCGTTATTCGTCGATTTTAGCGGTTCCGTTTTGAGTAAGATAATCGAATAGATTACCGCGGCCTTGTTATGTAGATCACAGATGCTCTCAAGTGTCATAAACAGCTGAGTGGGAACTGGTCTAGATAAAAAACGATTGGTATAAATTTGGAGGTCCTTGAAATCGGCGAGCGTGTCTGAATTAATGCGGTTTTTGTCACCCCGGATGCCCTGCTCTGGCGGATCTCCGGCTGATTAGCAGAGAATCTCACGTTTCAGGATCCGTTGGATGGACGAGTGGAAAGTCATCTCAGTTAAATTATTCACAATGTGAGTTTCCAAATATTTCTAAAATTCTTTCACACCTTAAACCATTTTTCACGTTTGATATATTCTGTAGTTTATAAACTTGTTATAAGTCTAATAGTTTCTTAACGCACACTATGAACATTAATACCCTACTACTAGTACTAGAGAGAGTATCTGAATATACTGTGTTGGTGGGCTGGGTCCATCCAATATGTTGAATTAAATTTAAAGTCAATTAATAATGAGATATTTATGTAAACGATGATAGTAATTTAAATCAAAATTACGATTCATTGCGCCAGGAAATTGGTGTACGCTGTCATAAAATATTATCAGAGTGTTATTAAATGCGCAGAATCGGATCCAATCATCGTCTAGACGGCCTGGTCCGACCACCCGAACATCCTGAGCCGAAGAGCCCTCTAGCGGAGGATGCTTCCAATCAGAAGCCAGACCGGACACAACCATTTACGACGACAACTAATGACACAATATTTACCCATGCGGATGAATGGTCCGTTAGATCGATTCGTAGTGTGAGTCAGTGCGGCATTCCTACGCCGGCACCGTGGCCAGTGGCCAGTCTATCATTAGAGACCCGCGGCCTCGGGCACCACCGATAATGGCGCATTTCCTGGCTGTCCATTCACGTGAAGAAGCGCACTGCAACCGCTCGAAACGTCGTCTCCCTAATGTCTCCAGTCATTTGGGTCCTATTCGTTTTGTCCCATTAACATCCGTTGAACTGGTTTCATTTTGTTTAGTCTCCTTATTTTTTTTAGTGCATTCACAGAGACTATTGTTAAAGTACTGCAATGGCTAGTCACATAAGGAAACTTTGGACAACACCTTTGAGATTATTATTTAGATTTTATTGTAAACATTTTCCATCACGATTTTATGGATTATATAAATTTTTAATCCAAGTTTTAATTCACGATATTTTTGTGAAACTTTGTTTTACATAAAAACGTGAAAAAAATGCCCGCAATAAAAATCTTAAAACATTAATCCACCATCAACAACAATTAATTTCAAACAAGGACCTTAGGGATTGTAACGAAAAGTTCCCCTTATCTTCTTCGTGGTTTTATGTTTAAGACAAAACATAAGGGGGTTGTATTCAGATTATTTTAATTCAAATAACATAAATAAGTATAAGACTGGTGTATCCAATTTGTTTAAAATCATACTATGATTTATATTTTCCTAAAAAAAACTCACTTAAGTATAATAAAATGCTTGTCCCTTCATAACCACACACACTCCGACCTCCAATGCTCAAAAGCACTTTGTGAAATTAATACACGATAAAGGTTTTTATCGTGGAAAATTTTCTATTAAACATTTTCCTCCCTAACCTAAACATAGCTTTAACATTAATTAAAAGAGGTTTGAAATAAATATAAATTAGCGCTTCGTTAAATTATCTGGCTAAACAATTCTGAAAGGACACTGATTAAAAACGAGCAGCTCATCAATTTCAAACTCCGTGCCAAAAGTAAATTTTAAAGTCCGTTGAAGCCTTAACCTTTTCAAAGGTCACCAGACGACACGTCTTCCAACTCTTCATCAACCTTGGAGATTAATTGAAGTATTCGCTTTTCTCAGCTACTTAGTGGGAATATTAATTGGCTGAACCAATTAGGCGAGCGGCTGGTAGCCTGGTCCGACAGGACGACTCAGACAGGACGGGAGGGCAGTTGTCAACCTCAGGAGCTGATGGAGTGTATCACGTTATATGCTTGGATAGACACAGCAAATAGGATCAGCTGAGATTTTTCAATGTCGATGCAGATTACTGCAGAAACAGACTCTTGGCCGGTTGCTCACGTCTGCAGCTGATGTGTTCCGATACACCGCAAGGATAATTCATGTTTGGCGTTTTCCACTATAACAGTTGAACCACATTTGACTGCATCAATTTCACTGACACCGACACGTTAAACTATACTTGTATCTATTTTCATGTTGGTATTGAGATATTTATTATTGTATGTTACAAGGATGGAAAGTGGTTGTTTCCAAGCCACGATCCAGTTTACACGCGAGGCGTTTAGCCAATCGAGGAATTCGATCAAGGAACGGAAAACATTTTTAATCCAAGTTATGAACGATATTTTTCATTACACGGTAATCATGTTAAAGGTAACTAATTAAGCAATGTAAATTTTCAAGCTTACCTTTAGTTGCCCATTTAATTCCTTAAGTAACAATACAATGGGAATAGTAATATTGTTTTTACAGCTGATTTCACTTTTTAAACCTTTACTGGCAGTATTGTTAAAGCCGCTAGCGCTGAGCACCAATAGTGCTAGAAATCGTAACTTAATACTAGTGTGGGTATCTCTTTAGCTGATTTACCCGGCCTAGACTAACGTCGATAGCAGCTGTTTTCGGTACAGTGTAATGAAAAATTCCATTTTAAATATTAGCCACATGCAAATTTAATTTTGATAAAATTGATGTAAACCTCATTCTCAGTAAATGTAGTATTTAAAAATGCAAAAATGAGGTGAGTAATACATTATCAATTTCCACATATATTTAAAAGGTTTATATTAAAATTTTATATTTAAAACAATATTTATGGACGAAACGTTTTTAATTTTTAAACTTTTCTATCAATAAGTATGTATTGCTAAACATATTTTACAGTCATAAGAGAAATGAAAAATCAAAATCGTTTCGATTTCTAAAATATCCGATAAAGGTCTCTTGAACACAAACGGACGATTTATTACCACGTCGATCTATCAAACGTAGTAAATATTAACTGTCACGTTCTGTAAGGCAAACGCTTCATTATCTGCGTAGTAAACGAGAAGAAACAAATAAAATACATACACATAGTAATCTCTTCTCTATCATGATTTATAAACTGGTTAAAGACATGTTTATTGCTTCAAACCATCGTAATTTTTAGCGAGGACGGGAAAGAATTGCGTCATTTCAGACCCTCCTAGAGGCTGCGCCGTAGGTCCCTCTAATCAATTTCAATATGATTATTACGTCCTGTTTTCTTGACTATCCAAAATAACTGAGGCAAGTGATGTTTCCCAGATGCTGAGGTGGAGGTCTATTATTTAATGTGTTAACTAAGGTGATTAACCAACAAAGTAGTGCAGGATCATATTTTTTATGACCTTGAAGTTTGTAAAATTATTCCAGTCGAGTTGAAAGATTACATTCCTAAATATCAAACCGTCATTATAGTCAAACAACTTAATCGATGTACTTATTTAATCAGCTAGGTACTTTAGTAGTAACAAATATTTAACGTATAAAAGAGCAATATTGTTCACAATACTACTGCTTCGTTCTAAAAAATATTTTATACTTGTGACTACAACTTCAACCGTCTATATAAGCTTCACCTTTTTAGGATACATATTACCGCAGCTCACAAAGGTTTTATCAAACCTTTCACTTGTGTCGGCCCAGGAGGTAATTTGGACAACGTATTTTCCATAATGCTCCCGATTAGAGTATCAAAGCAAGGCCTTGAAAAAGGCATTCGCCGAAGATTTTTGCTCCTTTTTATCATAATCGGGGTTTATCTTGAAGCATTTATCTATCAACTTTGTTTGCAAACTGCTGAAAATTTAAAATTCTGGCCCTGTGGGTAGGAGATTTCAACTCCGATGCCAAATAATGTCTGAATTATACGATAAACCGACTCTTTGCAGTTTTAAATGTGATCGTTGTATTAATCTTCTATCAAGTATTATATTTTGAATGGAAATGGATTAAGCAAGAATTCTAAATCATTTTATCCTAATACTTTTATCTAAAATATAGTTAATTTTATCATATTTGCGGTGGTTCTAGCGGTTTGTCTACGATTATCTCTTTATATTATACTTTTTATTTTATTATAAAATTCTCAAATGCCAGTATTCGTTAAAACTATTTACATTATTGGACCTTATCAATGAGCTAAAATAATTTCCTTTGCCCGCTTAAGATATTTGAGGTTTACATTTTCAAGGTATATAAGGCTTTGGTGTCGTTTATTAAAGTCAACCGCATAAATCAATTTCACGCCCAAATACTTTGAACCGAGATTTCAATCAATTAGCTTGATAAAAATAAACATCAGGATAGGATAAATCAATGCGGGTAAAGATTACTGGAAGGTTAACAGATATTTGACCTGGAATTCATAAAAACTCTTGGCTACCGAATTTTATAATATCGTGTCCAAAAACCAGTTCTACTCGAAAGAACATTTAAATTCCAATAACCTTCGAAAATCGTTGAAACATAAAACGAATTTTTATATTCCTGTACAATTTTACTGTGGCAGTAAACATTATAAAATAAATGTCAAGGGATACGGGATCAGTATTTTTCAAAATATACTCGTACATTAAATGGTTCATTCAACGTGACTTCGAGTTTTAAGCTGTTAAATATTCTATTAGTTTATAAAAGATCTGTATTGTTAGATTACTCAGTACGTTTAATAAATAGTGTAGAAAATAAAGGAGGAAATAATAATTCATTAATAAAGGCTTAGTTCTAAGTGTAATTGATTATTTTCACGGCTTAAAGCTAGATTTTAAAATTTCCTTGCTAGTTATTTTACTTAAATTGAACGAAATACGCTCACTGGGTAGTGAGTAGCTTAGTAAAATGGAAGAATACCCAATATTGTGAAACCCAAATGATTTTAGAACTTACCTATTGGCATTTACATATGAGTTAAGCACTATTCATTTATAAAATTGTCCTTAAAATGTAATATCGGTTATAACTAGTCTGAAAATCAATTGCTGAATCAAGCAATTTTAAGTTATTGCCGAGAAATATGCCAAGGCAACAAATACATTTGAACGTGGTATAATTCTCACTAGAAGACGAAGCGGTGATATATCAGCCAGTGGGCCCGGCTCCAGTAGTATTGAAAGGTGCAAATTGGTTTTCTTACTCTATGCTGATCTATCTATCTTCTCTCTTTATAGACCATAGCGTAGGCCCAAGGCGCTGTAGCGCTGCAGTCTCGTAGGCGCTAGAAGCGCTGGACTGCTGTAACTCCTATAAACGTATTGAGATTATTATGCTATTTAAATCAATCGTTACGCGCTTGCAAGCCTATTAGATTTTCTAGGGTTCCTATTATAGTCGCAACATTTACGAAAATAAATAGACTATACTAAAACGTTCTCTGGTATATTTTAATTGTACTCAATATACAGATACTTCATTGTAACAATAAGTAACAATAAGTTTACAGCACAGCAAAGTAAGATATAAATATCCAATTAAGATTTAAAATTAAATAAAAAATGTTTTTTTATATTAAGTCTGTTTAAAAATAAAAATTCCGTCCGTTAAAAATTTGATATATGAAGATCAAAAATGAAATTGATCTAGTGTTTAGCCTTAAGAGGCTATAATAAATTATAGACTAGTATTTAGACCGTCTTGTGTACGCATTGTGTGACTGTGTTGAGAAGCCGATACTTATTATTGTGACAAGATATAGCCTGCAATTTCAAACAAATAAATACAAGTAAAAATAAAAAAAATCACATCAATTATTTAGCGTTGATTGTCAATAAGAAAAAATAAAAATGTTTGTAAATCATTAAAATTTGTTATGTCTACGTTAAGATAATATTATAATATATCGAGTATAGTTTCGTAATAGGTTTAAAATAAATGGTCAATCTAAACAAACTAATATTTGTTTTAATTTGACTGCTGACCATTATTTTTTCTATTAAATCGGATTTAAAGATGTTCTGTAAACTTAGACCAAATCTGTCTGATGTTGCTCGAAACTGGGTTTTGAGAGCCCAATATTTTATTTTCTTACTGCATAATTTAGTTTAAAGTAAACAAAAGCTTCCTCCAAGAGGTAGGTAAAATAATGAAAATAAGTTTCATGACTGTGGGTGCTCTCGTTTTCACGGGAAAGCGTGACATAAAGACCCTGTTTAGCGTTACAGACACGGAAAATATTGAGATAAGGCCAATTTTGGCTTTTCTGAGGTATACAACGTAAAAAACAAAACATAATTCCAAGTAGTGTACAACCAAAACTCTAATTTCATTTGTGTACATCACTAATAATTTTTCACTGGCCAAAATGTTATTTCCAGTCTAATAGGTTTGATAGTTCGGCTCAAACTACAGGTGTACTACAACTGAAATATAAACTTCACTAACTTCACTAAATTATGACCTCCATTTATTTTGTTTAAAACCAGTATTCGGGTGAGAATTTCTCCTCCAAGTGTGTGAATGTCAGAATTTCATGGAGCATTCAAGCCGCACATCAGCATGCGGTGAACGGCCGAGGTAATGAAGACAAAATGTCAGCGGGAGCCACAAAAACAAGTAACGAGCCTGCTGATTCTCTGCGTCAAATTAAGCGCAAAGACCTACTTGTATGCGCGGACATGTGTTAAATGTCTCTTCTGAGAGTAAGAGCATTGCGCAATCAATGTCGCGTGTATATCTTCCTATATGACTGTACTGGGTGCCTCAGTGTCAATAGTTCCCTCGTGAGAAAAATCTTGACGCAATTTTAAGATGGTTCTATACTGAACCCAGTTGCCTCCTGGCAAATGACTCAGATAGTCTTTATCAGTAACAAAGCTAAATATATCTTAAAATCCTTTACACTTAACCTTTACCATATCCAACTTAAAGTGTCCATCAGATTAGGCCAATTTCTTCTATGAATATGAATTTATATACATATGAGTCAATTTCACTGTAAAACCCCATAAAATTGAGGAATAGAAAATTAAATTTAGAAAGTAAACAGTATACTGTACATGTTATATTTGAGAAAGTTACAAAGAGTATGTGAAAGTGTAGTTTGTTTGTCTACGGGAAGTTCTAGGACTGTGAAAATAATTAGTGAAAAATCACCCATCTTTGTAAGGAAAATTTGTAATACGTTATCTGTTTCTTTATCTGTAGAGTAAGGTATAAATTAGGTTGTTGCAATATGGATTTTTGGTAGTAACATTGAATAATCCTGCAACAACTATGACAAGCGTGTCCTTATCGGGGGGTGTCGATGTTGGTTAGTATCTTCGACACACAATCTGGGCATTATTGTTTGCTCATGTGAGATATCCTGAGATTTGAACCTGTGACCTACTGCACTAAAGTTAAACGCGTTAGCCAATAGACTAGCAAGGCACCCAACAATGAAACAGTTTAAAGGATCTTTGCATCAATGAATTTTGACTTCGGTTATCCGAGGATACTGATTTAAATTTAGGGACTAAATGAACGGGCTTGGGGTTGAATATTTTTCGGTCTTCTCTTAGACGGGATATTCCTAGCTCTAGGCAAGGGATCCCAAAGGGCATACTATGATCCCAGTGACTTGTGGCTGGGGTGACATTCCGTCAATTGACCTTATGTAGGGTCACTGGCAGATTACCTCGGGAGATTTAGATCTTAAACCTCTAACGTGGATGGTTCGATCTGACCGAGAGACTCGCTGAGCCGCACCCATAAGAGCATCATAAATATGAGTTTTTGCAGTGGACAATAGCTCGTTAGAGAGCCGGGCATGCGATCCCTCCTCATCCCGCGCTGATATACGCTGATGGAGACCCCGCTACCCGCGATCTATGACGCGGCGACGCCATTGTCTTTTATGACTCATTGTGTTCCTCCTCTACATATATATTTGATGTAGAGTGTTAACATTATGTCAATACCTTGGATGCTTGTTTTTCATAAGTGCATTGTTGATAAACCGAGACTTCCTGAAATTTTGACTTTCTGGTCGTCATTATGATTGTTATAAACAACAGTCACTAAAGGAAACAAGTACCAAATTCCAATAAAATCATGGTAGATCGACATATCCAATAACCTGAGTTGTTCAGCATTGATCTCCGCAAGACATGCTTCACCCCAGTCACGGTGTTGGCATATTGTCGCTTGTCACAAGACTATAACATACTTACACTAATACGGAAACTTCTAAAAACGAGACTTAAGTACCGGTACCGTAAAAAAATTATTGACGATGTACACTGAATGCATATATCTGTAACTTATAGATGGTATAATTGTGGTTAGACAGGCACAATTATAGAGAAAAATTGGTTGTGTTCGCTTACACTCTCTAAAGGTATGACACTATTACCTAAGTATTACGACTGATGCTGCTCTGTATGTATTTCATTTGCTTATCTACCAATGTAGAGAGTCTAATTAAATTTGATGATAAACTTTATAGATATTTTCCATGGATCATTAACTTCTTTGCAGGTATTATACGTTTATTGTATTAAATATCATCACGCTTGAGTTGCCAGTTTTAATGAATAGTAATAGTACAATCTCGATAAGCCGGAATGAATTGTCCATACACACGTTTCCCTGGGAGAAGGAAGTAATTCCCCAGTAAATTGGAAAGCAGTTCACGTTTTAATCACAACGTGGATCGTACCGCCCTCAGCGGGAACGTCCGGAACTAAACACGCCCAAAACCAAGGAACCTGCGATTACCGCGGGCGTTATTCCGTCCGTGACGAATTGTTAAAAACTATTTTTCCTTATATTATTTAGCAGAACAGCTCACGCCTCGGGTCCCCAGCCGGCTAGCCATTCAAGTCGCAGCCCGCCATTACATCAAAGATTGGCCCATTTGAGCAATCACCTCCCCAACTGCTAATGCCACATATCCCGCAGGAACCCCTATATTTGACCACAGAATCTGCGTATTTTTTACATCGACTGGTTTTTAAATGCACGGTAATTTGAAAGAGACTAATAATCTAAACCATGTATGATATCTCAACCGCTCTCACAATTATCTGTCATTTATTACTCGTCATTAAAATCAAATACATATGTTAATCGAGCGGTTCTTATTTGTTTAATAGCTAGATAGAAGTTTGGTCCTTGTTAAAATCCGTTCCGCCATCATCGAAGGTGATTCAAATAATCGCGGTTTCTAATGGGTTCTGTTGAAATTTTTGTAGTTTTAAAGAGATCGTTGGCGTGAATTACAACATTAAGCTCATTGCCAAAACGACGATAATTTATGGATATTGGAGTTTTCATTCGAAATTGGTAGATATTAAATCCACTCGCAACATTTACTAACTTATACATATTTAAACGGTGCCAGAATTTTAAGTTTCAACATTTAGTTTCCTACAGTAAGAGAGAGTTTATAAGTTATTTTAGACATTTGTACCTTCCGCTCATGCATCCGGACAAATTCGGGCAAGGTATGTTTAATGTTTAAGGAAATTTTATTGAATAGCTTAAAATTCAACCTTAGTGGCTGTATTTACGATAGTAAATGCATATTGCTGAGTCATTTCCACAACCGATTACCAAACCTTGGTATAGACAGGTACACATTTAACTATTGAATCATTCTCAAAACAAATGTTAAATAACAGAATCACAATGTTCCGTCTTCACATAACTGATGGATTCTAGATTTGACCGCGAGGCCTAAAACGAGTTCCAGCCAAAAACGTCACCTTACTCTCAGCCTTCGTAAATCCTTGGGTAGGTCGTTAGCTCGAATTTTACGGAACCGGCTCGTAAAAACCTGCGTAATGACTTGTGGGCGAAAACGAGAAAGATGGAGCGTAATGTGATATAAGCGGGTCTGCGGGAATGTGAGCCAAGCTGAGCGACAATAATATGACCGGCAAAGAACAAAAATCAAGGCGAGAATCTTTCCATTCAACTATTTGTGATCGAATAAATCGTTTTTATTGGGTGATTTGTGGTATGAAATAACGTTAAATATAGTGTCACGTAAAGATTGGAATAAGAATTGTAGAAATATGTTTTCGCCTTTAGTGTAAAACAGAGTGATAAGCTATTTCGAGTTCCAATGTTTTTCTCTACACGTAAAATTTCACCGACGAATTAGAACAGCGTTTTTTTAGTGTTCCGTTTCGTGTCGTCCGTACTCTTACTCTGTATAATTTTCCCATTCGCAATCAACATTATCCTAACCACAGCATTACAAGTACTAATGTCCTAAACTCCGTGGAGATGCCGCCATATAGAGTGTGATGATGAGGGGGATCGCGGGAATATGATATTTTTATGCGCGAACGAGCCACTTAGACGGACGATTTGAACGGCACCGACACCCCGCCGCCGCAGCCGCCGCAGCTGACGGCTGACGGCCGACGACGCGACTGTGGGAGTCGGCTCCGCCAACTGATCCGAAACATTCCTAAGACTCGTTCTGTGAATTGCTCATTTAATTATCGACATAAATCTCAACTTGCCTCAGGTTTCTATCGGCGACACTGATGATGAAAAAGAACGAAAGGAATCTCTGAACAAAGTTTTGTCTTTGTGATTTTTTTCTTGTACATAAATAGCAACTTAAAGCGGTCCAAATTGTGTAGCTCCAAGTATTGAATACGTGGTTCCGTTACTAAATCTGCTAAACGATTTTTAAGTTCCGTACTAATAACTATAAGTTTAACCGAACTTTAAACCATAATTTTCCAGGTTTAAATACGTACAAACTATTTTCCAAATTCTTTTATTAATTACACATTACTAAGACACATATATTGTCTTATTTCACAAATAGGGACGATTCAGGGTTTAAAATAGTAATCAAAAAAATTAATGTACAAAATTACTTTTATGGTTAACAGAGAATAAAATTCATCCAGGTAAATGACACAAAAAAACAGATTAATACCCATCCACAAAATTGTTAGACCTGTGTTGAAACTTTCATATCCAATCCATCTACTACTCACAAACAAATTGCATCTCATCTATCGTGTTTCCTTTTGTGATACGTCCTTCAACTAAATCAATACGCATTAATTCAAGATAAATATCCACCCAACCCTCACTGTTCCGGCTGGAATGTGAGAACAAAAATGGCAATCACGGATTCATATCTGCCAAACACAAGAAGGTCGATATATATTCAAACGAGTGCCATTCAACGACTGATATCGCTACATTACAACCCAGCTGATACAAACGAGGCCCTGAATGTGAACAGTAGTTGATTTACGCTGTCGCAGGGCTATCAGCTCCCATTCACTGAGACATTAGTTCACGTCCGGCGCAGTGCCAGAATGGGTTCGCACAGCTGCTAGCATTGTCCGCGCCTCCAGGGGTCCTCCTCAATCGCACGATCACCTCGGTCAACCACAACATATTCGACATACTTCCATACTCTAATTTATTGTGGTGCAACGTTCGTGGTTTCGGCGGTTTCTTTTGAAACTCAGGCGAGTGGCTTTGTGTTTTATTGTTGATGTAAGTTCTGGGTTTATTGAGTTGTTTGATTCCGTTCGAGGCCGTGTCAGCAAAACGAAACCGTAGATAGAAAATGCTGAGCTGTATATTGGAAGGGAATGGTATATTGTTATCGTGTTCCAGTTAAGATGATGGTTGGTCAGGAGATGCATGTTCGCTGGAGGCACCACCAGGCAGGGCTGCTGGCCTACCTGCGGCTGATGTTGGCGTCCGAGGTCTTCGTAGATGTCACGCTCAGTTTTCAGAACAATATACTCAAGGCTCATCTTGCCCTCCTCCCTGTTCCAGATAATGGTTGGCCAGGAGATGCATGTTCGCTGGAGGCACCACCAGGCAGGGCTGCTGGCCTATCTCCGGCAGATGTTGGCGTCCGAGGTCTTCGTAGATGTCACGCTGTGTTGTCAGAACAAGAAACTCAAGGCTCATCGCGTTCTCCTCTCTGCCTGCAGCCCTTATCTTCAGGTGAGTACAAACATCCTAATATCATGTTTCTACGTCACCTTGAACTTTGAAAGTAAAAGTTATTGGCACCTTCAAAGATTTGACATCCTGAATCTCATTGTCATTTATTCTAATAACTCCTTACCCCATCATTTTAATTTTAATTTTATGAATAAGAAAATGTAAAGATAATTACAAGTTATTTCAATACCCTTATATTGTTATGTCCTACAAATCAACTTTTAACACCAGTTTCTAGTTTTTTTTTATCTGAATTGCTCATCACCATGGACCTTAGGTCTGTACAGTAAATTAAAAAAAATAGGTGACGTAGTGGTGTTATTTACGTACGTCAACATAGTAGTGATGATTTTGAAATTATGTTGGTATTTTTGAACGATTCCTAAGACATCAGTAATCGTTCACCACTAGTCTCCAATGATGGACGTTTTAGGGCAGAGCGTTACTCTTGAATTACTGTCGCAAAATTTGTATATTTTAAACCACTTTTGCCAAAATTATAACACTTAATGGCAATCCCGTGGGATGTAAAGACTATCTATGGAATAAATTATTTTTCACAACTTTAGTTCATGCTTTACATATATCTGTTGTTCTTTATTACTATATTTGACCTGTTAACTTAACATTGTTGTTATTATTGTAGATCTTTTTTCATGATGAGGTTTATCATGATGAGGTCGTTTACATTTTTATCATGCTATTTGGGACAGTAAAATTCAAATTCAAAGTTCTTGGTTCACGGTTGATTGTAAATTATCTACACTTTGCATAAGTTACTATTAAATAAAAACTAATTTTTTATGATCAAATAGTTATCGGATTTCGTTTTGAACTGTGCGTTGCAGCAGACTACGTTAGGAGAGTTAGCGACGCCGTCTTGAGGTCGTGTTAATGTGTTTATGAAGGGGTCGCTAACAGCTCTTCGCCTGAGTGGTTTGCACATGCCACGAAGCCACTCCTCTCTGTCTGCAGTCCAGGAATTTCAATTCGACCAACTGTCACCGTTGCCCCTGTGGGAAACATCGCTCTCTAATCAAACAGAATAACATGTCAAGCATTCTTTAAGTGTGAACTTGGGATAATGGGACCAAGTATTATTGCTGGCAATGTGTTAAATATACACACATAACAAGCATTGTAAACCAAACATTTTGTACATAGATTTAAGTTCTGCATGTAAATAGGTTAAAAACTAATGGACTTTTGGTAGTAAAGTCACCGTAAATTATAGGCAATGAGTTCTCGAAGATTACGAAACATCGGTTAAACCACTAAAATTTCTGTAACCTACAGAAGTTTTAGGGGACGGAACAGGTTATCCAATTAACCTTTCAAAGGACCTGCTTCACGACCTCTCGTAACATATGTTTTCAGTAAAAAAACAGGCGGATTCACTTTTACCTTACAGCAAGTCTTAAAACTCACACGTTTATTTCCATTTAAAAACCAAGAATTGAAACTTTTAAGGGAAAATGGCGTGTAGAAAAGTTCCTTAACATAAAATAACTAAAATAAATTACTCGTGAACTAAGTGTAAATTTGTTGCATACCGTAACCTAAGTATATTATTTTTCATACATGCCAAATTCAATTTACTACTTTTACTTTTTCTCCCTACATATTGTATACAATAGTACAGGGAGAAAGTTTTGTTTGAATACAGTTTTGTTTGAGTCCTTGAATTAAAAAAATTGTTTTGAAACGAAAAAGTTTTGTTCCATTAACCACACTGATTATCCAATTTTAATGAAATGTATTATATTTTATTTGTTGATTTTTTTTATTTAAGAGGTAGGGGGCCTAGATCTGTTTTTAAGGGGTGTTTAACGCCAATACACATTTAAAAGTTAAAGTCCAGATTTCCCAAATGATTTTGATTATAATTTAAAAAAATATATATACTGTATATATATTTTTTTGTAAAAAAATACATGTAAAAAAGAAATTAAACCATCGTCATTAAAATGAGCTCTACTTAAAAAACATTGTTAAATCTTATTTTAATATGCATTTAAGGATTCGATAGTTTTTATAAATGCGTGCAATCCCTATGTTTACTTTGAATGAGAGAATATTTCTGTCTAATTTTTAATAGAGATTTGAAGATCAATGATCGCGTTGGTTATTAATTATTAAAGAAACAATTAGTTGGACTTTTCTAACGCACGCTGTGGTCTGACCTTCGTGCCGTGCGGTCTTACTTGGTTTGCGTCCGCTAGCTCGGAGGCGGAGTGTTAGTGTCGTTGGGTTGGAATTTTCCGAATGTAGAATATGTAGAAAATAGGCTAAGTAGAGTGTTTTGTTTAATATTTAATGCTATCAGTTATATATTTTTTATACTTTTTAACCGGGTTATTTTCTATATAGAAATAAACCTTTGTTTGTATAAATGTAAATATCGTTAGGCACTTAAAAACGGGAGTAGTTTAACCAGCTCTCGAAACGTTTTGTAGATTTTAAACACAAGACACGTTGGAAAAGTCCAACTAATTGTTAATTTAATATATTTTAATAATAGTTAATTGAACTAACAAGCCCCTCAGCAGCTTTCCCGTAGTAACCCCTGAGTAACTTCCCCAACATCCTAGACAGCGTGGTAGCCTCTAACGGCCAGGTGGTGGTCATTACACAGAAAATGTCGTGAACGAAGAAAAAGTACGGCGGTGTCAATAACGGAAATATGCGGAGAGTTCAACGCCTCAGAGTCCAGCCTCTCACCTCTCATTACGGGAGGCCGCGGGGATTCCGCGAGTCATCGAATTAGATCCTCTACTATTTAATTGATACGATGTTATTTCTACGGCGAGATGACGCTTGAACTTTACACATTGATGAACGGTTTTAATTAGTTCAGCGTATTAGTCCTGGTGGTAAAGAGACGGGGTTTTAATTGAGTAGTTCCTCGCAGAGCGGATACGTGAACAGACTAATCTAATGTTATGATTACACATATGGCGTCCATAACTCCAAACTAGGGTTGCAGTTTATGAAGTAGACGTTCTTTAATAGCCATTATTCGTGCTTTTTAGACCGGTGACTAATTAGCTTTTCATATTGAGAACTTTAATGTTTTATTTTATATTTAATAAACGGAATCAGGGGACTGGCATACAGTATCTCCTTTATCTCCCTTATGTAGGTTAAAATCTACATACCTTACTCAAAACCATTATGGTCTTTAATGTTTATTTGAATACCATTTAAAAATTAAATGTGTCAAAAATAATAATCATCCAATTTCCTAAACTAACAAGAAAAAACTAGTTATAATAAATGTTAGAATTATTTGAGTCATAAAACTTTTTGGATGGGTTTAGTTGAATGATGTGACCCTCAACTTCATACCAAGTTTCATGGAAATGGTTTAATAATAAGGAAGAAATCAACTTTTTTAATTTTCTCTCTCAGAATAACACAGAGCCCTATTAGACAACTATCGATAAAATTTGTCCTTTTTTCCATAAAAGTTAAAAACTGATACAAACATACGTCTGTAAAACTAATGACACCATATCTACACCACAATGACAATATGACACCACCGTGTATATGTATATGTATATGTACAGTGACTGGAACCTTAATCGTTAAAGCGTATTTTGAGAAATTTGTATTTTTCACAGTTTCTAAGGATTCAGCAGTAAAATTTCCCTTAAAATTAAAAAGATCGTCTGGGGATAAAGCTTAAGTGTACCCGTGTATCTAATTTCATAAAAATCAGACGATCAGTATGGTCTTGAAGTTTGTAGTCAGAAAGACAGAAAGGGGATTTACACATCGTTTTTAGTTACAAATAGGATAGGTGACTAAACATACATAAATTAAACAAAGTATAAAAAAGTAAAACTGAATAACTTCAGTTTTACTTCCTAACAAATTCCTTTAGTTTTTTACCTTCAATCTGAATGAAATTGATTCTTCGGAAATAAATTCGTCTTTATGAGCTCCGTGGATACCATATTGACCAATCGTGATGTAAGCTATATAAATATCAACGTCAATTTGAAAGGAAATGTGTATCAGATTCAGGAGTTCACAAAGTGGATAGCTAGCCTTGACCAGCTCGGCTGTGTTGATATATTTACGAGCGGCCTAGCCACAAGTCACTAGTCAGAATCTCTGGTCGGTTGTATCCCCGCTGAGAGCTGGGAACTGCCACGGTAGCCCGGCCCAATTACATCCTTGTACACGACAGTTGTAATGGTTCACGTCATTTTGAATTGCACCTGTTATTTGTTATCGTTCCTATTTTCTCACCAACTGATGTTTTTGTAACGGGTGGTCCAAAAAAACCGATCGCATTTAGTTTTGTTGTAGCTTTGCTATTTAATAGGTGAAGGAGGTGATTTTGCGGTACACGATTTTTAGTTAATACCATTTTTCTTGCTATCAATGATATAAACCGTTTAACTTTTCTATTGGGTTGGTGGCATAACAAATAAATAATGTGTACATGTTACGCAATTTTTATTTTGCTCCCTCGTTTGAAAATACAGAAACAGAATAAAACTGCATAAAACAAACTGCAGTGTGTTGAAACTCAACAAAAACATTTATAAAATACTTACATAGGCCTACCTTAACCATTTTTATTTATGGAATAGGACATCCCTCATGTAATATCCGCCAACCTCCATGCATTTTTCCGATCTTTTTTGGAAATTCACCATCACACGTCGTATCATAGACAGTGGTTCTTCAGATTAGCTATAGTTTGAGGTTTCATGGCAAAAATCTTGCCATTCATTGTTCCATTTTACGAAAATGGTAACAGCTGAACTTTCCATTGTTGCAAAAATCAACTGTTTATGTGAAGTAACAGCTGATAAATAGATATTTAAAATGTTAGCAATTTCTATGGACCACCGGTTATTTAGTTCCATGAATCCAATACTATAATACGAGCAAGGTTTGTATATATATATATATTTGCACACGGATCTCGAAAACGGCACTAAGGAATTTCTTTAAATTTTGGAAATAACTAATTTCCGAGTAGAAAATAAGTTCTAGATAGGTCTAATGTCCAGGAAAATTCGTGTTTTCGTGTAATACTAAGTTTAAAATCTAAAAATTTAACATTACGCTTAAGGAGAATAAAATGTAAACAATACAAACCAAAACAGCTGTTTTTAACCGTTTGACAGTTCTTGATTGAAGACGGCGGGGAACAATATAGAGGTTATGCATTAATTTTTATTTTATGTATGTAATAAATGCAAAATTATCAGGTTACTAAACAATTTGTAAAAACTTAAGGATAACATAACTGTGCGAAATAAAAGCAGAAAAAAGTATTTCCAAAATCTTCCATGTTTTGATAGAAAACGTATTTGTTGTATTGCTTGAAGCCACTGTAACAAATCAATTAATTGATGTAAATTAAATTTCTCTTTTTCTTTTCAATCCTCATTCCGTTTATAACAAAATCAGTTGATCACAGGCTAATAATAACTGTATGGATAACTAAACAGTAAATGATCGGCTTTGGCTAAAAGTCATTAAACGGCATCGCTCAATTGACTAACGCCGTAGCCGAGTGTTAGCGTGTCGGCCTCACTCAAGAACTATAGGCCGCGAGTTCCATCCCCACCAGGGGCGATACTTTTTGTTCAGTGCTATATTAATAATTATGGTGTATTAAATCGGTTCTATTTAAACCACATAAATGTTTTCATTGAGTAATAAATGTGTTTTATTTTTTCTAATTAATTTTTATAATACATGTCTTATTCTATACGAGCAAAGCTCGGTCACCAGGTACTTTGGTTTTATTTATTTAAGAACTCCTATCCGTTTTCTGTTTTTAGGCACGAGAGATTTTTTCCTTTGCATTTATATCAATAATATTTTACTAATAACTTATTATTATTATTTCCTTTCTGAAATTGCGGTTTATTCATGTAGGTATTTTAAGCTAAGTACGAATGATAAATGGATGTAAGATGATAGTAGCGCGATCTAGTAGTGTTATTACAGACTAAGGCTGACATGTTTCTTAGACAGTTAATTAATTGCCCTACAGCCGATTCCATCTAAGGGCCCCACAGATTAGCATGGGATCCGAACCACCTTTGCTCTGAGTTACGATCTGATCTAATTATGTCTTATGGTCCTTGTGAATGAACGTAGTATTCAATACTAGGGATGATACCGCACAAGAGAATCATTCCACCGAACATAATCCACCGACCATCACTCATAACTATCTACAGTTCGAACCCTCCAAATAGCTGGATTAGATGACACGCCACTATCCCAGTCAAACAAAGAGTTGCTATTTTCAATAGGAAAACTGTTTATTTAACATACATTTTCCTCTTTAAAACATAACAATTTATGTTTGGAAATTAAAAGTAAACAATTCTGAAGTGTGCCAACCATTAAATAAAATTAAAATATTTACCTCAGTGAATAATTTTTTATCAAATACCTGCATATCAAAAAATATTCATGAGCTATCGCGGATAACGTTTCGTCCAGTACTAAAATACTTACTTAAAGTAAATATTTAAATCATCCCTAAAAATGGGATTGAACGCAGTAGAAATTCAATAATGGTAGTAAGATTTAAGTAGTTGTAGGGTTTAAGATCTTTTATTAGCTTATGTTGGTCTCGTAAAAACAATGGTAGTTTTCAAACAGCGTTACTGATCACAAGATAGTCTCGAAAATATATCTTCGGTATTAAATCAAATTTGAATTTACGTTACGGGTTTTTAAATCTCACTTGTATATATTCACACCGTAATTATCATGTTTTATTAAATAAAGCCTACTTGCATATAATGCCTTACCTCTGTTTCATAATCGGGGTAGGAGTATTGGATAATCAATAATCATGTAGAGGGATATTTTCGATCATGTTATAAACGGAACGCTGTAAAAAGCACCTAAGTAGAGTGTAAAGTTTTGAATTATTTTATATAATATATAATATCATTATGCGTTAAGCAGAATCCTACTCTTCTGGAAATTCCTGAGCAGTAATTTATTGTGAAAACACTAATCATATCGATTGAGGAGACCCGGCGGCGGGGCTGCCTGCATGCGGAGCGATTCCCGGGACACGTCGCGGCGCGTCGCGTCGCACGTCGTGAGTGGCCGCGGCACGTTATCAGCTGCCACGCGGTTCAAGGTCACGGCTGGACCGTCCCCCTTTCGTGCGTGACCTTGACATTTCTTTTAATTGGATTCGTAAATGTGTGAGCTCAAACTTTAGAGAAAAACAAGCACCCGTACCACACGGTCCCTGGTGAATCGTTATGGGTCATTTGCATCGGCCTCGATAACTCTTTTGGGTAATTCCTTCTTGTTTATATTTATATTCATTGAGACACCAACCCACCCTGGTGGGAATTCTAAGGTGTACTTGAAGGAAGGGTGGATAGAGTAATAGATTTGATGATACTAGACTAGACAAGATACTAGACTAGATTGATACTGACGTAGATAAGCTGATTCATTTGTACGGACAGTAATTAATTAATTTATTGCCAATTAGTCAGACAGTGAACACTGAAGAATTTTCTGAAATCATCACAATAATTGTGTTAAGAAATCGAAATGTATGTGAATCTACCTTTCATGTAATGTGGGGTACGAAATGTCAATGAAGTCAGCGCCTAATAACCTCTTTTAGTATTCGTTCTTTAGTTCACTAATAATATTTTAGTAAAATACTAGTTCACAATAAATTATATTTTCGTGGAAATTACAATTCTTTACTCAATGTGCTAAAAGATCATTAACTTTTTCTATATTTATGTGCGCCTTCCTTCCTATGTGAATTAAAGTCCCTTTGTTATTCCTATGGGAGTAAAAAAGAGTGATCATAAATATTTGTAGTACAGTATAGGAGATATATCTCCGGGTTTTGGCTTCTTCGCTACTAGCCGTGTGGTTAAAGATATGAATCTTTCAATAAAAATAGAGTACGTGTTATAGAAAAATATCCCCTCTCCTCAGCATAATACAAGCTGATTTGAACCACAATCGTAGATATTAATTTAGTATTTTGTTTACCTTCTCATGTATTAGCATTAATTAGCTGTAAGTTAAATAGTATCATCTGGAAACGATCAGCCGACACTAATCACGTTGACAAATAATTGGCATGTGGTAGGTTGTAATTTCTAAATGATTATTTTGGCAATTATTCAATGTAATTATCTTACATCCAACACTGACGCCAACTGTATCCGCGTATATCAACATTTGCATCGTATTAGAACCTAACGTGTAATTTACAGCTCGAAACATGACGGCCATTTTGACACCTTGTCTATAACTCATCCAGCGCAAAACAAATTAATATATCCTTGTAATCCGAGGATTTCGTAAATTCGGGCGGGTCTCCTTGAACTTTACATCATTCTGCCAACTAAATCACAACTGGATTCTCTCCGAACATAACTCATCGGCGGTCCGAAAACACGAACGGTTCCAGAGTAGATCCCTGTGGCAACCCTGTAATTAATATAGCTTACGTCACTGATTCGAAACGCTTTCTCTGTAGCCTCAAACGCAGCCTCTATCAGTATTCAACTCTGTTCAATAAATCTTCTCCGTTTTCACACCATGATAACCTTATTACAAGGCTATTAGAGAATACCTTGCATATTATTCGGACTTTAAACAGAGTTCCGCAATTATAGCAGAATGTTTGGCGGTCTTGAGCCCAGGGTATGATTTAAAGACGAAGAAGGGAGGGGGGAATTTATTTTTCTCGATGAAATTCAAAATTGCCATTTTTACTAGGCAAAAGAGACGGACATTTTTTATCAGAATATACCTCAGTTCTGCATATTATAATTTGATAGCTCAGCAATATTTGTTGAATAATGAATCAGCTGACTTTGAAAAAGCAGAACGAGACATTAATCCCGCTCGTCCGTCATCCACCAGGGCGGAGTCCCACGGTATCTAGGCTGGTGATCGCCCGGGGTCGCTGAGTGGGCAGCGTCGTGGGAGGACACGCGATCCCAGTACGCAGGACACGGGAAGGACACGTCAGTTACGGGAGACCCTGTAGTGGAGGACCTTTACAGCGCGTGATCGACGCTACTCTCGGGTCAATGTCGGTTTTATAGAGTTGCTCCTATGCTGTATAAAGTGCAGAGTCCTTGGTAGCAACGTGGGTTTCGTGTCATAACACTATCTCAGATCGGTGTCGGGCATACGTCGGGTTCAAGGTCTTCAGCAGGTCAATTCCACTTTCTTATTTACCTCATTTTTCCAGCAGAAATTGTGTAATGGAATCAACTTTATTGAGTTTTGACCCTTGTAATAAACTTATAGTTTATTACAGTTATATTTATTTAGAACATACTAGTTTCAAATAATAATAATAATAATATTTCACGGCAGTAATCAACTGATTCAGCCTTCACTGTGAAAACTATTAGTATAATGAGGTGTAATTAAATTTTATTTTATCTGTAATTAACTTGAAAGACATATAAAAAGAGTGGCCCTAAATTCTTTAAACCCAAACTAATTTATTTATAATGTTACACTAGCTATAACAATATTTCCATTTTCAAATCAAAATAACTTTTCAAACTATTGGTCAAATGTTTATTTTGATGTCTATATTTCATTTCCCCGTTTCTTATTCCTCTTGGAGTTGTTCGTTCGTATACTCAAGAAATACTATTTCAATATAATCCGTCCACAGATACTTGTCACCTCTATAGCCGTGTACAATCAAAAACATCCAAGTTTTTTTTCAAAATAAATGTATTGAATTACTAAAATAGGTGACAATAGTTAAGAGTATTATGAGCCTAGCGCTGAGAGCTAGCGCTGCTGGAGTAGTTGATTCGTCATTGCCAAAGGTCAGCTCAGTTATTTTTTCAAGGTTATTCATTAATAGATCATGGCTAAAAGTAACTTTAATACCTACATACTTATAATAATTACAAGCATAATTTATCTTCAGAGGAGGAAACACGAGACCGTGTAAAATGCTCTCACCGCTTGCTCTGAACTTTTGACATTTCTGCGATCAGACACCGAGGTAATTGGCGACTGCGTGTAACGGCGAAGTGGTTCGGTTCGCGGAGATGAGGTACAAGAGCGATGCAAGGGCTTGATGAAGAAGTCGGTCCACGTGCTCGGCGTCCGGACACGCTTCGCCGGATACGACGACGCCGCCGTGGCTGTAGCTGAGGCTGTGGATGTAGCTGTGGATGCGGATACGGATACGGATACGGTTGTAGATGTGGATTTGGATGGCTTCCAGGACTCTCCTTACTTATCACTTTCGAACTGAGAATTAGTAGCCAAAGTAAAATTACAATATTTTCATTGTTAACCAGGCAAATGCCACTTTAACCACTGTTATTCATATTTACAGCTCCGTTGACTCAATTACATATACGATTAATACAATCATACTTTCTTGTTTTCAACTATTGATAGGTCGTTCAGCAATGGAGACCACAACATTAGAAATATTTACCCTGATTAACTAACTAGCCGCTGCACTATAGCGCTTGGGCAATACAGAAAAAATCCAGCGTTTAGCGGCAACATCCACTGAGTACGAAGAATGATGCAATTAAATTAGCCCTAAACGGCCTTCCAAGGCCACCGAGTCTCAGCCTTCGGCGCGTCGCTTCTCTCGTACATGAAACCTGATATATGAAGTTCTTCGCGCTGCCGGCGAGTTAGCATTAGCATATTGATCACAGCAAATGCAATCCTCGAGGATTGTGAC
This sequence comes from Nephotettix cincticeps, assembly GCA_023375725.1. Classification (NCBI taxonomy): domain Eukaryota; kingdom Metazoa; phylum Arthropoda; class Insecta; order Hemiptera; family Cicadellidae; genus Nephotettix; species Nephotettix cincticeps. The sequence goes on along the minus strand of CM041791.1, from coordinate 126,471,002 downwards.
GAATCCGTCCTTCGAAAGCCTGAATTTACGAACTATTATAAGTTCATAACGTGTTAAACAACGTGACTGTTTATGATACGATGCTCTGGGATATTTACTAATTTGTTTTCGTGTGGAGTGTGTTTATATTTTCACATTACTTATTGGCTTTTCTTTCATAAGTATATTTACGGGCTAAAAGCCTTCAAAACATTGAATTGTCACTACTGTAAGTACATAACGCGGATTGGTTATGTTATTGGTCTTGTAATTATGTAATGTATATGTTTTAAAAACTAAAAACCTGAGAAAAAAATTAATTTTCAGCCAAATAATTAAAAACTAATTACCATAGCATTAACTGTAAAATAATTCTGAAATACTATAAATATTAAAAACTTTATTGACATGGATATATCTAAGATCTGGGGGAGGGGGTGGTAGCAATTTGTGAGACGTCAAAGTATAACGGAAGTGACGTCAATAATGATGAGAACAGCAGTTTAGAGGAATTGAAAACTATTCCCTTCAGTCAAATCCATTATCTAACCTGTTTTCCACAAGGAAATACATACTGTACATTTTAAGCGTCTCTCTCTTTTTTTCTATCCGTCACGTCTACAAAAGTTTTAACACTAAAATTATAGTAATTATAGTTGACATCCCTTAGTTTATATAAGCTATTAGTAAATTAAATAAATCTCAAGTAATTAAAATCATTACTAAAAAAATCCCTGGTACAGTACTTAAAAACACCAAATCAAGCTAATGTAAATCTATGAATATTTATAGCTATAAACACGGACGTTGCTTAATTATTAATCAATTCTCACCGAATTAAAGGACGACCCATAAATCCAAGTTTGATGTATTATTCCAATCGGTTTAGGTTTAGACACCTGACGAAAGCGACTTTGAGGCCTCGAAAGTGACGATAACATCAAACCTCTGGGAATGGGGCAACGCTAATACATCATGGGCGCTAATACATCATGTTCTCGGACCCAGCTATTACGGCAGCCAGCCGGAGCGGTTCGGAAGCCCAGCCTTGCTAGTTTTTGCCCAACGACACCTTGCCATTGGGCCTCGAGCTCGGCAAAAAGTCACTTCTCCACTTAGTCCGTCTCGACGCTCGGTCCCATTCCTCGCGATTGAAACGTAACCGAGCTGTCTATAGATTCTATGACAGGTTTTGCTGTAAATCCAGTTTAATGGATATAGCCTAGGGCGTGTTCGTGGCATTCTAGGAGTTCTAGGAAACGTATGGTGAAGTGTTGGTTGATTTTGCTCCAACTGTCTCGTAACTGTTTACATCAAGGTTAAAGAGGTCCCTCCTTCGACCAACTCAACTTAATACTTAATAATGAACTCAATTCCATCACTCAGTTTAGATCAAAATAATTTTCGTTTCCTGGATTCAGTGAATTTCAGTTTTATTCTTATAAATTTTTACTACAGTTGTAAGTCTACAGTACTACAGTCGTGTAAGTTTTTACTTAAATCGTGTTACGATTTGTCTATGAAGACAAATATCGTTTCATCTGCATGCGGAAATTTCCCTTAAAACGGTGAGTGGATACTGTATGATCTTGAGTGACCATTACCGCGCCGCTCCGGCCTAGAGACCTGGACCACCTGGCCCTGGGCCAGTTAAAACTGCATTAAAAACCTTTTGACATATTCCGCAAACGTGTGGTTATAGACAGTTGTGATTGACAGATATAAGAATATTTTACGTACAACATTTCCAAGTAGGTAATGAGCGATAAATTGTATTTTCAACCCTCCAATCTATAAAACAATTTGTAAACTTTTAATAAAACCACAGTACAGAATCCCATTGCCCCTATTTTAAAGCTGTAATTTAGTTTTCATTGATCCAAAAGTAGGGGGAAAAGGGTTTCGATATGATAACCTAGACTGAAACCTCACAGAGAACCCTGTGCGGCCAACGCTTAGTATGAGGCACACGTTTGTGATTTTTCTGAAAAAAGGTTCTAGTAATTAATTGTTTTATGTATTAGTCAGAATGTTATGTATTTTATATAAAAGTCAGGATTGGACTCATCTATGAGTTACACCCAGTTGTGAAAACAACTTGGAACAAAAGTAGGCTCAGTTTAACGTTTGTTTAAGTTGGTTGGTTATTTATTGAAATGACGCCTTACCTAGGTAGGTATTCTAAGCCATTTATGGATGAGTGTAAGATGATTGTGGCGCGATCTTGTTACTGACTAAGGCTGACTTTGTTTCTTAGACAGTACTATTAATTTATAGCCCAAGAGTTAATGGCATATGTAAGGGACCTACAGTTTAACGTGGAGTCCGAACCACTGCCTCTGAGTTACAAACTGGTCTAATTATGAGGATGGTCTTTGTGAATTAACGTAGTATTCAATAGTGCGGACATTAATCCATACCAGAGAACACAACACCCACCGACCATTGCTCACAACTATCCGCAATTCGTGTCCTCCAAGTAGCAAGAAATTACATTTACAATTACATTACAAGAAACGCCATGGTCCCAGTCTAAGTTAGTTTTTAGCCCCTCATACTCCCCCGTAAGAGTGGAGGAATTTGTTACTTGGAGACAACACCTATCCAAAACCAATTTCTACTTGGTTCAGGACTCAGCCCATCGTGGCTAGTTAGACTCAGAATATCTGGTGTGGTCGGTATCCCCAGCGTTTCCAGATGTAAATGCACCTTACATATGATGAACGACCCCGATCACGACGCAATTGATTCCCCCGCCCACGGCTGGCCGGGTGGCTGGGCGGCTACAGCAATATACTGGGCGGCATAAACCGCAATCATGTGCTTATCTAGGGCGGCCCGGCCCGTTCACCATTGTTCATTATACGCAGACAATGAGGGCGTCATTCTATCTCGCATGAAAGTAAAGAGCTATTCATCATTCGTTTGTTTGCGTGTTCGGTGTTGAATTTGTATTTGCATTTAGTCAAATGTGTAAACTGTACAGTTGAGGATTATGATTTGATTTCAGAACGAGTTTTTCTATCGAATGATATCACAGACAATGATATACATTCACGATTGGTTGTTTAATAGTATAGTAACTTACTTCCAGCTTGATTTTGTAAACAAATCAACAAATTTATTAGTTTATAATTTTATATAGTTTATAGAAAAAGGTAAAAGTATAATCGAATGTCAATGATCATGCCTCGTTGAACACTTTTATCTTTGGGTTCAGGCAAGTAATTTCTAAGGTTTACAAAACCGCAAAACTACGGAACATTTTAGAGCTCAATTCAAGGTTCATAACAAGTGGTTTTCGGTCCAATAATTTTGTGGTGTTATAACAGTTAAAACAAGATTTTAGAAACAGAAAGTACACTCTTTACTGGCTATTCAAAGGCTCTTATTTAAAACGTTTACAAGTTTACACATCGATAATCAAAATAATGATAAAAATGATTGTATTTACTTCCCTGTGGGAAATATGTTCGAAATTGGGTATGTCAAAGAGAATGTTTTCAGTTCCTCTAAACAGCTGTCGTTATATCCATAAGACGTCACTAAGTATATGACGTCATTGTTTAACATTTTGGTCTCGAAAATTGCCAACATCCCCTTCCCTCACCAGAGAAAGACAATTCCATGTCAAAACCGTTTATATATTACATATATAAATTAGATATGAACACAAATTGGATTCATCGCTACGACTGTTGGAAGTGCTAAACGTTTTATTTCTCCATCCGTTGGATAATTTAAATTAACTTTCAATCTAACTCAAACTTACATTTCTGCAAGTATCTTAATATATCTTGAAAACAGAGCTATATTGATTGAGGATATTTTGCGATCATACTGCAAACTAAACAGGATCCAACAGTAAACTATAAAAAGTATTACCACTTTTTCTGTGAAACGGTTAACAGCGAGTGATCGGCTAGCGGGGGCCGCGGCCAGGGTCACCCACGTAATCCACCAGGCCACTCCGGTTTTCGCTTATTAAAATCCTGTTTCCAAATTTCCCATATTTTCAACTGTTGCGTACCGTGTAACAGGTATAAAATCGTAAACGAGACTTACCTTTGCCGGCAGCTGTTAACTTTTACGACCATCCGGTATCTGAGATCGCTGAGACTCCCTTCGATGACTCGACTAGATATGGAAAACAGCTTTATGTGCGTATTTTATAGCAGACAGAGAATGGTTTATTGACAATAAGATAGCTTTTACTCACTCGGTAGCAGAGGTTTATTTGTTTATATATCATCGTTAAATAATATTGTAATTGATTCTGATCGAAGAATTAACTATAATTCTTGAAAGCTTTTGTTTATTGAAAGTTTTTTATAATAACTATATGAAGTTTTAAAGTTTACTCAGAAACTATTTAACTAAACCGAGTAAATGAAAAAAGAAAATTAAGACGTAAACTAATGCTATTCTAAAATAAGTATGATAAACTTTTCGTTTTAATATGATGGGAACGATTGATTTGATTTCTTTAAAATAAGGTATAACATCATATTACATCAATGTGGAGGTTAAAATACAAATGGTTAATCACGGTGACAACCTATGTTAAAACATATTTAAATGAAAGTTTTCACCTTGAATGAGTAGAGTATTTTTCACGAGACCATATTATTTTCACAAGTCGCCATTTATTTTTCCCTACGTATCGATTTTCACTTTATTACTTTAAAATTACTGACCACTTATCGACAGTAAAATCGATACCACAATATTACATGTATTTTTTGCCGCAATTTTTCTACTACACCACTTGTTACACGGCTTGAAAAAACCAGCCTCGCCTCCAACTAAACGACCCATAAAAATGAAATGTTCGCGTTATGGCTATTGCAGAAATTAATCGCCATCCACGACAAGCTGCGGCGACGCCGGCTCTAGAACACGTTACGTCGTCGAAAACGTTCGTCATTACTGGAGCGGACGTTCCTTTGAGATTTATACATCGAAACTGGAGGAAGGCGGTTTAACGGGTTGTTGAACAAGATAATCATGTCGTCGCGGCGAGACAAGTGCCATAGAAAGTGCTTCTAGTCCGCCGTCCACGTGTTGTAGAGCGACAATGTCGGTTCTAGGACCGATTATGTTCTCGCCTTCATTGACGTCTTTAAAACTAGTTTATGAGTTTGAATAGATATTTGATATTTTAAAGTGCAATAAAAGTTAACCATAGTTTACAGGCTCTAAAAGGATGTCGGTATATGTTTTTATATTCATTTTTGTTTTTTTATTCTCTATTTTATATTAGTTATTTTTATCATTCACTTACCAAAAAGTAAGTATTTTTCAGTGAATTTATGATTGAGGTGAATATTCGAACCATTGTTACGTGGCGCTTCTATAGTGGCCCGTTGAGAATATAGCCTATAATGTATAATGTATGAAATCATCTTGACTGATAAAGATTACCTGATTAATCGGTTAAGATCGTGAATTAATCGTCAAATAAACAAGGTCGTGTATGACGAATTCATCATGAAGTTTAAGTTAGTTAAAGTTTAGTGAGGTTTTATTCTCAAATTTTCTCGTCGTTTCTACGTCACATGCTACATGTGTAAACAACATTCTCAGAATACGATTTCTTACGTAAGCGAACACAACATCGTTTCCATAATATCGACATGTAGAAATCGCCCATTTTCAACACACTACTTGCTAAACTGGTCTTTTGATATTTTATTGGACACTCGTGGTCGATAATTACGCGGGTTTATGCGCAGTAATGACATACACCAATGCACAACAGTGCAGCCCGCTCAGCCCTTGAATTAAGTCGTTCCGCAACCATTTTATGGGGGAAGTAACCTTAATGTAACGTTATTTTACGATTATTATATCGTGATTACCACTTTAAATTGGTCATTACTGACTTGCTTTGCGGTCGAACAATGTTATGGCGCCTCGAAAGCTTTGTTTAGACGCGAGTTCGCGATTGTTGTTTGCCTTCCTTATGCTTTATAAGCTTTTAGGAAGTGAAGTTACATTAGTTTAATGAGGAATAGTGCTTCGTAAGAGATACTATAATATCAGAAAGTAATAGAGGAGTCTTTGTCGTAAGAGTACATTGTAGTAAGGTAGGGTAAAATCAATATTGGTAATGGAAACAACTTATGTGCAGGTAATGTTTAGTTTTGTTTTACTTTCGTAAAACATTCGTTTTGTCACAAACTGAAATAGTTTTCTAATGAATTTTCCAACCATTTTTTATACACTAAATTAAGTAGTTTTTAACCAATTCTAGTAATTTACAGTTTTTGTTGAAAAAAGTTAATTAAAATTAAATACTAACATACATTAAATAGTACTAAAATTATGACTTGAAAAATAGTGTAGCCAAAACGTATATCAGCAGCTTGTATTTGCCCATCAAAATAATAATATTAATATAATTAATAGTAATAATTAATATAGTTATATAATTAATTATTACAATTAATTAATGTATAAATTAATTAATAAATTAATAATATTAATATATAATATTGATGGGCTTAGAATAGCCCATTATTTCTTGCTTATATTTTTAGTCAGGACGGATGATTTAGGTTTGGTTAGGTCAGTTTCAACTTTCAGCCCTAACCTTACGCATGCTATATGAAACCCTCACCTTGTTAAGACTCATAAAACTACTCCAAACACCCCTATAGTCAAGTAAGTAAAATCACACCTCGTAACACAGTGCTCTAGTAGCAACACAAGAAAATTTAGTGTACAGTACTTTTAACTTCGCATGTTGAGCAACATTAGACAGCCGTAAACGTCACAAGTTTTATATGAACTTGTCAGGGTGGAACGGGTAGGTGGTCCAGCAGGTTGTAACAACTGACACACATTCACGCCAGCGGATGTCCACCGACAGGAAGTGACGTCGCATCGGCACCTGTTACCCGGCACAAGTGCAAATTGCTCGTCTGATGACCAGTCCGGTTAATTACAGCCCGCGGCCGCGAGGTAGCGCGTCGGGGCGAGCGCGAACCCACATGTTGACTTACAGCCTCGCCCGTCCTTGATACCATTATGAACTTAATCACCGGATATTGCCGAGTACGAATAATCACGACATCGGCAGGCCGGTTACTCCAAAGAGAATCAATTTTAAAATTACCATCCGAGACATGGCAGTTGACATATTAAATTGTTAGATTTACAACGTAGTTTTGAAGGTTGGAAGTGAAAGAGTGTTTCCAATAGCTAGAGTGAAGAGCATTTTTTGGAAATATATGCACCTTCTTGAAAAGTACCCGGCTCACTCTATCACTACACATGAATTAATAATACCGTAACGTATTATTTACTTTTACTTACTTCAAATTTTTATTTGAAATGATGATGAATGATTACATCCTGAAAAGGTAAATTAAAGATTTATGGTTGATTTCTTATAGGAACTGCTCAATGGCTCCATAAGACCCCTGCAACCAAAGGTACCCGGTTCCTTTACCTGAAACTTTCACCGCCCTTTACTGAGGGAGTGCCCGAAACCCCTCTACCAGTAATCGGCAGCCTGATAGTGCTTAACAGACGTTGTCATTAACCAGTATTCCTATGTTTAAATACACCGTTCTTCAACCCAGCAGCCGGTTAAACGACACAATGACACATGACAGCAGGGCATATGAGAAACGAGATTTTACATTCATCACATTCTCCCTTCAATTATATTCCCTTGAAGTACCCAACAGGCTGGGTCGGTTATTACACTTATTAACCTTATTTTTTGAAAAACTAATCCAACTATCCATTTGGTATTTAGCTTCATTTGGTTGAGATCCATCCATTTATACTTAAAAATCATAGTTGATGTGTTCATCGCGACAGTTAACCTATATATACTATTTTTCCATGTTAAACATATAGAGAATAGACAAACTCCTTTATTTATGGATAGGAATTTATAAAACTCTGTGTACGGTCAAGATAAAAATTGTTTATGGTTAAATTGCCTACTTTCAGTGTTCCTCACAGCAGCGAATCTGCATGCTCTTTCCTTTGTTAATCTTATAGAGATTAGGCAAACTAATTTATTTATTACGGATATTGATAAAACTTTCTATATATTACTATTGATTTGGAAAGTACGCAAGTCTGCTGCGACGGGAGTATTTTACACCTTTACCCATTTTTAGATAAAAGTTTATTCGATATGATTGAAACGTGTTGATGTTTTATTGTATTGAATCCATTATTATTCTATTATATTAATTTTAATAACATTATATTGGAATCTATTTCATCAAATATAAGATTATTTTTTTATTTTATTATCCATAATATTATAAAGAAGATGTGGTTTCTGTATGTTTGTTTGTGGGGTTGTGGGTTTGTTTGTGGGTTTGTTGTGGCAAGTGAATGCGAAAAATACTGAACCGACCGGTTTGAAATTTTAGGCAAAGGTAGATCTTAAACTCATGCAACACATAGGCATACTCATTTCCTTAAAATCCTCTCGGGCTACGGCCTGTGAACGTCCTAAGTTTCAATGTTTACATTTTTAGAGAATGAAAACATAAAATTACTTGAATGACAACAGCTGTGAATACTAAAATTTGACAGTTCGAGAAGAAGGAGAAGAAGAAGAAAGAGCTGCCGTGACCGTCCTAGGTTTCAATGTTTACATTTTCTAATGACAACATCCGTTTGCACTATATTTTGACAGTTCAGGAAGAAGAAGAAATAAAGTTGATTTTTCAGATAAACTGCTGGATCGAAATTAGTGAATTATTTGAAATAGCGGAATGGTAGATTTTAAGTTTTTTTTCCGACGACTGTCTCTATTACATTAATCCTTATCCTCTCCCAATATTTGACATATGTTACTTTGAAATGTTGTAGACACTCCTGTTTTGTCATTTTGTAAACAATGAAGAATTAATTAACAATACCTTAAATGTATCAGTAGAGCCTACACCTTTCAGCCTTTTTAGCCCGTGCGAAGAACGGGTACTTCGGCTAGTTTGAAATATAAGTTACATATATACGAGTATTATTTCCGATAGTGTTTGTGATTCTTGAGAGTCTGAAACGTCTCTATCCATGATATACGTTTCTTGGACTACTCGTATTTACGCGCTTGTGCGCAACACGACTAGAAGACCTTCAAGTTTTTATTAGAGCCACTTTTTAGCCTAATGAAAGAGACTTGCCATGTGGTTTCATCAACTCGCAGTAGTCGCGGGCGTTCGACCAGAATATCTATCATTTAAAGGCCACGTTGATCTAAATTTGAAATATACATATTATTATTAAATAGTCAAAACTAAGAAAAGGTGAAACCGATTTTCATTAATGAATGTGTTGTGTTTAATTTTAACAGTATTTTCAGTTTTCTATTCAGATTTATTTTATTCATATACGAGCACGTTTATTTAAAGAATAAAACAAAGCTAAAAAGTAATAACTTAGTAATAACTTATGAATTTTTGATTAAGCGAACACTTTTATATAATACCATTTTGTATTGCTCATTGAGTTTTATGAGTATCTAGTATTAAATTACACTCAGATTAAAAATACATTGACACGGTAAAATACCGGCAAATTAAATATTTAAAAACTGAACTAAGTAATATTAAGTATGAGTTTCAAGAGAGTTGATATAGTATTGCTATGTGTCAAAGATACAATTATCGTAAACACGTATACTAAATGTCCTGGCAAAATGAGGTTTGCTCGAAATTATTAAAAATACTCCTTATGATGTTTCATGTACCAGTTTTAATTTTCATGAGACTAATTTTATTTCAGAGTAGCAAAATATTAAATGAGTATAGACATTCCAAATAAGGTAAATTGAAAATAAACGTCGGCAAAAGAAGAAAACAAACCAGTGTTTAACTCAGGGCCACTTTTTATGTTAAAATCCTGTCAAACCGGAGTAGACTCCCAAAAATAAGCTAATGAGAAAGACATGGCCGAATCCTAAGTTTCTGAACAGTTCTATTTCTTTTAGTTTATCACTCGTCCCTCCGCTATTCATTGTTATTCTATCCCATATGGACCTGTACTTTATGGCGATATGTATATTTTCCCAGTCTGTGAATTTTGTGCTGTTGGTTAATGTACTAACTTTGTATATTTATCACCCTAAACTTTGAACTGTTTGCCTGATGGCTTTTACTTTATATGTTCCTTGTATGTACGTTCTGTTTTAAACTGAGTGAATATGTTAGTAAAGTTCACCCTACACATTATAGGTCTGGTATGTTCTAGACTAATTCAGTCCAGGTTGCTCAAGTCGTCTCTTACCCTTTTCTAGTAGCTCGAGACTACCATTGTACAGCAGACCTCATACATCTCATGCCCCCAATATAACACAGATTATATTTACTAGCTTTTAATTTCATACTATAGGGTAGTTATTAAAAAATATATTTCTATATTTCTCCCGTCGAAACCCAAACTGTGAATATGTGTCAAATGGCATTGGAAAATTAAAACTAAACTAGACAACTATGTCAATCAAGAGTGTAAGAGAACGGTTCAGTTCCAATACTGATATTTCCCAGAATCCCTCAATTAGCGAAGTGGTTAGCGAGCCTGCACGCGTCCCGCTGTTCGTTAGACGTTAGCGTCAGTGGCATGGTCGTCGCTTGCCGCGTTGTGCTCTGTACCGTTCGCCATCACTCAACGAACATACCTGGAACCTATAGTAATTACTGTAAAGAAACTGTGGGGATTTGTCTCGGCATGAAGAACAGTCTGGCGTCACATATAGCATACCTTGAACACTTTAACTATGCAAACATCTCTGGTATTGGACCTTGGCAGTACTTGATAGAATTAGGCAGTGGACTTTTAATGCTCGCATTGAGACCAGCCATTTAACTTTTAAAGCTTGCTCAATATATGTCAACCTTTGTTTTTTACTTGAATTTGAGGAAATGTTCTATTTTACTAATTTCTTATCCAGGGACACATTAGTATCACATAGGAATTAAAATGAGATTCTACGCAGCTCGCTAGCATGAGTAGAGCGTATTTCACAGAATTTATTATTCCCGTCATAGTAATCGAATAGTACTGGTATACAGGTTTGCTGCAATAAGGGTTGCTTTACTCGGTAATATGCTAATACTCGTATTAATGCTGTTAAGACTTATTTATAATTAATACTTTTTATACATTTTGGTATGTGTCTTTACTAAGTAAAACCCATGTATCAAAATGTACCAAATTATGTCAATAAGCAATGAGTACGTTGGGTTGCTACCATCGGAAAAAATAAATTTGGGGGTGTTATGGATGTATGAATAAAAATTAACTAGACGGACTTGCATACGAAATTTGGAGGAATATTTAAGTAAATAGGTGAGCTATTGATTTTTAGTTATCCTTCATAACGTACTATGCTTACCATTTTTAATTTCCCAACAACCGATTGACCTAGAGTAATGGGCAAGGGTTCAAAAATACAAAATTGTGTGTTTTTTCTGAATCCTGTAGTAAAATAGTTTTTTTTTCAAAATGATCTATAAAAAATTTAAAACCCCATTCTGGGGTACCAACCCCCTCCCAAGTGTAGTAAACGTAATCCCATTGTGTTGCCAAACGAACAACTCCACCAAATTTTATAATTATCAGATAAAAACTTCAACTTATAACCATCTGATTAACTTGAATTAACTTGAGACTATCTAGTCCAGCGTTAAAGTCTCTTTTCTCTGTTTGAAATACAAGTATCATCTTTTCAAAATTAATAAATATACTATAGCAAACCCGTATACTAAGAAATTTACAATTATTGTGAATAAAATACTTAGGAAATACTAAGGAAAAGATTTACTAAGGAGTCAAGTTAGTATTATTTTCTGTGTAATGTTGTCTGAGGTCAGCCTGGAGTTTACTTGCTTGTACTGTATCATTGTAGTATTGTAAATGATCTACGTATATATATTTCATTGTGCGGAAAAACATTGAGTCTCTTATGGACAATGTTAATTTTGTGACATCATTGATGATCACTCGGTAGTTGTAAAATGTATTTGACTTGTCAAGTCAAAAGTACAATAGTTATCTAGGGAACTATATTTTCCATTTTTCATTATTAAATCACAAAAAGTTACTTGTTAATTAACTATCGGAAATAATTACATGGCAATTATATAGCTCAGTAAAACATAAAAAATAGAAATTTAACTCCCTAGATAACCAATTTACATCTAATTTGACATTTCAACCATATTTTTATGGTGTAACCAGTGATGCTGTCTCAAAATTAGCATTGTTCTTAAGACCCTAGATCGTAATATCTTGTCAGTAAGACAGAATCTTGAGACAACGTCTGGAACTGTTGGGTATTTTGATAGAATGTCACTAGAGAATAACATTGTTAATAATAAACAATATTTTATACTGCAATATTTTATGCATGATTCATATTCAAGTTCGATTAAATAAATGATACTCTATTGAACAAGGGGTTATTAAATGTTACTGTAAAATAAATAAATTTAGTAACAGTATAGAATAGATGCAATATTATATGTACTAACGATTATTTCATTTTACAGGTAAAGAGCTCAATAGTACCACATTGAAGAACACGCTTCGCAAGTAAGCTATATTCAATTTTATTCGAACAGTATTCAACTGGTTAAAATTTTTATAAAACCAAAGTACCAAATTCGATTATTAATATTGAATATGTATGCAAAATAAAGTCCTCTACTGTTGTGCTATGAGAGCTGTACGAACGACAAACGACCAAGTGGAGTGCATGAGTCTTCATTAAATGAACGGCAACCGCCAAAGGTCAGACTGGTCAGAGAGTTATGTGTGAGGTATTTATGTGGGACTGGGACTGCAGGACTATGAATAGTAATACCGGGGACCTGCGCTTGCTAGCTCGGCCTCAGGCCTTGGGAAAGCCTAGTAAACCTCAAGGCCGGGGAGACCTGCTTTAAAATGTTTAAACCGTTAGTTCCGTTAGTTACAGTGTTTTTCATAAGTTTTTTTACCCTTTTGACCTATTACATTGAATATATAGGTATGGAAGGTGTTACATTGAAGAAGTTAAGGCTTTTAATAACTTCCAATTTATGATGAGAACCTATAAAGCTCTATCACAGGTGTAATTTTGTTAAAATTTATCGTGTGGCTTTTTAAGTTATTGTGAAGTTTAAAAAATATACATAACATCCACGACAAACAGTACCCTAAAAATTATAAAATACTATGGGAATCGGTACAGAGAAAAAATTGTTTCAGGGTTTATTCTCGAAATAAAAAACCTAAATGGTAGCAACCCGCGTTAAAGAAAGTTTTAGGGGTTTTAAATAGCTTAAATATAAGAGTACATTCATAGATCGTTTACCACATAATATATGAGGACGATTGGAAGTTAGATGGGTTTATCTGTAAATAGTTCAATGTAGCTCACAATCGTCAATCTATTAAGAGACTAATAATCAACGATAATAGGTTCAGAATCGATTTATTTTTCAGACTTCTTTTTAATAATCGATGTAACCAACGTCATATCATTAATCAACCGCCCAATATTTCTTGGGAGATAATTCTTTAATCTTTTCCAAATAATTAATTATGTGAAAGATCTACGTTTAGAACTAAAACAAAGACTTTTGAACCCCACAAAATCTTTGAAAGTAAACATACCAGTACAAATCTAATCTCTGAGTCCATCGGGTATTGAGAATATTAATTCAACCACAAGGTCACTTAGCGGCTACTAGCCCAAAAGCCTCCAAGCAAATTCCGATCCCAGATAAGCGTAACTAAGGCTCAATGATTGCTGCCAATGCCTACACCAAGCAGCGGGTCCGTATGTTCCCCTGACATTTACATAAACACCGATCGACGTGCGGTGCGGCGTGGTGGTGGTGGTGGCTGTGGTTGATCTATTGTGCGACCGGGCGTCCTTGCACCCTCCATGTTGGGACGCCAGCGCCCGGCCTCACACTCAAGTGCCGTTGTTGGCCGAGTTATCCTGCGAGTGGTTGTGACAAGATATGAAGCATCGCCTCGAGCCTAGTGGGGAAGGCCGAGGCGTCCATGAATCCATTGCATGTGTCGTGGACTTGCTAAATGTCAAGGATCGACTTAAGTAGCCTGTTAAATCATCTTTGCTTTCGTGTAAAACTGAGAGTGAGTTCTACAGTACCTTCGGCAACAGGTGTCTGGAGGTTGTGTTTAAGAGTTTGCATCAGTGGTAGCCATCTTGAATTTTAGTCCTGTAAGAGCAATGTTAAATTATGGCGCCTATATCTCCTTGACCTATTGTCATAAATTAACGGAAGAGGTGTCAAATTAAAGGTATTACAGTCCTCCAGGGCGCCAGAACAGAACTTCTTATTTTCACTCTCAATAAAAAAAAATAATGATTTATTTTGTAAAATATTCCTGGATTTTTGTTTTTACATCAAGTTAAATTTTTGAACATATTAAAAGGTCATGCCCTTGAGCCACATCTCACCAATGTACTTCCAAAGTTTTACATTGATACTTTGATAATTAACGCCACTACAGACGCCAAAGTGAAGGTATGTTCCGCCAGAATTTAACATTGCTCTTACGGGACTAAAATCCAAGATGGCTACCACTGATGCAGACTCTTAAATTGAAGTCTTGAAATCTTGCAATATGGATCCGTAACCATAAAGGATACTAGTCACTAATACATATTTCAAGGTTCAAAACTTTGCTCTTATTTTCCTTTACTATCCTCCATGTTTAAAAAATTATAGATAAAAAATATCAGTTACATTTTATATACAAAATATATTCTTGTGGTCGAAGAGCTGAAAAATTTCCATTTAAGTTTACTCAACACTTTAGGTTTTTTGTTTTTTATCTTTTTAGCTTAGCCAATATAAACTAATAACCGTTTACATTAGTATCTAGTAATAGTTATCAGTACTTAAAACGCACTTTTACTGTATCCGTTTTTATATATTCAATTTAAATTCATTACAACATACCATAAATAAATAAGGCGAATACCGGTGTTTTAACATTATGTTTTTGTGTAAAAACCCGTTTATCATAATTCCTTTGCCCAGGAAACTTGCCCAAGGATAGAATATAAAAACCTCAATGCCCCTGATTATACGGGCACAGTTTTTTACATTCTAGATCTAGAGCCACTCCTCAGTCCTCAGTCCATTGTGATGTGTTGTGTAGCGTGTAGCGTGTTGTAGCTGTCAGGCGCTGCCAGCGTCATGGTAATGTCGACATTAGACTTGCATGCCCTCTGCGCTCGGCTGCTCGCCACTCTCTGTCCACCTCTGCCACTAGGCCTACCATCGTGTTCTACAGTCACAATTCTTAGTTTACAAACTTTATCAATTATCCATGTACAACACGTCTTGTCGGTGTTGAAGATGGTAATGTAGCCAGGATGCTGACTCACTGTACTACTACACTCACTACTACGTACACATTGTCATGTCAATCAGAAATCTCTACAGCCGCTAACATCATAGACTGTCCATTGTCTTTGTAAGGACTGAGTAATGTTTCTTCCTCCATACAGATAGTGGGGACGTAATATCTTAAACTACTGGATTTCTCTGCAATTGAACTGATAGCCTGTACTAATCTAGATAGTATTTGTGTGGCGACGGTAAAACACGTATTTATTTTTAAAGAAACATGACCGTCTACGTATTCTAGACGCATTGTCGTTTACAAAGTATTTTGGGTCTACATCCATGTATTTTTTAGATGCATACAAATATCGTCACCATACCACATATATCCCTCGGTTCTCGTACAAAGCATGTTTTATATTGTTATAATTAATAGTGGTTATTAATAAACTATAGTCAAGTCGCTATCCTGTCTCTCTGTAATGTCTAAATGTTTCCAAAACCTTTCTCTGTGGCGTTTTTCCTTACGCTATGGGAGCCATGCCGCTTACCGGATATGTAATAGTTGTATCTTATTTTTGAAGAGTAGATGACAACTAAACACTTTGAGACTGTCTCTTCAGGTACAACACTGTTTTTGCTGGAGGCAGGTTGTGGTTCACTAAGAGATGTAAGAGATGCTGCAAGTTGTGTATAAGAAGATGCCGTTTGAGGTTGTGGGAGTATAACTTTAGGATATAGAGCATCGTTAGTTATTATCGAAAATAGTTGATTATGGAGGATATTTTTTTTCTACTGCTGCTGCCTTGAATCCACTAGTACCGTTGTCTACAGTGGCTGCTTTATCCTAAGTGTTATGAACTAAAGGGCCAACCTTGCACCCTTGTAATAATAGGGTACAATCATTTCTCATTCATACTTGGCTTAAAATACCTACCTTGGTAGGTCACCATTTCAAGTAGTAATCTAATCCAATAGCCTAATTCAGTCTGCTCCTGAAGTACGTTTGTAATATTTCGGCATATGTTTAAGAGCCTAAACCATTCTAGTTAGTGAAAAAGTGGTATTGTACGCTTAAACATCACTACTCTGTTATTAATTAATAATTTTCTTTTTTTATAACAGTGTATGAACTCCCAAAAATATTATCTAATCATTTAAAACAACCATTAAACCAGGAAAGAAGCGTTATAATTAAAGCGTTTTATTAAATTTCACTCAGTATATTGCCTTGTGTCAGTAATTAAAATAGTGCGGCGTTTATACCGGATTACTCCGCGGCGTATATACCGGATTACTCCGCGGCGTATATACCGGATTACTCCGCGGCGTATATACCGGATTACTCCGCGGCGTATTCCGATCATTAGCGGATAGACGGCACAGCCTGTACAGCCTGTGGCTCAGTGATGTACAGTATAGGTAGCTAAGATGGCCGGATTGCAATCAAATGTCTTGTAACAGAAACTACTGTTCGTATAACTCGAACATTTAGAAAAATATTACTGTTTAGCACCAATTAATAACTAATCGTTGCTCTATAGCTGCAAAATTTAGAGACTTTTACCTCGACTGTTAATGCTAACTGGGCTAAAACTTAAAACGTTAGACTTTCAGTACCAAAACACTTTACTAGTAGCCTAGTGTCTACCACGCAACTATTCAGTGCACTCTCGCTCTGCGCAATCTATACAGGATGCGGAAACTCTCCCGGCATTACCCTCAACTGTTCTATCCTCACACTCTTCTTACCACAAACAACTATATTGTCAATTCTAAGTGTGTTATAATAGCAACTCCATTACTGTCAGGCCTCACTATGCGGCACAATGCGCTGTTCTGTACTCAACCATTTCAATAAAATCACGTGTTTTATGTATAAATAATAAATGAGCCCGAGTCGGTCGTGACCGGGGCAGCATTAATCGCGTGTATGCGCGCCGCGCAGCCGGTGTTTACCGTGCTCTGATGACGCGCGGGTCTTCCCTGGGTCCCGCCCGGGTCACGTTGGCCTGCACGCCGCCGCCGCTGCGCCGCTCCGTGACGTCGACGCCAATTATCATCATTTTACTTATTTACATCTATTTATTATTCAATCGTACTTTATACGTTCTTATTATAATAACGATGTTGGTTTCTGTGATTACTCAGACGAAGGGCAATAAAAATGTAGTTTGGACATGCAAAACGATTGGTTATCGAAGGTAATAAATTTGCATACAAATTAATTGTGTGACAATGGCAGATTCCCAGTGCTTTGTATGGGTTGTATGGCTCAGTGTTGAGAAATAAAACATATTGTTATGACTAAATATTTGTAACCTGAAACTATAACACAAAAAAAAAATATCAAAATAGAGTTTTTGAAAGCTAATTGCATTGTTTTAATAGATTGTGAATTCGTTAAAAGTAAGCAAAACCAGTCTCCGAAAGGTAGTATAGAAGAATGAAAAGTTCTTTTGGTTGCTCCCGTTTTGACGGAGAAGCGTTGCAAAAAGCCGTTGGGTAGCCTTATAGATATACAAACATACAGAAATTGAGGAGAAATAGGACTGTAAAACATTAAAATTACAAAAATATCAGAATTTCAAACAATGTTCAGACAAAGCTGTAATTTTATTTTTATAGATGTATTAGGTTTGTTGGTTTTATTTGGTAACCAAAAACAAAAGATTTTTGGAATTTCTTCAATTTTAGATGGTACCTTTATGCTGTTTTAACATGTAAATGCTGTATTTCCATGTTAAAACCCAAATTTCTAATTGGCTTTAGTTGTAACATAAAAATATTATTTGTTATAATTATTTTTAAATGAAAAGCAAACTATTTGTTTGCACTACATGCACACAAGATGCATTTAAATAAAAATATCCGGATGGGGTGAATTCTGACGGGTTTAATGTATATTTATGATTACTGTATTTGTTGGATCTAAAACCCAGAAGAGTTACAGGTGAATGAAATTACCCGTCGGTAGTCACAATTAATACCAAATGCATAACTCATCTGAAACACCAGTTGCCTTTAACCTTTTGGCACGAGCTGTTCGTCTAATGAGGAGTTATGGCTCGTAGTTTGGTGTTTTATGCGTATAGGTGGCGGCGCTCCAACACTGGTCATGACGCTGCAGAAACACGGTGACGTCATGGTCGAGCCGTCACGCTGCTGGGTTAGAAACTAAAATACAAACATTAACTATATCCAAGAAAAATTAAAATCTCGATGAACACACTCTCACGAAAAAATAGGTAAAACTGTGTTGCAAAGAACCATATAACCTTTACCACAATCAGTGTTAGATTTTAGTTGGGTGCAAACCAACATGAGTAATTGCATGGTAAATCCAAAATGCGCGTTATTTATTGGATTGTTAAAAAC
This sequence comes from Nephotettix cincticeps, assembly GCA_023375725.1. Lineage (NCBI taxonomy): Eukaryota > Metazoa > Arthropoda > Insecta > Hemiptera > Cicadellidae > Nephotettix > Nephotettix cincticeps. The sequence continues at coordinate 126,452,304 of CM041791.1, read as the reverse complement.
ACATGTTACATTTCATACTCGTAGTAGATTATTTAACATAACAGTTAGAACAAATGTGTTGTTTGGATATTCTATGTATTCATTTCTTCCATTTAAATTTGCTGACACCCTATTATCCTGAACCATTCTGGAGGTGTAGTAGAGCTAGAACAGACTTCTTGAAGTAACGGAATATCATTTTGAAACGATGTACACAGAAATTTAATTATAAGCCAACACTTCGCCTCGCGATGATTTAGCTGTTTTTGTGTACTTTAAATCAATTCATATTTCGATTATTATTTTTATCCAGTCTTTCCCAACGTTGTTATAATAAAGTTTAATTTTGCCAAGGGGAAAATATTTAACAGGTTTCCATAGAAACTACCAGGGCTATTGTATTGAATTTTTAATCCAATACTATAATACGAGCAAGGTTTGTATATATATATATATTTGCACACGGATCTCGAAAACGGCACCGAGGAATTTCTTTAAATTTTGGAAATAACTAATTTCCGAGTAGAAAATGAGTTCTAGATAGGTCTAATGTCCAGGAAAATTCCTGTTTTACTGTAATATTAAGTTTAAAATCTAAAAATTTAACATTACGCTTATGGAGAATAAAATGTAAACAATACAAACCAAAACAGCTGTTTATAACCGTTTGACAGTTCTTGATTGAAGACTGCGGGGAACAATATAGAGGTTATGCATTAATATTTATTTTCTGAATTAAATAAATGCAAAATTATCAGGTTACTAAACAATTTGTAAAAACTTAAGGATAACATAGCTGAGCGAAATAAAAGCAGAAAAAAGTATTTTCAAAATCTTCCGTTTTTTGATAGAAAACGTATTCGTTGTATTTGATGTAAATTAAATTTCTCTTTTGCTTTTCAATCCTCATTCCGTTTATAACAAAATCAGTTGATCACAGGCTAATGATTAAATCGGTTTTATTTCAACCACATAAATGTTTTCATTGGGCAGTAAATTTGTTTTAATTTTGCTAATTAACTTGTAAAAACATGTCTTATTCTATCCGAGCAAAGCTCGGTCACCAGGTACTATAAAATAATAAGAACAGCTGTATAGATGAATTGAAAACATTCCCTTTAGACTTATCCATGATCTAGCCTATTTCCTTAACCTATTCACAGGGAAATATATACAAAAATGTTTCGTTATCCAGTCTTTCCCAACGGTGTTAAATAAAATGTTTAATTTTGCCAAGGGATTCGTAGCCTAAGCTAATGATACAGTTAAGAATAATTGTTTACATCATAAGTTATATTTTGTTCAAAATATATTAGTAGTTTAGATTATATATGTTATAGATCTTTTGACAGCTTGTAATGTCATATTGTAATAAATTATGAAAGTATAATGATATTTCATATTTAAAGCCGTTAATCTCAAACTAAATTAATTACCTAAAATTAGTAAAGTCTCTTTATATTTTGTAGTAGTAACCTGAACTAACCTAGTGCTTTCCTTAAGAATTGATGTAACGTGATTGTATCGACACAAAATTCAAATATAAGAGACTGTAGAATAAACTCAACTTGGTCAAATTTAGATTTAAAAAATGGCGGCCATTTTAAAGTTTTAATACACAATGGTGGGAAAACGGTAAAGGCTTAGACAAGCCACCTTTTTCAAGTTTCAAATCGGACCAAGTTCAATTTTTATACAGTAGTTTTTTTTATTTAGATGCACTTACTGAGTTTTATAAAGATTGGTTGAAAACTTTTGAAGATAACAGTTATTTTGTAAAAAATACAAAATGGCGGATATCTAGTAAACAAAGTCATTTTGGAAAAGAATTAATAGTAAAATATTCAGTTAATTAAGCATTTAGACAAATATACATGCATATTCCAAGTCAATACAAACAATAAATAAACAGCTCTTATATAAATAAAATAAAATAGTTACCAAATAATTATTACAGAAGGGACTCCCCACACATAAAATCGTTCAAACTGCAGTAATCTTTCTCAATAAACAACTTTTAAATGCCTCTTAAATTCAATACAGTGTGTTTCGATTTTGGTTTTTCTGGAAGTTTATTAAACAATGTAATAGTAGAGAAATAGATATGGTTATACAAAAATGTGTTGTATGGTTCGGAATATTTAAAGTGCATATTTTTTCTACGCGAGCTGTACGAATGTACAGGTAAGGATTCTATGAAGGCAGAAAGTTTTTACGGAGAAAAGAGAAGTAGTTTCCAGAACGTGGGTCGATGAGAACTTCAGCAACTAGTTAGCCTTGAGTACGTCCCTGCAAGAGACGATTTATGGGATCCTAAATATGACCTTAATATGACCCTTCTGCAATCGTAATACAGCCTATGATCGAGCTGTTTCTAATCCCCATATAGCAACAGCATATGCCATATGGGGAAAATTATTCCATAGTTCGTTGTAAAAAGTAGAGAGGGAGAATTGAATTTCTTAAGTCTACTGAATCTTGTTTGGAATTATTCTTGATTTTCTCGTTACTTTAATCCATTCAATCTTTTCCAAAAATTTGGCACTTTACTTATGGGACACTCTTTATAAAAACAACATGTTCAACCTGGAAAGCGAACACTCAATGTTTAAAAAGATAGAACTGTCGGAGTAAACAGTATCCGACACCCCACATGACCGCGCGCCCTGACAATGAAGACATTGTGGATCAGGCGTCCGCGTCATTATACAGCAAGTAGCCGTGGTCCGACACCGAGTGATCGTAAAACGTAATGGGCGACACAACAAAGCAGCGGACGCTCGTAGACTTACGACGATCCTGCTCCTATACGACACCGTCCTCCTCTGTGTGTGGCTCTGGCTCTGCACTCAGCAAGCGGCGCAAGAGATTGTTCTGTTTTTATTCACTAATACCGTAACTCTTCTTTATGTGTGTTATACAGCGCAGAGTATATAAAAATATATATGGTCCATTCATTTTATGTGTATAAACTACAAAATTTATTGTAAAAGGAACTGTTAATTTTACTGTATTAAGCAGACGATTAATTTACTTCGTTGATAGTAAAATTAACAGGGAAATATTTTATCAATACTTCGATTTTCCATTTCAAATAAATTTTAAGGTAATCAAAAGTGAGCGAATTGAGGATATACACACTTCAACGACAACATTAATTGAGGTAATCCCCAATACGAAGAATACCAAATAATATGATAAAAATAAAACAAGTAACCCATTAATCGACTTACCTTACTTCAGTCAAACGCAAATTATTCTATTCGTAAAAACTATAAACTAGTCCAAAGTTTACTCATAATTTCGTCCCGTTTTCTAATTCATAAGGTAATTCAGCCAACGAACTGTGACTGACGTTTAATCTACGAGAAAATACAGGCTACCCGTGCATTCCCATTATATATTCAATAAACAATCCTCTCCGTAGGATAATTCGAGGTAAACAAACAGGAATGTAGCCTAGGGCCTTGCCAGGGGAGCGCCGTGAACAGGAGAGGTATGGGCTCGCTTTATAAACGTTTGACAGGTGGTTATTATCAGGTGCCTAGCCGTCATCAGCTGTTGTGACGAGTAAATAGCGACAATTACCCCCATTATCCTTATCAGCTGACGAATCATCTGTCCTTGTACAACCATAACCGTCGGCGACAGTCACAGTTCACAGCTAATCAGCTGTGAAGCTTATGATCAGCTGTGAATATTAATATTGAGTTCTGTGAATACTTGCCAACCTTTCGACACTGTACTGTTCTTTGAATTCAAATCCTATTATATCCCTATTAGATAGCAAGTATGTTAAATGTTTGGATGTTGTATTTAGAATATTTAATTAGTTCAGTAAAACAGATTCAGTCTAAATTATTCATCACTTTTTATATGTCAAACTGTACGGTGTGGTTAAAAACATATAGCCAGATATTCAATTGTTGTTTTTTATTGATGATATTGTTGTTTTATCGATCCTTTTTACGGTTTAACACTCGATAACACACAATAAGTATCGTCCATATCGGGAGAAGGGTAAAACATATTAAGCCCCAAACAAGACTGCGCAAAACCTCTAAAAGCTTTATAGGTTGCTTGTTCCCCATTGCCTAATAGTACCTTGAAGAAATCTTGTATCTTGAAGAGCAAACTTCTCTAAACGACCTTGGAGTGACCTTGAAGTGTCCCCGAGCGGTTGGCCGGCGCCGAGCTTGCGAGGGGCGGACTTATCGCGAACACATTAAAATTATTACTAATATCAGTTGTACAGGTCGACTTGGGTATAAACAACGCGTATTACTGTCATACAGAGCGGACACTCGGGCAACGGCGTGCATTATAATGGCTGGTTTAATGTCTGATTAGCAGATTGAATTAAGATAAGCAGTTTACGGACGCGGCAGGGGGTCCGGACTCGTTCCGACAAACTAGACGGGGGTTCGGGGGGTTGTCCTGCTGGACGGTGGACGCGGTTGGTAGATGCCGCGAGTCCAACACTTCACACCGGTCACTGGATATAGGCACGATCCTACTGTGTAATGTGGGCAGTGTTTTCTCAGTGATTATGAAACATGATCACTGAGAAAAAACACTAAGAATTAAGTTGTATACAAATACAGAAAAACTTCGTTACTGGTCAAATGGGATTACATTGGCGAGCTAGGGTAATCTTGACCACTGTTTGGTAAAAATGTTTGTTCTTATAAGCAATATAAAATTATTATAAATAAGTTTTCCAAGTATAAAATATGATAACGTTGGTATTATTGTTATTTTTATTGCCCTTATTTGTATTTATTTGTCTAACAACTACAACTGTGGCCATGGTTATAAATTAGAAGGGGTGACGTAGTTAGAAAATTACTATGGGTTTAAATGAGAAAAAACGAGTGGCCAAACTAACCCCAACCCAAATACCAATTAATATAAATGCCACAATTTTTGGAAAATATTCGCAATGAGTTAAAAAAATATTCCGTTGAAGAAGTATTTTGACACGGATATGTCTAACCTTTGGGGTATTTAGAAATTTGCGAGACGCAAAAAGAGAGACTTAATAGACATCATATGGTTAAAAGAACAGCTGTTTAGAGGAACTGAAAACCTTCCCTTCAAACATATCCATGGTCTCCTAAACATATTTCCCACATAAAATTAAATACAATACATTTTGTTCCTGAGCACAATTTTTCTTTAACAAAGCATTGCCAAAAACCTATTTTGCCAAAATGCAATTATTGAACTTTGATAAAGTTTGCACCCTTGCATTAGATTATTAAAGTAAACTATGTTAAAATATATACTTTTCAATCAATTATTATTGTGTAATTTGGAAAAGTTAATCTACAACAATAATTGATTGTTGTGAATAAGATATCACAAATTAGAACAAATTTAGAACATACAAGTAAACCTAACCTGAGCACTAGATGTGTGTAGAATTGTCAATAAAGTCATCACATTTGACGGCCTCGAAAACATACACTTCGGTGTAAAAGCTTCACAACCATTAGTATAAAAAGCTGTGCCGTGTTTTATATATTGTAACGAACATGAACTAGAAATACCAACAACGGCCTCCTTGACTGGTCTATTTCATTGCTCATTTCGCCGCCTCACGGGCCGGCCTCTACGATACAGTTTACGACCAAGCTCTACGATGTTCGTCGTACTTTACGACGCCGGGATCTCTTTGGAACCGCCATGTATATGTATCGGACCGGGTATATAACAGAGACCGGCCGATACGCTATCAATAGGAATGTATTCTCTCCTGGTTTATGTCCTTTTCATGTCGAACTTTATTGAAAACCATCCGTGGCAGTGAGTACACTGTAGTATGCTACGTGAAGTGCATGATAAGATAAATATCGTGATTTGGACTGTGGTGTGGAATGTACTATCTCATAAAAAATATATAGTTGAAACCCTTACTCAGACTGTCTGTCCGCTACCCTGCAGTTCTAACCGGGACCAAGGAAGGTCCATAGCCGAGGCTAACTGTCGGCTGGTGCAGGTGCAACAATGCAATTCCAGTGTTGATAACAGTGCGGACCTCTTACGTCGGTGATGAGCTACAGTAGGGTCGAGAGGGTTTTAATTTTCAGGATGTTTTAACATTTATTTCTTCATGTGAAAATTTATTAAAAATAACGACGACTTAGGTATGAGGTATACGGTGACTCAAGATTGTAGACGACTACTACCATCTCAATTCTGTAGATATCAAGCTGCATCGTTATACTTATTTAATATTTTGTTGATTGTATTGAAATATGAATAGCTTTCCTTTTAGTTTCATTTAAGCTGTATTAAATTTGTAAATATTGTTCCCCGATGATGGGGCAAAAACTGAATATACTCTGAATACTATGAATACACTCTGAATATAGGCAATAAAAGTATAGTTTATGCGATTTTTAGTACTGAAACTGCTATGGTAAGTGACCGGACTATATTAATCAAACAGTTCTAGAGGCATACGTATACGTATACGTGTCCGATAATCCAGTCCCTTGGAGCTCAATGGGAATTGTGGATACAGTAGTTATGAGCGGGTGTGCGGATATTCTCTGGTGCACTATTGAATACTACGTTCTCTTTGGTGTGGATTAACTTCCACACTATTGAATACTACGCAAAGACCGTCCTCATAATTAGACCAGTTTATAATTTAAAGGTAAATTGTTGTTGGACCCCCTGTTAAACTATGGATACCATTGGCTGTTGGGGCTACTAATTAACATGTCCCACTACTAATTAATGTCCTATCAAATATTGAATATCCTATCAGCCTTATTCAGTAACTAGACTACTGCGCCACATAATCATCTTACACTCGTTTCTCATTGATACCTAGATAGATAGTCATTTCAGGAAATTTATGTAATAATAATAATCATAATAAGTACATTATTGTATCCATAAAATATTATTGCTTTCTGAGTATTCTGAAGTTGGAGGAGTCTAACACGTATACTGCACAGGAAATAAAATTCTCGTATTTGTATCCTACCGAACCCACACTAGTTGGGGTCTAGTAGATAAATCATAGACATGTAGGCTCAAAGTAAGGCTGCGGCCACTTGAACTGGTGTGTAAACAGAACTTGATAGCCGAAAGCTGAGTCATCGGCGCCTTATAGAGCAGGTGGAGGGTCCGTATCTCAGCGTTTGGCTGCATACCAACATCAGCAGTCACCCGGTGTACCGGTGTACTGGTGTCCTGTCCGGCCTTGAGTTTCACCTCTGACCTGCCAGGGTACCCGCCCTGCCGCTCCGCTCCGGCTGTCCACACCGCCTACCGCTCTAAACTGCAACGACGGCTGTATTACGTCCTTCCAGTACACGAATTAAAATATGTAGAATATACGTAGATTTCTATAAACATTTAAACGTTATGCGTCCTTCGCCAATAGATTTACAACAGGAAAGGGCGGGGCAGAATGACCCATTGACCTTTTAGTAGAGAAAACAGTCCTAACTTATTTTACTACTACTTTTTAGATTCCAGATTAGTTTTCTGTCTTATTTGTATTTTTAGGCGTCCACGTGTAACACCTCTAGGTGGTGCTAGCTACGTATATCATTATGTACCAGGTTAGCTAGAAACACACACTACCTAAAAGCAATACGACCTATACGTAATCTCTTAACATATTATGGCATACTTAAACTCGGTGATTGTCTTTTGGTCTATCCCTCGTCTCTTGTGTTATCTCCTGTCTATTTTCCAAAGTAAATTGATTTTCATTGTCGGGAAGAAAAACTATAATCCTTCTGTTGCGACCAATGAAATTTGTCACGTCATGTGTACTGGTTATAAGTTATCCTGAAATACCTGTACTAAATGTAATTGATAAGCGTATTACTGCCTTTTAAGGTTATTTCAATCAATATTTTTTAGTCCTATAATCCAGCTACATGACAATCACGAATAATTGTGGATAATTTTAAGCACTGATTATAAGTTGTGGATTAACGTTCACAAAGACCATCCTCATAATTAGACCAGTTCGTAATTTAGAGCCAAATTGTAATTTGGAAACTCTAGATCCTGTAGATACCATTGGATCTTGGACTATTAATTATCAGTTCTGTCTAAGTAGGTACCATGTCAGACTTAGAGAAAAAGAAAACAAAGCAAAAAACTACAAGAATTCGTTACAATCATCTTATACTCATTTCTTATTTGTTCTTGGCTTTAATTAAAATACCTACAGGGTAGGTTGCTATTTCAAAAGGTAATAATAAAATCAAAAACAATATGCTGTAAAATCAAATTGTAATTTTAAGTTTTTTAAAAATTTAAAACAATTAAATTCTTCTTTGTACAATCCAAGATAGCATCTGTAAACCAATCAATATTTGCACACGACCCAAACATAAACTTTACGCCGCCTCGGGCGCCACTACTACATATATCTCTCCACTCCATCTGTCACAATAATCCATTTCCTTATTGACGCAATGCATTAAAATAGCCTTTTTAACTGTCGAATTAAGAAATTAAATTAGTACTGTGAGGCAGAATCAATAACTGGGTACAAATTGCAAGGAAGAGAGGATCTGGCGGGGGGCCAGGGGCTCTTTCCGCTCGACTTTATGAGTCAAAACTCCATTTATATAATGGGGCTGCCTTCCCATAACTCGGACTCCATGAGCCAGGCCCGGCCAGGCCGCGCTCAGCAAACGGCTCTCCGCATCAATTGGAGAGAGTTTGTGCGATTGAAATTGAATTAATTATTGAAGTGGTTCAATTTTATGTCGCAGGTGTTCGTTTCTCGCTAGCTACAATGATTTGAACGCTTAGGTGGTGGTTTTCAAACTCAATTAGAAATCAACGACGCTTTAAAATGTTGTGTTTAAGTTTTATCAAACGGTTCTTAAATCAAGGCATTTTTAAAGCCACCAAATTACTTGTTCTTTTTTACAAAATAACTTATTATAACTAATTTTACTGCATTGCGTTTTAAAACTAATATTATATGCATCAGTTTAGTTATGTTTCATAAAACCTCTTCACCCCTTTGATAGAAAAATGGGTCCGGAATTTTAGATAATCAATTATTACACCATCAAGTTTGGTAGTAAAATAATTTAAATCATTTTATTTATTTGGCTTGCAGTGGTCTCTGTAACTATATTTTTTGTGCTCTGACAGCCTTCTTTTGAATTTTTTATGTTTATTCTATTCTAGTGAAATTTCAAATAAAATATTAGCCCGTATCTGAATACTGATTGAAAATAGACAAATTATGCTGTTATTAAGTATTCTTTAGGAACGACATCCGACAGTCGGCTGAATAGATAATTAACCCGTGATAATCTCCTGTTTAAATAATCAATGTGCAATATCCAAGACATATTTGTAATGTAAACTTAATGTATAGGTATAGTTGAATATACGTATAATATAATACATAATGTGTACAACGTAAAAATGATTATACTTGTATATAATATTCCCGCAAAAAATAAATAGCACACAATAGACACCCAAGCATATCAAAAATAAGTAAAAATAAGTAAAACGTTATGGTTGTAAACTCAACCATAACGTAAGAATTTGCAGTTGGAATGCCCGAAGGCCTCAAGGATCAGCTGAACTTGACATCTTGTTTTGCATGTCACGGTTCAAGGAGAGCCAATTTGCAACAGCTGATCTGCACAGCTGATGCTCACTCAGATAGTCTGCCAACAGCTGATCTGACAAGTGACAGCGACGAGTGCCATCCGCCTCAGGGTCACCCACTCACGCGGATATGAATTTAAACGAGAAATTATCTCTTTCATTCAGATTACACACGAATATAAATAAATATGACGAGAAATAATAAAGAGATAATCATAGTGAAATACTACTTTCTAAAATAATTTACATCTTGGTCAAGCTAATATTTAAATATGTTATTATTACTATTTTCTCAATGAATAGTCAGTCCGGTTATTTATGTTACCAGTGATGGATGTTCTAACCTCTCAGGGTGAAATAGACTTTAGGCTAGACTGACAATTGTCACTTATTAGTTAGAAATGCAATCTTTTATAAAAAGGAATGTATCTTATTAAATTAAAATATTTTTTAAACTGCAATCTCTTTTAAGACCAATTTATGATCCAATTATGTTTATAATACTATTGTAGATGTGAGTTATTATAAATACGAAGTATATATTATATAGATATTATAAAACAAGTATAATACAATAGACAGCAGCCTTGGGACAAATGCATTTGTCTTCCCTTTACTGTTCCCTAAATCATAAACCTTTCATGTGTCGCTGAACATAACGAGTTACATAGACCCAAAATAGTTATTTCCACAATGTCCTATTCCATGGTGTTAGTTAATATTTGCACTATTGAATACTACGTCCATCTGTGAACACCGTCATCATAATTAGACCAGTTCGTAATTCAGACGCAAAAGTCGTTTTGATTGCACATTAAACTTTAGGTCCCTTATATGCCATTGGCTGTCTGGCTATTAGTTAACAGTCATGTCCTAGACACATTTCAGCCTTAGTCAGTAGTTAGCAACAAGACTACAAAGATCGTGCTACAATCATCGTTCACTCATTTATAATTCATATTTAGCTTAAAATACCTACCTAGGTGTGTCGCCATTTCAGAAATGTAATTTAAGGTAAAAGTGTTATAGGTAATATACAGATTATTGTTTAGGGTGATGTTACTTGGTAAAATAGTTCAGCCAATGCTGGTATTCATTTAGTACAATCCAAAAAATGTTTCATAGCCTTTGTCTAATGTACTTCAATCAAGCTCAATCCTTGTTTTCACTTTAATCTTATCAGAGAAGCTCAGTGAGGAGTCGCCGCGATGACTCAGGAGACGCAGAGAAAGTCCTTCCATCCCGGTGGGTGTCGATGCTCTCTGATTTTATCAGACGAGCAATCACGCCATACAATGAGGACAAAGACAACTGGTCTATCAAGCAAGAACGGTATCTTACACTTACTTGTTTTCTCCCACTAATTTAATTGCTTTCTCTCCTCAGTGTCACTCATACGAAATGTCAAGATGGGAGCGCCCCATCATTGATAATTATTAATGACGAAGAAAGCGCGGGATCACCAGACTATCAGCTGATTTTGCGCATCATTGTCAAAGTGTCGTATTGCAAACAGCTGATTGGCTAGACTTATCAAGATGACTTTGACATGTGGAGCTCTTTATTTGAGGGTCAGAGAAGAATTGTGACCTATCATGTAGACTCGTTTATTGACCAAGCAATACCGTTACGAATCTCTTAGCATTTTCCGAAGGCAGACTTCTCAAAAATGTTCCATTATTATTAATATGCTAAATTTGTTATGGATGCTTAGCGTGTGAAGGTTACTTGGCATTACTAGCAACTTTATTTCATACGAACCACATCTCTTATTTCCTAAAATTACACGTGAATTATAAAATTCTTTGACCCTTCATAGGCTTTACATTACGGCTGTGATGATCATAGTAACTTCCTTGTTTTCCCTGATATATCCTTTTATAATATTTGTTAAATCCTATCCTAACACCTTCCTAGTGACTTCATTAAAATTATGAAGAAGGAGATGTGTCCGTGGAATACATCAAGAGTTAAATCACGAGATGCCAACTTGGCTTGGAACGTTTTCTGTAACACATTTATATGCTATTCTGTATCATACTGATAACATTCCTTTGGCGTAGGACAAGTGAGAATATATAAAATCGGCTCTAAATACCATACAATTACCACAACTTTCAACACACACATGCTGTAGTCATCATAAAGGAATTTGCATCACATTAACCGCAATGAACTCAACGAGGAGGAAGCGGGCCTAGCACAATGGGCCTCCGCCTGACGGGTGGGCGGACGTCCCGGACGACAGTGCGAGGCTACGAGGCTGCGAGGCTGCGAGGCTACAATCCCAGCGATTCACGACCGTTTGTGTAGTGTTATTGTTTCCTCCATTCAACCTGGAGGGGTTTAGCTTGACCGGTTGTAAAAGGGCCATAAAATCGGATAGTATTTACCTCAACTCGTGGGAAGATTGTAAGATGGATGGATGTTATATAACTTCAAAGTTTTCAATCATTGGGGTTGTTAGAAATTAGAATTTTCCTTTATTACAGCTCATTTTACATTCAAAATTGATTTAGAAAGAACCCTTCCGCCGTAGTCATGAATATAGAAACCACAGCAATAATCATTAAGGGGCTATTTATATAATATATTATCCCGTTTGTTCGTTCTATGAAACTAGAAATTATATAGGTAGATTAAATAAAATATGCATGAATGAGCCTAGAGAATAATTCACTGTTCAAGTGCTTACTACGTTATCCCACTACAGAACTTGCAAAACAACATATCTAAGGACGTTTCCAAAGTTATCGTGTTTACCAAATACCTTGAAATTTATGAACTCAACTAAAATTTTTTTAGGAATACTACAAATTTACTTTAGAAATAATATCTAACCTACAATACAGCAATAACTAGTAGTACGTCCGCCGCATCTAGTAATTTTCTAATTGCTACCCTCCCACCCGAGCTGCAGGTCGCAGTAAAGTTGCAAGTCGTCCTCCCACCACCGGGGTGGATACAATAATTACACGACCGTTGACCGCACGGAGTTACGGCGAACCTAGGCAGATAACGGGGGCGGAGCCCGGTAAACAATAATCATGGAGACAATGGCCAGTAAATACGAGCTGCAGCGTGCACTTGGACGACTCAATAACTCAATACACAAGAACCTTGCAGCCTGCGAGGTGGAACCGAAGATGTACGTGGTGTCTAGGTTGAGCAGGACTTGTATTGTGGTCTCAAGTAGGTCATACAGGTTATAAGTAGGTAATTACAGATGTTGCAGTACCGTACTAAGAGATGTCCCAAATATAGATTTTTGTTTTGACATGGATATGTCTAAGCTCTGGATATTAGTAGATTTGTGGAACGCAACAAGTGCAACGGAAGTGTTTAACGGAAGTGCCGCCATAAAATGGTTATAAGAACAGCAGTTTAGATCAATTGAAAACATTCCCTTTATACACATCCATGATCTAACCTATTTCCTATAGGGAAGTAAATACATTAATTTCTAAGGGGTGTCTGGGAATGCGTTGCAGTATCGAGAGATCTATATTGCGGTATCAAGAGGGTAAAGCAGCAGTGGGATTTGGCTGTATTGGAATAATACGGACTAATGTTAAGCTGCATTGCTGAAGTATCAAACGTGGTATGTGGTATCGAAATGTACTCCACTAGAAAGTCCTACAGGAAATTATAGATGCTGTAATCATATAATAGATTTTTTGAGTAATTATTGAGTCAACAGCAAATACATTAAATTAAATGAACCATCACAAACATTTCTTTTTAATTACCAAGTGAAATTTACCCGTCAATTATTTGCTGGGATTAGTGGCCACACAAAGTTCCGATTCCAGTTCATTAATGCCTACAAAGTTCTAATTATCTCTGAATCGTAATCTCTCTTAATCTCTTAAATCGTATCGATTTAACATAAATGCAAAGAGAGGTTATCTTGCGAAATTAAAATTGCATAAGAAACCATCTGGTTATCTAGATTAATTGCCCGTTGCCGTAACTAAGACTGAAGGCCAAAAGCTGTAGCAAATCGTTTAAACTGATCTAATTTCAACGTAAACTGTAGTATTGATTTTGTAAAGTAGTAGTACATGTACGTGACTGGCAAATACTCGTATAGCACTGGAAGCAATCAATAACAGAGCCGGGCCATGATGAAGCGGAGGATGCTCCAGATGGAAGGACGACATCGGAGACAATGGATGGGATAATGCGCCGATTGGCAGTCCACGGAGCTTCTGTGAAGGCCCGATGAGGTAAAGCCATATCCTCCGGTTGTGACATGTTTAAGGTCTCCTTCTACTATTGGATATTCTAAGGTTATCGTCACTTCTCGACATTCCTTGCAGTGTTGACATCTCGCTCTGACGCTGTTGCTCTGACCAAGTCTAGTGGAAATGTCTTGTAAATAACCATCGAGTCCTTTTCTTCTAATTTGTATACGAAGTGTCTATTCACTTGTTCAAATGTACATACTAATCAGGTAAGGTTAGGTTCTTTGTATATTTATAAAAGATACCATCAACCATTTCGTCAACCATGACCTACTGTTCCTGTACTAGTTTTTTCTAAAAAAACCGTTTTCTAACAAATATTCACCTCATGTGGAAATGTTTCTTGTCACAGTAACGCACATCATGTGTGAATAGCCTCTGTTCATAAATATATTTAACGTTGTTGATAATTATTGATACACTATTCATTTATTAGATTCATTTATTGTTATGTATGCTACCTAATAATATTTTGATAATTAATTTAAAACCTTTTATCAAAGTATATTTTACTTCACGTTGTCTTTTAATCTCCATATCTGAATAGATAGTATATTTTAAAAAATATTAAAATCATTCATTTATTAATTTTAAACTATATAGTTTTAGATAACAATATTATTCTTAAAAATAAATTATATTACGTATAGTTTGAATCTGCGCCGGAATTTTACGATGGGTTTAGGGTCAATATAATTTTGTTGGTACGCCTGCTTCCACTCGCACAGCTGTCACGGAGTCATCTGATGAGGTGCCGTTTTTGGCGCTAACCGCAGGCTCCGGCCTCCACAGGTCACGACCCTGTCAGTCCGCGGAGAGGATCATGACTGGAGGCATCCCCCTGCCACCGCCGCACCCACGTCCTAGGAGAACATTCGTCAACTGATTACGATCAATGACTTTTGAATCCTTTAGTTGGCAGTGGGTGGAAAATCTTAAAACGAATAAAAGTGTATTTATTTCCCTGTAAGAAATAGCTTAAATCCAGTAGCAGATCCAGAGGGGGGACAATTGTCCCACTGAGGCTTGGACTCTTTTATGCTTTTTTATAAAAATATGATGTGGTTATTTTAACTAGCATCTCGTTTACTCTGTTCAAGTTAAAATTGATTCATTATCATCAATTAATTGTATTTATTTTCAGATCTGTTTATTTACATTTTTTACGTTAACAGTTGATGGGAGTGAGTATTTCCTTCTGACGACAGTTGGCTGCACTGCCGCAAATAGCTCGTTCCTATGCTGATTAAGAGGTTCAAAGAAAATTGTACTGTCATAATTATTTTCATAATAACTGTTTACTAAAACCCTGGTTACTCACGTTTTGCAGCTAACAATAACTATGTTTACATTTTAATACAGTAACAGGATTTCTTTATCAATTGATTTAGGTTTCATTGCTGAACGGCTACTTTAAAATTATTCAGATCACGTGATCGAGAAAAAGTTTTATATTTTAACTTTAGTAAATGCCGAAGTATTACCTTTTTGGTTGGTTTTATTGTATTATACAATAATTACAGCTAAGTGTTAACATGTGATTATCTGTAACAAAAAGAACATAATGGTCGCAACTGAAGTCGCCCCCCTGACTAGCTCGATTCGCCACTACATAGATCATGGATATATCTAAAGTGAATATTTTCAGTTCCTCCTAACAGCTGTCCCTATAAATATATAATGTCAGTTTGGTTTGGTTTTGGTCTGACAGATTTTCAACCCCCCTCCCCGGAGCTAAGACATATCCATGCCAATAAAACCACATGTTTAATATTTTTTGTTTACCTTTATCGTATTTCAAATTGAAACGATAGATCAGTATCTGGTGTGCACTATGAAATACAAACCATTAATATATCGTTACTAAAACAATATGTATTTAAAGGATTTTATTATTATAATCTATTACTATTAAATGTTTATGGTAAAAAGTAAACATTCTTTATTAGTTATAGCCTTAAATTCCAATGCAAGGAGTACATTTATTGTAGAGTGTTTATTTTGGAGGCTTTGATAGGTAAAAGACCCAAATTAAATTTAAAATTGTTTGTTTTCAGAAATCATATATTGGTTAATAGCGACATTGTCATACTTTTTACGCATATTAAAACCGTTACAAATTCAGGCAAATAAAATTACAGTTTGTTTATTCTATATTATAAAAATATATTTAGCCAAGTATTTAATTAAAATTTGTGAAAACTAATTTGTGAAGA
The DNA here is from genome assembly GCA_023375725.1 of Nephotettix cincticeps. Taxonomy (NCBI): domain Eukaryota; kingdom Metazoa; phylum Arthropoda; class Insecta; order Hemiptera; family Cicadellidae; genus Nephotettix; species Nephotettix cincticeps. The sequence goes on along the minus strand of CM041791.1, from coordinate 126,436,244 downwards.
ATTTCTGATTCGTAGGAGTACGAAATTAAAATAACATGTTTCGTTACAATATTTAAATTTAAACTATTCCCCGCCGGTCCGCTGTGACGCAACACGCGACGTGCTGGCGGCCTATGGAACTGGTGATTGCCTGTTAAAATGTAAATAGGTCGATTTCTCCGTTCTTTTGGGACATGAAGATTCTAATTTTCTTTGACACTTCATTATTCTTAACTCGCTTCCTTCACAAATTCTTTTGATATTTTTAGATTTTTAAATCGAGTTTGTGCTGTGATGGGACTGAAAAGCTCTTCAAAATTACTTTTGGGGTTTTATAATAACATTACACTTGTAAGCGAATTCAGTCACGATACATTACGTTGAAAATTGTCTAAACCAACAGCATGATGACGAGGATGAGTAGTTCCGTTCCTCACAGGCGAGCCAGCATGAGAAGTGGAGCTTTCCTTATTGAGACATCTTTAGCAATTCATGAAGTCTAGACAATAGATGCCAAGAACAATAGCAGTTAATCGCTCAATCTCTGTAGCGGCTCAACAGCAGCGGGGGGTATACCGGCGTGAGATACAGGGTGAGATGGTGTATATAGGTTAGGTTTGCTGTGAGATATTACGACCGGAGTATAAAGGCTCATATATGTGGTTAGTGAATATACAGTCAGATGGTGTAGTTAAGAAAATACTCTGAGATTTTTTGGTTAGGAAATACAAGGTGAGATTGTGTGATTAGTGAATATCAGTATATTCACTGTATACTTGTATGAGTAGTTGCGGTTAGGGAATTCACTGTGACGTGTTGTCGTCAGGGAATACAGGGTGGAAAGACATAGTAAGGGAATGTTTTGAGATAGAAAATATTTTAGAGGGAGGGAAAACTCTGGTGAGGAACTTCATTGCGATCTGTTTGGTGAGAGATTACAGCCAGAATGTATCTGATAAGTTTCTCTAGTATGGAACCACCTTATATTTTCCGCGCTGATGAGATAACCTGAAAGACTCGGAGAGAAGTACAATAAGAAAGAATTCTAGGAAACATAAAGGATAATTAATTTTTAATTGTCACGATAAACTGTATGCACTTATCATGCGTTCAATATAATGTATAAATGAAAAATATACATAACGTAATAGCTCTTTTTATATTAGGACTGTATTAAAGAGCAAATCACTCCTGAAATTAAGTGTGACACTTCCTGGTCAGTTTTTTATAATCAAGGCTGATGAAATATCAACTGTATGACTGACTATCTTTTGCATGATCTATTCTCCTGTCAGTCAATTATCGCAATGCATTTTATGTGCCCTTGAGGTTAATTTGAACACGAGTGAAATCTGTCAAGTCGAATCAATATTGAAGTGACAACGGCCTTTTATAAATAAATTATTTATGGAACAAGCCATTAACTTTAAAGATATTAAAGTATAATATTCGAAAAAAGATGGTACATTTACAAAATTCGAGTAGCTAAACAAACGTTTTTGCTGAACAGTAAAAATATTAGCCTAATCGTACAGTACTTTGATACTATTATCTCATTTAATATCGAACGTTTTGTAAATGATACAGTAATGGCACTCCAACCATTTTCCCCATGTGTAGATTATCTCTCTAGAAGTTTAAACTAGAACATAGAGAAATATTTACCAGGATAGAATAAAGCTGACTATCAAATGTAAACATGTTATAACTCGCTAATTTCCAATGTTTTGTAGTCTATCATTATCAAACATTTTTTATATATTTTTTTAAATGACTTATTTAACTGCCTAAAAATATTTAAAATTAGCGACTTCCATATTTACCAGCATAGATAGACTCTATGCTGGTTAATATTTCTCTATGTTCTAGTTTAAACTAGCTAGGGTGATAAACTAGACTTGGGGAAAGTGTTATATGAGACCAGATGTAATATGTTTGAACGCATATACATATCGTTCACTACATAGCCTAAAGAGAACATTCATAGATTCTTAGTTCAATATTTTTAAGATTCATGGCTGATTGCAATTTTAATTAAAATGCCTTCAAACTGAAAATACCTACTCTAAAAACTCAATAGGATATTCAGGTTGCATTCCAAACACAATCGCCACGTTCTCCACGGTCGTAGATCATATACAGTATCGCTATATCGGACTCACATAAGATATCTCACAAAACTTCTATAATCTAACAGTTATTCTTACCAAATTCCGCCAAAGCAAGCAGCAAACCTGGATGCTCCGTGAAATTTCTCATCTTCAATAATAACCTATCTAATCCATTCAAAACTTATTTTCATATATTACATTCAAGTGCGATGATGGACAAGGAAAAAAGGACATGGCCTTTCATTGTTAATTTTCTTTTTATAAGGTTTTCAACATAAAGTATCACTCGATGGGGCTTTAGTTAAAAAAGAATTACTAGCTCCGAAATTTCCCCATTTCGGAGGCAGGTGCAAAACAGTAATAAACACCAAAAACTCCATTTTCAACATTTTGCATGTTATTTATGTTTTTTGATACCTTAACCCATTCAACCGTTATAGAACGGATGTCTACACTTTTGACTAACCTTTTTAGTTTCAGTAACTGTTTTACATAGAGAAAATATTCAAAATACTAATTAGGTCTTACCACGAGGTCTAAAGTAATTTTCGTATAGAAAATTCGCTTCATAGGGGTTTTGTCAGAATTAACATTATTTTGACGTCACCATCCAATCCAAACGAAATCACACCCGAACACTTATCCACTATTAACATATTCAACCGCTTCTTGCAAATATAAAAAAATTATCTAAGTTAACTAAGCCTGAGTGAGCAATTACCCACCGCGATAACACCGGCGTGTTCCTGAGAGCAACGTACGTTTGACATGCGACGTACAACGTACAACGTACCCGTCCAGGTCCGGGTAGCCACGCACGCCGTCACGTTCGCCCACGCACGTTGCACACAGCGCCAGACGTCTTAATGCACGTGCTAATCTACTTTACGTGTACAACTCATTATACAAGACTCGCCTATCTGGACTCGTTCATTTGCGCAGTACATCGCGTCTGGAATGGGCTCAAATATCCGATTAGAAGTCAGAGTCGGCTGCTTTTATCCGATACGCGGCCAGTGAAATGCTTTGCATTCGCCTCCTATTAGTTGTGCTAGCAAACAGGCCATAGAAATGTATAAATATTAACACTTGGTTTCAATGGAAATGGTTGCTCTAGATTGAGCTTTTCAATGTACACTTTGAATAAACTCTTGTTGAGTTTTTGTACGATACTGTTGCCTGTACAACGATCAAATTAGTTAGTAACTAAGTGGTTTCAAAAGCTTAAATTCCTACATAAATAATGAAATCCTTAGAAAAAGATGTAAAATTAATCACTTAATTTAATTTTGACAATCAGTATTTCACGTGGGACTTTTAAACATCGTTTTATAATAATGTGTACACGCGAGATGTTGCTTATTCACACGTACTTCTGATCTCGCTGCATTGTGACCTCATAAAATAGGTACCAGTTTTCCTCAAGGATACGCTTAAAAGATTCCATAGATATGTTCATATGGTTAATTTCTAACAATATTGAATCATTTCCAAAATAAAAAAAAATAGTATTTACTTCTCTGTGGAAAATAGGTTGGATTATGGATATGTCTAAAGGGAATGTTTTCAGTTTCCCTAAACAGCTGTCCTTGTAACCAAATGACGTCATTAATAATATGACATCACTGGTTCAAATTTTGGTCACGCAAATTGCCAGCACTCCTCCAGAGCTAGGACATATCCATGTCAAAATAATTAATTCGAAGACATTACTACCAAACGCACATTAAAAACAAAAAACAACTGCTTTAAAATTGTATATTTAAAACTACTTTTATGTATTTCAATCATGATTTTTATTATATGTTAGTAGCATGTGAAAATATTTACAATTACAATAAAATTGTATAGTAATAGTAATCCATTAGGCTATTACTGTATATGGACCATACCAATTTGTTGTATAAAACGTTAAAAATTAGAATGCATTTTGGAATCAAACAAATCATTTGACCAATCGTGTTTGTCCATCTGGGTCCTACCACATAGCATTGCGTCACCTAACGACACCAATCGAGCATTTCACGTATTCAATTCACTCTGAGGTCACGGGACGAATTGCCACGTCACAGAGAGAGGCTAAATCACCTGACTAGTGGGAACAAGAGTCATAACTCATCAATATTTGGCAAGGCCGGACGAAGCATTAGCATCAAGACCACAGGTTGCTCAACATCTCATCGGGATATATGTCTCTGATGAGTGATGAGCCGCCTGATGGCAAGGACCGTGTTTTGTAAATTACCTTACTTCGCTGTAACAGTGGTTAGATTGCTACTTGATTAGCTAGGCCAAATCTGCCTTAAATACAATCTTTTAAAAAAACATATAAATATTGATACCGTATCCAAATGACTGGTGGACTGAGACGGTGGCGTGTCCTGTAATGCACCTACTAGGAGGTCACCAATTGTGGATAGTTATGAACGATGGTCTGTGGATTATGTTAGAACTACTGAATACTGCGTTAACTCACAAAGACCATCCTCATAATTAGACTAGTACGTAATTTCTCATTCATATTAGGCTTAAAATAACTACCCGTGCGGGTTGCTATCTAAGAAAAGTAATAAGGTTGTTTTGTTTTAGATCGATGTAGCATTCTATTAGTGTATTTTTAGAAATATTTATAGTATTACAATTTGTAAACGATGAGATGGTACTATCGTAAAGTTCGTCGTTTTAGGCTGACAAACTTAAGAATCGAATTAATTTTAGTGAGTTAATATAAATTTCTTAAGTTTATTGAAATTTAGATGTAGTGATATTGTATATCCTGTATGAGTTACATCTTAGTAATGGCTTTCTTGAGTTTAATGCTATGGTCATAAAGTAATCTAAATTACTTACTCCGACGCGAAGATAAGCCACGTCTCGAGGCCACCATCTGACGGCCTCTCCGATCTACATAATGCCCTCCGCATCTTGATATATACTTGTACTCTTTACGATAGAACTATGTAAATACCAAGTTAATTACTTAATTCGTCTAATTTCACTGGTCTCTCCGGGGCAAGGTTTCTGTTCTAACTCAAACTCAACACAAATCTCTCAACATCTCCATTAGGGTCCTATCAGAGTTTATTGCTCCAGGTCTCTCGGTAAATTTTCAAAAGTAGGCTGGATATTGATCACAAATTGAATGTTATGTGATTATCCTTTCGTAGTGATGGAGAGGACGTCTCAATTATAGGCAATTAAGTTTTCCTTATCTTATTACGGCTATTTATCTGTTAGTCGTATACTTTATTACGATATAAACTACGTAGGTATTCAGGTGTCTGCAATTCCCTAATGAACTACCGTAGTATGCAGTCAAAAAACTAGTTTTTTACAATACCGTATATTTTTAAATATTTATCCTATAACGTATGAACAGATAAATAGTTAACTGTTCTTTAACAACCGGTTCGGTAGCTGGGTAACGCGCTGACCCAGTAAGTCAAAGGTCGCTGGGCCGAAACCAGTAGTCGGCGACTCCTGTCAGATCATGCTCGTCACCCACGGCTAGTCTGTGTATGTTGAAATAACTTTCAGTGGAAATTTTTTTTAATTGTTATTTACAGTATTATAGCTTCAATACGTATTACAAACATCGTAGAATAAAATAAATTGCATGACAACACACCTAGAGCAAATTTAGGACGAGTTTAAAACATTTCAACGTATTCTTTTGTGAACTTCATACATTGTACAGCGAAAGAGAAGGTCATAAAAGTGATGACTAAACGACCACTCAACTGAGGAGTGTTTAACTTCATTTTTTGATCCACCAAGCTCCTATTCTTAGAATAGCTAGAGGCGCATATAGTCCAAATAGCTATTTTCTATCTTATAAGCATATATCCAAACCTACCGAAGTTAGTCCACTAATCGAGATCTGCCTGAAGGCTCGAGCAAGGATTCCTAACCCACTTATATTTACGAGGCCAGAAATGGCCATTAAAGGAATACCGAATCCATCACAGTATAGTTGGTAACATTATTCCCCGCCCGTAATCAACTAACGATAGGACGACCGATTTACAAATTCCACACGATACTTTGGAACTGGCCTCTTAATAACACACTAAGCTAAAGTGGATCAAAAATTACCCGGACCAGACGTATAAATCAGGTCCGGCCTTGGGAAGGTGCTACAGCAGTAATCAAACCCATGTTAGGCACCAATGTCAAATATTAATGGTGGAATTATCCCCCCTTTCCACCTTCGTCATTTTGATCGCACTTTATTTGAATAAACAAAAGTCGCTAACATGAAAGTACTAGTTAGGTAAATCTGGAGAGACGTTTTACCTTGATTTACTCGGGACTGGGTCCATTTATAAGACAAATGGGACCGATTGTGGAGTGTCTCAGTTCGTTATTCTTGCCGTTGTTTTTGCGTCTCGTTCGTTAAAGTCTCCTCTCCTTCTCTCTCGCCATGTTTTGTTAATTGGCAAATCACTCACTATAGGAATTGGACACTTTCTTTTGTTGTGTTTGACTAATTATTTGGATAGGCTACTAATAAGTTGTTCTGAAATTTAATTTTATTATATACGACAAAACTACATTTTAAGTTATGTGCAATATTATTAAGGAATTAAAGTGTGGAAAAATTCCGTTAAGCATTTGACTAATTTTTCAAATTAAAACTGATGATCACAAAGATATACAGTATTTTGTTTAAAGCTTTTCACTAGTGCATATCAAAACAATGTGCACCTAAAGCGTTTTATGCTCAAACATTCATTGCCCTAATATGGAGTAATTTTCGTAAGTAATTAATTAAAAATAGAAACAAGAGGGTATTTTAATTCACAATTAAAGTCGTTTTAGTTCCTGGAACATTATATTTTTAAATAATCGGAATAATAAATAATAAATAATTAAAATAAAATAAATATTATAAAATAAATTAATTAAATAAAATGATTAAACTGAAAACAAACGTATCTGGGAATACGAGGAAATCGGAATATTTTTATGTTGCATCGAGTCTCATTTATTAATTACAACAACTACAGACTGCACGCCTTGCTTTGCACAGCTACATCACCTCCTACCTACCGCCGCGTCGACTCTGACCAGCGACTTGCTTTGCGCTGCTTCATCGCCGCACCATCGCGTCGCTCTACGCCTCCTCCTTGCTTTGCGCTGCTTCATCGCCGCACCATCGCGTCGCTCTACGCCTCCTCCTTGCTTTGCGCTGCTTCATCGCCGCACCATCGCGTCGCTCTACGCCTCCTCCTTGCTTTGCGCTGCTTCATCGCCGCACCATCGCGTCGCTCTACGCCTCCTCCTTGCTTTGCGCTGCTTCATCGCCGCACCATCGCGTCGCTCTACGCCTCCTCCTTGCTTTGCGCTGCTTCATCGCCGCACCATCGCGTCGCTCTACGCCTCCTCCTTGCTTTGCGCTGCTTCATCGCCGCACCATCGCGTCGCTCTACGCCTCCTCCTTGCTTTGCGCTGCTTCATCGCCGCACCATCGCGTCGCTCTACGCCTCCTCCTTGCTTTGCGCTGCTTCATCGCCGCACCATCGCGTCGCTCTACGCCTCCTCCTTGCTTTGCGCTGCTTCATCGCCGTACCATCGCGTCGCTCTACGCCTCCTCCTTGCTTTACGCTGCTTCATCGCCGTACCATCGCGTCGCTCTACGCCTCCTCCTTGCTTTTTTGCTGCTTCATCGCCGTACCATCGCGTCGCTCTACGCCTCCTCCTTGCTTTACGCTGCTTCATCGCCGCACCATCGCGTCGCTCTACGCCTCCTCCTTGCTTTGCGCTGCTTCATCGCCGCACCATCGCGTCGCTCTACGCCTCCTCCTTGCTTTGCGCTGCTTCATCGCCGCACCATCGCGTCGCTCTACGCCTCCTCCTTGCTTTGCGCTGCTTCATCGCCGCACCATCGCGTCGCTCTACGCCTCCTCCTTGCTTTGCGCTGCTTCATCGCCGCACCATCGCGTCGCTCTACGCCTCCTCCTTGCTTTGCGCTGCTTCATCGCCGCACCATCGCGTCGCTCTACGCCTCCTCCTTGCTTTGCGCTGCTACATCGCCGCACCATCGCGTCGCTCTACGCCTCCTCCTTGCTTTGCGCTGCTACATCGCCTTACCATTGTGTAGCGTCGCACGCGTCATTGCAGTGCCGCCCGTTTGTGCTCCCACACACCAATATTGATCTTAGGCGATTTAAAAATTCATATCATATCAGTAGAATGATTGAACGATCGAATAATTGAAGTTGTAATTCGAAGTTTTAATCCTAAATGAAATAAAGAAGATGACATGTTTATTTTAAGCCATTCCTTTTTTATTTTTTTATTTCCTTTCCGTCACACTTCCTAAAATTTACAGGTATCCTCCGTGTTTCGATGTTTAATACTCAATCATCGAAACAACTTAAAAATAAAATTACTGGCAAGCAGAACATAGATTTTGTGTAGTGTAAATGTTAAAACAATTCTGTAAATATTTGCACAATTTATTTTTATTGGCATGTTCGGATATTTATTTAGTAATGATGAATTGTAAGGGGTGTAGTCTTTTTTTTATTTTTCAATGATAGTTCAGAAGATATCGTAATGAATAAAATATTCCTTAAGTTTGATCTACATTTAAAACTAATGAAATGAAATGTTATAATATTTTCGTAAATTTTCAATATCTTTGTTGACTACACCACAATATAATTAAAATTAATAGATTATTTTTCACTTGCAGTACATTTAACAGAATAAATGTGTTTCCACAAAAACAGTCTATGTTCGGTTATTTAAGTAGGAACAACGCTAATTTTCGGATTTTCGGAGTAGGCTTTTTGTAGCTGGCTTGTAAGGGCGGGTTTAGGTTACAAGCTAAGTCACCACGGTTCACTAAACCAGATCTCACAATTATTACTCGAGAATTAAAGAAGATGTTAGTAAGTTTCCAATAATTAACATAATTCTGTTTTTATTATCATTGGAGTTCAAATATAGGCTTACATCTCTCTAATATCAATGACCAGGTCAAATTAGCATAAACCAACTGGTATAAAATTTAACTGTGATATTGTTATTTTATTGCCATTTATTTGGATACTTTAAATATTTTAGTTCTATATGTAGCAAGCTCAACGTATAGTTTTGTTTAACAAAGCAGAAATTAATTAATTTATCTTTTAAATGAGATTACAAAACTAAACACGTATTCAGAGATGAACTTTTGCTAAAAATACTACATAACCAAGAAAAAATTGTGTTTACGTTTTTATAAAGGTAGAATTTTAATGGTAGCAAAGCAATCTGGTGAACTGCAAAGGAAAACGTGTGGTTACTACAGTAAATAATAATATCAGTGAATCAATGTAAACAAAGATTCAGAGAGTAACAATTATATTCATTCAAAAAGATAATGACTAGTAATTATCACCAAATAAACGTCAAGTCCTGGTGGCCATAAATATATGTATTAATTGACTCAGCAAGATATCTATAAAAACCGCTCTGAACATAAACAACGATAATCATCATATTAGCTAATTCTCGACATTAATTTTTCCTGAGATTTCCTCCTCCCATTTAAACGGCTATCAAGACCACTAAATAACTACAGGTACCACATATTTGTTCTCCCCGAAATTCTAAATCAAGTTCCTTCAAAACTATCCTACACGACTTCCCCGATTACCATAACGAAACGGATCTTAAGATTAAAATTTCAATCTTCCTCGGACACGCTCTAAATGGTGCGTGTAATAATAGCTTACTCCATCTGGCAGTATTTTTGATAAGATTATCCTCGTTGTCAAACCGATGGGCTGAGCGTAGTAAACTTGAATGATAGAGACAGATTATAGGTGGCTGCATGAGCGACGAGATGATAGTGTCGTTTTTTGCCGGTAGGTCGCGTGTGGCGGCGTTGCCACCGTACTACCGCTCCGCCCCCTAATTCGATCGAATTACCAGGAATGTCGCCCCAACATACGTCAGTTGCGGCTAACGTATGCGTCGTAAACGTCAAGCTCGGGATGGGCTGAGAGACATTCATTCAGCCTAACTACCCGGGTCCAAATCTACGATGAAATTATTCCCGTAGGAAATAATTCCCCTCCCATTATTATTGAGCATAATGTTGGACGGTGATAAAATTCACAATGATTATTCAAATTGATATTACCCCTTTACCTAAAGCTTAAATGTAGTTTTTATATCCATTACTATAATATTCATATTGTAAACATGATAAAATAATAGGAAACGACGCCTGTTAGTCCATTGTAAAACATTTTTTATCATGGGTAAACGTATTTATTATTTAATTTATTACAATTTTGTTAATTATGGTGTGGATGCCAATATAATTTGTATTTCATGTGTGGTAAATAATTACGTTCTGTTTCTTCATTTTTTCACAGTTTTCTTATTTTGGATAGAGATTTTGAAAGAGGAATTTGGTAAAAACATCTTAATTCTTTAATATATTTCATTGAAAGACTCACAACATAAATAACTGTATATTCACCTTTTAAATTCAATTTAATTGTTATTATGAAAGTATATGCAGATTAGCCTTGTTTGAAACAGAATCACTTGGTTTTCATAAATGATTATCAAATCTATTTGGTTATGGAACAGTCGCTTACAAATAAGATCCAAAGTTACGTTACTAAGACAATTTCAGAATCACAAATAAAAAATGTCCTCTTATTACAAGGATGTAGATCATCGTGAGGTGAGGTGAAGTGAGAGGACGAGCCGAGGAGTTGGTGGGACGCCAGCAGTGGGCGCGAGTATGACAGGTTCCGTTCACATCAGAGGCGCCGCGCCGCGTCGACACAACGGTCCTCACCGTGCCGGATAGTGATGCGCACTCTCGTGTGAAAACTTGTAAACATAAGACGTTACTATCATCACGTGTAAAATAAAAGAGTAGAGAATACGCATTTCATTTTTAACGTAATGTCCTCGTTGTAGAGAAACACTGAAAAATATTAACACAGGTGTCAATAATTTAAAGTGCAACTGTAAGAATATTTATACAATTCTGTTTGTATAAAAGTATATAAGAAAAATTGTCTTAAATTTTTATTAGAAGGTGTGGTTTATTAACGGCTGGCGTGTCTGTTCCAGGAGCTGTTGACGGCGCACCCAGCCTCCGACCACGTGACCATCATCCTAGACGACATTCAGTACGAGGACATGCGCGCCTTGCTGGACTTCGTGTACACCGGGGGAGTGACGGTGCCCGAGGAGCGACTGCCGGGACTGCTGGAGGCGGCGAGGAGTCTGCAGATCACGGTGCTGACCAACAAGCAGCTGCATCAGCAACTGCCGGCCAAGCCGCCGCCGCCGCTCATCAAGATGCATCAGGAGCTGCTGAGGCAGAACGGCTACAAGACGGAGCACAACGGGACCGACTACAAGGTGAAATCCGAACAGAAGCCGTTCAGAGAAGACTTCGGGTCCGAGAACAGCTTCAACTCCCTCGGAAGCCCGGTGGACTACAAGCCATTTATTCACAGCCCGAGTCATCTTTCACCGATCCCGCGACCCGAGAACTGCCTGAACAGTTTGAAGTTTGACGCGCACTCCTCAGGATCACTGAGTCCAGACACAATGGATTTCCCGTGGGTGCGGCCGTTGCCCTCTCTGATGCCTATCTCAGCTAGCACTTCGTTACAGCAGAGACGACTGGGTGTTCAGCAGATGAAACCTCCGAGGAAGTCTCTCGGCGGGATTCTGACACCGTCCCCGTGGTCTCAGAACGGGCGACCTCAGGCCGGAGCTCCCAGGGTGTTGAGGAGTCCTAGTAGAGGGCTTGAGCGCAGCGGGCACGGGGAAGAGGTGGAGCACGTGGATGGTGCCAGACTCAACTCATCTCCTACGTACTACCACGCGGTTAGTAGATGTCACTTTGATTTTTAAAAAATAACACATTTACCGATCTTTCTAAAATTTCAATATTTTGAAAATTAAAAACATCATAAAATCGGTAAATTTCAAAACATTTTTCTATACAGTTCTAAATTACACATTTAATCCTACATTACTCATGAATTATACTGTAATGCCTGAACAAATATTTTTACATAAGAATTCAAACTATAGAGTGCGTCGCGGCTTTCACATCGAGAACATCGAGAACGATTCACAACCATTTCAGTCAGGTCATTGGCTCTCAACCAATCACGGTTTTTTCGTTAATCGGCTTTGCATATTTGGAATCCTCAGATAAATTCTAAGCGAAATGTTCAGAGAGTGGAAGCCGATTTTACCATCGGAGAGTTGTGTCTCATTGTGTGTCTGGTAAAAGCGTTGCCGTGTAGCAGCTAATCAGCTGTTCAGTTTTGGAGGGAACTCCCACGTCTCCAAATGTCAGATGTTCCTATCCGACCTGTCACCGTCTCTCCCGCCACTACTGGTGCTTGCATATTAGATTGGCTTATATAACCGGTTATTTGAAAGTTTGTTTGTTTTATGAAGTGACTACGCCTATAGAATTTCTAATCGAATAAGAAGCGGAACAAAAAACAACTTTACGTTTTGCATTTATGATAATTTCTGTTCCATCCAAGGCTGTCTACTTCATACATGATGCAAGTAATTACATGTCAAATATTAAATCTGCCTAGCCTAGAATTCCATAAAACTTTCACATAATCAATAACAAAATTATTTTTCATGTGATCATAATATATAACATCTGTATTTACCTACAATAAAATACTAAATTTGCATTTGGTTGACGCAAAGGAAGAGGAATTTCCATTTAACTGACATAAATGAGTTTCCCTCGCGTCTCGACAAAATAAAACTTTCAACCTCTTTTAAACAACCTGATAGGGACCAATCCAGTGTTTGCAGTTTATTGTTCGCTGTGGGCGTGAACAAATTTACGAGGTATAAAAAGAGCTTTCACCGGTGAAATACCGGCGTTTTCACACCAAGTTATGTTTGGCGAGGAGCTGTAAAGGCGAGACGGACTGTAAATGTTTGTAAACAAGGGTAGATCCCTTCGCCCACAAAGTTTGAAGACCTCTTTGGAGAAAATAGTGTTCTCAAGAAACCTAAATGTCTGGAAAATTTAATGTGTGCATGGTTCAATGTGACACACTAGGTAATTTGTTTAAGATTTTTACCTCACAATGTGCTGATCAAATCTAGAAAAAAACTTCTTTTTCCTACTCTAATAATTGGGACTGGGCTTTCCAAAAAGTAGTTCTCGCTTCATACTATGAAGCATACTATGAAGCATATACTATGAATAATGGATAAAATCACGATTATTGTGCCTCGTAAGAAGTTTATATAACGACATTTTTTACAATTAGATATTTTTACAACTTCCTGAGGAAGGTGGTTTACTTATTGTTTTTGATTTGTATTAGAAGTTGGAAGACTCTTTCAACTATGCATTTCCCGTCCTTGCGGACTATAGATTTGTTCATGAACATATCAAGAAAAGACATTATTGTTGCCTTTCTTAAATGGCGACCTACCCAGGAAGGTATTTTAGGCCAATTATGATTGATAAATTATCGTAAGAATATTTTGGTGGGTACGTGTAGTGTTGTTACTGACTAAGGATGCTGGTTAGACAGGACTGTTTGTAAATAGCCCAACAGCCAATGTCATCTAAGAAACCTGCAGTTTGACGTGAGATCCGAACTACAGTCTTATCCCTAAGTTCCGAAATGGTATAATTATGAGGATGGTGTTTGCTGGTGAATATGGTATATTCAACAGTATATTCAATAGTGCTGACGTTAATCCGCATCAGTGAATATCATATCCACCGACAATAGCTCATAATTAGTGACCTCCAAGTAGTTGGATAACAGGACATGTCACCGTTCCAGAGGTTAATCGACCTTAGTACTAAATATTCAGTCGTGATAAAAGGTTATTGGCATCACTGGGATCCAAACCAGGGTCATCGCTACCTCAGGTTTCAAATAAATCAACCGACGAAAAGGAATAATTTGTTCGTAGCAAAATATACATTGTCATTTTATTTTTTACTTATTATGTTCCTGTCAACCACCGTGTGGTCTATTTCGAGCATACCTGAGACATATTAGACTTGAAGAAACCCAACATATTTGAACTACCTAGAGTTCTTGTTCCTCCCTCCTTGCTGGAAGATGCCAGTAAGTCAAGAGATATAGAAGAAGATATGACGGATAGGCAGCAGGTATGAGAGCAGTATGTGACCAGTCTTGCCTTGTGCAGTATTGTCTGTCAGTGACACATTGCGAGGTTGGCTCTGGCGTGAGACTATGTTGCCATAGAACCGTCAAGCGTCAACGCCACTCATTGAATGACAAAAACACACAAACAACACTCCAGCTGATAATTTATACATGTCTTAAAACACTCACCTCGATCAATAAGGTTGGAACACGTGTTGGAAATATATTTTTGTTTGCAGAATATTCGTAAAACGTTTACCTATCTTAAATGGAAGACTGTATTCTGTGTAAAAATTTGAGAAACTACACGGAATATAACTGAGAAGGAAGACCATCTGAATTTATTGCACCAATATGGTCAATCTTTGCAGTGCAGAACTGAAATGTGGTTCTTTAGTATTGTGTCCGGTATATCAGCATTAGTCAGTAACAACACTACAAAATCACGCCAAAATCAACCTACACTCATTTCTCATTCGGACTTGGCTTAAACTACTACTTGGCTAGATCGCTATTTCAGTCAAAAGTATACCTAAGTAAAGTATAAAGTAAGTAATGTTCAGAAATTGTAAATATTCCACTGATAAACAATTCCAAACTGGTTTTAACAAATGAATTTTCCGGAGAAGCAGTTTTAATATTTCTGCAAATACGTAAAAATGGTATGATACTATTTTCCGGAGGTTTAAGAAAGACAAAGCGTAGGAATAAGATAATGATCAACAATATGGGGAACCCGTTGCACATGGGTTGCGTGTTATGAGTCACACTCGGGCGAGGCTTGTTAACAAATCCGTTTTCTCCCTCGGATAACGTCTTGTTAGTTGTCACAAGACTTGTTTCGTTGTCCCAAACTTCAGGCGGGCCATAACGTAAACAGTCGGGGGCCAAAGGTCTTCCCCGGGGTACCCCGCATACTTTGGATATTGACTATGTTCACATTCAGAGTGTTTCCTCGTGTGCTTGAAAAAAACATTGAAAACACTTTAGTTGTGTCTATTAGTACAGTTCTTGAGGAAAATGTTTTCTTCCGCGATGATTAAGCGGGACGCCTATACCAAACAATACACTTCGCTTCATCACTTTTAAAATGTCATATTTAACACTATTTTGAATCAAATGTGAATGATTTGTGAACCTTCTTTAATTACAATACCCAGCTGAGTCTTCAATAGCCAAATGAATATGGGTTAGGTAACGAACTCTCACAAACCAACCTTTATTGTGGATCGATTTCACTTACTTCGGATATGAAGAAAACTAGTTAACCCCAAGGTTGCCAATCGATTTTATATTAGTAAATGTTTACTAATAGTGAAATCGCTTAGGCACTACTCCACATTATGTTTGATTTTCTCGAAAGTATTTGAGATGGTACAATAGCTAATGGATCCTAGTAGATGTAAAATGCAGTACCGTATACGTTACTGTAAGCTACTAATGGATCCTAGTAGATGTAAAATGCAGTACCGTATACGTTACTGTAAGCTACTAATGGATCCTAGTAGATGTAAAATGCAGTACCGTATACGTTACTGTAAGCTACTAATGGATCCTAGTAGATGTAAAATGCAGTACCGTATACGTTACTGTAAGCTACTAATGGATCCTAGTAGATGTAAAATGCAGTACCGTATACGTTACTGTAAGCTACTAATGGATCCTAGTAGATGTAAAATGCAGTACCGTATACGTTACTGTAAGCTACTAATGGATCCTAGTAGATGTAAAATGCAGTACCGTATACGTTACTGTAAGCTACTAATGGATCCTAGTAGATGTAAAATGCAGTACCGTATACGTTACTGTAAGCTACTAATGGATCCTAGTAGATGTAAAATGCAGTACCGTATACGTTACTGTAAGCTACTAATGGATCCTAGTAGATGTAAAATGCAGTACCGTATACGTTACTGTAAGCTACTAATGGATCCTAGTAGATGTAAAATGCAGTACCGTATACGTTACTGTAAGCTACTAATGGATCCTAGTAGATGTAAAATGCAGTACCGTATACGTTACTGTAAGCTACTAATGGATCCTAGTAGATGTAAAATGCAGTACCGTATACGTTACTGTAAGCTACTAATGGATCCTAGTAGATGTAAAATGCAGTACCGTATACGTTACTGTAAGCTACTAATGGATCCTAGTAGATGTAAAATGCAGTACCGTATACGTTACTGTAAGCTACTAATGGATCCTAGTAGATGTAAAATGCAGTACCGTATACGTTACTGTAAGCTACTAATGGATCCTAGTAGATGTAAAATGCAGTACCGTATACGTTACTGTAAGCTACTAATGGATCCTAGTAGATGTAAAATGCAGTACCGTATACGTTACTGTAAGCTACTAATGGATCCTAGTAGATGTAAAATGCAGTACCGTATACGTTACTGTAAGCTACTAATGGATCCTAGTAGATGTAAAATGCAGTACCGTATACGTTAATGTAAGCTACTAATTACAAGTAAACTTAATGCCAAGCAAGTACCTTATACATGCCAGTGGAATTCAGTTTACCACGAGCACACTGACCGAGTTGACTGGTTAAAATCTATTCTCCGCTCGGTTATTTGATTACCCCCGCCATTGAGGCTAATAGCGGGTAGTATCGCATCCGACCCATCGCCGCGCTGATACACTTCCCAACGGCCACTATCGCTAACGGCATCTCCAAATTCTAGGGTTCAACTTTAATGTTAATATTTTACAAGATCGCCAGCAACGAAATTCCATCACGCCCTGTGTGTGTTTTGGTCAAAGTAGTGTTTAGCTATAGGGCACCCGATACGTGGAATGTTTTCCTTGTTGGTTTTACTGGTGTTGTAATTTAGTATGGCACTGCGTCCTATAAAATGTTTTCCTTATCGTTTCCTCGGCGTGTGTGATTAATGGTTTAGTTGCTGCGGTAACGTTCGATATGCCATTACCTTTGAAGTGTTACAAATTATATATTTTAATTTCACTTGGATTATGAGTAACGATCTTTAATCCATGTAGTAGTCTTATTGTTTGGCCTTGACATCGCTATGGAACGTTGAACTAAGTTTTATTTTTCTCTTACCTTCAAAATACACTTCACCCTTTACAATGTTTTAATCATTTTTATGTTTTATGGACTCTTTAAGTTTAGCACATGTTGTTACAACAGTAATGCTATATTTATTAAGAATTATAGCCGTACTATAACATAATAAGGCACTTTGATAAATACATATCCATCAAATTTGTAACTTTCATTCCAAACAAATTTAGAAAAATAAATCAAAGCCGAAACTTTAGGTGATTGTAATGGAAAAAGTATTTAAAATCCTAAAAAAACTGCACCTCATTTAAATATTTATGTATTTATTCAGTCTTGAATGTGTATTACAATCAAAAATATATTTTGCTTCATATAAAGTTTATTGGATGTTTTATTGGCCTTTTGTGTGGATATTAAGTTTTTGTATCGTGTGCATTTTGTATTTTGGGTGTATTTTTATTAGTTTTTGGGTTTTTTGTAACTGGACGATTATTTTGTAAAGATTAATGATCTGGGTTATTTTTACAACATATCAACACTACGATTAGGGTCAATTATTGTTTACAGGAATAAATATTTCGTGCTTGACTTCCAAGTAGTCCAACACAAGTGTACCGGTACAATTGTAGGTGACTGAATACATATCCGCGGCCACATCTTGTACCGCCATGTCGCGAACACTGCAGACTGCAGACATCTCAAGCTATGCACCTAGTAAATCCTGTTGGAACACAGCGTGTCAACATGTCGCGTTTATTTATGGATCACCCACAAGTGTTGAGTGTTTCGCTGTTATTAATGACCCCGATGATGAATCTATCCACAATCTAATGAACCGGTCCTGTGCAGCAGCAGCCACCTGTGTTTACCCCCAGTTATATTTATCGTATGTTGCTCAGCACCTGCACGGTAGTCTACTAAACATCCGGTATGATCTTGCGTGTTCGACCGGATCCTAGATCTCGTGCTAATGAAAGCCCCGGGTCTTGGGGGAATGTGAGCAGTTTGTCAGCTATTTACGACCTGTCATTCAGAAATACCACTCGATGAGAACGCGATCAGGGTTCTACTGGGGATTAAATTACTTTTATGCAAAGCATTCGTTGATCGTGGCGTTTGTAAGAAAGGATTGCATGAAGGATTTGCTATAGGTATAGACGAACCCAGGAGTACTTCCTACTCAATATCTGCATATTCATCACTACGCAGGAAAACAAGAATTGCAACAAAAAAATATAATACGGTATTTGAGGTCAATCTTGGCGTTTTTTACTTTTTCTAAAAAGTATTGTAGTTGGTGAGATTAACATTATTTTTTCTTCTTTATCAAAGTCCAAAAACAATATCAAAATTTATATATATATAAATAATTATCTTTACAATGTATATATCATTTTTTAAAATATAAACAAAATTGTGTGTAAACAAGTAAACACTAAAAAATTTCCGATCGAAAAATTTAGAGAATGTATTCCTAAAATATAATTTTGTAACCAGACATATGGACAATGGGAACGTAAGTTTGGGGTGTTTTGTACCCCAAAATATTTTTTGCGTTTTTACATTAATTTTCAAAAATTTTTAATTTATATTTCACCAATAAATAGCTTACTACACAGTTAGTCTCCAAAGTTTTATTCATTTACCGAGATCTAAAAAAATCTAAAACACAGTACGTTTGAAATTCACAATTTAATCTTATATTAAAAAAAATATTTCCCATATATCTTATGATAACTTGTATTTAGCCGTGTCACCAAACAAAAAACATAGACGTGTTTATCATCGCAAATAGTACTCTTTTTTAGATCTATAGAATGAAACTCCCTATATGGCAGATGTTTGATGAAATTGTATAGTTAAAGATTTTTCATGGTAGAAATGACTTATTAGTGTTCCTCAGCAGAACCTGCACACTCTTCCCTGTTATCTTATGGAGATAGGAACTGTTCTCAGACATATTTAAATAAAAACATGCCATATAAAAATTTATTAATTTGAGGTCAATCTTGGCGTTTTTTACTTATACGCTAAACGAAAGACCATTGTGACGAAAAACATTTTTTGATTGATTAGTATAAATACATATAAAACCTCAAAAAGCCAAGAACAGTAATCAAAATTGTGAGCTCAATTACCACAGGATTCGAATCTCAAGTTCTTTCACCTGTGAAATCTTTCACCTCTTAAAACAAACAAATAGTACCCAACGGAAACAACAAACACTTGAGTTGTAGAAAACATTTTTTTAACATTTAAGAGTTAAAAACCGATAAACTTATGTTAACTTTAGTGAACATGTAGGACATTGCATGTAGGGCATGTAGGGGGTGGAGTCATATGAAAACTAAAACTTTTCTGTGCAGCTTTAACATTAATTAACTCTTGGTAGTTAAACCCATAATTCTGATCACTTGGCTTGTTCACGTAATGTAACCTATTTTACTTATTTGTTTAGGTGGTCCAGAAGCAATTTATTCATTTACTCAACTCTTGGTATCTACAAAAAACAGTGGAATAATTTTTTTACTATTACACAATTTAAAACTGATATTAAACACACCCCTGATACTTATGTTTCATAGCACGTTCTCTACATTGATGAATTATTTTCAAAACCAGAAGCCACAAAAAACAAAAGACCGAGAGAATCTAGTCACATCGCAAATAGTGATGTTAGGATTAGTTACATAAATGGCTATTGCCATGTCTATAGAAGCGCTACAGCATGTAGCTTGTGAATCCTGTATAGAGTTAACGGGACCCTTTGACACGGTGGTCTTTGACTGTTTTTGTCTGGTAGGCTCGGCGACGGGACCTGTTACGGGATGTACGGCGTGCGAACAGAATCTCAAACAAGCTGCTGGACTCGATCCTATATGGAAGCATGAACCCATGTCTTCCTAGAACCGTCCTGCCTTTCCTCACCGTGTACATGTATGACTGAGAGAGACATGCCATTAAAAATATACCGCCAATTTTACACATAATTCAAAACAGTATCGTGATAATATTTACGTTGATCCGTAAAGACCATCCTCACAATTAGACCCGTACGTAATCCAGAGGCAGTGGTTCGGCCTCCACGAACTGTGGGTCCCTTACATATGTCATTGACTATTGGACTATTAATTAACAGTTCTGTCTAAGGAACAAGTCAGCCTTAGTCAGTAACATGACTACAAGATCGCGCTACAATCATTTTACACTCATCTTTCATTCATACACAAGCTTAAAATAACTGATCCTGAACAGGTTGATATATCAGTAACTAACTAACTTAAATTAGGAAATTAATTCACAAACCAGTCAAAATGTAAAAGTAGTTGGATTGACGTTTATTTAAAATCTGATCTCAAAGTTGATGACTCAAAAATAATATTTAGTAAAAAATCATACACGGGACACTAAATACTATATTTTACATTATTAGAATTTAGCATTCGTGTGAAACCACTAAAGAAATGGACACGTAGGGGAAATTGTAATTGTGTTCATATAACAATGTTTTTTAGAAGTTCAATAATCCAGCTCTCACAAATTCAGCTTAACGTAAAGGATCAAATAAAAGTACAAATTTTACCACAAAAAGATGAATTCAATATAAACTATAACATTGTACACTACGGAGGCAATTAATAATGTTTAAAATACCCAGTGAACCAACTGACAACCTTTTTTTAATTATTGTATTACACGTGGAGGATTAAACACACATTCAATTAAAGTCTCACATTAAACCTACGTAGATTTTCTCTAGCTGCCAATTAGACTTAATACTGAACAGCAGATTAAAACGCGAACAACTTGTGTTGAAATGTTTCAGCAATTAGATCTCAATCTTCTTTAAGATATCCGACAGTTTATCCTCGCGTCCTTTTTCCTACCAAAGAAAAACCTAGTCGCCGCTCGCCGCACCGGCACTCCAGGATTTGCCGGAGACTTCTACATAATCCTTGGCATTTCCGAGAATCCTTTCAGCGATGTATGATTTAAATAAGCTCTCAGTGAGTGCAGTCGCGATCGCTTATCGGCGAAGCCATTAGTTACTATTCCCTGTCAAGACCTGGAGTCTGTACAGTGAACAACCTAGAATGTAATAGCTGGGTGGATTCTGCGCTGTTTTCCCTCGTAATAGAGTTCTTCACCGTTATTGTTCAATGTCTTGCTATAACAAAACTATTGTTTTTAAACACTTGATAACGTATACCTCATATTTATAAATTTGTAAATTTTTTATAGTCATTCTCCATGACTTTTAAAATTTCCCTAGAGAGTGGTAGTGTTGTCATTAGATGATACCTGAAATGAAAATATAGTTTTTAACGTCTACAATATTAATTTTTATCGTTTTTCTGATAACAATTTGTTTTAATAGGATCACATAATTCCCATTCATTTTTATGTGATAAAGTAATGATGAAGATTTGAGAATTAGAACAACATCTTAACATTCTAGAACTTATTAATTAGTGGCGTGGTAGTACTGGGAAGAATACCGTACCATGGTAGTGTGAACAGCATTACGTCATTCGTTGTAAGATTTATATTTGCTTGTTACACCGTCGATTTACATATGTCAGGAGATTTATGTTTGCTGAGTTATGATTTGTGTACTCTACAATAATCAATTGTAACTGTTATCGTGACTAGACAGCCGAAGCTTAGGTGAAAAGATATTATAACGGGATTTAAATTTATTTAGTATATCCGTTGTTAGCGGTGCGATATAGTAGACATGCTAAACTCTAACTTAATGTTATATTACAACCGAAGAAGGTACAGAAAATATCACAGAGATATTAATTTTGCTTGTGTACACTGGTGGCACAATGTTACATGAATAAAGTATAATCTGCTGTTAATTTGGCCAATTCGAATAAAATCTCTGAAATATAACTATACATTTTGAGTAATTTGAATCATTTGTCCTTAAATCTCCTCTGTGAAAAATTCCAAGCTTAAAACTCAAAGGTAAAATTCAAAAACACAGGGTATTAATATGAATCATAATATGCCCTCTTTATGCAAACATTTCTCAAAAAGATTTGCTTAGCCCTTTTAGTGTAATTTTGGCTCGTTCGATGTTTTGTCAACGAGTTAAGGTACAAACCAATAGATTTTATTTAAGAGACTGCAGTTCATCCGTCATCTTGTATTCAAGTCCCGAAAGTGTTTAAAAATTCTTTGAACTCGGGTTTTAATATTATGAAAAGTCGGATGAGTTTGAAAATCAAAATACTTCTATTATAAAGATATTAAACAATATTCTATGCTATTTTTAAATTAGTCATTTTTATACTTGATATTTTTAGTAATATACTCGTACCATGTTATCCTCTAAAAAGTAAAAATCTAAACGGAGAGATCTCTAAACATTATTATGCTCTTTTAATGGCACCAAGTTCAAGGTTGTCTGGTAACAACGTCACAGCTTTTGTTTGAAGTTAACAATGTTCTTATGGAAAATGAGAGAGTACTATATTTCATAGCAAGTATGAAAGGAGGCTGTTTCTGGGTCAAAATCGAGTTTACACGAGAGGCGTTTAGCCGAGTGTGGAATTCGACCAAGGCACGGAATAACACTTTTAATACGAGCTATGAATGATATTTTAATTTTACACTGTAATCATATTAGGAGAACTATTTAAGTAACATAATTTTTGAAACTGATCTTTAGTTGCATATTTGATTCCCTGAGTTCAATGGCACCGATGAATGGCAACAGTATTTTTGTTTTACAGCTAATTTCACTTTTTAGAACCTTCACTGGCAGTATTTTTAAAGCTACTAGTGCTGAGCGCTACTAGTTTCAGAAATCGTAACTACGTAAATACTGGTGTGGGTAAATCTCCAGCTGATTCACTCAGCCTAGGCTGGGAAAACATTACTTTTTTATTCTGTTTTGCCAATGGCAGGCTCAGCGTATGCTATGCAGCCTCGAAGCACACTATATTTCCTCACTAATTTACATCTAAATTTTTTGGCCATTAGTCGCATCTGACGTTGAAAGCAGTTGTTTTCGGTACAGTATAATGGAAAAATATTTTTCATTACACTGTACTGAGGTATCAAATGGGCAACTAAAGGTCAGTTAAAAATTTATATTATTTAAGTAGTTCTCTTAATATGATTGAATATATCTTATTGTAATGAAAAATATTGTTCATAATTCGGATTGAAAGTGTTATTCCGTACCTTGATCGAATTCCACGCTCGGCCAAACGCCTCGCATTTAAACTCGATCGTGGCCCGGAAACAAGCACCTTCCATCCTTGTAATTAAATATACTACAGGATACAGTATTGCAGACTCGTCCAGCGGGTGCCACGAACTCTTTGTTGAGCACGAGCACGTAAACTGCACATCCTACACGTCTGGTGTAATCTATCAAGACGGACGGCCCCGGGCTGATGAAGGTTATTCGGAGCACCGAGGATCATCTGCTGCGTAATAAACACCACCGGAGATTAATGGCCTCACTTGGCGGCCAATCTCTGAGGACTCCATTCTGGGACCGCTTCGACCATTGCTCTAAGCTGCTTATTGCTTTATAATTCGCCAAGCTCACAACTAAAAGCTTCGTCCGGCTCATCACAGTCACTTTATTTTCGTTCTTATGTCTTTGTTTAAAAGCTATTCAAAACAATTTTTGTTTAACTTACATTGTAGACCGGAATATAATTTCTCTAATCGACAGGATTTAATAAAATATGTAACTATAACAACTGCAGTGATCAAGACTATTCTTAATTATGGTATTATAAATAAAAAGATTTCTATTGAAAACTAATTCTAAAGTCAACAACATTATTTAATCATCATTGTCAGTTTTCAATACCATCACCACAAAGACCCCCCAGAAGGAACACTTAACAACTCAAGGAGACCTCAATCACCACTGGTCATCGAGAAAATAGATAAATTTTACATTATAGGTAGATTTCATTGAACAGAAATTCGCATAAACGAACAATAATTATTGCGGTAAATTCCACATTAAATTGGAAGTGACTAGATTGTTTACTTTTGTTCATTAAATATCACCAAAGTTGTAAATTATTTTCAGAATAAAAACACTCAACATAATATTTGCAAAGTAACATAACTACTTTTAAGACAAATCGTAATAAAATATTATCCTCTATTAGGATGAGTAATGGTGCTATAAAACATAAAAAACACGTTAACGGCCATTCTATCCTCTTCAACTGGGAACAGGAGCCATAAATATCGCAAGGAGCGAAGAGAAAGACTAGTGTAATTGGTTTATACAGTTGGTACACATGTCGAACTGCTACCACCCACGGGACACAATAAATCCCCGTCACCGGTATCATGGGAAATTTTTCTTGCCATTGCGTTAGGCAGTATTTATAAGCGTGACAAATGGGAGATTTATATTTGCAATATATACTGCCTCCCGGGCTTACACGTGATATTTATCGGACGAGTCGTGGCCGAGAGCCGACTGACCTAATTGAGTATTTGAATAATTCACTCGGCGCCTCTTCTCGTGTAATAACCTCAACGAAAACATTTTAAACCGATGAGACTGTCAAAATTATGCAAAGCGTTTAGATTTTTTGCAATGCCCCAAATAAACACCTAAGGCGCTATATATTAAACTAATTATTACTATGATCCAAACAAATACTTTTATTATTATTTGGGTGAACTGTTGATTTCGTATGTGGACGTTAAATAAATCATTTAAACTCATTAAACTCCATTAAATTGAAAACTATAATTTCAAGTTTGCACCATATTAAAATTAACAAACTGTTGCAATAATTATTTTACAAATATTATACATTTATGCATCAGATAAGCTAAATTACAACCAGGTTTACTTTACGGGTGAAGCAGTTAATTATACATATAGGCTATGTTGATATTTGTTACCATCAAAATTGTTCCTATTAAGTGGTGATAAATCATTATTCGTTGACGACATAATGATGATAATAATAATCATGTTTATTGCTTTTGACAGAATAACATTTGCATAGCATTCTTTAAAATACAATAGTTGAAAATAAAAATAATAAAAGCAAAAAATAAATAATAAAGTATTACCAACCGGGGTTCGTTTTGAAAAACTGATAAAAAACTTACATCTCAGATAATACTGCAAAAAAGGAGTATAATATGCACTGTAGCAGTATTTTTAGCACTGTAAAAATTATAATTTACTAAAATTATTAGTTTCTACTACTTATATATTTGATATTCTATATCCCATTGAAATAAATTTCTTATTTATAGTTTTTTCAATAATAAAATGAGATAATTTTTTTAGGAGAATATTTCATTTTTATTATTATTAGGTCAATCTTTAAAATGTTTACAATATATCCTTATTATATCCGGTTGTCTCATCATACGGCCGGAGCTTTGAGATTCGTTTCGGTTCGTCTACCCGAGAGAGTTTCGTGCGTGGAGAGCGCCCGCCAAGTACCTCGATTCCCAGAAATTGGGCGAATTCCTCTTAAATTGAGACATAATTATCGGCTGTTTTATGCGCTCGTGCGTTATAAGGCAGGTGAAACTGATAGTGAATGTCTTTATCAACACCGTAGCGAGGAATCCATCCCAGAGCACCATGGACCACACGCGAGATACACCAAGTCATTAGTGGATAGTAGAGCTCCTTGTAGGGCTGCATGTAAAAACTGAGCTTTCACGATAGGTATTTGTGTGTAAGAACTCGATGATTGTCTTTTGTTCACATTGTGTGACCACGATGGAAACATAATCCTCGAGGTAATAAAACCTACAAGAAAGAATTGTCAGACAATACAGTTCGAAGAAAGTATACTTTTGACAATATTCTATCTATATATTCGCATATTCTATCTGATTTTCAATTTTGTATCCGAGTGAAAATAAATGTTTTCCTGGAAAGTTAAGAAAGTTTTGGTACACACAAAATATTACGCGTCGCAATTGTAATTACGTCACCCGTTTTGGTCAATAGTCGATGAAAAAGTAAATTCTAATTTTATCTCAAATAAATCTTCGCTGACGTTTTATTTCATTATTCTTCATCATTTATTATTTAGAAATTAATTTCTAGCAGTAAAATCATGTTAATCTCTTGTACTAGTTGATCGAATCGATCAACTAGCTAGTCCATGAGACAGTCTCGTTCCTTAGAACCGATCCATCACTAAGGATGATTCCCATAACAAGTTACTGAGCCGGAACGACTCGAATTACCGGTAGAGGACTCCTAAATCGTCCTATTTCATCCGGAGATTTTCTACTACCGGTAAACCTCCTGAACCCGTCTGGTAATAAGCCACTTGTATGCGCACTGCGCACTTCTATACTAATTGTTATAGTTTTCTAAGTGTCGGCACATTCCCTTTAAGGGTTTAGATTCTCGCTTCCCATTCCCACTTTCTTTACGATCCCGCCTCCTCTTCCATTTTCTCTTTCCACTCTTTATTTTTTCCTTTTCTCGAGTGTCCAGGATTGAAATTCTATCGGCTGCTTTGCTGGGACGGAACCGGTGTCGGATCAGTGCTATTCCCACGTCCCGCCCGACGCCGCTCGCTGCTTTACATTTGTTCGACATTGTAAACCGCTTAGCCTAGCGGAATTGAATTGAATTTGTTTTTATGTTGTGTCTACTTGTGATTGGAACTATTACAATTCCTTTTAGAGAGTGACAAACAACTGATGACCTTTGTAAGGTGCGTTTTATTCTTCTTACTTTGCAGCAGTTTATTTGTAAATGTATTTTTCAGTGCCTACTTCAGACATTTTTGTGTAAGAGTAGTTGAACTCAGGTTCAGTAAGAGGGAATGTCTCCACGTTTATGTAAGGGTTTTTTGTAATAAACTTTAACTTACGCACTCGCCATAAGAAAAGGGGTTTTATATTTACTAAATCCCAGGAATTAATTTTTTTAATCGAAGATTTTGATATACCTAAAGTTATTCCTTACCATTAAAAGTATTTTAAACGTATTTCTATGTCACCTTAGAAAATAAGCCTAAATATAACCCTAATAAAAGCCTAATAGTCTTAACCTTTAGAACCACCAAAAACCTGGTATTTGCGGTATTTTCATCGAGTACAATACAGAAACTTGGAATTATTATATGTGTCTTAGCTTGAGCAAACGTTCTATTTTGACTACCTATTCAGATATATTTAAAGGTTAAATATATCGCTACCCTTTTGTGCTACACGACAACTAATTAATTCATCTGTAATAAATTGGCCTCTTTTTCGTAGCTCAAAACATTTTACCTTTTTCTAGCATATCTGAGTCCTCTCCATTCATTTATTCACTCCTACAAGGCTATATAAAGTACAAACAAATTTATAGCACATTCAAATCCTTATAGTTTAATCACAGTTGAATACGACCGCTCGTATTCAACTCATGTATCTCGGACGTGTAGACATCTCCGTAGACATGCCACGAGGAACAACTAGATATTTTATTCAGCGCGAGCTGATTCAGACTAAGCCAGCTGGTTACTAATGTTAATGCTGCCAAATACGACGACGTCTACCAAGGTTAATCGACCCATACCTGTCACCAATGGTGTTACAATCATGCAGGTCATTTTTATCGTAAAATATTTTAACATTGACTTATTTTAGGACTTAATGGTAAATATCTAGTTGGTAATGCCACTATAATATATTATAATAATATATTGGGCATCTTGAATATATGTTGAGCACAATAACGCTGAAACTTAAAACCTTTAACTAATCGCTTCCCTGCATTTTTTCGTGCACCCGGTTTGCTTTCGGCCCACTCTCTGCTCTCACGGATCAATTTTCACAGCTTATAAAATATTTTATTTGTATACTTTATGCCCTTTTTTAGTGAAGAATAAATTAATTTGAATCATACAAATAATACACTCTAAAGGTTTCCAAAATATGTGGTTTATATTTTAATTGGAATCCAAACCTTTGAAACATGTAACGTATATTTTAGCTAAGCTACTCTACCTCGTCAAAAGTAAAACCAAATTTAAGAGAAAATGTTCAGATAATTGAATAATTACATGAAAGGTTTGTGTAAACATCTAGTTAAGATATGGTGCTAATTTTAAAGGCGTACTAGTACCTCTAGCATGACTTATGGACTTAAATTTTAAAAAGATTTTATGCACCTTAATAAATAGCCCAGATGAAGAAACATACGGGTGGACTCATATATAAATTTCAGTTGTTTCCTTTTTATTTAAACAAAAAGTCCCAACTGGCAATCACCATGGCTTGAGGGCTTATGCCGCATATTAAAGACTAAAAGGTACCGTAGCGGCGCGAGTCACTTAGGTCTTTTCATGTGATCTCCAGATCCAAAACGCCTAAAACTCAAAAAAGGTGATCGCTCATGATCTGACAGGAGTCACCGGTCATCGGTTTCAATCTATCACCTTTTACCTATCAACCTTTAACTTACTGGACTAGAGCTTTACCCTTGAGCCACCGTGCCAGTAAACCGGGAATCGAATTCGGGTGGTAGACCAGTGACCTACTCTCCTAGGTATGGAGACATCTACAACTATAAATTAATAAAATCTCCTTATCCGTTTGCATTGTTTCCTCCAGAACTCTTGACATCCAAACCTTGGAATATAATGTTCTTTGACAGTATTATCTGTTAAAGTAACTGACATTTTCCCATTCACAGCCTAAAAACTTCAAGTATCAGCAATTAGGATAGTATTTCAATACGCATGTGTCAAAATAAAATGTTTTCGTGAAACTTGATATCTTAATGTAAAATATGTCACTATTTTTAGTTACAGAAATTCTTGATTTATTTCAAACCATTCTACATGTCTATACAATGAAAGACAAGTTTCTAGATATAACAGCATTTCGCTTCACTTTGGCTCAATAAATCTAAGAAGCAACAACCTTGTCTGAGCCAATCAGTGCTAGATCCAACAGACAAGAGTTATGAAACGCCAATTACCCGAGGTGAAACTAAGGTAATGATAGCAGCACTTGCTACAGGACTGTAATTGATCTGATGAAACGTTCGGTGAAGAATCCGGTCACATAGGGACCAGTCCAGCCCGCGGGTTCCCGCCGAACAGCTGACTGCGATGGTCAGCTGTTGATGTAACAGGAGAGAGGCATCAGTTGACATAACTGGTTCGTCGGCTGTCCAAACAGAGTAACAAACTGCTGAGTTTCTTGATTTGTGTATGAATGTGGATTTTAAAATATTTAATTCGTGTCTTCATCTAATATGAATATATTCCAAGCAAACGTCAACAAACTTTAGAAACACATCACTAATATATACAATTTCTTTGGAGTGTAAAAAGACAAAACCTTTTATGACATTATATAAAATATACATGGTTTCTATAGGCTTTTGTAAAAACCACATTGTTTTCTCCTTATAAATAACTGGACAGATTAACACTTAAGTGTAATATTTTTAAATGAAAAATCTTTACTTTCGTGCAACCAGCTCATGAAATTAACAAAAAGAGTTTTGTATAAAATCTTAATAACTCGTTTGGTCCAAAGCCTGAGGTAATGTTTGGAGATAGGAACAGAGGTGGATGAGAAATGGGAGAACACGTGGTTTAGATTGTATTAGTAATGTACCAATTACGTGATCGCATGCGGGCGGGGGACTTCCGTTGTTTACTGCAGCCGCTATACACGGAGACTTTAACGACCGAGTAGCACGGACCACCGCTTCCGCACGCCACCAGCAGTACACAAGCCTCGTACACGTACAAGGTCCGTGTTCAATGTTTGTTTGTTCGTAACTATAAACTAGAATAACTTACAGTGTTATATTCACTATCAACAGATGGTTCGAACTAATTTCATCGAAATTTATTCTTTAAAAAATAATTATCATAATCATGTCTGACGTTACAATAATATAAGAAAAATTTTATGATATTGATTTAATTTTTCATAAAAAATAATTTTAATGATCATCAATATAAATAAAATTACGTTGACAAAAATTGATATCACTTAATTAGTCTATTAAGATGTGTAGATTAAATAAGGTTAATTTTGGTATAGTTTTAATAAGTACTGAACCATTTTAAAAGACAACCCAGTTACTTTTGCATTGTAAATACCGAGCTCAAATCTATTTTTAGTATAATCGAACAAGTATAAAGCCAATATATTTTTTCATATAATTATAAAAGTAGATAACCGTCTAAAGTAATTTTATCAAAAAGTTATATCCTTCATGCCTTGACAGGTCATCACTTAAAATTACATCACGACAGTAATAATGCTGACAAAACAACAACCAACATAGTGACCTGTCACTGGATACCATAACCAGAAATGAGTAGGTCAGGTGCGTGTGACGACGTAACACAACAACCAGGCAGTAGTAGGTCAGGCACCTGTGACCGGTGACCATAGCCGTGACCCTTACACAACAATGACGTCACCGAGCATCAGCTGACCGTAGAACTGGCGCTCCTGACGTCATCTACCAACCTGTGTGCGCTATATTAAGTAGGTATTCATAAAACCTTGAATATTTTTTAACGTTAATTTTTCACGTAATACTTTTTTATAATGTTCATAGAATATTTAATAATTTAGCATCCATAAGGTGTAAGACCTTTAAAGGTTTAAGGTAAAATTAGAATATTTCAAGCTAAAAAATAATTAAAATATTATCTAACAAAACTTGATATAATATAGCTATAAATCTAATATAAAATCTGTATTCAATTTCACAAGTATTTTGTATGTCAGTATCCATTAATGTTAATACTCTATCATTATTCGAAGTAATTAATTAAAAGCAAGTCAAGTCATGTAAAATGTATCATTATTTTAGAGTAAATTTTAAAATAATTCTAGTCTTTATCCGATACAAATCTAAATGCAGACTACATAAGAAGTCTTTAACATATTAACACATTTAAAATAACAAAATAACGGGTACTGCCACCAAGGTACCCAAAAAACGATCAAAATTAACTTCTTTAAATATTGTTTTTATGATAGTATGACTTTTCCTTAACAAATTGGTGCATTGTTCAATTAAATAGCTTCATTATTTTTAAAGTTATGGGCAAATAAAAGTTATAATGTCTGTTAAGATGTCAGTGTTTTTGCCTTTGTCATAAGCGACAAACAGGAACACTGTTGTCCGGAACCAGTGTTTTTCAAACTAGTTACCCAAATATCTCAAAAACGGTTAAACCTATTGGAATGAAATTTTTACCAGTTACTTAAGACATCTGTGGCTACAATTTGAACTAGTATCAAAGTTGTAAGTCAAGGAAATATTATATTTTTCTGCTTTATCAAAAACATTTAATTTTCATATTTCAACTAATAAAAAACTACCACTGAGTTATTTATTATGGTACTTGAATAATCGTGGTACAAATCGTTCTCTTATTCATTATAAACTAGGAAAAAGCTTTATTATTTAAATATCTCTACATGAAAAAAGTTATCAGGGAAATCGAAAAAACTACTTATGATTTTGATATTTTTTTACTATATTGTAACACAAGTTTTTTTCTTTTTTAATGTGTAGAATATTTTTGTGTACATGGTAATATCCTCAACCTATTGTAAAAAATTATCAAAAAATCGGTTTGCAAAATGTTTTTAGTATTTTGTTTTATTTTAGTATGCAAAATCGGATTGTCAAGCGGTCCCCTTATGTCTCGTATTTAAAACGGCTATAACTATTTGTGAAACTTTATTTATTAAAAAAAATTAAATATACGCATGATGTAATTTGAACTTCAGTATTTTACATTTTACAAACTTTTGCTTTACCGGCTCGGTAGCTCAGGGGTAACGCTCGGGCCTAAGTCAAAGGTTGCTGGATCGAAACCAGCGACCGACGACTCCTGTCAGACTATGAGCGGTCACCTCTGGTTAGCCCATGTGATTACTGCCACTAAGGTACCTCGGTGTATTTATTTCACCACACAGGCCTATATGGTGATGGGCAGTTGAGGTTAAAAAAATCACAATCATCTATAGTTTAATATGCCAAAACATTTAATATTCTAATTAGTGTTTTAAAACTATGTATGATGAAGTGAGGCGATTGCATAAGATGTCAAATGACAACCAAAATACTAACAAAAATATTCCCCCAGTCCAATAAAATGATTCCGTGTAGGCCTACAATTAATACTTAATTTTTAGATTTTACAGTGAACCGATTTCAAGCTGAAATTTATACATATCTCAAAATAAATATTAACTTAAGTATACACATTTTCAAACAAATTAGTAAAATTGATCACACATTTTTCGCTTAAATTACAATCAGAATCTTATCAAAACATATACGATTTTTCGCAGTCCTCAAAAAAATACCTCTATACATTACTATTTAAATAATAATAACTCAACAGAAAACTTGAACAAAAACTTGATTTCGTTGCAAAAATACAAAACTTGGTCTGAGATCTTTCGAAATGTCGACAACAGTAAGGTTTCTGTAAGGCTGGGTCAGGGTAGACCGAGTAATGGAAAGCAGGACAGCCCGTCGGACATGATAACAGGTTATCGCTGATAATGTGATAGTGCGAATGATGGCGATTAAATGTTGAATAGAAGGAATGCCAACCAGTAATAAACCACTTACAAGTCTCTTTATTACCACCCTATTATAGACGATAATAACTAAACTTTATTATTATCATGCCTTCCTACGGTCGCCAAATGGCATTTCAACACCACCTCGAGGTGTATTACATTCCATTTAATTAAGTTTCCTTATTGCTTAGTCAGCGCATCGTTATTTCTATCCTTTTTTGTGCAGTAATTAGTCAGAAAAACAATCTGTATTAATTAAGGCCTTCAGAAATATAGTTTGTTCTATTGTAACCGTAAATCATCAGGAGAGATTTTATTTGCATTTGATGATATTCTAAAATTTTCGCAGCTAATTTGTAGAAATTAATAAGGGAAATAGCAAAATGAGATAAATTCTGATTTTTATTTAGAATTATAAATTTGGGTAGCTGATAAGGTTATAGAGCCAGCTTCATAATCTGAGGGTTCAGTCCCGGACTGGGCGCAGCTGCTTTTGGACCCTTTTGGTATTTACTGGTAACAAAGTTATCTGTATCATTAAAATTCGGATTGATGTCTTAAGATATCATATAATAACAGGCTAATTGAAAACTTATATCTACTTCCACTAGTATTTTATGTCATTTAAGGCACCCGCCTAATATTTTAAAAGACTATAGAAGACTATAATTCAATAATAAATTCATGTTTCGATACTGAACCCTGACGTTACTTCTTACCCCTCCCGTGCTCAATCATTATTGTGCATCATATTATTTTTCAAATGTCCTGTATAATTTGCATAAAGATAAGTTTAAGTCTATACACGATCTTTAATTCAATACGAAGCATGAATAAGTAGTTGCAGCAATTTTGTTTAGCATAAACATTTTACGCAACATGAGGTTAACGTTAACGGCTAGAGCTACACGCCTCCGTGCAGTTAAGATTCTAACTAGCTCGGGCTCGAGCACGAAGCACAGAGCACGCGGTGCCCACGGTGACATTAGTGACCGTTAGCTGGCCACCGTGGTGACGTAATGAGCAACGTAATCAGTCTACACTGAGCTCGTGACCTTCGTCTGCTCAACCTCGTTTTAATCGCTGGTCTGATTGCCACCGTCTCCTGTGTAAGGGCCAGTTAGTTTGATTATATATGACTTAAACCATAAATCTTAATAGGCTTGTCTTCTGTTGTTTGATAATGATTTCATTTTTTAGGAAAAATTCCATTATAAAAAATATCATTATTTTTCTTCAGGGAGCACACACTTCCTGCTGTAAAGGACCTGCAACCACCCCCTTAGGCTAATTCCCACCTTGGAAAACCCTAAGGTATAACATCAAAGTGGAGCCTCCTATGTGAAGTGTGTAAAGCCAAAAAAACTGTAGCTTTTTCTTATTTGTTTTTCTTCTCGTTTGAGAATTTTAATAAGTCAAAATGCTTTCTTTGAGCACATTCACTCTCTATAATCAGAATTTTATCGATGATTAATCTAAAAAAAGGTTTAAAATATGTACCCAAATTGCAAATACTATAAGTCAAGTGTTACAAATAGAACATAAACAACGAAATTGTAGATTTCATAGTCATGGATGAAACTGCGACGATGATCCAGGACTAATTATTTAATGTATCTAATCTTCTCGGCCGTGCCCAGAAACATATAAACGAACTAAAAACAAAGAAATAACATGCTAAAATGGCATGCAATAAGTAATTAATTACATTAACGAAGTGCAAAAAGTATTTAGAAATGGAGAATAGTTTGATCAGAAGCAGAAGGAAATCATCAAAAAGAACTGAATTCCCGTTTGATGAATTCTCAGATTGCATCTCACATAGCATAATTTATTAGGGGCATTCTCAAGCATAAAAGTAATAATTATGTATAGTACGTACGCTACCAAAAAGGTATATCTGCTTATTTTAAAGCATTGTCAAATCGTAAATTTACGATTTCCACCTAATAGTTTAAAACATTACAAGCCACCATTTACCTACTATAAACCAAACCAATACCTTCCTAAATATAAATTATTACTCAATATTATTATTTCAGACGGAAAAGCACGCGAAAATTGAATTCACATGTTGTTCAATTAGAACTATATAGAAACGAACGAGACGACAGTGATGTAGGCATATCAGTTCAATGACCTAGTCAACAGCTGATAAAATAATCCACTTAACAAATCAGCTGTTGAATAAACAATTAGGTCTTTATGCACGGCAAATTATTATTACAAACCGGAATGGAAAAGAAGCATAACCGGAATGAGTGTGGCAGGTCCCGTTCTGGGCCGGTGACGGCTTGATCCCGGTACAAATAAGCCACTCGCTATTCCACACCTGTTCTCTGACTAGGCCATTCATTTTCCGACGTCTGTAAAAGGATCTTCATTTGTTATTTATTTATATATAGAAACAACACAGACATTGCGAAGTACTTTTGGTGTTTTATACCAAAATAAACGCTTTAATCTTTAGATAAAATAATGTATGGCTAAATTAAGATATATTGATATTCATGCATATTTCTCTTTTACCCTAGTGAAATTGAATTGATTTTAAGATATACAAGTACATTGATTGATATTAAACCTGATACTAATATAATATCAATACCAATTAATTTTACTGGGTCTACAATAATTTTTAGGAAAATTGTTGGAAGTTCAAGTAAGAATAATATTTCTAGTTTATTGTTGCACCTTTAGTACTAACCTAGGGTACTAATTATACTATCACAACTTCTCCCATTTTTTTATTGTTATTTATTAACAACCCATCCAACTAGGAGGATATTTTAAGGTGAATAAGAGTGAAGGTTGAGTGCAATAACTGTATTGGATTTGATGGTTTGTACCTTTGTTGCTGAAAAGGATCAGTTGACTCATTATATAGGATCATTCATTTAATATCCCAATAAATTAAGACAACAAGGTCCAGTATCAAACCTTTAAATATTATGTAAAGATATTAGTCTAGGATTGAACCGGCAACCTCCTATGTAACGAGTATTATACCACTAAGCCACCCACCTATCCATTTTCTTTAATAGCTCGGCTAGGTTTTTTTATTATGAAGTCGAATTCTCTTTTAAGGTTCTTTGTATAGGAGATGTTTAATTGTTGCCCACAGTTATAAACACATTAAATTAATATATACAATTTTGCATATACAAGTACTAAGTATTGTAAATTCTCCATGGGTTAATGAAAGATTTTGAGACTTTTTACTTTTGAATAATAGAGTAGGTCGAATTAGAACATTGTCTTTTTAACATTAAACAATGTTAAATATATTTTTATTTCTAAATTACTTTCTACATTTTTGAGCTAATAAAGCTATATAGGTAATCATTGTTAAAACAAAGAGGCTGGTTTGTATGTGTGGTTTCATAAACAAAATCATCAGATGAATTGAATTACAAGTGTTGCAGGATAATTTCTCATAAAAACCTTATGGTAATTCAATTGCTGTACGTTTACTGGATGGGAATTTACCCCCCCCCCTTCCGACTTGCATCAGTGCGCTGAATTTTAATCCATTCATTTCTCATAACCTCCATAATTGTTTACTACTGCTGTATCAGTTCGTTATCGGCCGAACATATTAATAGCTTTAGTGACTGCATTTACAGCCTTGATCACCTTGGTTGAAACCCGTAACCTTGATTTGAAAGGGTTGTTGGATTTTGTACATGATCCGTTTGTTTATGGCGTTTATAAATATAATCAATATTTAAATACAACTAATTAAAATTCTTTGCCAGCGAAAACAAAATTGTCCTTAATAACATTATTAGTAAAATCATGTTATGAATTTTAAACAATTCTATCTAAGGGGATTAACAAATTCAGCCAAAATAACCAACAAAAACAAAGACCAGAAATAAACTAAACAGAGGATACTGTAATTTTATTTTGTAATTTATGGTTTGTTTTATCCCATAAGGAAACTGTTCCCGAATTATTTCAAGGCAATTCTTCTCCTAAATCCATTGAAATACACCTTGTTTGTTTGTGAATCTGTTCTATCA
Source organism: Nephotettix cincticeps (assembly GCA_023375725.1). Taxonomy (NCBI): domain Eukaryota; kingdom Metazoa; phylum Arthropoda; class Insecta; order Hemiptera; family Cicadellidae; genus Nephotettix; species Nephotettix cincticeps. The sequence continues at coordinate 126,399,388 of CM041791.1, read as the reverse complement.
CTTAATTAATGGATAATGGGATGAATGCGTACGTTATGCTAAACACGAACGAATTAAGAGACAAGTGGTAATAATTTTCACGGTTCGGGTAGTTAATTTGATAAGCCACCAAGGTCTAACACGGCTGCGAGGTTCATTAATTCTAACTTTCAAACATTCAGAAAATCTCTCCTCCGGGGAACTCCAAATTATGAGCACTTTAGCTAATCAACAGCCTTGCCAATCGAGAATATAATGTGATGTGCGTTTCCCAAGTCGCCAACTCGCATAACCCTGACCCCCGCAACTCCAGCGGCATGCCCATGAGCGACTCCGCGACCCGTCCATACAGAGAGTCATCTTCTCGACTTGTGGGCCAGGGATGCTACGTGCCATTTGACCTGGCCGGAGATGCCAAGTTAGCAAGGAGACCTTAGACTTCGTTGATGAGGATTCTCTGACGTGTATTCGTATACTAACATTTCACAGAAAGATCGTTAGCCACGATAACGGTTTTATTTCGATTTTTTGAGTCGTTTAATGTGTGACATGATTGGAATATAAAGTGAATAACTAGCTCAAGCGTTGTATACTTACTAACAGAGTCACCATACGCAGTTGTCAATCAACATGCCATCAATTTATGACTATTGCTTTCAAGCATCATATAGTCTTTGGAAAATATTCTTGATGTGTTCAGTTGTATCAAGAGGATGACGGATACTGGATATACAGATCGGCTTCGATAACGATCTCGTGTGACATGAATAATCTAACTCCATGTGCCATTGGCAACATGCTCATATGACTATTGCCAAGATTTGCTTTGGATAATATTTGATCAGTGCCTACTAAGTGTTTTTTAAGGTTTTGAAAAATATTTCAGTCGTATATACATCATATATTATCCACAAAGCTAAGAACCGCTTTTCGTTTGTGTAACGGCTACATGTGTACTGGTGGGTGTCGATAACTAGAGATTTATTTATTCCGGTATTACTTTTATATCGCCAAGGGCATAATCAGATCACTGTAAATTATTATTTTTTAGTTTCGCTTTTTTCACCAATTAATTAAATAATAATGGAAGACGAAAATGAGAAGTATAAAATAGCACGCTAAAGTACAGTAATACTAATTATTACTCTATAAATAGAATGTGAAACACCAAAATTAGAGGAAATAATAAATGTTCAGAATGTAGTTCCTTTAATTTTCCCACACTCGTAACTAAAGCACTAAAGCAATCGAATTAACTAAAGCAATATATAATTTTGTTAGTTATAAACAACCATTAGGTCTTATGATGCTGTTGATTCTTTATCTAGATCAGCTATTAAGAATAACATACTTATTGACACATTTGAAAGATTGCAAATAGACTTGTTATTTATGACAAGTTAAGAATGCTACAACTCATTTTTATAGCTTGAACATTTAGTCTGCCTGATTGCTATGCGGGACCAGACCCAACGACATACGTTATGGTGGTTTCGGCCCCAATAGCGAATATTTTTGAACAATAAATTTAACGAAGACATTTAATATGCAGCTTGATCGTGTATTAAAACTGGTTTTTTGATAGTCCACGTTAGTGTTTAATTTATTTTCGGATAAATTTACAGCAAATTAGTTTCCAGATAAGAGTTGATATTTTCAAGGCACAAAAAGGAAAAACTAGAGTTTATTCAACAACAAGGCATAAGAATATATTTTACGAAGAATCTAATCCAAAAAATATAAGAAAAGAAATGAAAATAGTAACATACCCATTGTAGTTTAATTCACAGGCTCGGAGATTTTTTGATCAATGAAGCACTGTTTGTATTGAAGAACATTCTATTTTACAAAATACTTTTTATGCCTACATCAGTAAAACTATGAATTTAAGACATACATTAGGCATAATGAAAATGACATAGGTTTATGATGTGATGAGTAAAACAGGAAAATGCCAAGTGACCTAATTATTTGCAAATTTTAATATACACATAGAACCTACAATACAATTATAGAATACTAAAAGTATATTTAAAGTTGATTTTACCTTGATCATTCATTAAAAGTTTCTATTTACTGAAGTTTATATTTATTCAACCTTTGAAAACAGGCAGTGTACTCAATGAAACAGTTTAATTTTACATAATTTTTAAATTTTAAATAGCGTCGGTTATCAATTCCTACAGTAATATTATCTTTTTGCACTTTTCCTATGCTTCTGTGTTTTGACTTCACAGTTTCTTCACCTCCAGAACAAGGTGATGTAACTCCTCCCATTTTAAAGGGTCTAATTAATCATTACATTTAAGTTTTAGTTATAGACATTTTTATTGTAAAAAATAAATAAATAAAATCCAACCAAAATATACCTATATATCATACAAAATACACGAATAAACAAATGAACAAAGTAATTATGCAAAAAGTAATTACTTTGTGTATATAATAGAGTACTTTGTACATAGGTATATTTTTATTTCTTTTACAATATAAATAGAATATCTATAACTAAAACTTTTAATTTGAATGTAAGTATTTGGTAGTCATTTGAAAGCCGGAGAAGTTTCTTCACCTCCAGAAATTTTGTGTAGTTTAAAAACATAAACATGTTGAAAAAGTTCAAAAAGATATTTTTTATATTTTATTCGCTCAACAGGTTTTTGCTACATTTTAAAAGTCTAAACACGGAAAGGCATTGTATATTAATAATAAACCGACATCGAGGATCAAAATATTAAATACGTTATCAGTATGCATATGAGTACAGTAGATACTCGGGTCAGGAACAGCAGTTTGTAGGCCTACAGTTTATAATCGTCGTGAAGGCTATCTGCGTGTGAGGAGCCGCCTCAGAGAATCACCTCCAGTCGTCCTTGAGCGACTTGCCTATGTCGCATGTCGCCTTTAATTACATTACTTTATAACCTTCTGCTATAATAGATACATACTTCACTGCCTCCTTCAATGCTACCCAAGACTGATGTGTTTGCTCACCAGGGACAATATTCCCTCTCAGACCTCCTGCTGCTACCTTATACAAATCACAATTTTTAATTTTTCAAATTCCAAAGATCAGCCTTGGAGGCTCACGATGCGACATACAAATATCGTACTCACGATTTCCTCGTGGAGTCTGACCTCTAAAATAACTACTGCCGTAAACTCTTCTCCGGCATACCATTGTCTTTATTGTTATGTCCGACGTGGTCATTTAGGAACGGCTTTCACTGTCCTTAGCCGGTTAGTAGTGAGGCACTAGAGTGCCTTGACATGCTTCAAGGAGAATATCCTTCTTAATTTTTGTGAGCTTTATTAATTAGTCTATGAAGACGTAAACAATATGAATAAAATATGGTTATTAAATAATACCTGGTTTTACTCCTAAAGTGTTCGCAGTCCTGGTATTATTTGAGTTTTTGTAGGTATTTCATATCTCGAGTATCTTTGACGCTATCCTAACCCTTAACCACTTGTGCGTCATTTATTTCTACTTTTATATTTTAAAATATTTAATTAATGTTCTGCTTACTTACTAAACCGTTTTATCAGACAGTTTATCTTGTTCCAGGAATCCAACGGCGTTCTGCCAGGGTCTCCACGCCTTCAAGACACTTCCTCCCGCAGCGATGGCGACTCTTCTTCCGAGCCCCCGCGGGAAAGAGAGAACGACGAGAACCACCCAGTCAAAGAACGCAAACTCCAAGAATTCTATCGGGATCCAGGAGGGGTCAAAGATGCTACTGAAATTCCCTTCAAACCTCCCCTCCTCTTAGACAGGTTACAACGGTACAGCGAAAGGCCGTTTTTCCCTGATCACTTATCGAGAATCCTCAGTCCCAGTGATATTAATCCACTCCATGGCTTAAAAACTCTCGCAGGGCTCTTGGATGATTCCAACTCAAGTTCTTCGAGTATACAGAGAAGAAAATCTTTGTCTTGCTCGGATCTAACGGAAGACGGGGGCAGGAACGACTCCAACAACAACGAAGGTCCAGAGAACGACGGGGCAGGAGTGAGATGCGATGAATGTGGGAAGGTATTCGATGGAGAGCAGCAGTTGCTGCAGCACAGGCAGGCTCAGCAATGTCTCAGCTGCGAGGTGTGCGGCAAGACGTTCACGCAGAGGAGTCTGTGGTCAGCGCATCAGAAGCTCCACGAAGACAGCAGGCAGGAACACGCGTGCACTCACTGCAGCAAGACGTTCGTCACCAGGGCCTCACTCAAGGTTCGTTCCTACAGATTCCTTACTGTAAAGACAAAAATAGGGTTGGTAAATACATTTTAGCTTTGTTCTAAATTTTCTAAATTTAATGAAAGGGATTGAGGCCAAATCAGCAAATAATGAAGCTGAATACAGCCAAATCAGCAAAGAAATAATGAACATTAATTTTAAATACAATAAAAAATAACTGGTCATTTACGATCCTTCAGTTGTATTCAAATCTACTTCAGCCTTTCTTCACTACGAGAGAAAGAGTTCAAAAGCACGTCCACTTCACCGTAATAAATTACTCAAATGTAACTCGGAACAGCCGACTCATGCCCGTAAAGCAATTTCGATTTATGACCCAGATCCAGAGCAACGTTTACCGCAACCCAATTAGCTTTGTTAGCTTTGTTAGTCGCGATGACTGGTGGAAGGCGGCCGCAAATCACCACGCGTATGTAAACAATGAACAATAAACTGAGATTACCGATTACTATAGTCTAATAAACAACCTGATGTCATATAGGTCGTAAACAAATCAGCGCATTGCGTTAATAAATACATGTAACGAGGATGGAACAGGGTACAAGCCACGCCTAATTGACAAGGAACACTGAATAACAATTAAACTGATCAGAACAGAATGGAGCCCGTTCACGAGCCTCGCGGGACGCCTGTTTGACACAATTGGCGCCGTTTGTTGTGAGGTCCGTTCCGTAATTAAGGTTGTAGAGAGAAAATACCGTATTTGGCATGTTTTCAGCATTTTATAATTATAATTTCGACTTATTTTTCCTTGAGTATTTTTTATGATATTAAATTATCCATATTTTTCACGATCCAATTACTATTTTCAGTGTTAATAATAGTCGCTGTTATTGCCATTAATTTAATCATTCAATTCTTCAATGGCAAAAAATAACAGCCACGCAAGCTATTTATTCACTAAAAATAGTATATTTAACTTTCCTTTAATTAATTTTAGATGAAGTGTAGCCTATTTTAAGTGTTTTGACGTTACATACAAAATCACTTTCATACACATTATTCCATTATATTATTGTAAACTCATAAAAGACTCATTGAAGTATCCATTAATAAAATATTTCTTTTGAATAAAATTGAATTAATTAATTATTAATTCAATTTTTCTTATAAAAAGAATTGTCTATAAGTTGTCATTTCAAAGCACATTGCAATTTAACGGAAGATTTAACGTCTCAAAGACGCTAACGCTTCTATGGAAAAGCGGGAATAGTCGTTCTAAACTTTGATGATTTTGAACGGTATTTAGGCAGGATAATTATTCCCCTATGACCAAACAAAAATTATAGAGTGTACTCAAACTGCGTATTTTATGTCTGGTAGGCGGCGTGGCCACCCCGTCTCTCCAGGGGCCGAAATCCATGGGAATACCTCTATCAGACCTAATTGTTATTGCTAATGTAAAAATTACTACAGCCCCATAACTCCTTTTACGGCGCATCAATTTGTACCCTAAACGCTAAGAGGGGGAATATTTATGACGTGTACCGGTTTCTTTAATTCAATTTTATGGCGTTTAAAAGCATATTGACGATCAGCTGATGAACGCTTATCAACGAAGAGATCGAAGATTCCGAACTTATAAGATTGAAAGTCTACAGGTGATGTTCGATATGAATCTCTAGAAAAAATTTCACTACAAACCATTTTCTTCTAATAAAATAGTAGCCATTTTAAAGTCTGCTTTAATCGTAGTTCCTCCCTCTCTCTCTTGAGAGAAACTAATATTTCCCTTTAAATAGTTCTGGTATGATAAACTAAATGACTTGTGAAAATGAGAGAATAAATCGTTGATACAAAAACATACAGATATGGCGAAAGACAGTGAAAACCCAATATTATTTAGTAAGAGAGTACTCTGACTGGAAACTTTTGTTTGGTTTAAATAATTCCTAAAGTCTTGTTTTCTTCACAAATAAACAGTCCTGTTTGATTAAACAGCCCACAGCTGGTTATACGAGTATTTATCATGATAGGTAGCTAAATTTAAGACATATATCTGTAGCGATGTGAGATTAGTAGTGTCCGCCCTTGTGGTTCAAAACGAATTTAAATTCCGAGGACGGAAACATCTAATTCCTCATTCATTCAATTCCCCTCCATATATATTGAGAATTTCAAGGTCGTACATGACAAGTTGTAAATGAATGTTAGCTTGTTGACCAAGAAATTATTTAATCGTTTTGAGGTTTCACCTCGTGATTCCAAGGTTTTCAGTACGATACTGGGCTGAAACAATTTTTCATTTTTTCGCTTGCAGTTATAAATATTAATGATTCTGTCTTGTAAGGCAACTGAATGTTACTTTAAACATTGTGAAGTAAGAGAAATTCAAGCTTTTTCTACGTTCACTACCTAAATGCCATATTTACTAAACGTTGGCTCAAATACTGAATAAGCTTTAATTTCTCCCCAATTATAAGATTTTCCCTCAACTACATCGCGTCACTCCGCTCCGTTACCGGCCGAGCAGCGACACTCCCTCAGGCCAAGGTCGCACTCCAGTTCCACCACAATTAATTTCCCATCATAATTTTCGTCAATCTTCATTTCGCTGTCGACCAGTCGGACGTTTCATTACGCCTGATGGATAGCCAAGTGCGAGTGAGCGTCACTAGTCACTAGAGTCAGCCGCTAGAGGTCGCCTCGCTGGCTTTGATTGATTCACCGACTATTCTGGAGGTGTTCGGGTTCCATTATGGTCTAACTCGCTTGCTATGGAGATAGGCAGTTTATTGAGGCCGTGGTTAGATTATTAGTTCAATATGTTTCGTCATCGTTATTACTAAAAGGATTCCTTCATAAATTACTAATCTTGTAAACAGTTCCTCGAAGGATATACTGTAATCAAATATTATAGGAGTTTGTAGCACAAATAATTACAAGATAGAAGTTCGTTAAATTTTAGGTAGGCCGTTAGAAGTATTTTTAAGATAGTAATGAAATTTTATAGCTACAATGTATTCTATTTCACTACTTGATAATAATATTTGTATTCCGTTAAAAAACACTTCCAGGGCTATGTCACACTTTTAAAAATGTTTTTTACTATTAAATTATAGAATAGTGCGTGTTATTACATGCAGTATTATTAATGTAGGTTATTCCCACACATAACTGTAATGATTAGATGGGTGATCGACTGGGGTGGTGGCGTGTCCTGTAATCCAGCTACTTTGAGGTCACGTATTGTGGATAGTTGTGAGCGATGGTCGGTGGATATGATATTCCCTAGTGATTAACGTCCGGACTATTGAATACTGTTCATCCGCAAAGGTCATCCTGATAATTAGACAAATTCGTAGTTCAGAGGCTAAAATGGTTTGGATTTCACGTTAAAGTGTAGGTCCCTTTGTTGCTAACGGTTGTTAGGCTACTAATTGACGGTCCTGTATAAGGAGCATGTCAGCCTTGGTCAGTAACACGACAACAAGATCGTGCCACAATCATCTTGCACTTATTTCTCATACTTGGCTTAAAAGACCTACTTCGATAGGTCGCCAGTTCGGTTAGAATTATAAAGTAAAACATACAGTATAATGGGGATACCTTTGAATGTTCCCTAATGTAATTTTGTTTTATATTAAAGTTTAATTTGCCCAACTATACTGTAAGTATAATTTTCTATATTTTCTATCCAAATATGATTTTTAACAATCAAATGCTATCTAATTATACGTCATTCCTGAATAAAACTCGAAGCTGAGTTAAATTAATAAATGTTCAAGAAATTAATACATTCAATAATCCTAACTGATGGCTAAAAATCATAGAGGGACCCAATAATGCTAAATCGGAAAAAATTGGACAGACATCAAGGAGGAGATCTCATTCCGTCCACAGGTGTTCGGTCCACCGTCTCCACACTTTAGTCTGATGGGGGAGAGGGGGAGACGCCCCAGACAGCGCTTTGCGAAGTTAAGTGGGTTCATTATTGATGGAGTTTATGTTATAAATAAAGGTCGGAGGGAGTGTCCGTCCCCTTCACTCTATTGCTTCCTCCCGCCGAGGCATGGTTAATGGATTACCATTGAAAATACATTTTATTTATTTACTACATCTACTTTATTTTTATTGGTGAGTAACAATATATTTAGGGTGGTATTTACAGAAAGAAAGCATGGCGGAATATCGTGAATAACACGTAGATAAATCGAACTGTGGACCGATCGCATGGTCCCCGTACCAAGCGAGAACAGTTTTAGGCATTTCTAATTTCAGCTTTCAAAGTAATCTATACAAAATGGCATTGTGTATATTTTTTAGTTCAATCAATTATAGGCAGCTTTAGGCTGGACCATGTTCTTTTTGACTGAAATACTCGTGTACCCGCAGGTGCACCTCCGCACGCACACGGGCGAGAAGCCGTTCCACTGCCTGGAGTGCGGCAAGCAGTTCAGCCAGCTGAGGAACTACAAGTACCATCGCAGCGTGCACGAGGGCACCAGGGAGTTCGCCGCCACGTGCCCTGAGTGCGGCAAGTACTTCAACGACCGCGGCTACCTCAGCTCGCATATGAAGATACACAGGAACAGAAAGGTGAAACTAACTACACTTTAAACTATCGTGTAGTAGAAAAATGAAGCCATCAGATTTTTATTGCGGACATTTTCTATCGCGATTAGTAAAGCAAAGTTTCACGATCTGATCTGAAATCTGATCCCGTCCTCAGTTGAAAATATTAGTACTTAATCCGGACTAAGCCAGTATGAAGCTGAAAACAAAAATGTTAACAGTAAAAAAACTTTCGATAAGCAAACAATAATAAACGCACACAAGAAACGACCTACGTTCACAAGTCAAAACGGCCCAAGAATCACTGAAGACGCACAAGTGCTTCTTGTTCCCTTGATCAGATTCCAGTCAGATCCCAAAACATTGTGAAACTTTACTAATCGTAATATAGAATGTCCACAATAAAAATTTCAAACGTATATCAAATTCCAATTCAATTTCAAACGTAATAAGATTTACTTCAAAACCACTAACAATAGTGTTATTTTTTATTCGAACGAAGTGAACCATACCAGGGTGTACTTACTATACATCCAATCTCAAAAATCTAAAAATATAACTTTAAACCACTCTTACGTAGGCCTACTTAGTTTATTCTTGACTTATGTTTACTGTACATGTTTTATATTAATGACGTTTTGTGCTAATATATGGCTGATGTGCAAATTACTATTATTAATCAGTATTCTCAGGAAATACATAAAATTACCTCAGGATTAGTTTAGTAGTTAAAAGGACATATCCTAATTTACATTTGCGATATGTTTGACTTCTTATCCAACATAATCATGGTTGAAGAGAATGTTATACAACGAAACTAAGGTTGTTGTGTGTCCGTAGGAGTACGGGTGCGAGTATTGCGGCAAGAGCTTCAACCAGCGCGTCGCGTACAACATGCACGTGCGCATACACACCGGCGAGAAGCCTCACGTGTGCCAGCATTGCAACAAGTCCTTCTCGCGGAAGATGCTGCTCAAGCAACACCTGCGCATACACACGGGCGAGAAGCCGTTTACATGCGTCGTCTGCAACAAGGCGTTTGCGGACCGCAGTAATATGACGCTGCACATGCGGCTACACTCGGGCGTAAAGCCGTACACATGCAGCGTGTGCAACAAGTCCTTCACCAAGAAGCACCACCTCAAGACGCACATGAACTACCACACGGGCGTCAAGCCGTACGCATGCGCCAAGTGCGGCCTTAGGTTCAGTCAGTCCAGCAACATGCGGACGCACTTCAAGAAGTGTTCGTCAACGGCGTACCCTCCGACGACCCCTGTGGCCAACAACGTGCCCATCAACATGACCGTCGTCCCTCGCCCTGAGGACAACGGCGCCACCCTCGTGCAGGAGAAGGCGTAGTCCACAATTCGTTGTTGAAAATATATGAATTGTCTATGGAGTTCCTTAAAAATTAATAATTAGCAAATATAGTTTCAACTATTAAGGAGTCTGAACGAATTCTATAAACTTTGCCGAACAGTTAAAATTCTCATTTTACAATTTTAATTTTACTGCATTTCTGATAAATGTCTTAAAAATGTAGACGTGAAAAATAGACTCGCTCTGACAGTTCAAGTATTTTCAGCTGTTTTAATAAAAAGGGGTCACTATTATCATGAATGCTCATTTGTATCTTCCTTTTTGCGTGTGAATTCGGAAAACGCTTTCATAATCGTAAAATGTAGTGATAAGGAAAATTATTTCAAACCATCAAATTGGAGTAAAAGGTTTGATAAAATATTTGTAGTTGTTGAATAGTAGCTTAAAATTAGGAGATTCCTGATTATAAGGCCATGAGTCACTTTAGATTTTGTGATGACTGCTTAAGAATAAGCGTGTAAGAATAAGAACAGCTGAGGCAGTTGCAAGTTTTACCCTTCTTCTGAATATAATGACGATAATAGTTATCTTTAAATAGACTAAATATTAAACTTTTATAATTAAGAAAGTTTAGATTTTATCCAAATAAAAGCCTTTTCAATTCAAGAAATAATTAATTTACCTCCCTGTGGGAAGTAGGTTAGATCATGGATATGTCTGAAGGGAATGGTCTCGGTTCATTTAAACGGCTGTTCTTATTCTTTTATATTACAAACCCAATACAATACCTCTGGTAGTTTCTATGGAAACCTGTTACATGTTTTCCATCTTACAACTCACCAACACCCCCTAGAACTAAGACATATCCATGTCAAAGTGAACCTAGATTAAATGTCACCGCCAACTCAGGGCCTACTTATCGCACTACATATCGTACTATTTTTTTTTAACAAAGTAATTTTGATTCATAACTGAATTATCCATGTTACATTTTGTTCAACATTATATAAAAATAAGCACTTTAATATCTCTTCAAAACATTTTTTTTAATTATTCGTATGACAGAGAATATCCCATAGTTGTACACTGTAAAACTTATAACTGTATAATTATTATTAATTGTAAATAGAAGCCAACAATATATAAAAGATAACTATTGGGTTATCCTAATACTAGCTATGTAAATATATAGACTTTTATCAAATCAGTTATTTATGTCTTGATTGTGTACGTCATTTAATGACAAAAACAAAATATAAGTACAAAATTGTTAATTTGTTATGACGAATTAGAATCATTTTACTTTCTAGTACAAAATAAACGTGATACGACATTGCTATCGAAACATAAAACTAAAATATATATTTTTGCAGCATTTGTTAATTTTTTAAAGTATATCTTTCATCCTTGCTCAAAATGTGTTTTATGCTTTATTGTATTTACGTATCTTATGTAAAACATAATCAAAACAAAAAATCAAAAGGGTGTGTAAATATAATCTAAGACCCTTGCATTAGTCTTGCCATTTTTCTAGTCAAAAATGTATTGATGCCGTTGATATGGCTGTACATTGCCAGTGGATGATGCTATATACTCACTAGCTTAGAATAGGTCTAGTGTTTTAACATTCCTTTAATTAGTTTATGTAAAGCTTATATTGTTTTCTCTGCTTGGGCGAACTATGTTTAAAAATACTAAGATTTATAGATAAAGAAATAGTTCAAAACCCAAAAAATATGATTTAAATTGTAAACGTATAAGATTATCTAGAATTTTAATTGTTGTATCTAGCTTGTGTTAAAACTAACTGAAAGGAAGGCATCAAAAATATTATTTTTAACTATCTTACAAGAAAGTATACAATAAGTTACAAATGATTTCTTGAAGCTCATTCGTATAATGGTTTCAATTTCCCTTGGTTGTAAAATTGATATATACCTAACCAACCTGTTAGCAGCTGATTTCTTATTTCAAAATTTTTATTGGATATCAATCAAGAAAAAATTAATAAAACTAAATTAGTAAAATCTATTTTACAGCATCCCTCGTTGAGTTTTAAAATTAAAGACCATTCTTAATATTCAGTAACATTTACATTTACATACAGACAATGTAGCTTTGCTGTGTTATACATAAAATGTATTCCTTGCTCCCTTGCTATGTTTATACAAAAATGATGACATAAAATATATATTTCAAGGATATTATATTAATAAAAATGTATACTACCATAACTTTTTTTACCACAAAAAAATCACGTTTTATAAAAAAATGGTCCATAGTCCGCCCAAGTCAATACTTCCCAATACTGGCTTACTCTTTTACTCTTTATGTGTAGCCATATTTATTGTGTTAAGTATTTATTGTTGTGTTTTAAACGCAGTCTAACTATTGTTAAATGATTAGTTGTCAATACATTTTAAATGTGCGTTGTTGATTTATCAGAATAAATATAATTTGTTATTTTTACTTTTTTGTTTCATTACTCCTATTAATTAATTGGTGAGGACAACGCCGATGGTATTGGAACTACTATTAAAGGGGCCTGAACTTTCCCTAACAACATCAATGTTTAATCAAAGAAATGCGTCATTTGTTCCTCATATTGACTAGGGATGTTTTGATAGCTCTTCTTTTTAAAGTATCAATTATTGTTCATACCCACCCAGGTCAGTTGAAGGAATCAGAGTTGAAATAGAAGATTAGATCAAAGTTTTAAAGTTTGCTTTTTCTCTATAATGATTATTTTAGTCTGAACATTATCATTGACATATTAACTCAAATTTATATTCAAAGTATTAAAGGGATAAAATTATCTAAAATTAAATACAGTCTCGTATATTGGTTTACTATTCACTAACCTTTATAATAGAGATGTTTTGTAGTTTATAAAGTAAAATAATCTGCTACTATTCTACATCAGTATTTATTCCTACTTTATCATAAACGAATAAAATGTATCAGTTGACTGAAATATACTTTCTCCATTATTTAAACCAAAATCCTTTATAAAGTTGATCTAAATAACACATTTTAAAGTTGTTGTTTCATAAAATTATCATCCAATTTCTTAACTAACAACGAGTGAAAATAAGTTAAATTATTTGTTAGGAAATTTTTGGAGAATTACCCCCACCACAGGTGATACCAAAGTTTTTTGAGTGATTTTTGTTGAATGATTTTTGATTGAAGCCTTACTCTGCAAACCAAGTTTCATGGTGAACGGTTGAGAAAAAAAAGAGACAACGTACTGCATTTACGATGGTCTTTAATTTAACATTTCTCTGGAACCTTGAGTCATAGACTAATTATTTTGAATTTTAATTTGTTTTTTAAGCCGGGATTAATAATGATGGTCAAACTATTCAATTTATTATTTTGCTAGGAAATGTTATAAATGGTTTTTACATTTAAAACACGTGACATTTGAACCATTGATTTTACATACATACGGGTAGTGTTTTACTATTTAGGACCTTAATACCTATAAACAAAAACAATACTTCTCCATAGTCTATACAATGTATAAGAATAGAAAATAAAATATATTTTTTATATATAAAATAAATTACATATTTCATTAGTTTCAAATAAATCTTTATCCGTTTATCGGAATACTTATTCAGTATTTTTATTAAACTCATTTAAATTCTGTATATTTAATTTTAAAATTATAATTTAAACCCGTATATAGCTTAGCTTCATGATATTGAACCAATTTTCGTCAATAGAGCTCAGAATACAGAAAACATGATCTTATTTATTGTTTTTATCACTTTTATTTTTTTATATTTGTAACATGATATTATGTTGTAGTCCTTTTTCTAGAGTTCTTTGTTCGTGATGTTGGATTTATTTTATTTTAATTATTGTTGCGTACATTTTTCATTACGATTAGTAAAATAAAGTTTCACGACGTTTCGGAGTCTGGAATCGCCGTCCTCAAGCGAGTTAGAACCTAGAACATAAGTTTTGCAAGGTTACTACTCTTGCTGTGTTCTAGGTACTAGCTTAACTGAGGACGGTTTAGTATTGAAAACCCGAAACGTCATGAATGTTGTTTTACTAATCATGATGGAAAATGTCCACAAAATAATTTAAATAGCATATTGTAGTTGTCTTGGAAATACTGTGTTAAATTGATCAGAACTTACATTCGTTTAGTCTGTACAACTGAACGGTCAAGTGACGTGTTCACCGTGAGATAAAACGCTAACAGCATCCATGTCGTCGTATCGTGTAATCCTGAGTCTCACCGCGGTTCTGGACCCGGGCAGATCGGATTTTTGTTTGTATTTCTTATTACTAAACCCAATTTACTGGCCATAACCAACAGAATTTCCCAACTCTTTAAGACGATTATCAACCAGCAGAAATAATCCTCTCTTGTAATCGCTGGTTCGAAAACGAAGTGACTTTAACGGGTGATATTTATGAAATATTTTTTAAATTACGATCAACGTTCTATTAGGGCATTCAAGTGGTTATGACGACAATGTTGACAACTTTATAAGAATGACAGCTCTAGTAAATCGTATGGCTTTTGTTCGTTTTTTGTTTGGTATTAAATCCCCACATGAAATATTAATTCTCAATTTTATTTTCACCATTCATTTGTATTACTTTAACCACTCAACATTGATATTTTTAGTAATAAATATTTTTGGAGTGGGGCTTCACTTCATTTATTCAGTGAATCTAGTATATAAGTATAAATAAAAATAAACCTATTGACATGGATATGTCTTAGCTCAGGGGGTGGGCATTGGTAATCATTCAGAACAGATTGAAACCAGATTGAAATGGAAGTGACGTTATATGGTTAGTGACGTCACTTGGTTATAAGGATGATTGTTTAACATAAGGAATCTGTTTTTATATGGAACTGTAAACATTCCCTTTAGACATATCCATGATATTAGCTTTTCTCTAAATGAAAGTAAATAGATGATATTTTACAATGTCATAACATTATGATTGGATGTTAAATGTTTAGTTTGACTGAGTTCCGAATCTAATAGCTGTCAGAACTGTACGGCCCTAACACAGTATTTTTTTTAAATTTTACTATCAAACACCCGATCGAAAATATATATTCGCCCAAACATAAATATGTATTAAAATCACACGCAATGAAAGTATAATTCTAAAGCTTCTAGAAATATTATTTTTTACTAAACTAGGCCTACTATTTTAACTAAACCAAATATAATAAATCTCAGAACAGGCTAACCCTCAACAAACAATTTTTAGTATTACCTACTCGTTTAACTTTCACCGGTGAATTCGACATCATTTTCCTAAGGTATTTTTAAGGTAGCTCAAACTCACTAACATAAATGTTTAATTAGATAAATTAAGTGATTATAAATCGATTCCCAATTATGAACTCTCAGAAAAGATGCGGTATTTCGACGGCCGGAGATAAGAGAGTAATTTCGTAAATAGCAGCAGCAAAGTCCATCTGATATGCAACCACTTACCACCATTAAATTTGGTATTCAATTTTGAAAGCAATTATAAGATTTGAAGCGGCGCGATTTATGGCCGTCGTGACGAGAGTTTGAGCCAATCCCGCGGGCGACGGCCGCGATAACATCAGCGCATGGAGGGCTTGTAGGGGCAACTCTTGCAACGCGTCCATCTGTATTTGCTATGCTACTCTGTGTAATCTTGTTATAATGGGCATCATGAGAGAACTTTGGAATCTTAACCTTTCGGAAAGGGAACAGGCAAGTTTCTCAGTCGGTAGCGTAACGGACTCCGAGCCTGAGGCGCCGTTGTCGCTGGTTCGAATCCAGGTGCTCCTAATCGGGTTTATCAGTACAGGCCACCTAGTGCTGAGGCAGATCGCCCCTATTTTCGATTGTTATTTTCTACGCACAGGTTGTAGCCTATGTGAGCGAAAAAGTATATGTAATAGAGGAGTTTCGTAAGAGTCCAACCTCTTACAAAATTGGATACTAAGTAATTTTATTTAAGTAGTTAATTTCCAGAGTGTTTGAAAAAAAAATTGTTATTAAAAAGTACAAATGTACACAGTGTTTACTTCGCTGTGGTAAATAGGTTAGATCGTGGATATAAAGTCTGAAGGGAGTGTTTTTAGTTTCTCTAAACAGCTTTTGATATGTCCATATGACGTCATTTCCGTAAAACTTTTACGTCCCGCAAATTGTTAACACCCCCAAAGCTTAAGCATATCGCTGTCATAAAAAGGGTTTTCAAAGTTGTTAATACTTGCGCTAACAAGTATTCTAAGAAATAATTGTGAAGAAATGCGTAATTATTTAGCAATACCAAAGAAAATTTATATAATTAATTCTAAAAAATTGATCTCTCCTTCACTGTTTATGAGCACTTCTGTGTACTTCTGTGTGCTTCTGTGTTCTGTGTAATAGGCCTACCTTTCATAATCCACCAGGGTGGTAGCTCTAAAGTAAGAGAGAGGTAGACAATCCTTCTGAAGAGGTCTAATGTGTAAAACGAGTCACGAATTCTCTCTTTATTTTCTTTAAAATTTGGTGTGGATAATTGTGTGCGATGCTCGGCCGGCGTAGTATTCCCTTGTGTGGATTAACTATTGAATACTATGTTAATCCACAAATATCATCCCCATAATTAGACCAGTTCATAATTCAGTTCGTAGTTCAGCTCGTAAGAGGCAAGTGGTTCGGACTTCACGTCAATCTGTGGGTGCCTCAGATATGCCATTGACTGTTGGGCTATTAATTAACAGTTCTGTCTAAGGAACATGTCAGCCTTACTTAAAGACTGACATGTTCCTTGTCTTTTTACTAAAATAAGACTACAAGATCGCGCGACAATCATCCTACACTCATTTTTCATACTTGGCTTAAAATACCTATCTGGATAGGTCGTCATTTCACTAGCTAACAAACGTTCATCATCATTCCTAGATATATCTTTTTGTTGGATGGATTTAAGACGCCCAAAGTCACCTCCATCTAAAAATATCATGTGACCGTGTAATGTTAATCATGACGTTCAGTGCTGTTTCTCGCTGTGAGTTAGTTAGTTAGTTCTGCATTTAATTAAATATCATACTGATCAAAATATATTAATAGAATATAAATTATCAATACATTATGTTTGAGGTATTCCTAAAGTGACTATCACATATCTGATCAACGTCTCCACGCAGTTCCTTACAATTATGGCAAAACAACCCGATCGTGAGACTGATTAAGGGCCTCAGGATGAGAAGCTAAACCAGGAAACATTAAACTGTAATCAGAAGTGGACGACCCGTTAAAATAAAATGATAGCGTCCAAATGTTGATTAGGACGACCTGATTTATGAGATAATAAGGTAAGGTGCCCCGGGCAGCAGCGGACAGGGCTGCGCTGAAATCAGGTGACTGCGACTGCGAGCTCGTTTTATGCTGTTTCACCAAAACGGTCACTGGCTCAATCAGGCGTTACAGTAATGCCGAGACAACAACCTTATTATCTACACACTGGTCAAGTATTTCGAAAAAGACATTTGAAACCTCAACTTTATCTGGTATGGAGAATATACCCAGTTCTTCTCGAATATCAACATTTCGCAGTCTGTCCTCCCTTGTACAGCCCTTCACTGATGTTAGGAACCGCATTTCAGCAGCTTGCATTCTACTGACATCCCTTTTCTTTGGGATCCAGGCTTCAGAGCCATACAACAGAACAGGTAGAATATAGATAATAGGAAATATAGATAGTAGAAAATAGATAGAACTGGAGAGATCATATTGAGAGAATGGAGAATAGGAGGATCCCCAGAGCAGTCATGAATTACAAGCCAGAAGGAAAAAGAGATATTGGCAGAACAAGAAAAAGATGGCAATAGATGTAATTAAATAATAGTGATTTTCAATAATGAACAAAAGTTTGAAACATAGTGATGTTTGAAGTCGGAACAGATATTCTTGCCTAATCCTTATAAGAAGACGACGACGACATTTGAAATCTCGTGTTTTTAACTTTCACGTTTTCTATAAGTTGACAAAAGATATTTGAGTGTACAATCAAAGAACATGGAAGTAGTACAATGATGAAGTTGAATATAGGAAAATAATCTATCACCTAAATGGTAGAAGTGATTTTATTGGACGTTGTTTTCAAGACTGAGACCGGCCATGGTTGGGATTCATTTGTAAGTACTCAAGTTCGAAATTCAGACCATGAACAATCCCAATTTGGCTTGCAGATGTGTGGTACAGTAGAAAGGGCCCACCTTAAATAAACGGCGACCGGCTGTGGTGGAAGTTGACGCCATTTTTTAGGCTGAATTGGGATTGCAGTGATTTTTTTTCTTTTCTAACGAATGTATTGTTTGTGGTTATAAGGGGGCACGTTTTTATAAATTAATTGAAAAATTAATATTACCAAATAAGAATAGCGTGTCTAAATGGGTTGGTTCAGAAGCAAAACTGTGTTTGGATCCCACATTAAACTGGAGGTCCTTTAGATGTCATTGGCTGTTTCCATTAACAATTGTAAGGAATATGTTTGCCCTAGTCAGTAAAAAGATTACAAAGTCGCACCACAATCATCGTTAAGTCATTTTTGGTTCATACTTGGCTTAAAATACCTTGGGAGATCGCAATTTAAAGTAAAATTATTCAAGTATTAAGTAGATTTCTTCTTCTCTCTTTTGAAGTAAGAGGGCATTAATATAATTTTAGTTTTATTATGTAGCAATTGATTACTTCCATTTATACACTATACCCACAGCAATAAGGGCAATTTGAAACTCTTATAAACAGTTTTTGGATATTTGGGATAACCTTTTTTCTGCGACAGAATCACTTCTTTTATTGTTCATCGTTGAATTTGAAGATATTTAACTCTCTTTTTCTCCTCAATAACCCAGTTTGGTCCACAGGTCTATGAGGAATTGAGGATAAAAAATGGTTATGAATTTGGAATAAGTATATAATCTGATGAAAATTGGTTGGATTATGATTAAAACTCACTAGGTATTCTTTTTTTTTGTTTTTAGGAGAAAATTTGTGTGTCCTCTCAAATTAAAGTGTTTTACACGTGGTCATTTTTTATGTTAAGAGTCGATAAACTCATAGTTCATAGTTGGGACGATAAACTTCGATCCCACTGTAACTAAAATAAAGCAAAATTCAGTGTTTTTATAAATCCCGTGTAATTTATGCTCTAAAATGGTAATGGGTATCGAACGCTGGACCTTGAGGGAGTTCCATTTCCTTGTCACGCGCTCGACATGCGCAACATAATGCCGGGATCTGGTTAGCGAAATAGTTTACTGCAGCTCCGCTCCTAGCCTGATATTACGGCTTCTGGATTTATGTTTCATCAGATAAATCTCACCTGGAACCCTTATCAGATCAAATTTGGTATTCAATTTTGTCGGCGATTATTAGATCTGTAGGAGCGGGATTTATGCGTGGTGTTGGGAGCCGAAGGCGTCAGTTTTATCTGTCAGATCACGCCACCCGACACTCCCTGTAAACACGAGTCAAGTATACCCATATTTACTAAATAAAAATTAAAATAAAAAACTGTAAATGTAATATATAAACTGTAAATGTGGAAATTCTCTCTCGCATGGATTGAATGATGGAATTTGTAAAAGTGTCACTGATATTGTTTTTCTTTCTATGATTCATAACAGCCTATTTTTACAGGGCCTATTTACCAGCTTCAATCTGCTATGTATGAAGGGGAAAAGAAGAAAATACAAATGATCTTGGAATAATTTTCTGAGTGTTTGATATTTTGTACAATCTCTGTTTTCTGGGACTGGGACGATGCCGTTGTCTTGTAATCCATCTGTTTGGAAGTCACGAATCATGAATAGTTGTGAGCGGTGGTCGGTGGGTTACGTTAGTCGTCGAGCAGAGCCGGTTGTTTTCTCGAAACGTCAGATGATAAAAGAAATTCGGACCTGAGTGGGTTAAACTGTAGGTCCCTTACATGCCATTGACTGTTGGGCTATTAAATTAACAGATCTGTCTAAGGAACATTTTAGCCTTAATCAGTAGCAAGACTACAAGATCGCACCACAGTCATCCTACACTCGTTTCTCATTCTTACTTGGCTTAAAATACCTAGCTTGCACGGTCGCTATTACAATAATCTAATCTATTCTAATATTTCTTCAGTATATTGTCTCTAAATGGGCTAACCTACTTTGTTAAGGGGTAAGTTGTAACATTTTTTCATACTATAAATTTATTTTAGTTTGTTACTATGTTAATTGAATGTTTTGTACCAAACCTGCGTAATTTTGCAAACCGGCAAGTACCAATACTTGCATTATGAACTCTAAGATATGGCACTTCAGAAACCTTGAAACACAGTAAAACTATCTCAGAAGTCATCAAAGCTACTACAGTTTCGATTTTTTTAGTGATTATTTTTTTGTGTAATGTTTTTTATTGTTTTTCATGTTTTACACTTAAAATCTAAAAATAAAAGTCACAAAGTATTGATTAATTAAAACAGCATTAAGTAAACAGCTCTATGTGAAAATACTATGTATTTTTCGATGACTAGTGTGTGAAAAAACCTTGCTCTAACTCAGTTATAACTGCTTCTTTCGATTCAACTTATATTAAGTTCAGTATCAATGTATCTTATTTTTTTAAATATAAACAAAATAAAATGTATATGATCAATGCTAAATAAAGACAATACATCAAAAAAGACTCTGCCAATAATATTACAGGTGGAAAAGAGTTTTTGTTGGTGTTTTTTATATAATGTGATGCGTAGAGTCTTTTTCGATCTCTGGACTGTCACCGAGCCCTTCTACCAGATGAACAGAAATGGTATCCTCGATGGTACAGTAACACTTTTGACACGTTGTGATTCGGTTATCGAGAAGCAGGGAGACTATATTGAAGGAATGTAAAGAGATATTTCAATAAGAATAAATTTTTTTTCAATAGGAAAAAAGTAACATTTTTTTCATTATGAATGACTCCCGTGCAAGAAATCAATGGAAACACAAAAACCGCTAAATTGTTCTAACAATACAGTATATTTTAAAAGAAATTTAGTCCTTCGAACAGCTATAAATAAATAGCAAAGCCTTTTCAAAAAACCTTTTTCATTCTAACCAGTTCTGATGAGAATATATAGGGTATGTCAATTGCCCTTTTTTATCAGTCTTACACTTGACTGTTAAACGACAGAGCGGATCAGGTTGACATTTTCATAACTACACGCTCCGCTTAAAATAACACAGCAACAATAAAAATAACAATCTACATGTTTTTATTTTAACTTATTGAAAATTTATTTATATTTTCTTTTTGAAAGCGTCAATTAATATAAATATACTGTTGACAAATTTAGTAATTTTTTTTATTTTCCCCCTTATACTGTCCGTAGTATCAGGAGAAAGTATTGTATTCGTCAATTTATTAGAATTTAAGTTAGGAAAGAATGCTCCCTGATGCTCATTTTGATGCTCCCTGAATCCAAAAAGTGGGTTTCGGACTGATTTTTTTCTATTTGTAAAAAATACCCGGGGTCCCCAAAAATTGTAACCAATTGACAATTGACAACTGGTTTTCTCTTGTGATTAGCTTAGGATATTGGATTATTATTTTAGATAAATAAAATTTAACTAAGGGGAAAAGTATGTGTCACTCTACTGACACCGTTTATTTATATGAATATCAAAGACATTTTGGCCTTAGAATTGCAAAACCGTTTCCCTCCCACGACCATACCAAAACGTCACGAAACGAATATTACAATATCTTCAGTACAAGTCATGTTGTATCTTATTGACCATCCATTATCCATCCAATAACCGAAAAATCCGATGATGAAAATCGTTACTGATGGCAAGCAAGCAGCAGCACTCAGTGAAGATGCAGTCGTCGCGTCGGAGCCCAGAACGGCGGCCCGACCGGGCGACCCGATAAATTTTGGCGATCCAATTAAAAGTCCCAAACTGGGCTGGACCCTGTTATCAGAATTTATTACTCCGAGGACGGTGGGGCCAATGCATTGTCATTGCGGGTGACCGACCTGTGCAGTGTGCACCATTGGTGGGATGGGATTTGTTACCGGTGAGACAAAAAAGGTATAATAAATACCTTGAGCTCGAGTTTTGACAAGTCATGCTATTAGCCGTCATTTGGTCTTTGGGAAATTAATTAATGATTCTGATCAATGATATAGATGTCCTTTGACAGCATCAATATTGAATAACTATAATTAAATTTTAACGCGTTCCCAAATCAGAAATAACTCGTAAAAAACTTTTTGGTGGTCATCTTTGCCAAGTCATTTCAAATACCATTACAATTTCGTCATAGTATTTTATATTTATTATTATTATTTGTATGTTACTTATATTTTTTATTCTCATTATATTTTAATGAGAAGGTTCATACGTAATTTTGTAAATGAGTAGACAGTGACAATCAAACCGCCGTTATCTGTGGTTTGAGAAATCAAGCCGAACGTGAAGATATCGTTGTAGAGTGTGATATCTTGATTAGTAACAAAAATACTCAAAACACTACATACATTTTATACTTTACGGATATTCATAAATCAACTATTTTGTAAAAATCAGTTACGTCTATGTTGATGTATAATTAAACACAATAAAGCTATATTTCCCATGCATTGCAAAACTCATTTCCCTTAACCCCAACATCCCTAACACCCAACCTAACGGGTATGTTTTTTTCTGGAAGGACCTATTCAATCTGACTATTTTCCCACGAATTTATCCCACAAATCATCAATTTTTATAAAACTTGAATTTAGGTTCTTTATTTCCAATCTAACCTGTGTCAATGGATACTTTTTCCCAGGTGGATGCCATCGCTTCTCGGGGTTTAACGTTTTTAAATTGAAAATGCGTCCACAAATCGATAAATTGGCTCATTTTAGGCAGCAAGTGAAGTTTATCTGAAATTAAATACTTTTTGACTTATTTTCTAGTGAATTTGTCGGTTTTCAGGCAAAAATCGATTTTAGATCGTTTTTCGCAAATTAATAACTTTAAAAGTATGCAGTTAAGTTAAAAAATTAAATAGAACAAAATTGTAGTTAGTAAAAACACAAAAATTGAATATTTTGTATTCCAGCAGACAATGCAAAACCTTTCAACTAAACAATTAAACTCAAACATTTTCTGAAAAAGCTTCACTGAACAAAAGTTGCTTAAAATTAGTCATTTTATTGATTCCTAGACTTAATTTCAATTGAAAACTTTTCACCCCCAGAAAGAATGGAATCCAGACCGTGGCAAAACCCGGTTTAGGGCGAATTTCGAAATAGAGGTTAAGTATAAATAAATCCAAATTATCATGAAAAGCTGTGCACAGTTTACATTTTTAACCGTCATTGAATGGACTAAACCGTTTATATAAATTCACATCACATAGCACTTAATCTCAAGAACGTTGATTAATTGGAAACGCCAAGTTTATTAAATCTAAGCATACTCGCACTTTTCTCAGTAAGACTTGTTACCTGTCTTCCTGTATGATGGTGATATAGTGATATCTGCGTGATACTGTATGATAAATGTGACTGGATCTAGTTCAGCCTTTCACCGCTAGACAGCGGCACTACTCCCCATCAGGTGATAAGGTTGACATTGCTACCAACATACCGGCTCGCATTCCACCAATTTTGCTGCAAAGGTCGTCTTTGTCGGGTATGACGTTTTAATTCGTCATTTAAAATCATACTTTCGTCTTTTTAGAGAATCGTTAAGAAGGTTCTTGAGACTAGTAAGGTGGTATTAAATAAAGAAATAAATTGACCTTGAGTAAGTTAATGTAGGGCACCAGTCTGGATGCAGATAGAATGAACTTGTGAATTAGTAATAAAGATTGTTAAGTTTATTTCCGGAAGTTATAACGTTTACACCTATTAAAATCAAGGTTTAACTATTCCTCACTCTATAAGACATAAAGATCCACACTTTACTACACATTAAACTAATGAATTTAAACGTAAACTGACACATACTTTCTCCCCTGAAAGGTAAACTAAATAATATGTACCTTTTTAACTATAACGTTATGAAATGCTTGTTAAAAGGACATTTGAAATGAGTAACTTTTCAATATTACTCATCAAATTTGTTTCAGATACCCCCTTTGTATAAGTTGAAAAATGTTAGGGGAATATCGTATTCCTCCCTAAGGTTAATGAGAAACATTTTGTGTGGTTTTTTATGTAATGTGACCTTACGCTGCATGCCATATTTAATGAAAACGGTTGAGAAATAAGTTAGATATTGATTTTTTAATATTATTCGTAAGAACAACTTCATTGCTCTAAGGCAACGTATTGTGTTTTCAGGGGACTGTAAATTTAATTTTTCTCTGTAGACATGGAAATGTATTTTTCGCGGAAAATGTGAAGAGGCTGTTTCCTAGTATAATCGTGGTAGGTCGTTGTTGTAGAAGCCCCCTGATTCCATGGCGTAAATGGAACGCGTCTGACTGGTGAGAAGTCCTTCGCGCAAGGAATTTCACAGCAGCCCAGGTTTCCTGGCGTACAGTACGAAATAACGTTTTGTAGGATACAGAACGCGTTTGGTTGTTGTGCAGTGTTCTGGGCGAGAATTTTTACAACGGCCACAACGTCTATGCGTTATTACCGTTTTCTAAATGTCCGGGACTTCCAAATTGGGGCTGGGAGGGGTTTGGCTAATGTGAAGTCCTACGTGAAAGGAACTTCACAGCAGCCACGGTTTTTGTCGTAACCGTTCGTTTTCTGGAAGTCTGAAACTTCCATATCGGAACGAGTTTGGATAGTGTGACGTCCTTCGCGAACGTCACAAGAAACGTCACAACAGCCACGGTTTCTTTGTGCTACGTTTTTTTTTCTTTTTTTAAGTCCGAAACTTCTTCAAATTGGGGACGGTAATATAGTTAGGAAACTCCCCTTACATACCATTCAAAGGACATAGCGTTCCCTTCACCAAACGGACCTTTTCAGGGCCATCACAGTTTTTAACTTCGCCAAGCCAGTCCCTAGCCTGGAACTTCCATCAAAAAAGGTAACAAAATAAGGATTTGGTTACTTTTTTGGGAAAGGAGGAGGAGGGAAAACTATATTATGGTTTAATTTTACTATATTTTTGTACATACAAATCACTTTTTATACGATTAGTTTTCCATGGATATGTCTTAGCTCTGGGTTGGGCGTTTTGTCAATTTGAAATAGTAACGTCATTTGGTTAGTGACGTCATATACTTATAATTACAGCTGTTTAGAGTAACTGAAAACATTTTTGCTTCAAACATATCCATGATCTAAGCTATTTGTATTATGGTCAATCTAAAAATTCATTACATTATACCACAATCAAAATTTATAATTTTTCCTGGCGAAGATATAATTTATTGGACCGATTAATAACCGAAATTATGCTGTATGATCGAACCAACTCCGACAAAAATTGAATAAAATTGTTTGGGAATCCAGCTGCAGGTAATGTGAAATTAATATTATGAAATGAAAACACATCTCAGCTATAATTCCACACACTCGATCACAAAGTCGTCGAATACTGTAATAAAGAAGCCAATCGATAACCCCGTTGTAGGTCATTCGTCCGTAAAGCGTTCAAAATCCAAAGAAGTGTATTAAAATTACTCGGTAATAATTCTGATTTCCCTCAACGACCTCAACCTACTGAGTAAATCATGAATACTGTATCTCTAAACAATCTTTACGTTCCCCGGTAACAACCTCTGCTTCACGCTCGGCGTACGCGGAGGCTTTCGTTACGTCCCATTAGAGGGTGCTTGTAGCCCCGGCTCGTGCCGCAGGCGAGGACCCAGGTGATTTATCCCGACGTCGTCCTCCTGCGGTCGCCTTGGACCTTCACGCGGCGTACCCCAGGGCCCCAGCCTCGTGCCAACAAGTTCCTCGTCCGTTCATTAGCAGTCACTGATCTCGGGACTGTTGTGTTCCCACCAGGTAGCTGTAGGCTGGAACGACCTCTCGACATGAGCTATTGAATAAATTAGGCCCCTGGACTGAACTAAAATTCTGATAAACTGTTATACTTTAGTACAACACGTTGTTGGAATTTTAACACTACATTTAATTTTAAACTACAGTTTTTAATAAATCGACATTTTTAATGAGATGTATTATCTATATAAATAAAATTAGAGTTTTGTTCCTGCATTGCTCAAAATTATACATTATTTAGTTATTTTTACGTTCCATGCGTTAGAGAAGCCGAAACAAGTCTTATCTCTCTTTGTGTCTGTGACGCTCCAGGAGGCATTCTACGCCGTCTTCTCCGAAAAAAAAATGGTAGAACTAATAACAATGAAACTTATTTCATATATTCTCTACATTCCAGAGAAGGTTTTTAAAGGCTTAAAATTGTCCACCGACTCTTGAAAAGTAAATAAAGAGCATTTAAAACCTACACTTTTGCTTTAATTTAAATGAATAATCAGCTGGCTTTGTAATTTAAAGATTTAATAGAAAGAAAAACAAACAGCTGTTGAATAATATTAGTTAGTTTATATTGGCCAATGATTTAAACCCATTTCGAAATCATTCTATATTAAAAAGTTCTTTTAACGTATAACTAATAATAATAATGGTATAACTGTTCTAATCTATTTAATTGTAAAGTAATGCTAAATAAAAAAGCTGGATATTGATTTATTTTCTTTGTATTGATTTTTTTAGGATTTCAGGTTTACATTTTGGTATGGATTATCTTTCTTCTTTAAACTGGATCCTATAACCCGAACAAAGGACGGGCTTACCGATAGTATTTAATATTAAAGAACATTTTATAAGTTATACATCCATACCTACGTATTTTTTCCTCTAAATAGTATAAACTAAAATTCTCCGATGCTATAAAAACAATGTGAAAATCTAAACCATTTACCCTCTTCTCTCTTTACTCATCTTCTTAACCGTGTAGGAACACAAGAATAAACTGAAGCATTTAATCGCCGTAGGAAAGAAGAGGGACGTCCGACTCAAAGACAAATGTTCAGTGGACTCAACCTGAACTAATTAGCAGTTCAAATAGCTCCTGGCATTATTTGTACCGATGCATCACTGTAATTGCTTCTCGCGAGTAACACGAATAAAATATCCTCCCCATTGGTCTTGGTCAAACAGTGGTCGAGTGGTGGGTACAGTAATGACCGCCTAGGGCTACGTAGAGGTGACGACGTCTTGGGGGGTCCCGATCCCGCTCACCGCTCAACGCTCAACGCTTGTAATTGATACGGTTTGGCGGTTAACAAATCGCCTTCGTTTGTGGCTCTGTTATTAGTGAGCTAGATGGGCTGCAGCCGTGCACTGCAGTCGTTGCCAATTTCGCGAATCATATTACAGCATTTCATCATGTCCTAAAAAGCGTTGTTTTACGAAACAGCTTTAAACGAGGTTGTGAAGCTACAGACTCGATCAAAGTGAAAAGTAAACAGTAAACCTTGACTCTTTATATTCCTCTTCTTAAAAAAACTTCAGCATATTACCTACACACATCTACTGACTTTTAATTAATTTTTACCGGTGAACCCTTCTGTTTGTTTTTGATGACATCAAGGAGCAGATGTAGTGTAATTTGATGTTTTTTACAATTATTTTTATTTTTAATCTTCCTAATGAGTCACAGAACATGCAGTAAATTTGGAAACATACTCACAGCACATAGGTTAGACTCTAGACAATGGAAGAACGGACAAAGTTAATTGTAGTGGTCCCGATCAGAGCACTTTTTTAGTTTTCTTTTTCATTTGTTGTCAAGAAGGTTGCTAGTTAGGGAGGACCATTGTCGTGTCTTGGTGATGGTTGCTTGGCTGGATGTACGGCCATGTATCGCGAAACTTTGTTTACATACCCGGGCCCTGTTGGTTTCACTGAAATGAAAGGCCACTGAACAGCATTGCCAGGGAATAAACCTTATCCAAAGTATAAAGAACTCTAATAAAGTCTTAGTAAGGAAAATTGTGATTAAGATCAAACAAATTTCAATTGCGTGCCCTTTACAAATATTCCTCAAACATTTAAACATATTTTTAAGTTGAATGGATTTTTAGATTTTAATTTAAAAATATATTAAAGAATGTTCCAATTCTGACAACATGTCTTCTTTTAACTGCATTAACATGCATGTCAAGCCTCGCTGTTGCAACGGGACCACTTTAAATTCCAAAATAATAGACCGTTACGCTTGAAGAGCTACGATAAACGAGCCATAAAAGATGTCAATGGTTTGCACATCCACCATCTCACAATGTGATAAATTTTTGTTACGAGGCCCATAGCCCTGTTTGGCCCTCTTAATTGGATGGGTCTGAATTTATGGGTGATCGAGTTTGAGCAGCGGTAGCGGCATGCGGCCTTAACTGTTCACTGCAGTTTTACGGTCAGCTGATTATGGAAAATGCACCTTTGTGGTCCAGGAGGTTTCTTTAACAGTGCGAAATTATCAACTCGTAAATAATGAAAGAGAGTTGATTAGAGGCCGTAAACAGGCTTGGCCAAAGACCATCAAGCTTATTTTGAAGATTGTATTTTTTGTGGAGTTCATAATGGATTTCCCCATGGTTCCATATGGTCCATGTATACCCATATGGTATGGAATGGTGTCATATGGTATTCTGTATAACCTTGATGTTTTCAGGTCGTGGTACTGTTTATTAATATGTTTCATGTATAATCAAGAACTATTTAATTAACTACTGTATTTTATATCTGATTTCCGTCTTAATAATTTATTATTTTGACTATGTGACTGTTGCCCTTCGAACTGATCATAAGAGGCATTAGCCTTATAAGCTAAGAGTAAAATATTAATACGAATGCTTTATTTACCACTATGTAACACTTTTTACATTACTTTCGTTGTAGGGCCAACTTTTTCAATTTATCTATCAATGCGTTTTCACTACTTAATATTACAATTGGGGCTTTCTTTTCATTTTTCACGGTAGATAGCCTTAATAAATCTACAAGAGATAAAAGAGTGCCTCTTGTATTGGACTCCCACTGGGTTTGGTTGTGAATAATCGCTATATTACTGTTGTAGTACAGAAGCTGTGGAGATAGCGCTTGTTTTGCAAAATTTATGAAGCTCATAACTTGAAGATCTTACAGCAAACTGCGCCTATATATCCTTCTTATGCTAGCCAATTGCATGTCGAGAAGTAAAAACTCCACTTTTTTATCTAAATTTTTTATAATCTGTACTATTGATACGTGAAGGTCGTTTATTCTAAACGAAACTATTCAGTTATTCCTGAACATATTTTAATGTTTGGAATGTCAAAGTATGTTTTTTGGGGGGTTGTGCATTCCGGTGCATTGTGCATGAAGTGTGTTTCGCATTTCTACTCAGAAATACATGGGAAGCTCTTAAAGTAGGTACATTTTTAGCGAATTTCCCATAATAATAAGCTATTACCGTAGATCTCATGGCAAGACTTAAGCCCGGGACCAAGTTTTTTTTTGTATTTAGGTGGCCAGAGACCAAAAACAATAGTCGTAAAAATGTTTATACATATATGTATGTATGTATATATATGTATATGTATATATATATATATTTATTTATGTGTGTGTGTGTGTGTGTGTGTGTGCGAACACTATAACTCTCGTAAAAATGGTCCGATCGAGACCAAATTAGGTAGAAACGTCTATTCCTACATTTGCTCGGACGAATTCGTAATCCAGACATATCGGACAATCGGACATATTGGACAACCCCCCAAACGACTTGTTGTTGTCAAACATTGGTTTTTGCGTTTTTCATATGTAATTTTAAAAATGTTTACATTTGATCTTTCGCCATTAGTATCAGTTCAAAAACTACACAATTTAGTTCCTGAAACTTTTTCTCTGTCTCCAACGATTTCCGAGATATAAAAAAATCTAAAAACAGTTAGTTGTATTTTGGGGCTCTAATGTTAATCTTATGGAAGATAAGGAAAAATTCATATTTGACTTTTCAATGTATATTTTTGTATGAAACTTGATATTTAGCTTTATGGGGTTGAGACTTTTGCTTAAAAATCATAGTTTATGTGTTTATCATAGCAGCTCACCTGCATACTCCTTTCTCATGTTATTCATATTGGGAACAGGCAAACTTCTTTATTTATGGACAGATGTTGATGAAAGTTAGTATAAATAGATAAAATAAAAATTGTTTATGTTAGAAATACCTACTTTAATTGTTCCTCACAGCAGCAAACCTGCACACTCTTTCCCGTGTTAATCTTATGGAGAATAGGCAAATAATTCTCACATGTATCGACAGATATTGATAAAACGTGTCATATACTATTATTATTATATTTTTGCTTTGGAAATTCGCTGGTTACGCAGATCTGTTGCGACTGGGGTATTTATCAGTTAAATTGGTTTTAAAAAATCAATGTAATAAGAAGAATAGCAAAACGATTGGCTGAGTAAGTTCGTGGACCCTGCGTCACTCCAACGTTGGATATTTAAGGAGGAGCCTCCGACTGCCCCTAGGTGGTGCATACGTTCTCAACATTTGTTGTTATGTGATTTGACCGGTTCCTATCAAAACATAAATATTCTCTTATCAAATAAACACTCAAGGTGGATGGCATACGTGACTACGTGATAGCTCCGGGTAACACGCAGGCCAAGTAGGTCCCTGGCCCGAGACTAGTGGCGGGTGACTCCCCTCAGATCATACGCGATCTCATCTGGCTAATATACGTGACTTAAGCGGCGTATAGACAGGGAAATAGAGACAGCAAGTTCCTGGCGGCCAGTACTTGCCTCTTCAACTTACCGTTTACTTTCCCCGTCTAAAGGGGTACTAGCCATTCCAGAGGCAAGTAACTACTTGCCGCCATTAAAAGCAAACATGTTTGTTTTTACTTGCCACTCCTCGGCAGGTAACGGATCACGTGACCACTGGTGGTTAGTACTTTCCTGTCAAAATAAGCTCTTGTCCCTACTTACCGCCAGTATAGCAGTGACATCGTAGCATCGGTAGCATCGCGTCGTCCCAACTCAATTATTCTAAATTCATACTAAATGTCTTTTAAAATCCAAAGTATCTTCAATAATTGCAAGCTATCGAAAAAGAGTTGCAGATGCACAAAATTCATCTATCCTGTCTACCTACACCTTCTCCCATACTCTATTCTTGTTCAAAACCGATTACAATTCTTCACTCAAAAGCACAACACAATCATGAATTGCTTCATTAAACAATTGGCAATACTCTTCATAAAAATCAGACATGATGCTCACTCACTATCTCACAACACTTCAAATTTGAAAAAGCCACCCATACTAACACCATCTCCATAAAGTTCATTCGATACTAATCAAACAAATGTATTAATCTACACCATTCACTAATAGGTAATTCTTTCCATTCCTGTTTTTTAAGACTACCTTCTCTTACTGGTGGGTTTCTTTTGTTGTCACTGCATATTGTAAAGACCTGAACTGTATGTACCTAGTTGTCTTAATTGTATTTTTACTTTGACCCATTGTTGACTTTCCTCCACTGTATGACATATTTAACGGTTATAAAAATCTTTGAATCTTTGAAATAGACTGGCCTACTGCTTGTCAGTAAACTTGCAGACAGTACTTTCAAAATTTCAGTGGAATAAAACTATTTCAGGCCTTGTCATAGCATATTAGAAATATTGTACTGTTTCCCAAATTAAAAACAAATTGAAATTATCTTTGAAAAAATATTTATTTTTATAACTGATTCCCCGATTCCAAATAACTCCCAATTACCTGGCTTACGCTGGCCTTGCTACACTCTAAACCTAACCTGACTCCTATTTATCTTGGCCTCGCTCAACCTTCCCTAAATGGACCCGACACATATGACGGGGCACTACTGGCCTGCAGCACCTTTTCTTTAAGGACATGGAGAAGAGGATATGTATGTATGTGTATAATTGGACCTAATAGATTTGCAAATAATAATAAATTTGGCCTAATTATGCCAAATATAAAAAATTATCAACTCAAGAAAACAAAACGTGCGTGTTAACAAACAGCTCAACATTTGTAAAGAAAACCTTAGCGCCCTTGCAGGAATGATTCATAACGCGCATGCGCTATCTCTAGTTTATCAACAGTCCAACAATCCACCCCTTGTCCACAGCTTGGATTCAAATTTTACTCAAACATTCGTCTAGTGGGTTTCCAAATCTACCTGTACTGTACACTGGAGCCGTGTCGTGGGGCGGATTCGCGGGTGTAGCTGTAAATCCCGGTCGCTCAGTCCCGTTACGCGAGGGCGGGGGCCGGAATCAAAGACTGGAGTGAAAAAACGGGCGAGGGCGGCTCCGCTAATTATCTTAAATCCCTGGGCGAAACTCAGAGGTGCGGAACCTGCCGGGCGACCGGGAGAAAGGCGTGAGGGATGAGGCGCAAGGCGTGAGGCGTGAGGCGCAGCGGCGGCGGCGGCGGCAGAACAATGACGACTATCTCACGGCGACACGACGCACCCGCTCATTAGGCCGTGTTGTATTGGAACCACACCTATATCTCATTGAAGAATTATGGCGTATCGTTTTTTTTGTGAGTGGATCTCTGCCATGGGTATTAGATTGTGAAATCAATATTCTACGTATAATCATAGGATCTATTATCTGGTATAATCCGTTGTATTTAATGATCTATTTAATTTTAGACTGGGACGGTGGCGTCGTCCTATAATCCAGCTTCTTTGAGGTCACGAATTGTGGATAGTTGTGAGTGAAGTTCGGTGGGTGTATTTTTCTCTTGTGTAGATTAACGTCCACACTATTGAATACATAATCAGACCAGTTCGTAATTCAGAGACAGTTGTTCGGATTCCACGTTATACTGTAGGTCCTTTAAATATACCATTGACTGTTGGGCTATTAATTAACAGTTCTGTCTAAGGAACATGTCAGCCTTAGTCAGTAGTTTAACTATATTTTGATAGAACAATTAATTCCTATTGCAAAAATCGTGTAATGTAATATTCCCAACACTAGAGCACTATATTAAGACATAAGACATCAGCTTTTGTATTTTTAGATCCCTTAAAAATAAACCATAAATAATCAGGACTTAACAGCTTAATTTGTATGTGTGTGGAACAAAAATGGTGGTTTATTACCTGCAATTAAGGGTTATTCGAGGTCAGTTATAGCTTCATTTTCGGTCTCTTAAATGGCTTTCCATTTAGGACTCCATTCGAAACGATGTTACGTTCACATTTATAGGCAGTTTGATTTTATCTTGGCTGTAATATTTGAAAGTAATTTAACTTAGTGTTTAAACCATGAAGCTATTAAAGTCTGTAATGACGAAACGTACATAAGGCTTTTTGACTTGGATATATCTAAGCTTTAGGGAGGGGGTGTTAGAAATATGCAAGACGCACAAATTGCAACGGATGTGATATCATGTGGTAAGGAAAAAATCAGAATAGAGGAATTGTAAACATTCTCCAGACATATCCATGATCTAAACCAAGAATTCTTAATCGGCGGTCCAGGGCCGCATGTCGACTATGGCACTATTTTTGCAGCCCTCGGATTGTTACGAATAAAAACAAAATTTAGAGCTATGAAAAATGTTTTTCCATTACAAAATACTTTATAAATAAGTTTATACATATATAAAAACAACTCTAATTAAGTAACGTGATTTTTTAATAATATTTTTGGAATTTATTTAACGTTATTCGTGTTTGCGGTTGAAGAAAATTCTGCGTCAGGTAGCTTAAAAACGCGTTTAGGCTTTTATTATCAAACATTTTCCGGAGAAAGTCCTTGTTTACTTACCCCCAGACCCCCCGAATGTGTTTTCCCCCAAAAGGTACCTTGGGCTTGCGATCCTGAGAAAATTTTCATGCAAACCAATTGGCTCTCTGTGAAGCCTGGTGAGGATCCCTGGTCTAAGCTGTGGGATTTGCCACAGGGAAGAAATACATGTAGTTGACATGTCTTAGCTCTGTGGTGGGGGTTGGGTGTTGATGATGATGAAAATCATCATCAACGATGAAATCAAAGATGAAAATTTGAAACAGATTTCAATAGAAACTACAAGAGCTATTGTATTGAATTTTTAATATATAGGAATATGAACTGCTGTTAAGAAGAACTGTGAGTTTATTACTTGTGAGTCATCACGGTTATTATTACATTCCCTTCAGACATATCAAGGATCTAACCTATTTCCCACAGGGAATTTAGTATATAATTTTCACAAATGCATCTAGTTCAACCCAATTTCAAATAAATACTATTCTTTTCATTAAACTAAACTTCCCGCACCTTTTTCTCTATACTCGTATGTATTATTTGGCGTACTTATTAAAGTAACAACTTTGATTATACAGGTTGATAAACATAAAATATTAATTCATAACATAAATAATAAAATTGAATAAGCTATTAAATCCTTGTTGAATCCAACTCCAATATACTATACAAACCTTGAGGCAATTTGTTTAAATTAGCGACCCAGACGTCACGTGGAGGTCCAAGGTCTGCGGTGACCTCTGACTTGGGGTGAAGGCTCACCCGCCGGCCGACGGGGAACAAACCGCGGGAAAACCAAACACAATACTATACTCTTCTCGCCTTTCGGTAACACTTGGTTAATTATACGATTAATTCCTTATATTAATTTCTTAGAAAGTTGCTATCCGATAGTCACTATTGATAGTCCTTGGTCTATTGTCATTGTCACAGATAGACATTCCAAGTAAATTGTTTGAAGCGTTTTCCTGTCACACGTTACAACGGTCGCTATCATAGATATATTTCGCAACTGCCAACCTATCGACTCCTTAAGTGTGGTTAATTGTCAGATGACGTTTCCTCAATTATTGTGATAAAATTCTTCAGCGACATTTAATATTACAGAAATAAACTTTGTGTGCTAAAAAATGATACTGTGTTAAAAGCAATACATCCAAAAATTACTAAACATAATATTCATGTTTCATATATAAGCCTTCGAATTATCATACTACAATAAACTAATGGTTTAATGCATTCTAGTAATAATCGTCAAACAATTATTGCGAAAAAATCTTTTTGAAAGTATTTAAACTAAATACTACCTTAACCATTATCCTTTTCAAAATAATCTTAACTTTTCAAACTTATTTTAACTGCGTCAGTTCCTTAAAGTATATCTGAAACATTAATTTTTCTCCATTTCGAACCAAGGTGAGCTTGAGAATTCCATGTAGTCTCCGGATACACCACAGTAAATGTTTAAACCAAACTCAACTGTTTTCAAACTAAACCTCAACTTAGAAGCAGTAAACCACAAGATCTTCGAGACTCTCTCAATCACCCTATGCAATCTTCAATCTATATAAATAAAATTACTGTTTTGTCAGTAAATTGCTTGAAATTATGATATTTTTGGTTATTTTACGTTTTATACCCTAGAAAAGCCAAAATGGATCTTATCTCAATTTCTGTCCATCTGTATTTCTGTAAAACTAAACAAGGTTTTTTTGTAACGCTTCTCCGTGAAAACTCGCTTTTCCCACCATGATGAAACTTATTTTCATTATTTACCTTTTATTTACCATTATTTACCTATACTTTATGGATAAAGACTTGTTCACTTTAAACTGTCCTAAAACCTACTAAAATTAAGTTATTATTGTATATATATTATAGTAGTATATTATTGGGCGACTCATTTCCAAGTTTTACTGAGCATGCGATCTATTGAGATGATCTAATAGAAATAAATAACCAGCTATCAAATTAAAATCAATATTAGTTTGTTAAAGTTAATTTATATTAAAACTATTTATACATTATAATTAGTTTATACTATATCAAAATGTTGTTTTAAAGTAAATCAAATTTTACTAATGACACACAATTCTTTTTCAATCCAATCTTAAATAAATAATAAATAATTGAGCTGAGGATAGATATTTCCTTTTTTTACTTATTTATATTTAATTTTTCGGGGGGGGGGCTAAAAATCCCCCATAAAGACGGAGAGAAAGGACGGCACACTCTCCGGTGTGTGGAACTCACAACTACTAAAACCCCCGCCTCAGGATATTACCCACTTCGGTAAGACATAACTTCAAAGTGGAGCCTCGTGGTAAAAGCTCCAATACTACTTCTACTTAACCACCTGAGAGAATAACCTATGTGTTATGAATATTCCTTCCTGTTATGAAGTTTTTTCCTTTTGAGAACTTTCTCCACAAATGACGCAATGAGTATCCAGCTCTCAAGAGAAGACCGTTATATTTAAAATCACAGTCTTTGAGAAATCTCCAATCTCCAGCTACAGTTGTCTTATTTATACTTCCCAGTACTCGCACTCAAAAATGAATGGAAAGCGTCGTCGTGGGCAGGATCCCCGTGTTTACAGGCCGAACTGGCTATCTTGTGCAGGTACGCAAGGGACAACCCACGTCTTTTCAGGAATAGATTGAGAAGAAAGGAGACTTGAACGCACAGACTCATCCCGGACATGTCCTCATGGCTAAACGTGGGGTCGGGGAAGTAAATTTCCCCCTGGCTTATTTTGATTTTAGGTATATATTTTGACAACCCGTTCAGAGGACAGACTAACTGCTGGTGTGCAAGTGACCGGACGGATGCCTCGTTACTCGTTACGCGCGGTGCGGCCTCGCCGTATATTCCGGTCAAACTGTATCACCCAGCCGCCGCGTTGTATTTCTCCTTGTCCGATGCTCGATTAGCGATCCCAGACTTTATCGCGGGTCGCTGGGCTCCGGAGCCGCCGAGCGTAAATCTAATTAGCCAACCACGCGGGTGCGCTTTCTCTGCTACTTTTTGCCCCCTTTTTTGGACAATGCGCCCTTGATTGGTTTTTCGCACGTTGAGGAGAAACTGTCACCTCGTCTTGGAGAAATTTAAAGGTGCATGCTAAGAGCGTTTTTGTGTATGTGTTTATCAACACCAGTAATGTAGGTTTTTTGCGTTTTTGAAGGGAACGTACACATTACCACTGAGCTACACAGCTGTTTTGCTGTGTTCATGAATTTTTTTTCAGGTTCAATCGTTGTTTGAATTATTTTACCCGTAGATACATAAAATATTTCAGCGTTTCGTGAAATTTCTGTACCTCTACGATGTTTAATTTTCTATATTTCTATATAGACCTGTTTATCCTTCATTGCGTATTGAACCTTAATTTAATTATCTATATTTATAATTCTCACAAAATGTTCAATAAATACGTGTACAGTTCCTCGTATAATTTGGGTTAGAAAAGTAGCATGAGCTGGCAAAATTAAAAGATAAAGATATTTCTTCTTCATTCAGAATTTTTCAAGTTCACGTTCAATGTTTATATATCAACACAAACGACTCTTTTACACTAAGAAAACGTGTGATAACCCGTATTAATATAATTTAAGAATATTATTTCTCACATACATACACCAAATACACTAGTAATACACCAAATTTCTATTTTTATTTCTCTTCATGGATCTAGTTATTAAAAAAAAAACCGGCGTCTCTAGCGGCAACAGTGGAATGGTAAAACGTTGAGCTTATTTATTCCCTTGTTTGACGGAAATACCGCGGTCCAGTTTTTGCTGTTCTGTGATTGGCTGTTGCCAAATTCGCGGGCCAATGAGAGACGGCCAATCAGCTGGTGCAGCAAGTGCCGCATGTTGCAGAGCAGGTTCCGACCGACTCAGGGACAAAACCAGCTGGATATTCCTCGTCCTGTGACATATTACCTTCAACAATCCCCGCCTACCATCCCCTCCTGTTCGTCCAAACAGCTGGTTTATCTCACACAACTGTTAAAAACTATTTAAATTGAACCACGAGACATAATAATTTTAGGAAATTTAACACATTATCAAATGATTTCAGAAAAGCACATACATACACTAATTCCGGAAAAAACTATACTCCGTTAGGTCACTTCCTTTAATTCACATCTTTGAAATACTTACTTTAACGAGTTTAATATGGAAATATGTTATGTAGACGAGTTATATCAATAAAACATAAATTCAATACTAGTGAATTCAAAAAACCACAAATAGTTTTTACAAAAATTACGTTTTAGATAAATCACTTTTTTCGTCGACACAATCCTGTTATCTACGGAGAGAGTGTGGTGTAATAGTGTCACCAGCGTATGCGCGTGAAGTAACAGCTGATCGCCGGTCAAGGGTCACCATGACGTCACAGGTCACGACCTTGGCTCAAGGTCGAACCCACTGCGATTTATCACATTACCATTGCACTCAGAAATTTATTTCAGGTAAATACGAATACATAATACAATAATACTAGTACAGTACATAATAAAACGATAATTTCAAAGGACAGGTAACTAGAAAGTGCGAAAGTTGACAGCAGACACTGGCGCCCCTGCGGTGGGAATGTTCATCAATCAAGCTAAAACAATCAGCTGATAATATGTGACAAATAACAAACATCAATCAGCTGAGGTCGACCCCATCACGAGAGCGATGTCGCCGAGTTGTAGAACCGCTATAAAATATGAACACGCTTAAGAGAAACCAATGCAAGATAGAATTTTATTGTAAGATAAATACGAAAGAAAGTTTGAAGACAATAAATCTGTCCAAAGATTTATGAATAACATGTGCATCTTTATTTATGTTTAGCTTTTCCTAAGGTTGCAATTTGTCTTAAAAACTATATATTCCTAGTTCTTTAATTTTAGTGGATTTTCCGAGGGAATTAGCTAATGTATTTTGAGGTCCCTAAAGACCAAAAACAATAGTCGATGAAATTTATATATGGGTACTTTTTAAAACTAGGAAAAGTAGTCTATCCAATGGGGGGTTAGGGAGATTTTGTACCCTAAAATGTAGTTTTTTTAATATAATTTATCAAAAACTTTTAAAAATGTTTACTTGCAACATTAGAATTATCTGAAAATCCCCCAAAACCATTTCTTGAATTTTCTTTTCTTGTTACGCGGTTACTAAGTTATAGAAACCAGCACATTGTATTTTGGAGCTCCAACTTTATTTTATCTTATGGAGAAAAGGTTAAAAGCTATTATCTCACTTATTATTGGAAATGTGGCGATACAAGTTTGTACAGTACACAGGTTTATAAAGTTAATATCTAGTAATGTATGCTGAAAAAAACATGATAATCCAAACAAAGCTGTTTGAGCTAACTGATGTAGGGGTGCAAATGTGAAATATTTTATTAGTTTCATAGTACAGTAGTTAAAATCTAGTAATAATTTAATGAAAACTCTCTACAGACAGCATTTGTCGTTGATGAACACAGTATTTCTAGTATCAATCGAGATTTTATTTCGGAATAAACAAGCTTTTAGAAAACTTTCAACATTTCATAATGATTATGAACCAAACATTTCCTGTATGTAAATGCTGGACACATTAATAATAAGTCGAAGACCAACCAACACTTCAGTATCATTTTATCCCTAAACAAACCTTGAGCCACTGGAATTTAATAACTATAGGGGCCTATAATATACTAACGATTGATTACTAATGGAACTCCTTCAGACAGATAGTTAGTTACTATGCATATTGATCACAAACCGCCAGAACCGTTCGGTCTAGAATAGGCCGCACGATATGATCGTTCTGATTTAAACACCCTAAATCAAACGTTTCCTCATCGAGATGGACGCGTGTAGCAATCTCGTGGCAATAAACTTACCGCAGGACGGTGAATGGTCGATACCTAATAATTTTGGATCTCATTACATTCTCCACGCATATTAAAATTGCAAATTTAATTTACAAAGTGGCGCAAATTGATTCCGGCGAGAACAGTTTATAATTGATTTTTGATTGGGGGGTACTCAAAAGTGGGGAATATTTTAGACCGCTAACGTCCGTCAAATCAAGATTCTGCCGCTTCTTTTCGGAAGAACGTGGGAGATGGTATCTGTGCGGTGTGTGAGTGAGAGTGTGAGTGTGCGTGTGCGTGCGAGTGTTGTGGTTCGCGTCGCGGACGTGCCTACAACGTCAAGTCGGCTGCCAATATTTTAATTAACCTCTCTCCAATTCCCTTAATCTTCTCGCCATTACTATGTCAAGTTCGATCTACCATGTTTTAGGCCGAAGATAAATGTTATTATGAGCCATAAATAATCCGAACGCCGTAACAAGGGACTACAACGCTCGGTTGTACGGAAGATTTGTTAGGTATCCGAATCGTTCGCACGTGAGAACGTTCGAGCCCAATATTTCCGAGGAATCAGTTTTGAAAGAATTTTCCAGTAATATAGAAATCGTAAACACTTAGGTTTGTATAGTTAGTATGATTAAAAATGTATACTGAAACTTCCTTACCTCAATGATAAAATACTAAATACAACAAGTAGCATAAACTAATCAATTAATGAGTATCTATATAAATAAAATTAGAGTTTTGTCTGTCCATTACTTAGAGTTATTCATTTTTTGGTTATTTTTACATTTCGTGCGTTCAATCAAATCAATCAAACAAATCCATTTATTTCAATAAAAAACTATACAGCACTTGTACAAATTGAGAAAAGAAAAGAAAAATCCGCATAGGACACAATGGCCCGTTGCGCGTTAGAGAAGCCGAAACAAGTCTTTTCTCAATTTGTGTCTGATTGTCTGTGACGCTCCAGGAGGAATTTTACGCCGTCTTCTTCTAAGAAATGGGAGAACTAATAACAATGAAACATATTTCATGCATTCTCTGCATTCAAGAGAATATTTTTAAATGTAAATCACGAGCATTTAAAACCCACCTTTTGCGCGATATTAGTCCCATTTGCTTTCAATTATCAATGAACCACCTACTGGTGATAATCAGCTGACATTGTAGTTTAAACATAATAAAAAGGAAAACAAACAGCTGTCAAATCAATATTAGTTAATTTATATATTTGTCATTGATTTTAAGCCCATTTCGAAATCATACTATATTAAAAAGTCATTTTAACGTGTAACTAATTCTAATAATGGTTTAATTGTCAAGTAATGCTAAATAATAAATCTGGGATTGATCTATTTTTTTGTACTGATTTATTGAGGATTTCAGGTTTACATTTAGCTATAATAATCTTTTTTCTTTTAACTTAATTCTACAACCCGTACAAAGTACGGTCTTACTGCTAGTAAATCATATTTTGTAAACGAACTATTGAACACCAAACATAATTATATTATGCGACAGATGTACAGTAAAAGAAAAGGTTTAAAATCTAAAGGGGTAGTTTTATTTATAGCCTACTAGCCAGTCGTTGTCTTAAACCCCCTTTCAAAAACGTCAAATCAACTTGCTTTATTTGACGTGTATCTCTTATAATCGCTCATTGACTGCTACCACGAACTCATTCATTACTACCAGTGTTAAGACTGGTGTCAGACTGATACTGGTGTCAGCATACAACAGTAACAGGTTTGTATGTGTATTTTCTGATTACGTATACACATTTTTTGTGCGAATATTTTTAACATTGAACTTAAATACTTGTAATTCTATAAATATTTACCATCATAAACTCTCTAATTTTTATACTTTCTGTATATACGATTAAAGACAACATAACATATCATTCTAACATGAGTCTTTGTTTCCTAAAGGCAGGAAGTTATATTCGAATCTCTGAAGAACGACACCACCACACACGCCTCATAACAGCGTTGCCAGATCCTCTACAGCAGGTTATATCCACCTGAATTTCTTCCCCGTTAACTACCTGCAATAATTACCTGTTCCATGAGGCTAAGAAAGGTGTCCGGGTTGTGATTAGGGACTTTCCTCGGCGCTGGAGGTTGACGACTGTATACAAAGGCAGGAGTGGTCCGCGGCCTACGCCCCGCGCGTGCGCGTGTGTGCGCGTGTTTACGTATTGTTTCGTCGTGTGGGTCGAGCACAGTTTTTGGCGTGGTTTCACGTCGTCAGTTCTCCAGCATAGGCGCTTTCAAATCATCTGTCACTCATACGTTTCTCCAACTGGGTGGGCTTGTCACTCTTGTTCATTAAGAAAAATTTCACCTTGGGAGTGTTAAATGGAAAGCTTACCATTATCCAGGGGAATGTGAGATTGGTTTTTTCTCATCGTTTGCCTCACGACATGAGAGTAAGGTCAAAGTTAATGTTCCCTTGATATGAGTTAGGTATTGAGGATAGAAATTGTTTTTCCTCGATTTCAATTGAATCACTTACTTAAAAATCTAAGGAAAAAGTATGTAGACATATCATCCAGAAAGCTTAACTCAATGTCAGTGCAGGTTAAGAAGAAGAGCATCAGGCAGTTTAATCAGTTGTCAGTAAAAGCTCGTTTTCAGAAATATGACTGTAAAGCAATCAAATGAAGTTGGCACTAGCTTCTTAACATTCTACACTTAGTACGTCTAAGTTAAAGTACCTCCTCTCCATCTGTGAGTGAGAGGCGGCATGCATTAGGATGGGGAGAGAGGAAGCCATTATAACTAGATAAGCCACATCTCCGCTATCGGTACAGCAGTTGACAAGAAGCAGATAAAGTATCCATGTAGGAGCGATGGAAGATGTATTCTCTCTCGAGCAAGCCAAGAAGGGAGCGCGAACCATTAGAAGACACACGATCTAAGGTTAAACTTATCTGGCGCCTCTCATTAGCCAGGTGATGGTGTTTGAGAATACAATGCAGTACAGGGAGATCTTTGACAGTTGTCATACT
This sequence comes from Nephotettix cincticeps, assembly GCA_023375725.1. Taxonomy (NCBI): domain Eukaryota; kingdom Metazoa; phylum Arthropoda; class Insecta; order Hemiptera; family Cicadellidae; genus Nephotettix; species Nephotettix cincticeps. The sequence goes on along the minus strand of CM041791.1, from coordinate 126,356,673 downwards.
CGTAGGAGTCATAATTGTGGTATTAGAGATATTGTGACTACAGTGAGCGCAGTGAAACTCACTATCACCATTACCTTCACTGACATGGAGAACCTCAGTGTCTTGCTCGGTAGACCTCATGAAATTAAATTGCAATTTTAAATTACCCGAGTCTCTGTAAGATTTCCCTTCTAAGGTAAAAGACCAACTAGGGTATGAAATGACAGTAGTGTGCATCTTAGCGGTGTTATAGACAAGAGGTGACATCAAACACGGCGGGCATTGCAGCTTTGATCAGCTGTTTATTTACCAGGTGGCTCGTAACCTATGACTGTAACGTTCACAGTGTTACTAACCAGACATGTTGCTAATAAGAATGTTTTGAATTATAATCTTTTGTAAGGTTAATTTTATGTTATTAATAACGTAGACATGTCTTCACCTAGATAATTTAAATACTTAGCTTGTGTCAAAATATAATCTTTAAATCGCGATGTCATCTGAAACAATCATTAATGTAAAACAATAAAGTGAAGTCAAAATGAACAGTTTTATTCGCCACCTCAATAGCTTACATTTTTACATCTGTGGTCTAGCTTTCACGGAATTAGAGACTTTAATGAAAAAAGTTACAATACATCAAAATCTCTATACATACAACTGGATATATGTCTGTATGTCCTTTATGCGTTACCTAAACATTCACCCAATCGCCATGAAATTTTAGAAAGTTGCTCTATATGTGTCTGAGAAGGTTTTATAAACAACATAGTTTTCCATTTTATGGAAAGTTATAATGTTAACCTTACGGGGAGAAAGTTTGTTGACAAATTTCCTATAATCAAAACATTTGATTTCTTAAGTTAGAGCTGTTTATTTACTTTTCATTGCTTTACTATACAATGTCATCTGGAACAATCATTAATGTAAAATAATAAAGTAAATATGTACTGTACAAAATGAACAGTTTTATTCGCCACGTCAATAGCTTACATTGGGTCATTTACGTTTTTTCTGTCTGATTAAGTCACATATTTATATGTTTGCCAAATAAAAATAATACAATGTTTATACATATTACATTTATTATACTAATCATCTGTTGTATATTTTTTACACTTTTCTTTCGCTATCTGAAATGTATAGGCTACAAGGTTTTTATTGTGTATAACGAGTATTTTATCTCTACTTATGTCATTCAGAAGACATTTTGTAAAAGATCTGTTATTGTTTGCTTTATTTTTTAATATTTTAAATTTTTATTATATTTGTACTTTTTTATTTGTTTATATTTTAATATTTTTCTCGTTAACATTTAAAAGTTGGACTTCAAGATAGCCATGAATATGAGAATTAAATATGTGAAATTTTATGTGTGATATGTGAATCTTTTTAAGGATTTCTTAACTTAATTAGTTTATGTTTAAATTTTTTTGTTTTGTAATATTTTTTAAAGCTGGAGTTAAAGTTAGACCTCCATCTGTAAATTTAATACATGAATATGAATTTTTTCAAAGCGACCTAGGAAAAAGTATTGGGCAAAATATGCATGAAGCATTAAGAAATCGAGCATTGCGAGTGTATGTATTTACCAGGTTGTAAAATGATTAAAGGTACCCGGTGTATGAATAGTCTGTCTCAATTTGTCATATATGTTTTAACGTTTCAAGTCTACATGAATACATTTCTTATACATAATTTAGCTTAAACTGTCTGGATAGGTCGCCATTTCAGAAAGGTAATAATAATTATATTATGTTTCATATTTTTTCCAGCAAACCCAAACCTAATTCATCTGTTTTGTACATCGCAGCAACGCGCGATGGGTAAACTAGTTTACTTTTAAAGCTTATTGAGGTAATGATATCGCTAAATATGCATTAAATTTCATGCGCAATGGTCCATCAAAATATAGAATATGACCTTCTGATTCCATATATATTCGTGTGTTTGATGCACAACCTTATTCAACAATCAAGAATTTGATTGACTAAAAACATAATAAATGTCATAGTATTGTCACAATTGAGGTCACGATTTGGCCAGATAAATTTTTATGGAGGGAATTAAATATAACTTTATTGGCACCTTTAACTTCGTTAAACACACAGACACCTTGATTGAACTGCAAGTAAACCGGAGCAAACTGTAAATTGTTAATAGTCGGTCACAATATTCAGTAATCACCGAACCAATTTACTCTCGCAATCCCGTCGTTCTCGTTATAATGAGCAAATCTCGCTCCATGCCACTCTAATTAAACGCCTCGTAGTTGGACCAGGAGGGAAGCGTCAACACATATTTAAATGTGTCACTTACTCGTATATCCAGCCTCGATGATTGGAGAAACAACGAGTAAACGAGAACATGCTCGTTTCCGCTGCTCGTTAGTGGTTAAACTGATGTTTACCGAGGAAACCACGAACTGTAGCTGAGACGGCCGGGGATCATGATATCTGTGCCTGTAGCATGTAAGAAAAAATGTATAACAATTTTGGTTTGGCATGTTGGTCTTTTACATGCGAAAATGGCTTAAGCTCTTTTAGATTTAGAGCAATTCTCCAAATTGTATTATTATTTTTAAGTTGCTAAAACGAGCATTATGCACTATGTACAAAGCTAAAAAAATAATTTCAGGCCTTTTAGAAAGAAAGGATATTCTTACTCTTTATTCTGTCTATATACGGTAATGTTTGATGTAGGTACATTATGAAAAATTTACACTTCATTAATCTTAGAAATTCATTTCACAGCTATGAAACTAGGATCAGAAATAACATAAATATATTAATCACTAGATTATTCAACAGCGACAGTGGTACATAAACTGTCTCTTGAAAATTGTTTAATAGGTTACCGTTAGTTGTTACAGATCTTTCAATTTTATTGTACAAAAAATATTGTTAGATTTTTGGTCAGTCAAGCATTTTATAGCATAGATCTTCAAGAAAACTGGACAGCCGAAACCTTCATGTAATTGAATCATGTATTTTGACGAGCCTATGGGATTGTACAAAATATTTTTTGGTGAATAAACATAATTTCATCATCATGGTTAGGTTCGATGATTACATTCTGTATATGAGGTTTCAACGGCAAGGACACCACGTGAATCTCGAAAACTCTTATTTTTGGAAAATACGTCAGGCATATATAATATCAATTGGTCCAAATAAAAATTAAAACGGTACGGTACCTGCGTAGCACAAAAATCAGTTTCAACATAGTTGGTAAAGTGAAAATCATTTTGAGGGTTTAAAACCGCACTCTGCATAAGGACATAGTGTACATATAAACGAACTGACATGGCAAAATAATAAACATTAACTGTAACGGTGGCGTGTCCTGTATCCAGCAACCAAAATTGTGAATCGGATCGCACGTTAAACTGTAGGTTCCTTAGATGTGTTGGGCTATAAGTTAACAGTCATATCTAAGGAACATGTCAGCCTTAGTAACAAAACTATAATATCACGCCACAATCATCTCTCACTTATTTCTTATTCATACTAGGCTCAAAATACCTACCCGAGTAGGTATCTGTTTCAAAAAGGTAATAATAAAAATAACTAAACTGAAGTGTTATGTAAACACAACGGAAACGATACAATAACCCATAATGTTGGCTAAAAGATTCACTGTTAAACGACAAGAATCGTTCGTTCATCGTTGAAAAAATCTTATAGATACAATTTTGGACAATATGTCTGTGCAAAATTAAATTATTTCACTTTATTGGTAACCCAAATGATAATAATTATTATTGCTCCACATGATAAGCATGCCGTTATTTTAATTATCTATGGGAAACAGGTTATATCCTGGATACGTCTAAAGTTAATCTAAATAGCTGTTATTAGAACCAAACTAGGAGACACTAGCAATATGACGTCATTAACCAAATTACGCCAAATTTCAAATTGCAAATTGTCGTTCAAATCGCTAACACCCCTCGCCCACAGCTAAGACATATTCATGTGAAAATGCATGATTTAAGTGTTATAACAAATAATTTAACCCTGTTAAGAGGGATAACACTTATGCTTTTTTGTAACTTGGTGCAGTGAACTAAATCCTAAGATGCGTTAGTCTCACGGGCTAGCCACAGGTGTCCATCAATATCATGGTCACCATGGCAGTCATGGTCTTGCAAGAGTCGCCCGCCGCTGGTTTAGAACCAAGCTGTTGATTGGTTGAGTGAAGTAATGCAAACTCGTGAGACTGCATGGCGCATGCCCCTGCGGAGAGTAACTAAGACTCAAGCTGAGATCTTTGCACTAACAGTAAAATTAAATTGTAATTTTCATTGAATCGAGTTTCTGTACTAACGTGAGGCTGTAATAGTAGGACACTTGATTTAGTCCAGAGATCGTTCGCGCGTAGCAACTTTCATATCAATGTCCCTCAGTTCGTTGTGGGTGAATACCGACAGTGAAATCCGAGGGTCGACACGTAATCCTCATAAAGGGTGTTTTCGAGTGCGTCTGGTCAGTGTCAGAACCTTATACTTCCCCATCCACCCCTTGTAACAACCTTTAGGCAGCTGCTCGGTCAATGGTTAGAATCAGATGGATTACATTATAATTGTTTTTGAGAATTTGAGAGACATTGATCTGTAAGCAATATTTAATTATACCCTTTAGTTAAAGTAACTGTAACTGTTAAAGTAAAGCTTAAAGTTTTTTTTAAAGTAACTGAAAGCAGATTTTCCAACAATTGACTGTAGATCTCTAACACATACATTCTTTATTTTTACTAAACAGTTTAAAATAACATAATAAGTGCTATGCTGATTTTTAAGTAGGCCTAACCACTAACTAGTTAGTTAAGTAGTAAAGTAGTAAGATGAGTAGTTATGTAATTAGTTAAGTAGCTGATTCTAAGTTTGAAAAAAATTATAAGCTTAGATTAGATGATTAAATTGCACAATATTGTATTGATATGCAAACGTAAAATTGAGAGTATTTAAATACAATCTATCTATACTTTTAGGCATTTAACACAAAGCCTGACTGATTTATCACAGTTTCTAAAAAGAGCTAAGGAAAGCATTTAATGATGAAATGTTAAAATTTACGTGGCAACAAAACAACAAAACAAAAGAAGTTTTGGCGCAGTTGCAATAGGGGGCTAGGATACTTTTCCCTCGTTGTAGGCCTACAATAAACTATGGCAAGAAGTGCAACGAGACCACGACCACTGTCATGTGCCAGGATATCCATTTGCACTATTCATTTAATTGCCGGCACTCCCTCTCTAATCGTCGCGTTCGTCCTATTGCTCCATTGCTCCCAACATATTCAATTTCCTTCATATCTGCGATCCATCTGCTGCAGTAATTATAGTCCACAGTAGCAAATATCTCGAGATCTCTCATTAGATCCTTCAATACATCGCATATTACAACGTCAATAGCAAATAATTACTCCGTCAATTGACGTTGAAGATTTACTAGGTTGTTTCAATATTATCGTGTAAATCTACAGCTGCGAAGATTGAAGATTAATTATTTCTAATTTAGGAGCATGCAAAGTTCGTTAGTTTATAACAGGAGCAATTAGAAAATTAATAGTCGTTTATGGGGATTTTATTTACGAGTTTCATTATTAAATTTTCAACATCAAACAACTTCTTTCTGACCTTTAACACTAACCAAGGGTGGGCAGTTTTTTTACTAGATACACATTATTCAAAGATGATGAATTCAATAATGATAGAATTATAAAATGTGGCATTTATTACTCAGGTTGATATAGGATACACTAATAACTAATGCAAATTTTAAAATTCATTTTCATAACTGACAAGTTGAAAGTCATAAAAAGTTTCAATTACCAATATAATTAATTAAAATTACTTTTTGAAACATAGATATAAATGAAATATTGGTATTTTAATTTCTTTTCTACTGTTTAGAGAATTAGGCTTAGTTTAACTTATTAAAAATATAAATTGCGAGATATCAAACAACTAATGTACAGTATCGAACGAATGGTGTCTGGGGACCGGGTAACGAAAAAGACCACGGGTCTGGTCTTATCATGATTACCACGGTAGCACCTCTATTTCCTCTATTACACCTCTAACATTCACTAAATATAATTTTTTACAACTGATAGTAATTCTTTAAAGAAATTTGGTGAGTTTCTGAAACACAATTTCCACGTCTGCCAGAGAACGCATCGCGTCCTACGATGAAGGACATCATGGCGTATCTTTTAATTAAACAGAGAGTTCCACGAATTCAATAACAGCTGTTGCGAGCACGACCGCCGTAAACCAACAACAATGCAATCAGCTGTTCACAGTTAGCCCGGCGTGGCTGTTACGTCTGAATCGACCGGGAAATTAACTCAAACACGACCCGCGACCACCAATCTCTGGGGGAAATTGGAGTTGATTTTGGAGAGGCTCATTCTTGCGTGGCTTGTACGAGTGTTATCTGTCCAGCGTATCCGTAGAGAATTAAAAACCGTTACAAACAGGTACATGTAAGTACTTTCCGGATTTGATCGCTTTTGTTCGGTTTGAAATTTCAAACCATTTTGAAAACCGGTTAGGCTATAGCTGAGCTCACAGATGGATAATGTCCAGCACTATAATCAGGAGTTATCAACTCACCTTGAATATAAATAATATTCATAAACTTTTAAACGTTAGTAGTTTTAGCTTCAAATTTTATTTTGTACCACAAAATGTTATTTTTTAATGGAATTTTAAAAAGGATTACGAAAACTAGTTTTTTAAGTAGTATGGTATGGGTAGTCTGTCTGTATTATTCGAAACCGAATAATGAAAGCCAACATACTGACTAGTAAGAGGGTAAACATTAATTGGAGAATATGTACGCTACAGTGTTACTTTAACTTCGAGTCCCCTCACGTTAATCGCCAAACTGAAATTCCTAACAAGACAAAAACGACCGTGGGTTTCGTCTGCTCAAAATTAATCACGCCCCCGTTTGGAAAGGTGTTCTTCGGGATTTGTCTTTCCAGTTCAGTCAGTCCCGTTTTGTTCGATGGAGCCAATTAACAGAGCAGCAAAAGTAGTTTCAATTAGTGGATTCGTCCCAGAACCTGTCCCTTTTTTGGTCGGACAGTGTCATTTATTTGGCCGTTTATTTATCGCTACCTGCTAATGTGTCGATATAGTTATTTATGAGAGAGACTCGTGCCAGAAATCTCCATACAAAGAGTGCCACCCTATCTGGAGACAAATTGGCGAACCTTTTAGCACGAATTTCTCTTGACGTTTTAAATTTCTCCATTTTACACGATGGTGACCCAGTTCTAAATTTAAAAAGGACTGATCTCAAAACTGTATTTTCTGAGTGATTCAAGAGCTTAGGTTGGCTGTATTCCTAATCCACAGTCCACACCCAACATCGTAAACGAATGACCGCATTACGAGTTGCAGGCTCGCATTGGGTTGCTGGAAAGACATCAACAGAGAGACATTACAGTTATCAGTAAGTTGTAGCTTGCGCTACAGTGGTTCTGCTTTTGTTACTCTACGTGCGTTATATTGACGATAAAAACAGGTATTTATACCATTATATTGAGGCTTGGAAAAATATAATGAAATATAAAGCTTCTTTTATAGCCATCATAAAACTTGATCTAAATAGCTCCAAGAAGCAGTTAGCCCTGTCACAGTTCTTCTAATGGGAATTTGCCAATTAAATAACCATATTCAATTCATATTTAAATTGTCTGAGACACTAACCCACCCTGGAGCGTGTTTTATATAAAAGAGAGATCATAAGGGGCACGCTAGTGGCGTGAGTAAGCGAATTTCATATAACGTACCAGTATATTATTCCCATCATAATAATCGAATAGTACGGAGCATGTAGGTTTTCTGCAATAAGGGTCTTTTAACATTATAATATGCTTATATTAAGGCTGTTCACTAAGTACAACGTGTATGAAACGTTATCAAATGTCAATAAGTGAGTTATACTAATTTATCTATCTTATAACAATCTTCTGTACGTGTCTTTGAAAGTAAACTTTTTCTAAACGGCTGGACCGATTCTCATGAATTTTTTTGTGTATACTCAAGGGGTTTGGGAATGGTTTAGATTCACAATCTTTCCAAATCCGTCTAAAGGGCACCGCCCAGAGGGCATGAGAGGATGCAGTGTGAAGTTTTATAAATTTAGAGTTTACAAAATTGACAGGTGTGATTAAATAGTTTGAAAGTTGCTTTAAATTCATTTGTTCAAATGTAAACAATTAGATATGTGCTTCACTACCCAATGCCGTCTGAATCATTCATTAATGTAAAACTAGAAAGTAAATATGTACTGTAAATTGAAAAGTTTTATTCACCACGTAAATATTTTACAGTTTTCTGGGAATATGTATTATGATTAAAAATAATTTTTTATATGTTGGCCAGATAAAATATAGTAACAATATTTATACATATTAAGTTTATTATAATAATCAGCCGTTGTATATTTTTGATATTATCGAAATGTATAAAAGGTTGATATTGTGTACCTATTATGAATATTTGATTTTGTGCATGTGTGTGTGTGCACACACGTCCGAGTTTGTGTATTTTCAGGGTGTGTTTCAAAGGTACCTTGGTGAAAGATGTTAGTGATAGTCTGTCTCAAATTTTCTTATATGTAATAATGTTACAAGTCCACATGAGTACAATCATTTTTCTATACATAATTTGGCTTAAAATACATGGATAGGTCACCATTAATATGATTAATATTTGCTAGCGAATCTAAATCTAATTAACCTGTTTTGTACATCTCAGCAAGGTGTGCCGGGTAATAATAATTACATGGGCAATGAATACGTAGGTTTGCTGCCATAAAATCAATATGGAAATTTATCGATGTATTGATTAAACCAAACTAGATGGACATGCATACCAATTTTTTTTAGAATATTGAGTAAACACTGTAAGTGAGTTATTGCGTTTTAGCTGTTCTCCATAAGATTTATATTGTACGAGTACAATGTACGGTGTTTACTATTTTGCATTTTGAATCGTTTATTTCTTTCATCATACGTCAAATTTTCAAAACAACTCAGACAACGTAATATATTGCGAAGCATAAATTTACCGTAGAGTCGTTCACGCAGATACAGCCTGTCCGTATTATTTGAACGCCTTCTAACAAACGCATGCTATTACTACACAAATAGATGTAGAAGTTGCCTATCAGGTAATTATTAGGTGCTTACAAACCTTTGACGAAACAAATCATTTGATAGCCGATGCATAAACCAACACCTTATATAGTTCCTTATATAGTTGTATATTTTAAACTGTAGATTCATTGTTTACACTACTTGTTTGTGGATAAATCTTTACATTTATGATTTTCTTCACTTAAGTTATCTTTTCTCTTTATAACTTCTTATTAAAATATTTCAAACTCATACTGAAACATGGTTGATAAAATTGCAACTCTAGATGTTTAGCTGATAAATTGAAAATCTCTTTAAAGGGGGAGTTGATTCCGAAAAATATGGTAGGACCCGAATTTGAAACTTCTCTTTTTGGTTTCTCACGTTACTGACAATAGCCTCTTTTGTGTTTTTGAATGGTAATTAATCATTCAAATACGAAATGTATAGTGCTTTGTATTATGCATACATATGTGAATGATATTGTAGCAATCCGATTGTATATGTTTTTTTGTAAATAAAGATTGTATTATTATTAAATTTTGGCCTCTACCTTCAGGCTTGACCAAATTGAGTTCCACTATATAAGGTGACCAGCGAAATCTAAAATCCTTATATATTCGTATGGAAAACATTAGGCCTAAACCAATTTTGTTAACAACTAGTTCGTCTTTTTATCTTAACCATTTTTAAGATTTCAGTATTACCAAACCTGTCTTGATTTTTAATTTCTCTCCTTATACGGTACATAGTACATGGGAAAGTATTGCTTTCGTCAAAATTGTCGAATTTGAGTTGAGAGTGGATATATCCGTTTGGGCTTTACATGAAATTTCGTATTTATGTATGTATATATTTACCGTATCTCCAGATTTTTTCCATTTTTTTGATTTTCAAGGGTAGTTTACTGATACAAACCCTTAAAAAACGTGAAAAATCAAAATTTCTTAAAATTGACTCCGGGGCTCAACTGTCCCCATGCGGATCGTATAAATAGATTAGATTACTGTATATTAGATCATTGAAATGGTGACCGGTAGGTAGGTATTTTAAGCCAAGTATGCATGAGAAACGAACGTAGGATGATTGTGGCGCGATCTTGTAGTCTTGTTACTGACTAAGGCTGAGATGTTCCTTTGACAGAACTGTTAATTAATAGTACAACAGTAAATGGTATATCTAAGGGACCTACTGTTTAACATGGACTCCAAATCACTTCTTCTGAATTACGAACTGGTCTAATTAAGAATGGTCTTTGCGGATTAACGTAGTATTCAATAGTGCGGACGTTAATCTACTCAGAAGAGAACACTGCACCCACCGACCATCGCTCACAAACTATCCCCAATTTGTCACCTCCAATAGTTCATAGGAAATTCGCTAACAACACAGAGATGAAAATTGAAACAATTATTATTCTGTGGGAAGTACGTAACAGAGACGAATATCCCGAACGGTTCAGTGTGTTGCACCAGTTGGATAATTACACGTGGTTTACAGCTGACAAATTGGCTCCATCTTGTAGCGGGCTGAATGATTACAGGTGAGAGCGGGAATTTATGGGGTGAAGTGCCCAACAGGTCCGCTAGGGTCGCCACCTCTGCCGCGGCATCGAGATCGGAGCATTCATCACTGCATCAGAGCATCAGGTGCAAATTTGTAATGTGCGAATGCGGTAAATGGTGAGACGGAGATACGGCAGAACTTGTAAGACACACCGCCACGCACGAATACAGAATGTTCCCGAAATACTTTAAGGGGAGTTGGTGGTCAATTTTGGTGAACATTTTGTAAACAATTTTTTATATGAAATCTTTAATATTTTTTTAATTCCATAAAATAAAATTAGTTGCCTTATTTAAAAGTTGTAATTGTGGCATCAAAGAGGCTTATATATGGAATAAAACAAAAAAGATTTAATTCAATTATTTTGTGTAGTTACTGAGAAAATGTACCTCAAAGATACATTAAATTAACATGGCGGAGATAGGGACCACCGACTCCGCTTAACAAACTTAAGGATACATAAGGGTGCGTCCATAATGAACGCTGGTATAGTGGTATAAGCAGGTAGTCAGATTCAGATTTTCGACTCCTGTGGTGGCAATAATACAAGCAGGTTGTAAGCGGTACCTTGTCTACACACATACATCATCATAACACACAGCATTTTATGTCACAGGATTTATCTATTTTACAATAAATTTAGGCTAGTATAAAAAACATTAAATTAGCTAATTATTTTTAAAACATAAAAAACAGATAATGGATAATCATGATATTCAACATTGAATAAATTGAATTATTCAATAGACAATTTATTAATAATTAATTATATTATTGTGTTTCATTAAATAAAATTATGAATGTCAACACTTGAATCTAAAATTTGACATTTTAAAGAATAATAAATTATCAGGTTTCAATGTTTACATTTTCTAATGACAACATCCGTTTACACTATATATTGACAGTTCAAGAAGAAGAAATAAATGATTTTTCAGATAAACTGCTGGATCGAAATAGTGAATATTTTAGCGGAATGGAGATTTTAAGTTTTTTTTTTGACGACTGACTCTATACATTAATCCTTATCCTCTAATATTTAAATATTATACTTTGAAATGTTAGACATCCTGTTGTCATTTTGTAAAATGAAGAATTATAACAATACCTTTGTATGTATACATTTGTTTGATTTCCCATAGGGAAGATGCTATTACCCTAGGTCTCATGGCAAGAGTTAAGCCCGAGACCATGTTTTATTTTTCTTCTTTAGGTGCCCCTCAATAGTTAAAATTTTTTATATATATATAGTATATTTTGTATATATATATTATATATATATGTATATATATGTGTCTGTTAGCACGATAACTCTCGTAAAAATGGTCCGATCGAGACCAAATTTGGTAGAGTTATGTTATTTCCCATATTAATCAATATTTTTGGATAAAACTTTATATTTAGCTATATAGTATTCCTACAAATGCTCGGACGAGTTCGTAAACCAGACATATCGGTCAATGGGAACGGGTAGTTTGGGGGGGTTTTGTACCCCAAAATGGGGTTTTTTGCGTTTTTCACATGTAATTTTTAAAAATTACTAATGATATATTTCACCATTGGAATCAGCTTAAAAAACTACACAATTAAGTTCCTTAAAGTTTTTCTCTATCTTCAACGGTTACCGAGATATAAAAAAATCTAAACACAGTACGTTGTATTTTGAGGCTCCAATGTTAATCTTTTGGAGGATTAGGAAAAATTAATTTTTCACTTATTATATAATATTTTTTGATGATACTTGATATTTAGCTTCATGTGGTTGAGATCCATACATGTGAAAAAATCATGTTTATGATCATGCAAAACCTGAATACTTAAAATTTAACATATGGAGATTAGGCAAAGATATTTATACAGATGTTTTAAAGTTATAAATTTTTAATTTTTATATTAAATTTTTTATTAAGTTAAAAATATATATTAAATAGTGAATTTTTTGAAATGGTTTTTTTTGTTAGTGTTTTAGAGATGAAATTTATTGATTTGTGTTTTTTGTCTGATATTTTAAGTTTAATGTATTAAATTTAGCCCTATTTACTTTGGCTAGTTTTTAATATAAAAGAATAAGAACAGCTGTTAAGATGAATTGAAAACATTCCCTGTAGACCCATGATCTAACCTATTTCCCACAGGGAAGTAAATACAAACATTTTATATTTTGTTAGAAGGAAATATGAAATAACAATTATATTACATATGCAACAACTTTTAAGATTTATGTTGCTAACATATTGAAAATAAAGGGGTTATCTTGTTTACAAATAAATGTAGGCTAGTATAAAAAAATAAAACAAAACCATCAAAATACCCCCGTCGCAGCAGACCTGCGTACCCAGCGAATTTCCAAATCAATAATATAATAATAATAATAATAATATATGACAAGTTTGGTCAAAATATGTCAATAAACATGAGAATTATTAGCCTATACATATATATAAACATTTTAACGACTATTGTTTTTGGCCTCTGGGCACCTAAAGAGGAAAAAATAACATGGTCTCGCCAGTCTTTCTATGAGACCTACGGTAATAGCTTCTTCCCTATGGGAAATACGCTTTTTTTATATAATGAATAATCATAATATTTAAAAGTGAATAAATTAAATCATTAAGTAGACAACTACGTTACATTAATATTGTTGGAAATTAATTTTGTTAAATCCTGAACACGCTTCTTCATTTAGTGGAACATCTTCTAGCAGGTTTTTGAAACCAGAATGAACAATTCATTCAGGTAAAAATCCGAGTCCGACTGTCTGCGCGTAGGAAGTCGGCGCGCAGGTCATTACGGCCACTTCCATTTACTATCGTTGGACGTTTGGCTTCCCGAGTCCGACTTCATTGGCGCCGACAGTCTGACTCAGAAAACTAGCGTGCATCATGGACGCATCCTAAAATAAGGACACTAATAAGGATAAAGTTGAAATTACTTAGTGATCAAGAATATATTTTTATAATTTGACTAATAATACTTTAGACTGGTTTGAAATACGGGCTTGGGCGCTATAAGGGATACTATAAGTGATGAAGTGACTGAGTTGACATAATATTTTCTCCTCTCCACTTTTATTACTTTGAGCTCCTGAGGTTTGATGTAGTATTTAGTATTTAAGAGCAACCTAATTATCCCTTTGGAAATGCATTTGTAATGAATTAATATACTAAAATCACGTGAAGGTGCAATTATACAACATATACACAGGAGAGAAATATCAAAATTATGAACAAATGATTTGATTAAGGTTACTTTCGCGAGAAATAATAAATTACCAATGGGCAATGGTTATGAGCATTTTACCAATGTAGCAAGCCTACATCTGATAAGGAACAAAAACTGTGCATATTTACACACAGGAGCACACTAACCAAAACAGATATACTTGTTATTAGTGTTCATGCTTGCATACATGTATATGAAGCACACCAGCCAAAAGCTTTCTGGTTGCTGATCATACCGATAATATAGATTTTTATCAAGGCTATTTTTTAGTGTAGGTACATCATTATTGACCAATATATTTACATACAATATATGACAACTACAAATCCCTAGATACATATATGAGCCAATTTTAAAGTTTTCCCAGTGAAAGCTAAATACAAAGGTTAGCTTTATAAGGTGCTATTGTGTTGAAATTCACAACAAGAATAAATATCTGGCTACTCTTAGTAGAGCATCATAAAGATGTCAGTGCCATCAATCGATGTAGCAATTAATTATAGTACCACACGCAACGAGCAATTGTCGGCCAATTAAAACCACCAACTAGTTCGCAGGTGCGGATAATAACACGGTGGGTGTTGCCGCAACCAAGCTTCCGATCAATCATCAATCAATTTACATAATCGCCAACAGCTCACTGATTGATTTTTGATCGTTTTATGGTTTGAAATTACAGATTTTGCATGGAACTGGAGTTAAGATCGGTATTCATGAGTTATTATTACTTTCTAACACAGAAGCCTGACATGTAGCATTCAGGATTACTAGAATTATTTCAAATTTATTGCATATAATTTCAGAGGTGAAAATACGACTCGTTTTTAGGACAGTGCGGCTACCTTATTTTACATTCACTTTTAGTTGATAAACCTATTAAAATGTATGGTATAACAGTTAACTGCCTCCTATGTAGTTATGATTACAATATACACCCATGGATGTTGCTAGGTAACTACAACAACCAAATATATCTATTCAAATGAATACAATCATGAGGCTATAAGAAAGTCAAGCATAATTACTAGAACAAATTGCAATTTAGCAAAGAAATGTTATGTATAAATATAAGAAGCCTTATGGTTGATGCTTAATAAATTACAAACAGTTCATCTTGTTAATAGATCTTAAATTTTAATCATACTTCCACTAGAGCCCTTTTTAACACAACCCGGTTTCAACAGACGATAAAAAACTTAAGTTTCTAAATACATTGGATCTAAAATGTGCATTTATGCACTGACCACTGTTCTTTACAGCTGTTGCAATGTTTTTTCATGTAATTTAAGAAGTCCTGTTTTTATATCATTGATCAAAAATGCCAATGGAAAAGGTGTCTTAATTGCACTGAATTCAACACTGTGACAGTGCAATAATAACTTCACAACCGTACTTTCATTAACACTGTGCGATTTATATTTACATATTTAAAGTAAACCGCACAAAGGTAGTCCGATGAGAGTTAGTGCGGTGTTGCCAATTCACCCTAATCTATCATAGCATTATGGTTCTGCTAATAGATGTTGTGTTCACGAAATAAAATAAATGAACAAACCAAATAAAACATAGGTTAGGTTTTTTTAGTCGATGAAGGAATTACAGTATATGTTGTCTCTGTTTGCATATCTTATTTTGAACAACCTAAATCGCTAAATCTGCTCAACAATATATTTTCAGTAGGTACTGGGTTCACATAAACTGTATAGTTTCAATATTCGCGCAATATTCCCATAGTAAACTGTATTAGATTAACCTTGGTTTAAAAATATCACATATCTTTATTAATTGCCCAACCTAGATTAAAATAATTGAATTATATTTAAAATAGACACACATACAGGTCTATTCAAATGAAAAAAAAGAATTGAAAGTTTTATTTCTGCAGTTATTTAAAATAAGAATCGTCAGAAAAAAATTTTGTATTTACCCTGTGGGAAATAAATATAGGTTATTCTGTATTCCTGTTTCGGTTATCCTGGGTCAATGATATATCCTTATATCATAGACCCAGGATAACGGATCATAGATATGTTTTTTAAAGGGAATGTGTTAGTTCATTGAATAGCCGTTCTTATTCTTTTATACTAAAAATTCAACACAGTAGCTCTGGTAGTTTCTGGAAACCTGTTACATATTTTCTTACAAATCACCAAAACCAAAAAAAAAATAATACAATATATGTAAATTGTGTATGAGTCATTTGCAATCGCACTCGTTCATAATATTGTTAAGATTTAATTAGATTGATAATCACATGAACATTTTTATAATTTTTAGCGTGTTTTACATTTGACATATTTTGAAGTTTTTAATTTTAAAAATTTTTATATTAAATGTTTAAAATTTAATTTTTTATTTTATGCAAATTTTTATGCAAAAAATAAATAAAAATACACAAAAAATGCCCCCAAGAAAAAAAAAGCAAAATAGGTGTCCACTGCAAATTAAGCCTACAAATGCCGTCAACTTCCACCAAGCCGGTGTTAATACCACACATTTGCAAGCCAAATTGGGATTGCTCATGGTCGGGATTCGAACCCTCGTCGCAATGGCTTAAAAGCACAGCAGTCTAAACTACACTACAAGTATTGAGAAAGCACTTATTTGGCTATAAAATACTTGGCGATAACGGTATTTTTTGTTTACTTGGCAAAAAAAAAATACAGAAACCACCTCTTCTTCATAATATTATTGTTAAAAATCACTGTTTAGTGCTGCTCATTTGCAATTTGTGAAACCAAAATTCGGTTATTTGGATATTTTGGTTATAAGTTTAGTTAAGTTACGTAGATGAACTGAAAAAAATATTTTTAAACCTATTTTAAATACGTGGCGTAAATAAAAAAATTTCCAGAAAACAATTCCATTATGTGAAACTTCAAACTATAATATTAAGGTTAGTATACTTTTGTTTCCAGCCTTCCTTTACTACTTCCCCTGAGAAAGGAACAGAAATCCTTAATTATTTATCTGTATCATGTAGAAAGTACATGTAAGAAAAAATTATAAAAACATACAATGTCTCAAATAAAATTTGTTGTTGTTTTCTTTTATACTGAAGTCATACGGGGCAAAGCCCGCGGAGAACAGCTTGTTTATCTCTATATATAAAATTGAATGTATGTCTGTCTGTATGTATGTCCTTTATGCGTTGCCAAACTACTCATCCGATCGCCATGAAATTTTAGGAAGTTGCATAATTTATTGATTTTTAAGGTGGGCTTTTACTTTTTCAGCTGCAGGAAACTTGCCCCAGTCAAGATACGACAAAACAGATATCCTTACAACTTGCTTGTCAAAAACATCCAATTTGGATTTTTTACTTTCTCGTATGTAGCATTTCTGGGTCTATCAAAAACATCCGTTATATCTGCAGACTCTTGAGCTCGCATGACTCGCTGGACAGTTGTTTTCAGATACACAGCACACATGAGCGGGCTAATTCAAGCAGGCTAAATGAAAAATGGCAAATGCTGGAAAAGAGGGAATGAAGGAGGAACCAGTTGTCCAAGACTTCATCAGACTACTTTCGTGCGGTTTACTCTAGTGACCCATGCTATATGCAAGAACAGACTAGGAATAAGACACATTCATAACTTCAGCAATAATGTTTATTCAAGAAAAGTGAAAATAATGAAAAATAAATGAAACTATGCTTGATTTTATTTGAAAATGATAAAATATAAACGTAAGCTGTAACATGGGATAGAATAATAAATAAAGCAAATCAAAAATGACACCATATAATGCATATTATTAATGATAAAAGCTACAATAAACAAATAAATATATCTAATCTGTATATATAGAATACTATCTCTTAATATAACAATGCATTAGCAAGTCCAACTTGTGATATAAAATTATAGCATTAAATTTATGTACAGCGTACAATAAACATATAGAACACTAAGAGTATAATAGGGGTAAAAGACACATACAAAACATTCACTAATACATAGTTAAAAGTTACACTTAACAGTTCAAGGCAAACGTAATACATTGAGCGGGTCAGCCAGAATTGTTAAGTTATGTTTGGTAAAACTACAACCTCCAGTCTTTCATTGATACGTTAAAGGTAATAAATAATAAAGACATTAGCTTCAGAAACTTACACCTTGAATTTAAATTAATTGATAAGAAAGTTTTCAAAATGAGTGTGATATTTTCAGTAATTTCATGAAAAAATATTCTAATTTTTCAAATATTTTGATGCAAGTTACAACAGTATTTTGGGCAGTGGAGGCTGATACAACCATGTGTTAACTTTACAAAACTACACAGTGTGCTCAATACGAAATTCACAGAAGAAAGCTCTATTTGCTAGCTTTAATAAAAAAAATAATCTGAGAGTAATAAGTCAATGAAAAATTTCTTGATTGTTACCACAAAATAGTAAATACTTGTACAGCATTACTTTTGAATCAATTAATTGAGTATAAATTAAATTGACTAGCCTACATAGGCGAGGAGTCAATTAAAATTTGGACTATGAGAAATGCGAGAAAATGTACTTCATTATTCAAGGATTATTATGCTTAATTTGTTTCTTTGATTTGTTTATATTTATTATATTTCATATTATTTATATTTTGAATATAATTATATTTATTTTATTGTGTTAATATTAATTAATATTTAATATGTTATAATGTTTATAATTTTATATAATTTATTATGTAAAACAGTACTGAAACCGAATCAGCTGTAGTTTTCTTGATCAGCTGATTCAATTGGTATTGTTGCTTCGCGTTCATTACTTCTTTTTTTTTGAGGTTAGTTTTTTTGTGCTAACAAAAAAAATTATCGTAGAGCATTATTTTTTAAAATGGACGAGCGGGGTGGTTGTTTTTTGTTTTTGTAAAATTTTGTTATTTAAGAAAAAAAAATATTAGTTTTTAAAAGTAATTTTGACTAGGGGTTTCATCGCCCTACTGTCTGTACAAATAAGTGTAGCTTGTTTTTTAAGTTGTTAAGTGAAAATATGATATAATATATAAAAATGTTTAATATATTTTTTTTTTTTGTTTTTTTTTATTTTTTTTATTTTTTTTTATTTTGTTGTTTAATTAATTTGTTTTTTTTTGTTTTTAAAATATGGTATTTATTATTTATTTTATTTTTTATGTATTTATTTTAATATTGTATATAAAAATTTATTGTTTGATTTTATTTTATATTTTTTTATTGATTTTTATTTTGATTTGAAGTTATATAATTTTATTGCATTTATGCAGTTTTCAGCAGTAAAATTTAAGAGATTATAAAAATTGTTTGTACCTACAGTATAAAATGGTTTTACACATTACAATTGACAAATGACTTCTAAAAGCTACATATTATGAGGTTACTGAATTCAAATCATTTTTAGTTTAACTTTTTAGAAGAAAATAAAAATAAAATAGTTTATTCCCTTGATAAACACAGTGGCAAGTCGAGGGGTTGCAGAAAGTTTATAATCGTAAAGTAATTAGATAACCAAAAACATTTGACAAGTTAAATAATAAATAATAGAGAATAATAATAATTAATGTAAAAATACAGAAAAATAGAAGTGCTGTTTACAAGTGGCAATTCAAAAACCTTTCGACAAACAAAACGTATTTATTTTGTTTAACTAAGCAAAAAATTGCTGCTTTAGTAATCAAAAAAAGTTTATTTAAAATATTATTTAGTGATCACTCTATGATTTAGATCAAACAAATAATTAATTAATCGTTAGATATTGCCACAATTCTCATTTTGTACCCTTGATCCGCCACTGTAACCAGCCAATGAAGAACAAAAATGGATCAAGATGAAAACAAAATAATTAAGTAAGACTCAATAAAGGTGCCATGCAAATTAAACCTCAAACAAAATGGGATGAAATAAATAAATGAAGAAGTCTTTATATTCCCATGCTCATGCAATAAAAAATTATTCTTCCTCTTCCTCAGATTCATTTTCTTCTTCTTTTGAGGCTTCTTCTGCTTCATCTGCATCTTCTTTTACTGGCTGAAAAAATTATTACTATTACAATAACGGATATAGATCTTTCTCAACAACACTGTGTATTTATTCTATACAATATGAGAGTAAGTATTTCTACATTAAATTGTGCAATTTATTTATTCAACAACCTGTCCCGAACAACTGTATAAGTACATAAAAAATCCCAAATGAACTAAAAGAAACGAGGGCAACAATAAAAGGACTAATAATATGAGTTTTGTATATTATTCTATTTACTTTCTACTCTTCTAAAGTAACTTGGGTCTCCATTCTGAAAGGAACATGGATCTACGCTATGATTTCAAAATCATTCACTAAAGTTTCTATATATTTAGTAAAATAATTTTTTCTGCAATTTTTTCTCTGCATACTTGTTGTGATAAAACAGTACAATTTATACTCATTAGGTGCAACAGAGCTGGTAAGCCCTAGTCAAAAACTACCCATCCAGACAGATTGATGCTGTTTTCTCCAACAAAATAGAAATGCTAATAAACAATGGACTGAGGATGATTTCCTAAGACAGAATAAAGTCAGTCTACATATAAAATATAAAATAAATTAGTAGTTAAGGTGTTAATGAATGTAAGATGTTAGCAGTCAAGACACATTTATCTATCAGTGTCACTATTTTTACGAATATCCCCTTCTTAAACTCAGCACATTCATCAGAGTGTGTGGATCCTGGTGAAGCCCGAGA
This sequence comes from Nephotettix cincticeps, assembly GCA_023375725.1. Classification (NCBI taxonomy): domain Eukaryota; kingdom Metazoa; phylum Arthropoda; class Insecta; order Hemiptera; family Cicadellidae; genus Nephotettix; species Nephotettix cincticeps. Next base: position 126,336,051 of record CM041791.1, on the reverse strand, counting down.
CCCAAAATAAAAACAATAATCATGCCAGGGTTAATTTTTCCTTTGTTGTAAGCACTGAAAAAAGTAACTCCAACTAGTGTTTAGAATTAGAATATCTTTTAGGTAGGGAACAGTCAGAAGTCACACGGTGCTATATAAAGTGATTTGGGGGCTTGGTTATAACTGTTTTGAGAAAGTTTGAGTCATTCTGAATGCATTCCAGCATGTCTTGAGCAACTTAAAGTCCAATTTCTTTTGTTCATCAGTCAAGTTCTTTGGAACGAATTTGTACAACTCTATGCACAGCCAATTACTGATTTCAATTTCCATGGCTAGTACACGAACAATAATATGACAATCCTTTATCACTAAATCTCGAACTTGATCAATAACTTCATCGTTTTGACTTTAAGATGGTCTCCCAGAACAAGGTTCACTGTCCATCAAGAGCGGCCATCTTTGAACCTGTTACACCACTCTTTTATCTGTGTTACACGCATAGGGTTTTCTCCACAGGCTTGCTATATCTTAAAAATAGTTTGACGTTGGGTATCATCCTGTCGTTCTGTTGTTTTACTTGGCACAAAAACATGACGAACATTAATTCACATTTGGCATCAATGACATGAACTGATGTATTGTCAAGGTCACTTGACCGGTCACTTGATGTAGTTTAGATGTAGTTTGCCTCAATCGTTGAGCACCAAGAAGCAGCTCAATGTGGTTGTTGTATTATTAGATACAAAGTAAGGTCAGATACTTTTTTAATAGACCTTGTATAACCACTCCTGAACATTACCCTCCCTCCTCAAGCTTCAATCTGTTCCACATTACATTTTAAGGTTAACTCACAACTATACTAAATATCAAATTAACATGTAAATACACAAATGCATCTCAAAATTTAGTTTCTACGTAACATTAAAAAAGTACTAAAGGTAGTTAAAAGGTTAATTAAAAAATGTAGTAAGTGTTGATATCAGGGAGTAATACATTAAAAAGTAGTTCAAAAGTACAATGCTAGTTTGATGTTTTAGTCACTAGAGGGAGCGGTTAGTCAGAAGCAAATGTCACCTCGTCATTGTTATCTACGACCATCTCACTGTCCTCCGCTGGCTCATTCTCCTGGCTGATAACAACACAAACAATACAACCTTGTGACAGCACCAAATTGTTACTGACATTAAATATACACAGAGAGTAGAACACTCTTACTTTGTTCTGAATATTCATTATGTGTGACAACATATGTGTTGTAACCATGACAAATTAGGGGAGACCACGTCAAGTTTTTGTGAAGAAAATATTTTTGTATCATCTTTACTTTTAAAATCAGACACAGAAACAGATTAATATTTCACCTTAACATTGAAGTAACAATAATAAAAAAGTTACACTAAAAGATTGCATATTTGGTTGGGTTTAGTCATATTTAAGGGAAGAGGACTGCTGTAGCGCCCACCATGTGTTTCTATAAGGAGTACACTACAATACTTAAGTTGCTTTTGCAAGAAAACTACATAAGCTACAGCTTTTACGGTGTCTTGAATACTAAATTATGATGACACTGTGCCAGAATTATAATAATTATAATTATAATATTACAACAAAAAATAAATATTATATGTGACAATAAAATTGAATTCAACTTTTTTTACAAAATATGTTTTATTTAAATAACTACACCCTCTACATCTATACAGTATGTGTACATACATTTATAAAACAACAGTAAAAAGCTTAGCCTTGTGTGACAACCTGAAGTTGAGACAAACATTTGTTTAAAAAAAAACACTTTTCCGGAACAAAGGGATTGGTTTTAGATCAGATAAGTTACTTTTATGTTGTACGTAATTAAAAATTAAAATAAATATAATCTTCTTTAGTTTAGCATATTTTAATATTATATTGATATATGATTGAGAATCTTTTACATCTTGTGACATGTGATTAATATTATATTTTATTATATACTAGCTGACCCGGCGAACTTTGTAACGCCTGGCAGTAAATACATGTTAACTTTAAGTTTGGCCATGTTCTGAAGTCGAATAGCAATACGGCTTCATGCATTGTGAAAGATTATATAGCCTGGGTCGCGGCATAGAGAATAACAATACTGAAACGATAAGACATATTAATAACATTCCTATAAAACAAATAAATCTGAGTGGATTATTCACAATTTTTAAATCGAATCCAAACCCAAACCAAACCTAACTGTAATACGGCTTTTATAGGAAAGATATACAACAGCTGATTATTGTAATAAACGTAATAATATTAACATTGTAATTATCATATATACACGTGACTTAAATCAGACAGAAAATGAAAATATAAATACATAATCCCCCAAAACCGTAAACTATTAACGCGGTGAATAAAGCTGTTCATTTTTTACAGTACACATTTAATTCATAGTTTTACATTAATGAATGATTCAGATGGCATTGGATAGTAAAGCATGTTGCTAATGGAAAGTAAACCAATCAGCTGTAGCTAAGAAATCAAATGTTTTCATTGTAACAATTTGTAAACAAACTTACTCTCCATAAGGTTAACATTAGAAATTTAAAACGCCATAAAATGGAAACTTATGGGGTTTTTGAAAATATTTTTTCACTAAAACCTTCCCGGACACATATAGAGCAACTTCCTAAAATTTCATGGCGATCTGATGAGTAGTTTGGCAACGCATAAAGGACATACAGACAGACAGACATACATTCAATTTTATATATAGAGATTATATATTAAATATTATTAATATATGTGGAAAATATTATATTTTCCATTTAATAAACAAGTATGCTAAACATTTGAGGTTTATTTCCCATATTGTTGTATTTTTTTATATGCGAAAACATGCCCATGTTACAAAGTCATGAGTGAAAACATGACCCCGGCACAGGGAACATTGTTTTGTATGAGTCCTTCTTTTATGTTTTTGTGTTATTAATAGAATCTATACACAACTATAAACTTCATCACTTTTTATATACAGCAGAGATAGTTATGAATGTTTTGGTACATATTGGGTTCTTGAAACCACAGTGGATAGAAATAGAAAAATCAAAGATACAAATGTTTATAAAATTGTACAACATTTCAAGTGATTCGTTATTCAAAATCTATATTTTCTACATTCATTTAATTATTAATTTGCAACTAAGGGGCCGGAGCTATTAATAATATTGCTATCGTTGTTTTTAGAAAAATAAATAAACTTGAGCACCCTATAAACATTTCATTTTTTTACATAATACACAACACTTTTTTTGAATCTAAGATTATTCTCACAGTGTACTTATAAAATTATATAAATAAACAAACATCGATAATGTGATTTTTTTTGTGCAGCTGGCATTCGAGCTCGAATGCAAGTTCGACCTAATGTTTGTAATGTTTCGACCTAATGCCTTTACTCACAGTGCCCAAAAGCTCGAATGTGAGCTCGAATCAATGTAAAAGTGGCTTTATATTCAGTATTATATTCAAAAATAGATGATTTTTTTTAAGAAAAAGAAAACATTCAATAAAAAATCAAAATAAAACAGCATTACTGTATATACTTATCGGCAGAATACCTTAACATTCATTTTAAAATAAATCTTACAATTTTCAGTCCAAATATGATAGTTTTTACCCGAGCAATGTCACTTGCAAAGGTAAACATTTTCTGACTTTTCAATGTCATCAACATAGACTAGTTTAATACAAGTGACATTTTTCTTTACGTTGTACTTTCTAATAAACTTTTCTTTATCAAATCGCCTCATAAATTTTATAATAATAGGTCTATTAGATTAGATTATTGAAATGGCAACCATGCTACAAGGTAAGTATTTTAAGCCAAGTATGGATGAGGTTTGAGTATATGGTGATTGTGGCGCGATCTTGAAATCTTGTTACTAACTAAGGCTGACATGTTCCTTAGACAGGACTGTTAATTAATAGCCCAACAGCCTGTGGCAACTAAGGGACCGTGGCATGTCCTGTAATCCAGCTACTTGGAGGTCGCGAATTGTGGATAGTTGTGAGCGATGGTACATTTACTTCTGCACTATTGAATATTACCTTAATCCACAAAGACCATCCTCATAATTAGACCAGTTTGTATTTCAGAGGCAGTGGTTCGGATTCCATGTTAAGCTGTAGTTCCCTTAGGTATGCCATTGCTTGTTGAGCTATTAATTAACAGGAACATGTCAGTCTTAGTCAGTAACGAGACTACAAGATTGCACCACATCATCCTACATTTGTTACTCATTCATACTTGGCTTAAAATACCTACCTTGGTACGGTCGCCATTTCAATAATCTAATCGAACTATTGTTCAAGAAATTATAAAAGTAAATAAAGACCCCATAAGTCAAAGCAGTATTGAAGTTAGGCCCCTATGGTTTCCTTTTTTGAGTAAACATTTTTCAGCTAAAACTACACAGAACATAAATACATTTTCAAATAGGCCCACTAGACACCACCAGATGACGCTACGCTGCCAGCGCCCCTAGCGGTCCTTGGAGGAAGCATCGCTCTGCATGGTCAAGGGGGGAGACTCTGTCTAAACCCTCGTACCGTGAATTTGTCGCCAGGTTCCCGTCCAGCTAGCATGGAGGCGGAGTGTAGTGGTATTCACCACAATATCTGTAATAGCTGTTCCCTGTTTGTTTTGTTGGTTTCTTTGGGTTAGGTCATCCAACGCTATGCTACCAGCGCCCGTAGTGGTTCATGGAGGAAGTATCGCTCTGCATGGTCGAAGGAAGGACTTCGTGTTCCCAGCCGACTAGCATGGAGGCGAAGTGTAACGTTGGTGGCCCCGAATTTTTGTATACAATTGTTTTTTCTGTGTGCTAATTTGTTTTCAGCTGCAGCCGAACGACGCTGGGCTGCCAGCGCCCCTAGCGGACACGAGGTGAAAGTAGCGACCGCTTTGACGGGTGGGGGTCAGTAGTGGTCTGGCCTTCGTGTCGTGCGGCCAGACCTTATTTTTACGTCCGCTAGCTCGGAGGCGGAGTGCTAGTGTCGTTCGTTTGCAATTTTCCGAATGTACAGAATAGGCTAAGTATAATGTTTTGTTTACAATTTTTTTCTATAGTTATATTTTTTGTTGTGTTTTTTGACCGGTTTCTTTTTTATATGTAGAAATAACCTTTTGTTTGTACAAATGTAAATATTGTTAGGCACTTGAAAACGGGAGTAGTTTATCCAACTCTCGAAACGCTGTGTAGATTTTAAACACAAGACGCGTTGGAAAGTCCAACTAATTGTTAATTTAATAATTAATAACCAACGCCATTATGAATTTTCAAAACTCTGTTAATTTAATAAATTATACTTCTTCTGAAGCAAGACTTAATGTCCAGGAACGAAAGGAGCCAGAAGTGAGAACATTGAAGAAAGTTTATTTCACTCTAAACAATTCCCGAAGAAGAAATCAGCTCATATACTTAACGCAATAATTTATTTGAAGGAGGATATTTTTGTTCTTTTTGAACATAATAGTATATCTAAACAAAAATTAGATTCATCCATCATGCTCAAAAAATTGCCCCTAGAGCACTCACAATGACATAGTCCAGAGTCTAATTCAAGAAAAACTGCCATGGAGGCGAAGTGTAACGTTGGTGGCCCCGAATTTTTGTATACAATTGTTTTTTCTGTGTGCTAATTTGTTTTCAGCTGCAGCCGAACGACGCTGGGCTGCCAGCGCCCCTAGCGGACACGAGGTGAAAGTAGCGACCGCTTTGACGGGTGGGGGTCAGTAGTGGTCTGGCCTTCGTGTCGTGCGGCCAGACCTTATTTTTACGTCCGCTAGCTCGGAGGCGGAGTGCTAGTGTCGTTCGTTTGCAATTTTCCGAATGTACAGAATAGGCTAAGTATAATGTTTTGTTTACAATTTTTTTCTATAGTTATATTTTTTGTTGTGTTTTTTGACCGGTTTCTTTTTTATATGTAGAAATAACCTTTTGTTTGTACAAATGTAAATATTGTTAGGCACTTGAAAACGGGAGTAGTTTATCCAACTCTCGAAACGCTGTGTAGATTTTAAACACAAGACGCGTTGGAAAGTCCAACTAATTGTTAATTTAATAATTAATAACCAACGCCATTATGAATTTTCAAAACTCTGTTAATTTAATAAATTATACTTCTTCTGAAGCAAGACTTAATGTCCAGGAACGAAAGGAGCCAGAAGTGAGAACATTGAAGAAAGTTTATTTCACTCTAAACAATTCCCGAAGAAGAAATCAGCTCATATACTTAACGCAATAATTTATTTGAAGGAGGATATTTTTTGTTCTTTTTGAACATAATAGTATATCTAAACAAAAATTAGATTCATCCATCATGCTCAAAAAATTGCCCCTAGAGCACTCACAATGACATAGTCCAGAGTCTAATTCAAGAAAAACTGCCGTATTGTAGACATGTCTTTAGATAGCCATAATATTAATAATATTAAAATAAACTTCTCAGCTGATTTCCAAATACAACTGTTTTTGACTATTAGACCAGCACAGGAGACACATTCTTCGAAACAATACACTAATGCAGTCAAGAAGATTATCCACATCACTAAACTATTTTAATAAGAAACTGATTCTGATTGGCATTGCATCATACATATTGTTATAAAAATTATGTAAACCCAAGATTCAAATCTAAACTGCTAAATAATAGTGCAGGGTGTGTGAGTCTGATTTCGGACGGCTTTCTATGATTGCTCTTTCAGCATACCACGTTGTAGAGGGCAAAGATATTTTAGATCAATTTAATTTTTATTTTATACTCTTAAGTTCAATGATTCTTTTTTTTCTTTTTCATTTGAGTTCATTTGAGGGAATTTTCTTTTCTTTATAGCTTTAAAACTGATTCTTAAAGCTGCTATATTTGTTCAGGGGCTGAAAAGAAGTTTGGTATTGCATTCTTTTTTCAGGATCCTCTTCTACGAACTGCATGTTTAAGTAGGGCAAAAACCTTATTGTGATGTATTATGGTTCTTGAATTTTGTTTCTAATACCAGAAATACTAAAATTATAAACAGTTTATACCTTAGGTCTCCTTCTTAGTGAATGATAAAACTATCACAATGTTATTTAGGGCGTTAGGGACAACTGAAATCTGCTAGATCAGCGCTAGTGTTCTTTATTCTTTACGCATATGTGATTGGTTCATGCAAGCTCCCTAAATAACCTGTTTAAGATAACAATTCTGTTCTTTTTGTACATTTTTTAACATTTTAGACCTTTTAAATGACAAATTTCATACAATTATTGGATCAAAAATGTGATCCAATGTGAAAAATTTAAAATAGTATAAAATTTTTTCTTTTAAAATTGCACATAGGTTACATGAAAAATGTCTGTTATTCATCCACGTTCACAAAATTTAAGCTCAAAAACATAAGTATTATTCCCACACTTCTTACATGAAAAATGCCAGAAAATTTTCAGAATTTATCACCTGTAACTCAAAAAGTTTTCACTAATATCTTGTAAAATTGTGCCAAAACATATTTATGATACAATCACCAAATAAACATGAAAATTATGTTTTTTGTGACAGTCTATTTTTTTGCTCACACCACCTTGAGGTCGGTTTGCATTACCAATGTAAAACAAAATTCAAACCTTCTTAAAATAGTGGTTTTTCAAAGTTCCCAAAATATTAATAATTGTACCTACCACTATTTTTTGGATTAAAATTTTTAAGAACTGTAACTATTTACTGTTAGCAGCTGTAACTAAAAGGGGGATTCAACCATTGACTTTAAAAAAAATCACAATAATAAACATGTTAACTGTAAATATTATAAAAAATATAATCTTGCTTCCAAAATAAAAATAAAAAAAGTTATATTACTAAACCACCAACAGCCAAGAATAAAAATGTTGAGTGTTGTAAACAAGATGTTTAACAGTGAAGGAAAGTTTGCCAAACTATTTGATCGCATTACGTAACACTAGCCTTCATTGTTTAGCCACACGATGCTAATCAAATAGATTCATTAGTTGAAACCAAACCATTCAGATATATTTCAGTGCTTTTCAATAGTCGCTGCAGATAATCTGCCAACTTGCTTCAAAGTAGAAATGGAAATCAAATAGTAAGATGCAATCTGATATATTAAACGATACACAACCAAGTATTCCAAAATTCCACTTTTTTACTAAATATCAAACATCTTGGAACATTGTCCCCTGAAACTACGAACATTTCTATCTAGAATAATTTTATTCAATATAAAAAGGGCTCAGCAAGAGCAAAAATTATTAATGTATAGTTAACTAACAACTAGGCCTACATAAAAAAATATTTGTTGGGATCTCACCCAATAAATAAAAGTCTCCTAAGGATTAAATCACTTAAACCTAAAAAAATTATTGAAATATTATTATTATTATATATATTATATAAATATATTTATTATTGAAATAATTGAAAATTAAACTTAAATTGATTTTAGAAATATCCAATAACAAAAATGAAACATCCACTAATACTGATCCGTCAGCTAAACAATGCGTTATACCATTTTTATAACAGAAACATACGAAACACTCTTTTTATTAGATAAATAATAATGAATGACCCTGAATAGGTTTGTAATACTAGTATAAAATGTTGAAATACTAAAGTACAGTTACAGTACAGTACAGTCTCTCCAATATTCTAGCACGTGCAGTATTCTAGCGCCAATAAGTCAGTCAATTTTCATTTGGACTTGTGAAACATTAAAACCACAAGTCTCCAAAACAACAGTTGAATTTGGATGGTTTGTAAATAATTCAAATAAAATTTTGACTAATTCTAACTTTTTTGAATTAATGTGTATCAAAAATCATACCGTCGGACTAAAAATTCTCAAAAATAACAATGTATTACTTTCAACAATGAATAAAGGAATTTGATTATTTTGGTAGCAACCAGATTTTTTCATTTAAAATAAATAGTGAAAAGTACTATATTAACAAAATCTAGTTTATTAATACTAGACAATCTGAAAGGAGAGTCTAATTAGTTATGAAATGGAATCAAATTTAAAATTATTATGTTAGTATTAATCTGTCTTAAAATTAAAGAGGAGACAATCAATTCTGAAATTAGTTAAGAAAACCAGAAATATTTAAAGTTTAATATTTAAACATAAATAAATGAAAGCATGCTACTGTTACTTACTTTGGAAAACAAAATAACTGTTTTATTTTGTTTTAAATATTAAAAAATAGCACAATCCATACCATTACTTGATTGGAAATATTATAATTATGTGATAAAGAATCGTAAAAACCATTTTGCAATAGAATGACGAAGATATTTAGTCGAGTGTTGTAAATTCCATTCCCATTGAACTCTCAAATGCTTAAACCAACAGTCCCAATATGACTGTACTTAACAGTAATCAAATGTTGAATTGTAATACAAAACAAGATCACACGCTGGCGTGAGTAGAGTGAATTTCATAGGATTTATATTATTCCCATCATATTAATATAATAGTAGTGAGTATTCAGATTTGATGCTGTAATGGTTGTTTAACATGGTAATATGCTTATATTAAGGCTGTTAACTTTGTAAAAACACATACAAAATTTTATCAAATTTTATTATTTTTAAGCAAAGTTATACCAATTGATCTATTTTCCAAAAGAAATACATGGGCAATGAGTGCATAGGTTTGCTGCTATAAGAAAGATTAAATTTGTGGTTTTTATGGGTGGATTGATAAAACTTAAATAGATGGATTTATATACTACATTTTAGAATAATATATAGGTAAATAAGTGAGTAATTGATTTTTAGTTATTCTACATAAGATTAACATTGCACAACAACATACTGTGTATACCATTTTGAATGTCTCAGTAACCGATTGACCTAGAGTCATGATTAAAAATACTACATTGTGTGTTCTTTTAGCTGAGTACGGTGGTAAAAAAATAAGGTTTGTTCAAAGATTATATACATTTATAGATTATACACTTTTGGTTGTTACAGAACCTCCCAAAAATATAGTTGATGCAGTCTGATTGTGTAGCCAAACGAACTTGTCCAAGATATTATAGAGAGGAACAACTCCACCGAATTTTATAATAATTAGACAAAGATTGCAGCTGTTAAATTTTGGACACATATATATCCTTATATATAAGTATAAAATTTTGAATGACCGCACCAACATGTACAGGGGGTTGAATTATGAACTTCTAGCATTCAATCCTTGATTTCTGGTTGAAAGGCTACAAAATTTAGCATAAGCAACAACATAAACATTGTCTCTTTGTTTAAACAGAATTCTAGGAAAGGCAAACTGTTTCACCACTAAAACAGCTTTCACGTTTCAAATGATGGTCAAAAATTAAAAACATTTTTTACCACAGTTCAAAAAAAATTAAAGCATGTCCATTAAGGAGTTTTAAGGACTGAAATTTTAATATAATTAAAGTAAATACATTAAAAGGGCTGGTATTCTAAGATATGTCAGGAAATATATTTAGAAGTGTATCATTTATGTATTTTAAATAAGAACTGTTGGTTTAAGCAGGTGTTCAAGTATGCCACCATGTTTAAATATGGGTCGTTTCAGGACGCCCAGTGTTACATTCATTATGTTACCAAATGCGATTATGCATTTATATTTATTGTTCTTACTCTCAGACTAACACCGGACACTTTCCTACTCCTCTAATCACATTCGGTTGAAAATTGATACGAATCTTAAGCTGAAAGGTCAACTGAGGCCTCTCAACTGTGCTCAATCTAAAAGCAGAAATGGAAGATAATGACCAAAAAATAGTGTGATAGAATAAACAGTAAATGTTAAAAAAACAAATAAAAAGAAGAAAAAAAGAGATGAAGCAATTTTCATTTTAAAGCAGAGATATATTCTTTAAATCTGTTTGAACTATTCCCGAAATAGAATAATAGGATATCTACTTTAATCCCTCAAAATTTACAGGATTTTATACACTATTTTAAATTTAAATCACAAACATATTTTGTATCTTATTTCATTTTTTCAATGTGTATTTGAGGTAAATCAACAGTTTCAAAGTATGAAAATGAAACAATTATTTTTTTTATATCTCAAACTAGTAAACCTACCTATTCAACAAAACAAAAATAAATTTTAACTTAAAATATTTTTTGCTTCATTTTTAAGAGGGATTTTATCAGCCTTCTTACTTTTGTTCCATGAAGTGTAAAAATCCATCTACTTTATTTCATTAACCCTTTAAACGCCAAATCTTTCATTGCCAGCCTCTACTTAGCTCCAAATAATGCAAACAAATATAAATTTATTTATTTAAAGCAAATCTTTTTATTACTCAAACTATTAATATAGAGTCAAAATTCAGAAAAGTGTAAGTACAGTAACATTATATTTACATGTAGGATTTCATACAAACTGTAAAAATATAACAAAATTTTGTTGAGATATGATAAATAATGCACATATAGTACATATAAGAATTATATTATGTTTATTTATCCTACAGCTATTTTGACACCAAAATATTACTCAATAGAAAATTCAGTACATAATAAATGAAACACCAAATACCCCCGTCGCAGCAGACCTGCGCACTCAGCGAATTCCCAAATCAATAATGTAATAATAATAATATATGTCAAGGTTTATCAATATGTGTTGATAAATATATGAGTTAGTTATTTGCCTATTCTTCATAAGATTAACATGGGAAAGAGTATGTAGGTTTGCGGCTGTTAGGAACACTGAAAGTAGGAATTTCTAGCATAAACAATTTTTATTTTGACCAATTATACCAAGTTTCATCAACATCTGTCCGTAAATAAAGGGGTTTACCTATTCCCTATATGATTAACATGATAAAAGAGTATGCAGGTTAGCTGCCATGATAAATACATAAACTATGACTTTTAAGAATAAATGGATGTATCTCAACCACATGAAGCTAAATTTCAAGTTTTATCCAAAAATATTGATAGATAAGTGAAATATTAATTTTCCCCTATCCTCCATAAAATTAACATTGGAGCCCCAACATACTGTGTTTAGATTTTTTAATATCTCGGTAACCATTGAAGATAGAGAAAAACTTTAAGGAACTAAATTGCGTAGTTTTTTAAGGTGATTCTAATAGTGAGAGATAAAATTTGACATTATAAAAAATTACATGGGAAAAACGCAAAAAACCCATTTTTGGGGTACAAAACCCCCCCAAACTACCCGTTCCGATTGTCTGATATGTCTGGATTACGAACTCGTCCGAGCAAATGCAGGAATACACGTCTCTACGAAATTTGGTCTCGATTGGACATTTTTACGAGAGTTATCGTGTTCACAGAATATATGAAACACAAAATTCTATTTGCAACTAATAAATACTGACTTGATATTGAAATTTCATCAAATGAGTTTGAAAGCGACAAAATGGATTGCCCTGCCATCTATCGTTGATATGGAGAGCTAAATGCCATTACGGGAATTCGTGAATATAGTCAATTATGGCGTTGAGTATGTAAGCGAGTTAACTCGCTTATTGAGTTCAAAGGGTTAAGTAAAATTTTTTAAATACTATTACAATTACCAGTATTTACTTTTCATTTAACACATTTACATCTTAGTCATAAATAGTTTTCAAGAAATATTATTAAAAGCAATACATCAGCTTTTTAATCACTACCCAGTGTCAACATATTTTTGTTATCACCTTGAGTAGGAGTAGATATCCTTTGATAACAGATTGATGTCCTTCAACTAGCAACAATCATCATCATGACTTATGAGACTACTTTTCAAAAGAATAATTAAATTTAGACCTAATAAACCTTTCCCTTGATTGAAAAAAATAAAACGAAGAATATTCAAACAGATTAAAGAACTTTATTTTCTTTGGAAAAAATTACCTTTCTGGAACCTGCTGATCACCACCTTCTTTTTCTGCAGAGTTCTGAAAAAAGTATAAAATTTGTTAATCACGAAATCTAAAACAATGCACTTTTTGAGCATCCCATGAACAATAATTGTCAGATCTTATTTGCTCAATAAATTTTGAATTCCTATTAAACAGTATTCTCCGATTATAAAGAGATAAATAACTATAAAATAATATCATATGTTCGTTATTTTAGCATCCAAAACACTAAAAACTTACATGAAAATTAAAGAAGTCTAAGTCACAGATGTGAACTTTTGTTAGGCTAATAAGGATACATTTTAGCGAATTTCCAATAGGAAATAGAGCTATTACAATGGCCATCATGACCTAGAACTGGAAAAATTTTTTTGTTCATTTAGAGGTTCCTAGATAGAGCATCCAGCCTTAATTCCTAGGCTGGCTTTTTAATTCTTTTATCCAACAGAAAAACTCTGTGTGACTACATCCTTTTGAGGAAATTTCCCGCCATTTGTTTAGTACCCCTCCAAGTGGCATAGATGTTTAACTTAATGTGTATTCTTTATTTTTTAGTTTGACTTTGAAACTCTTCTTAACACTTATATCAAAACCCCCCAGTCTCACAGGCCCCAAGGGATTTTTGTTTTTTTTTATTGGCAAAACTGTTTGATCAACGCTTCCATCATGCTAACACCTTTCTACCACATCTTCAATTAGCAGCCAACCCAATTTCTGTTTCGTTTTGGAGCATCCCTTGACTTTGACAGTCCATCTTTGTGCGAATAGTCAATCTCCCGTGCCGAGAGTTTGTTAAATATGTACAGTACGTACACACAAATTTTATGAATTGTTTTCTTATTTTACGTTATTATAATTATATAGAACCCCTCTCCGTTGAAAATTCAATTATTGATTCATTAGGTTCCTGGATACGGTTTACAAACTTGTTTTGTAGAGCCCAAATGCTTGCTTGTGGTTCATAATAATCTTTTAGTAATTTTACAAGAGTGTCATAGGATTTTTCTGTTGGCTTTTCTGGTGCACACATGTTGTACAGTTTTTCATGCATTAGAGGTGTAAGAGCATGTAACAGAATGTATACTTTTAGCATGTTGTCTACAATACCTTTTAATATCATGAAGGTTTCTAGGCGCATCACAAAGTTTGAGAAAGTTTCATCTTCCTGATATGGTACAAAGTTTAAATTAGCAGTTGTGCTTAAAAATGTTTCTTTTGAACTACTATTATTAGAGTCCGGATGTAAAAATAAATTTGAATTGTGTGTGAGAGAATCTTTGTTTTTCCTTTCTCCAATCAAAGCCTTAAGTTCAGTAATTTGTTCATAGATTTCAAACCTATAGTCATCCTGAGTCATTTTATCATCCTCACCTGTGACTAGTTTGTCCAAATCATCTTGTATTGTATCATAACGTATTTTGTATTCTTCAACATTTTTCTCACACACCAAAAGATAGTCCATAGTACATTCTTCAGTAATTTTTGATTTTGTTCTTGTTAACATAGATTTGATAGTTGCTCGTTTTGATTTAAGTATATTGATATCCATTTTGTTCATGTACAGTTTTTATCCTCGTCGCCAATTGATATATATATAACTTTTAAAACTATTAATAAATAAATAACATAAGTAGCAAAATAATAAACTTGTATTTCATGATTAACCAGAAACTTCATAACCAAAACATACAATAACAAAGAATAATTAATTATATTAGAAACATATGATCTTGTAGAACTCTAAGTGCAAAATAGTTATTTTCCATACTTTAGTATACATCAATACCAGATAACATTTCAAGATTTGTCATTACCGAAATTGCATTTTATGTGGAAAATTAACCGCATTCTGATACTCGGTGTAACTTTCAATGATGACATGGTTTGTATTTTAAAATGCAATATCTTGCTGGACTTTATCGGTTACTGGAATATGCAGTTGACAAATCAAATAATCATACCAACTCCTTGGACCGTCTAATGATGCTCTTGCATTCCAATAGTTTATGAATTGTGTAATTTTGTCATGTGTTTCAACACTTCTGGTCGATCAAAGATGTTCCGTTTCACCGAGATCAAACAGAAAGTTTTGTTTAATCTTTCATTTATAATGTTCATTTTATAATGTCTATATAAAAGATAGGATATTTATTTACATATTACTGTACATTACACACTGAACCAAATATGAAGAGCAGAAGCAAGCGATACCAAAACGAAAACAATAACACAGGGGGCAGGTGTCCCACTAGTAACTAGTCGGCATATGGTCGGACTAACCGGAGTGTCGGACCACCCAAGGTCGGATTAGAGGAGGTCTACTGTACTATTTTACATGGTTTCTGGTTTCTTTTTTGCTATCCGGATCGTCACTCGCCACATTAGTCCGAATATGAGAGAGTTTACTGTATTAACAATGAAGGACTGTTCTTTATATGCAGGTACATATTTTAAATGTTTTTCTATAGACTCTGAATTTTAATACAGTGAGAAAGAGATACTTTGCAAAACGTTGCCTCGGTTTGTTTATGGTGGTAGAGATAACTAACCTACACTGATCTTTACCAAAATACCAAAATATACTTGCCCTTATCTTTTGAAGAATAATTCCAATATTCTTAACTATTTTCTTTTGTGCGTACTGTAAGATTAAACCGCGAGAAAACAATTTTTTTCAATATAAGAGTTTATAAATTTAAATGAAGTAGCAAATATAAAGATATTAAGAAAAGGAAAGTACAGTACTGATAAGAAAATATTTAAAAAATCAAAAAGAATTCTTGGATTTGATGTATGTATATATTTATACCAAATTTTGAAAAGTAAAAAGGATAAAATGATTTCAAAATAAAGCTTTTCTAATAAAAATCAACAGAAATTACACTTTAATCTACTGTAGCTGAAGTTCAAAAGTGAAATTCCGAAGTGAGGAATCTACTTTACTGTCAAGTTCATGACAGGTACTAAGATTTTAAAATTTCTTAAGTTACAAGAAACACAATTATTCAACCAAACACAATTCATTGTCAATTTAGCTCACAGACAATTTTATCGGCTATTTGAATTTATGAACCAATTTTAAGTTCAGTGTTGGAAGGTTGCGTAAAAGAAGTCCTCAAGGACAGAAGTTCCGTTTGGGAGATGCCACAAAAATAAAATTAAAAGGAAGTAAAACTGCAATATAATTTTTATAACCCTCAACTGCTAATCACCATGGGCTTGGTATCATCTATGTGGTGGATTAAAGACACAATTCCACTTACCATGTATGTTATTAAAATGTTATAAACATTTATACAATTATTGTACAAATTATAACTTTACCATGAAACATAAATTACTTACCTCTCGACTAGAGGTATTTCCATTTGCGACATGTCCATTTTCAACATTTACCGATGAAGCTGGGACTTTCAGGAACTTTTCCAATTCATCATTCTCGTTTGCAAGATCAAACTCATCATAGTCCTAAAAAGAGATTTTTTTACAATTTTACTCTAAAAAATTAAGTAAACATAATAACTAAATTAGTTTAAAAAAATGTTATAACACTGTTGTGTTCTAGGCCTATTAAAAGATTTAGGCTTACAAGCACACAACCCATAAAAATAAAACTTTGGAATCATGATCCATCAATGTACTTGCACATTCCTCAATGCATGTACAGTAATCAAACAGTTTTCGAAAACTTAATTGGAAAATAACTAACAATATTTTTATCTACTCCACAGGATATGATGTCATAATCTTAATGAACGATTCGATGTAAGGTACTTTCGTATTATACCAACCACACAGCTATAAAGAGAAAATAAAATTCAGATACGTTTAGTGATGTGATATAATGGACATTAAAAATAACAAACTTAAAAGACTTTGTTTGTCTGTCCTGCCCTAAACTCAGCGATGTTGAAAGTGTGTGGAACGAATTTCTGCCTTCAGCCGCCACTGCCGACCGCAACATAAATTCTGCCAGTAATTAGATGGAGTTGGGCTATCCCTCATTGTCTCTTATTCCTCTATTTCACAGACACCCACATTTTCTCAAATGGTTTATTCATTTTATAATGAACTAGCCAAAGTACCCGTTCTTTGCACAGGCTAAAAAGGCTGAAAGGTGTAGGCTCTACTGATACATTTAAGGTATTGTTAATTAATTCCTCATTGTTTACAAAATGACAAAACAGAAGTGTCTACAACATTTCAAAGTAACATATGTCAAATATTGGGAGAGGATAAGGATTAATGTAATAGAGACAGTCGTCGGAAAAAACTTAAAATCTACCATTCCGCTATTTCAAATAATTCACTAATTTCGATCCAGCAGTTTATCTGAAAAATCAACTTTATTTCTTCTTCTTCCTGAACTGTCAAAATATAGTGCAAACGGATGTTGTCATTAGAAAATGTAAACATTGAAACCTAGGACGGTCACAGCAGCTCTTTCTTCTTCTTCACCTTCTTCTCGAACTGTCAAATTTTAGTATTCACAGCTGTTGACATTAAAGTAATTTTATGTTTTCATTCTCTAAAAATGTAAACATTGAAACTTAGGAAGTTCACAGGGCGTAGCCCGAGAGGATTTTAAGGAAATGAGTATGCCTATGTGTTGCATGAGTTTAAGATCTGTCTTTGTGTAAAATTTCAAACTGTTTGGTTCAGTATTTTTTGCGTCCACTTGCCACAACAAACCCACAAACACACAAACAAACATACAGAAACTACCTCTTCTTTATAATATTATAGATAAACATATATTTTAATCATATGTAGCATTGTATTTTTCTTCATTAGCGTCCTGCGGAGTTAAACGTAAGGTTGGCTATTGATATATTCATAGTATAATATTAATAATAAACTTACCTATACTCTGTAGAGTGCAGAATGACGGAATATACATCGCCAACGTACAGGTGTGGTCTGTATAATACGAAGTACCCAATGTAATATTGTGATGTAAGCCTATTATATGCCTATCAACACACTGTTGCAGCATTCAGGAATTCCTCCTGACCCCAATATTGGTTCTGAGTACAAGTTTTTCCGCACTTAGGCAGACAATGTTTTATTGTTGCTTTGTAATTTTGCTTGGCACTGCTACCCAAATTAAAGTAAAATGCCTATATTTTAAGATCTTATCTTTTTGGCCGTAAACAGATGGTAGATGTGAAAGGTAACTGCTCTGAAGTTGAATATGTTAACTTAGGGGTCCCACAAGGATAAATTTTAGGACCTATTCTGTTTAGTGTAATGATCAATGACCTTCCTAGCGATGTTTCATGTTTAACAATAGTTTATGCAGATGACACTTCCTTGTTAAATATTCACAAAGATAGTAGGGAGTTAAAACAGATGGTAGATTCCTCTTTTTTAGAGACAGTTAATTGGTTTAATAATAATTGTTTGTACCTGAATGAAAGTAAAACATGTCATTTAAAAATCTCCTTTAGAGAATAGGTGTCAATATTAATAATAAGCTATTCAGGAAAGATCATATTCAAAGTGTATGTAAACAACTGTCTAGAGTAATATATCTGTTGATTAATCTTAAGAAACATGTCTTTCAAATATCTAAAAATGGCTTATTTTGCATTTTTTGAAAGTTTGTTGAGATATGGGTTAATAATTTGGGGTAACGGCACTGGTATATAACAAGTTTTAATTTGACAAAAAAAGGCTCGGCGAATTATTTTGGGAATTCATACTTCAGAACATTGTAGACCTTTATTTATTGAAACCGGGTTTCTGACTGTAATTGACTTATATGTATGAGGTTTTAGTAAGTGTAAAAAAGAATATGCATTCCTACTGTAAAAGAAATGAAATTCATAATTATTATAGTACAAGAAACAATAGAAAACTAGATTTGCATAAAAACAGACTTAGTAAAACCAATAGCTATCACACATCCATTGGCATTAAAATGTTAAATAAGTTACCAAATAAAGTCCTCAACTTAACAGATAATATGTTTAAGAGGCGGCAGGAGTCAGTCCAGGCGCTCACACGCTTGACATGAGATGTGTTTAATTATCTTTTATTTACTCGCAAAGGAAATTTATTAAAAACAAAATACCAAATACAAAGTATTTTATAGGTCCTTATCAAAATATTGATGTGTTAAAATGCCAAAACTAAGGTTTAGAAATATTTTATTTTTTTGAAATTAGAAAATTAAAATCCCATAAGAATTTAACAAAACTAATTCTGTTGTATTATTTTTGTTTATCAGTGGAAAATTTCAAACTTTGGACCTAAATAAACTTCACATATTCATAAATAAAATGTATTGAATAACTTTTTGTATTTGATTTTCTCTTAGCCATAATAATTTTTTTTAAGTGCATGAACAGTGCACAGACTTAAAAAAAAATTATTATTCTATAAAATGATATATATTTTTAATAAATTTCCTTTACGAGCAATTAAAAGATAATTAAACCCATCCCATGTCAAGCGTGTGAGCGCCTGGACTGACTCCTGCCGCCTCTTAATAGTAAAATTTATGCTTGGCTTCAAATAAGACCTTTTTACAATTTGAATGAATTTTTAAATCTTAAAATAATTGACTCAGAATTTTAATTATGCCTATATGTTTATAATAGACATTTTATAGATTTTTATTGTTTTTTATTTATGTTTTTGGTATTTTATATGTGGATAAAAGAGATGAGCCTATTGTTGTTTTCATGGTAGAATTTAAATTTTAAAATGTTATTCTTTTTATATAAGTTTAAAAAGTGTCTTGTTGTTACTAGGCATAGTGATGTTCATCCCAATTGAGTGATTTTATTTTTTTTTCTAACTGGGTGTGATTTGCCATTTTAGATTTGTATAAGATAAATTTTAATTGTATTATTTATATAATTAAAATTTTATTATTTTATTATTTTTTGTTTTATGTTTTATAGGTATTATGTTGGATTTAAGTTTTTTTGAATTAAGATTTAAATTTTAAATGTTGTTTATATTTTATCTTTCTTGTTATTGATTTAGTTTTCATTTTGAGTGATTTTATTTTTTTTTTCTAACTGGGTGTGATTTGCCATTTTAGATTTGTTATCTACTTAGATTAAGGACGAGGTCTATTGTAATTACGGTGTAATTATTTAATGACTAATAAAATATTGTCTATTGTCTATATTATTCTCACCAGGTTCTGTCTGTATGTTCTTGGAGGAATACACTACACTATGGAGACAGTGAAAATGTTTTCCATAAAAATGTCAGATTCAAAATCATAATTTGTGAGGGGTAATCATATTGTTAGAAGACTTGAATTTTAATCATTACTGAAAAAAAGAATCATGATGCTAAACAATCACTAGGCATACAATTAAAATATTTAATTTGTTAGGCATACAATTAAAAATATTTAATTTGTTTAAGTTAGGCTTTACTTCCTGAACAAATTTACATGTAATTATGGGAAAAAATCACTGAAAGGACCTATTTGATCTTTGACTGAAAATAACATTTAGGCTCTATTTGTAATCTAAATTGATTTTACTTAATAGGGTTTGATCTTAAATTTTAATGTTTAGTTTGATATTGTTTAAAATATAATACCTAAGAGTATATGTAATATACTCTTAGGTATTATATATATATATACATATATATATGTATATATATGTATATATATAATACATGTAATGCATATATAATATATATACAGGGTGTTCATTAAAGTCGGGGACAAACTTTGAGGAGTGATAGTACTCATCAAAATAAACAATTCCTATAAACATAGGTGAAAAATCCTTCGTTTAGCCGCTAGCCGCCATTTTGTATTTTGTATACAAAAAACGTTACATATCAAGAACTATTTAAGATACAGAAACCAAACTTTGCACACATCTTTATAGGAGAAAAATTATTTTAAAGTATCATAAAGTTTGCTTTTATATTTTCAAAATGGGGGAAGTTAAAAATCTTTTAATTTAAATAACAAAAAACCTTTCATTTTATAAAATTTTTACAAGATATAAAAAAGATTGCAGTTTTAATTTTAAATCTAACGGTACTTTGATGAACGAAATCCGTCCATAAAGTTAATGGTTTTTTTGTTATTTAATTTAAAAGATTTTTAACCGCCGCCATTTTGAAAATATATTAGCGAACTAAATGATACTTTGAGAATATTTTTCTCTTTAGTCACTAAACATTTGAGCAAAGTTTGGTTACTGTATTTTAAATAGTTATTGACATATAACGTTTTTTGTACAAAATACAAAAGGGCAGCTAGTGGCTAAACAAAGGATCTTTCGACATATGTTTACAGGAAATCTTTTGTTTATTTTGATGTGTACTATCACCTCTTGAAGTTTGTCCCCAACTTTAATGAACACCCTGTATATATATTATATATGGGTGGACCGATGCCTCTAGGTGTCAATCGAGGCAACTCAACCCTACATAAAGCTTCCATAGTCATGATTATCTACTTAATACTGATGTCACTATATATAAAAATACCCCCGTCGCAGCAGACCTGCGTACTCAGCGAATTTCGAAATCAATAATATAATAATAATAATAATAATATATGAGAAGTTTGGTCAAAATCTGTCAATAAACATGAGAATTATTTGCCTATTCTCCATAAGATTAACATGGAAAGGAGTGTGCAAGTTTGCTGCTGTGAGGAACACTGAGAGTAGGCATTTATACCATCAACAATTTTTATTTTTAATATTCATACCAACTTTCATCAACATCTGTCCGTAAATAAAGGAGTTTGCCTATTCTCCATATGATTAACATGGGAAAAGAGTATGTAGGTTTGCTGCCATGATGAACACATAAACTATGATTTTTAAGCATAAATGGATGAACCTCAACAACATGAAGCTATATATGAAGTTTTATCCAAAAATATTGATTGATAAGTGAAATACTAATTTTTCCTTATCCTACATTAACATGGAGGCAGTAGAATTTGTTTCTTAACATTGGAGCCTCAAAATACAACGTACTGTATTTAGATTTTTTAATATCTGGGTAACCGCTTGAGATAAAAAAAAACTTTAAGAAACTAAATAGTGTAGTTTTTTAAGCTGATTTTAATGGTGAAATATAATTTTTTCTAAAAATATTTCTAAAAATTTTTGAATTACATATGAAAATCGCAAAAAACCCATTTTTAGGGTACAAACCCCCCCCCCCCGCCAAACTACCCATTCCCATTGACCGATATGTCTGGTTTACGAACTCGTCCGAGCAAATGAAGGAATACACGTTTCTACCAAATTTGGTCTCGATCGGACCATTTTTACGAGAGTTATCGTGTTCACAGACACATATATATAAATTTTGACGACTATTGTTTTTGGACTCTGGGCACCTAAAGAAGAAAAAATAACATGGTCCGGGCTTAAGTCTCACCATGAGACCTACGGTAATAGCTTCTTCCCTATGGGAAATTCGCTAACATAAATGGTTAAGTGTAATGTGAAAAGGCAAAACACATTTTTATAAAAGTGTGTGTAATATTGTAATAGTGGAACAAATGGATAGTTCTTTGCATGAAAACAACTTCAAATGTGAATAAAACTGCAATTACTGAATTGCAGTTTTACAAGCATTGGCTTGTAATAAATCTCACTACTCTTTAGGATATGGGATTTGTTGACTATTTACTAGAGTAAAATTAGTTGAGTGACTGAGGTACGCCTGTAAGAGTTCATGACACAACAATTTCAGACTTATGATTCCTCGTCAATTGATGAAATTTTTAGAAGACAAAAGAGAAAAAGAAATTTCTAATGAACCATATTGATCTAGTGTTACTGAGTTTTAATTTAAAATAAAGATTGACACTAAGGAAGTTCGCCATCTCAGAATGTTTTTTTTTGTGGAAAAGATGGGATCTATGTTTTGTCTGTAGGTTGCAATCTGAATTTGTATCAATTTAGTTTTGTTATTTATTGAAGTTGTTGGTTATGGTTTATGTTTATGGAATTGAGAGTGTGTGTCATGTATTTATTGGCTATATTAAATTTCATTAACTCTAATTAAATTAACATTTGATAATAATAGAGACTGTTTATTCTGGGGCTTAAAAGAGCTTAAAAGTTACTCACCCCACAATAGGATTCATCATTGAATATTTGTGGAGGCAGAGGGTGTTTTGCATCCTTAGCATTACTGTTCTGCTGCATAAACTCTTTGTCAGATTCTTTTCCTGGTTCGGTAATATCTATAACTTCATAAGATATGTGTTTGCTGTCCAAAATCATGCAAACCCTTTGCTGGCGTTTCTTCACCTAAAATAATAATAATTAGAGAGGCAACATTAGATGATCATTTACGATTGAAACCCTAAGATTTTAAAACAGTACTGTCAGAGACCGCTCTTGAGATTTCCCCAATTCTTTATCCAGGCCAGAATCTATGTTAGTACAACATTGTACTTCTACCTCCTGTACTTTGTACATTGTACCCTCCTGTATTTCCTATAACATTTTTGCCAAAAAAATTAGTACAATACATACAAAGCTTTTATTGTTAACTGTGTATGTTCCTATTGCTGTATCGTAAACTGACCAGTGAAATCTGTTTTAGTGTACAGAGTTTTGAAAATTCATAATGGCGTTGGTTATTAATTATTAAATTAACAATTAGTTGGACTTTTCCAACGCGTCTTGTGTTTAAAATCTACACAACATTTCGAGAGTTGGATAAACTACTCCCGTTTTCAAGTGCCTAACAATATTTACATTTGTACAAACAAAAGGTTATTTCTACATATAAAAAAGAAACCGGTCAAAAAACACAACAAAAAATATATAACTATAGAAAAAAAAAATTGGTTTTCCTTTGGTTTCCCCTATGGTTTCCTTTTTTGAGTATACATTTTGCAGCTAAAACTACACAGAACATAAATACATTTTCAAATAGGCCCACTAG
This sequence comes from Nephotettix cincticeps, assembly GCA_023375725.1. Taxonomy (NCBI): domain Eukaryota; kingdom Metazoa; phylum Arthropoda; class Insecta; order Hemiptera; family Cicadellidae; genus Nephotettix; species Nephotettix cincticeps. The sequence goes on along the minus strand of CM041791.1, from coordinate 126,312,253 downwards.
ACACCACCAGATGACGCTACGCTGCCAGCGCCCCTAGCGGTCCTTGGAGGAAGCATCGCTCTGCACGGTCAAGGGGAGAGACACTGTCTAAACCCTCGTACCGTGAATTTGTTGCCAGGTTCCCGTCCAGCTAGCATGGAGGCGGAGTGTAGTGGTATTCCCCACAATATTTGTATAGCTGTTCTCTGTTTGTTTTGTTGGTTTTTATGGGTTAGGTCATCCAACGCTATGCTACCAGCGCCCGTAGTGGTTCATGGAGGAAGTATCGCTCTGCATTGTCGAAGGAAGGACTTCGTGTTCCAGCCTTCGGATCGTGTATTTGTTACCAGGTTCCCAGCCGACTAGCATGGAGGCGAAGTGTAACGTTGGTGGCCCCGAATTTTTGTAAACAAGTGTTTTTCCGTGTGCTATTTTGTTTTCAGCTGCAGCCGGACGACGCTGGGCTGCCAGCACCCCTAGCGGACACGAGGTGAAAGTAGCAACCGCTATGACGGGTGGGGGCCAGTAGTGGTCTGACCTTCGTGTCGTGCGGTCCTACTTATTTTTACGTCCGCTAGCTCGGAGGCGGAGTGTTAGTGTCGTTCGTTTGCAATTTTCCAAATGTACAGAATAGGCTAAGTAGAGTGTTTTGTTTACAATTTTTTTTCTATAGTTATATACTTTTTGTTGTGTTTTTTGACCGGTTTCTTTTTTATATGTAGAAATAACCTTTTGTTTGTACAAATGTAAATATTGTTAGGCACTTGAAAACGGGAGTAGTTTATCCAACTCTCGAAGATTGGATGTGTAGATTTTAAACACAAGACGCGTTGGAAAAGTCCAACTAATTGTTGCTTTAGTGTAGTTTTGAACTACGTATAAAAATTATGTTTCTAATTGAATTTACTTTAAAATTCTGTAAAAACAATCTGCAATAACCAGTCTTATGATATTTTTGTAAATCGAACTATTTGTGTGATACATAAATTATACCTGTATAGTACCATGACGTATTTTCTATTTTTGGCCTTTTCCCTGACAACCCTGTATTTCCGTCCGGTCCACATTACGGTAGGTTTGTGGGACTGTACTGTAGCACAAACAAAAGTAAGATTTCATGTTTTGGACAGAATATAATTAACCTCTTTAGACACAAATATTCCCGTTACGGCCAAGTATTTATATTTTAAACATTTTTTTTTCTGCTGATCAAAATGTATAGCATTATGGCCAATGCGGAAATTATTTTGTTGTAAAGTTTCCAAAAACATATATTGTTAAATTTTATAATTGGGGCCTATATTGAATAATTATGGTGTATTATATTATAAATATATTATTTAAATAATACAATTAATATGGCCTATGCGCAGAGATCGGCGTAACCCGCATACGACACTGAACATCATAATTCGCAGCAAATCTGTTAATAGGCCTAAACGTGAAAATACAGGGTTTAAAGTTACGTGATGTCTTCGCAGTTTTTATAGGCCAACAAGATTTTGCCAAGAATATTGAAGTAATTTTATTCAACAGATTTCTTAAACAAAAAATAAAATTTTCCCCCAATTAACATTTAACGTTTTTACAGAGGTCCAACATCTTAGGTAGGCCTACAAGGTCTTTCTTTGTTACAAGTCAGTTTTTGAATTATGCCATATATATCGAAAAAATAAGCAACATAACCATTAGTCATGGTTCTCTGTTCTTATTTAATTAGTTATGGTTCATGGTTGACTCATCCTACCATAAAATTAAACCATACAAGGTTAAGTTAGCTTAATCAAATATTTTAACAATGTTGTTGATATATATAATTACCTCTTTATTTCCCGAAATGCCGGATATATAAACTCTCACGCCCATATCGAAAATCTATTTCTATGAACTGTCACAGTAGAATAATTAGACACAGCTACTCAAATAATATCCCTAACAAAAATATAGTACAGACGCTCCCTGCAAATGAAAAAATTTCTTCAGAAACCTTGATAGCAGCTGACTGAAAGCAAAGAACAAGAAGAGTCATTTCTAAGCCAGGAACTTGGAAAATGTCTGCATTGCGACCAACTGCATATACGCATATATATTCCAGATACAGAATACTGCAATCTTCATATCTGATAATATAGGAGGTAAAATAATGCAAAATTAGATTTACAAATTATACGAACGGTATTATAAATATGCTCTTATATAACAATACTATATAAAATAATAATATAATATAAACTATCTGAATTTTAAAAATTATCATAAATCTTTTAAACCTCAACTCCAATAACATGAACATGGCACTCAAGACAATCCCTCTTATAAGGAATATGAAATGAATTGAAGACAGATGGCAGCAAAAAATCATATCCAATACTATAATACGAGAAAGGTTTATACGATATATATATATATATATTTAATTATTTATTTATTTATTCATTTACACACGGATCTCAAAAACGACACTAAGGATTTTCTTTAAATTTTGGAAATAAGTTTTAGATAGGTCGAATGTCCAGGAAAATTCGTGTTTTCTTGTAATATTAAGTTTAAAATCTAAAAATTTAACATTACGCTTATGGAGAATCAAATGTAAACAATACAAACCAAAACGTCTTTTTAAAACCGTTTGACAGTTCTTGATTGAAGACGGCGGGAAACAATATGTGAATAGAGGTTTTTCATAAATATTTATTTTATGTATGTAATAAATGTAAAATTATCAGGTACTAAACAATTTGTAAAAGCTTAAGGGTAACATAACTGTGCGAAATAAAAGCAGATAAAATGATTTCCAAAATCTTCCGTGTTTTGATAGAAAACGTATTCGTTGTATTGCTTGAAGCCACTGTAACAAACCAATTAATTGGTATAAATTAAATTTCTCTTTTGCTTTTCAATCCTCATTCCGTTTCTAACAAAATCACAGGTTAATAATAACTGTATGGATAGTTAAACAGTATATGATCGGCTAAAACAATTGAAGTTGGCTAAAAGACGTTAAACGGCGTCATTCATTTGACAGACGCCGTAGTTGAGTGGTAACGTGTCGGCCTTAAGAACTGGTGGTAGCGAGTTCCATCCCCACTAGGTGCGAAACTTTTTGTTCAGTGCTATATTAATTATGGTGTATTAAATCGGTTTTATTTAAACCACATAAATGTGTTCATTGAGTAATAAATGTGTTTCAATTTTTCTAATTAATTTTTATAATACATGTCTTATTCTATACGAGCAAAGCTCGGTCACCAGGTACTAGTGGCTTTATTAGTCACATAGGTAAGAGGTGGCTAATCTTACAGTGATAACACGATATGAATCAGTCATAGTATTAACAACACAATTACATATCGTATGGCTTCAAGGCCAAAAATGAGTATAAAAACTGCCTATTTTAAACATATATAAATATATTATTGTATAGAGGTTAACTCGTCAAATAAATTAAAACAAAAACCTCCCTTTACAGATCTTCTTCAGAGACAAAAGATTGATAGTTAGATTAGATTATTGGAATGGCGACCATGCCCTAAGGAAGGTATTTTAAGCCAAGTATGACTGAGGATTGAGTGTAAAAAGATTATGGTGCGATCTTTTAGTCTGACTAAGGCTGACATTTTCCTTAGACAGGACTGTTAATTAATAGCCCAACAGTCATTGGCAACTAAGGAACCTACAGTTTAACTTGGAATCCGAACCACGGCCCTGAATTACGAAATGGTCTAATCCTGAGGATGGTCTTATTAATAATGGATTAATGCAGTATTTAAGTGTGAACGTTAATCCACACAAGAGAACACTATACCCACCGATCGCATCACAACTATCCGATTTTTCTCCCCTTTTTTTAGTATAAAATATATCCTGGTGATAAAGTTGAAAAACATAGATGAAGGGTTAAAAAATTATTTTAACAGGTAAATATTTAGAATTCACAAAAAGTTAGAGGTGAAGCGGAGCTGTGAGACGGTGAAGAACTACGATTACTGTAGCACCTGACTACAGAGTAGTGTAGTGCAAGTGTGAGCACAGCCCCTATGGCAACAACACATTGTCGCAGGCATCTTTAGAACCTGACAGTATTGTTATTTGACCATTTCAATTTAGCTTTTACTGATTTAAGAGGCATGGACACATAGGTGAGTTGAATAATAATATTCAGTTATAAACTGCAAATTTAAATAATCTCTCATATTTTTCTTACTTTTTCTAAATCTTCCCCAAAATTTTGTCTGTTGTCGCCACTTGCAACACCAAGACATGCTGTGGGCACCCCTGATCTAGCATTATACTAAATCCAGGGAGAAGAGGCATTGAAGTCCAGCCTTGAAACCAATTTCACTATGTAGGCTGACCAACCCATCTAGGAAAGCATGAAAAGGACAAACAACTGACTGCCAGTATGTGGTCCATCATACCGTGGTTTAATCACTGCTTCATTGGAAGTGGTGACTAAACAAGTCCCAGCTTTGAACTGCTTCCGATGAAAGTACATTCCACCTACTCCTTTTGTGGAATTACATGTAAAAATCTGTCCCGACATTGGAAACCAATGAGAATATCAAAATTTCCAATTGGTCTTTGGGGATGGATTTACATACCTCTCAACTAAGAAGCTCAAAGTATGTGATTTTCGGAACATCAGTCTTTTTTGTGGTAGGTGGTAACTCTTTATGGGCAGGAGCGAGGGCTCCTGCAAGGGTTATGAGGTGACTCCACCGTTAAGCTATGTAGACCCAAACTAAACCCACCTTCCCCTATCTGTCCAGATGTGTGTGAGCAACTTACATACCTACAATGGACTTCATTTTAGCGAATTTCCCATAGGGAAGAAGCTATTACCGTAGGTCTCATGGCAAGAGTTAAGCCCGAGACCATGTTATTTTTTCTTCTTTAGGTGACCAGAGACCAAAAAAAATAGTCGTTAAAATTTATATATACATGTATATGTGTCTGTGAACACGATAACTCTCATAAAAATAGTCCGATCGAGACCAAATTTGGTAGAGACGTGTATTCCTACAAATGCTCGGACGAGTTCGTAAACCAGACATATCGGTGGGAACGGGTAGTTTGGGGGGTTTTGTACCCCACAATGGGGTTTTTTGCGTTTTTCACATGTAATTTTTAAAAATTTCTAATTTTATATTTCACCACTGGAATCAGCTTAAAAAACTACACAATTGAGTTCCTTAAAGTTTTTCTCTATTTTCAACGGTTACCGAGATATAAAAAAATCTAAACACAGTACGTTGTATTTTGAGGCTCCAGTGTTAATCTTATGGAGGATTAGGAAAATTAATTTTTCACTTATTATCTAATATTTTTGGATGAAACTTGATATTTAGCTTCATGTGGTTGAGATCCATACATTTGTGCTAAAATATCATAGTATATGTGTTTATCATGGCAGCAAACCTGCATACTCTTTTCCCATGTTAATCATATGGAGATTAGGCAAACTCCTTTATTTATGGACAGATGTTGATGAAAGTTGGTATAAATGTTAAAAATAAAATTTTTGATGGTATAAATGGTTACTTTCAGTGTTCCTCACAGCAGCAAACCTACTCACTCTTTCCCATTTTAATCTTATGGAGAATAGGCAAATAATTCTCATGTTTATCGACAGATTTTGACCAAACTTGTCATATATTATTATTATTATATTTTTGATTTGGAAATTCGCTGAGTACGCAGTTCTGCTGCGACGGGGGTATTAGTGAATCACAGCATTAGCTTCTCAGCTGCAGCTGCCGGATTATCTCTTGGAGTGGCTAGAACAATGAAATCAGAACAGAGCTGGAGAAAGTGCAATAACAGATGTTAATCAGAATATATTACACAAACTTAAATTAAGAAGTGTCGAGGCTTTGGCTGGGCAAGGTACTTCAGCCAACCGACTTCCTGAGGGAGGTAATTACTGATGGGCAACTGCAGACCAGATAGGATCTTATTGTAACCTCCTGAAAGTGCTTATTTCTATCTAATCTCAAGTGGAGCAATATATTGCACTGGATTGGGAGCCAGGGAAAGGGGTGGCCAGGAACATTAACCAAATATGCCAACGGTATTACTTCAATACAGCATATGGCCATGCTCAAGGACTAAATAATATTTCTCATACCTCCACTCTTGGCCAGTGTGGGTGTTATCTGTTTGTCTACATTATGTCCTAGCAGCCAAGTAGAGATACAGGATATCGTACTCAGTTCTTAAAATGGAGATGCTGTTAAAACGTTTATTTTGAATGTTCGAGGTAAACTAACATTAGTCCACATAACAACTAAGTGGTGTGATTATTTATCAAAAACTGTTGTGACATTAGATATGTTTAAGTACTTATTTTAAATATTTTACATGAAAAAATTACATGAAAAAAAACACTTATTCTACTTAAAATATTACAATATAACTCTTGAAATTTTGATTGATAAAGTATGTATTTATATAAATTAATGGAATAAATAAACAGTTATGACATCACATCATCGGGTTATCATAGAGTATACATATCACATTGCCACTATACTGCCACCGCCATCACAGTGCTGTTACCCTCATAATGTTTGGGGGCATATGCACGTGTCAGGGAACTCCTGAGACTCTCATTACTGACAGTTATACAGGTTTATAATAAGCCATATCATATCCTTTGCTGTTATTTTAAGTCCTTTGACTTCATGGAATTAGCTGGTTCTTCTTTGCTGTTATGTTAAAATTGGATCTCTCCAGTACTGTGTTCCTCATTGAAGTATGATGTATTTTATTTAAAAGTTCATTTTTTGTTTTCAAGCAAATGAGGTTCAAGAAGATGAATAGCATTATGTTTATTATGTTTGTATTATGTTAAAATATTATGTTGAAAATATTGATACTAATTCAATTATTTAAAAAAAAATCAATTATTGGAAAAACTGACGTTAGATATATAAATCCAATAAATACAGAAAAGCAGTTAATCCTTATGCAGCCATGTTCCGTGTATGTTTTTGGTACAAATAAATTAAACACAATATTATATTTGAAATACACAATTTGTGTAAGTAGCTTAAAGATAATATTTTATGTTTAAAGATTAAAATACTACTAAGTATAAACAAAATATTAAAGGGCAGAAATTATTCAAATAGAAAACTTTAGTAATTTGGTTTATTTAATTATAATGTACAGCTTAATTTTTAAAACAATCAGCAAAGCATAGCTTATACAATATTGTTGCTGTAACTCATTAACAATAATAACCAAAATACAGTACATAAGGAAATTAAGATAAGTATAAACCCAAGAGTTGAAGGTCAACAACTTTGACCAGGAAACCTGTCAGTTGGTGCCAGACTTTTGACCACCCAACATGGTGGCTTGGTCAGTTTCAACTTTTTGTGTTTGTTTACTCATTGGTAAGTCAAACATGTTAAATATTGTATGAATAGTATAACAGTCTTTAGAAAATTTATTATATAGGTCCAATTGAATATCATAAAAATTAGACAGTTAAAATCCAAAACCTAAAATAAGTCATTAACTTTGACCATAAAAACTATCTGTGCATTTCAAATATTCATTGTTCGTACTTCTTCATTTCATCACTAACTACTACCTATAAAGTTCTTCAGTATAATATAGTTCCATAAGTAATATTTTGACTTGATATGTTCATGTGTATATACTTTATATATTATTCAATCTACTAAAAAGTATATTTTGTCTTCTCTGTTCATCTTTTTTTTAGACACAGTCATTAGTCTAAAAATTGAATTAATCTTGAAAAATGAAACCGTTGAATATGACAATACTGTAATGTATTGTAAATATGACCTTGAAGGAAAAACATTTGAATATATTCAATGGGAAAAGGATGGGACAAGATTTTATGAATACAGTAGAAGAAGGGTACCCCATAAATCAGTGCTTCCTGTGGCTGGAATCTCTCTGGATGTAAGTATAAATCTTAAAAGCATAATTCTCATTGTTCTTGTAATACATGATTTAATTGTGTTTAACTTATGTACTTATGTACGGTATTTTGTTATTAAATTACTATGAAATGAACTGCTAAAAAATAATTATTACTATTTTCTTATTACTCAAAAATATTTAAAATAAGGATCATTGTGTTAGCCTCTGAATCAAACTTTCAGTTTAGATATTTTATTTACTTCCCTGTGGGAAATAGCTAAGATCATAGATATGTTGAACAGGAATGTTTTCAGGTCCTCTCAACAGCTGTTTTCAGGTCCTTTAAAACGCTCTGTTCTCAAAACCATATATTTTCACTTCTGTTACACCTTTTACATCACACAAATTGCAGAAAAATCATGCAAAAGAAAATCTGGTGAAAAACTTTTTCACAGACTTGTGACCCTTTTTGCAACAGCAAAAGTACCAGAGAGTTCCAGTTCTCATTACCATGCCATTATCAGGCAGAACAACATAAAATAAAAATTAACGTATCAATTTCATTATGATTTGAAATACAGTATTGTGATAAATCTTAGTGCTTACCAGCTTCATATTGTTACAGTCTACTACTGTACGTAGAATAAATCTAATTTTTTTACTACACAGTAGAGTCTTGATATAAGGAAATCCCCGATATAACAAATTTGTTCGAATCTCCTTGAAACTTCCATAATACTCCATGTTAAAGTAGCCCCTTTATAATGTTTAAATTTGGCTGGTAACCCTGATGTAACGAATTTTTGTAGCTTTGTAATGGAAAAAGAAACCCCTATATTACGAATTTCCTACGTGAAAAACCCCTATATAACAAAGATATCCCCTGTATAACAAATCCCCCACCTTTCCAACCAGCTGCAATGAATGTTACAAACATGCGTACCCCAGTATGAATTAGGAAAAAGTCTCGACATAAAATCTCGAGCATCCGGGGTACAGTGATTGTTTTAGTAGTTTTGTCTTGTCTGCGCTGTTGACATATTGACAATAGTTTAGTGCATAAGCAAGAGTGTGTGTATGTGTAATTGTGACAAAATACCTACATGTCTTGTAATGTCTGGAAAGCGACAAACCTTAACAGTGGCGTTTAATCGCAATTTACTTCCCATTATATATATAATATCTATGATACAGAAATGATAAAAATTAGGTAAATACATACTGTATCTTATTTTGTAATAATTCGTAATATAGAGGCTGGATGAGGACCCATTCGTTACACAGAGGTTTATATTGAACCCCTATATAATGAATTTTGACCGTATTCAACCTTGATATAACGAACTTCAGCAAAGCAAAGATCCTGGTATAACGAATTTTTCTTCTGTTCCCTTGATAATCATATGCTGGAGTTCTACTGTAAAAGGTTTAAATTACCTTTACCGGTGCCTAATTATGAAATTTGTTTGTTCCTCGTGGCAGCAAATCTACCAACTCTTTTCCCATGTTGTCCTGATAGTGAATAAATTCATATAGTTTCCTTAAGTTCAAGTCACTATATAGCATACTCTAGTGACAAAGCAGCGAACTCCATGAGTTAATTACAACATTAGCTCACTGGCGAAAGTGAGTGGTTAAATAGCTCAGAGACTTAAAAGTTCACTAAGTTGATGACAGGTGGCACTAACTGCCTATAACCCGATGTTTGACCATCGCTTTTGTAATGGTCAATGATGGGCCACTGAAAATTACTATCACTACTTAACCTGTTACACACAAACTGATTTGAGATACATTGTCTCTCACATTCTAAGGTTAATAATCAGATGAAAATGCTACATATATTCAAAACTCATTAAATTTAAATTTAAAATATATTTACAGGAAGAGAAGTCAAATGATACTCACATTTTTTTACTTAACCTAAAGCCAGAAAGTTCAGGAGAATATGCTTGCTCAGTGACAACCTCTGGGGGAGGAAAAATTGGATTAAGAGTGAAGTCGTCCATGATAACAACTGGTAGGTAAAACCTTCACCACTAAAACTGCATACAACATCACACTAGCTATACAGTTATGCAGATCATATATCATATGTATCATATGTTAATACACCTATTACACATGTGCTATTGTTACATTTCTGCGAATCATACAATGTCTTGAATACCAGCCATCCATCTATAGATTATCAGTAGGATAATCCCCAGAATATCTGTGAAATATGACACAACATATGTAATATAACACATGAAATATAACACATTAATGTAACAATTAATGTAATGCTATAAAGATATTGAGTTTAGTATAAAAAATATGGCTAAAATAAAAGGAGCATACCTTCTTTTACCAACAAGAGACAGAGAAAGGTCCACTGAATACTTTCTACCCTTTTAAATCCTTTGCTTATGCCATAACATTCGTTCAGAGGGCAGGAGTGACTTGTTCATTTCCTTTTTAGTCCTTTCTTCTTCTTCTCCTTATGCGCTCTTAAAATATGACTTCTTACCTTTAACGAGAAAACTAAGATTTCATATTATCTTCAATGTTTTGTTAGCAACTTATTATGGTAGTTTCCATTCACAGATGCGCTATCGTTATAGTTGTTAGATTATGAGTATGCTTGGTTAAACCGGTTATGGTTATGGGTAGTTAGATGTTTAGTTATGATTAGCGCTTATGGGGTGGTTCTTATTTTGCTTAGAAAGTATTTGTCTGGAAAAAGGAAGCCCTAAGAGCCATATTGGGGTTGCAGGAAAAGAAAATTGTCTTGTAAGACACTATTCTGATTTGAAACTATTAACCTTGCCATCAATGTACATGCTTTACAATTTAATTTGTACAGGGTCCGGTAGATAAACCTGACGGTTTTCATTTTCACACTGTTTGCAGTACTGATGTTCGGGGGTTGTGGGTATTGTATCGTTTTCCAGTTCATTTTTGGCAGTTTCTATTTCCGCACTTTCAGGTGCCACGGAACAGTGTACCAGCGAGCATTGAGCGTTCGTCGTTGAGGCTTATTTTAAAAGTGGTGATTCTGTCATTGCATTGCAACCCAATGGCAGTTTCGCTATCATTTCCATGTTAGAAGACGGGGGACGAATCCCTTCCCGAAACACAATAAAGTTGTAGGTTGAGAAGTTAAGATCAACGGGATCAGACTTAAAAGAAAAGCCTACAGGACCTCCAGAAGAACAATCAATCAGAACAACATTGAAAGAGTGAGACAAAGCGAACAGTTACGGTCAACCAAGAACAATACCTGAGAATGATGGGCCCTTTTGTCATTCCTCAACTAAAAAGAAACGTTTTGGCTTGAAAAATATGTTATTCCAGCAAGATGTATTAACGGCTCACACAACAAATGAAAATGAAGTAATGGATTATCTGAGGAGGAAGTTTCGGAGCTGCATCATCTCTCGCCACAGCGAAATTGCTTGGCCCGCTCGCTCACCCGAACTCAGTGTATATGACTTTTTTCTTTGGGGCTACCTAAAATCTAAAATATATGAAAACAAACCCCGTACATTAAGAGATCTGAAAGATATCATCAGGCAAGTTTTTGGGTCGATTACAAATGTGATGCTTGATAAAGTGTTTGATAGTTTTGCTGCAAGACTCGAGATATGTATATAGAGAAATGATCACCACCTGAATGACGTCATTTTTTAAATTTAAATTTGTTAGTGTTCTGCGCCCTAAAAATGATAAAATGATAGTTTTGTATAAAATTGCATGTTTTTGAGAATTTTAAAATATAATAAATGCAAAAAAATATTTACAGATACTGTAGTTATAATTATTTAAAAATTGTCAGGTTTATCTGCCTCCCCTTGTACAAAGAACAACCCTTCAAAATTTAGTTGCCACTCCTATTTTTACAAACAAGACTTAAGAATAATCCCAACACTCGTCAAGACTTTCTCTGGACTGTATTTCTTGTTCTCAGCAAGACAGCATCCATTGCTGGTAGCTACAAGGACGAACTACTTCCTCATTACGACAAAAAACCATACAGTAGGATCTGAACCCCGCCGCGGCATTTTCAGTGTTGCATATCACTTCACTGGTCATACCATCTTCTATGGCACTGATGATGGATTAATTATCAAGTAAGTTTAACCCTTAAAAAATGTAGTTTTTTCCTTCTTTTAATGTGACTTTTTGTGTGTTTTATTATTATTAATCCCCCATCGGTCCCATACATCTGACCAACGCGATGGTCACGTTTATAGATTTAGATTTAATTTTTTTATAAGCTTAGTTAAACATATTATTACTACTGTACATTTAGAATTATATATTTGGTATTTGGTAGCCTAAAAGTGTTAAAATAAAACAAAAGATTAAATTATAAATTATAAAAAAATCAAATCAATATTTTTAAAGTTATCTGGTGTAATATATTTAACACTCTATTTTTTTAAATAAAAAGTAATGGAAATATAAATTAGGTTTCAATTAATTTATTAATCAATAATTATAATTATCAATACTTATTATTAATTAATTAGTATTATAGTATCAGTATTGTGCGTGGAATGCTCTGATGCTACATCAGTTTTGGCACCACTCTGTTCTAGTTCAGAAATAAACGTGTGGTACATTGTCCTTGAGGCATTTATTGAGTTCTGCGGTGATAGACAAAGGATTAAAAAAAGTTTTCTGTAGAGCATATGGTTTTGTTAGATGCCATCTAACAAGGGGACCTATGGCGGGTTAGTGAAAATACACTAACAAACATCTGAACTACACAAGGATAATTTGAATGAAACAAACACTCTACAGCTTTTATTTATTTCATTAATTGATTAAAAATATTTTTGTATCAATAATTTGAAATATTTTATAATGTCACCTTTTCTTTAATTTATTTCATTACACTTTATACACTCTATCCTATTCCAGTGAGACATAAACTTATTTATGTTGTGTGTGTATATTCTTTGACTTAAATAATTAAGGTATTTTTAATTAACATTCATAAAAATAACTGTGCACTATTTCAGAAACGAGTTTGAGCAACCAGAGGAGCCTCCATCAGCCTTGCCTACTCTTGCAGGAGCATTGATTCTTGCCGAGGAAGGTCAAGTGACTAGTATGGCTGTTGACTGGTTGCGGAATACCCTGTATTTCACTGATGATTCATTTCATACCATCAGTAAAATCAATCTTACATCTGAGGAAAAAGAGACTCTTCTTGACAGTACTTATGATGGGGTTTCAAACCCGGAGTCAATTGTTGTTGATCCTTTTCAAGAGTAAGGTATCATAAGTAATAATATAAACATTAAATAAATGTGGCTTTTCAATATCACTATACATGTTCATATCAAAAATCTTTTATACTTTTATCTTTTACTTGCAGTACACCTGTACTTTAAATGGGTTGTAGGATTCTGTGTTAGGAAAAAAAGATACTTATTAACATGACAAAACTAATTAGATTAGATCAGAATATATGTATAGTTATTAAAATTCGTTATACATCGTCAAGATAACATTTTAATCCAATACTATAATACGAGCAAGGTTTGTATATATTTGCACACGGATCTCGAAAACGGCTCTAACGGTTTTCTTTAAATTATTGTAAATAACTAATTTCTGAGTTGAAAATAAGTTCTTGATAGGTCTAATGTCCAGGAAAATTCCGGTGTTCTTGTAATATTAAGTTTAAAATCTAAAAAAATTAACATTACGCTTATGGAGAAACAAAATGTAAACAATACAAATCAAAACGTCTGTTTATAACCGTTTGACAGTTGTTGATTGAAGATGGTGGTGAACAATATGTGAATAGAGGTTTTGCATGCATATTTAAATAAATATGTATATAATATGTAAATAAAATTATTTATAAGTGAACAATTATCAAATTACTAAACAGTTTGTAAAAACTAAAGGATAAAATAACTGTGTGAAATAAAACAGAGAAAAGTATTTCCTAAAATCTTTCGTGTTTCTATAGAAAACATATTCATTATATTGCTTGAAGCCACTGACTAACAAACCAATTAACTGGTGTAAATTCAATTTCTCTTTTGCTTTTCAATCCTCATTCCTTTTCTAACAAAATCAGTTGATCACAGGCTAATAATAACTATATGGATAATTAAATATAGTATAAGATCAGCTAAAACAATTGAGGTTGGCAAAAAATCGTTAAACCACAATTCGCATTTGGCCGACGCCTTAGCACAGTGGCTAGCGCTCAGGTTTCACGGGCCGGAGGTTGTGAGATTGATCCCCACCCGGGGACTATATTTTTGTTCAGTGTTGAAAACCCCTCTCTGGAAAATAGAGAATGCATGAAATAAGTTTCATTGTTATCAGTTCTCCTGCTTATCGGAGAAGACGGTGTAAATTGCCTCCTAGAGTGTCACAGACACAGATTGAGATAAGACTTTGTACTTCTCAATCGCTCGAAACGTAAAAATAACAAAAAAATTAATAACTCTGTAAATTTCTCAGAGTTATTCAGACAAAACTCTAATTTATATAGATATATTTTATACTAAAAGAACACAATCTTTGATCCTATACTACGAATTTTATATTTGTAGGTGTTGAATAGTAATCCTATTCACCTTTAAAAAGTAGTTAAAAAGTAATAGACTTTTCATCATACTACTGTACTTAGAAAGAGGTAAATTTCTGTACATGCGATGAATCGAGGAAGCAGTATTTTCGCTCAGTATAAAAAAGAAATCAGCTTTTCTTATGAAGTCTTTTCGCTCCTGGGACATAGAAAAATTGTTTGTTTGAAATAGCAGAACTTTATAAGTTCAGTTTTAAAGTAAATACTTTGTAAAACATTTAGTTTTATGCACCATTGAGCATTTGAGCGGGATATATTTACGTGATATTCATACTTCATACTAACAACTGTCATTAAAATATTGTCCTTTATATTGAAGACTAACTAAAAATATAAATATGTATTTGTTCAGATATTTATTTTGGGGAGATAACAATGAGCAAGACAAGAAAATTGTGTCTTCATCACTTGATGGGAAAACAAATAGGGAGACAATTGTATCCTCAAACCTTAGAAGAGCCATTCTTGCCATTGACTTAGAGAGAAGACGTCTTTTTTACATCAGCAACGAAGGACTCAGCTCATGCAAGTACGACGGTTCTACCACCAGGGTTGACTTTCGACATCACACGTTGGACAGCAGTGTTAATGCACTCAGCTACTATGATGGGTTCATGTACTGGTCACGTTACAACTCAGGGAAGACATCCAGAGGTCTGTTTTATGCGAGAATCACAAGCCCACAACCAGTTGTGAAAGAGGTTCCCGTTAAGGTATAATTCCCTGGTTAAATTATCAATTTGTTAAATAATAATACAGTAATATAATAACCAAACAAATGTACATCATTACACTATCAGAAAAATACAAAATATACATTAATTACATGTTACCGTTACAACAAAATATAGGTACAAACAAAAGTTATACATTCACACACACGTTATAGATGTTACTATATTATGTTTTCTAGAATTCTAAGAATGTTTCCAACAATTTATAAAAGTTAAACAATCTAACCAGATCTGACCCTGGTGCTGAGGGAAAATTCATAAATGATCAACACAAGACAAAAGGGAAAACGCCAGCCATTATGAGAAACAAAAATACATAATTACCCCTTAACGAGTGTGCTTAGAGACCTAAAGTTTAATAAGAATGTCATTTATTTAGTAAGTACTGTACATCTAATGACATCCTTACTAACTTGTTTATGATTTTTACTCTTATCTGTATTAAATAAACAAATAAACAAGTTTTTGTAAAAAAAATTTTTCTTATTTTTTACTTTTACTGTCATTTATTAGATTTTCAACATTACTCCTCTGGGTAAACCAAAATTGGGCGTCATATGACGTCCACACTCCTTAAAGGGTTAAAGTTCAATATTAAATGTTTTAGTGATACCAAATGTTTGGTTTATAGGCAATATGGCCGATAAAGAAAATTTATAGTTCTAAACATATTTTTATTTTAGTTTTCTGGCACTGATACCAGCATGTGTATGATATAAACACATGCTGGTTTTTGATGCTGTGAATGAGATAGACATTATGTTAATATTTAAGCATTATGTTAATATTGTTAATGTTGATTATTCAAAAGAATTTGACATGTTATTTGACATTCTTTAGAACGAGCTAGAAAATATTGGAATAAGAGGACGTTTGTTAGACTGGTTTTAGAGCTATTTGAACAATAGACCATTATTTTTTTTAATCCATGGTAATCGATAGCCATGGTGAGATTTTAGACCAAGGTGTGGCCCAAGGGAGCATTTTAGGATTCATTCTTTTTAATATATGTATATGGTAATAGTTTAGCTTTTTGTAAATTTAAGGAGAAACTTGTTATGTACACTGATGACACAGCTCTGATTACTTCTCACAAGGACTTCGAAATCATAGAAACAATAATTCAAAAATATTTTGATAAGTTGAATAGATGAACTAATGATAAACAACTAAATGCAAAGAAAATTATTGTGTTAAACATTCATTCAGCCCACAATATTCTGCCACGTATACCAACAATACGAAGCTATTTATAATTGCTTTGAAAATAATAACACAAATGATTGTCAATGTTCAATATTAAAGAGTGTTGAAGTGACAAAATATTTAGGAGTTGTCATTTACTCAAAGCTAAAATCGGAGAGTCTTATTAACCACATCATTAATAAATTTAAACCAAATTGTATTATTTAAGAAGAATGCTTCCTTATAAAGCTTTGGTAACAATTTATAACTTGATGTTTGAATCAATAATTATATACGGCATCAAAGTTATGGAGAGTAGCACCGCAGTGTTATATGAAGGGTATTGAATCTGTAGGAAGAAAAACTTTACTAATGATCTCGAAATTGAAAATGCAACATTAAATATATTTTAAAGGTATATTTAAAATCCTGAGTAAATTATATAAATATAAGATAGTAAAATTATATTTTAAAGATTACACATTTAGGAAAGCAAATTGCAAAGATCAGTATATGTTTAGAACATTGGAGAGATACCAGAAACCAAAATTTTGTAACGAGTACGAAAAAATATGTTAAGTCATATAATAGCAAAAATATTCAATGATTTACCTTCGCGGTTAGAAAGAGATAAACATTTCAACAGTATAAAACAGGATTTAATCATTTAATAATTAAATCTATTCCAATAAAAATATATTTTTATTAACTAGTCATAGTTTTGAGGGAAAAAGTAAATGTATTCACAAAAAACCTTACAAGTATGAATGAATGTGTGAGTAAAAACAGAGATTACCGGCAATATTGAAAGGAAATGAATCAAATCAGCTCACCTTAGTAAACCATTTGTCTATTGTGTATTACATATTATTTTATTATGGTTATTATTATTTAATAGCTGTTTATGTTGGTTAGCTAGTGAAAATTGTTAATTTCCGTACATTTTAAGTATTTTTGTATGAAAACGAATGTTTAGTGTAGGTAGTTGAAAATTTTCTAAAAATACGAGAACCATTCACTTTTTAGCACTATTTATAACTTGATGTAACTATTTATATAGAGTAATTGAATAATGTTTTGTATTAGAACCCAACAACAAATCTTAATTTTTGGAATACAAACCTTCTGATTTCTGAAGACAGTTTGTTCTAGATCTGAAAGTTTTCCGCCCAGAAATGCAAAGGAGTTCCATACAATACTCATGCGCCCTACTGGAGTGTTCCGATGGCTGTGATATTGACGCCAGAGGCTCTGCCCAGTGCACTTGCCCTGCAGGCTACAAACTCACTGCTGGAGGAACCGTCTGTGTCAGAGGTTAAAGAATCAGCTGCTTTTGTCATTAGTAACAAAGCTGCTTGACCTAAAAAATACACTCAACCGATGAGTAAACATCCTAGATTAAAATTTAAAAAATGTTCATGAAAATAGTTGCAGTATTTATATTTTTTAATTAACATCGCAATTTAGAAAAATATTTAAACCTACCAGTAGGGTTTTGAAAAATAATCTGTACATAATTATATTTGGAACTTTTTTCACCATAGGTAATGTTATTGTCTACACTGAATTGTTTTACTTTCCTCTTTTAAAAACTTAATGATTATTAATCAAAAAAAGAAGTCCCTTCTAAAAATTGCTTGCAGACACATGAAAAATGCTTTTTGTGTTCCAGCATATGATGGTAAAAATTGTGAAAAGTCACAAACCATAGTAAACTCAGAGCCAGCATGCAAAGGGGAGTTGGTTTTTGAAGAAAATTTTGACTCTAACTCTCTTAACCGGTCCAAATGGCAAAACACAGTTCGAATTTCAAGTGATCATGTGAGTATAATGTTCAATATTCCACCACAAATGTATTGTTAATTGTTGTAAATTTCTCTAGGAATGGAAAAGAATCAATAATTCATTTAATAAACTCAAATATATTGATGCTATATAGAATACTGAATATTGATGTCTGAAATAAACGCTATGATAAATTTTAGTAAGTTAGGTTACCATACAAAGAGTTGGATTGAAGGGGGTTCAGTGTATACATACCACCCTCAGAGACCAGGAGGAATCTATGGTATACATGACATCACCATTTAGCATGTCCCAAAAATGCTAACATTGAGTGTTTAAAAGTATAGGAGGTAACATTGAAGCAATGAAATTTTGTTTAAAAAATATACATGCATTCTTGGGGACAAAGTTACTTGCTCCTAGTCCTGTGGAAATGGGCATGCAAACCCCTGGTGGTATTTTACCTTGCCTACATTGTTTTCTTTCTTCTGCATTTTCTTCTCCTACTCACAAAATCCATATATCTTTTTGGTCTTGGTCCCAGAGGCTTTCCATTTTTTAATTGGTTTCTTCATTGTATACCCATTATACGTTGGAGTTGTCTCTTCGTACTTTATATGACCCTTAAAGCAAATAAGAAACATAAAAAACTATGAAGTAAACTTCAAAAATTCTCTTTTCCGATTGTCCTTATCAAATAAATATGAATCTTGGATCTACATTAAGTGTGATAAATTACTGGGTGATTCTTAAGGTCATACTGATCAAACATGTTACACAATTTTTAACTTTCTTTGTTTTGAAGATGCAAATAACTCACCTTGGAACTATATTTCAAGTACTAAAATATACAGAAATTTACTTTTAGTTTTGTGCAGTTAAATTTTCAAAGCTAAGTCACAGACATTATACCAGACTCGAAGTTACTTGTTTTCATAATGCCAATAAAATGTTTATTTTTAATGAATATCAATCAGGTCAAAATAAAATTGTAGCTTAAATGATTTAATTTATAATTGTATTTACTTCCCTGTGGGAAGTAGATTAGACCATTGATATGTCTAAAAGGAATGTTTTCAGTTCATCTAAACAGCTGTTCTTATAACTATATGATGGCAATTCCGTTAAACACTTCTGCTGTATTTTTTGTGTTTCACAAATCTCCTAAAACCCCCCATAGACATAGCAATATAAAAAAATTAAAATGAAACAAATATTAAACGCAGCTTCAGATATGATTGAAGTGATCCGTTGAATTAAACTCTCTACAGTATTGAGGATGTTTAAAGAACATTACATCCATATTGCACAAAATGATCTTCAATTAGAATTTAAGACAATTATATATCTTTCAGGATCTAGAATTTGTTGTCTTTGACAAAGATAAGGCGAATGCAAACATTAAAGATGGTTATCTTACCATTAAGCCTACTATATTCGATGAGGACACTGTATTTAAGGGAACCATGTCACTAATTGGGTAAGATATATAATTATTAAGTTTTATTGAATAGTTGAATACTGGTACTCTGTCTCTATTTTTCTTTTCAAATTTAAAAAAAGTTGATCCTTTATTCAATTTTATGAGTGCCGTAGTCAGTTCCCCCTACCTGCATGTACAAAATAAGGTCAATTTTCAATTTCAATTTTTGTATTTGTTTTATTTTGTGTATTTTCCATTATAGTATATGTTTTGAAACTTATAGGTCAAATTTATTTCTGGGAGACTTTCTCAGGATAAAACAAAAATTTATTCGATAAAACAAGCATAATTTTATTTTACACTGACACATTCTCACTATTAATCATTAGGTTAACCTAAAGTAGTTTTATCTACTATGAAAAAATTAACTACAAGTAAAATTGCTTGGATATTAGCTGTTTTAAGGAGGTGTTTGAGACATGCGAAAGGTACAAGGTCTATGTGATTCTAAGGTTAGAGAATTTCATTTACCAATTTGGTATTTTTGTTTCTAAGTTAATTAGCTTTTAAAACTTATTCATTCACAAAAGATTTTTGGTTTATGCCTCCAATAGATAAAGTTTTGTTTGATATACATAAAGGTTTTTAAAGTTAAAACTTAGAAATACTTCCATGAAAAGACCTTCAAAAATAAGTGAATCAAAGTACTTTCCAGAGTATTTCTTTGATGCATAAAGGTAAAAATTATATGAAGGGATAGTAAAAATTAAAAGTGAAGAGGGGATATTGAGATTAAAAAACTTTGATCTCAATATACTAGAAATACAAAACATACTTTTTAAGTATATTAAAGTAATCTTTAAAATAATTAATAATATGAACATAAAATTTATAAAATAAATTAATAATACTTTAGTAGATGTTTATAAAGTATATTTTGTCATACACCAGGTGCACCTCTCCGATTTCTCATCTTTGTGAGAAACAAGCCTTTAGCTACAACATCGTCCCACCTATCAAGTCAGCACTTATCAACACCGCTCATTCCTTTAACTTCCGCTATGGACAAATCACCATCCGAGCAAAACTACCTCAAGGGGACTGGATCTATCCAGGTTCTAAGTTTATAAATTATGAATACATAAAAAATAGTGTTTTACTGTAGAGCTAATGTTAAACAAGAAATTAATACATCCATTGAAAGTATCTAGGGATCATGTTACTTTATCAAAGTATCGAACCAATTAAAAAAATTGTTAAATTTGAAGCTGAAATTAGAAATTTATCAGATTTTTTTTAAACAGGCAATTGAATGAGAAATTCAAACTCTATGGTGGACGATTCACTCCTATGGGTTGATACAAAAAAATATAAACTAAGCTGAACAAAGGGAATCAATCTAATGTTTAATTCACCAAAATAAGAAATAAATATTTTATGCATTGCAATTAAAATAACTGTAATCCATATAAAAGTTTGCTTTGGTTTTATAGTTTTGAGCTTACAAGCAACCAAAGACTACTATAATCCGGACTACAGGTCTGGTGTGATACATATTGTAAATGCAAGAGGAAACGTACGACTTATTTGTGATGGAATGGAAGAAGGAAACCAAAAATTGATGTCTGGAGTTGTATTGGGAGCAGATACAAATGTTAAGAAACATTACATCCACATGCTGGCTAACAACCCATGGTCTGACGATTTCCACGACTTCAAGTTTACCTGGACACCTGGTAAATAATCAATTCAGAGTCATCACGTAACTGAAAAAAAACTCCTTAGTACAAATTTGTTTTATTCAGAAACTCCACCAGTAGAAGAAAAGTGCATTTACACCTAAGAGTGTAAAAATTGCGCTCCCATTGGATCCCGAAATTCCAACAAAACATAAACCAAATTCCCATATAAACCAAAGACTTGAGTGTGTGGCAGGCAAGTTGATAATCTTAAACATTTTGAATACACATAGATTGAATCTGTGATATTAAATTTTAAATGTTCTAAAATTAAAACCTTTTCCAAGTGTTTTGTTAGCTAAGTTGGAATCTTTTTCATTACCGGTACCGTACTCCTTGTTAGTCATGAGTTTTGAAATCACGATACCTTGATACAGACATTCTAAAACAACATGGTCTGGTGAATCCCAAGCTATCCTAAATATCTTCATGACTAAACCATACTGGAAATTTGTCCAATGTAATTTGTCCTACCCTAAAAATCAGTGACCGAAGTGAATGAAATTTTAAGGTCAAAATTTCAAGAGGTTAATAATAACCTATAATAAAAATGTAAACATCATATAACTATATATAAACATACCTATACTGTCTAGTTCCACCTCACTTTTAATATGTAGGCACCATAACAGGTATTGGTAGTAGTATTCTCATTAATATTAGTAATTACTATTGTTATTAGAGCTGATTTTGTTTTATTACTAAACATTTGTTTTATTTTACTAGATACTTGCAATATCTCCTAAAAGAAACAAATTTGTTATGACACAAGTTTCATGATGATGTATAACGACAAATGTTCATTGCTCTGAGATAAAAATACCCCCGCCCTAGCAAACCTGCGTACTCAGCGAATTTCCAAATCAATAATATAATAATATTTGACAAGTTTGGTCAAAATCTGTCGATAAACATGAGAATTATTTGCCTATTCTCCATAAGATAACATGGGGAAGAGAGAGCAGGTTTGCTGCTGTGAGGAACACTGAGAGTAGGCATTTATACCATCAAAAATTTTTATTAGCGAATTTCCCATAGGGAAGAAGCTATTACCGTAGGTCTCATGGCGAGACTTAAGCCCGGGACCATGTTATTTTTTCTTCTTTAGGTGCCCAGAGTCCAAAAACAATAGTCGTTAAAAATATATATATATATATATATATATATATATATATATATATATATATATATGAATGTATATATTTCCTCAGTGGTCTATTTTGACTCAAAATGTTAAAGTTGACTCACAGTCACCATCCTCACTGGTGAAAGTTAACTCACTTTACCTCGGCCGTTAAACTTGACTCAATTTGCAATTCTGTATGGTCAAACTTGACTCAATATTTAATTTCATTCTGTGTGGCCTATCTTAACTCATGTGTGAGTGGTCTATCTTAACTCAACATTTATAAAATCATGTTTTGGGTATGTACTTTTTCAATTGTCTATTAAAAACTTATTTTGAGTGATGTATTTATATATGTGTGTGTGTGTCTGTGAACACGATAACTCTCGTAAAAGAGGTCCAATAAAGACCAAATTTGGTAGAGACGTGTATTCCTACAAGTGCTCGGACGAGTTCGTAAACCAGACATATCGGTCAATGGGAACGGGTAGTTTGGGGGGGTTTTGTACCCCAAAATCGGGTTTTTTGCGTTTTTCACATGTCATTTTTAAAAATTTCTAATTTTATATTTCATCATTAAAATCAGCTTAAAAAACTACACAATTAAGTTCCTTAAAGTTTTTCTCTATCTCCAACGGTTACCGAGATATAAAAAAATCTAAACACAGTACGTTGTATTGTGGGGCTCCAATGTTAATCTTATGGAGGATAGGGAAAAATTAATATTTCCCATATTAATGAATATTTTTGGATAAAACTTGATATTTAGCTTCATGTAGTTGAGATCTATCCATTTATGCTTAAAAATCATAGTTTATGTGTTTATCATGACAGCAAACCTGCATACTCTTTTCCCATAATAATCATATAGGGAATAGGCAAACTCTTTTATTTATGGACAGATGTTGATGAAAGTTGGTATAAATGTTAAGATAAAAATTATTTATGGTAGAAATGCCTAATTTCAGTGTTCCTCACAGCAGCAAACCTGCACACTCTTTGCCATGTTAATCTTATGGAGAATAGGCAAATAGTTCTCATGTTTATGGACAGATTTTTTTTAACTTGTCATATATTATTTTTATATTTTTGATTTGGAAATATATGATTTTTGATTTGGGGTATTTCTTACATTATACATTACATTAACTAAGTTTTGACAGTTTTGAACACGTGTCGTGTATAATGTAAAAAATAAAATGTTTAAAGGGAGCACAAGTTCTTTTAATTTAATAATAACTATATTAGCTGCCCTTACTTGTGAACTACATAATCAAATATATATATATATATTATATATATATAAATTTTAACGACTATTGTTTTTGGTCTCTGGGCACCTAAAGAAGAAAAGGTAACATGGTCCCGGGCTTAACTCTTGCCATGAGACTCACGTTAATAGCTTCTTCCCTATGGGAAATTTGCTAAAAGTGAAATACCCTAAATATATCTTGAAATAACTTGAAATTTAAATCAACCATGATATGTAGACCATCTACTAGTTAATTAGCTATTGCACAATCTTTCAATTCATCAAGATTAAGATTTTGTCTCTAATCATTGTTAAGGATCCAAATACAGAGGGCATTGTCATATTCCATATTAACAATATTAATAACATTAACATGGTTTAACTCACTTTAGCTATCAAGAGTCTGATATATATATATTTCAGATGAACTAACGTTCTCAGTAGATGATGAACCAAGCAAGAATATTCTTCCACAGGGAAAGACTTTGAGTGAAGTACTTGGTCTGCCGAGGAATTATGAAAAATCAAGAATCGATCCTTTAAATAAAGATGTTAGTATTTGTCCTAAAGCTTTCATTTAGGTATCTCATGTCCACTATACAATTACTAAAAAATCTGACAAATAATGCATTATTATTAAGATGTTTAACTGGCCATAAATCTTTAAAACCCCATTACTACTTTTACCACGTTTAAATCTTACATTGTTAAAGTATTTAGTATTGTGCTATAACTTAGTAAAAAATACTTTCAATATATTTAGACTGAATGTTAATTACATATAATGTCGTAAACATGAACTGCTATTTTATATTTTTCATATTATATTATATATTTTATGTATTCAAAAATGTATACTGTATAATTTGTTTACAATGATTTAGAAGTAATTAGAAACATGTTAATATAAAGATCTGTTCCAATTCATAAAGTAGGACTAAAAGAAGATGTGAGAACACTCATTGGACATAGATGTCAATAGAAGGCGATTCTATGACATTGGTTTTTATTTACATTTTAAAATGTAAAAAAATGACCTTTTCTCCAAAAGAATTCAAATAGATTTGAATTACAAGCATATGATTAAAAAATCACTGCAGTTATTACCAGACCCAAATAAGGTTTTAAATGTGATAAATAATAATATCATGAAATAAATGGATTCCAGGTTGGTCTTCCTTAAAAGGACGTAAAAACTAGTAGACTTATTGGTAAAAAAATCACGAATGACATCATTTCGACATTGAAAGGTCGATGAAAAAAGATGGGAAATTGGAAAAAGAGGGATCCAGTTAAAGGGGCGATGGAATTTCACTGAAGTATGATCGGTTATTTCGCTGGCTAGCTTATATAACTAACATTGCTACACTAGCTCAGCTCATTACCATTAGTTTACCTTACCGATCTAAGACCCATAGTTATGGACTATTGTGATCTTCATTATTAAATAAAGATTACTTAGGAATCTGTTTTGATGAAATTTTTTTTCCACCATGGCACCAAGAGACATATGAGTGTACATGTAATGATCTACATTTCCAGATGTACCTGTCAATGGGAGTCAGTGCCGGAGGGTCTCAGGAGTTCCCTGACAGTTGCACCACTGGTTCTGGGGAGGCAAAACCCTGGTTGAACAATGAAGTAAAAGTATGTACATGTAGTCTTTCTTGCTGTAATGTGTGTAGAATTGTCAAATGGGAGTGAGTGATGTAGTGTCTTCTGCTGACAGCTATGACACGCTATGTAGACATAACGAAGTTTAGGAATAATAAATACAAAACACATTCTCATGATCAAACACCAATAAATAAGTTCATGTGAAATGTATGATGTAATAATCACATTTGAATTGGTGTCAAACACTCGAACGCACTCATATTTTAAATAAATAATACTTAAACAAGTACTTATAAAAATTTCTCTTATACAAGGAATTGCCATTACTCTAAAGGTACTGAATAAAATAAAGGTATATTTTCTCTAATAAACTAAGTGACTTTTTATGTCTAACATCTGATACAGTAGATCCTTCCATATAAAACCATAACGGGACCTGGCCATGGTCGGAATGGCCAAAAAGTCAGATATTGGGAGTATAAAATGTATTTCCTAGGTTGAAAAAACAGATATATGGTATTGTAATAAAACTTTATTGTACCTCCAACATTTTAATCGAAATATGAAGATACCAGTATATACAGGTTGTACATTAAAGTTGGGGACAAACTTCGAGGGGTTATAGTACTCATCAAAATAAACAAACAATTTCGTATAAACATATGTCAAAACATCCTTCGTTTAGCCGCTGGCCGCAGTTTTGTATTTTATACAAAAAACTGTATATATATCAAGAACTATTTAAGAAGATACAGAAACCAAACATTGCACATATATTTATTGGCCAAAGAGAAAGAGATATTCTCAAAGTATCATTTAGATTGCTTCTATATTTTCAAAATGGTGGTGGTTAAAAATATTTTAATTTAAATAACAAAAAACCATTAAATTTATAACATTTTTAGAAAACATAAAAAAGATTAAAATTTTAATTTAAAATCTAACAGTACTTTGGTGAATGGAATCAGTGCACCCTGCATAATAACTAACTGAAGAATATCTATAGGTAATTGTAGAAAAGCCTTTTACATTTCAACAGGCTCAGCTACAACAGGAGCGCAGGAATTACAGATAGAAGGTTGAGAACTAGGTCGGATGTCAGGGAGTCAGATAAGGGAGGTTCTACTGAACTAAGTGAATAATTTATGATTTATGAGGATAATTCACACATTGCAAATGAAAACCTAATAATTCCATTTGGTATTCACTTTAAAGTATGTACATTTTTCAGAAAATGTTAAACTTTTGGCAGAAGAAGTCATCATGGGCTCCAGGCTGGGGTCAACATTCAGCTCTGCTTGTAGACTACGTCAGGATAAGAGCCTTATAAACTGTTCTATATCCATGCCGTGAGACAATAAATCAATTTGAAATGCACCTAGTTGTTTACTGATTTTTCCATTTAAAAAAATAAAGATTTAATGAATCGGTATATTTACATAAAAAAGAATACAAAAAATACATAGCATAACTAAATATAAACATTGGAAAATATTCCCCACATAGGTGAACCTGTGCGTGGGGGATGAGTTCAATTCAAGCTTAACCTATTATAAAATTTCAACAATTTTAAGACTACAACCATAAGACTACAAGCCACCACAGAAATATGATTAAAGTGATTTGAAAAAATAAAAAATAATAGAGAATGAGAAAAGAAAAAAAAGAGTCTGACACACTTGCCCCGACATATACCTAGACTCACAATCACCTGAAATCACCCAACATCCACACCTGGGCAGGTGTGAGTACACCTACTCACATATGTACGCGCAAACACCCACACACTCACAACACACACTCACACGCACATGTGCACACACCCTCAAAACTCACACTGACACTCACACGCAAGCATACACACAGCACGCACACAAGCACGCCCAAACAAGCATTCCACAGACTTTCACTAGTACAATTGCACTTATCACAGGGTTCCCAAGTGTCCTGGAAATCCTGGAAAAACCCTTGAATTTTGCTTGATGTCCTTGAATTTAAGTTTTTGTCCTTGAATTCTATCAGCTGTCCTGGAATTTTGCTTATTTTTATAAAATTAAAATTTATTGATTTTAAATCTAGCTCTGAAGTGTTTTTCTCAAGACTTGTACACATATTTTATTTATGTATTTATTTCTCATTGTAAATTCACCAAATTCTTATTATAATTTTCTTTTTCTTTAATCATGTTAATTGACTCCACCTCATAACCATTGAGAAGGGAGGATGTGTGATCAACAGAATTAATGAAGGTTTTTGTCAAGGTATTTCTTAAAATAAATTAAAAATTTCACTCCAAAAGTCTTTGACAACTAAACTAAGTATTAATTCTGTTGTTGCGATATTATTCATTTTGTAATGTTCAAGCTAAAATTAATTTTTGTAGCTTGTTCGGCAACAGTAGTTTACATTAAAATCACAAATTTGTCATTAGGGGCCCCCTAGAAATTATTAATTGTTTTTTATTTAGTACAAGGAGTCTCTAACATAACTTGTGATTATTGCATATTAAGTTTAGATGCATTGGAGACTAAAATGCTTTTACAGAAGATCCCATATCTGACCATGGCCCATGGGGGTCGGAACAGCCAAAAGCCGGTCGGAACAGTCAGATATCGGAAGGAGCAAATAAACATTTTTTTATGTTGTATTTTTCCTGATGATAACGAGGTTTTCATTAGATTCAAATCTAATTGTTGGGTCAATAATGTAAGTCTTGCTTCCAGAGCAGTAACTTATTCGAAGACCTAGTATTTTCCTTTGCTTCTTAGTTGATCCGTCAATATTGTTCTAATTTCGTTGTGTCCAGAATATCTTAAAAGACGTCTGTGCAGACTTTGTCCAAAGATATGAGAAAGTGATTCAAAAACATACTTCTTAGTGCTGGAACAGTGTCAGCACTGGTTGCCATCCTTGGATCTCGCAGACTTCTAGCTGGTGCTACATCCCCTATCATTTTTAGTTAGAATTTAAATTCTCACTCTGTTCAGTCCTTGACATTTGGTAAAGGTTTTATTAATTTTTGGACAGTTTCTAAAAAGTACTTGCCTACTCATGTCCCCATAATGGTAATTTCATCCAGTTATAGAATTCAGCTTCCCTTAATCTTTCTCTCAATATCTTTATACTCGGAGTGTCCTACCCTTTTATATAAATTTAGTATTTTGAGGGAATATATTTCCTCACACTTAAAATCCACGAGGATATACATTTTAAGACCTTTAAAATTTATAATGTGTCGTAATGCTACTTCCCGAGATGATTTGTTAAGGCCAAGTCATTTTACCTTTGTACTGCTGTAGAACATTCCGTTGGGAGTGTCATGAGGAAAATCACATAATTAACCCTAGAACACAAAGGCTCCCTGAGCCAAGCGTTGTTACAAAGGCGTAGTCTCCCAGACTACTTTTTTTGAAAATATATAAAAAATACTTTTAATGACGGGGAATTTTTTTAATTATAAAAACACTTAAAGTGAATATTGAATTAATGTTTTATAAGTGTTTAATGTCCAAATCTTAATTGTTCTGGCACTGGCAGCAGATTGTCCCTTAGCGTTCGCCACACATGACTTTTGCGCAACGTCCATAAAAATGTTTTGTCATGCGCCGTAATCTTGGGGGTAAGAAGGCACACACCTTCCTACCTTGTTTGACTGGTTGTGGAGCTTCATTTGGCATACTTAAATTTAAAATAAGCAATAGATTGCCGGACGAGAGTTCGTAGCACATTGTGCCCTGAAGCCAGTACTTCAGGAGCTCTCTGTGCTTTTTTCTAAAAAATTTTGCCGACTTAGGGGCTTACACGATTGGCTCAGACACGATTTTCTACATATAATACGTATATATCATTTAAAGTGATGTTTATGATGTTATAAAACATGCATAGGGGGCACCTCCTTGTTTTACGACTAAAGGAAGTGTTACTGCATATTTGGTCCAATTCAAAAAAATATTTAAACTATATACAACATATATTTCCAATATAATGTTTAACTAACAACATAACACGCGAAAAAGCGAAGGTATACTAAACTCTGCAAGAAGACACCACGATCCGTACACGTTGTGAGTCTGCCGCGAACTGTACGTTGTTACAAAGGCGTAGTCGACCTGACGACGCGAACTTAAAAAACTTTAAAATCTCGTTAAACAAAGGACGCAAGCGAACACCAACCAGACCCTTTTAATATTAGGCCAAGACTGACAGCTACACGGAGTTTTGTGGATTTTACTGGAGTGGAAGGGGGTAAGGGGTAAAAATGACACCTTGCGCGTCGTCTCTCAGACGACGCCTTTGTGTTCTAGGGTTAAATATAAATCACATTCACATGAATTTCACATAAATCACAAATGAATATTTTTGTTCAGTTTTAAACAGTGGAGAAGAGACCATATTATTTACTTTGGTTGTTATTGATTTTATAGTTTTTTCTGAGTCATAAATAATCTGATTTTAAAAATTAACCACCCAATATTTATTTTGTTTATCTATGGCAATTGAATGAACATTTTCCCCATTGACTCTGTATTCTGATTGTATTTCCTTACAGTATTGTGTTATGTCTATAGTCTCGGTATTTTCTTTGAGGTCTTCTGTTATATAAATAGACACACCTCCGCCTTTCTGTGAATTTTCCTACTATATTCAGCTTTAAGTACATAATCGGGTATTATCATGTTCTTCAGTGGTTCATTCTTCATACCATGCTCAGTGAGTATTTCTGGTTCTATGACTTTAGATAGGTGAATTATTCTGTTTATTTGGTTCTGCATTTCCTGGACGTTTTGGTGGAGTGTTTTTATTGCTTTGTTTGGAATATAGTTAGGGATGGTGCTCATCTATGTAAGCCTGGTCTAAAAAAGTGTCTGGTCGATGTACCTCAGCTTCTACTGATATATCGTGCCTTGTGTTTTGAGCAAGTGAAGACATGGCTTGGGAGGGGGCCAGGTTAAGGGTTTCAGGATGTGGAGATTTGAGATGTGCCTGGAAGTGGCTTATTGAGGTAGGGTATTGTTAGCCTGTAGAATTGAATATGTATATGGAAGAAATGTTGTAGCTTTCCCCTTTAGCTTTTAATTTTGCATATTGCGGAGGTCCATGGCTCAATATCATAGTCGATTTTCCTGATTCTTTTTTGGCTATTTGGGGTCAGGGAAATTTCTGGTTTCTTGTTAAATTTGTAAATCTTTTTGGCTTTGGTGACTCTTAGAGAAGCACTATTCTGTGTTTTTCTTCGATTTTCTCCTGACAGTTGAGTAGTACTGGTCACTTTCCACACATTTTCTTGTTTTTTAGTAAGGGTTTAGCTGTTTCCTGCAGTCCGTGTTTCTTTTAGATTGCCGTCGGTCACAGAAGTGTTCAGTTTTCTATGACAGGTTTGACATTTTCCTGAGGTCAAAGGTTTATGAGAGCCTATTTCATTGTTGTTCAAGGGTGTGTTCAGTTTTTTATGCAGGTTTGGGTGCTTCCTGTAGTCAACTTAAAGTTCGTCATATCATTTGACAATGGGATTTTCAGTTTTTAGAACAGGTTTGGCTGTTTCCTGTGGTCCCTGGTTCATTTTCTTCAATCATATCATAAGCAAGGTCATAGGTATTTGTTGATTTGCTGTTCATGTTCAGTAGGATGGTTTGAAGCTGTAATTTCAATGTTTTAATTTCTGTTTTATTTGTTAAATTTCTGTTAAATGTTCTGTTAAATTTGTCCGACAATTTCAGTTAAAAAGGTTGGTGAGTTAACGGATTGTTGGTTTATGATCAGTCCTTCTGTTTGTACAATGACTTCAGTAGTCCCGAGTTTAATTAAGGTTGTGTTTTCACTTTGGCCTGCTTTGCTTCTCAGGAGATAAATCTCGTTTTCTAGATCTTTTATTTTCTTGGTGTACTCCTTTATGACTTGACCTAGTTTCTTGTCATTTTCTTCATATATGGCCTGTGATACTAACTGCAAGTTTTTCTCTTTCTAGTTGGCTTTGTGTTTGCTGCAGTTGTTGGAGCAGATCCTCAATTTTTGTTGTGTATGTTTCCTCATTTTTTCCAGCTCCTCTATTTTAGCTTCATAACTCACTAAGTTAGCCTCTACTCTTTGGTTTTGTTCTTTCAGTATCTTATTTTCTTCTAGCAGTGCGAAACCTATTTTAGCGGCTACCTGCAGTTTGACGTTTTCATTTTCTATATCTTATAAAAAATTATTTTCAACCAGACAATTTTTCAGTTCTTTAATTGAGACATCTAATGATTCAATTTGGCTGTGAGACTTAGCAGCTGGCCAATAGGGTAAGCTTTTAAATTTGGCAAATACCAGATCTCCATTATTAAACATGGTGAACTTTGGATTATATATTCAATTTCTATATATAAAATGCTTGTTATTAACACCTACTATGGGAAGATCTTATTTTATATACCACTGTGTTTTCATAGTATAATGCTGAAGTGCAAACAGTTGTACTAGGTCAGTTGTTGCTGGCGCTGGTCAAAGGTAACCAACAGATAACAAGGGCAAATAACTTGATTAAAGTTAGCTTACTTCCCAATCAGCTGATTTAGTCAGAATACTCAGGTAATAAGGAATAATTAATAACGTCTGCAGTAATTATTTTGTTGTTTAGAGCCAATATGACAAATTTTAATGCTGTACCTTATGAAAATTTTTATGAAATTTCATCATTTTTTCAATGTATGTATGACCCCTTGATATTTATACATAATTTTAAAGCTAAATACATGAGGAAGTTTTAGTAAAAATATTTTTACCTCAAAGTTGTATTTAAATGTCATTGTAAAATGAGTTATTATTAAAGTTCTAGGTTTAACTTATGGTAAATAAAGACTCTTTTTTAAATGGTATTACTTTCCATGTCGTAACTAAAATAGTTTGCTTTCTATCGTCAAGCTAATGGAACATGTCATGAAGTTTA
The DNA here is from genome assembly GCA_023375725.1 of Nephotettix cincticeps. Lineage (NCBI taxonomy): Eukaryota > Metazoa > Arthropoda > Insecta > Hemiptera > Cicadellidae > Nephotettix > Nephotettix cincticeps. The sequence continues at coordinate 126,279,994 of CM041791.1, read as the reverse complement.
AAAAAATAACAAAATGGGCTATGACAGCTACACAGTTAAGATATAATATACATCTTTTTGTTCCTTTTTGTGGGTGGAATCAACAGGTAAAATTAATGTTAGGTGACATATAAAACTTGTTATGGCTAATAATTTGTTCTGTTATGAACCATTTGGTTTCATTCCAGGTAAAAGTACTTGTAAAGCTGTGGAAAATTGAGTAAATAATGTGTAAAATAACTAAGTGAGAATAAACTGCTATAATCCTTGATTTCAATTGACTTGTGAAAGGAATTTGATTGTAAAAATCATGAACTCCTATTCAAAAAGTTGTTTGGAAATGGCAATAGATGAAGTAAAGAACATAGGCCAATGGAATCTTATTTACATGACAGATTACAATGGTAATTCAAGATAATGATAAGTCTGATAAAAAATAAAAAAAATTGGGGTTACACAAGGATTGGTCCTCTTTTCTTTTGAAATTCCATGCACATCAATCCCGCATGCATATGACACAACATGTGTCAACATAGCAATGACTTTAGTGATGAACTGATGGGATTAGAGAGACAAGCATAGCGGATTAAAAGAAAATGGTTTCAATTTAATTTTCTTATTGTAAATTGCTAAGACACTGAATGAATTATATTTGTTCTGAGTTCAAATACAGTATTTATAAAGATGTTAAGCCTGTAAATTATTGGGTATGCACCTAGACCTGTTATGTTAGATTACGTTGGAACTATCGAGTTCACGTGAATATTATGCGTACTTTCATTTAAAGATTAAAATACATCTAAATGTAAAAAATTAAAGGACAGAAATTATTCCAATAGAAAACTTAGGTAGTTTGGTTTGTCTAGTGTTAATTACAACTTAATTGTTAATACAATCAACAAATAGTAGTTTAAAGAATATTGTTGTTGCTAATTGTTAGCATTGATAACCAAAATACAGTGTATAAGGAAAATAAGAAGAAAATAAGAGATGAATCCAAGAATAGGGTCAATAACTTTGAGAAGGAAATCTGTCAGTTGGTGCCGGGCCTCTGACCACTCAACATGGTGACTTGGTCAGTTTCAACCTTTTGTTTTTGTTTATTTATTGGTAAGTCAAACATGTTTGATATTATATTAAATATAGCTCTTTATTAAAAATGTGTTGCGTAGTTTTAATAAATTTATAACCATCAATCAAATAAGACAGTTAAAATCAAAAATAATGATATTTACTCCCCTGTGGGAAATAGATTAGATCATGGATATGTCTAAGGGAATTTTTTCAGTTCCTCTAATCAGCTGCCCTTATAGCCATATGATGTCACTAAGCATCACATCAACGTTTCAAATTTTTGTCTGACAGGTTGCCAATACCCCCTCTGGAGCTAAGACATATCCATGTCAAAACCCCAAAGTAATAGAATTTGACCAGAAAAACTGCCTGTGTTTGTCTCTTCATTAATCCTAATTGTTGATTTGATAACTTCTACTTTCTTTACTCACATACACTCTATTAAAAGTTTTTGCTGTATAATATAGACCCATTAGTAATATTATGACTTTACTTGATCATGTGTAATATATTATTCAATCTCATAAAAAATATCTTCATTGTTTGTTTATCTTTTTTAGACACAACCATTAGTATAAAGGTTGAATTGATCTTGAAAAATGAAACTATTGAAAATGATAATACTGTCATGTATTGTAAATATGACCTTGAGGGAAGAACATTAGAAAATATTCAATGGGAAAAGGATGGGAAAAGATTTTATGAATACAGTAGAAGAAGGGTACCGCATAAATCAGTGCTTCCTGTGACTGGAATTGCTCTAGACGTAAGTATAAATCTTTAAAGCAAAATTTAATACTATTAATACAGTATTTAATTGTGCTTAATAGAAACAAATGTACTATTCTGTTATTAAATTACTATAAAATGAATTACAAAAAAGTTATTCAAACTCTTTTGTATTTACTTGCAGATAATTAAAATAAGGATAACAGATTGCATTAGACTTGAAATCAGACTTTCAGTTTTAAAATCTTTTCACAGTCATGTGACCCTTTTTGTAGTAGGCAAAGAACCAGAGATTCAGTTCTCATTAAGATACCATTATCAGGCAGGTAGACATTAAAATCAAATTAACTTATTAACTTTAGAATTTCCTTATTATTTGAAATATTTTGTGATAAATTTTATTACTCAGCTTCAGCTTTACCTTGTTAAGGTCTATTGTATATTAAAAATCTAATTTTTTTCTCCTCTTGGCAGCAAACCTACTCACTCTTTTCCAACGTTGTTCTCATAGAGAATAACATTCATTCATATAAATTCCTTATTCAACCTAAGACCAAACTAAGTTTGAGTCATCACAATTAATGCCTAAATCAAATTCCATTGATTTAGGCATTAATTGTGGTATTTAAATACCTATGATTTCATATTATTTTGAAGAGGACAAAACACTAACTAGTTGAGTGGCTTAGTGGTTATATTGCCTACCTTCAAAATTGAAGGTTGTTGGATCAATTCCCACAAGGATTGAATCTGGACCCAGTTTCCATTTCGCCATTGAGCTATTAATTAATGATGCTTCCCAACAACAGGTCAATGTATGGTAGAAACAAGACTGGGTTTCGGCCTGATCCCAATCAAAACATTACAAAATTCCGAACGGTGTAGAAAGACACAAGACACAAAACTAGACCTTCCCTGATGTTCGGAAGGTAAAATTAAGATTAAAGTAAAACCTGTATAGTAAAACTTGTTTAAAGCTAAACATTTGACATTTTTTTTGTAGATATTTTTAAATTAGCTGGAGACACACAAAAATAAATATACTTCATTTATATAGAGTTAAAATATTGTCACAATCAGATGGAAAATCAGATAGACATCTGGCAGCGAAACAGTTAATGTTGTGGACTACAGTGCAAGAGGTCGCGGGTTTGATGCTTGGGGTCCTTGCAAAAGTTTTTAGAAGTTGGAACTGCTTTCCCTTAAAACCATTTGTGAATCTTATGTGAAAATGTCAATGCCGTTGACATACACAAAAGAAAGGGGGGGGACAAACTGCTGTCGGAAAACTATATTTTTGCTGATAAACAAAAAATAATAATAATACATAATCCCTGCAGACCTACAGTTATAATGAAGTGAAATAAAGTACTTATGGAATGTGTTGAGGATATTATTTTTAAGCACAAGTTTTAAAAATCTGAGGTCTTTTTAGTATTTTGTGAAAAATTATTCTGAAAAAATGTTACTCTTAATTGAACTAAATTGAAGTTCTGTCAAATTGTGCTCTTAATTACCTTATTTAAAGAAATGTGCTCCTATTTAAAGAAACTACATTTACATTTTTCTTTGACCAAGTAATTTCTAGTTCCACAGAACCAAAATTACAACTAAATCACTACTAAACCTGTTACGCATATATAATCTGATTTGAGATACATTGTCCATCAGTTCACTTGGTCAAAATAAGCAAAAATGTTCATATGGGGGTATGTCCTAACTTAGCCTAATAACCACCATTTTTTATTTTTTAGAAATTATTTTATACCTTAGACATTTTTCAATCTATTGATTCGAAACATGGCTTTGTCTTTAAATAGTAATGACCCAATTTAAACAAAAATATCTCCAGGAATAAATTTTCCATTAAAAATTGTGGTTATTCAATTTATTTTTAATTGAAATAACTTGAAATGGTTTAAAAAATATTAAGAATGAAATGTTACCTCAAATTGAATTCCTTATCCAATGAAATCAAAATGATGAAAATTAGTTAATAAAAAACGGAAATTCAGAACTTTTAGTAGTATTATGTGCGTAAGAGTACGTTATCAACTGCAACCATGGTCCCTCAGTCGGCCCAACTAAGCGGAGTGGCAATGCGAGTAGTACCTACTTGTACACACTTAATACTGGAAAATTACTAAATCCCTGTTGTTTATTGACCGATTTCCATAATTTTGATTTCTTTGGATAGGGAATCAATTTTGACATAAATTTTTATTCTTAATATTTTTAAAAATCAACCATTTTAAAGTTATTTTAATTTTAAAAATTTAAATGGCTGCCAATTGGAAATTAAGAATTTAATCATGGTTATATTTTTAAATAAACTGGGTCTTTACTATTTAAAGACACATGCCAAGTTTCAAAATGATCAATTGACTGAAATTCAAAATAAACTGTAAAAATACAATACCCCCGTCGCAGCAGACCTGCGTACTCAGCGAATTTCCAAATCAATAATTTAATATATGACAAGTTTTATAAAAATATGTCCAAAAACATGAGAATTATTTGCCTATTCTCCATAAGATTAACATAGGAAAGAGTGTGCAGGTTAGCTGCTGTGAGGAACACTGAAAGAAATAATTTCTACCATGAATAATTTTTATCTTAACATTTATAACAACTTTCATCAACATCTGTCCATAAATAAAGGAGTTTGCCTATTCCCTATATGATTAATATGGGAAAAGAGTATGCAGGTTTGCTGCCATGATAAACACATAAACTATGATTTTTAAGCAAAAATGGATAGATCTCAACCACATAAAGCTAAATATCAAGTTTCATAAAAAAATATTGATTAATATGGGAAATATTAATTTTTCCCTATCCTCCTTAAGATTAACATTGGAGCCCCACAATACAACATACTGTGTTTAGATTTTTTAATATCTCGGTAACCGTTGGAGATAGAGAAAAACTTAGAGGAACTTAATTGTGTAGTTTTTTAAGCTGATTCCAATGGTGAAATATAAAATTAGAAATTTTTAAAAATTACATGTGAAAAACTCAAAAAACCTCATTTTGGGGTACAAAACCCCCCCAAACTACCCGTTCCCATTGACCTGTATGTCTGGTTTACGAACTCGTCCGAGCAGTTGTAGGAATACACCTCTCTACCAAATTTGGTCTTGATCGGACCATTTTTACGAGAGTTATCGTGCTAACAGACACATATATATATACATATATACATACATACCCCCGACGCAGCAGATCTGCGTACTCAGCGAATTTCTAAATCAATAATATAATAATAATAATAAAATATGACAAGTTTTATAAAAATCTGTCCATAAACATGAGAATTATTTGCCTATTCTCCATAAGATTAACATTGGAAAGAGTGTGCAGGTTAGCTGCTGTGAGGAACACTGAAAGTAGTCATTTCTACCATAAATAATTTTTATTTTAACCAATCATACCATATTTCATCAACATCTGTCCATAAATAAAGGAGATTGCCTATTCCCTATATGATTAATATGGGAAAAGAGTATGCAGGTTTGCTGCCATGATAAACAAATAAACTATGATTTTTAAGCATAAAAAGATAGATCTCAACCACATGAAGCTAAATATCAAGTTTCATAAAAAAATATTGATTAATATGGGAAATATTAATTTTTCCCTATCCTCCATAAGATTAACATTGGAGCCCCACAATACAACGTACTGTGTTTAGATCTTTCAATATCTCGGTAACCGTTGGAGATAGAGAAAAACTTTAAGAAACTTAATTGTGTAGTTTTTTAAGCTGATTCAAATGGTGAAATATAAAATTAGAAATTTTTTTTAAAATTACATGTGAAAAACTCAAAAAACCTCATTTTGGGGTACAAACCCCCCCCCCAAACTACCCGTTCCCATTGACCGATATGTCTGGTTTACGAACTCGTCCGAGCAGTTGTAGGAATACACCTCTCTACCAAATTTGGTCTTGATCGGACCATTTTTACGAGAGTTATCGTGCTAACAGACACATATATATATATATATACATATATATACATACCCCCGACGCAGCAGATCTGCGTACTCAGCGAATTTCTAAATCAATAATATAATAATAATAATAAAATATGACAAGTTTTATAAAAATCTGTCCATAAACATGAGAATTATTTGCCTATTCTCCATAAGATTAACATTGGAAAGAGTGTGCAGGTTAGCTGCTGTGAGGAACACTGAAAGTAGTCATTTCTACCATAAATAATTTTTATTTTAACCAATCATACCATATTTCATCAACATCTGTCCATAAATAAAGGAGATTGCCTATTCCCTATATGATTAATATGGGAAAAGAGTATGCAGGTTTGCTGCCATGATAAACAAATAAACTATGATTTTTAAGCATAAAAAGATAGATCTCAACCACATGAAGCTAAATATCAAGTTTCATAAAAAAATATTGATTAATATGGGAAATATTAATTTTTCCCTATCCTCCATAAGATTAACATTGGAGCCCCACAATACAACGTACTGTGTTTAGATCTTTCAATATCTCGGTAACCGTTGGAGATAGAGAAAAACTTTAAGAAACTTAATTGTGTAGTTTTTTAAGCTGATTCAAATGGTGAAATATAAAATTAGAAATTTTTTTAAAATTACATGTGAAAAACTCAAAAAACCTCATTTTGGGGTACAAACCCCCCCCCCAAACTACCCGTTCCTATGGACCGATATGTCTGGTTTACGAACTCGTCCGAGCATTTGTAGGAATACACGTCTCTACCAAATTTGGTCTTGATCGGACCATTTTTACGAGAGTTATCGTGCTAACAGACACATATATATATATATATATATATACATATATATATACATACCCCCGTCGCAGCAGATCTGCGTACTCAGCGAATTTCCAAATCAATAATATAATAATAATAATAAAATATGACAAGTTTTATAAAAATCTGTCCATAAACATGAGAATTATTTGCCTATTCTCCATAAGATTAAAATGGGAAAGAGTGAGTAGGTTTGCTGCTGTGAGGAACACTGAAAGTATACCATCAAAAATTTTATTTTTAACATTTATACCAACTTTTATCAACATCTGTCCGTAAATAAAGGAGTTTGCCTAATCTCCATATGATTAACATGGGAAAAGAGTATGCAGGTTTGCTGCCATGATAAACACATAAACTATGATTTTTTAGCACAAATGTATGGATCTCAACCACATGAAGCTAAATATCAAGTTTCATCAAAAAATATTAGATAATAAGTGAAAAATTAATTTTTCCTAATCCTCCATAAGATTAACATTGGAGCCTTAAAATACAACGTACTGTGTTTAGATTTTTTTATATCTCGGTAACCGTTTAAGATAGAGAAAAACTTTAAAGAACTTAATTGTGTAGTTTTTTAAGCTGATTCCAATGGTGAAATATAAAATTTGAAATTTTTAAAAATTACATGTGAAAAACGCAAAAAACCCCATTTTGGGGTACAAAACCCCCCCAAACTACCCGTTCCTATGGACCGATATGTCTGGTTTACGAACTCGTCCGAGCATTTATAGGAATACACGTCTCTACCAAATTTGGTCTCGATCGGACCATTTTTACGAGAGCTATCGTGCTAACAGACACACACACACACACATATATATATATATATATATATATATATATATATAAATTCTAACAACTATTGTTTTTGGACTCTGGGCACCTAAAGACGAAAAAATAACATGGTCCCGGGCTTAAGTCTTACCATGAGACCTACGGTAATAGCTTCTTCCCTATGGGAAATTTGCTAAAATGGGGGTAATCTGGCTTACTATGCATTTTATCTCATACCTCCATAGGAACCATTTTTGCTTGTTTTGGCCTGATAAACCAACATCACAAAGTTTGGTGAAGCACTTAACAGATTCACTGTATATTCAATTAAAACTTATTAAATTGAATCTATATTTCAGGTAGAGAAGTCAAATGATACCCATGTTTCTTTAGTCAACCTGAAGCCAGAAAGTTCGGGAGAGTATGCTTGCACAGTGACAACTTCTGGGGGAGGACGAATGAGATTAAGAGCGAAGTCGTCCATGATAACAACTGGTGAGTAGATAACGAACTTCACCATCAAAACTGCATATAGCATTACACTAGGTTTCAGTTATACATATAGTACATGTGATATTGTTACATTTTGTTTACATCATACAAATGTTAACATCATCATTGTTGAGTACCAATAATTATCGTCCATCTATGGATTCCATGATGGAGTCCATCGGTATGATAATTTCTCTAATCTAAAGGGAATTATTTTCTATTATGAATAAAAGACTGATAAAATTGTAAGTATACCGTACAGACTTCCTGGGTTTACGGAGTGTGTCCTAATCTTTTACATCTTTTGCTTATCTTCTATGCCATACCATTATTTTATTGAGAGAGGAGGAGTGACTTGTTCATGTCCCTTTTTGGTCCTTCCTTCTTCTTCTTTGCCTTATATATTATCTTTTTAAAAGTGTTTTAGTGTTACACTGTTAATTGTTTAGTGTTTTGGTAACACTGTTAAAGTTATATTTACACTGTGTTGATGTTATATCAACACAATAAAGTAACGTTCAGCAGCAGGTATCTACACTGTACCTTGTTCACAGCAAGACAGCATCCACTGCTGGTTGCTACAAGGATGAACTACTTCCTCATTACACCACAAAACCATACAGTAGGATCTGCACCACGCCAGGCCATCTTCAGTGTTGCATACCATTTCATCCATCAGATCATCTTCTATGGCACTGAGAAAGGAATAATTATTAAGTAAGTTTAATCCTTCAGTTTTTAATGTGATATCTTTGTGTTTTCTATTATCACTAATGAAAAATTGACAAACATCCTAAATACGCAAGGTCATTAGAAAAAAAGTATTCTAAAGCTTTTATTAATTTTCTTCTTTGATTTAAAATACAGTATTCATAAATCAATAATTTGTAATATTTTATAATTTCACCTTTGTTAATTAATATAAATAACAATAATTTAAATACATTTTATTTTAATACATTTGACACAGTCCTATTAACCAAAGTAGACCAGTGAGTTATTTAAAAAAATTTCTTTTACTAAACTTATTTGTGTAAGAGAGATATAACCCTCCAGTAGAGTGTAACATGACTAATCGTGCACGGAGTGGGACTCTGCATTATAAACACACTCATAAACTCAATGTATTAAGGATAGTTAATAGAACCAAACCTTGTTTCACACACATAATTTAATTGTAGAAGTGTTATACACAAGAAAAGAATAATTCAACATTTGATTAATTATCATAAATCAGTCTTTAGCCCCCAAAAAATAAACAGTCAAAAAAGTGTAGAGTCAAAATCCACTGGCAAGTCAAGGCCTCCTGTCTTACAACCAACTGATACTAGGAAAACAATAAGCGTACCACAAAGTTGAAGAAGGTAGTGGGGGAAGGTGTGTTGACGCTCAGATCCTAGATATACAGACTTCATCTCTACAACGCCATTCCAAAAAAATGTGGAGTCTCACTCCGCAGCGCATGTACTGAAGGTTTAAATGATTAAGATATTTTTTATTTACACTGATAAAATAAATTAAGCTCTTTTTCAGACAAAATTTTGAACAACCAGAGGAGCGTCCATCAGCCTTGCCCACTTTTGCAGGAGCATTGATTCTTGCCGAGGAAGGTCAAGTGACCAGCATGGCTGTTGACTGGTTGCGGAATACCCTTTATTTCACTGATGATTCATTTCACACCATCAGTAAAATCAATCTTACATCAGAGGAGAAAGAAACTCTTTTTGACAGTAATGATGGAGTTTCAAACCCAGAGTCAATTGTTGTTGATCCTTTTCAAGAGTAAGGTCATAAGTTATAAGTAATAATAGTGATAAAGTGGTCAATAAAGTAAAGTGGTCATAAGTAATAATATAAACATAAAATAAATATGGCTCTTAAATACTATACTATATATGTTCATTTTAGAAATCTTATATTTTTTACTTAGATGATGACGATGACGATTTTAAGCCAAGTATAATAATAAATGAGAGCAAGATGATTTTGATGCAGACCATTAATAGTTAATTATAATAGACCATTAAAATAACACAATATTTTATCCTACATTTAAAAAAAATTATAGTTTATTGTGTAATACGACTTATTAATAAACGTAAGCACACGAATCATATAACCGAAATATTTTTTTGGTACTTAAAATTTGTGCAGTTATATATTTATGAATTATATTAAGAACTATTTCAAACAAGAATATATCATACTTATTATTTTCCTTGGAACAGGGAGCTGAAATAATTTCTATTCACCTATTCATAGTTAGTTAAAATATATAATAGATTTTTCATCATACTGGTTGGAAAACAGTATACCAAAAATACTCATTTTCGCCCCATTCCAAAGAGAAATAAACTGTGGCCTTATGAGGCTAAAAAATATGGCTATTCCGTTTTAGGGCAAAAAGGACATCCCTGATGTTTGGTCATAAATAAATGCTTTGAAAAAACTGGTTTTTTTTAATAGCAAGAAAAAGGTGGAAGCATTTTATGAGTATTTCATTCCAAGTAAATAACTTGTAAAGTTTCAGTTTTTTGCAGTATTGAGCTTAAAATACAGCAAAGAAAGGGGAAAAATATAGTTCTTCACTCCAGCCAAAAGTGTCTTTTTCATCCTGGATTTTGAATGCTACATTCATCCACAAAGACCATCCTCATAATTAGACCAGTTCGTAATTTAGAGGCAAAAGTGGTTCAGATTCCACGTTAAACTGTGACAGTCCTATCTAAGTAACATATCGGCCTTAGTCAGTAACAAGACTACTATATCGTGCCATAATCATCTTACACTTGTTTCTTCATACACTTCATACTTTGCTTAACTTACCTGGTTAGGTCGCCATTTCTAAAAGTAATCTAATCTCATCTATTCTAACTTAGTCGTAACCAAGATCGTTAAAGATCGGATGCAAAAGTGACACTTTAGATCCTGGTAACGAACTATACTATTTTATTTATCAAGTGTCCTGCTATCACAATTAGTTTGATAACTAACAACCCTGAATTTAATTTAATTTGATTTAAATAAGGTTAATTGCTCCTGAGATAACTGATTTTGGGGTGTATTTATGTGATATTCTTATTTCATTCTACTCTCTGTTATTAAAATGTTGTCCTTCATTAAAGACTAACTAAAAATAAAACTGTGAATTTGTTCAGATATTTGTTTTGGGGAGATAACAATGAGCAAGGCAAGAAAATTGTGTCTTCATCGCTTGATGGGAAAACAAATAGGGAGACAATTGTATCCTCAAACCTTAGAAGAGCCATTCTTGCCATTGACTTAGAGCGAAGACGCCTTTTCTTCATCAGCAACGAAGGGCTCAGCTCATGCAAGTACGACGGTTCTACCACCAGGGTTGACTTCCGACACCACACGTTGGACAGCAGTGTTAATGCACTCAGCTACTATGATGGGTTCATGTACTGGTCACGTTATAACTCAGGGAAGACATCCAGAGGTCTGTTTTATGCGAAAATCACAAGCCCACAGTCAGTTGTGGAAGAGGTTCCTGTGAAGGTATGATTTGATTATAGTTCCCTGGTTTAATGATGAATTTGTGCAATAATAATAATATTATAAATAAAAACAAAAAATATAATAACCATATATATTTATATATATACAAGATTACATGTTAACAAATATATATATATATATATATACACACATACTCACATATATGTAATAACAACTTTACAATATAAAATAAGTAACCTAATGTTAGTCAAACCATTGAGATATGATGATCAAGGATAGAAATAATATAAAAATGATTGTATTTACTCTCCGGTGGGAAATAAGGTATCATGGATAATACTGTATGTCCAAAGAAAATTTTTTCAGTTACTTTTGGTACAAATTTTGGTCTTTCGGATTACCGATAACCCCCAGAGCTAAAATATATCAATGGCAATAATAAACTATAATCCATAATGTTAGATTATACAAAGTGTTCTCGTCCAATGCAATGCCTGTGAGGAGTGTCAGTTGAAAATTAATAATAACAGATGGCTAAAAATCTATGAAACAGAAGGTAAAAAATATGAAAAGAACTACCTATCCGAAAAAAATGCCAGTGCAATACATTATTGTTACATCACAGTAAAATTATTATAATTAGTACAGTATTTAATTTCTATTTTAAAAACATTAAACAGCTTCCAACAACTTTAATATTTTTCGGAATCACTTTACAGCTTAAATATTACCCGGTATATATGGTTGAGGCTGTAGGAGATCCCCAATGTCAGTATAACCTAATCCAGGTCCTAGCTTCACTCTTATTCTAAGTTAATTCACTCCCATAGATTCAAAAGGCTGTTGGGCTAAGGACTGGATTCTACCAAGTAAGGCCACCTGGACTTTTGGTTTGGTTTCTACAAATTTTTCCAATAATTTTGAACAGTTAAACAATCAAACCAGATCCAACCGTAAATGGTGACCTACCCTGGTAGGTCACCATCTATCTAATCATAAAAAAAGCTAATCTAATCATCATAAAGCTATCTAATCATATCAATAAGGTCTACGAGTCATGTTAAGGTTCAGGTTCAGATCACTACGGGTGCTATCGTACTGCGTCATCGAAATTCAATAACTTTTTCATACTGCGGCATGAGTCACCGGTAACTCATGCGGTGTATATAGCTAGTTGCGGCATGAGTCATGGGTGACTCAAAGTTGTTTCAAACTTTGGCGGGCTCTAATTTCATAGAGGTTGCATTAGGAGCGCTGCCGGTAGATTTTTTAGGTTACTTTGCATATTTCTCACCAGATAGCAGCATCGTACAGCGAATGAATTTTCATGAGCCATCGGTGTGACTCATGCCGCAGTGCATTGATCACTTACAACTTTTGATTTCAACCAAAATATTGAGTTGTTTACAAGACAACAAACAGAAGACTCGAACCATCTGACAGTAAAATAACCTCAAACAATAACTGCGCAAATAAGAAAACGTCGAAAACGCGTAGGAACTATTTTTTTCACCCGAAAAACTGATGAGTCACCCGTGACTCATGCCGCAGTAGAAGAATAGTATGTAGTAAAAATTAACCACAGTGCAGTGTGAGTCAGCGGTCACTCGTATATAAATATGTATACAAATATATACTGCTTATAAAACTAATAATAACAGTGCAACCCCCACTTAAATTGCATTACAGGTGTGAAAAATATGCTACCGCAAGAAGCGTCAGCCATGGTAGAATAGTCCCCACACGCATAGCCAGACACTCGTGAGTCACCGGTCACTCATGCCGCAGTGAACATGTTAATACATGTTAATGTGGAAGATAGTTCAAATCAAATCAAACAACTTTTTATTGAAAAAAACATACACATATTGCAGTTGAAGATAGTTAGTTCTAGATCTGAAAGTGTTCCGCCCAGAGATGCAAAGGAGTTCCATACAATACTCGTGCGCCCTGCTGGAGTGTTCCGATGGCTGTGATATTGACGCCAGAGGCTCTGCCCAGTGTACTTGCCCTGCAGGCTATAAACTCACAGCTGGAGGAACCGTCTGTGTCAAAGGTTAAAGAATCAGCTGGTTTTGTCATCTATATAAATAAAATTAGAGATTTGTCTGTACATTGCTCAGAGTTATTCAATTTTTAGTTATTTTTACGTTTTGTGCATTAGAGAAGCCGAAAAAAGTCTTATCTCAATTTGTGTCTGTCTGTCCGTCTGCCTGTCTTTGACGCTCCAGGAGGCATTTTACGCGATCTTCAAAGATACGGGAGAACTGATAACAATTAAACTTATTTCAAGTATTCTGATTCTATTGAAATTGTCCCCCGCCCCTTCAAAGGTAAATAACGAGCATTTAAAAACCCACTTTTTACTTTTTGGTCCCATTTTGCAATAAATCACCTACTGGTAATAATCAGCTCTGTTGTTAAATAATTTAATAGAAAGAAAAACAAACAGCTGTAAAATTAAAATCAATATTAGTAAGTTTATATTGGTCATTGATTTTAAACCCATTTCGAAATTATACAATATTAAAAAGTTATTTTAACGTATAACTAATTTTTTTTAATGCCTTAAAATGTTTTAATCTACTTAAAGTACTGTAATGCTAAATAATAAAGCTGGGTATTTATTTAATTTCTTTGTACCATACTGATTTATTCAGGATTTTAGGTTTATCTTTTGGTATGATAATATTTATTCTTTAAACTGAATTCTAAAATCCGTACAAAGGACGGGCTTTCTGCTAGTCAGTAACAAAGCTACACACATGAACATCAACCATTCTGTACTCATCTTCGCTCGTGCTTCACCTAAAAATATGTCCTCCCCAATGAGTTAAAAATTCTAAATAATGTACCTTTAAAAAATGTCAGTTTTTTTAATATGCACCAAAATTCAGAGGAATATTTAAACTCAACTACCGGTGGGTTTACTCTACTGAGTTTTGAAAAGTTTTTTTTTAATAATAATAATGAATTATTAGATAAATAATTATAATATTTGGAACTTTTCTTACCATTAAGTATTTTGTTAAATATGTAAGTTTTTTAGACTCTTTGGTCAAAGGCTTATTAGTTTTTAACATACAAATCAGCTCCTCTGTAAATTGCTTACAGACATGTCTTAAGAATTCTGGTAATATATGGTAATTTTTCAGCATATGAAGGTCCAAATTGTGAAAAATCACAAACCATAGTAAACTCAGAGCCTGCATGCAAAGGGGAGTTAGTTTTTGAAGAAACTTTTGACTCTAACTCTCTTAACCGCTCCAAATGGCAAAACACAGTTCGTATTTCAAGTGATCATGTAAGTACAATGTTCAATATTCAACAGCAAATGTATTTTTAATTCTTAGAAATTTATCTAGGATAAAAAAGAGTCCTTTACTACCTTTACTAAATTCAAATGTGTTTATGCTCTAAAATAGAGATTATTGATCTCTGAATCAAACGTTAAGATAAATTTCAATAAGTTAGGCTACCACTAGAGAATTCCATTCTCCCATTGGATTGGCAGGGATTAATCCATCTACTTATAACACCAATCACCTACTTATAACATATATATTATATTTACCTTGCGGTCATGCAAACCCTTGATGGTTCTTGACCTTGCCTCCATTATTTTCTCTCTTATGCCACTTCTTCACCTGCTCCCAGTATTCTTACAACCTTTGCCACTTGTTTCCACCACCATAGTCTTGGTTTTTCCAGTTCTATTGGATTGACCATTATACGAACCCATTTTTCTCTTCATGTATGGCCCAGCCAGGAGGACTTTTTGCACTAGAGGTTGAAATTGTGCGAGGGTCTCCTCCTTTCAACAGGCGGGGCAAGTGAGAGGGGAAACGGCCCGCCTCTCCTACGTCACTGTGTCGCCGGCCTGTGGGTGGGAGATGCACCGGCGGTTAAGGGGTAACGGTGGTACGGGGAGGGGAAGTCTAGCCAACCTATCAGTTCGATTATATTAGCTTACGGCCTGTTTGTGTACAGTATTCTTTTTTAGAATATCAATGCATTATTTCCCTATGAATCATTTATCTTTTTTTGTCACATTCTTTTAATTACGTACTAATTTTACAAATTACAATTTATGTTACTAGTTAAGATTTTTCACCCAAATTAAGCTTTATTAATTGCCATAAAAACTATCATGTTCTACAAAGTTATTCTAAATATCATTTAATAATTTATTGTTCAAATTGTATGGGGGAAACTTTTTTGAGCTGGTTTTGTTCGGTGATTTGACCTTACACTTCATACCAAGTTTTATGGAAAACGGTTGGAAAGTAAGGAAGAAATTGATTTTTTTATATTCTCCATAAGAATAACATTGGGCGCTTTCAGACAACGTACTGCGTTTATCGTGGATAGTCAATTTAACTTTTCTCTGGAACCGTTAGTCGCAGACAAATAATTCAAAATACTAATTTGTTTAGTTTTTTAAGCTGGATTCAATGGTACCAGTCAAGTTATACTTTACTTTTATTGTTTTCGCTGAAAATTTAAAAATTTGATTTTTTTGACATTTAAAAGCCCATAACTTTTGAACTGTCATTGTTACAGATATGCGGGTGGTGTCAAATTATTTAATAGTCTGTGCACTATAAACTATCAAATTTTAATCAAAATCGTTAGAGCCGTTTTTGAGAAAATTGGATTTTTCACATTTTTTAAGGGTTTTTAGGGGTGAACTACCCTTAAAAATCAAAAATTCAAAAAATGAAACGCCTGGAGATACGGTGACTATATGCCAAATTTCATCTAAAACGGGCCAACGGGGTAGGCTGTGGCACTGTACACATCCAGACACACACACACGCACACACACACACACACACACACACACACACACACACACACACACACAGACACACGGACGGACAGACATCACGTCAAAACCCACTTTTTTGGATTCAGGGGATCCCAAAACGGATATATCCACCCTCAACTCAAATTCGAAAATTTTCAATACTTTCTCCATTTACTATGTATAAGGGGAGAAAGTAAAAATTGTAATACCTTAGTTAATAAGTATCACTGAACATTTATCTAGGTACCCAATTTTTTAAATTAATTTAAGGTTAAATTTCCAGAAACAATATAAGGGAGGTCAGAAGGTTCAAATCACGTCGAGGTCACCATATAAGGCGTCTCGGGCTTTTCTATTTCAGTAACTAACGAGGTACATGAAAATAAAATTATTTTTTTACAACGTGTGAACTACTGAAGGTAAATATTGTCAACATAGAATGTCCTTTATGCCAAACTATTCATCGCTTGGGACCGGAAGCGCTTCCGAGAATTGACAATGCCCAGGCGAGCGCTGGAATTTTATTCTGTTATGTTGGTAAGATAGACGGTGTATGTGAGGGGAAGATGGAAGGGGGCTACGTCCCTTCCGCCGAAAATGCTCCCTCCCACCAAGACACGGCTTTAGCCAATAAAAATATTCTTAAATAAATTTTATTTATTTTCCCCACCTTCTTGATTTCTATAGGTTAGCAACAATTTATTTTCAGAAAGAAAACATGGAGGAATAACGAGAAAAAGGCCCTTGCACGGTTTCAACCTCTAGCGATTTCATGGATCCCGGCCCAGCCACCTTAATGCAAATAAGAAACAAATATAACAATGAAGGAAACTTCAAACTTCTGCACTTCCATCTGTCCACACCAGACAATGATGGATTAAGAGTGGTGCATTGTTTACCAGGAGATTATTAAGGACTTTAAACATACTATATGCAACATTTTACACCATTTTCAATATTCATTGTTTTGAAGATGCAAATAACTCACGTATACTTTAAAAATTTTGTTTCAGAACAGAGTATTCTTCTCAGTATTAAACTGTATTTGGAAATAAATTTAAGTGAATTAAATGTTAAACACAGTTTCAGATATGATTAAAGTGATCCGTTGAATTAAACTCCTTACAGTATTTAGAATATTTAAAGAACATTACATCAATAAATTGCACATGATCTTGAATAGAATTAAGAAAATTAATTATTATATATCTTTCAGGATCTAGAATTTGTTGTCTTTGACAAAGATAAGGCGAATGCAAACATTAAAGATGGTTTTCTTATCATTAAGCCGACTATATTTGATGAGGAAACTGTATTTAAGGGCACCATGTCACTAATTGGGTAAGTTTTAACATAATTCTTAAGTTATTCTACATTTTAATTCTGGTTCTCCAACCTTATAACTAAAAATATGACACTAATAATATGTCAGGTTTTATAAATATCTGTCAATATATGTGTAATTAACATGGGAAAGAGTAGGTTAGCTGCCATGATTAACACATTTAAAACTATGATTTAAAACTATGATTTTTAAGCATGAATGGTTGGATCTGAACCACATGAAGCTATACCAAGTGTCATCCAAATACAGTGGAACTTGGTTATAACGTCATTGAAGGGACCACACAATTAAAGACGCTATATCAGAGTGACGCTATAAAAGAGGTTACATAATTTTAATTTGAAACCGAGGAAAAATAGGGAAACACATTTTTTACATGAAATTAAGACATTTAATGAAGGTAATTTGAAATACACCGTAAGTTTATGTTTATGACTGACTGAACTACTCTACTATATAAAAAATCTAATTTGAAAATAATGCAATGAAGTTCGGCTTGGTGACTTCAACTGTTGGTTCGATTTTAAAAAACAAGCCCGAACACACGTCTGCTATCTTACGTCCCACCTCACACGCTCTTATAACTCACACCTTTTCTTCAGGAAAACCTTTCTCTTAACACTTGCCATTATTTTTCAATACTGTATTCGTAAATTAAAATAACGAAAAACAAACTGTAAAAGACATACACTGAACTAACGATATCTGCACGAACCGTAGGTACGTACGATCGGCATCACAGTGCTTTGATGCGACGTGAGTCACTGACACTGACCTTGATGACCGGCGACAGCGGATATAGGGTAGGGGAGGGAGTTGGGGTGGTTAGCGGTAAGACAGCAATAAAATGCTGTTTCTAAAAATAGAATGTAGCTAAACAATAGCCTCACGTTGCACCACCGACCGAACTTTCTCTATTTAGCTATATGTTGCCTTCATCTCGGCCCGATTTTCTTGACGTTATATACGAGGTTTGAGAATTTACTGACGATATATCCGAGGTTTTTTCCTATGTAAATACATATAGTTTGGCGGGACCTAAAAATAAATGACGTTATATCCGAGTTGACGTTATGGCCGAGGCCGCAATAACCGAGTTGCACTGTATATTGATTTATATATAAGTGATATATTAATTTTTTCTTATCCTCCATAACATTAACATTGGCACCCTAAACTACAACGTACTGTGTTTAGACTTTTTAATACCTCTGCAACCATTAGAAATAGAGCAAATCTATAAAAATACTAAATTATGTAGTTTTTTATCTGATTCTAATGGTAAAAGAACAATTTTGTCTTGATCGGACAATTTTACGAGAGTTATTGTGTTCACAAATACAAACAACAAAACAACACAAAAATCAGCGTTCGCCGAACATATTCTTTCCACAAACCACAATTACACTAGTATGACACAGAATATGACTATATTGAATTTCGAACAAAAAGGAAGAAAATTGGATACAAAAGAAGAATTCCAAATTTATACTCACTATCAAATTGACAAAAATAATATACTAAACACTTCACAAATTGAAACAAACAATCCAATATATGAAAAAATTATACAAGGAAGAAATAATACATGCTAACACACTCCACCAATTTGAATACAGTGAAATTTAAATTATCATATGACATTTATTTACATTTATAAATTAAGATTATCAAATTAGGTTAAACATTTTTGTACTTCTTGAAGATGGGATGATTCCCGAAACATGTCGAAGAAAAAATTAAAATGTTTTCTAAGGGTACTCGGTTGATTTATTTAAAGATAAATATATATATACATATATATATATATATATATATATATAACATTTTTAACAACTATTGTTGTTGGTCTCTGGGCACCTCAAATAAATAAATAACATAGTCCCTGGCTTAGGTCTTACCATGAGACCTCAGGTCTCAGCTTTAAAGAAAAAATAGGTGATAGTTTCCGCCAACCTACTCATACATAGTAAGGCCATTTCAATGTTTTATTTTGTGTATTTTCTTTAAATTAAATGTTTGAAATTTGAAATAAATGGCATGATTATTTCTGGGTGACTATCTCGAGATTAAACAAAACTTTATTCTGTAAAACAAGAACAATAATCAAATTTCATCTTAACACTGACAAATGCTCACTATTAAACCTAAGAATTACCTTAAGTATTTTTATTTACCTTGAGAAAAGTAGCTAGAAGTAAAATTGCTTGGATATTAGCTGTTTTGTTATACCCCCTCTTTCTATATTTTAATTACTTACTTAATTATCTCTTAAAAGTTTGCATTACAAGTTTTGGATAGCAGAAGATCTTATTTTACAGTGGAATTCGGGTAGCTAGGCACAATGAGACACATTAAATAGAACAAATTGACATTGAATTGAATTAATTATATGGAATTAAATTGTCCAAGTCCTGATTTTAGGTATAATTAAAGAATAGAAAGACTGACAAGTAAATGTTTATTACATATTAATATCAAACAAGGTTGGTTTTTTATAATTTTATAGTTTAAAGTTATTTCAAATAAAAATGCCAATTTTACACCCTCCAATCCAATTATTTATTTGACCTATTTTAACTGTGCGAATGTATAAGATCTTAATCTAAATATATAAAACAAAGTCGTGTTAGTTACACGCATTATAACTCGAGAACGGCTGGACCGATTTTAATGATCTTTGAATTTTCGGATTCGTCTCTGCTCCGGTCATGCTTTAGGCATATTCAGTTTCCATAAATTCAATTAGTTTCCATTTTATAACATTTTAAATTTCTAATGTTAACCTTATGGGGAATAAGTTTGTTTACAAATTTTCTAAAATCAAAACATTTGATTTCTTAAAACAGCTGTTGGTTTACTCTCCGTTAGCAATATGTTTTACTATCCAATGCCATATGAATCATTCATTAATGTAAAACAATGAAGTAAATATGTGCTGTACAAACTGAACAGCACTATTCGCCACGTTAATAGGTTACGGTTTTTGGGAATTATGTTCTGTATTTATATATTTTTTATTTTCTGTTTGATTAAAAGTCACGTGTTTATATGTTTGCCAAATAAAATAATTACAGTGTTTATACATATTAGGTTTATTATAATAACTAGTTGTTGAATATTTAAAGCTTTCACAACGAAGCCGCAATGCTGTTTGACTTCAGAACATGGCAGATTTTAAAGATAACATGTATTTTCTGTTAGGCGTTACGAAGTTCGCCGGGTCAGCTAGTATATCAATAAAATGTGTTTGCAGAGCAGGAATTCAAGTTTAGGGGTAGGCGCCTACAAGAGGGTGGCAAGAGGGAAAATATTTTTGCTATTACCACTGCCATACCCTCCATAAACCTAATGCTGAGAAGCATACAACTATTTTATTATTTACTGTTCTTACTGACTATTAATTAGGAATTAACAAGTTTTTGAGAATGCTCTTATGCGTACTACACACAGATAGTTGTCTCTATCCCTACTACTAAAAATAGCTCAATTTCTGAGTTACCTTTTTTATAGATTTGAACTAAATAATCAGATTGATTTCTACATGATAATAATAAAGCCTAGAGTTTAAATCAATAAAATCTATAATCCAATCAACAAGTTAAAAAATTAATTTACATAATTTAATTTGAGTACTCAGCTAAGTTTGAAAAATTGAACTAGAATAAAGCTATATTTTAATGAATTTTAAGTACTGTAATAAACTTAGAGTAGTTTTCTGCTACACATGTTGTTCACACAATAAATTACAATATAATGATTCATTAATTCACTATTCTTACACTGCATTACATATAAATTAAAGTTTGAATTTAAAAGCAAATAACTATATAAATCGGTGATTGCAACCATGTGTTTCAACCCATCAATTTTGCCCACTTTTTATTTTTAAAATCATGAAAGTTTGTTTTAATTAAAAAAAACTCTATCCCCAAAAGACCTCCAAGAATAGGGAAGTAATTCCTGTTGAAATTAATAATTAACTTCCAGGAAGAAGCCCCACTCATCGATCAGTCAATCGGGTATAGATACCCTGTTTGATATTAATCAACTTCAATTCAAGTTAATTTAGTGAGTGTTCACACAACGGCTGTTAGGAGAAGGGAGAGAGTGACGTTGTCGAGTTTACTTATAACCTCGGCTGGACAAATCTGGCCAACCAGATCATCACTCACACTCCAACTGTCCTCCCTTGTCTACTGTTTAATGCCTGACTTGTTGTTCGAGTCAAGCATGGCAAATTTTCTGCGACTAATAACAGTTCTAAGGAGGTATTTGAGACATGATACAAAAATCTTAATACTATGTAGTTCCATTGTGTTTATATGTCATGGTATATCCGCCATTAGTTCTAAGGTTATAGGATAAAAAACTTCGGTAAATGACTTTCAATACATAAAGGTTTAGTTTGATATACACAAGGGTCTTCAAAGTTAAAACTTTGAAATACTTCCATGAACATACCTACAAAAATTAATGAAATAAATGTGTTTTCCTGACTATTCCTTTGATGCTCAGAGGTGAAAATAACATTGAAGGGGTAGTAAAAGTTCAAAAGGAAGAGGAAAGTACAAAAGGGGAAATTGATATAAAAATACCTTTGTCTCAATATACTATGGAATATGATACATTTCTTTTCAATATATTATATTTCAATTTTATTTTATCTCAATATATAAGTATATTAAACATAATTTATAAGACTAGTAGATTTTTGACATGGGTATGTCTTAGCTCTGGGGGGTGTTGGCAATTTGAACGAACAAAATTTGAAACAGTGAAATCATTTGTTTAGTGACTTCATAGTTTGGTTATAAGAGCATCTGTTTGGATCAGGATCAGAATGTGGGGTTCCAGTGGGCTAGGAGACCCACTGTGGCTGCTATAGGATTATGTCCTCTTCAGCCAAGGAAAGGTTTTGTGGTTTTTGGTTACAGATTTGAATGAGGTGTAGGTTGCGGGTAGTTTGGGTTGTGTATATTGAGGTATATGGAAGATTTTGGGTTATTGGTTGACGGAAAGTGTGTTTAAATACAAAGACCAGAGCTAAGTCGAGAGCAGGTAGCCCTCGACCGAACAAATGTATGGCTTTGTTTGTTGTGTTGGAAGGATAGGGATTCGGAATGAATTTATTCATTTATTTATTGTCTGCTGGTAAGGGTTGAAGGGGATAGAGATAAAGATAAAGACCAGAATAAGGCAGGGATTATGTACCCACGCCCAAACAAGTATCTGGCTTTGTATTTTAGCATGGATTTATATGATAGCAGTGAGGGAGTAGGGAGTAAGGACCCATGGTCATGGGCGAGGCCGGGCCTATTTGCCCTGACCAGAGTGGACGTCACTATGGCCGGGTGATGGATTATTTGAGTGGGGCTATGGGTTTTAGAGTTTGGTATCAAGAGTGAAATCTGAAACATAATATAAATTAAATACAAAGCAGTGGCATTTCATTAGACATTAAGATATGGTGGGAAGTATTGAAACCATAGTCGTGGACTAGGCCAGACATATTTGCCCTGGCCCAAACGAAGGTCCAGACTATGGTCGGGTAGTGATTTTGGTGCTGGGGATTAGGCAATAAGGTGTAACAACTGATATAAGTGCGGTATTTAAAATTGAATTTTAAGGCTAAAAGTAATTTAAATTAACTGCAAAACAGTGACATCAAGCTATGGTGGGAGGTTGATTAGGTGGTGGACAGTGAGTGATGGGCGGTCTGTGAAATAAGATTCGAAGAAGGGTTGTAGGATAACAAAGGTTCGGGCTCGGTCGAAGTATTTGGTGTTAAGGGTATGCACCCATGTCAGCTGTTTAGATGATTTATAAAGTATTTGTCATACACCAGGTGCACCTCTCCGATTTCTCATCTTTGTGAGAAACAAGCCTTCAGCTACAACATCATCCCACCTATCAAGTCAGCACTTATAAACACTGCTCATGCCTTCAACTTCCGCTACGGACAAATCACCATCCGAGCAAAACTACCTCAAGGGGACTGGATCTATCCAGGTTCAAAGTTTATAAATTATGAATGTATATCAAAAATAATGTTTTACTGTAGTGCTAAAATTAAACAAGAAAATAATACATCCATTGAAAGTATCTAGAGATATTATTGCTTAATCAAAATATAAAGAAAAATTATTTTTGAAGTTGGAATTGGAAATTTGTCAGTTTCTGAAAATGGGCAGTTGAATAAGCAATTAAAAATCTGTGGTGGTTATGACTAACTCAAAGGCTTGATGCAAAAAATAGATTTGAACTGAATATTACATAAAGGATAAAATCGAAAATCGGTCACAATTTTTTTAATGCACCAAAAAGAGAACTAAATAAATGCATTAGTATTAAAATAACTATAGTTCATATAAACCTTTACTTTGGTTTTATAGTTTTGAGCTTACAAGCAACCAAAGACTACTATAATCCGGACTACAGATCTGGTGTAATACATATTGTAAATGCAAGAGGAAACCAACGACTTATTTGTGATGGGATGGAGGAAGGAAACAAAAAATTGATGTCCGGAGTTGTATTGGGAGCAGAGACGAATGTCAAGAAGCTTTACATCCACATGCTGGCTAACAACCCATGGTCTGACGATTTCCATGACTTCAAGTTCACCTGGACACCTGGTAAATTTATTTATTTGAAAAAACAAACACATTTTATAAAAATTATATTAATTCTATATTATTATTCCCTAAATGTCTTATCAGGTTATTTTCAGCATGTCTTTCCATAATTTTATCCACAGCTGAGAGATTTGATATCGATAATGGGCTGGAAATTCAATAGGTCATCATGTATCCCAGATTTGTAAACAAGCCTTATAAGAGCAGTTTTAAGCATTTCAGGAAACACGGATGTTTCTTATAATTTATTTACTAATTTAGCTATTCGGTTTGCTAGTAATTATAGTTATTTTTTATATCGGTAATTCTAATTTCATCATAACCAGGACTATAGTTGCGCCACTTCAACTACCAAGATTGTTATAGAGAGGTATTTAAACCATTTAATTTAATACCCAGGACCTTTCTTAGCCATCGATTTCAAAATTGTCAGAAGTTTCTCTTCATCTAACTTTTGTACATATAAGGAAGCTCTACATTTATTCATATAAATTATGTCTAGTGTGGTCTGCTGTCAATCATGAATTACGGAATATACACTTTCAGTGAATTTTTCCGCAAAAAAGTTTAAGATTTCACTTTAAGTTTTTTTTCCCAGATATTTTCAGATAATTTCATCAATTTTTTGTTTTTTTCTCCTATGCATGCTTCGGAATTAATTGTGCACAATTTTAGGTTTTTAGCTAACCTGCATGTTTCTGTGCTGTACTTAAAGATTATCAACAAGCCCACCGTGTGTGAGGCTCGTTCAGTGGTACGGTTTTTATCAGCATGGAACTTGCCTGCTGCAGAAATTCATTGACATATATGGGAATCGTACAGTGATAATGTAAATAGTGACAGAAGTAAGTGTGTAAGTGGGTACGAGACTTCAAAGGTGGCCTTGACAACGTCCATGATGACGACCGCTCTAACCATTCTTTGGTGGCTTAGGTTGAATCGAGGATTCCTGAGGTGAGGCGCTTCAAAATAACTCTCAAACAACTTTCCTGAAGTGTTGGGATTAGTGCTTTACAAAATTATTGACAGCATTTTGAAAGAACAGCATGTAGATTAATTCTGTGATATTAAATTTTACTGATTAATTAATTAAAATTATTTTTTCTAGTGTTGGAAAAGTTGGAATCTTTTTCATTACTCTTTAGTCATGAGTTTTGATACCGATCCTTGATCCAAAAGTTCTAAATCTATAAGTTCTGGTGAATCCCCGGCCTTCTTAAAATATGTTCATGACATAAACCATTTAGGAAGTTTTTTCAAGTTGCCCCAGCCCTAAAAATTAATGAGCAAGGCCCATGAAATTCTGAGGTAGAAATTTCAAAAGGTTAAAAATCCTTTATTGAATTTGAAAACATGGAACAAGTTAGTTAGTTATCACATTCGTTGCGGCGCCCGAAACCCCCGTTCCTCGCGCGGAGCGGCCTATGTAGTTTAAAATCAACCAATAGGAAAATTCCAAGTGACCCATACAGAAATAGATCCTGCGTTATAACAAAGCTAGTCGTAGTTCTCTCAAATCCCAACAGGTGGTAGCACAATCTACATCGCCAATTCCACGATCTTGATTTTAACCTAAATTTCACCATTCGGATACGAGTGATGCTCTGCGTGTGAGGACCAGTACCATTAAAATCCGAGTGGTCCGAAGAGAACGTGTTAATTGGTTACTGAAAAGACAACCTGTCTGACCATGACTATAATTTATTCCTTTGACAGAACTGTTAATTTATAGCCCAACAGTCATTGGCATATCTAAGAGACCTACAGTTTAACATGGAGTCCGAACCACTGGCTCTGAATTAAGAACTGGTCTTAATTAATTATGAGGATGATCTTTATGGATTTAAGTAGTATTCCACACAAGATAACACTACACCCACCAACCATCACTCACAACTATCCACAATTCGTGACCTCCAAATAGCTGGATTACAGACTACGCCACAGTTACAGTCATGCCTACTGTATAGTTCCATTTTATTTTAGACTAAATATAAGTCTTGGTAGTAGTATTTCTAGTCTAATGATATCAAAAAGTTCACTGTCTTGTAAAAAACACCCGTGCCCCCTCCCCTTTAACCACTAACCATAAAAGCAACAGATGTCAACCCAAGCCGGTCACCATTTATTTAAGGTTGGCCTTCGCCCCTCTATACCACACATTTTCAAGCCAAATTGGGATTGCTCATGGTCGGGATTCGAACCCTAGCACTTCCGAAAGGCCTCAACGTTTCACTCGTCACTGGGATGCCTTAACGATCTCGGCTCTTGTGCATTGTGTAACATAGTGCTTAGTTGCCTATAAAAATACTCTAGCTGCAAAATATTGAACTCCGTGAGATATTTCCGAGATTCGCTGATAAGGGCAGCACAGAATGTAGTTTACGAAGTTCTTGATAGTGACACTGCCTGATGGGTTACATTAGTCAATGAACAGAGCTGGTATTATTCTCGAAACATCAGATAAAATAGAAATACAAACATAAATGGGTTAAGAAATAAGTTTTAACTAACCATAATTTGTTTATTTAGTGAAATACTCTTCTATTTGTTTTATGTCAAATAAAAATAACCATTGTTTCAATCTATACAAAAATTTGCCCAAACTAATGGTGTTACTAATATCAAATGGAATTTTATTATATAACTTAAAAACCATATAGAATAGAACCTTATGAATGCGTCAAAATTTGATCGAGGTAATCCAACTCTATTTAGTGATTTAAGTCTAACCGAAAGAACGAAAGTGTTAGAAATACTATAGCCACTTCTTAGAAAAAACGCAAAACTGGAATAATATTCAGGTGTCTTAAACGGAAAATTGGCAATTATTTAAAGTATGAATATGACTTTAAAACTGATAAATATTAATTGCTCTGAGATAACAATAGTAAAATGCCTTAAATATATCTTGAAATTTAAATTAACCATGTTATATGGTCTATCTACTAGTTAATTAACTGTTGCACAATCATACAGTTTTTTACTGAATCAAGAGAAGGATTTTGCCTCTAATCCTTGTTAAGGATCCAAATAGATAGTCATTGTCATATTCCATATTAACAAGATAATTAACATTAACACAGGACCTCACTTCTTTTGTGATCAAGTGTGTGATATATTTCAGATGAACTAGCATTCTCAGTAGATGATCGACCAAGCAAGAGTATTCTGCCAGACGGAAAGACTTTGAGTGAAGTATTTGGTCTACCGAGGAGTTATGAAAAATCAAGAATTGATCCTTTAAATAAAGATGTAAGTACACCAGAGTCCCGGTAATTCACACTAATTGGGACTGAACCCTGTTTGAATTATCCGGAAATGAATTGTAAAGTTGCATTATAAGTACTAATAAAATCCATTATTTTAGTCTTGATCTGTATATTTAGATAAATTAATTTACGTTTTATCACAGTTTACGTATAGGTTTGTCCACTACATGTTATGCCTGAATGGGATCAAGTGTTCCTGCAGGGACATTCTATCCGTTATGGACTCGTCATTAAATATAAAATACAACACACAGTACATAATTGGAAAATTTTGTGCTGTATTTGTACATTACAGTAGAACTCCAATTATCCGAACTCCGACTATCCGAATCACTTTCAGAAAAAAATTTGTCCAAAAAAAGTCTAAGTGTGCTATTATTCTTCCCCCCGCGAAGCCAATGTTTGCATGTAAAATGTAAGTACATTTTATTTATATTTAAAACATGTGAAAATATCATGTTTCTTACATTTAATTCAATAAAAAAATAGTGCAATATCAAAACATAGCTTTTTTTTCTCTCTAATGGCAATTTAAAAAAAACTCTGATTATCCGAATGGGTCCCGGTCCCCATTAATTCGGATAATTGGAGTTCTACTGTATTAGTAAATGTAGATAACATCACAATTTCAAAACATATAATAATACAATAAATTTTTAACAAGTAATTAAAGAAACTTATAGTATTTCACTTAATCTACACTAACACCTTAATCTAAATCAACACATCACTTATTGCTATGATTAAAATCATTAATTAACTATGCTGTGTTGAAGTATTTATATAAATTTAAACAGAAGAAAGAAGGAAATTGCAGAAGACAGATGCCCAAAATAAATGACTGGGATTGTGGCAACGTCCTATAATACAGCTACTTGGAGGTCATGAATTGTGGATAGTTGTGAGAGATGGTCGGTGGATGTGGTGTTCTCTTGTGTGGATTAACGTCCGCACTATTGAATACTACGTTAATCCGCAAAGGCCACCCTCGGGATTAGACCAATTCGTAATTCAGAGGCTGTGGTTCGGATTCCACGTTAATCTATAGGTCCATTAGTTGCATTTCGCTTTTTCCACCAAGGCACCAAGAGACATATGTATGTACATATACAGTAGAACTCCAATTTTCCGAACTCCGACTATATGAATCGCCGATTATCCGAATCACTTTCAGAAAAAAAATTTGTCCAAAAAAGGTCTAAGTGCGCTATTATTCTTCCCCACGATTTTTATTTCTTAACTTGTAAGTACATTTTATTTACGTAGCTTTTTTTCTCTCTAATGGCAATTTTTAAAAAAACTCAGATTATCCGAATATTTGATTATCCGAATGGGTCTCGGTCCCCATTAATTCGGATAATTGGAGTTCTACTGTAATGATTTACATTTCCAGATGTACCTGTCAATGGGAGTCAGTGCCGGAGGGTCTCAGGAGTTCCCTGACAGTTGCACCACTGGTTCTGGGGAGGCAAAACCCTGGTTGAACAATGAAGTAAAAGTATGTACGTGTAGTCTTTCTTGCTGTAATGTATGTAAAACTGTCAAATGGGAGTGAGTGATGTAGTGTCTTCAGCTGACAGCTGTGACACGCTATGTTGACATAGCGAAGTTTAGGAATAATAAATACAAAACACATTCTCATGATCAAACACCAATAAATAAGTTCATATGAAATGTATGATTTAATAAATACATTTGAAATTTTGCAATACACTCATGAATTATATTTTGGAATAAATAATACGTAATATATTTGCTAATATATATTAATGATCTCCCCAGTAATGTTCAGAATGATTTTGTTTTATTTGCGGATGATACCACAGCTCTAGTTAAGGCTCACACTTTAGATGAATTAAAAGAATGTGTTGCTGAGACATTATTACAATTAGATAAGTGGTTTTCCTTAAATGGTCTCCTCCTGAATATTACCAAAACTAAATCTATCTTTTTCAAAACACCTTTAAATTACACAAATAAGGAAAATCATAAATTTTTAGGTGTTTTTATTGATAATAAACTAAGTTGGAATGATCATATTGAATATTTTACAAAAAGACTCAGATCATTTACTTTTGCTTTTTCAATATTATCTACTTGTGCATCAATCGAAATATGTAAAACAGTTTATTTTGCGTTCGTAGAATCTATTCTCCGCTATGGAGTTACATTGTGGGGCAATTCTTCAAATAGTAAAAAGGTGTTCATCTTGTAAACCCCTTCTTAAAAATCTCAGTATCTTAACCTCTCCATCCCTGTATATTCTTGAAATATTAACTTATGTTCATAGAAACATAAATGATTTCTCTGCATATCTTCCTCAGCATAGTTATCAAACAAGAAATAAATATATTTTTGATAATTTTTTTAAGTGCTTAAACAATAATACAACAGAATTAGTTTTGTTAAATCCTTATGGGATTTTAATTTTCTAATTTCAAAAAAATAAAATATTTCTAAACCTTAGTTTTGGTAGTTTAACACATCAATATGTTGATAAGGACCTATAAAATACTTTCTATTTGGTATTTTGATTTTAATAAATTTCCTTTACGAGCAAATAAAAGATAATTAAACCCATCCCATGTCAAGCGTGTGAGCGCCTGGATTGACCCCTGCTGCCTCTAAAAGAAGTGCTACTATTCCCCAACTGAGTTTCTGTCTGACCAATGTTTTGAAATTCAAAATACCAGAGCTGAAGTTTAGACCTTTTTTTACTGTGCCTATGAATTTTTATTGTTATTTGTATTTTACTAAAATCTACCTTGTGATGTAAAATTAATTTAGACTAGAATGAAATCTAATGACAAGACACCAATTACGGCTTTTGAAGCAACTTTTGTAATGTTCTCTTTGTGTCAATAAATAATTTCATTTCATACGTACTGTAACAAGTACTAATAAAAACTTTAAAATTTCTTCAAAATCAAAGTGGTTTATTACTTTAAAGTTAATAAACAAGATACAGTTCTATTTTTTTCTAATAAACTAAATGTGCTGTGATAGATAGCCCCTAAATCAACAGCTCTATTGACTACAAACAAAGGCAAGGACATCACAATGATGAAGGTGGAATTTAAATTTTTTCATCTTGATCATTCATTAATTTTCTAACAAAAACAACATATCCGCTAAAACATAATATATTTGATCTCCTGTCCATTGACCAGTAATTGGTACTAAATAAATAAAAATTGTATTTATTTACTAACTTTTACGACTGATTACTGATTGATAACCAACGACTGATAACCAAATTGATGGTATTTTATTATTGCTAATGACAATCTAATAATCCCATCTTTGTAGTCATTTCAAAGTATATACTTTTTCAGAAAATGTTAAACTTTTGGCAGAAGAAGTCATCATGGGCCCCAGGCTGGGGTCAACATTCAGCTCTGCTTGTAGACTATGTCAGGATAAGAGCCTTGTAAACTGTTCTATATTCATGCATTGAGACAATAAATCAATTTTAAATACAACTGGGTATTCAGTAATTATTCCATTTTCAAAGTTACTTAGTTTTTTACAGACCTAATCTAAAGCGAGTCTCACACAGTCTGATCTGTCCGCAAATGTGTCTGCAGACCTGTCTGCCGATTCAGCCAACCAGACTTAATTGGATTTTTTGTATAGAAATTCAGGTTAGATCTGTGGCTAATTCTCTTCCAATCTGTCCGGCACAGCTGAAATATTTCCCCATGTTTTTTGTCATCCACCTTCCTCC
This sequence comes from Nephotettix cincticeps, assembly GCA_023375725.1. Lineage (NCBI taxonomy): Eukaryota > Metazoa > Arthropoda > Insecta > Hemiptera > Cicadellidae > Nephotettix > Nephotettix cincticeps. The sequence goes on along the minus strand of CM041791.1, from coordinate 126,248,863 downwards.
TTCTCCCCTTTTGGATCAGTGTTTTTCGACCATACTGACCAGTAGTTTAGAGACAGACTATGGAGCACCAGAAAGCTAGTGCAACGTTATCTATGAGGCATGGGATGTTCTGTTGATTCACGCTGTCAAAATGTCGCTATTGTCCACCCATGACCTCTGTAGGCGAATTGGTATAACAGCACAGCCCCGGCCTGATTTGGTCAGCACATCAATCTGCCCAATCTACCTATACCAACCCAATTGAACCAGGATGGCAGTTAAGCTATGGCTACTAATGAATAAAGTTCAATCTTTATTATATGCATTAAATATTTGTCTTAATAATTTATTTTATTTACTCTGATTAAAACCATATGTATAAAAAAGTGAAGTGTTAAAAAAGTAATTGGTAAAAATATACAGTAAAGTTATAAACTAATCAAAAAATATCCAACATTGTGATGTGAAAATTGGTGAAAAAAGGAATGATGTAAGAAGTAAGTCGTTATTTAATTAAAAAATAACTTTATTTACATAAATACTACTTCTCTTGCAAATGGTAATCATTTATTATTTCATTTATTAAAACAATTTATCACAAATTTGTGAAGTTTACTTTATTTTTTAATAGAAAAAATTGTAAAGAAATACAAACTGCTGAGAAAAAGATGTCTAATTGAGAAAATAATACTGAGCAACTTTGGTGCTTTAATATAACTTAATTGTGCATTGATGTACATGAATTAAGTGAAAAAGAAGTCTTCTTCAAAGGCCATAATATTAATCTGTCCCAAAGTACTTCTGCCCAAAATGATTTGGACAAATATGATGAAGCTCAGAAGTTAAAATTACCATCTGAAAGTACAATGAATCATTAATTAAAATAAGATGCCTTTAAATCGTAGACTGAGATAATCAACATAATATTCTATCAAAATATTATATCTATTACCAGAGGTTTTACGCCATTTTAATGTGAAGATAGTTGATATATTTACCACTTTGATATGACTAAACAAAATACTAGTACACTAACCCAAGAACTAGCAAGTCTTTGCCCCTTTAACTGTACCATTCACTAAATTATGTATATATTCTTAAAATACGAGGCATGTTTTTTAAGTAAGTACCGTTTTGCGATTCCGCCGCCGCAGCGCTACGGTCGGCGTTCCGCGCATGCGCGCTAGTTACCTACATCTCTTGTCTACGCACTGACGCCATTACAGTCTGATTCTTCATTTTATACGTTGTTTACTGAGTGTTTAAGATGCCTCCGACAATCGTGAGTCCCGCCGCTTGTGAAGTACGGGCTGTTATACGATTTCTCAGTGCTAAAGGCGTAAAACCGATCGATATTCATCGTGAGATCTGCGAAGTTTACGGACAAAACATTATGAGTGATAGAATGGTAAGGAAATGGGTGAGAGCATTTAAAGATGGCCGCACAAATGTGCATGATGAAGAACGGAGTGGGCGTCCTTCGGTCGTTAATGAAGATTTGGTGCAGAAAGTGGACGAAAAGGAAAGAGAAAACAGACGCTTTACAATTTCATCATTGTGCGACTGCTTTCCTCAATATTCTCGTAGTGTTTTGTATCGCATTGTGACCGAGAACTTGAATTACCGGAAATTGTGTTCACGTTGGGTTCCAAAAATGTTGACGGATTTGCACAAAACCCAACGTTTAGGCAGTGCATTGACGTTCCTTGAGCGGTACCACAAGGAAGGTGAAGATTTTTTAGACCAAATTGTTACTGGTGACGAAACATGACGAAACGCCTTCAGCACTGAGAAATCGTATAACAGCCCGTACTTCACAAGCGGCGGGACTCACGATTGTCGGAGGCATCTTAAACACTCAGTAAACAACGTATAAAATGAAGAATCAGACTGTAATGGCGTCACTGCGTAGACAAGAGATGTAGGTAACTAGCGTGCATGCGCGGAACGCCGACCGTAGCGCTGCGGCGGCGGAATCGCAAAACGGTACTTACTTAAAAAACATGCCTCGTATTAAGAATAAAAAAAGCATAAAAAATGCCCCCCCCCTTATAACCACTAACCACAAAAGCAAAACAAGTGTCCACTGCAATCGCAATTAAGCCTACGATTCCGTCAACATCCACCCAAGCCGGCCACCGTTTATTTAAGTTGGGCCCCCTCTCTGCAATACCACACATTTTTAAGCCAAATTGGGAATGCTCATGGTCGGGATTCGAACCTCTTCTCGAATCTCTCTCAGGGCAGCTCTTTAACCGGTCCAGCTACCAGTGCATAGGAGTAGAAGGTGCTTACTTGGCTATAAGACATATCCAAGTGGCAGTTTAGTGAACTGCATGAGCAGGTTCGGTTGCTTTTTCCCAGAGGGATATACGATCACGAAGGCGCTGGTGTCTAACAAGTTCACTAAATAGATGACAGATGCCTCCACCTGCCACTTCTTATTGAATTTGTAAATGTGAATGATGACTTTGCGAGTTCTAGGGTTAATACAAGTAATACAAGATTTACAAGTAGATTTTAAGAGCAAATTTTCTCCCAATGCCACCTATCTGCGTAACCATATACACTATTTCTAACCATGTTTATCTGTTTAACCACATTCTGCAAAATAATATAAAATGCAAAACAATTTTGATGTGATATGACAATGTTTGAATATATTATAATTACACCTATCATCAGAGAATGTTGACACATTCATGTCCATCATAACATATGATTACTTATATTTTCTGTTCAACATTTATAAATATCTCAAAACAAATCAAATGCTCCCTCCAAATTTTTTCCCCAGCAAATGCTCCTGAAAAAAATTCAGGAAGAGGTAAATGGAATGGTTGTGCTAAAAATAGTCATATCAAGGGAGAGAAATCTTGAATTCATAGTAGAATTTTTCTGTGTGCCCCCTTAACCTTCATCACCATTGATTAGATAACCATTAAATTTAGCAAGACTGTTGAAGAAACGAACCTTGTTAACTAAGCATTTTAAAAATACCATAAGCTTTGTGATACTTTTTGGATACATTTTAGTTAGCTATTATATTATATTTTATTCGTGTCCACTTCAGTAGGCTAATTTTGGATACCCTAACCTCACTCCCATGATGATCATAATAATTTGACGTAGATGCACATCAAGATGCCCAACTATCATATCCTCTAACATACAAAAAATCGTAAATTTTTCAAAATTTTGAGAACTTGGTAATCTAACAGGAACACACCCTTCAGATCTCCAATTTTTAAAAGAAATGACATCTATCAGTTAGCCGATTTGTCAGGGTCAATTGATGTGTACTCTCTTGTTGACTGCTGATTCACAAAAAAAGAATAGGCAATCTAACAGGGGGAATAAGTCAGATCACACATTCCTAAATAACTTGGCTGATCTGGTGATTTTTTTAGATAAAAATTCCAATCACATGTTTTATCAGTTCAGGGGTAACAAAGAAGAACCAAAATTATAGCAAATGCCCGATATGAATCAGTCATACATAATAACTAAGCTGTGTGTCAATATACTAAGCGACATTACTCTTTCATACTTCTTGTCATATTTTCTCCACTGGCCTCCTTCTCTCAGGGAACATGGTTATGAGGAATGTCCAACGAAAGTTAAATAACCAGTCCGTGTAAGTGTGGTTTTACTATTGACCGAGTATATTATCTTGGAAACTGTCAATCAATTCTGTTATTGCTTATCGGGCCTATTTGTGCCTTACAAAGTGAGAAAATGATTACCAAACGAGACCAAATGCTACATTATGTTTGCATTTAAGATATACCTGAGGAAAGGCTGTAGTAACTGCTTTGGCCGCAAATGGTGTGGAAAAAAGGTTTGACAAAATAATATTTTCTTCTAACACTTGGTGTTCTTTTAATACAGCAACAGCTTTGATTACAGTGTTGCCTGTGCCTGAAAAAATTAAAAAGGTTTAAACAGGTGACAATCATCAGAATCTGTACTGTTTCAGAAATTAAAAAAAATTATTTTTCACTTATTTCCCAATGGGTTTAATCCAAAAACATTGATTGATATGGGAAATATTAATTTTTCCTTATCCTCCATAAGATTAACATTGGAGTCCCAAAATACAACGTAATGTGTTTAGATTTTTTAATATCTCAGTAACCATTGGAGATAAGAGAAAAACTTTAAGAAACTTAATTGTGCAGTTGTTTAAGCTGATTCTAATAGTGAAAGATAAAATTTCAAATTTTTAAAAATTACATGGAAAAAATGAAAAAAACCCATTTTTTGTGTACAAAACCCCCCCAAACTACCCCTTCCGACTGACCGATATGTCTGGATTATCTTCCCTATGGGAAATTTGCTAAAACTAAAGGGTGAAATAACTGTGCAAAACAAAAGCAGAGAAATGGATTTCCAAAATCTTCCCTATTTTGAAAGAAAACATATTCATTATAATATTGCTTGAAGCCAATGTAACAAACCAAATGGTGTTGATTAAATTTCTCTTCAACTTTTCAATCCTCATTCCTTTTCTAACACAATCAGTTGATAATAAATAATAATAAGTATATAGTAATAAATAGATATGATTAGCTCAAACAATTGAGTTTGGCAAAAACACCTTAAACGACAGCGATGCCTAGCAGGCGCCGTGGCTTAGTACTAGCGTGGAGGATTGACGTACGGAAGGTAATGAGGTATATTTTTGTTGAGAGTTTATGCAAGTTAAACTGTGCGCTGATGACCCAGACTCTAGAGGGAGTCGACTGTACATTGTATTCTGAGGCTCCATCATTAATCATATTGAGGATAAGAAAAAATTAATATTTCACTTATTAATTAATATTTTTGGATGAAACTTTTGGATTCAGATCCAACCATTTATGCTTAAAAATCATAGTTTATGTGTTTATTTTCACAGCTAATCTTTTCCCATGCCCTAAATTTACTCGGACGAGTTCGTAATCCAGACAAATCAGTTAATCGGAAGAGGTATTTTGGTTGGGGGGGTTTTGTATCCCAAAACTACTTTTTTTGCATTTTTCACATGTAATTTAAAATTTCATCTTTTGCTATTAGAGGGAGTCGACTGTACTGTGTTTATATTTTTTAATATCTCGGTGACCGTTAGAGATGGAGCAAAATTTTATCAATCTAAACTGTGCTTATTTGAATGAGCTGATTCTAGTAGCAAAAGATAAAATTAAAAAAATTTAAATTACATTTGAAAAACACAAGAAATCAAATTTTGGGATACAAATCCCCCCCCCCAAAATACCGCTTCCAATTAACTTATTTGTCTGGATTATGAACTCGTCCAAGTAAATGTAGGAATACTTTTAACGACCATTTTTTTGGCCTTTGGGCACCTCTAAACGAAAAAATAACATGGTCCTGGTCTTATCATGAGACCTACGGTAATAGCTACTTTCATATGGGAAGTTACCTAAAAGGACAACTGTTTAGAAGAATTAAAAACATTCCCCTTGGACATATCCATGATTGAACCCATTTCCCACAGGGAAGTAAATACAATAATTTTTACTCCAACAAACAACAACGTTGAAACCAAGAGCCAAATTTTAGATAGGCCTACAGTTGAAACTTTAAAAATCTGACTAGTCAGAAGTCCATTCATCTAAACTCATATGTTCAGGTTAAAATTACACTCACTCATTATTGGATACATCAAGAGGACTTTTCGGCTGGCGATGTCTTCTGGGAATCTTGCGTAGACAATCCTTGCTTCATGAGTGTCCGGATCAGACTCTACAAGAATCTTACCAATTCTGATGGAACGGCAGCAATCACGTAAGCCCTGTGAAAAATAATCGTCAGACTTCATATTTATTTTACAATAATTTAGATGACACACAAAAAAGAACTACAAACAAATACAGTAAAACCATGAACAATTGAGCACTGATGAGTTGGACAAATCAAATACCTTTTCATTTGGAGAACAGAAACTACAATATACAGTGGAACTTGGTTATAACGTCATTGAAGGGACCACACAATTCATGACGCTGGTTAGCGGTAAGACAGCAATAAAATGCCGTTTCTAAAAATAGAATGTAGCTAAACAATAGCCGCAGCCCTCACGTTGCACCACCGACCGAACTTTCTCTATTTAGCTTTATGTTGCCTTCATCTCGGCCCGATTTTCTTGACGTTATATACGAGGTTTGAGAATTTACTGACGATATATCCGAGGTTTTTTCCTATATAAATACATATAGTTTGGCGGGACCTAAAAATAAATGACGTTATATCCGAGTTGACGTTATGGCCGAGGCCGCAATAACCGAGTTGCACTGTATATCCAATTTTGAATTACCTCCCCTCCAAAACGTGTTCAGGGGGTTGAGTTATGAACTTCTATCATGGTCCCCGGCTTACTGTCATCATGCGGGTCATGTGAATAGATCACTTTTCCTTAAGAGATTCGCTGAAGACTTGGGCAAATATTACTTGGCGATGAAGTGAAAAAATTCAATACACCATGAAACTTCCATTAAATATGAAACTACCATCCGATAGTCACCTATAATTAAATCCAGATTAATGAATTTTGGAGCCTTGACTGTACTAGGAAGGAACAAGTTTCTTACTTCTAAGTCATAAGTCTTTTTTAAGTCTTCTAAATTCTAAGTCTTTAAGTTCTTTCTAAGTCTTCTTTAAGTCATACTTAAATATCATACTCAAAAGTAATATCAAAAGTAATAATGAAGGATAGTTACTTTTTATCAATCCTTCGTAATATAAAAGTAGCTTTTACTACCTGTTCCATGGCCTCGCCACTCCGTACAATGCTGACTCCACAGTTCCCTCTTTGGTATTTGAGGCCATCATAGTTAGCTCCAGTTGGCGTTGTTATCATACACTTGGAGAACGGAAGCTGGTTTAAACTTTCTTCAATAACCAGACGAATCTTAACAGTTACAATGAATTTTAAGAAAGGAATTGTTCGGCTATATTACTTACTGAGCATTAAACCTTATGACAGGATTGAATTGAGCAAGTGTTAACATGAGGTAAATTTCATAACTAATTGATAGAATCACTCTTACACTAAAGAATATTGAAAGACATATTAAAAATAAATAAGAACTTGTAATTTATTATACGATCATAGTATCCAGGTATTTATGGAAAATGATATTCACTCGCACCTGGATATTTTACATCTATACTGTGATCTAGACTTACAACAACTATTAACTATAAAATATAGATGTTATGTAATACAGTATGTTTGCTTAACAATTTTGCAATTAATTCTTTAATGTTTTAAAAACATTCAGCTGGTTTCTTAACTAACCTCTTTATGACATTAGGGAATTTATAAAAGATAATCAAAATAATGAGTCATGTAATAAATTTGCTGCAGTTATCAAAGCTGCCACTGCAGTTATCAAAGAAGACACTGGGTCAGTAATGCTACAAAAGTCACTTCGTACAAGTTCAGTGTTGGAAGTGTGGTAGTGATTCTCATTAAATGTATGTTTTTCAATATTCTAATCCATGTATTAAGTGTGGTTTATGTTATTGTTTCTGACAAACACCCTAAGTGGGCTGCAAAAACAGAAGACCTTACATCATTATAAGAACGCCAATGATGAACCATATAGGCCTAGTGTGATTTGAAACTGCTGCTTCTAAAAAAGTCAATTGATATGAAACCATTGAGTTTTATGGTTCCATCAAATTGTTTATAATCTATGGGAAATAAAGGGATTATAACCGAATTAAATTAAATACATTCAGCTTACCAGACGATCAGCGAAAAATTTGAAATCACTTCTTGATGTATTCCTGGAAGAAAATTAAGAGCATGAGCAAAGTTATTGACAACCTGTTTTGTGTGTTAATGTCCTGTATTTAGAGTAATGGCCATGGAATCAGGTTGGAGGATGATTAATGTCATATAGTGAGAACTGATAAGAGAATTTATATAGACTCACACATATATATGCTTTAATTATGTCTTGAGCTACAATTATAATTTTGCTGGATTTATTATTTATAGATTAATCATCACCTTTTCCGTATAGTGAAGTAAGTTACTTAAGGGAGAATTGGTGCGGTTAATAAAATCGATTGCACTCATTACACCATTAAGGCTAAAAAGTAAGATTAATATGACTCTGTGAAAAGTGGAGAGGTAGGGAGGGGAAAAACTTATCACTTTTTGTTTTGTCAGTTTAATGTTTTTGATCCTTGGTTTAGGTATACAGTAGACCCTCTGTTAACTGCCCTGGTAAGGTTCAGGCATAGGTCGGATAACCAAAAAGGATGGTTAAACCGGGTGAGCACAAAAAAATGTTAAATGCTCTATAATTAAACATATTTATTGAAATTATAATAATAATATCCCACTTTTAGTATGAAAACAATGTATGAGTTAACAATGAACTATATTTTATTAAGTGCTCAAACATGCATTCCATACCCTAATACACTACTGAACTTGTAATGCAGAAAGACAATCTCTGTTCTGTATTGCACCACCATTTCACATTTTTACATACAGTAGGAATATTACTTAATAAAATCCTATTGGCTTTCCTATTGCCATTAGAATCTTAGCCTTTCACCGTAGATATTCCTACAATAAATTCATCACTGAGGCATTTAACGGATTCACCATTATCCAGACGTAGCAATGCATTAAGTTTTTACTCCATAGTAACAACATGACGTTTGCACTTTACTGACATAATTTTCACTTAAACACTCATTACAGTATAAAAGACCTCAATAATTACTTTCGTCAAGGTACTGTACTTCCACGGTTCGTGCGCCTGAAGTCAAACAAACTACACTGTATCACGAACTACGACTGTCACACACGGAATATGTACTGTAGGGTACTGGCTAAACAGATTATGAAGGCACTTGACTTAGACTACTACATCCCCAAACTTCCTTATAGATCGGAAACTCTAATTCCCAAAACAAAACCAGAGTGTACCGCAATTGATATGGACTGTGAGAAGGAAAGTGACATCGATGCGGAGTCCGACCTTCAGCAACAACCTTCCCAGACAAACTCTTTAAATATTTAAATATTTTCTGTTTAAAAATTAGAAATAATCTGGCCATTTTTCAGGGCCCCCCAAGAAAGTCAAGATCAAGAAGTACTTTTTCTAGAAAACAATCTTTTCTTTAAAACACTCCATACTGCTTTACTTTTATTATCAGCATCAGCTATTACCTTACAATTGGATATCTTTCTAGCCTTATCACATACAACTTTGAACATTTTTCTATATTCATAATAGTAGTCTTGAAAAATAACATCCTTATTAGTTTTTGCTATTCTACTTAGTTCTCTTTTCTTTTTACTAGATATTTGTATACCTTTTGTTACCCAGTTTTTGTTATTCTTTATCTTAAGAGACCTGTTTGTGTAAAATTTCAAAGGAAAACAGTAAACCTTTTTACTGAAAAATGAAGTCTTAGTGTTTCCAACGAAGAGTGCACGGTGATCTGAAATACCTAAATCAAGATTCATTTTTGTTCTCTTAAGTTCTGGATGTAAAAAGTTCAAGTCATTTGTAAGAATATTATCTAAGCACTATTACTAGTGCTATGGGTTATTCTAGTTGGGGAACAAAAGTTTGCATTGAAACCATACATTTTAATTACATTTAAAAACATATTTCTCTTGTCTGGGGAGTTGGAAGTTTGCAAAATACATTGTAATCAGCGAAAATATAAATTTCATGAGTTTTTAAATATTTATGTAACGTAATAAGAAGTGATTCAAACCTATCAAAAATGTTTTAAAATTTGCTTCATAAGGAGTTCTATAAATAGAAATTACAATAGCATTGATAGATGAAATTTCAATACAACATAATTCAAAAATACTCTCATCATTATAAATATAAAAATCTTTTCTTTCTTTAAAACCATAGCTCTGTCTAACTAATATACAGGATCCTCCTTTAGCTGATAATTCCCTACAGTAAAATATTCCCAATTTATAACCTTTGAGGCTTGACAGGATATTAACTTGGGTATCCATTAAACAATGTTCATTTAGACACAAAATATCTACATTTGAGTTATCTAAAAATATTTTTAGTTCATGTAGGTTTTTACATAAGGCACCTTGAATATTCAAGTGCATAAGCAACGGATTGTTATGGGTCGAGTTGTTTAAAGTTTTACAATTTTCCCACTTGTGGCATTTACTAATAATATCAAAATGGGACCCATTACAGATAGTACAATAGTTATCCTGATTTAGAAGATTCAACATATAAGAAGCAAAATTACATTTTTTGACATTTTTGGTCAGTTTAAAGGTGAAACACGAGAATAGTTACCAAAATTAATATTAGAATTATTTACATGTGAAGACTTAAAAGGAAAACAATCACATTGGAACAGACAACACCCACAAGCCCCCGACAAGACACCATTTACATTGACAGACATGCATCAATAGAAAACTTAAACGAACTTAAATATAATTTGAGTCAATACAACTGGGAAAATGTGTATGAAGCAACTTCAGTAGATGAGAAATACAAATTTTTCTAGGCATAATCATAAAAGAAATGGATTCTACTCTAGCAAAAAAACCAAAATAATAAACAAAAGCGTAATCAATAACTTCTGGGATGAAAAAACTTTAAAACTAAAAGATAGTCACATTGACCTATAACAAATACAGTACATTTGCTTCAAATTCGACAGAAGACAAAAGACTATATTCACTACTTAAGAGGAACTACGACCAGCATGTTAAAGACCAAAAATCAAACCACACTATAAATGATATCAGACAGGCTAATAACCAAAATAAACAGATCTGGAAAACTATAAATAGAAAAAGAAAACATACTACAAATCAAAACACAAATATTGACCTACAGATAGGGGTAAACCTAGGAACTGAGGCCTCAGAAGTCTGCAACCATTTTAACGACTATTTTATAAACATTGGAAAATCAACTACAGGCCTAGCTGCGACAACAGAAGAAACCGAAACCAATGAAGACACAAATCAAAACCTGCTTCAAAATATAACCTCAATTCAATTAAATAAATTTTCTGAAATGAGCGAAGAAGAACTCACACAAATCATCAATAGCCTAGCAACAAAAAACTCCTCCGGAATAGATAACATCTCTAACAATCTTATAACACTGCTAAAACCCCTACTATGCATAATAAATTTGTCTATAAACCAGGCAAAAGTCCTAGGCCTAATGAAAATCTCAATAGTATACCCAAAATACAAGAAAGGTGAAACTCAATTACAGTAAACCCTCTCATATCCGGACCCTCTGATATCCGGACGTGATTTTGAAAGAATACAAAAATTTAAAACATTCTAGGAGGCCAATGTTTGTTAACCCAGTATTCGCGTACAATTTTTGTAGGCTGGTTAGTAGCGCGCCGGTTGCCGAATGCGGGGTTGAAGCGATGTGGACAGCGGTAATGTTCAAAAGCAGAGTAGAGGGAATGATGAGTCACTCTTGTCCCGAGCACCTGGGTCTTGAGCACTACTCTCTGTAGTATTCTGTGGTACCTGGTGCAAGATCACTGACTCACGAAACAATAAACCTCCCCATCCCACCTGTCCCTACCCACCCCATTAGCCAACGCATCACCTGTACTGTAGTGACAACACCCACATCAGTGGTAAGTGTCGCCTTTGTTTTGCTTTAGTGACATTCTCTTTCTTACAACGGTTCATTTTATTTTCTATTACTCTACATACTGTGCCGCTTTATACTGTATTACGTAATTTTTTTAGTTTTGATGTCATTAAAGTATTACAACAAAAAAAGTCCGGATATGAGAAAGTTTACTGAATTAAAAAATTATTGCTGATATCCCTTTTGCCCACATTCTCAAAATACCTTGAAAAAGCAATAAATTTACAATTAATTAAATATCTAGAACAAAATAATCTTATAACAATAAACCAACATGGGTTTAGATAAGTGAAATCCATAAATACGGCATTGGCTCAAATCTGCAACTCCATAACCGATTAATGGGAAGAAAAGAAACTTGCACTCGGGACCTTTTTACACTTACAAAAGTCATTTGACTATCTGAATCAAAAACTACTGATTAACAAATTGGAACACCTCTATATTACTGGCAATGCTAAGAAGTGGCTACAAGATTACCTCAAAAATCGAAATAGAATACAATCATAAAAACTGGCTAACCAAAACCAGATCAGCTCTTCAAGAAACAACATACGGCATGCCCCAAGGCTCAATCCTGGGGTCCCAGATTATTTTTAGTCTATATAAACAGCTTTCCCACTGAACTACATTAAGACCTCACATGTTTGACCAAATCATTTGTGACACCACCTTCATCACACCAATCAAAAACCCTGAAGAAACTCAACGACAAAGGGAAAATACACTACAACACGCCTCTGAAATTTGCAAACAACTAAACCTGAACGTGAACAGAAATAAAACTCAGTCGACATACAATTCACTACCACAAAGATTCTCAATAGAAAATAATCAAAACCAACCTTTAAACACCATATCAGACCATACTAAATTTCTGGGAATAACAATTGATAAAAACTTAACCTGGCAAAAACATCTAGAAAATCTCCATAGTGAACTATCATCCGTCTTGTTTGCATTACGAAGAATTAGAAAAATAACAAATAAAGAAACTACAAAAATAGCTATCATACCCTATTTGCCTCACACATAAACTTCGGGATCATCGCCTGGGGAGCTGTTTCGGACTTAGCAATACAGAAAATACTCACTCTTCAGAAAAAGGCGCTACGAGTGATTAAAGAAACTCATCCACAAGAAAACTGCAAGCCCTTGTTCATACAAAATAAAATCCTTACCGTTACCTCTACCTACATTTTTGAACTCATAAAATACACTAAGAGGCGGTTCACGAGCTCTGGGTTATCTTAAGTACAAGTGCAAAATTCAGTTATAACTGGTTTTTGAGCCGCGGCTTAAAAATCAGCTTCACAAGCTCAAGGTTATCTGCGCCCGAGCACAGACGTTTAGACTTCAGGCAATTATGGCAGGGATAAACTCTGGCTTATAAAGTTCGCTTCACGGTCCAATTATAGATAGGCTAACCCTGAACTGAAAAAGATAAACTGTCAGCTTCACGAGTCAAGTTCTAGCACAAGGAGCTTGGTCTCGGCTAAAAAGAACAATGGTTTTAGACTCGGTCTTGACCCCAGGGGGGCCAGGGTTAACGGGACATCATGTCGGGATTATCTTATTTGCTTGTTTATTGTTTTTGAAAAATTAAAAATAATGTTAAATTCGAAATCCTCATTAAATTTTGAACAATTTTACTACCCTTAAAATTTTTTTATTTTATTTGATTTTTTCATTACCGATTGTTAAAAAATTAGGTAAATTTAAATAGTAATTACCTAGTACAGTATACTTTTAAATAACAAGGTAAATAAATACTTTCACTCATTGTTGAAACAGATACCTTGTGCAGAAAAGAATGGTATAAAAACAACAAATATTAAATCTGAAATGCTACAATGACAATAAGGGCAGGCTATCTGCTGTTAAATATTTGTATTTACTTCCCTGGGGGAAATAGATTAGATCATGGATATGTCTAAAGGGAATGTTTTAACTCATCTAAACAGCTGTTCTTATTTTGTTATAACTTTTTCTTTTTTTGCAAATTTTTTGTTTTTATACTCTTTTTTACCCGCTTCCAGGCACCTTTCAACTGATAAATGTTTCGTGGAATATTTATTCCTTCACTATTTAAGTACTTGTGGATTTCCATCCAGGCGGCCTTCCTCAATAACTCAATTTTGTGATCATGCATTTTTCTCTCAATGATGGGCCATTGCAGTAGCAAATTTCTCACTAATTTCAGTTCTTCTTTTGTAAAGTTGATGGAATTTTTCTTGTCTTTCGTTTCTCCAGACATATTCAAAACAATACATGGGCCTATTTTTGTTTTAGGTATTACAGTACACTACACTACACTATGCTCACTACACTACACTATACTATACACTTGTAACAAAGAACTATACAAACTGTGAAAAGAAAAAAAATGTTGTCATCGATCAACGCAAACAAGCATCCACTGATCCACCCTTAATAAATTTACCAGCCAAACTGAGAAGTGAGAATCTGTAGATAGGGATGATGAAGGCGACAGAATAGGGTCAATAGGGTTGTAAACCCCACCCCGCAACGTCATCCCATTGTTTTTGTTTTGGGACATGTCGCGAAAGCAAAGAGTAGCCAGGTAGATATAGCGCACTACGTGGCCCTTGCCAACCTTCCCAGTGAAAATTGTCTACCATTCCCCGCTGTTAACCTAGGACTAGCGTTGGTCTTGGCTGAGCTTGTTCTCGACCAACTGCATCTTAATCTCTGTCTCGTGAACCCATTTTTTAGTCCTGGGTTAAATTTGGCCGAGACCAACGATAACCCCGGGCTTCGAAACCCGGTACTTGTGAACCGCCTCTAAAACTCAAAAAACTACCTATAGACACGAATGCCACCAATATAACTTAAGAAACAGAACAACATAGGCTCCAAAAAACAAGTAGAACCTCGAAATTTCTAGGTATAAAACTTTTTAATCTTCTACCTCAAGAATTAAAATCAATAAATAATAACTAACAATTCATCAAAAAATTAAAAGATTATCTCTTAAACAGACCCTATTACAATCTTAAAGAGTTCCTTCATGAACAAAACTATATGACTAGGCCCTAAAAACCAAGCTCACAGAAAAACAGAGGCTCAAGGGAACTCCGAGTCTACTGAGAAATGATGATTCTCCAATCTTCAAGACCGTGACGAAGACTACGTGATAATGGTAAATGGTTATTGCCATAGATATGTCTAAGCTCTAAGGGGTGTTAGCAAATTTGTGTAACACAAGTAAAAGTGTAGCAGAAGAGTTAAGATCCCGTTTTCATAGAAGTTTCTATGAAGTTCTGGTAGTTACCAGAGCTATTTTATTTAATTTGTAAGAAAAAATAATAAGAACAGCTATTTAGATGAACTGAAAACATTACCTTTCGACATATCCATGATCTAACCTATTTCACACAGGGAAGTAAATAAAAATCATTATATAGCCTATTAGGCTGTCAGGAATTTTACTTCTACAAATCTTACCGGTCCCTTAGAATAGTCTGTAGCTCCCTAACTTGGTTATTACTAGGTAGGAGTTTTAAATTTACTCCATACTCTTCTAAAATTTCATTCTTTTGATTAGTGACTAAAGGTATGTTACAACCATTAAAATCGCCAGTAGATCCCATGTTTCTAACTAATTCTGATTCAGTTTCTACTACAACCATCTTCAAACAATACTTTTCATAACGCTTATTGTTTCTTGATAGTGGTGTTTACTGCGTTTTCAAAATTAGTCCTAAGCAACAATAATCGCGATTTAATTAACGAGAACAGAACAACGAACCACGAGTGATCCACATAGTTCTTTTTTATTATTCTTAATTTTATGTGTATTAATAAAATATCTGTCTGCTAACAGCTGATGGTAAATGGCATCTTCTTCATCTTTATAAAACCAAAGAGAAGAGAATCAGATCTTTGGATTGCCTTTGCTATGGCCAGAGAGGAACGATCCGTTCATCTATGCTATGGATGAGCAGATCTTTTCAATGGGACTCTTCAACCACACTCGTCATAAATCCCGTCAATAACAAGGTTGAATCATAGATGAACGGATAGTAAAATAGATAGTGCACGCCCATGTTAAGGATGAAGACAGTAAATAGTACCGACAATTGACATAGTAGGTATACTGCCATCCTCAGTTAGCACTAGCGTCGCAAATAACACTATTGACACTAATGACAAATGACACGGCTGACGGCGTCACAGGACCTAGTCCACCGCTAGACCCGACAGATGGCAACACTTGTCCTGAGATTTTATCGTTTTCACTAAGTCCCATAAGGTGCCCCCTCTCCTTATAATTGAAGGGTACAGGGAATAAAGGGGCTTAGTCACATTTTCATAAATTTGCAGAATTTTGAATTTTCAAAAGATTCAAAACTCGATTACATGTCTTTTGTCTTTTGATATGTTAACATTGTAGTTATATATTCTAAAATTGTTATCAGGAATACAAAATGTAATATTACAGTTGAAGAATAGTTAAAAAATTGTTTTTAGGTAGAATTACACTTAATACAGGGAATAAAGGGGCTAAAGACCCTGGACTTAGCCCGTTTATTCCCAAAAAATATATATACCAATGTTTTAATAACACACACAATATGAAAATTTCTCACAAACGTCTTCAGGTGTTTCACATCTTGCTTGTTTTGGCATAAGTCCGACATTTTTATCCACTTCCATGTAACTATGTCCTCGTACTGGAAACATCATTGTCATCTTGTCAAATCTTTTTTCTGTGTGGACAAGGTAATGCATAAATCGAAAAACTGTGTAATTCTTGTTTTGTCCACCGCAGGAGTCACTGTATATTTCTATTTCTCTTACTTCTTGTGAGAGACTGTTATGCACAAAATCATGAATCAAAAACGTATAACACATTAGATTCAGCATTAAAAACAGTACAAATTACCGTTGATAACTAAAAAACTTTTTGGACTTAGCCCCTTTATTCCCTGTGCCCTTCAATTCGTTCCTCTCTGGTTAAATTCTCATAATCTTCAACTTTTACTTCGGTAGGTATATATGTATATATACAACTGAAACTGACCCACGTTATAGATTCTTCCATCTACCTTCAACCTTTTATGTTATAAAAAGGTAATTGTGGTATATTCGGATGTTGAAGATGATGTCGGATGATGCAGCAGAGAGGAACGGATTATTATCTTTACTATCCGTTCCTCTATGGTTGCAGTTAGGGTGTAGTGCGTGTAATGATCTTGGAGTAAAATGTTGGTAATAATACAATTTCTGCGATCCTCGAATAACAAGCATCTGCAGGTTGATTTTGTTTACCAGGTATATACATTATATCAGTAGTGAATTGGCCAATGTAATCGAGATGTCTCAGTTGCCGAGGCGAGTTGCTTTCTCAGGACGCTGTTCAAATGTGTAACTGAGAGGTTTGTGGTCTGTTAAGATAACAAAATGACGACCTTTAAGGTAATACTTGAAGTATTTGACTGCTTCATATGCAGCCAAAAGTTCACGATCGTAAGTGCTATAGTTTGTTGAGTTTTTGAGAGGACTTTGAGGAAGAAACCTATAGGTTCAGCAATATTCCCTCTCATCTGGTGGGCAGAAGCACCGATTGCAAAATTTGAAGCATCCACTGTGAGGAATAGTAGGAGATTGCTGGAAGGATGGAACAAGAAGAGTGGCTTTGGCCCATTCAGTTTTAGACTTGGTGAAGGAACTTTTGGCAGTATCATTCCAGTCCAACTTGCTTTTATCCTTCTTTTTAGGAGTTAGGCTTAGGTCATATAAGGCTTACTGCGTTGTGGTTCAGTTATAGGTAGGGATCTTCTGTAGAAGTTCACAATTACTAGGAAGCGTCTGAGTTCATCGACTGTTTCAGGAAGAGGGTAGTCTATAATTGCTTTCACTCGTTCAGGAAGTGCAAATATACCACTCTTATTGATGCGATAGCCCAGGAATGAAATTTCAGGGACAGCAAACTCGCATTTTGAAACGTTAATGCAGAGACCATGATGGGATAGGGAATCGAAAAGTAAATGAATATGTTTCTCATGTTCCTTTTTCGGATTGAGAGTCGATTAAGATGTCATCTAAATGAGAATATGCGAATGGAAGGTCACGTAAGACTTGGTGAATGAAACGTTGGAAAGTTTGACCTGCGTTCTTCAATCCAAATGACCTACGAACAAACTCGAGAAAACCAAATGGTTTGATAACAGCTGTTTTGTGTACATCATCTGGATGAACAGGAATATGGTGGTAGGCTTTGACCAGATCTATTATAGCGAATTTCTCATAGGAAAGAAGCTATTACCGTAGGTCTCATGGTAAGACTTAAGCCCGGGACCATGTTATTTTTTCTTCTTTAGGTGCCTAGAGCCCAAAAACAATAGTCGTCAAAATTTATATATGTGAGTTGAAATCTTGAATATTAGGTAACGGGTAACTATCTGGAATAGTTACATGATTGAGAGCACGGTAAGCACCGCATGGGCATCAGGAGCCATCCTTCTTGGGTACCATGTGCAGTGGGCTAGGCCACGGACTTTTTGAAGGTCTACAAATACCTTAATCAATCATTTTTTGAATCTCTAACTTAGCTTGGGAAAGTTTGTCTGAGGCTAAGCGTCTTGCCTTTGAGGCAACGGGGGGTCCGTTAGTGCTGATTGTATAGAAGAAATCAATGTTTGGCGGTTTGTGACCAGCCACGTCAGTCAGGTATGTCATTTTCTTCAATAAATCAGGAGACCTCTGAAGTATATGAGCATATTTGTTATTTGGATCAATAAGATAAATGTCTGAGCATGATTTTGGGCACATCGAGTCGTGTTGAAAAAAAGTGTTTTTCCGTCTATTAACGTACTATTTTTCATGTAAATTAATAAACTAAATTCAAACAGGAAATCTGCTCCGATAATTGGTTGTTGTACGTCGGCAATGATAAAGGGCCAACAAAAATATCTGCGGAGTCCTAAGTCTATTTGTAAAAGTTTTGTACCGTATGTGGCTATGCTTGATCCATTTGGAGCAAAAAGTAATTTACTAGATGGTTATGGTTTTCGTATGCCATGTGGAGGTATTCTAGAAACGTCGGCTCCGGAGTCAACCAGAAATTGAATATTGTTCCGACGATCATAAACAAAAAGACGGCGAGGGTGTAAATTAGTACTATCTACCGCCGTGTTGAGACAATGCCTGACTAGTTTTCCGAATTCCTAGATGGGGAAGAACGGTAGTTGCATGGTGTTTTACATTTATGAGCATTCTTACAAAAATTCTTATGGTACCAGCAGTTACCAGATTGTGAGAGGTTGTATCATGTTTTTGAGACTGGCGTGATTGAGAATTAGATCTTGATTTGGAGCACAAAGACGAAATTTGATTGGCTAACTTGGATATTTGCGTCTCCAAACGAGATAACCTTCTTGGTTGTGCGCTAGCTGATGTGTTGTCTTTTAACACGTGAACCTGCTGAGAATGGATGGGGAAATACTCCATTATTTTGTCAGCCATAATAGATAATTTGTCTAGAGAGTCGGAACTCGATATTATCTAGCTAACATGAAGTGGAAGACATTTCAAAAATAGTGTTTTTAAAAAGTCGTCTTGAACTTTTGCTACCCACCAGAGTACGCATTTCCCTAAGAAGTTGAGAAGGTTTATTTGAGCCCAGTTCCAGTTCGTCAATTAGTTTTGCAAATTTTCTACTCTCCGATTCTTCAAACTCCAAGATTAACCGGTTACAAATATCTTGGTAAGGTGTTTTGCTTAGAGGTTTCTCAAATAATATCAGAAATTAATTCGGCCACATCAGTATCAAGGTTACATGGTACGTAATAATACTTAGTTTGTTCCTGTTTGATACCTTTCGTGATGAATTGGGCGTCAATCTGTCACAGCCAAACTCGAACGTTCTTACATCAAAAGGGTGGGATCTTGATTTTTATTTTCGAGTGATAAAGATCTGGAAAACCGACGTTTTCTTCTGTGTTTGACATTTTCACGAATTATAATTACCTTCGGGAACGTCGTTGGTCACCCATTTGTAGTGCGTGTACGTTTGGTCTCGGTTATTGAGTTATTTGGTGAGTATAACATAAATTAATGACAAAAATGAAAAAAATATTTCAAAACGTAAATAAGTCAACAAAGATATAAAAACATATGATTTATAAATATAAACAAACTGTATGACAGTTGTTAGGCACAGCCACAAGGGTATACTCATACTTAACCTGGCGTGACACATCAACCTTTTAGTGCAGCTGAGCACAGCCACTGATAAATATATTTATTTTCACTTCCCTGTAGTAAATAGGTTAGATCATGGATATGTATAAAAGGAATTTTTTCAGGTCATATCAACAGCTGTTCTTATTCTTGTATATTAAAAATTCAGTACAAATAGCTCTGCTAGTTTCTATGGAAACCTGTTACATATTATCCATCTTAAAAATCATCAACACACCCCCCCCAGAACTAAGACATATCCATGTCAAAAAAGCAGAGGCAGGCAGTGGCTGCCACCATAGATGATAGATAGAATTGTGGATAGTTGTGAGAGATGGTCGGTGGATGTAGTGTTCTCTTGTGTGGATTAACGTCCGCACTGTTGAATACTACGTTAATCCACAAAGACCATCCTCATAATTAGACCAATTCATAAATCAGAGGCCGTGGTTCGGATTCCACGTTAAGCTGTAGGTCCATTAGTTGCCATCGGCTGTTGGGCTATTAATTAACAGTCCTGTCTAAGGAACATGTCAGCCTTAGTCAGTAACAAGACTACAAGATCGCACCACAATCATCCTGCATTCATTCCTCATTCATACTTGGCTTAAAACACATATCTGGGTAGGTCGTCATGTCAGTTAAAAGAATAAAAAGTATGAAGATAGAAGAACTTCTATTTATAAACAATGCCACCACTGATTCTGCGAAAAAAACTTATGCTGTTTTTGTTTTTAACTGTTTGAAGAAAACAGGTGGTTGATTACTTGAAAGCAGAATAAGAATAAAAGTCAAATTATTGATAGTGTCTGTGTTTATGTTTACACTAGCAGAATTTAAATCACCATTGAAATATTAGGGTTCAAGAAAATAGAATTAAGGCTTTTCTTACTATTTCATTATACTAGTAAAATAAATTTTGGTTCAGATATTATGTTTACAACTTAATGCTTAATAGCTTGTATCATTGTAAAATAGCCATAATGGGAGTTACAATGCAATTTATAATTCATCCTATGAGGTATGGAGTGTAATTTAATGTTCATTAAGCTTACATAATGCAACAAATTCTTTGGGGGAAGTTAGTTTTGGTTTTGGTTGCAATTGTAGCTATTTTACAAGTGGTTCATCTTGTTCTTCTCAGTCGCCTTGAAGCTAGACATCATATGCATCACCATATTCATAGAACTGCTTCTAATCCTGGAGATGGTTCTGATTCTCAAATGACTGAGGTATGACAATCAACTCTAGAAGTAGTTTGTAATTGGGGGGATTTTGTACTCAGAATTTGGATTTTTTGCGTTTTTCATATGAAATTTAAAAATTCTTAAATTTTATCTTTCACTATTAGAATCAGCAGAATAAACTACACAAATAAGCATTGTAAAGGGGAATTTTGTACTCAAAATTTGGATTTTTTGGGTTTTTCATATGCAATTTAAAAATTCTTAAATTTTATCTTTCACTATTAGAATCAGCAGAATAAACTACACAAATAAGCATTGTAAAGATTTGCTCTATCTCTAACGGTTACCCAGTTATTAAAAAATCTAAACATAGTACGTTGTATTTTGGGGCTCCAATGTTAACCCTAGAAGTGGCAAGCTTTTTACTTTTAACTAAAACATAAAAATAATAATAACATTAAAAAAAGCAAAAAACATGCCCTCCCTTATAACCACTAACCATAAAAGCAAAACAGGTGTCCACTGCAATCCGAATTAAGCCTACAAATGCCATCAACTTTCACCTAAGTCAGCCACCGTTTATTTAAGGTGGGCCCCCATTCCGCTATACCACACATTTGCAAGCCAAATTGGGATTGCTCATGGTCGGGATTTGAACCCTAGCACTTCCGAATGGCTAGAATGTTACGCTCGTCAGCGCAGCGCTCTAGCTGGATCAGCAACCAGTGCATAGAAGTAGAAAGCACTTACTTGGTTATAAGACACGCCCAGTGGGAGTCTAATGCACTTTGTGAGCAGTTTCGAATGCTTGCCCTCAGAGGGCTACACGGTCACAAATGTGATAAGTTCACTAAAATTGACAATCAGATGCCTCCACCGGCCACTTCTTATTGAATTTTTAAATGTGTCGTGAATTACTACCTTACCACTTCTAGCGTTAATCTTATTGAGGATAAGGAAAAAGTAATATTTCACTTATCAAAGTATATTTTTGGATGAAACTTGATATTTAGCTTCATGTGGTTGAGATCCATCCATTTATGCTTAAAAATCATAGTTTATGTGTTTATCTTTACAGCTAACCTGCATACTCTTTTCCCATGTTAATCATATAGGGAATAGGCAAACCCCTTTCATTAAAATCCTAGTTTTATAGCAAGCTCAGGTGCTTGCTTCGTAAGGATGGTGCATATTAGGGTTTAAGCCTGGTCCTTCATCAGCTGTATAGTTTGTCGGTGAACTAGCCCCCATCTGTCTTAAGAAGGGCCTCGGATCCAACGTTCACAGCATCGATTATCATGCCTCTTGCCATAAGGGTAATGCCATTGGCATAAAGCAGGGAGCTCTAGATCAAGACAATTTTCCAAATCAAGAAATAGCAAAGTCTAAGGATAGACCCTTTTGGCACACCGAGGGCACCTACTGTTCAGCAGAGCGTGCAAGTTCTGCTGAACGTCAACCTTAACCACTTACCTTATTTTAGAAAGATACAATTAATTCTTCACGCAGTCCCTGCTACATCACTGTACCAATGGCAGGGATTACTGAAACAGGTTGGTAGTTTGGGAAAAGCTCTGTACTTCCCTGTTTATAGATAGGGACAGTTCTGGAGATCATTGTTCATCCAGGAATACACCCTCGCTCAAACAAGAGTTGACCATCAAATCAACTAGAAAATTTCTTAATTAATTATGTAAACTTAGAGTTCATAATGGTTTCAAGCAGTGTACAATTTATAAGAATTAGTAAAATGCAAAATAAATTTACAAACATTGTATGAATGAAAAAAATATCACTGGAAAATTTTCAACAAAAAAAATCATATAGCCTAAACAGTAGAGGGGCCTAGGAATAATAAAATACCCCATCGCAGCAGACCTGTGTACTCAGCGAATTTGCAAATCAATATGATACTAATATTATGTGTCAAGTTTTATCAATATCTGTCGATTAATATATGAGTTAGTTATTTGCCTATTCTCTATAGGATTAACATGGGAAAGAGTATGCAGGGTTGCCGCTGTGAGGAACACAGAAAGTAAGCAGTTATAGCATAAACAATTTTTATTTTGACAATTTATACCAACTTTCATCAACATCAACATAAATAAAGGAGTTTTCCTATTTTCCATATCATTAACATGGGAAAAGAGTATGCAGGTTAGCTGCCATGATAAACACATAAACTATGATTTTTAAGCGTTTGAAGCATAAGATCTCAACCAAAAGATCTCAAGGTAAATACCAAGTTTTGTCCAAAAATATTTATTGATAAGTGAAATATTAATTTTGTTTATCCCCCATAAGGTTAACATTGGAGCCCCAAAATACAATGTACTGTACTGTGTTTAGATTTTTTAATATCTCGGTAACCGTTGGAGATGCAAAACTTTAAAGAACTAAATTGTGTAGTTTTTAAAGCTGATTCTAATGGGTGAAAGATAAAATTTTGAAAAGATAAAGTTACATATGAAAAATGCAAAAACCCCAATTTTTGAGTACAAACCCCCCCAAACTACTTGAACTACTATATATACATATATATAAATTTTAACGACTATTGGTTTTGGCCTCTGGCCACGTAGACGAAAAAATAACATAGTCCTGGGCTTAATAAGTCTTGCCATGTGACTATGTTACTTGTTTAGAATAGTGTTTAGAATTTATAGAATATGGTTCTACAATTCCTTGAAATGTCTAGAGAAGTAGAAATTGTATAGTATAAATTATATATAGGAGATTACAATAAGTTGGATAGAGGAAGAGGATAGTTATATTTCTGAACTAGAAGAGAAGAGTGCTGCCGAAAATGATGTTACATCAGAAGAGCATTACACATACAATACTGATACTACAATACTAATTAATTAATAATTATAATTACTAAATTAGTTGAAACCAAATTTATGTTTCTATTACTTATTGTAGAATTGGTTTTGTTCGAACATTTTTAGGTTATCAAATAAATAATTCTAAATGTTCGGTAGTAATAATATGTCTAACTAAGCTCATAAGCTCTCTAAAAATTTAAGTTGAAGGGAAACACAGCGTTAGATGCCAGCTGTACGTTAATCACGTTAGTCTGATAGACGGGATCAATGGTGGGTTAAAATACCTTTATAGCAAGTGCAATTTCAAGAAATTTCATTAGCGATAGCTAGGTCTAATATAAAATTACCGTTAATAGCCATGAAAAAAATATCAATGAAATACTGTCCTGTATACTAAACATTAAATATTAAATTTTTTAGTACGTATTAGTGTAAACTCCTACGGCTAAATTGTGACTCTAAGTTAGGTTTAAAATTTCAATACTTATAACTAAATAAAATCTTATTAAACTTCCTTCACATACGTTCTGCGTTTAGTGCACACTTGTACTGCAATAATACTTACTTACTGCTGTGGTGCTTACTGGTACCCCAGATGGTACTTGGCCTCTCCAACACACTGCCTCCATAGATCTCTGCTTCTTGAATCCTCCTTCCTTCTCCCTAGCTTCCTCAGGTCCTTCTCCCTGTCGAACCATCTAAGTTTCGGTCTTCCAAGGGGTCTTCTACCTTCTGGGTTGTTCTTTAAGACGTTCTTCGATAGGGAGTTGTCGTCTTTCCTTAGAATGTGCCCTGCCCATCTCAACCTTCTGCTCCGTACTTCAGCGACAATATCCGGATCCTTAAATAATTCTCTTGGTTCCCAATTATCTCTCAATCTCCATTGCCCATCCTCAAAAATCGGTCCGTATACTTTCCTCAAAATCTTGTTCTCAAATACAATAGTTTTCCTTTCTGATTTCTTGCTTATTATCCAATTTTCTGAACCATACAGGAGAACTGGTCTGATTATTGTCTTGTAAATCCTGAGTTTGGTGGTGTGGGATATTATCTTTGAGCTACTGTATTATACTGCAATAATACTGTATTAAACTGCACTTAACCGAAACACGAGAACCAAGCCAAAAATTTGAGGATATTTTGAAAGTTAATCTACACAAACAACTGACTGCTGTTAAACTGTATTCTTCTGCTGATGGGAGAGTAGGGAAAGGGTTTTCTGTTGAGACTTGAAGCTTACTTAAAGACGTTGTTTGGAGTCCATGCCATAAGATAAGAACCATGGGAAATGTGTACGAATAAATTCAACTTGTATTATAAAGGTTCCACAATCCAAAACAACGCCCTACTGAGGTTAAAGCTTTGTAATAATAGTTAGCCATTTGTTAAGGCATGTTACAGAAGTCTATCACGCGGTCATTTTCACAAGTAAAATACGTACGTGCAAGTAGAATACTGAAAAATCTCTTATTCTTCAACAGTTTTGCATGAAACTTTGTTGGGGATTAGTTTGATTTGAATGAACATTAAATAATGTGATGGATTTATTAAAGGTATGTATTATTTAGGTTTCTTTTGAAGGACAATAATATCTGTTAGTTCACTGATACTATTTATTTGCCCCTAGTATATATACTAATGTTTTTATATTTAGGTTGATGCTGTATTCGGAACACTTGTTCGTACTGTTGAACAAGGCCGAGTCCTGGATTCAAGTGGTGAGTTCCAGATAGTACCATCGATCGCAGCTGCTACAAAACAACCCCACCCTCGAGGACTGATTGCCTCGACACCTGATATTAGTATTGTAACTCAATGCTCATTCAATCATGTGTATCGCCTCATCGAGCTGTCCCAGAGGTGGCAGGTAATGTTTAAACTAATTTTTAACATCTAACAAAATTATGTATACAACTGACTTTGTATTGAAATGAGAATCCAGTAATCTTACTTTTGCCCAATATAAGCTAACATGAAACTTTGGATAAATACATTTAATTTAGACTAGTTAAAGACAAATTTCCAATACTGCCTATTGTACTTACAGACCTATAATACATTGTAATGAATTTTATTCATATTAATTCAAATATATCCTAATGTAGTCAAAATATAAATATACAGTGAAACTTAGTTATCGCGGCCTCGGCCGTAACGTCAACTCAGATAAAACGTATTTTATTTTTAGGTCCCGCCAAACTATAAGTATTTACATAGGTAAAACCTCGGATGTAACGTCAAGGAAATCGGGCCGAGATGAAGGCAACGTATAGCTAAAGAGAGAAATTTTGGTCGGTATTGCAACGTGAGGGCCGCAGGTATTGTTTAGCTAGATACCCCATTCTATTTTTAGAAACGGCATTTTATTGCTGTCTTACCACTAACCACCCCAACCCCCTCCTACTACCCTATATCCGCTGACGCCGTCATCAAAGCCAGTGTCAGTGACTCAAGTCGCGTCAAAGCACTGTGATACCGTACGTACCCACAGTTCGTGCAGCTATCGATAGTTCAGTGTACATCTTAGTTTGTTTTTCGTTATTTTAATTTACAAATATAGTATTGAAAAATAATGGCAAGTGTAAAGGGAAAGGTTTTGCCGATTAAAGAAAAGGAGCGTGTGAGTTATAAGAGCGTGTGAGGAGGGACGTAAGATAGCAGACGTTATGTCGGATTTGTTTTTTAAAATCGAACCAACAGTTGAATTCACCAAGCCAAACTTCATTGCGATATTTTTAAACTTTATTTTTTATACAATATAGAGTAGTTCAGTCAGTAATAAACATGAACTTTTATGTGTATTTCAAATTACCTTCATTAAAAGTGTTAATTTCATGTAAAAAAATGTGTTTTTCTATTTTTTCTCGGTTTTCAATTAAAATTATTAAACCTCTTTTATAGTGTCACTCTGATATATAGTGTCATTAATTGTATGGTCCCTTCAATGACGCTATAACCAAGTTCCACTGTATATGCTAAATTATACTTTTAAAAGTGAAAAAATTACAGTGGTTTATAACCAAGATATTTTTTAAAATATTAACTTAAGTTGAAAAAATCATAATTAAGATCAGATATTTAACTGAAACACAATTTCTTATCTGCAGGGCCCTATATCTGTGGCTGTATTTGCCGAAGACCATCAAGTGTCAGAAGCATTATGGAAAGTTGCTGAGCTTAGGGCATGTATGCCTGGTATACGCCACAATGTGACATTTGCTCTTGTCTCTCCCCTTCCTGCCAAGAGCTCCCCCCCTCTGTCCATGCCCTCACCTCCTCCACCTCACCCCTGTAGTCTCGGAAATGACATTGATTTGGCTACCTTATCTACCAACTACGCAACTACACACAATTATCCTGTCAACCTTTTAAGAAATGTAGCTCGAAGGGGAACAGCCTCTGAGTTTGTTTTGGTCATCGATATTGACATGCTACCAAATGAAAATCTACGTCAGGTAATCTATGATTATTTTGGTATGATAATATAGAATTTTAATTCAAAACTGGCTTGTGGTTTTTAAAATTTTATGTAAATTTTTTTTATTCTGCATATTATGTGGTATTTCTGTATGTTTTCATTGCTTATGTTGCGTTTGGCATCCAGGGCTTTAGTAAAATACCCCCATTGCAGAAGACCTCAGCATACTCAGCAAATGCGTACTCAGCAAATTTTCAAATAAATAATATGACAATAATAATATATGCAAAGTTTGATCAATATCTACCAATCAATAAGAGAGTTTGCTTATTCTCAAGATTAACATGGAAAGAGTATACAGGTTTGCTGCTGTGAGGAACACTGAAAGTAGGCAGTTTCACCCTAAACAATTTTTATTTTGACAATATACTAGGTTTCATCAACTTTTGGCCATAAGTAAAGGAGTTTCCCTATTCTCTACTTCATTAAAATTGGAAAAGAGTATGCGGATTAGCTGCCACGATAAATACATCAACTCCCTATGATTTTTAAGCATAAATTGATAGATTCAACCACAAGAAGCTAAATACCAAGTTTCATCCAAAAATAGATAATATATGTATTATATATTTATTTATAATATATATATAATAAGTGAAATAATGATTTTTTGTCATCCTCTCCATAAGATTAACATTGGAGTTCCAAAATACAACATACTGTGTTTCTCTGTAACCATTGGAGATAGATCAAAACTTTAAAGAACAAAATTGTGTAGTTTTTTGAGCTGATTCTAGTAGTAAAAGATCAAATTTAACTCTTTCCACGCATATAGCTGCTCAAGCCGTGGATCTTGCGATTGCGTAACGTGCATATAGCGGCTTTAGTACCCAATTTATTAATTTGATTGCAACACGGTATTATGTTTCAATCATCGTTCAAATAGTATGTTGTCTTCTTTCGACATCAATTGAATATAACATTATCTCCAAATGATGCTACCTACGTTATTTGATAGTTTAAATAATCAAATA
This sequence comes from Nephotettix cincticeps, assembly GCA_023375725.1. Lineage (NCBI taxonomy): Eukaryota > Metazoa > Arthropoda > Insecta > Hemiptera > Cicadellidae > Nephotettix > Nephotettix cincticeps. The sequence continues at coordinate 126,220,546 of CM041791.1, read as the reverse complement.
CGTTTTAACATGAAAACTGGAACTGCCTACACGGTCTGACTCAGTCTGCTGATCTTTTGTAAATAGCAGATGTTCCTGTGCAGATGTGTTGACTGTTGAGTTTAGGTGTAAACTGTTTAAAAAAATTAAAAATTAATGAAATTTTCAATATAATGCCAAATTACTTTTTGCCAAACTTTATGAAATAATAAAGCAAATATCATAAAATCAAGGAAGTACTGTATGTATAACCTTTTCACTTGTTACAAGCAAAAAATATTATTGAATATACCATGTCATAAAAAGGATGGTAAACCTGAGTACCTAATTGTGCTGTGTGTGCAATTGGAGTTAAAAAGTTTTTTTCTAATGAAGTGGTTGTTTCCGTAGATATGTTTTAATATAAATGTATCAATGACGTTAGAAAATTTGGTTATTTCAAGGACTTCTTCGCATTCGCATCTCAACGGGGTTTGTTTAGAAAGCGAGAACATGATGAGAAAAATGTGTTTGTCGTCCCTGCCTTTGAAGCTAAAGAAGACACTCCAGTATCTCGAAACAAGGCGGAATTGCTGAAGCTTGTTGAAACGGGAGATGTTCGACCGTTCTATGTGCAGCTCTGTCTTAAATGTCAGGTGAAGCAACTAGGATAATTCATTACTATATAAAAAAATATTTGTATTTACTTCCCTATAGGAAATAGGTTAAATCATGGATATGTCCAAAGGGAATATTTTCAGTTCATCTAAACAGCTGTTCTTATAACCAAAAATTTAATGAAATAGCTCTGGTAGTTTCTATGGAAACCTGTCTCAAATTGCCAACACCGCCCCCCACAGAGCTTAGACATACAAGTCAAATTTGTATTTACTTCCTTGTGGGAAATAGGTTAGATCATGGATATGTCAAAAGGGAATGTTTTCTTTTAATCTAAACAGCTGTTCTTATAACCAAACTATGATGTCACTGTTCCAAATTTTGGAACACCCCCCCTCCCCAGAGCTGAGACATATCCATTTCAAAGTTATGTTATTGGACACAATATTAAGTGGTTGTACATAAGAGTTGTATTGGACCCACTCTTGTTTTGTTTACATACCTTTTCCCTTTCTTATTGGCGTACTCTAAATCTGTTACATTTTAATAATACGGTTTAGAGTTTAGCTATCAAAATTTACATCATATATATCCCAAATTTTCCTTTTTTGATCAGTAATTTCCACTTCAAAGCTATAGGCCTTCCTGTACAGAGTAAACCTTAAATAGTTTGAAAATTGATGGGTGGACAGATGTGTCGAAATATTAAAATGTCAAACTAAGTATGGAATATGGTTTGGTTAGAAGTACCAATTGAAGTCCTCATCATCTTCCACCTTATCACCGTTGATTGAAATCATTCGTTATACTTCTTGTCAGTCATTTTTAACTCATTTATTATAAAATATTAAGTTTTTCATTGTGAACGTATTTTTTGTTGCAGAATTCCAATGTTAATATTAATTTACTTGTCATACAAGTTTTATAAACACTGAATTGTATGGCAAATTAGTTAATATATTCATTTTTAATATTGATTGAAATAAAACAAACAGCTCTGTACAGTTTAAATAGGGATTACTGTTTCATCAAACCTCAGGGTTTTAACTTATCTAGCTGAAGTGCACCGAATTTCAATTTTGAGTTTTTGTTTCCAAAATAACCACAAAATATATTTGACTCCCTTAAAAAGTTAGAAAAATTTGAAGGAGATACTAAACTCATGTGTATTGTTACACAGACATCATACATCAGTCCAAAAACCACTTGTTTGGTTTCAGGAAGCCTTAAAACTAATATATCCAGTATCAGCTCAAACTTGAGAATTCGGACAATAACAATACGTTCTTCTTTTAGTATGGTTTGCGGGAGAAAGTAAAAAGTTAATTAACAGGTGACTAGGCTTCAGGTGACAGATAGTTATGCCACCAGGTGCACACAGACTACGAGTCATGGCAGAAGGAGCCTCCTGCCGCTGAACTCGCTCCTTTGTTTGAGGTCTTGTGGAAGGATCCATGGGAACCCTTTTACATTGCCAGAAACACCATTCCATTTTATGATGAACGCTTTAAGCAGTATGGATTCAACAGGATTAGTCAGGTAAAATTCATAGCATTGTTACTTTTTGGTGTAGTAGGCATTTGTAATTTCACAATGATTACAACATATTATGTTTGAAGTATCCAGAGTCCAAGGACCAATTTGGTTAATATTTTAAGGCAAAATAGGCCATTGAAATTAACATAGTAAATAATTGTTTACTGTGAGCAATTGTATTCCTGAAATTTAATCCACTTAATTATTCTAACATGGTTTGTGGGGCTTTTCCCTTTTCATGTAAATTTCAGGAAAACTTAATGAGTTTAAAAAAAATGTTGTAGTTTTAGATTATTGTGTGAGTAATATATTTTGTTAGTCTTAAGTAAATTTTCAAATAGAGAAAAATGTATTTTCATCCATTGTTTTTCACACTTTAATACAGTTGAATTTTCGTCATTAAAATAAACAGTTTAAAAAGTGCTTTCTTTTTCAATTCAGAACAAATCAAGGTAATTTTCCATTTTCATGGTCTGAGAAACAACTTATTTACCTCTGAGAAATCATTATTAAAAAAATGAACTGTTAATTTAACATCAACCCTTAATTATCGTTTGGTTTAATTGCATATAGTTTCCTTTGATTTGTTGGTTTTTTACAATCAAAGGACAGCATTTATAGACTCATACATTGTATAATTTATATGTTTACAAAAATTACAAGACGTACGTAAGTTATTACCGGTATTGAAATGTTTCACTCACAGGTCTGTGAGCTACATGTGGCCGGATACAAGTTCTCTGTTTTAAACAACGCGTTTCTCGTCCACCGAGGAGTCAAGACGCACTCGTCATTTCATCCTGAGAAAGACGCTGAACTAGAGAGGAATCGAATGTTGTTTCGCCAATTCAAAATGGAACTCAAATCAAAGTATCCTGAGTCTTCAAGGCGATGCTACTAAAGTAGTTCAATAATTTTAGCCATAGTTTGAAACTTTTAGCTTTAAAATTTTATACTTTCAGTGTGATCTTAAGCAAAGGATTTTTGTGACAGAATCTTTAGAATAATACTTACTATAATCATTCCCCTTAATAGGTTGTGATTTCAATATGTTTGTCAGTTATATCTGCACCAGAGTTAATGAAAAAATTTCAAACAGCTAGTTAGCATGTAAGTTATTTATTTACTGTGCATATGCATTTCAAGCTCTTTAACACATTGCCTAGTTTTATACATATTTCTTTCTTGCTCTGAATTATTCAATATTATTAATAAATGAATTAATCCAAAAATCTAACAATGGTCCTGTTTAGCTAAATTTGAATTTTTTTTCATACTTAATTTAATTACATAATACTGTAGTAGTGCTCAAAGATTAATCATATCATAGGTTTATTTTTGAATTAAAGTGCCGTGTGGTGGAAGAGATTTTAAAATAGATCATATGTGCAAATGTTTCTAGTATGGGGATCAACCCGAGTTACCACTCTTGAGTTTTCTTATGGCAGTTAAACTGTTCATAACTGATTAAATTTTTTAAAATTGTAAGATTCCAATAGGAAAATGTTATTCAACATGTACGTATATATTTAGCGAGATGATAATCTCATAAGGTTAGAATTTGCGAATACTCTTGACGTAAGAAGAATTTGGTGTCCCCGCAAACGAATTTGCAAATGTGTTATAAGTTAAGGTATGCAGGTAGTAGGTGGTAGAAGTAGTAGGCATCTACACTCCAACCCCTGCATACATTCTTCCACTCTTCTCTGACCAAAGTCTCTGTAATAAAAGGATAGAATATGTCGTAGTTTAGTTAATTATGTGGTTTACTTCACAAAATGGTTAATCCTATTATATGTTATGTCTTCATGGTTTATTTTAAACTATACTTTTAGTTGTTGTTAGATTTACATAGTGAGGCACCAAAGATATTTGTGTGTATATATTTGTAAATACACAATACAGAGAACACTAGTCAAAATGATACAGTTTTTTATTTTATGTATATATTTTAGTCTTTAGTATACCGTAGTGAGTTTTATTTTTAACTTAAGAAATATCAACAGACATTGTTACAGTTTAAAACGCAATAGTAGTATATATATCTTTACAATAAATTACTCTCTGGGACAAGGTTATGTTTGGAAAAATATTTGTTGCCCCAGTATGTCTACAAATTAACCTTTCAATTTTCTAATGGATGTTTTTGTAAAATTAATTTTCCAGTTATTTCATGGGATTAATTTTAATATATTTTCAGTCATTTCATGCTATTTTAATTGTTTTCTAACATTAATTCTATTTTTCTTCCCATAATGGGACGTTTAATAGTTTTTTTAATTTCAAATTGTTTTGTGAAAATGTTTCAATCTCTATCTAGATCAAATTTATATTTTCTAGCTATTCAATGAGAACCAAGAAAATCAAGCTCTGATTCAGTAATTGTTTATCAAAGTCTAAATTATTCTCTAGTCTGCCAGTTTAAGAACCATACATAGCCTTGCTGCTTCCTGGTCTGATATATTTCAAACATAATTGTTTGAAATATAAAAGTTTGTATTAACATTAATATGTTAATAAGGAGGAAGCCAAATTATTCTAAATAATTTTCCTAGAACAGTTTGTATATTTTGTGTTAGGTTGCATTGGCCCTTTATTGTATGTAATATAACGTATAACAATATAACATTTCAGTCCATTGTAAAGAATCCTAATTTCTATTGTCTTATTGGCAAAATTTAATTTAAAAAACTTGAGTTCTAAATATTGGTTTTATAAAACAACTCAAGTTAACAAAGTCAGCAATGCGACCATAAGTGAATTCAACATCTGGGATCAACCAGTCAGAGACAAAGGAGTCCCCTATCTATTTCAGGTCCAGTTATTCAAAAATGTAATACATATTGTTTTTATTTTATATTACAATGTAGTAATTTTAGTTTGTAGTAATTTTAGTTTATTATGAGTGGTTGTACTGTTTTTACTAGTTTAATAGTAAGTTTTATACGAGACTTTTCCGTCTTTAAATTTATTTTTGTTAACAGTTTGTAAAAATAAATTATTGTTCCAATAAGGAATGTTCAGGTGTAAGTTTTATTATACCTGATCACATTCAGAACTTGACCGTATACGTCCATGTTATTATGTATTCATCTACAGCCCGGGTGGCAAAAAAAAGTCTGAACAGTAAGTTGTTTTGAAAATTAAAAACTATTTTCACCAAGAATGATTTATTTACAAAAGAAATTCAGTACAATGAAAAATAACCAAACCGTTTTCACAGCCTTAAAATTACAAAAATATTTTAAAATGAACTATTCGTAGTACATACAATGCTTTTGATAAGGCATTTTAGATTTGTTCTAATTAGAAGAAAGAACTATTGAAGAACTATAGTATTTTATCTTAACTTATTCATAACTATTTTTAAAGCTTCATAGAAGACTGAATATTGCTTAGAATCATATATGAACAGAATACATATGAGTCACTATGAGATCAAAAATCTTCAAAGAATGTTATTCAAGGATTACCATTATACAGCATTATATAGTAGCTGCAATAAAAATCTGTTTACGTTTACATGTATTAAGATTAAAATCATTCTCCATGCTTATAAAAAACATTAGTTACATGGCAGGTATTAAGAGCAAATTTAACACCTCATCGTATTAATTTATTTTTCCTTTCAAAATAATAATTCTTGTTGCCATGAAAATAATACCTATCTAATTCTCTGCCTAAAAGCAGACAGGATAAAATCTTTGGTGAACAATCCTCAAATAGCTATATGAATTAACTAGGAAAAATGAAGTCCAAGAAAAGGAGTACATGGTGTTGTTATGACAGAATGATATAAATTGTACAGCCTAAATTAATTGTCAAGAGTCATTGGAAACCAAAATATGTAGCTATTTTCAGCTACATAATACTCAATAGAAAAGTGAGCTTTATTAATCAACTATATGATAAATGCATCAATAAGTGACCAGGACACTTCACTACAATTTACCACTGAAATTTGCCATTTTGGGGAGAGGTTGTTTTTCTGACATGTTGAATGTGTCCATGAATAGTTTTATTCTAACGTGTTTCCTTTTCAAGACAACATACTTTACCATTTTGAATTACAAAAGACTATTAAAAGGTTATTTATTTTAAACAGTTGCAGGAACGTAATGATCAGTAAAAGGTTAAATTGGTTCAAATTTTTTTGGTGTCTATAATTTTAAATAAAATGTATGTATAAAAATGCTGATCGATTCAGAAAATACTTAGATCAATTTTACATTTTTGGGGGACTTATTTAAAGGCAAAATTTAAGATGAGAAATTTCCAGAAAACTAGGTTTAAACATGACTGAAACTTAATTTGTTTATCATTCCAATGTTTGGCACTTATTTTAACCCTTTTGTTTTGCAAACCGCTTTACTTTTCATTTATGTAGTGCTATCAAAATTACTAGTTACAGTGTTACTATTTTTTTCTGATTTGCTTGGTTAAGTATAGTTTCCTAGGTCATCTGTTAACTTCTAAGAAATTATGTTATCATAAACCTTGCATGTACAAAAAGAAAATGATCTATACTTTTAGTTTAGTTGTGGAGAAATCTTGTTCCAGATAAAGTGATTTTCTAAATGATGAATGGCTTTTCATTATTTAATCCTTAAAAATAAAAAACCAATATCAATAACATGCAATGTTATCAACAAAAAGTCTAACAATATAATATTTTGATATTTGTGTCCCTACCTCTTGTTGTTAAGAAATCCTTGCTTTTAATCCAAATTATTTACCAGTTTCTTGAGGATCAAATTTCAAAGTTCCGTTCCATAATGACTACACAAAATAATTGATTTTTTACAGTTAATGGGTGTTTAGAGTACAGTAGAACCTCGGATTATCTGTGGTAGTTGGCAAAAGAGAAGCCAGCATAACTGAACACTAAGGTTAATCTGATTGGTATAAATATAAGTACCCCATTCCAGTAGACCGCAAAATACAAAGCAAATTTCCATTTTTAAACATTTTTTTGTAGCACCATACCAAGTTACATAATTAAAGCTCTAGTCAGACAAGCTATGGTATTTTCAACTTGACCCATTGGCTCACAACCCCACTTTGTGGTCACCGAAAGTGGTCCAAATGTTCAACCCCGAGTTTTCTTGTGTTTTTATAATTTCATAAAGAATATCTATCTCATTGAGACTTAAAATGTTATTTTTTTTTATTTTAATCAAAAAATAGTCGTTAAAATTTATTTTTTTATATATATATTGCTTGTAACGATAACTTGTAAAAAGGTCATGAACTTCTAGATGTGTTTTTCTACTAATGCTCGGCAACTTAGTTGTTAACCAACTATGGTCTGGAAACTAGTTTTGGTTCTTGTACCAAAAAGTTTTTTATTTTTCACAGTAGTAAATTTTATAATTTTATATTTAGAAAATTAAAAAAATACACAATAAGTTCCTTATTTTTTTTATTTATTAGAGATATTAAAAAAATCTAAAAATATTGTATTGTTAATTTTAATCTTATAATAAAAATAACCCATACAATGAATATTTTATAAAAAATTGATATTTATTCATTTTGAGATCTATCCATTTATGCTCAAAAAACGTTGTTTATGTGTTATCATAGCAAATGCATACTCTTTTCCATTAATCATATAGGGAATAGGCAAATTTTTATTTACAGTGTTGATAAAGTTGATAAAGTAAGTAAAATTATTTATTAGAAAATGCCTAATTCAGTGTTCTAAATACAAGATACCATGTTAATCTATCAAATAAGCAAATAATTTCCATTTTTAAAAGATTTTTTAAAACTTGCCATATATTAAATTATTATTATATTATTGATTTTGGAAATTGTCCATGTTAACCCGGTTCTTTTATAAAAGTACTTTCAATATCTTAATATCATTTTATAAGCCATTAACGAAAATAATAAGTGTTTGAATTTATTAAATAATTTTAATTTTACATAAAATCTAAACATTTTATTTTGCGTAAAAACGTAATATAATCATATTGAAAACAGCTGATCAGCTGACGTCGTATTCAGTCTGCATGGTGTCTGTGTTGTTATTGTTTAGTTTTACGCTAACCTCAACTCGGCAACTTAGTTGTAAGAATAACCAATTTCTAATGTATGAGTCAACATGAGAGATATCAGCTAGAGTAGCGCCAAAAAGTATTTTTTTATATGTGCCAAAAGTGTAACAAACATACATATATACATATTATTATTTTTCATGAAAAAAATTAATATTCTACCAAACAATAATAGTTTTGTAATAAAATATTTATTCCTTTTTTCCTTTCCTTTTTTCATTGAGATTACTTTGAAAAGTTTTTTTTTTCGTTTAGTATATATTATATTCATATAGATATAAAAATATATAACCAATAAATAAATAACAAAATTTGATATTATTTAGTAGGTAATTTTGTTCTATAAAAGGAAAATACCAACTTTTATGCATTTATAAAATAAATTGTTACTACGGTTACAGTTTATATAAAATTGTGCATTTTTGCTAAATTTCTCCTGACTCCGAGGGCACAGGCAGGTGGAAAGTACTGGTGAGCCAATGGGTTTAAAAAATGGCAGCAAGCATCGCAGTATAGAGAAAATTTTTTAAAATTTATATTTGACACACACTGAAAAAGTTGCACTCCAAATCTTCAAAAAATTTCATCTACATAGTATAAAATGAAAACATATTTATTTTAAATGGATGTAATCAAAATTTTTGAACCCAGCTGAACTACCCCCGATAATTTAGGTTCTACTGTAAATTAAAAAAAAAACAATCACTGTACTACAATAAAAAACTTAATTAAATTTAAACAAAATTGGATGAAAAACAGCAGATAATAAAACATTAACTATACAATGAAACCTATTGAGTAAAATAAGTAAATAGAGTAAAATTGTAAACATGAAAAGTAATCTAAAAAATACTGAACATTTTATTATTCAATAGACAATACATTTCTTCAATATTTTTCTTATACAATCAGTTCAGAAACACTTAAAAAATATAAAAAACCACCAGAATGCCAGTGATTACGTGTTGAGTGGAGATACAAAACATTGCCATATTTAACTCTAAATTCATAGAACATAATTCATTTCATGGTCTATGCTTGGTTATAAAATTAAACAAATAATTGCATACAAACTAAAGTTATTGAGCGAGGCAGGATATCATTGACTTTACATGTAAGGTGACTGCTAGGTGAATAATGTGAATATTTTTCTTTTTAAGTTAATCCTAAAAATATTGAAATTAGAGAGATGTGTTATAATTATTTCAATTTCTGATCTAAAATAAAAAATATTCTCAGCTTGAATTTGGATCAAACATGCTAATAACATTTTCTTCAATTAGGTTGGTTCTGACATAGGACTACAGCTCAATGTTGTATTTTTTGTGAATTTCACATAGGGAAGAAGCTTTTTAAATATTCCACACTGAGGAAATATTGGATTTTTTCCTACTGAAAATTGAGTTCCAACAAAAACCTTCCTCCTATGGTAAATTTTATGAATACTGTGCAGGAACCCTAAACCGAATTGCAGATCCTTTCAGAAAACTTATTATTGGCCAGGTAGTCAGGTTGGATTTTCTATGATTGACCACAGACTGTAGTATCACTAGGCATTGCTTCTACTGTTGTGGCAAATAACATCATTTTTTGAAACAGTGAAAATTGTAAGCTTTATTCTAGGCCTAAACAGGAGTGTTGTAATATCACCCTATTTTATTTTAGTTATCAAAATGGTTGTAATATCACCCATTTTATTTTAGTAATCAAAATGGTATCACCTGAAATGGCAAGTTAAAAGAGCAAGTAATACATTATGATGAATACCTCATACATATACTTAAAATACAACCCTTCATTTTATAGTTATCTTTAAAAATACAACAATCCTTCACTAACGTACTGTTTATTTTTCTAATCATATAGTTATAGAATACTTTATATAAATATCCAAATATACTAAAATCCAAATGCCAAATATGTTTATCACTCATAATTTATTGTTTTATATATCTAGTTTATGAGAGCAATAAGTTTCTTTACTATTTCTCTCTGATTGTACTGTAATTGCAACATATATACCAGAAGTTATATCAACTGACTTTAAATTAGCCTACCAATTTGTTTGTGCTCAAACAAATATAATTTAAATGTGAACAGTAAGGAATACAGTAGACGCCCGATTTTCTGAGACTCAATTAACTGAGCCTCCAAGTTAACGGTCCTTGAATATTCATTGCCCGTGTAATATTTCAAATTGATTGCTGTTAGCATGTCAAGTACTTTGCCTCTACTGGTTGTTATGTTGAGTAGTTTATTTCCAGGAATATTATTTCAGTTAAATCTAAGAATCGTTTTCCTGCACCTCTTAACTAGATTAGATCGGTTGATTTTTTAGTGATGCGCAATTACGAGATGTCAAACAATCTAAATGTTCCCTACCGATTGCTACATTCATAGATTGTTTCGATTGCTAAGTATCAGTTTGTTACAATCAAAATGTTCTTTTCAATAATTGCATTTGTTAAGTGGAACTGTCATAACTGCACAATGCACATGCTCAACTTTGATGCTTGGTCACAGAAATTAAAATCGGTACTGTATTGTCATATTTACAAAAAATGTATGAATGTGATCTCCAGTCGCAAAGGTCAAGCTACTCGGACTGTAGTTGACGAAACTTTTAATAACTGCTAAATAACTAAATCGCCACATAAAAAGAAGGCACATAGTGGAACTAAATTGTAGTTACAAGACCAGGTTATTCATGATGGGCCATTTGCATCACACCGCGAAGTTGAATCCTCGTTTTTTAATGGGTGCTTAACCTCAAACAACTCCTACAACTGCAATAGTGTACAGCCCGCAGCCGACGCTCAAGGTCAAGTTTGGCCAAAACCTTTTTACAACTTGTTCTCTTATGAATTTTTTGCTGTCATGTGAAATTGACAATTTAAAGTTGTTCTTGGTAATAAATTAGTACTCCTCATAAAAAGTGTATTTTTCTCCATTTTTTAAACCACAGTATATAACCTCTGTATTATTAGAGTTTTCACGTATCCGAGGTGACTTTGGTCCCAACTACCTCGGATAATCGGGAGTCTACTGTAGTAGGTAGATCAAATTATCTATTCAATAGAAACCTTTTGTGTTTTATACTATTTTAATGAAAAAATACGTCTATTATTCTACAATAAATTTCCTGGGGAGTGGATCTATAAATATAATGTTTTTAAATAATTTATCGAGTTAGATCTCTCTTAACAACTTGAACAACTGTAAGATTACAATTTTCTCTGGAATACATAATCATATTTTATATTTTTTCTTTATCGCAAAATAGTTTTAAAATTTCCATATCAGCTCTCATTGCCATTTACCATAAATCATTATAACTAAAAATTGCTATCAGTTATCGTTGGTTCCCATTTATCCTTAGCAAATTGCCATATCAGATCCCATTAATTCTTATGAATCAAAAAATTTTTTTTTAAGTGACATATCAGCTGTGATCAGATCCATTTCATCCTTATAAATCATTATAATTAAACTAAAACTTCAGACTCTTCATTTGGTTTTGACAATTGTGCAAATGAACAGATTTTCAGGAATTTTTTATCTCAGATACTCCAGATTTAACTTTACACAGTGTAACACTATTTACCATAAGTGAAGACAGATTCTTACATCATTAAGTATAGTATAGGTAATCTGGAAAAAATGTATCAAAACTCATATTTGGCAGCAATATCCCTGAATGCAAGTAGCAACAGTCTGTGAAACAAGTATATCCAAACTAATTTCCTATATATATAGATATACGTTGAAGTACAATTTCTAAATACTCTATTTATATTCTACAAATAATATTACGTACAAAAATAAGTGACTAGTGATATTTTACACACATGTACAGTCCTTATGACTAGAATTTACATTTTTACATTTGGAATGCAACTTAGAATGGTAGACAAAATCAGAGAGGCATGTTTTCATAAATAATCAGGCATTCAGCCCTAAACCAAAAATATTAATCAGTCAATTGTTACAGCTACATAATCATGAATGTTAAAATATAAATTTGGAGGACTAACCAACTAGAACTGCACTTTTTTAAAGTTTTGTTAATTTTATTGCAGTGTGCAATATAATTAAGAGACAAATAAAAATAACAAAACATAACACAGATCACTTAAGGCTGCGGCAGATAAACCTAACAGTTTTCTTTGCGCACTATTGGCGGTACTGATGTCGGGTTGTCGGTGGTGTATCGTTTTGAAGTTCTTATAGGTAGTTTTTGTTTCTGCACTTTCAGTTGCAATAGAACAGTGGATAGTCGTTGAGGCATATTTTAAAAGTGGCGATTCTGTCATTGCAACTCAACAGCATTTTCGCAATAATTTTTATGTTAGAAAACGGGGACGAATTCCTTCCCGAAACACAATAAGGTTGTGGGTTGAGAAGTTTAGATCAATGGGATCAGCCTTAATACAAAAGCCTACAGGACCTCCAAAGTCAATCAGAACACCGGACAACATAGAAAGAGTGAGACAACATGAACAGTTACGGTCATCCAAGAACGATACCTGAGAATGTTGGGCACTTTTGTCATTCCTGAACTAAAACGGAAACATTTTGGCTTGAAAAATATGTTATTCCAGGAAGATGGACCAACGGCTCACACAACAATTATAAGTAATGGATTATTTGAGGAGGAAGTTTCAGGGCCGTGTCATCTCTCGCCACGGCGAAATAGCTTGGCCTGCTGGCTCACTCAACCTCAGAATTTTAAATTTTTTGTTTGGGGCTACCTAAAATCTAAAGTGAATAAAAACAAACCCCGTACATTGATAGACCAGAAAGAGAACATTAGGCATGCGATTGGGTCGATAACAAATGTGATGCTTGGTAAAGTGTTTGAGGTTACTGCAAGACTTGAGACATGTATACAGAGAAATGATCACCACCTGAATCAAGTCACTTTAACAATTTAAATTTGTAAGTTTTCTGTGTCCCAAAAATGATAAAATTATAGTTTTCTATAAAGTTGCATGTTTTTGAGAATTGGAAGATATAATAAATGCAAAAAATGTTTACTTATAGTGGAGTTATAATGGAAAATTGTCAGGTTTTTTCTGCTGTGCCCTTTATAATTCCAGTTTAAAATCCTGTAATCAAACTACAAACAGATTAGTTACACATATGCTCGGCATCAAATGATTAAAATATTTTACTCACTAAAAACAAAATTACATTGCTCTTTAGTTGAGATTAAAATAACTATATAAAGAAATAATACTTTAATAAAAAGGTTAAAATTTATTAAAAATTGAATAAGTATATTGATAGATAACCCAAATTATATAAAACTAATTTAACCAAGTTGCCTTTTCAATCTTACTGTTTCATTACAATTCTTACCTATTGTTTGAATGGAATTCCCTACTAAGATCTTCAAAGTCTAATGTATCCACATTTGTCACTCTTACAAACGAATCTCTGTCAAGAGCAGTGGGGGCATCAGAGTGGTTCAAATCGGACTCAAAGTGCTCCAAAGTTTTCATCAAATCTTCTGTCGATGCTGAAACATGAGGTCTTCTGGCGACAATTGAAAATCCATCCATCAAATCATCAGTTTCTAGCTTGTTTCTGTGCTCAAGCTCATTCAACCCTTTCATAAGTTCATCAACGGACGAGGCCTGACTACCAGTGAAATTCTGAAGTCGCTCACTGACGATTTCGTCAACATTGTCCAAACCTCTGTCGTCACTGTCACAAATCATCTCTTCACTTGTCAGCAGGAATGATTGAGGCACTTCGTCGATATCTAGTTTGTTTTTCTGATTTTCAAATTTCATTTCTTCATATTTTTCTTGTATAATCTTAAATCAGGAAAAACATTAAACATTACATTTGAATGAGTCCCCCGGAAAACGTTTCAAGTGAAAAAAATCTAGTTTCAAGTTATCAAGCGTAGAAAGTTGAATTCACCGTGGAGTTCTGCAGTGCGCGCCAATTCTAACAGATGAAATCAGGGCTACAAACTCAAATATCTTAAAAACCAAAAATACCACGGTGTAATTTGTTTGGAACGTTTTCTGGAGGACCCATTAATTTCTTGTATTTCATACAAAAGAAATAAATGAAATATAAAAAAATTAACCACACTAAAAAATAGTCAACATACCATCAAAATTTAAGTAATATATTTAGGCAGTGATAGAAGCTACTTGAAACTTTAAAAAATTCTGCTTTTTGACTTAAACACAATTGCTTCTTAAATAATTTAAGAATGTAATTAATTATGTATTACACATTCCATGAAATAATCATTGACAAATACGGTCAAAATTATGTTCAGGCAGTGATAGAAGCTACTAAAATTCTTCAAAAATTCTGCTTCTTGAGTTTTTATTACAAATTTGTTACAATATATACAGGGTGTTCATTAAGTTGGGGACAAACCTCGAGGGATATAGTACTTATCAAAATAAACAAAAAATGTCCTATAAACATAAGTCAAAAAATCCTTCGTTTAGCCGCTATACACCATTAGTTACGCTATTACTACTACTTATTTACGCTATAGAAACCAAACTTTACACATGTCTTTATGGAGTACAGAGAAAAATATTCCCAAAATATCATTTGTTTCTTTTATCTTCATAAAACAGCGGCAGTTAAAAATCTTTTTTAATTTAAATAACAAAAAACCATTAATTTTATACAAGATATATGAAAGATTGCAGTTTTCATTTCAAATTTAACGATACTTTGTTTAACGAAATCCGTGGCGAAGAAGCGTTGTGCCAGCTGAACCGCCGTCGCTTCTTTGCCACGGCCTGCTGCGGTGGCGCATGGGCTCTGTAAGCTAACAATAAAAGTGCAATTATTCGCTCATCTGTGGACGGGTTTCATTCAACAAAGTATCGTTAGATTTGAAATTAAAATTACAACCTTTTTATATTCGTTAAAAAGGTTATAAAGCTAATTGTTTCGTTGTTGGGACGTAATTTGTTTAAACTTGAAATATTTTTAACCGCCGCCATTTTAGAAATATAAAAGCAAACTAAATGATACTTTGAAAATATTTTTCTTTAGCTAATGAAGATGTATGCAAAGTTTAGTTTCTGTAGAGTAAATAGTTCCTGAGGTAAAGCGATTTTTGTAAAAAATACAAAATGACACCTAGCGTCTTAACGAAGGATTTTTCGACATATGTTTAAAGGAAATTTTTGTTTATTTTGATGAGTACTATCATCCCTTGATTTTTGTTCCCAACTTCAATGAAAACCCTGTATACAAGCATGTGTGAAATAATCATTCAAATATATGCGTGAAATTCATTTTTGCATACATTTGCTAAATATGTGTAGAATGTTTTGGATTTTAATGAGAAGTGGGAAATATACCTCAGGCTCTTCTGCCAACGTAGAAGTGATGCTCTGAACAGGAGCAGGAGGAGGTTTGATTAAATCTTCATCTGAAACCACGTAAACTCCACGTGGAAGATTCAATATCCCCGTCATTATGTCATCTTCAACCTGCACGCAAATCTTAGTTCATACCCCAATGTAGGTAACTGATTGTTTAGGGATTCTTTGTTTGAAATTCATTATTGGTGATGGTGGGTTCATATTATTTACTTTTATTTATTATTTATTTACATTTTAACTGCAGATATTTTCTATCACGATATGTAAAACAAAGTTTCATGATGTTTCGGGGTCAGCGGATTCGTGCCGCATCCATTTTGTTTCCGGTGCTGGTGTAGAGTTCCTGGGACACGCTCACTGGCAATGTCCAATC
Source organism: Nephotettix cincticeps (assembly GCA_023375725.1). Lineage (NCBI taxonomy): Eukaryota > Metazoa > Arthropoda > Insecta > Hemiptera > Cicadellidae > Nephotettix > Nephotettix cincticeps. Next base: position 126,204,623 of record CM041791.1, on the reverse strand, counting down.
CTGTTAGTTCTCTCGAGCCTTTGTGACGAGTGGACGTGTTTTGTTTTTTGTACACGTGACTAAAAGTAGTTGGTATTGCTTTAAGTTTTTCAAACTGCTTTAAACTTTTTTGTTTTAAGGTTTATACCGGCTTAGTCCGGAATATGTACTAATCTTGTTATGTTTTATGTTCTAGCTCACCTGAGGATGGAATAAGATTCCAGATCCCGAAATTTGTGAAACTTTGTTTGACTTATCGTGAAGGGTTATCTTTTTGTTGGAATATTCATTAAACCCACCTGAATTGTAAATTTTCTTAAACTTCATAGTATTTTTTACATAGAAAATAAAACCCATCATTTGTAATACATCCACGTTAAACTGTAGGTCCCTTAGTTGCCATCGGCTGTTGGTCTATTAATTAATTGGACGGTACATTTATATTTACATTGTGCATTTCTTGTTCTTGTTATACTATATTTATATTAATGTTATTCTATTTATATGTCTTTATTGTATATATATAGATGTTATTGTTGGATTTTTTCTTATTGGGCTAAAAATATGTGCCAATCTAAGTGTTTCTGTTGATTAATAATGTGTTTTGTATGTTAAACAGGAAGATATAAGAAAATAATATATAAGACTGACAACAACATTAAAAGAAGTGAACTAACTATAAAATAGCTACAGACAAGCCTTGATTGGCTTTTGTAGCTTTAATTAAAATGTTTTGTACAATTTTTGTTCGTTTTGGAAATTAAAAAAAAAAAACAGACCTGTCTAAGGAACATGTCAGCCTTAGTCAGTACAAGACTACAAGATCGCACCACTATCATCTTACACTTAATCCTCTTTCATACTTGGCTTAAAATACCTTCCTTGTGGTAGGTTCACCATTTCAATAATCTGATCTTATATTTTTTTGCCAATCAAAGTCTTTATTATTACTGAATTGTGTAATGAATTTCACATTTTACCTGTACAGTATTGTGTTTGGTAGCAGGCAGTGTAGGATCGTCTATAGGCTTGAACAGCTGATGAGCAACAGATCTCAGCTTATGAACTAGCTGACACATCTCGCTGTACAGTGCTGCCACCCTGCTGTCCGCCTTGACTGTATCTACTCTCAGCAACAGGAGCTGCCACAACGACAACACGCTTGCCACTGCAGGACCTGCTATCTCTGCCACTTCCTCCCCACTGCACCAACCGAGCGCCTGAAAAACCCATTATAGATGTTTAAATAATGCTAAGAATCTAAGAGCTAATTCTCAATTGTATTTTTACATCTCCATTAATTAGCTTATTTATTTTATTGCTTTTTTATTATTATAGAATATTATTACAAATTCACATCCACCATCCCATTCTGTCCTCCTTCTGTCCATCACAAACTCAATCCTTCTTTACGGAAGTGAGATTTGGGCGGACGCTCTCAAGATGGAGTGCTACTGCAAAGCAGATGGGAAGAGCCGTGTTGAGGATCTCCTCAGCATACCAGACCGTGTCGGAGCCCGCTGCAATGGTGGTAGCTGGTGTTGTTCTGATCGACCTGTTGGCGCAGAAAATTGTTTATAACACCAAGGCCGAACTTGGCGCCAGAGAGGCAACATGGGTGGCCTATGGCGGATCGATAGCCACAAGATGGCCAAAGTGGACAGTCCGGCTTGCATTTATGGGGATGGGTCCCACGATGACGCTTTTCACATGTTCTTCCGGTGTGACCAGTGGGCAGTTCTAAGAAGGCAGCTTCTACTGGAGATCGGAGAGTTTTCGCCAGAGACCGCAGTAGAAAAAATGGTGACACCTCTTGAGAAGTGGACTCTCATCACGTCCTTCGTGGAGAAAGTCCTTAAGAGAAGGAAACTTGAAGATACGTAACATCCTGGATCTTCCCTCAGAAAGCTAAATCGGATTGGTAGTTCATTGAGCATTAAATACGAGGCTCCACTTTGAGGTTCATGCCTTAATAGGTCATTCCGAAGTGGGCAACAACCTGAGGCGAGGGGTTTTAGTTGGGTGCGAGTCCCACAGATTGGGGAGTGTACCGTTCTCCTCCCTGATGATGTATTGAGGCATTTCCCTTAAAAAACCTATACTTACTGCATCCCTCCGAAGACACCTAAAGTGCCCTCTCCTACATTACATTACATTACACGAGCTTGCTCTTCTGGTGGAGTATGCGAGGGAATCCGGGTCGCAACTGGTGGTGGGATGCGACTCTAACGCCCACAACAGAGTCTGGGGGTGTAAGAAGACCAACACCAGAGGTGAGTCACTATTAGATTTTATTGTATCTAGTGGTCTCCTCATATCGAATGTTGGTTCAGAGCCAACGTTTGTAAGTCGCGTAGGTAGCTCTATTATTGATCTTACGCTATATTCAGAGGGGTTGGAGGGTAAGATTCTCAACTGGAGGGTCTCTACCGAACCCTCACTTTCTGATCACAGGCATATCCTCTTTGAAGTAGGGGACTTTCTGCCTGAAAAGGTTTCGTTTAGGAACCCGAGGCGAGCCAATTGGGACCTCTTCTCTGCTTCTCTTAGAGCTGGACTAGAAGGCTGGTCTCCTAGAGTTAGGGACTGCCAGGATCTTGATCATGTGGCGGTCCGTCTCGGGGAGACGATAGTCTCCGCCTTTGATGGGTGTTGTCCGCTCTCGGAGGGCAGGGGAGGGAGAGTGAATTGGTGGACCTCGGAACTGACCAACATGAGAAGGAAGGTCAGAGCAAACTTCAGCAAAGCTAAGCGTAGTAAAAATTGGGACCGCTATCATAGCTTGCTGACAGAATATAATCTCGCAGTCAGGAGAGCCAAGAGACTCTCCTGGAGAAACTTTTGCACCAATCTGGAAGGTGTTAAGGATACCTCTAGGTTGTTCAAACTCCTTTCTAAGGACAAATCCACTTGCCTTGGAACTCTAGTGGAACCTGACGGTAAGATATTACACAACCCCCATGAAGTCTTGGATCTCATGGCCAGAACGCATTTTCCAGGGTGCGTCGTTCTCAACCAATCTGAGGGACTGGACACAACGAATGCTTCCCATCACGCCTCTATTACCCGGTGGATGGAGGCATCGTGACGTTCAGCAGGATCAGGTGGGCTATTAATTCACTCAGTCCGTTTAAGTCACCAGGCCCTGATGGCATCAGACCTGTCTGTCTACAGAAAGGCATTGAGGAAATTCTGCCTTTGCTGTGTAAGCTCTTCAGAGCCAGTCTGGCTCTGGGCTGGGTGCCAGCGGTGTGGAGTCGCTCTAGAGTGGTTTTCATTCCAAAGCCCGGCAAGGCAAGGTACACGGACCCAAAGTCATTCCGTCCTATCTCTCTGTCTTCATTCCTGTTGAAGACTCTAGAGAAGTTGATCCTAAGGTATGTATGGGATGGTGCTCTCAGGCATCACCCACTACATAGGAACCAGCATGCCTACATTCCTGGTAAGTCATGTGAGTCTGCCCTCCATCACCTTGTTGGCAGGATAGAGAAGACACTGAAGGATGGAGAGATAGCACTGGGTGCTTTTCTGGACATCCAAGGGGCCTTCGACAACACCTCCATGAATGCGGTGGTGAATGCCGCTAGGGCCCATGGGCTTAGCGGAGTTATATGCGGCTGGACCGAGGCATTACTGAGCAACAGGAAAGTGGTTCTTTCACTTCAAGGTGAGGAATTAGTCGCTCTGACCACAAGAGGTTGCCCTCAGGGGGGGGTTCTCTCCCCCTGCTGTGGAATCTCGTAGCTGATGATCTCATCAGGCGTCTCAATGATTCTGGTGTCCTAGCTTTGGGCTACGCTGATGACATTGCAATTCTGGTTATTGGTAAGTTCACCAACACGATCAGAGAACTTATGAACAGAGCACTGGACCTGGTGGGGGACTGGTGCAAGGAGGTGGGTCTTGCCATCAACCCCTCCAAGGTAGTGGCGGTGCCATTCACAAGAAGGAGGAACCTGCTCGGGCTGGAACCTTTGAATCTGCAGGGCACAGAGGTAAATCTGCAGAACGAGGTCAAGTACTTGGGAGTGGTACTTGATAAGACACTGAGGTGGGAACCGCAGCTGCAAAGGGTGATTGATCGAGGTAAGTGGTCACTCATGACTTGCAGACGAATGGTTGGCACTACATGGGGACTGCATCCTAGGCTTTTGCACTGGGCTTGCTTTGGGCTTGCGGCGGTCCAGAGATTGGCTTGCCTCATGATTTCTGGGGCCATGAGTTCCTGCCCTGGAGCATCCTTGGATTGTATGCTCAATATCCTGCCCATAGATGTCTACATCAGAATGGTTGCTAGGAAATGTGCATATCGCCTCCGATGTGAGAATCTCTGGATGACTTTCAATGTACCCTCGGTAGGTCACACCAGAATTGAGCAGGTAGTCAGAAGTGAGGCCCTTGACATGCCTTCTGACCACCTTCACACTAGATACGCCTTCGGTAAGTCATTTTCAGTGGTGATTCCACCAAGGATTGACTGGCAAGATGGCGGCAGACCTCTTCATCCCTGCGAGTCAGAATGGTACACGGATGGCTCTAAGGGAAGTAAGGGAACTGGAGCTGGAATACTGGGGGTGCAAGATAAGGTAAAGCTCTGCGGTCCCATGGGGGATCTCCCCACAGTGTTCCAGGCAGAAGTGGCAGCCATTATGGAATGTGCTCTGTTCAATCTCAACAGAGGTGTCAGGAACAAGAACATTACCATTTTCTCAGATAGTCAAGCCACCCTCAAGGCTCTGGACTCCTGTACCTTCGACTCCAAGTTAGTGTGGGAATGCCGCAACGCGGTGTCTTCTCTTGGCAGTCACAACAACGTTACCCTTTGCTGGGTCCCAGGACACTCAGGTATTATAGGCAATGAAATAGCTGATCGTCTGGCGAATGATGGCGCTTTGGGTCCACAACCCTTCTGCGGCATCTCCAGGGCGCATGTGGATCGAGAGATCAACACGTGAGTACGTGAGTGTCACCGCAGGAGATGGGCGGAGCTGCCCCTACTGAGAGTAAGTAAACTGTCTCTCAGCTCTCCCTCTTCAAGGATCGCTGAGGATCTTCTACAGTTAGGTAGGTCCGAACTCAAGACTCATTGTAGGTCTCATCACGGGACATGGACATATGAGGAAACATCTTGCTCGAATGGGACTCTTCCCCGGAGATCCAATTTGCAGGAAGTGTGGGCAGTCCGAGGAGACTGCTGATCATCTGCTGTATGACTGCACCGAGCTTGCCGGGGTGAGAGCTGCCACTCTTGGCGTCATGGAGAGGGGTCGTCACCTTCCCCGGGAGGAGCTTGTGGGAAGACTACGGCAGTTTGTCAGGTTTTTAAACTTGGAAGGTCCGTGAAACATTCAATCAATAGGGGTGCACAAAAAGCCACTTGGCTGACGTGCTATAGGAACTCTGTTCCGCCCCTTTGTGTAATGTAATGTGCCCTCTCCTATCTTGAATCCTTGAATCTTTGAATCTTTGATCCTTGAATTTTTTTCTTTCTGGGCTATACAAAAGATCAACTATAGTCACACTGGCTAATCAGCTTTGCTCTAGCCTTTTAACCTTATTCAGACATTGACAACGACACCCTACGTAGTGTCCATCTGTTTGATTTGCAGACAATATAACAAGCACTGATCATCTTTAATTACCTGTCTATATGATATTCTTGGGAATTTATATTGCTTTTCCAAATTTCAATAAAACCAACCCCAAAGGAAGTGTCACATTCTTATATACAACCCAAAAATTCTATTAACAAACTCCCTAACTTAATTTATCCTGTTGGATGACACACAGTGCATGTCCTCTGCCACTGGTAGGCAAATGATTAGCAATGTGCACTGGACGTCCTGAGCTTTTTTGCTCAGGTTAACTGTGTGCTTTGCCTGCTTATATTAGGTGTGCTAGTTTATATTTTCTCATGCGATCGATCATGTTGGCTTCCTCTTAAAAATCATTTTGTTTATGATTTTTCACTAGTTCCATTTTTTTTCCAATGTTCCATTTTGACAGTAAATTATTGTCTCATTCGCACAAATTGTTCAGCGATTGTAGTATGTGATGAGAATACAAGTCAATTATTCTTTTTAAATGTCAATAACTATTTATTACTGCATGTAAACTAGAAATAAATGTGCCAAGTAAAATAAAGGAATCATTTGAAAACTAAATAAGTCTTGACGAAGCAGACTTGATAAGTATTTGATTGAAGAGCCGGTACTTGTTTCTAGGCCTACCATTTGGAACTGTTGAAAAAGTATAGTATTTCTTTTATTATAAATTCTTCTTATTATTTAATTCTTCTTTTTGCTAAAAGTGAATATAAACACAGTTAAAAGGATAATTAAATCATTCATCATTTATGAAGTTTCTGTTAAATCTATCAAGCTAATAGTGACACGTAGTCACAGAGAAAAAGGCTTGATTCTAATCCAGACCGGAGGGCTATACACGGTCACTGGTCAGTTTGGTTTGTCACATCAATGTGTTTATTTTCAGTTCTAACTGAAGGCGACAATTGCCTATATAATCTCACTTTGATGTGTCAGTTCGGCCTGTTACCTCCACAAGTTTAAATCCACTGTGAGAGCAACTGAATAGTTGCTTAGAACACAACAACGAAGTTAGTATGTGCATTAAAGGCAGTGTGTTAATTTAAATTTTTTTTTATCATGTTATTATCTGGTCATTTGTAAACCACTCTGCGTCATGCAAAATTTGTATGATTAATTTATGATTATTATTTATTAAGTTATAATATTTAAATAGAAAAAATTGCTAGGTTTGACTCTTGTAGCTTGAATGACTAAACATATTTAAAACTTGTCAGCGCCTAAATTTTAAAACTCAAAGTCATTTTTAAATGGCTGCCATTTCCATTTCAGTCATATTTGAGGAATTTACTCTGCTAAAAATACATTTAATTTGATGAAAATATCAACCTAAAATATCAACCCATGCTTCTGGTTAAGATTTCATATGGGGAAATCTTAACTTATTATCCTCATTCTCATGGTATGTCCCCCACCTAAGGTAATAAGATGATAACTAAGATAATAAGCCAAAGAAGTAGAGTTTTAGTTTCCAATTAATTTTACAAGGATTTTCTCTATTGGGGTTGTTAATACTAAAAATACTAAGCGATTCCCGGAATTTTAACCCCCCCTTGTATAAAATAATATATAATTATGAAGTCAATTTGCCACACCAGGCAACGACGATGATCGATACATGCAAAATTTCACTATTCAAAAAGTGTCTGTGCAGATGACTGATGTAACCAAATGAGTAACGGTACACAGTTCAGACTGCCGTCAGTTCGATGTGTCACACCGATATGATAAAATCATCCTTACATCAGTTCAACTTTTTGGTATGAACTTACATCGATTTTGCATAAACTCGTTCACTCCGGAGGTTGCACGGAGTGTTCACTCCGAACTGACCGAATATAAAACCAAAACTTACCTCCTTAAGCCTTGAACGTTTATCAGCTGAGGAGAAATTAAATCTCCCTTTTCCTCTCCTTTTTCCACCTTTCTTCCAAAATCCATTTCCTCCATCCACTCGTTGGTTTTCCCCTGAAATATAAATAAACTTAGTATTGTTCATTCTAGTGTTTTATTAAACATGTAATTTTATTATTATACAAAAATATCTTATACTCTAAAACAAGCACTGTCCGTGCAAAAGTTTTTTTTCTGTTCAAGGATTTAGGATTTTTGTGTAATATGGGGTATTTTGACATGAGAAATCGATTGGAGCAGGTCTCAAATCTGGTTTTGATCCTACAGCCCTTCAAAGTGTCCATGTTAAGTTTATGGCACTTTTCTGTAGCTGCAGTTAACCAAAACTGTTGATTTGTGTTGGTTTTATTTTTCATAGTAAAATTTGTAAACAATGAATTTTTCACTACTTTTAGGTTAGAGGATAAGGATAAAGGATAGTTCTATTTAGTGTAGTTTAATTTTACAGAATTTATTATGGTGAACAATTAAATTTAGTTTGGTTTATTTTTACCTATAATTTTAGTGCTAATTTTTTCAAGAATAATTTTTAGGATTGATAATAAAACAGAAACAGTCTGAAAGTGGTTTTACTACAAACAAATCAAATTCACACCTGCAATGAATTATAGAACAAAATTTTAAATAATAAATTTAATGATCCTCAAATGCTATCATGCAACAAGAACAACCCATTGACATGGAAGTTGAAAAGTAAAGCATCTATTTATTAAGGTTCATTAAACCCGCCCGATGGTCCAGGGGACCGACATGATTTTAAAATGTTTGTCGGTTCACAGAGTCTGTCAACAATAGCCAAGCCGTAAACCTCCATATTTGCTGTATAAAACAATTTTGAGCAAAGAGCAAATAGTTTTGAAGGGATGTACTGGCGCAAGCCACAACGACCTCGGAATCCCACTAACTTTTCATCAACGGTTACGTGTTGAGTTATGCTGAAGTTTTTCTTGCATTTTTCAACAAAAATGTCAAAGAACTCACGAATAGATTCTAGTTTATCCTCAATGTCTAAAAAAAAACTTGAACCGTTGTTCAGACATTGCCTGGTCCTATTTGAGCTAAAAAGATCAGAGAAATTCAATTTATTTGATTTGACCTACGACCTATTTGACCTATTTGATGACCTACGGTCGTCATTTAGCTCAATACCTTATCCTTTCTAATCAGTGTACTAGCCGCAGACATGCTAACCTTTTGAGGATAGGTTTTTGCTTGTTGTAGTGCTTTTTGGTCCCACAGACCGAAGTCACTCATGTTGTTGTCAGTGCGTCAGACCAGTTCTATGGAAAAATTCTATGGAATTTTTGGTCAAAATCTGTTCTTGGTAAGTTGATTTCTATTTTACTGTAGTATACATATATTGTTGTTTTTCTTTAGATATAATATATTTATGACTTAATGATATCCTAGCTGTTTTGTAAGTTCTATGGTTGATATAAGATAGTTTTGGGACGTAATCAACGAAAATACTAATTTCATTTATTCATACTGACTGGTTTTACCCATATACATAGTTATTTTTAATAACTCAAGATGAAATAAAATTATTTGTTGGTAAATGATCACTTTTTTATTCCATTGGTAATTATAGAGAAGAAAGCAGATGCTCTAAGAAAACAGTTTTTAAAAGGTAGAACTGGTACTTATTATTTTACTCCCTCTTACTATGAAAATGTAAATTTACATAAAAAACATATATGAGAGTTTTGAAAGTTAATTCAATCACATGTGGGGTTTTTACAGATTATGGATTACAAAAAAACAGCTGAGCCACATACAGCGGCTCTTAGAGTTGGTCCCATCTGAACCAGACGTCATCGCAGAAGACTGAAGAACATGAAGCTGAAGACAACTGTGACTTGGAGGAAGACCCGGACTGTGTCAAAGAAAGAATAGAAGGTTCTGATAGTGAGCTGTCTTTGGATTCGGATGAAGACGGCAATGGTCAAACGCACAAATCGATAAGTACACTGCTTTCTTTACCTATGGTAGAGGGTACAAAATAATATAATATAGAACGAACAATGCACCAAACAGAAGACGCAGGTAACATACCTTCTTATAGTAAACAGAATCAAGAGTATAACAGTTGATTACAATAAGACAAATTAGTCCAGTTTTTCAAAAGTTGTATACACTCAGATGCCTAAAACCAAAAGAACTTTATCCAGTCCACTGCAGCTACCTACGAAATTTAGTTGAGGTAAAAAAACACATCCAGATTAAGAGAAAACCAGTATGTATGTTTGTAGATGGAATTTTAAATTATGTTGGAAAAGATTTGTAATATGAATTGGGTGAATAGAGTATAGTCACCCAGTTAACAAAAAGTCAGAGCTCCCTTAAATTACAAATGCTCTGGAAAGGGTCTTTTGACGATCATATGATGGATCTCATGGTTACTTACACCAACAAAATCAGTCGGGTAAAAAACAATTATGTTAGGGCCACAACTTCAAGCTTTGATTGCTGTTCTATTGCTGTCGCGGGTTCAAAAATCAAATAAATTGAATTTCTCTGATCTTTTTAGCTCAAATGGGACCAGGCAATGTCTGAACAACGGTTCAAGTTTTTATTGAGACATCTCTCATTTGATGACAAAGGTACACACACAGAGAGAAAGGCGTTGGATAAACTAGAACCTATTCGTGAGTTCTTTGACATTTTTGTTGAAAAATGCAAGAAAACTTCAGCATGACTCAACACGTAACCGTTGATGAAAAGTTAGTGGGATTCCGAGGTCGTTGTGGCTTGCGCCAGTACATCCCTTCAAAAACTATTTGCTCTTTGCGCAAAATTGTTTTATACAGCAAATATGGAGGTTTACGTTGGGAAACAACCTCCTGGCCCTTACAAAAACATAGAAAATAGCGGTTTGGCTATTGTTGACAGACTCTGTGAACCGACACTTCGCACAGGTCGTAACGTCAAACAGACAACGAGTTTACCAGTATCCCATTATGTAAAAACGTTGTAGTGAAAGAAACCTCACAATGGTAGGAATCATAAAGAAAAACAAGCCTGAGATACCAAAGTTATTCACTCAAAAAAACAGACATGCACCTTCTACAATGTTTGCATTCCAAAAAGACTGTACGCAGGTGTCACACCTGCCGAAAGAGAAAAAAAACGTTCTTATCTCATCGATGCACGATACCAATGACCAACTACAAATAAACCAGAGATTATTAAGCACTAAAACCACTAAAGTGATATTAACCAAGTGTGCGATATTACGAACTAAGTGACCAACATGCGTGATATTAAAAAAATTGAATGAATTTTCCTGTCTACGGTTTTATACTTTAGATTTATAAGTTTACTTTATATTAACAAGGACTTTTTGAATCATTCAATTTGTCTTTATACAAAAAGTTTATTTAAGTTTAAAATGTGTCAAAAAATATAATGCATTTAAAACACCTACAAACATTATATTTATTTTATATTGCATCCAGAGCAAATAAAAATTATCCAAGTTTTGACTTTGAACCGTGAAAAAATTAGAAAAAACGTATTGTTAAAAAAATATATGAAAAAAAATTGAAAATCGGTCTATTAGACCAAAGTCACTTATCTTCTGACTAAAAAACAGTCACCTCTCTAGGGTTAAAATGTTTTTATTCAAATTTAATAAACTTTGTTTACATAGAGTACATAATAAATATGTTTTCACTTAGTTAATTACCTGTCTAATACATATTTAATTCTATTCAAGCAAAGATCAGTCTCCCGGTACTAGTTAAATTTATAATTAATGTTCTGATTTATTTCCATCAAATTTTTTAACTTGAAAATGCACAATTTATTCACAATATTAATAAAATAATTTGTTGTCTATTTACTTACTAATATCAAAATCTACTTTCAATTGATTCTTGATACAAATACCGAAGTCTGAGAATTGGTGGTATCGAGAATCAACACATCCCAAGTTGAATAAAACTAAAATACAAACCTTCAGAGTCAGGATTTGAGTTACGTATTGTGTTCAGATACTCAATGCTCCCATGATCTGGATACTTGTCGAAATGCCTCTTCATCCTCACATAACCTAGGTAGATCTTGCCACAAGTGGGGCACAGATTTTCTGCTGAAATGTTCCGCTTATGGCTTTTTCTTTTGGCAACTAGTCCTAAAATATATCACTAACATTCATGTAAAAGGCATTTGTAAAGTGTAAAATTTTTAATCCTTACTAAATTGCTATCAATATATTGCTAAACTCAATAGCTACACTTATTAATTGCTGGATAGCTGAAAATCTGGATAACTGAAAAGTGAAAATGTAATATTTTAGGTAATCCAGATAGATTATAGATGTCAACATTGGATAGAAAACGATCACGAATGGCACCTACAATATTAGTGCTGCAAACTGCATACAATTACTATACAACATATAGGCGGAAAATATGGCTGGTGTCCAATGTGTTAAAAAGTTGTTTTTAATTTTATTTATAGCTAAAAATTATAATAAAGTACGGAAAAGCAGTAATTTTTATTAGGTTAGGGTTAGGTAAGAGATAAAACACTCCAATTCTAGAGGAATTCTTATTTGATTTCATAATAATTACTTGTTCAAGCCTTGAATCTATAAACAGATATTATATCTAAAAAAAAAGAATAATTGTGCTTCCCTCACTTTTTCTGACCTCTTCTTTTATGTCATTTCCCAAGATTCGAACCCTAGCACTTCCGAATGGCTAAAATTGTACGCTCGTCAGCGCAGCGCTTTAGCAGGTTAGGCCACCAGTGCATAGGAGTAGAAAGCGCTTAATTGGTTGTAAGACATGCCTGGTGGCAGTCTAGTGCACTTCATGAGCAGGTTTGGTTGCTTGCTCTCCACAGGCACCGTGTTCACGTAGACGGTAGTGTCTAACAAATTCACTACTGACGACAGATGCCTCCATCTGCCACTTCTAATTGAATTTGTAAATGCATCGTGAATTACGACTTTGCCAGTTCTAGGGTTAATGTAAAACTATAAAGTAAATATGTGCTGTACAAAATGAACAGCTTAATTCACCATGTTAGTAGTTTACGATTTTTGGGGATTATGTATTTATATATTTTTCCTGTCTGATTAAACGTCACATGTTTATAAGTTGGCCAAATAAAAAACATTTACAATGTTTATACATATTACATTTATTATAATAATCAGCTGTTTGTTATATATCTTTCCAATGAATGCCGTGTTACAGATAGGTTTGGTTTGGGCTTAGGTTGGATTAGAAAATTGTTAATCAATCCTCACAGATCTATTTGTTTTGCGGGAATGTTACTTATATGTCTTATAGTTTCAGTATTGTTTTTTAGTATACCGCGACCCAGAATATCTACACAATGAAGCTGTAATGCTATTCGACTTCAAAACAAGGCCAATCTTAAAGTTAACATGTATTTACTGTTAGTTGTTAGGAAGTTTTCTGGGTCAGTTAGTTTTATATATTAATATTACCAGTTAAGATATGATAATGCACTGTTTAATACTGAATACCACACATATTTTTATGTTTTAGTGCTAATATATATATATATATATATATATATATTAGCACTAAAATTTTGTAAATGAATACCATAGTACCCTTGCATTATTTCATTTTATTTCACACAACATGTTTCGAGGATTATCCCATTTTCAAGTGTGTTCAAAATGTAACCTCTAAATATAATTACATACTAAATTTAATTTTGGTTTAAGAAACATGTGTTGATTTTTTCATGCAGTGTGATAGGAATGATATGTATATTAATATTATAGTTTCTTCAATTTTCATTAACACATGTTTCTTAAACCAAAATTAAATTTTGTATGTAATTATATTTAGAGGTTACATTTTGAACACACTTGAAAATGGGATAATCCTCGAAACATGTTGTGTGAAATAAAATGAAATAATGCAAGTGTACTATGGTACCGTATTCATCTACAAAATAATAATAATAGTAGCCCTAATAGTGAACATTCATAAAACAAAACAACAAAAACAAAAAAATATATATATATATAGCACTTTCTAATAGATTAACTAAACATAATAAAAATAACTACCAGATTAAATTAACTAAATTTCATCTTGATCAGTCCAAATTTAATATTATTATAGCTTTGATTTTATTCACAGTGAGAGATTGTATTGAAAGTTCATTTTATCAGGCAAAAGTCTAATGAAAATTACCTGGTAGAAGTTCAACAGGAGCAGCTTCCAGAGGGGCTGTCACCTCTTCTTGCTCACTCTGATAGTCAGAGTAGGCTCCATCTGAGTCATCTATCTCAGCGCGTTTCAGGTGTTTGTAGTCCCGCACCATATGCTTTGGCGGCCGTGACAACCTCCCAGAGCGGGTACGTGGGAAAACCTTTGTCAAAAACAGACAACATGGATAATGGTGAATAGCGAAGACTCTTATATCCTCAACCACCACAATCGAGATATCTCATACATCACTCATAGTACTAGAAACCGGCATGCCCAAGTTTAGTCGTTTTTGTATTTATCAGCTAGTTCTGCTTTAGTTGAACCATCTGTATCTTGGCATCAGGCTTTTTTTGTTGGCTGTTTTAACGATGCCTTTTACAGACTAGTTAGTGCTGCAAACTGCTGAATATTTCTTAAAATATTTGAATCTTCTTTAATTGTTGCTTTGCGGTGTCTTACATCCTACATCCCTTGTCTTCAACACAATCCGTAGTATTGGGGAATCGTCAAGTTTCATCCCTGGTAGGGGTCTTCTCAAAGTGAGCTCGGCTTACTCATCATCTGTGCATGAATGTATGTTCTTCTATGTAGTCATGAGTGGTATAATATGGTTTTCAGCAAAATATTGCTTGAGCTGTTTTATGAATTTGATTGTGTTCGTGATGGTCTGGGATTATGTGTGGTGGAAGAAGATTATAAAAGTGTGAGCCTTTGTTGTGTGGTGTGACGCTGAATTTTTTGAGCCTGTGTTTTGGTTAAATTAGGTTTTGTTTGTTTCGAGTTTTTTGTGTATGCAAGTTGGAACATTGTACTGGTGTTGAATTTTTGGCATATACTATGGTTTTTAGGATGTGGTTTCTAGGGATATGACGGTGTTTTCGGAAGAAAGGTTTGCAGTGTTCAATTGAATTTTGGCGGAAGATAGTCCTAATGGTTTTTTTCTGTAATACAAGGATCCGCTGGATGTTCTGTGCTGATGCAGTTCCTGATGTAATTATGCCATAGCGCAGGTGAGAAGAGAAGAGGCTACAAGAGCTGTTTCCTCGTTTGTGATGGTCTGTATTCTCCTAAGCATATAAAGCACCGATGACAGTTTCTTGCACAGGAAGATTGTATGATTTTGCCAAATCAAATTTTGATCCAAGAAGATGCCCAAAAATTTTGTTGACGTAGATGAAGATAAGCCTAATCCTTGCCAGTCTTCAGTGGTTTGGAGTCTATTGTTGGGTATAAAACTTATATGCACAGTTTTGTCCGATAAATATTTAGCTTCAGGGTATTGCAGTATTTTTCAGTGATATTGAGTGTTCTAATTACTATGTTACTATTATGAGAATGGCGCTCAGTAGGGAACATGATGGTGGTATCATCTGTGAATAAGATACATTTTTGAGTTGTATCCATGGAGTTTGATAGACTATTTATGTAGATTAAGAAGAAAAGCGGGCCAACAATCGATCCCTGCCGTATGCCTTTTGTTGCGGTCCTCACAGATAAGCTGATGGTCTTTATTGAGTGTTGTTGTGCTACTTCCAGTTCCACGTACTGCAGTCTATCAGATAGACCAAATAATGGTGAAATGGTGAACCAACAGCGCTCTGTCTTAAATTTTAAGGTGGTGCAGCTTTGATAAGAAAATACCCCAATCTAGATTGTCGAAGGATTTTTGGAGATCTAGGAAAATTCCTGAGGCACTTTTTTTCCTCCCAAATGTTGTTTATTTGTCCGCAGAGCTTTGCAATAGCGGTGTTTGTGCTCCGACCTCTTCGGAAACCGTGTTGACATGTTGATAGCAGGTTATTTGTTTCACAACTCAACAGTATTTAAGTGAACTTTTAATTTCTCTAAAAATTTTTTCTGAATAGATTTATTGTGAACTTATGATGATTTGCACTATATTTAAATTTACAAACTATGAAATGGTGGTCAGAAATGATGGTGTCGAATGCAGTAGTTAAAATGTCTCCTAAGCCAATATTTGTGTAGCAGCCATCTATACTAGTGGTACTAGTGGAAGTTTTCTTGTCACAGGAATATTATAGACAGGTTTACATTGCGGTCAGATTAAAAATTGTGGTTTAAAATATTTGTATGTCAAGAGATCCTTGTGTAGTTTTTGTGGCTACAGCTGTTTTATGTTGCTGAACACATCTTCAGGTCTTGAATATCACCATCAACTGTTTACATTACACTAAGATTATACACTAATTAACATTACTTCAGATTAACACTACTTACACTAACATTACCCATCAAGAGACTTAGGGACTTAGTGTAAATTGTAGTCTTTAGTGTAATGTAAACAGTTGATGGTAATATTCAAGATCTAAAGATATGTTCCAGCAACACGAAACGGGTGAAAAACTACACAAGGATCTCTCAACAGACAGGTATTTTAAATCACAATTTTGTTCTTCAAAGAACCAGAGGCTATCCACAATGAAAATAAAATGTATGAGTAGGGTGGCAAAAACATGGTGCTGGGCCAACAGATGCACGTATAAACCCCACCACAAGGTCATCTGACCTGCATAAATACCCTGGTGCTTGAGGGATTAATAAAGTAAAAAATATCTACAGTATTTTAATGGACCTATAACTAATAGAGTCTATTTAATTCAGACAGTTAAATTATATTTTAGTGGTATCAAATCAATTTACACTTTCTAACAAAAATTTATTATGAATCAAATAAAAATTATTAATTCATTCAGTTTTCACTCTTTCCAAAATCAAAAGTTGATTACAAAACTATCAAACATACTTATAAAAAATATATAAAATAAAAAATATAATGCTCATTCCATGGAAAAGTAATCAAAGGACATAAAAAATGCTTGAATGTAAGGATGGTTGCCTTATCTTACATGCAACTTCCCAAAACCCGGTTACCAATTTGTCATTTTAATCATCCCTCCTAACAAAAGATCGACTTTAGGTAGTAGGTAACAAGACCAGGGTATATACCGTTTCCCATCAAAAAGTTTAAAAATAAGGAACAGCTTAGAGGAACACAAAAACAAAAAACCCACTACAATTATGTATATGAGGATCTTCTGCAGCCTACCTTCTTTGGCTGTGGCGCTCCATCAATCAAGTCTTCAGCCTGGTTGTCCGTTCGAACTTTCTTTGGTCTCCCTCGTCTTTTGGGGAAATCCTCTTGTTTTCGAAGTGAAACTTCAGCTGGACTTATTATCCTACAAAATAAATAAATGTAAGTGAATGTATTTCACAGAAAAAAGTAATTCATACTACCTGTGGCCTCTTTTAGTATACTTCAAACTATGGCTGTAAGTAATCTATGGATTTATCAGATCATGCAATATACAAAATAAAAAAATTAGTTGAATATAATATTAGACAAGATTATCTTATTCTTAAAACACAAGGGGGGTGAGTTTAGCGGAAGCGCCTCAGTAGTTGCAAGTGCCAATTGGTTGACTGCTTTTGCAAGACTGCTGTGACAACGGCTGGAGGCCGGGTCGGGGTCTGGGTTTCCCGGGCCTAGGGCAGGCCTGTTGGCTGTGCTGTATACTATGCCTACAGCCTACTGGGGGTGTCTCTGTTTTGCCGAAGACAGCAGATCTAGACTTAACCGTTGATAAATGGCCTATGGGGTTGGGTTAGCAGAATCCTCATGTACCAATCTAGGTGCGTCTTGAACTTCATGAACTTTATGGTCATGGTAATGGAGGGCGAGATGTAGGGGTACATTGGGGCGGCCACCATTACTGCTACAGCAACGGGTATGTGAGCAGCTGTTGCTGTACTGTGTTGCAGACAATGATAGATGTAATATTGAACAGGTCCAGTGTCCAGTACAGAAATTGACAACTGAGTGAAGGTATCATGTCCAGACTCAGTTGGAGACACAGTTGAATGTGTCTCTTGTTTCCTGTCTCTGTCTGCCAAGGATCTGACAGGGCTCTGGATCCAGCAACCAAAATGAAACAACTCCCTCCAGGAAAGCGACGTAGGTTGGGCTTTGAAAATCAGCTTCTGGTGAATGGCTTCTCAGAATCCGCAGCCGGAAAACATGAAGCCAAAGCGAGTTCTTGTGGACCTGCAGAAGCAAAAGGTTGTTATCGATACCAAGGATTGGCGGATCGTCAATTGCAGACTGGAGAAAGACTTCCAGATCGTGATCCTTGTTATCAACGAAGCCAGTTTCAGGCACTGAGTGGCATAGTTTGGAAGAGCTTTTGTAGCTGCGTGGAGGATTACATTCAAAGTACTCTTGGGCAACAAATCTTCTACTACGGAGACTGTGACTGCTTCTGAAAAGGCGAATGTCAAGGACTCCAAGGATGCAGGTAATACAAATGAACCTGCAACACAGTAAGGCTGCTTCAGTGGTCTTCTGTGCCTACATAGCAAGGAATGGTGTGAACTTCATCCTGATTCAGGAACCTAGGGTCAGGGCCAACAAAATATCAGGTTTGTGGTCTTGTAGAAGACAGATTATATCAGCTTCCTCAAACAAGGGTGTGCATTTAGCTCAAAAACAGACTCAGGTGTACGAAAAAATACATTTCTATAGAATTCAGTTCGTCTCCAGCTATAACCATGATCGCGTTGAGAGTCGGCCTACAGACAGAACTGTTGTTATCGTTTTTTGTTTTTATATGTAGGTGTGTTGTGTTGTGTAATTTGTATTTTCAATTGATGACGAGTCCTTAATGGATGGAGCGTCCCTGCATTACCATTTGATAATGCCGTCCAGGCGAAACATGTATTGGACGTCTTCTTAAATGAACTGTGGTTGACGTAAGTTTTTACCATTAAGATTACACATCCACATTGACAAAACAAAATCATTGCAGAATTTCCTGATGTCTTCAATCCAACTCTAGGCACAAAACTGTAAAGTTGTGTTTCGCATGGCTCCAGATGCTGTCTTAAAGGTATCAAACCCAAGGACTGTTCTTTTTTTGTTGAGAAAGGCAGTGGAAGATGAACTTCAGCGTTTTGTGAGCAATGGGGTACTGACACCCGTGAACACTAGTAAAGAACCTGTCAAAGGGTCCTTGCCAGTAGTTATTGAAGTGAAACCTTCAGGAGCAATATGTATATGTGCAGATATCAAAAACACTAATAACAAATACATGCTCCCAGACAACTGCCCTTTGCCTAGGTTTGAGGAAATCACCTCAAAGATACATTAAGGAATGAATTTACAGTAATAGATCTATAAGAAGCATACTCACAGATGGAGGTTGATGCTTCAGTACAATTCCTTACAATTTCTACACACAAAGAGTTTTTTCCATACACACCTTGAAGTTTTTAGGTCATAGAATCGATACAGCAATACATCCTACATCTGAACACTTGGAAGCCGTGAAAAACATGCCGTCACCGAAAAATACCTAGGAGTTGAGATCTTTCCTAGGTTCAATAAATAATTACAGTTAGTTTGTACCTCATATACAATCGTGTGTGCCACTACACAAATTACTAAGGAAAGAAGAAAAATGGAATTGGACTGAAAAATATGAACAAATAGCAACAAAACTACGACACCTTCTAACTTCTGCAGAGACTCTGGCTCACTATGATGAGTCGTTACCTCTAATCCTTGCTACAGAAGCAAGCGAGGTCGTTCTGGGAGTGCCCCTTTTTCATAAATATGCTGATGGAAAAGAGAGACCCGTTGCTTTTGCATCAAGATTCCTAGATCACGCTGAGAATTGATACAGTATGATAGAAAAAGAAGCGCTAGGTGTAATCTTTGGAGTCACACGTTTACAACAATACCTTTTTGGTAGACACTTTGACATTCGCACCGATCACAAGTCGTTAATAAAACTGTTTGGTGAACATGATGAAATTCCAAAAATTATATCAATCCAGATTGCAAGGTGGGCATTGACCTTGAGTGCTTATGACTACTGTATCAAGTATCAAAAAGGAAAAGATAATGCGACTGCAGATATTCTGTCGAGATTTCCACTAAAAACTGAAACCAGATCTGCAGAGGAACGTCTAGGTGAAAATAACAGGGCACATCTATTTCATCTTCTATCCCAAGACTTACAGCTATCCACACGGACCTTACGGAAATCAACAACACACGACCCAGTTCAATCTAAAGTTATCAACTATTTGAAAAGTGGTTGGCCAACGTCTGATATAAGTGAACATGTTCTACCTTACTTCAACAAACGAGAGGAACTCTCATTTGAAAATGGTGTTCTTCTGTGGACTGGTCGTTTGTTATACCAGCAAAGCTGAGGAAAAGGGTGATAGAAGTTCTACATGAAGGTCATCCGGGTATTGTAGTGATCTAAGGAAAAGCATGTTTCCAAGTTTGGTGGCCTAAAAATTCAGATAATTAGAGGAATACATAAAACATTGTACAAGCTGTCAAGAAAACAGAAACAAAGATATGGAGATGCCCCTTTTCTCATGGACAGTTCCAACTGAAGTATGGTCCAGGATCCACATAGATTTTGCAGGACCTTTCATGGGGAAAGTGTGGTTGATTGTAGTGGACGCAAAATCAAAGTGGCTTGAGGTGATACCTACCACAACAACCACAACGTAATCCACCATAAATATCCTTGAAGAGCTATTTTCAAGGTATGCTTAGCAAAAGACAATTGTAAGTGACAGTGATCCCCAGCTCAAATCTCACTAGTTTCAATTATTCTGCAAAAGCCTTAACATCAAACATGCCCGGATCACTCCTTATCACCCGAAAAGCAATGGTATAGCAGAGCGATGTGTTCAAACATTCAAGGAGAGAATGAATGCATCAAGGGAGAATAGTGATACAATCCATGATAAGTTTAACAAATTTCTGTTTGCATACAGAACGTCACCAAAGAGATCAACTGGCAAAACTTCTGCCTATGTGATGTTTGGAAGAGAATTACATTTCAAGCTGATGTAGAGGGAAAATGGATGAAAATTTCATGCAACAAAGGAAAAACAAAATCCCATCCAAGGTGAAAGTTTTGGAAGAAAGTGCAAATGTTTGGGTACTTAAACAATCAGGTGCTGGGTACAGGAAAGGAAAAATAATAAAAGAAAATGGATCCTACTCCTACCTAGTAAATGTAGATGGAATCCACAGGAGATGTCATGCCGATCAGTTGGGATCTGATGATTGAAGAAAGGGGGAAGTGTAGTGTACCAAATGTTAAATTATAACAATATGTTTGTTTACCTTTTCGTTTTGTCCTTGTCAAAACTTAACCTCCAATGAATTACACATTACTTGTTTTTGAATATTATTATTTATATTTATATAATTTGTTAAAAAGGATTAGTATTCTTTACTTATACATCAAATAAATCCTGTGAGTCTGCCCAACACTAAATTATAACTAAAAGTTATGATTTTTCAAAACAGAGTGAAAATAAGCTTAAGACAAATTTTTAAAAATACTATGCTATAAAAACTGCTTCAAAATCAAAATCTAAGCTTTCGAAAAATATCAATAGGTGTTTTATTAATTCCTTTTCAGTTCAGTGATGAAATTCAAAATGTGTAAACCTGGTTTGAGAAACACGTTATATCAAACCAAAAAGACAAAAATTATCGATTTCATTGTTGCAGGAATAAAGTATAAATAAGAAACTAGAGAAAATAAATGTTTTTGAGAAAATGAACAGGTTTTTCTACAAAAATTCAAATAATTATTCAATAGTAGATTGTATGAAATTGAATTGTGGATTTGAGTCAAATTTGTGTTGCTCTTTCACCATAGAAAATTTTTAACACTTTCACCAAACCACCATGCATAAGGTGAGAGAAAGAAAAAAACTATTAAGAATAGTGGAAAAGAAAAAAATATTGCTATTTTTATTAGATATTTATTTTTATATTCCTGGCAACCACTGACCACATTTCACTAACTTATTCCATAAAAGTAGTAATAGTGCTTACCACTTACCTGTAAATAATACGAGTGTTACTTGTTGGGTCGTAGACAACATTTTTGCTTGGAATTTTAGAATCAAAATTTCCTTGGAGGATTGGTTTGATTTTTGAGATATGATCATCTGTCAAAGCTTGCATGCTATAAAACAAAGTAATAATTTTATATAATATTTACTTTACTTTAGCTGAAAATAAGAACCGAAGAAGTTTTATTTTGGCTGTTTAGGGAGGGGACTTAGTCAGGATGTTATCCCAATCCCAAAAAATTTTCTACGAATACAACAGAGCTTATCGTGCTTCCTATCAGAATTGAAGTGGACACTATAAATTAATTGTCACAATACCTCCAGGGAACATTATATATAGGAGTGAGCAAAGATACATTACCCATGTCACAGCAGACCTGTGCACTCAGTGAATTTCCAAACCAATAATATAATAATAATATATGAAAAGTATTATCAATATCTGTTGATAATATGATAGTTATTTGCTTATTCTTTATAATATTAACATGGGAAAGAGTATGCAGGTTTGCTGCTGTGAGGAACATTGAGAGTAGGCATTTCGAACACAAACAATTTTTATTTTGATCATTTATACCAAGTTTCATCAATATCGGTCCATAAACAAAGGAGTTTGCCTATTCCCTATATGATTAACATGGGAAAAAGTAAGCAGATTAACATGGGAAAAGGTAATGCAGGTTAGCTGCCATGATAAACTTGTAAACTATGGTTTTTAAGTATAAGTGGATGGATCTCAACCACATGGAGCTAAATACCAAGTTTAATCCAAAAATATTATTTAATAAGTGAAATAATGTTTCCTTATCCTCCATAATACTAGCTTTGGAGCCTTAAAATACTACGTACAGTGTTTAAATTTTTTAATATCTCAGTAACTGTTGGAAATTGAGCAAAACTTTAAAGAACTAAATTGTGTATTTTTTGAGCTGATTCTAACGGTATAAAACAAAATTTTTAAATTTTAAATTAAATGAAATTTTTAAAAATTACATATAAAAACCCCAAATACCCCATTTTGGGGGTACAAACCCCCTCCCACAAAACCCTTCGGATTGACCGATATGTCTGGATTACAAATTTGTCCGAGTATATGTACGGATACACGTCTCTACCAAATTTGGTCTCGATCGGACCATTTTTACGAGAGTTATCGTGTTAACTTACAGACACATACATATATATATATTTATCTTTAAATAAGTCAACCGAGTACCCTTAGTAATATATATATATATATATACGTATGCTGGCCACAGCCAAAACCATTTCTTTATTGACAGTCATCAAAACAAGGGCAGCTCAATCTTTTTGAGCTATTAATCTTACCTGTGGAAAGTAGTTCCTTGTTGCACCAGTTGGATAGGATTTTCATTGGATCCAAGAGGTTTATTACTATCAGTTTTAATAGGAATGCGGCTGAGGGCAACAGACACCTCTCTCGGGACATCTCCTGCGCTGGGAGTAATGATTGTGGGAGTCTGCCTCGCTTCGCAAGAGCTTTTATGACTATAGCCGGGAAAACAAACATTATGTAAAAAATAAATTTAGTATTGCCTGTATTAATCCTACAACCGCTACATATTTTGCCCTTAACTGAATCATATAATTAATATAGCCTACAGCTCTTCTTAAAATAATCAGTATCAACAAAAAGCAAACATGCCCCCCTTAATCATACAATGGTAAAAGAAGCAAAGTAGGTGTTGACTGCAAACCCAACTAAGCCTAAAATACTGTCAACTTGCACTGAAGCTGGTCACAGTCTATATAAGGTGGGTCCTCCCACCACTGTACATCACATTTGTAAGCCAAATTGGAATTGCTTATGGTGGAAAATTTGAACTCGTGTACTTCCGTTTGGCTTAAAACATTTTGCTTATCAGCTAGTACCTTATACCACTACACCCAGTAACACTGATGGAGAAAGCGCTTCATTGTGTATAAAATATACTCTATTGGTGAATTAGCAAACTCCTGGAGATAGTCCAAGTCCCCGATTAAAGGTAGCAGCACAAACCACAATGACAACATCATATAATTCACTAAGTTGACGACAGATGCCACTTCTGATTTCATTTCTGTAACGAGCGGGATCTCCAACAAACTGGTCCTCCCAAAAAACCTAGGGACCTCGCTCGAATTTTCATTTCTAAATATGTCATTATCGGGACTAGCAGATCTAGGGTTAAATTTAAGGTAACACATTAACCAGATTTTATTAGTCCATTAACAATGGCAAAATACGCCCAATGTATTCTACATTAAAAATCTGTAGAACATATCAACCAGGATCTTCATGAGCTTGGTTTTCTCATGGTGACTAATATCACTTTGTCTTCATGTACCCTAAATGAACATGGAAAAAAGGAACCTGAATACGAATAGATGTCAGGTAGACTGTATCACTAAGTTGATAACATGGCACTATTATGAAAATGCATCCAGATTTTATTGGAATACGAGTATAAATTGATTACAGTAATTTGTGTTAATTTTAGCTATAGCGTGATACAATTTTCAAATAAAATAAGCACTACAATAAAAAATTATTTATTTATTTTTAATAATACTCCTACTAATAATGTGGTGTTTAGAAATCAATTCAATTTGTACATGCATCTGATGTTGAACTTTTTATTATTCTAATTTTCCAATGACTTCTGAAATTAATTCAGATGTATAGCTAAATTCCACTACTACCCTCCCCAACAGAAGACATTTTCGTGGAGACCTTTTCTGTTATCTATCAATAAACTGAAAATTTTTATTTCATGTTTGGTATATTTTTTATTAAATTTTTATGAAATAATCTTGTTAATTAACATAAGTTATGTTTGAGTACACTCAGGGGCGACACAAAGCAATAGGCAATCACTCGGGTATAGTGCTTGATGGTGTGCTCTAATTCATAATAGATACAGATGAATGATGTTAAATAAAGTTTGGAAACAATATAGTATCAGATATTCAATCCTTTAATTTTTAGAATGGAAATGGACAAATAGATGATGAGTTTAAAATTTATGCCAGGTACCTTATCACTTTACAAATTAATTATAAAATAACTTATTTTAATTCATTTTCAACAACATTTTAGTTCAAATGCAGCTTATTAATTGGGCAACAATTTCATAAGACAAGCAATTTTTACGAATTAAAGCAGAAAAATTTAACACAATTTTTGTTAAACTTTAAAGAATTTATAAAAAATACAAATTTAAAAATAATATCTATACAGACCTATCTATATATGAAACAAAAATGAGTTTAGAGTTCAATAAATCTCAAAAAGAAAAATTTAATTTTTTCAGTGGTTTTTAGATCTTTTATTTAAACCTAAGAGATAGCCCACTCACTTCCCTAAAAAAATTAGCTAAAATAAAAAAATTGCACAGAACTGTTTTTTTGTTTGAACTGTTGTTGTTTAAAAAGTTTCCTGGGCAAAAAATATTAAGTTAAATAAAAATACAGTTAGGATTATAACATTACACTATTTCACTGCCATAGCATCAATCTTGGCACATCTCAACAAATCAAATAGGCCAACAGTAAATCTTCAATATTTTGACACTTAGTTGACTTCAAGGATATTTTAGTATTAAAATGTCAAACCAAACCACATGGCGTATATGGAATAATTGTTGGTTAGCAAACCTGCTTTCAGTAGGTTATTCAGTAATAATTTTTCATGTTATCTTATGGAGTAAGCCTATACGTAAACTGATATAACTTTCTGTGATAACATTTTGGATGTAGATTAACCGATGAGGGAGAGGCGGAAAGAATGCTTTATGCACACAGGTGGCCAAGCCTGTAGTGTGGGACTTCTTTTAAAATTGGGGTTACCCACTAAAAAATCCTTAACTCTTTAGGATTTTAACCTGGAAATGTTTGTCACATTACAATAGGCTAGGCCTAAATTTGGCTTACTGTTGGGGCAGTCATTATACATGCTCAACAGCAGCCCAGGATTAATTGTGAAAATCTTCTTCAGAGCCTCGCTGGAAATCCCATCCGGGCCTCCCAACAGAGGTCTCCAACTCCTCAATAGTGGAGAGCGGAATGCTCTCTACCCCTTCGAAGTGAACTAGCGGACGCTGCGGATGTTAGGAAACAGGGCATTGACGATCCTCGCCATGATGGAGGGTGGAGAGCTGGCTCCAAGCTTTTTGGTCATGACTTTGTAACCCAATTCCCACGGATTGGAATCGACATCGTCCCGAAGTTTCTTTAAGCTGTTTGCCTTACTCCTGTTGATGGCCCGTCGGAGAGACCTTGCAGTCTTGTAGGCCTTCGACTTACGAACCCCATCTGCGGGAATTCTCGCTCTAGTAGTGACTCGCTTGGCTCTTCTTCTGAGGCATGTTCTTCTGAGGTCCGCAATCTCTTCAGTCCACCAGTATGTATTGCGACAGAGTCTCCTTCGCGGCATGGACTGATCACAGGCCAAAACAATAAGCTCCACTGTGGATTCAACGAATGCAAAAGCACCAGCTTCACCAGGATTCTCCTGCTCTTCCTGTTAAATGACCTGCATGAACTTGACCATGTCTATTTTGTTGGTATTCCACCGGCGAGCTCTCCCCGAGATGCAGATACTCTATGGTGTATGAGGTGTATCTCAAAAACTATATACTGGTGGTGACTGCCATTATAATTCTCCAATACCCTCCAGCCAGGGATCCTTGGAAGAAAAGGTTACAATGGGGATCGTGCCTCTCTGCTCGGGGTGCTGGAAGGTAGGCGTGTCACCCTGGTTAAGGACGACCAGCCTGGCCCTGACAATGAATTCCAGGACGTATTTTCCCCGGGAGTTGGTAGAGGGCATTCCCCACTCAACGGCCTTAGCGTTGAAATAACCTCCGACCATGACGTACCAGTGGCGCCAAGCACGCTCTTCTCCAGGCAGTCGATCTTGTTGGGAAGCCCATGTTGGGGATGAGGTAGCAATTAAAGAAGGTTACGTCCCTATCGGTTATGCGCCCAGAAGACGACAGTACCGAGACTGTCTGGACTCCCAAGTGTTTGGGTCTCTGTCTCAATACTAGTCGCTGTTTAAGAACGTGTCAGCACCAACTTCTTGGGCAAGCTGGTCCAAAAAGCTCCATATCTAATACGTCATGGATGTTGGAGACCTCAGCACCATTGAACTTCGCCTGAAGGTGGCTAGCTCCGTCTCATCATGAGTGTTTGAAAGGGGTTGTGGACACACCATATTTGAAAAGCACCAGCGCATCGTTCAACAAGGGGTGGCCCGGAATAGCCAGGAACGGGTATACCCTCGGGGACAAAGCCCCTACCCCAGTTCTACAGTAACACCTAAAATTTATTCATTATATGAATGGAAATTCTCTGAGTTTACAGGTTGAAACAGGTTGTTTTTTCTTAGTTTCAACAAGATATATTATAATAATAATGTACTTATTTAACTTTTATTTCTATGAATTTTTTAAACTTATATTTATAAACGTCAGAGATATTTTAACTAGGTCCAGAATTGAACTGGCGACATCTAGATTAAGCTCCTGGAGTAGTAGTTATGAAATTAGGTAGGTAGGTAATTTTGAGATTTTGCATATTCAATTTTGCATATATAACAACAAACATGAGTTTTAGTTAACCAGAGGTATTTGCAACATGGTAAGCACATTTCCATTATATAGTGCACTAAGATGAGAGATTTTCTAATTACCTTCACACTTTTAAATCAAAATCAAAATTTTCCCCACTCCTATACTGAGAACATTAAAAACCTAAACCATTTCTACTTATTTGAATAAAAAATCGCTAACAGAATTTAAATTCATGATCTTTCCTTACCATACACAGGTTCTGGAAAGATGTGTTAAGCTGGTGACAGAAGCTTCCAAGAAAGTCTGCGGTCAAGATAGCAGAGAAGAATTCATCAGAACAAACAATGTTATTAAGATCCATAAAATACCGAAATTTGGACATAAATCAAGGCTCAGACCTTCAGAATTGTTTTAAAGCATATTAAGTTAGAGAAGTGCACTTATAACACACAATAACACACCCTAATTGGTTGGATGGTTGGGTAGGGTGTGGGTGGAACTCGAACTGCAGCCACTACCTCTTGGTGAGTTCAAGGTCATTCCACCAAAAAAATTGGTGAAATGGGCAAACAGCTGTAAAGCTAACATGTTATACTCCTTATAGAGAAATCGTCGTTTTCGTGTAATATTTTTTCGTGCGATATTTTTTGCAAACTTTATACCATGTTTTAAACTACAATAACCCGGAGCAGACCTGTGTACTCAGCGAATTTCCAAATCAATAATATAGTAATAATAATAATATATGACAAAGTTTTATCATTATCTGTCAATAAATATGAGAGTGCCTACTCTCCATAACATTAACTCGGAAGAGAGTATGCAGGTTTGCTGCTTTGAGTAACACTGAAAGTAGGCGAATCGAGCACAAACAATTTTTATTTTTACCATTTTAACAAGTTTCATCAACATCTCTCCATGAATAAAGGAGTTTGCCTATTCCCTATATGACTAACATAGTAAAAGAGTATGAAGGTAAGGTAAGGTAAGGTAACTTATTAACTATGATTTTCAAGCATAAATCATCATAAATCATAAATCATCATGTGATCTCAATCACATGAAGCTAAATATCAAGTTTCATCCAAAAATGTACACTGGTTTAATAAGTGAAATATTATTTTTTCCTTATCCTTCATAAGATTAACATTGGAGCTCCAAAATACAAAGTACTGCGTTTGGATTTTTTAATATCTCGGTAACTGTTGGAAATAGAGCAAAACTTTGATGAACTAAATTGTGTAGTTTTTTAAGCTTATTCTTATGGTGAAAGATTATTTTTCCTTTCATCTCCGTAAAATTACGCAGCTTTTGAGCCCTATTAGAACTCAATACTCAAAAATTTACTTTTTTCAGCCCACCCTACTAACCATGTCCAGAAATGTTTCGAAATCCCTCTTAGACATCCTCACAAAGTTTTTGAATAATACATTTTTATTACCTTATAAATCTTTTAAAATCTTTTAAATCTTTTAATGTGTGTTTTGAAATATTCTTTCATCCAAACTGGTAGTCTGGTAGAAGAATTTCTTTTGCCTATTTACCCGCTTTAGCAATAAATATGCCACATTCCTAATTTGATTCCTAATAACAAAACAACACAGAAGTGAGGCACAAGTGTGGGCAAGTGAAGGGCATACCTCTACGTGCATGCAATAATGCCTTAATGCATGCGTGGGGGGAAAGAGATGTTGAATAAAAAAATGTACATAATGTGGACATAGCTAATGATTCTGACAAATGAAATGCTGGTCTTCATTAAAGTAAAAAAGCTACATACAAATCGTGAATTTCACTCACATTCAGGTTCAAAAATGCTGTACTGATATGGTCCCTGCCTATTCGAAGCGCTACTGAAAATCACGGCCCCTGCTCATTTAGTGTAAAAAAATTTTCCCAATGTTCTTTTTTAATATAGGTAGCTTGAATAAAGTAGAAACAGAAATTTGATTCATTTTTATTTATTTATCTTCTGAGGGGCGGAGCTTTTGAAACTAATTTGTATCTTTTATATCTTGGCTTTGACTTCATAAAATACAAAGTTCAAACAAAAAAAAACATAAAACATGCCCCTATTATAAACATTAATTATAAAAGCAAAACAGCTGTTCATTTGATTTGAACCCTCGTCCCTTCGAATGGCTTTGACCTTGTACTCGTCAGCACAACGGTTTAGCCAAGACACCAGAAAGGACCATCATCTGAGAAAGCGCTTATTTGGCTATAAAAGCATACTCTAGTAGGATGAACTAATTCAACAGTTTCACGATAGTTCATGCATTAGTTCGCAGATGGCAGCCCTGTGGCAGTATTGACAATAAATAGACGCTGCAGCGTCTTTACCACTTCAAGGGTTAAAGAATTTTAGACTATTTTTAAGGTATAGAAAATAGTATTTTTTCATCTGGATGAGCCATTTCAGTTAAAAATAATTAGTTAATAAATCCTATTAAAAACATTCACACAATAAACACCATTTAATGCTTAAACACAATGAAAATGAAAACACACATTAACAAAAGTGTCAACAAACAAGGTTAGCGAAAGTGAAAACAGCTGGCCATAATGACTCCCGTATATAAGCGTAAGCAGCACGGGAGCGAACGAATACTGGCCAAAATTGCCTAGCAAAGGATTTCAGTCACTCAATATTCAGTGTGTCTTATATGGTGGCTACCATATTGGTTTTGTGAGTGCATAGAGGCAAGAGCAACATCACCATGCACTCTATCGGCTGACTACAGCGCAGTAATTGTGGCGATATGATTGATTGCGTATAGGCATTAGCCGCATCATGCGACCCTACTGTGCTGTGTTTAAAGGCGCTAGCCGTCCGGTTAGGGTTAACAAAGGATGGATTAGTAATGATGATGAAATATAAATTTAACTAATTACTGAACTGACCTGTCTATATTTAGTACAGAGGGATCACCATTGGAAAAATGGTTTGGCCGATCTGCTTTGTCTAAAACTTCCATTTGAACTTTGGCCTTCAAAGATTCTGACAAACCATTTTTTTCTTTCTGGATAATAAATCCACCTGAATTCTTGTTTGAATTTTCTCTTACAGTCTTTAGTGCCGATGAAGTTAGTTGATTATTATTTGAAACCTTTTCAACTGTTTTCCCTTGAGTAAGAACTTTTGAGGCTGGTTGATAATTAACACCATTTTTAGGTAATTGAAACTGCCTATGCTTCAATAGCGATTCACCTCCTTGATTAACAAAAACTTTATGTTTTCCAGAGTCATTAGACCTCGGTAGTAAAGATGTCATTTTTGATTGCTGGTTTTTTTGATTTGTAATATTATTAATGTGTGAAACAAGATTTGTAATATTTGTGCCGACTGGAATCGCATCAGTTATATTAAGAAAAGTAACATTTTCTGAATTACAAGGCATTACTCCGTACGCTTGCTCAGGATTATTAGTTTCATTCAATTGATTTGGATCGACCAATTCTTTATTAGAGATTAAATCGACAGGAGAGTTCATAAATGGTATCTCAGATGGTGTGGATAGATTGCCCAAATCTATCTTTAGTTCACTATCAATAGAATTGGTTACTTGCCCAATATCTGAAGACTCATTTAATCTAAATAATTCATTGCTGCTCACGTTTGAGAAGTTTTCATCTGTCAACTGTAGTGTATAGGTAACATTTCCATTAATGATGTGAGGAACAAGTGTAAGCTGTTGATTAGGGGATGTCTCTGATTGAAAATTTTCTAAAAAAGTATTACTTTCACTATTTTTATCAAGCATTACATCTTCAGTTAAACTACAGGTAACATCTGAGTTTACACAGCTTGTGGTATTTGGCTGCACATTAGAGTCATTCTTTTGACTAATGAACTCACTTTGACTTGTATTATTTTCAATAATTTCTTTGTTTACCTCATCTGTAATTATACCTTGCTCTGAAGTTTCCATTGTGAAATGGAGACCTAGTTGTGCAGCTTGTTCCAATGTTAGTCTGATAGCTGATGTTTCGTCTGAATTTCCATCATTGGACAACACTGCGATAAATTCACTTCTTCCAGTTCCGTCATTCAGTACACTGATGTTCTGTCCAGGGTCAAGAACAATATTACTCATACAACTTACATCTGAAGTTAATGTTTCTGTTGAAGGAACATCATCAATGGCCTGTTGGAGAATATCAGATCCAAAACCTGTAATGGTGTTCATACTCAAGTCGTCTTTTATAATAATAGGCTGGCCATTTATAGTACCAAGAAATCTACCAAAGCTGCTTGGAGAAGACATATTATTAGATCTGTTAGAATTTCTCTCAAATTACTTTAGGCATTCTCCAACAATCAGAACTAGTAAGCTAACCTAAGAATTGTCTGGACTTAACTTAGAGCTAGATTTTTTTCCTTTGACTCAACTAGTGTTTCTATGAATCTATAAGTAAAATTCGAATAGTAACAGGTGAAGATCTGTCGCGAAATCCTGATAATAAGTCCAAGCACAATGGAGTCATGCCGAATCCTTTAACAAGCTAATTCACTCATAATACTTGTACTCATACCTAACTTAAAAGTGATAATATCAACCGAAATCATTACGTTAAGGTTAGGGAAAACAGTAGTGAAGTACAAGACCACAGATCACGGACGTGAAAAATTGAAAAGTAATCAAACTCGTCTGATATCAGAGACCGCCAATGCTAGTATGCGGAGTGAATAAATATACCATATTGTTAGAAAAGCATCATAGCCTTCCGTTCCAGAACGTTTCACATATATATTTTACAAAAAATTATGTGACTCTTGAAATTCAAAGTGCTATTCACACCGAAAAGCATTGATTAAACAATTAAATGATTATATACCCTAAGTTTAAAATACCCCCGTCGCAGCAGATCTGCGTACTCATCGAATTTCCAAATCAATAATAATAATAAAATATAACAAGTTTTATAAAAATCTGTTCATAAACAGGAGAATTATTTGCCTATTCTCCTTAAGATTAACATGGGAAAGAGTGTGCAGGTTAGTAGCTGTGAGGAACACTGAAAGTAGTTATTTATACCATAAATAATTTTTATTTTAACCAATTATACCAAGTTTCATCAACATCTGTCCATAAATAAAGGAGTTTGCCTATTCCCTATATGATTAATATGGGAAAAGAGTATGCAGGTTTTCTGCCATGGTAAACACATAAACTATGATTTTTAAGCATAAACGGGTGGGTATCAACAACATAAAGGTAAATACCAAGTTGAATCTAAAAATATTAATTGATATGGGAAATATTAATTTTTTCTTATCCTCCATAAGATTAACATTGGAGCCCCAAAATACAACGTACTGTGTTTAGATTTTTTAATATCTCGGTAACCGTCGGAGATAGAGAAAAACTTTAAGATACTTAATTGTGCAGTTTTTTAAGCTGATTCTAATAGTGAAAGATAAGTTGGTTCTAAGTTGAACCAACTTAGAACTGGGGTTGCACCAACAAGAGTAAATAGGGCTAGATGGCATCAAATAGAGCCCGGAGACCTAAAATGCGATTGTGGCGAGCTTCAAGACACTGAACATCTATTGGAGTGTCCCCTCTGCCCAACAGGGTGCACCATCAACGATCTGTGGCAGGGAAATGCCACTGGAATTTCGGTGGCACAATACTGGACACGACAACTTTAATGCCTTATTGCTCGGACACGAAAAAGTAAAAGTAAGTAAGCATAAAAGGATAGATCTCAACCACATGAAGCTAAATATCACGTTTCATAAAAAAATATTGGTTAATATGGGAAATATTAATTTTTCCCTATCCTCCA
The DNA here is from genome assembly GCA_023375725.1 of Nephotettix cincticeps. NCBI lineage: Eukaryota > Metazoa > Arthropoda > Insecta > Hemiptera > Cicadellidae > Nephotettix > Nephotettix cincticeps. The sequence goes on along the minus strand of CM041791.1, from coordinate 126,171,635 downwards.
TAAGATTAACATTGGAGCCCACAATACAACGTACTGTTTTTAGATTTTTTAATATCTCGGTACCCGTTAGAGATAGAGAAAAACTTTACGGAACTTAATTGTGTAGTTTTTTAAGCTGATTCCAATGGCGAAATATAAAATTAGAAATTTTTAAAAATTACACGTGAAAAACGCCAAAAACCCCATTTTGGGGTACAAACCCCCCCCCCAAAATACCCGTTCCCATTGACCGATATGTCTGATTTACGAACTCGTCCGAGCATTTGTAGGAATACACGTCTCTACCAAATTTGGTCTCGATCGGACCATTTTTACGAGAGTTATCGTGCTAACAGACACATATATATATATATATATATATATATATACCCCCGTCGCAGCAGACCTGCGTACTCAGCGAATTTCCAAATCAATAATATAATAATAATAATAATATACGACAAGTCAAGTGGTCAAAATCTGTTGATGAACATGAGAATTATTTGATTATTCTCCTTAAGATTAACATGGGAAAGAGTGTGCAGGTTTGCTGCTGTGAGGAACGCTAAGAGTAGGCATTTATACCTTCAAAAACATTTATTTTTAACATTTATACCAACTTTCATCAACATCTGTCCATAAATAAAGGAGTTTGCCTATTCACCATATGATTAACATGGGAAAAGAGTATGCAGGTTTGCTGCCATGATAAACACATAAACTATGATTTTTAAGCATGAATGGATGAACCTCAACCACATAAAGCTAAATATAAGTTTTTATCCAAAAATATTGGTTAATAAGTGAAATATTAATTTTTCCTTATCCTCCATAAGATTAACATTGGAGCCTCAAAATACAACGTACTGTGTTTAGATTTTTTTATATCTCGGTAACCGTTGGAGATAGAGAAAAACTTTAAGGAACTTAATTGTGTAGTTTTTTAAGCTGATTCCAATGGTGAAATATAGAATTAGAAATATTTAAAAATTATATGTGAAAAACGCATAAAACCCCATTTTGGGGTACAAACCCCCCCCCCAAAATACCCGTTCCCATTGACCGATATGTCTGGTTTACGAACTCGTCCAAGCATTTGTAAGAATTACAAATGCTTGCAAAAAAAATTACACGTCTCTACCAAATTTGGTCTCGATCGCACCATTTTTACGCGAGTTATCGTGCTAACAGACACATACACACACACACACACACACACACACACACACACACACATATATATATATATATATATATATATATATATATATAAATTTTAACGACTATTGTTTTTGGTCTCTGGGCACCTAAAGAAGAAAAAATAACATGGTCCCGGGCTTAACTCTTGCCATGAGACCTACGGTAATAGCTACTTCCCTATGGGAAATTCGCTATAAGAAAACTTGTAGTATTCATAGCTACTTAATCAAAAATGTTTAGACTAATTGTCATAAATGAACAGATAGTAAAAAACTTATAATCCGTTCCTCTCTGCTATTGTTTAAAGATTTTAGAAATTGTTTTTCACAAACATGTTAATTATTGATATTAATAATATTTAATTACTACTCATACACAGCTTTAGGCTTTTACTATAATTTCTAGTAATATGTACCTCCAACCTATATAATGTAGCAAGGGTATCTACATAATCCGAGTGGAATTACAAAACTCATTTTCATCCCTTACAGCACGGGATGTATACGTCCCCTAAAATTAGTATATCCCTATACAATCCTAAATCTAGATCTAGATTTATTTTTTAGTTTTATTTTAAATGACAAAGACTGAATTAATTTTTAGATAGATGTTGAAAACAATCTCTTTCCTCTATAATAGAGAAATTAGTTGAAATCCTACCGAGATTACACATTTTTGGTCCTTTCTACGCCAAATGTTTTCATGGAGTTAATGAGTGATACACGCTTTTATGGAAAGTGGACTCAAATGAGCATCCCAGGATTTTAACCCGTGACCTCTTCCACAAAAATTAAAGCACTAACTGATAGCAAACATTTTAATGAATTATTTGAAATAATAATTTATTATGTTTTGTAATTAACCATGATAAATAATTATAACAATATAAATAGTTGCCCTCAGGTTAATTGGCTACTATTGTGTGAGATTTTTTTGATTAATTTTGTAAAACTTTTTAATATTTATTTATAGGCCTATTATGATTTCCAGCTTAATACGAGTATAACATTGTATTCTAGTACAGTTTATAAAATAGTTGTTACTTAAAATTAATATAATTCTTATCTCTATGCAATAGCTACCATCATATTTACTGCTATGGTCTAAGATTTTTATCTCGTCTGTTTGTTTTCATTGTCAAATGTCATTATAATTGTCATTTTAAATGATAGTTTAAAAACTTTAATTAGTAAGTAAATATTGAACAGTATTTACTTTAAGCACTAGAGTTTATTCCGGACTTTTTTTAAAACTAAAATTTGATATTTTAAAAATCATAACTAAGGGAATAACCAAGGAAGATTAAATAATCCATACTACAATATTCACAAACACTATACTTATCTCTAATTCAAGATAACACTTTTCATTCAGGTAGGAATGCTCGATTTTCATCAGATAGAATATTCAATTTAAATAATCCAAGGAGTTTTGATTTAAACGATTTATGGTGATTATAACAAGTTCACAATTATCTTTTGTCCTCAGGAATCTAACCAGTAATTTTTACTTAGGAGGTCTTCTTACTGTGAAAATGGATGAAAATGCAGTGACTAAAAGGGAGGAGAAGGAAAAAGAAAGAGCTCATACAAGCCCTGTATGGTCATACTTCAGAGTATGTGAAGATAATCTTGTCATGGCAGATTGTCTTTTATGTGGAACAAGAATGTCTCGAGGTGGTAGTGCTCCCAACCGCTGCGGAACTACCAACCTTCGCAGACATATACTCTACACACACAATATCCATCTACCTTCTGCTCACAATAAACGCGGACTCTCAGGTACAGAAATTCTATAACTAAAAATGTTTATTTGCTCTAACAATTTGAAAACATAAAAATTTATTGAGTGAGGCGTAAGTAAATGTGATGTGAAATCACTCACAAGTTATTTTCCTTCCATTGTGATATTGTAAAATAAGTTTAACTATAGGCCTATAACAAAACAGAAGAACTATTTGCATCATGAGGTAGGATTCCATAACTAGAAAACTGTATTTTCAATCAATTGATTGTATTGATACTTAAGAATATAATCTGTTCTTGTCTGTTTTTACAGCTAAAAATGTCAAATATAGAGCGATTATGCTATTATAATATTGTATAAATTGTATTTTGATTTCAACTACTGGTATACATAGACCTAATACTCTTTATAACATGTTTAAGTAAACCTCGGTAATTAAGGCTGTTTGGTTGGTAGGCTAGTTCAGCGAGGGGCAACGCTTCAGGGATAGTTCCTGAAATGGCCAAGCGTGCCATTAGGGACACAAATAGTTTATATTTTGTTAAATATTCACCCATATTTAACTATGTATGAATACATTTAAATGCATGATTAGTATTTTATTGATATATTCTGAAATATAATATATGTTACCATATATATAATATTAATTTCTGAGGACTCCGTACTTGTGTTTGAGCATGTTTAATCATTTTATTATAATCATTTTTTATTTATAGTCAAATAATTTTTTTTTCAATTTTAGCAAATTTCCCATAGGGAAGAAGCTATTACCGTAGGTCTCATGGTAGACTTAAGCCTGGGACCATGTTTTTTTTTTGTCTTTAGGTGCCCAGAGTCCAAAAACAATAGTCGTTAAAAAATGTATATATTATATGTGTGTGTGTGTCTGTGAACACGATAACTCTCGTAAAAATGGTCCGATCGAGACCAAATTTGGTAGAGACGTGTATTCCTACAAATGCTCGGACGAGTTCGTAAACCAGACATATCGGTCAATGGAAAGGGGTAGTTTGGGGGGGGTTTCGTACCTCAAAATGGGGTTTTTTGCGTTTTTCACATGTAAATTTTTAAAATTTCTAATTTTATATTTCACCGTTAGAATCTGCTTAAAAAACCACTCAATTAAGTTTCTTAAAGTTTTTCTCTATCTCCAACGGTTACTGAGATATAAAAAAATTTAAACACAGTACGTTGTATTGTGGGGCTCCAATGTTAATCTTATGGAGGATATGGAAAAATTGATATTTCCCATATTAATCAATATTTTTGGATAAAACTTGATATTTAGCTTCATGTGGTTGAGATCTATCAATTTATGCTTAAAATGATTTTTAATGATGATTTTTTAATGATGATTGATGATGATTTTTTTGATGATTTTTTATTTTTTTTAATGATTTTTAGTGTATGTGTTTATCATGGCAGCAAACCTGCATACTCTTATTCCATATTAATCATATAGGGAATTGGCAAACTTTATTTATTTATGGTCCTTTATTTATGGTTGAATAGTTGAAGATAAAAATTATTAATGGTAGAAATGACTACTTTCAGTGTTCCTCACAGCAGCTAACCTGCACACTCTTTCCCATGTTTAATCTTATGGAGAATAGGCATATAATTCTCATGTTTATGGAAAGATTTTTATAAAACTTGTCTTGATTTTCGGTTTACCTTCAACAAACACCCGAGCTGAATAGACCATTCTTGATCCTTTGAAGACATTGGGTGTTGTATTTGTTCTCCCCTAATTAGAGAGTGATAGATGTGATTTAATTCCTGATCTGATTGAGTGTGTTTAGCAATTTCTTCTGCTGTGACTGGCAACGAGTAAATTAGCTCTTTTTCATGTACGTCAGCTGAGTCAAGAACAGTTGCTTCTTCCACATTTTTAGGAAGTCTTAAAAGGGTATCAGCATTTCCATTATCCCTTGTCTTCTTATATTTTATATCAAATGTGAATGCTTGAAGGAAAATGGCATAATGTTGTAATCTTGTGGCCGCCATCAGAGGTATTCCATTTTTAGGTCCAAATATCGACACCAGAGGCTTGCCAATGCTTCTTTTTGAATAACACTGTACTTCTTTTGTGTGTGAGATAATGTCTTTGATGCAAATGCTATGGTTTTTTCATTTCCATCCGGTAAAATGTGAGAAAGAATTGCCGAAATTCTATGTTGGCTAGCATCAGTAGCCAGGGTGAGAGGTAAGCAAGGATCAAAATGACACAAGATTTTTTCAGAGATCATTTCTTGTTTTACTAGTTGAAAGACACATTCACAATCTTCTGTCCAAATGAACGGAGTTTCGGCCCTAGTGAGATTTATAATTACATGTAGCTTTTCACTCAAGTCTGGAATGAACTTTTGGTAGTAGCTTATCAAACCTAGGATTTGCCTAACTTCTTGCAAGTTACTGGGCCTTTTGAGCTCTTGGTTGGCTTCTGTAATATGCTTGCTCTTACTTATCCCCTTGTACGATACATGATAGCCAAGAAAATCAATTTCAGGTACAAGAAATTGTGATTTATTAATATTAATGTGTAAATCATCTCTTCTCTTTAAACCGACCAAGAACTGCACGCAGGCGTTTAAAGTGTTCTTCATCATTTGGGCCTGTTGTTTTGACATCATCGAAAAATACGTCCACCCCTTCGATTCCCTGAAGGATGTTCTCGATCGCAGACTGCCAAATAGCCGGAGGGCTGGCTATTCCAAATGGAAGACGATTCATCTTGTATAGACCTTTGTGAGTATTGATAGTCAATAGCTCCCTGAATTCTTCCTTGACTGGCATGTGAAGATAAGCCTCAGAGATATCTATTTTAGTAAATTTAGAAGAGTTGCCCATTCTCGCCAAAATGTCATCTATGCAAGGCATATTATGTTCGGGAATGACCAAGTATGGATTCAGAGTGACCTTGTAATCCTCACATAAACATATGTTCCCATTAGCCTTTATCACAGCCACAACTGGAGTGGCCCACGAGCTTCGTTAGACCTTTGTGATTATACCTTCACTTTCCAACCTATCGATTTCAGCACTAACTTTTGGTAACAAAGCATAGGGTAATGGTCGAGCTTTTTTGAAAACTGGAGTCGTGTTTGGTTTCAAATGAAGATGAGTTTCTCCCCCTCAGAAGAGTCCAACTTCAGGTTCAAAGATTGTTTTGAATTCCGTTAATATAGCTTGTATTTTAGGGTTAGTATTCAGTCTGATTGATGCTATCACTCTGAGTTTGGTTTACATCAGACCAATTAATTTTGATTGAGCCACTCACGCCCAAATATTGTATCACGGTTCCCATCAACTATGTACAGTGGTAGGTATTTAATTCGGTTCTTGTAAGAGACCTGAACTATAGTTTTCCCCAGAGGAATGAATTGATTTTTGTTGAAATCCCTTAGAATTATATCTGGTTTCATCAAGGGCCTGTGATTAGGAAAATATTTGTTAAAATTTATTCTGACGTTTATCATTATCTTTCTAAATTTGTACATTCATCGAGCAGATATCAATTACATTTTGACTAATGTCAAAATGAACATGAATGAACATGTGAATAATGTATGTAAGAATATGAGTACTGAGGCATATGTGGTCATAAGTCATAAGTCATAAGCTCTTTATTGCCATTTAACATTACAAAAATGTGATAGGCATAGTCAATTTGTAGCAATAAGTTAGGCTATTACATTTAATACGAGAAACGTAAGCCCAAAATAATATAGGCCTATACAAGACCAAAAATAATTTATAACAAGTAGGCCTAGTCAATTTCTAATTCTGTCAAAGTTTAAAAAATCTTTTATATCATAAAAAGGGTTAGCAATTAACCATTTATGAAGTCTAACCTTAAATAGACTAAGAGGTAAGGACTTGGATTCAATATGAAGCTTATTGTATAACTTGAGGCCAACAACATTGTAACTATTTGAACTCTTACTTAATCTACAATGTGGGATTACTGCCTTAGACTGGTTACGAGTGTCATGATTGTGAACATCAGTATGTATAGAAACTAAATTAGAGTTATTTTTTTTATTTACAATAATAAATAATAATCTTAATAAGTCCTCATTACTCAAAAAAAGGCTATAAGGGCTCTAGCTGATCTGCAACAAGAAGATAGCTGCATGCAGGCATTTAAAACACTTGGCATTCTGACAGTCACTGCCTATACATCCTCTAAGTAATACTGCATGCGGACAACCTGAAGCTTGAAACAAACAAAGATATCCACACTTATAACACAAGACACGCTGCGAGATAATCCTACCTTGACACCGGACAGCCCTATTTGAGAAAACACTCTCATACATGGGGCGTAAGCTGAAGAACCTGCTACCTACCAGTCTTCAAGGTCTAACAGGAAGAACCCTGAAGAAAAAACTACAAACATACCTGCAGGACAATCCTTGAATGAGCTCTTGAACTTATAAACTTTCTGTGATTATGTAACTTATATATATAAGTTACATTCCATATTTGTACTGACCTTTTACGCCATTTCTTATGACGTATTTTTCCCCCTGTAGAAAAATATCGACAAAAGAATCTATTTATTGCACGGGTGGCTCAGCCTACAATGGCAGGGATACCCCAGGGATCGTTTTAGCAGTAATCTGGGGCTGCACTAGAGTATTGATAAATTTGGGTCCGACTCAGGCAATTATTGAAAGATAAATAAAATATAAAATTCTATATTAGAGCCGCCTCATCATTGTCAGACCCGGGGTACATTAAAGTAAGTCTGCGCGTCGCGGAATGTCCGAAATACAGGACGTGCTCACACAGGAAAACTCGTAGGGGCCTATCAGCAGGACGCACCCAGATCGACCATCAATCCAATGGATAATCTGATAAATTAATTTAGAAATATCTGGTCCCTCTACACCAGCCACCAAGATATATTTCCTTGAATCGAACTACTAAATCATTGTTATGTTCACTGGGTCGACCGGGTCTACACGGATCATCCGCGCGAACGTGTCTAGTGCCTGTCTAGACCCGCCAATCTTGCCAGAACTCGTACGCTACCAGTAATTGATAACTATAATGTGACTTAAAATATCCACAATATAATCTACAAGCACTTCTTATAATTACGGTACTTTATTGTTGTACGAGTTGGCCTAAATAAACGACTCTCGAACTCCTCAAAGAGCGCCTAATGGCAGGTCTCCACAAGTGAGTAATGCTAGCCAATTTAAGAAATTAATAATTAAATATCTTAAATATTTTAAGAAAGATATTCGGCGAAACTCACCCAAGAGTGGATCTCTTATCCAACTCTAATCGACAAGGCACTTTATTAAGCTCGTAGAGATACACTTCCACTATCGACACACTATGTCACAGAAAACGAACTCCCACGATATTTGCCGCGCCATGACCGAAGCTCGACTCCCTAGTCCTCAGGACCTTCCACCCAAGCTTCACTGATAAGCCGGGTCAACGGTCAACGGTGGCAGGTGATCTGGCCACGGCCTACGGCTCGCCGCTCGCAGCGACGACGAAATCATGTCATCTTTACCCCCCAACTAAAACGGCTTGTTACACCCCCCACCAACATCGGGGTGCAAAAAAAAGAAAATTGTTTTTTGTCTTAACGTGCCCAGAGACCAAAAATAATAGTCGTTAAAATTTATATATATATACATATAATATATATATTACTATATATAATATATAGTAATATATAATACTGTTGTCATGTCAAGGTCATAAGATTATGGTAAGGATGGTATCGCTTTAATATAGGCTACATATATATCATTATAAACTCAATGAATATATATATATATATATATATATATTTGTGTGTGTGTGTGTCTGTGAACATGATAACTCTCGTAAAAATGGTCCGATGGAGACCAAATTTGGTAGAAACGTGTATTCCTATATTTGATCAGACGAGTTCGTAATCCAGACATATCGGTCAATCGGAACAGGTAGTTTGGGGGAGTTTTGTATCCCAAAAATGGGTTTTTTGCGTTCTTTCCGTGTAATATTTTATATTTTACCATTCGAATAAGCTCAAAAAACTACACAGTTTAGTTCCTTTAAGTTTTTCTCTATCTCTAATGGTTACCGAGATATTAAAAAATCTGAATACAGTACATTGTATTTAGGGGCTCCAATGCTAATCTTATGGAGGATAAGGAAAAATTAATATTTCCCTTAAAAACCAATAGTTTTGGATGAAACTTTGTATTTAGCTTCATGTGGTTGGAATCCATTCGTTTATGCAAAAAAAATCATTGTTAGCGTGTTCCTCACAGCAGTAAACCTGCATACTCTTTCCGATGTTAATCTTATGGAGAATAGGCAAACTCCTTTATTTATGTCCTGATAATGGTAAATCATGGTATATAGTCAGAATAAAAATATTTTATGGTAAATGCTACTTTTACTGATCCTCAAAGCAGCAAACCTACATACTCTTTCCCATGTTAATGTTACAGAGAATAGGCCAATACTCTAATTTATCAACAGGTATTGATTGATCAATCTTGTCACATACTTTTACTATTATTCTCATATTATTGATTTGTAAATTCGCTGAGTATCTTCGTACTCAACTGCGACGAGGGTATTTAGATTTTTATTTTGTTGATAATTGTTAAGCACTCATCATAGTGTGATTTTCAGTGTGTCATGTCCAATGGAAACTACTGATGAATTAATATATATTGTTTCAGATGAGCCAAATAAAAAAGGTTTGAGAAAAAAACAAACAAAAAAACTTCAAACTTTAAAGAAATCTGTTCTTAAAAAGCCTAGTGAAGTGGGGAAGACTACCATTCCGGTGAAGGAAGAGAAAAAGAAAAAGGAAAAAAATAAGAAGGAAGTAGTTGAAATTCAGAGTCTAACAGAGCCTGTAATGTGTATAAAGTGGAATACTTATATAAATAACATGACTTCGACTCTTCCTCAACTCCTCCAAGACGAACAGTTTGTTGATGTTACTTTGGCCTGTGAAGGACAATCTCTCAAGTGTCATAAGGTACTTTTTATCACTATAATTTTTGTGACATCTGGTCTAGCATTCCAACAAATTTAAATTTCTCTTAATTAATGGATTTGCGTAGATCCTTTTGGCGGCCTGTTCACCATACTTCTATGACCTGCTGAGCGCAGCGGCATGCAAACACCCGATAATCATGTTCAAGGACTACAGGTTCTGGGAACTACAGGCGCTGGTAGCCTTCATGTACTGTGGGGAGGTTAATGTACCTCAGTCTCAGTTGCCAAGGATACTTCGGGTAGCCGAGGCCTTGCAGATTAAAGGTACCTCTCTTGAGTTTTTTTTTCAATTTGAGCTGTTAATTTAATAAACCTGATTTTAGAATATTTTACATTCCAATTGGGTCAATATTTTAATGCTTTTAGGATTATGGAGTAAACATTCTTTTTCTTATAACCTATCTTAATTTATATTAGTAGACTCGGATGCCTCAGACTACTTCACCAAAAGAATCAGATAAATGATAAGGCTTTATAATAACAAAAATTGTCTTAAAGCAGGGGATTTTTTTATTTCATGTGTAGTCAACTCCAGTTTATGATGTGGCGGGGTCAAGAAATGCCATTATATATATATATATATTTTATTTTTCTGTTTAAAACTTGCAGCAATAAATCTGGTATTGTCAGTAATGTTTAGAACGTTTCTTAGCATTCCTTCATCGTATAACTGATGTTAAGTTATGTCTTGCCTGAGGGAGTAAGAATAGCACAGTTGATTTTTAGTGTTACTGTAATTTGCACTTTGCCATCAATAGATCAATTAGAATTTGGTATTGCAATTAGTGAAGTGGTCGTGACATGTAGTGGGCCTATAAGGAGATCAGAGGTCTGTACAGGAAATTAGTAAATCAAGCCAAACTGGAAGCCAATGTTAACTTCTTGAGTCTGCGAGCAACCTTTGTCGGGCAGCAAACATTTCCGCTGATGAGTACAACAATTTCTTCATTGAGTCAGTTCGCGCTACCAAGGCAGCGGCATCACAACCTGTTGCGACTTCAAGCCACTATCTGCGGAATATGGTTCAACCTCAGCAGCAACTTCGTTGGGAGTCTGTGTCAGAAGAAATCTTGTTGTGTACAGTGAATAAAATGAAGTGCACCAAAAGCAAAGATGTGTATGGCCTGTCAAGTTATATTTTCAAAATGGTGATTAGTGAAATATTGCCGCCTCTTACGCTGTGCATAAATGCTTGCCTTAAAAAGGGTGTGTTTCCTACTTCACAGAAAGTGTCTAGAGTTGTACCAGTGTTCAAGAAAAATGACAAAAACCAGGTCTGTAACTACCGTCCTGTATCTCTTGTACCTTGTATTGGTAAAATTATAGTACATGTTGTACATAGTCAATTGTGTACCTTTTTAAGTAGGAATGATATCTTTTCAAACTCACAATTTGGTTTCCGTAAAAACAGATCCACAGTTGATGCCCTTGAGTCATTGATTTCAAAAATATTACAGGCTTTCAGCTTTCGAAGGCAGACGCATTGCTCTGATCACAGCTTGTGATCTGAGTAAGGCGTTTGACTGTATTGACCACCAGATTCTTTTGGAGAAACGAAATTATTATGGTGTTTGTGGTCACCAATTAGATTTCTTTAAATCATACTTACTTGGAAGGTCACAATATGTAGATAATGGTAAGGATCAATCCAATAAAATTGAGATAAAGGAAGGTGTGCCTCAGGGATCTATATTAGGCCCAACCTTATTTCTTTTGATCATTAATGACTTGCCAAATAATATTAGTCGATCCTTTACTGCTATGTTTGCGGACGACACTATTTTTTTAAGCATTGACAGTGATGTAAATAGTCTTTCATTAGTAGTAGAAAACACCATCAAGCATTAGATTGGTTTGCAGCCAATAGTTTGACACTGAATCAGGACAAAACCCAGAATCTGTTATGTAGCTTAAAAGATAATGTAGGCCTAGGACATATTGAATCCAACACAGAAATTAAAATATTAGGATTAACAGTAGATAATAAGCCTAAGTTAACTTGGAATCCTCAAATAGAATCAATGTGTACAAAGTTAGTTAAAGTAATTTACTTGCTTAAGAGTCTTTCTTCCATGTTACCATTAGAATATTTACGTATAGCTTATTTTGCCTCTTTTCATTCTGTGATATATTATGGTATTCTCCTGTGAGGCAACAGCAGTCATGTAAATAATATTTTATTGCTTCAAAAGAAAGCCATTAGGATTGTTACCAAATTTCTAGTCAAAGCTCATTGCAAACCCCTCTTTGTAAATAGCAAAATTTTAACTGTGATAAACCTGTATATACTTGTTTGTGTTGTAAATGTAAAAAATAACTCTAATTTAGTTTCTGTACATAGTGATGTTCACAATCATGACACTCGTAACCAGTCTAAGGCAGTAATCCCACATTGTAGATTAAGTAAGAGTTCAAATAGTTACAATGTTGTTGGCCTCAAGTTGTACAATAAGCTTCATATTGAATCCAAGTCCTTACCTCTTAGTCTATTTAAGGTTAGACTTCATAAATGGTTAATTGCTAACCCTTTTTATGATATAAAAGATTTTTTAAACTTTGACAGAATTAGAATTTGACTAGGCCTACTTGTCATAAATCATTTTTGGTCTTGTATATATTATTTTGGGCTTACGTTTCTCGTATTAAATGTTGTAATAGCCTAACTTATTGCTACAAATTGACTATGCCTATCACATTTTTGTAATGTTAAATGGCAATAAAGAGCTTATGACTTATATAACCTGACCCTTATAATGCTGTTATCAGTTTAGTTAAGCAACATTGAATTCATGAATTTACAGTAGTTTCAATTCAATACTAGGTTATTTTTCTCAAAATCGTGGCATTATCGAAATTGTTTATACAGTAGAACTCCAATTATCCAAACTCCGACTATCTGAATCGCCGATTATCCGAATCACTTTCAGAAAAAAATTTGTCCAAAAAAGTCTAAGTGCGCTATTGTTCTTCCCCCCGCGAAGCCCGAGTGTGACCACTTGCAACTGCTCACCGTCAAGCGAATGCGTGACCTGGCTGCCCGAAAACGGATGAAGACCGCAAAACAGCTTACATTGACGGAGATGTTTAAAAAACACTGATTTTTATTTCTAAACTTGTACGTACATTTTATTTATATTTAAAACATGTGAAAATATCATGTTTCTTACATTTAATTCAATAAAAAATATTGCAATATCAAAACGTAGCTTTTTTCTCTCTAATGGGAATTTTTTTTTTTAAACTCCGATTGTCCGAATGGGTCCCGGTCCCCATTAATTCGGATAATTGGAGTTCTGCTGTATTTGGCTGGGGATAGTTATCGTGTTGGTTGTACAGGATTAGCAAAACCAGCATCCAAAACGGATCATGAAGAAAGCGAAAATCACTCCACCAATGGAGATGTGGAGCAGTGCGCTGTCAATGACCTCCCCAGGGTCTCTGACAATAAGAGGAAGCGGAAACCCTCGGCACACAACTGTTGCAAGGTGGAAATTTAATATATCTGTATAAAACAAAATGTAGCTTTGGTTTGATCGTCAAGAAAACTATGTTAAAAAACTATTTTGAAAATTATCAATCAACTTTGGATTTATGGGCACTCAACATGTTAACTCAAAAGTTAACACGTTGAGTGCGCGGGGTGGATGTATCCTCCCCGTGGTAACGGCACCACTGCCACGAGGCAAGAATATCGTCCTTGAGCGATGTCGACAACCCGGCTTCAGTGTGAGCTCAGTCTCATACTGAGTACATTGATCTGTTTGTCACGTTTTTTTGTGTGTTCTATGTGTGTATTGGGCCATTCCATGCTTTGATGATGCTTTCGTGTTTTTGCTCGACTGCAAACTTTAGCTAATACACGATAAACAAAATCCAGCACCGAGCGTGTTTATACGCGTGTTTATTATATCGACATAGGTTAGAAAAGTTCTGCTAATTTTTAATTTCCCCTTTAGAGATATTAAATATAATTAGTATTATTAGTGTACCAAAATACATTTGAACTATATATCAGGTAGATGGAGACAACAGATGGATTTTTATATGTTTTGGTCTGAATCTAAAATTTAGAATAAAAAATTTGTATTTGTATTACTGTGAAATATTCATGGTGACTTATTATCTTTTTGTTGAATTTATGTTAAACTTGATATAAAAGTATAAAAAATAAAATAAAATAAAAAAATTTAATGTAATCTGTTGTTAAAATTTAAAAATTTAATTTATTTCCTCTTTTACATCTAAAAACATGTACAATTTACCATTTAGTGGTTTAAAATTTTTTCAGAATCCTACAAGGGGACCTAAAGCAAAATACAAGGCAAGTCCTAACAAACCGAAAAGTAAACTTAAATCTTCAAAGAAGAAGAAGGCCGTTTCTACTCCTGTGAAAAAACCCAGACTGTCTTCTGATAAGGTATATTTTTCCGCATAATTGAGATATCTCGTGCAGCACTTATGTTAGGGCCTACTAGAAACCCCCACTACCAAGTTCCTTGTTTTCGAAATTATCAGTTGTTTGCTTTACTTAAATCGTCTTTATAGCTACATAGCTTTATTTTTTGACATGGATATGTCTTATATCTGGGGGGTTTCTCCTACTTTACTGCTATTTTTGACTGCCTGATTAGTGTCGCAACCGGTAAATTTTTATGAAAACATTTACAACACAATATGTTGAGGCTTTGTGGCATTTTTGTATCCACTCAGGTGCTCAACCATATGACTAGCACTGATTTGACGAAAATTACCCGGTGCTCAAGTGTGTACTAGTAGCGATTTAGTCGGCATTTAAGGAGTTACAAATGTTTGTACATTTTAAGTTGTTACAATTAGGAAGATTTTCTAAAAGACATGAAGTACCTTGTTTTTACATTGCTGTAAAAAGCTTGTCATATTAGTATTGAGTTTTTATAAGTAAATGTAGTTACCTTCATGCTCATGAGTTTTCAAGTTTAATTTTCTTTACAGCATACCACAAGAAAATCTCTCATGAAAAAAGATAACATCCTTGGATTTAAGAGTGAGCGCTCATCATTGCCACTGACCAATCCTCTGGAACAAAAGTGTTCCAATTTGCCAGAACTGTTACACAACGACATGCCAGATATGCTCAATGTAAGTAACCTCTAACCTAAACTAACTTTCTAATGAAAAAAATATACTATGTACTAGAAAAATTTGGCTCTAGAAAAATTTGAGACCAATTTGTAGTTTACGAGTAAAACATTAAAAAGAAGTAACCTTTCTTTTATAAATACAGATAAAGCAAGGCTAACCATTAAAAATTAACAAAGTTGATATAATTAATAGTTTTTTCCTGAAAAGACAAAAGCAAATTACATGCAATTCTTTTATATACATTTTCTTCTGAAATAAGCTACACTCTGCCATCATGTTCATTAAAATCAAAGTACATCTCAAAGTTTATTCAATCAGTTTTGACAGGATTTTTCATACTCATGCTTAAATGATGCCTTATGCAAAAGTGTGAATTTGATTTTAAACTTTAAATTCAGATTTCTATCTTGGATCATTTTTGTTGCAGGACATATTGGCAATGAAGGATACAGATGGAATCACTGAGGGAATTAGTCTGCCAGTAGCACACAAGGTTGGGAGCGTGGACGGCATTTTTCCGTTGGAGGACTTGGAGGAAATGAAGATGGAGATGGATGCTGATGGAACAGAGATCGGCCCCTTCCTCTCCAATGGTCTCAGCAGTTCAGACCATTTTGACTTGCTGCCACAGATGAATCCAGGTTTTTGTTTTGTTTGTGCTTAAACATGTCTTCTTCATGAAAGTTTTTACAGGAGAATCTGACAAGATTCTTTTGTTAACCGTCTCCTGGTCAAACGACTCAGATCAACTTGCAGGCGAATCGCCACTGCAGGTCAATCAACTCAGAAACCTACCTGGGACTTTCTACGTTCTAGCGGTTGTTTTAGGAACTACTACAACTTGTCCAGATGTCTAGCATGTTTCTTGAGAACAATGCCAAGTTTTAATAGCGATCACAGTAAATTGAGGCCGTGGTTTGGATTCCACGTTAAAACCGTAGGTCCCTTAGTTCATCATCTTACACTGAACCCTGATTCATACTTGGCTTAACACTTATAACGAAACATAATTTTTAAAACGTTAAGAGAAACATACGGTCAATTTGACCGCCACTGTGCTTTATTGGTGTTTAGTGTGTTTATTATTGTTTTTATGTATCATTTGGCAATCACATGAGTAACAAATGATGTTTTACAACATTTTATGGCAATTCATATTTATTACGCATAGATCATGTGACAGAAAAAAATGAAACTCCAAACTCCACGCTTCAAGACGACCAGCTCTGACCTCGGGAAAAAATCCGAAGAGGATTGTTGCCCAAGGCCATATTTGTGGTCTTATAGTGGGTAGTATAGCTGTTATTTTACTTCTAGCAGGTGTTTTTTTGTTTGTTGCGTTTTACTACAGCCTTTTACCGCTTATACAAGGTATATTCGACCGACGATTGCCAGCCGGTAAGCGAAACATGCGGTAAATCTGACCGACCGTATTCACACAATTCGTCCAATATGAACGACAACGTCGCACCAACTAGTTGGAAATGACCAAATATTACAGAGAGGGGTTTGGGGGAAGGTACTGGGGTTGACAGCCGTCAAGGTCAAGCAGTTTAGCCACTATTACGTAGTAAAATTACCGATCGGTCAATTTGACCGATGTTTCGTTTTAAGTGTTAAAATACCTACCTTGTGGTATGGATGCCATTTCAATAATTTAATCTAATTTTTTGATTATTTTTATATTTAGACTAGACAAGTAGCTGATCATGAGTAATGGTGGAAAGTGATCCGGTTGACCATTTTATAAGACTGATTACAGAAAAAATGACTACTAAGTGTTACTATTATAAATGTTGTTGTTATTAGGTTAAATATATAGAAAACGATTTTATAAAAACATCACTATGCATGAGCTACAGATGCTGGCGCTCACCAATTTCATAGGGACGGAACTGCCATATGTGGCACGTGCTAATGTACTGGGAGAGGTTTAAAGTTATTAGTGGTGATAGGTATATTATTTTATAATCATGGTTCAACCCCTTGAATTTTTGCATTCTTTACAGTTATTCTGGAAATAAACTGAATTGAACAACTTTTAAAAAGAATTGCCAACTCAACTGCTCAACTGCCAATCATCAAGAGCCTAAAGGGTGTGCAGTGAATTAAGACAGCGAAGTACTATAGCAATATGAGTCAAATAGTCTTGAAAAATGTTCCGCTCATGATCTGACAGGAGTTGCCGACCACTTGTTTCAATCCAGCAACCTTTGACTTGCTTTGACTTTTACAATTTTAACTCTATCAAAATTAATTCATTAGGTAAAAACTATTTCATTTTACAGAGTGCAGATTGGATGATGATGACGAAAGAAGATAATCCTACTGCATGAACTTCTTTTGAGCGAAAAATACCTAGTCATAAGGTTATAAAACTTTGTTTTGTTACACATTTTATTCCTGAGAAAAATAGTTACCGTATTTCATTTCTCAGGATGTAAAGATATTATTATTTATTATTGATCTCATTGACCAGTTTAAAATGTTTTCTAATAAGAAAGTAGTATGTAGTGTTGTGTTGTTAACTTGTATATTATGTTACACAAGTGTTTTTGTTATTTAGGAAATTCCAAGTGTTATTTTCAAGGTTATCATATCTTATCTAAGTATATTAAAGCCAAAGCCCTCACCGACTGACTCATTCATCACTAATTCTCTCACTTCCCAATTACTTAGAGGCCTGAAATTTGGTATACTGGTTCTTAAGGCCTAAGATAGGAAAGTCTAATAGTTTTTGTGACGATTTTCCCATAAATGTATACCCTATATGCCTTCAAAGTTCCCGTGTTAGTCTTAAGGAGAAATAGTTTTGTTTTGGATTCCAACATTTGTTGTCTCAGGTATAAACAGCAGCTGTTTTTATTTGAACCATTGAGCAAGCCAGAGAAGCAAGCATAAAATAGCAAGGCATCTAACTACTGTATAAAAAATAGAGTTTTCTCCTAACAGATTTTGGGAATTATGTTTTATGATAAAAAATTAAATATTTATATGTTGGCCAAATTAAATAGTTACAATGTTTATGTTTATTTCTTTATTATATTTATTACTAGAAACAGAGCCCGTTTTGGTTAAATACAACGGTCTCTAGAAAAAGGGTACCCCAATGTATTTCTTACGGAATACATGTTTTTTTTACTTTTTCACTATACGTACTAAAAAACGTAAAACTTTCATATTTTTTGGCAAATCTACAGGATGAAAGCTTTCTAATGACATATTAATCAATGAAATTGGTCCAATGCAACCCTAGATTTAGTTGTACAAATTTTAACAAAAAAATGTCAGACTCAGTATTTCTTCAACGCAAAGAAATTTGTTGTATCTTTGGTTTTTTGTACATAACTTTTAAACGGTGAGGAAATCGACCAAAGTGGATGGTGATTTTCTGATAGAGAATTAAATTTCCAACAAATTACTATATAGAATCTTTTGAGAAACCTCAAGAAGACGGTAAAATATCGCCTTCATAAATAGGATTTCGTAAAAACCTGTTTCCAATGTATTTCTGATGGAAAACATGTTTTTTTACTTTTTCACCACAAATACTAAAAAACCTTAAACTTTCATATTTTTTGGCAAATCTACATGAATGAAGCCTTCCAACAACGCATTAATGATTAAAATCAGTCTAGTAGAACTCTAGATTTAGTTGTACAAAGTTGAACAAAAATATCTTTAATTCAATATTTTTTCAACACAAAGAAATCGGTAGTAGATTTGGTTTTTTGTAAATAACTTTTAAACGGAGAGGAAATCGACCAAAATGGATGGTGATTTTCTGAAAGAAAATTAAATTTCCAACAAACAACTATTAAGCATTCCTTGAGAAACCTCAAAAAGGTTGCCAAACATTGCCATAAAATAAGAAATTCGTAAAACCCCATTTTCAATGTATTTCTTATGGAAAAAATGTTTTTTAACTTTTTCACCATAAATACTAAAAAACATCAAACTTTCGTATTTTTTGGCACATCTACAGGATGAAAGCTTTCTAATGGCTTATTAATCAATGAAATTGGTCCAGCGGAACTCTAGATTTAGTTGTACAAAGATTTTTAAGACTGAATTATTATAAGAAAGATAATAAGCTTTTATATTTATATATATATTATTTTGCTATCTGGAATATATAAATTGTTGATATTTTGTATTATTATCGAATATTCGATTGTGTGGGTGTCTGTCTGACACAGACACTTTTTCAATTCTCTATCAATTTATTGTTTTCTAACAACTATCAATTTTCTCATTTCTTACAAATATTTTGGCTTAAAATACCTGGATAGACCACAAATTCAGTAAGGTAGACAAGACAAGACAAAAGATCTTTATTGACATGAACATAAAGTACAGTCATGGCGTCAATTGGTTTTCTTGATCAGTGGAATGGACTTCTCTCCAGGCATTCTTCAACGGAGTAGAATTCTCTCTTCAGCAACCAGTTGAAAAGAGCTTCTTTAAAGTTGTCTTTGCAGTTCAGTTCTTTGAGTTCAGGTGGAAGTGTGTTGAACAGCTTAGTTCCGATGTAGGATGGTTTTTTTCGTAGGCAGTCGAGTGATGTGCAGGAAGTCTGTAGTTGATTCTGTTTCTGGTGTTGTACGGATGTATGTCTGAGAAGTGGATGGTTCCTTTATTAACCGCATAGATTATTACCACACGATGAATAGGTTGGCCACTGTCTGCAGTTTCAGTCTTTTGAATTCTCCCTGGCAAGAATCACGGAAACCAAGTTGAGCCATAATTCTAATTGCCTTTGGTAGTAATAATTAATCATATTATGTTTAATATTTGCCAGCGAACCTAAACCTAATAAATCTCTTATGTATATCGCAGCAACATGCAATGGATAACACAAGTCTTCTATAAAGAACAAGCCAATTTAGAACATAACAAAAACAATTAGACCTTCCTAACAAAATTGAAAAGCTAAAAAAAATGTTAATTTTCAAACGTGGTAAATATTATGTCCAGCACTACTGTGTTTTAGTTTATTATTAGATTGGTCATTCTTACTATCTATGATTCAAAATCCTCATTAAATATCTAGAAATTTAGATTTTATATGACTTTTATCACTCATGTAATATATTAACTAATGTGTTTGTCTTCATCTGCAGTCACTGGCAGGATAAGATTTCCTATCCCAATTCTTACTGATACTAATAAGCAGTTGAAATTCTTGTCATGATGTGTTAAAAAACTTCATATATATATATATATATATTGTGTGTGTGTGTGTGTGTATAAAACTAGTGTTTTTACTACTATATGTCATGTAAGTGATTTATACTTTATACTAAATACATCCAACTGGAATAACACTAGAACACACTCTTCATGTCAAAAAATTACCATTTCATTGTCTCTGTCATAGTAACGTAATGCACCTGTGGTTAAAATTTAAAACCAAAAGAGTTTGTTCTTTTCCACTATGTTGTGAGCTATAATTTTTATAACATCATAGAAAATCGGAAATTGAATTTATAGGACCACTATATCTTTGTGAACCACTAAGTAATGGTACACAACGTTAGGTTCCTCTGTTTATAAATGACCTTATTTTATTTTACAAACCTAATACAAAACCTATACAAACATCCTTGCAGTAAAAATTTCCATTTGGTACCCTAAAAGTGTTCTTAATCCTAAACTATATTTTTACACCTTTTTTACCATTAGTTCCATTGTTAGCATAGTTTGACAGAAGTGGCCTATATTACGCATTGCACAAATAACTATTTATATTATTGCTACCTAATGTATTTAATATACCAATATGAAGACTTTTGTTTGTTTAACATTTTGTGTTTGTATTTAAATAAATTTGATTATTGATGTTTAATATGACATTAACATTGAACCAAAGATCCGGTCCAAAACATTTAGTTAGGTAAATTTTAGTTCTTACATTGTGGATGTACATAATAAAATAAGGCCTAACAAATTACTGAACTAAGATAGCAGTGATGATTTTTTAGATGTAGACTCTAGTTTTTAGAGTTGTTTTCTTCATAGCACAAAAGAAGTAATGCATACAGTAGAGCGTTGAAAATCCAAACCAATTGGGACCAGGTAGGTAGTTAAAATTATCATGTCTGGATTTTCAAACATAACCTACAAATGGTACCTCTTGAACATATTAGGCCAGCAGCATTAATAGTGAAGTTATAAATGGAACAAAATGATGTTTTTTTGTACTTATGTATATTAAATGTGCATTACTGAAGTTTCTTGGAAAAAATGTAAGGAAACGATCAAATTCTCAATACAAAATCACAATATACAATGCAGTAAAATTTTCTATTGTACATCATAAAAGGTGACAATCTTCAGAGTGTTAGCTTTTATATATGTTTCCTGGCAGCCAAATCCTTCATTCGCTTAAGAAGCAACAGCTGACCCTGACTGCATTCAGCCCGTGTTTTGTACCATGACATACTGAGGGTAAGGCATAAGGCTGAGTCACCAAGTTAAAAATACACACAGGTGATTCACCTGGCTCAGTGGGCCACTTATCCCCCACCCCACACAGCAGTTTATCCCATCCCGCAAAATTTTAAAATATTGTGCGGTATTTTAAAAACCTGTGGAGTAGTTCGGATTTTTGTGTTCCATATTTTGACGCTCTACTGTATTTTCACATTTGTAAAGTTAAAATTGTATTTAAGGTTTATTGAAGTAAGTTATTTTCTCTAATACCTGACATACCCATTTGACAGTTTTATTACAGTTGCAATAGAAAGTTTATAAATAAGCATGTGAAAAATATTTAAAAAATGGAAAATTTAAAGAAATTCTAAATAATTGGTATCAGTAAAACATACTTCCCTCTAAAACCGATACATACTTTTTTCCATTCAAAGTAACAAATGAAATAATTTCTTTATTTCTCACTTCTTTCTAATTGAAAGTCTGTTAAAAATGTAATGCATCAAAAGTCTTTTCCAATTTTCTTTCAAATGCATGACAGATGCATTTTCTGAAATCCAAGCCATCAGTGCTGCAAACCTCTTGCACTCATTCAATTAGACTGTCACTTGATCAAGTTGAATTGTGTTGTATATAATGAAGGAAATTAATACTGAATTATTAATTTATGAAGTGAGAAGCATTAGAATACTTTTTTTGAGACTGACAAGGGCTGAATACTGAAGAGGAATCAGTGCTATGATCTTTAAAATTTTAAAGATTTAACCAGTTAGGTGTAGCACTGCCAACCCACCCACAATCATTTCAAAATGCATGGCAGAAATCCATCTTAGTCCTTCGACAAAAAAATAAAAACGCACAACATAAAATTTAAAGTCAAGTTTTTTAATTTCCATACTAAAACTCATAAATAAAAAGACTCTAAGGAAGAAATTGATTTTTGTATATCCCCAAATAAAACATAAGTGAGCGCTTAGATAACATGCTGAGTTTACGAGGGAAAGTAAATTTAACTTTTCACTGCAACGGTTTATTTAAGTCATATTAAATCAATCAGAAGACACACAGAAATAACTTTTCTAACGAAATACGTACAGAAAAATATATAATAGAATAAATAGTTTTAATATTTTAAAAATAAAATTGTGCTCTGCAACTTGAAAATCTACTTAACTGTAGGGAAAACTCTGTAAATATTGTACCTGATTGATTTGGGGTTATGAAAGATTAAGCTTATTGTGTAAATAAACAAATGTGGAGATAAAATTAAAAATTTTAAGTTGTTTGAAAAATGGCTCGTAGGAAGTGCAACGAGATATTCTTAATGCAGCTCAGAGGTCTTTTTTTTAAAGTTAAAACAAAACTTTGTTCTGACATTTTCAGTCCTCCATATATACATGTACTCAAATTTTATCAATGTTTTGAACCAATTTGTTGTGAAAGCCCATAACTTTGGAATTGAAATTTTGTAGACTTACAAGAAATGTTATCATTATTTTATTTGAGATTTTAAACACTAAAAATCATGAATTTAATCAATTTGTTCAATATCATCAAAACTGTAAGATCTTTAAAGGTTTTGAGGAGTATCATAGTGGTGAATCACTCCTAAATATTGAATACCTTGAGATAGCTTGGTACTCAAGGCCACGCTATCACGAATTGGTACAAAATGTCATATTATTCCAACTATAGCTGTAGTCTACAGCTCTGCACACAAACTCTCAATGACGGCCATTTTTTTTTTTTTAGTTATAGACCTCAAAATGGATCAGAAACTTAATTCAATTTTTTTTAAAGGGCAGACCGACCCAAAATATTTATTTTTTCCAATTTTTGTTTTTTTATTGTTTATTATTCTCTAAAATTTCCTCTTTAAAACGATATATAACACCTATAATTAAAAATATTAGTTACCTTTAGAAAAAATATTTTCGTAACGTATGTCTTGACTTAAAGCAACCAAGTTGAGTGACTCTGAACGTTTACTGAAAATATGCTTTTTGACACTTTTGATGCAACCTGTAAAAAAACTATTAGAGATATCACTACCATTTTTTTGGTGTGCCTTTTTGACAATGATTACTAGTGCCATACGGAAGGATTTAAAAAAAATTACATACCAGGTTGAGGAAAAAAAATGTTTGAGTATAATTTTTAGTGAAATTTCAACTATTTGAACAAAACAAAATTAAAAATTGTTTCCATTTGATTTTTTTCCAAACCTTCCGTATGGAACTAATCAATAAGCTAACCTTTAAAATAAAAAAAATTGAAGTTGTTATCTCTTATAGTTTGTTAGATATGATACATTTAGTTAACATTGAGTTTATATGGGGGTCGGACTGCCCTTTTTTAATGTAGCAAAATTTCCCTTGTAGGTCAGAACAAGAACTAGTATTGGATTTGTTAAGCTTGACAAGTTTAAATCAGCAAACATTATTGATATTACCCTTAGTTGATATAATTCTTTTGATGTTACTTTTAATTGTTATGAATCTAAATATTAGTCAGTGTTTTTTTTATTTTGAATCTACATTCTAAATAGGATGATGTAAGTTAGTATACAAGTTTATCTGTCATATTGAGTATTTTGAAGAGTTCCCACCGCTGCCTGATATCACAAGATCTGTAGATTGGTTTATATATACTATCCTGTAAAACATTCTCTAGGTGTATTTGCACAAAACTTTCATTCAAATAAACAATTGTGTATTATGTTAAATTAATACAGAGTGATTTTCATTTAACTTTTCTGCAGGAATAGTTGTGTATACTTCCAAATATATTTTTGTGAAAACTTTTTGTCAAGTCTACCCTACCCGACCAAATAGAAACTTTCTATTCACGGAGGGAAGATTTGACATTACATTTTGTAAGGACCAAAGTCATAAATTAATTGTCAGTCATGTGGCTAATAGTTGAAAGTGTTAAAAATTGAATCAGCAATCCTCAGAATTTGAGATAAACAAGTTCAATCAGTCTATTTAATGTTATATTGCTTTGAGGGCACTGCTGCTTTCTTATAACAATTAATTACAAATACATCACTGAGTACCAGTAGGGTCACTGAAGTAAATATACCTAGAGGATAATATACAATTTTGGTGTTGTGAGATGAATCTCAATCTACTTTAATTGCTTCTAGATATTAAGTATCAGTATTTAACTTTCCATTTAGAATTACCAATTCTTAAAACCACTGGTTTTATATAATTAGTTTGTAAGTATTTAATGAAGGCAAAACTGTTTTCTTTTGCATTTAGTCCTTTAGCTGTGATATTTAAATCAAACTATTATATTAGAATTCCACAAAAAACATTTTACTTTCTACCTATGTTCAATAGTTAAAATAGCGTTGTTAAATAGTTTTATCATTATGTTTATCCTAAACTCCATAAAATCCTTGATCTTATAATTGAATGGGTCCCCCGGAAAACGTTCCAAGCGACAAAAACATAGTTTCGAGTTATCAAGCATAGAAAGTTGAATTTACCATGGAGTCTTACGCAGCATGCCAATTCTGGCAGACAAAATCAGGGCTGCCAACTCAAATATCTTCAAAACCAAATATACCATGTTGTAGTTTGTGGCATCAAGAACCTTTTCCATTAAATATATCCATTTTTGAACTTTTGTCGCTTGGAATGTTTTCCAGGAGACCCATTCAATTACAAAAATAACATTTTTAGATTAAACAAACTATAAAAAAATTTGTAACTCTGACCACTTCAGTTTATGCAATATGAACATATTAGTAAATTATTTTTATGTTACAGTTAAGAGTAAAAAGCTTGCCACTTCTAGGGTTAAATACTTATTTTAACTCATTTCAAAATTTATAAGTGCATAATTGTAGCCATATGGGTTAAAAACTGGTATAATTGTCGGTCTCTAAGACAGAGGGGTTTTTTGGTGTTGCAAAAACATATGGGGCACCAACATATGAGAGCTTCATTGGAGGTATCATTTGGACATGAAACAAAGAAATAAGATTTCACCTTATATTCTCATCAATGCTATAAAAGCAATTTTTAATTTAATTGGGCATATCATCCACTGGCAAATTTCCATTCATCTCTTGAAATCAAATATTAGCAAACGCCTATGAGTTAATTTGTTGACATTTCTGAAGTCTACTCAGTGTTAAACAGTTAAGAGGTAACTATATATAGTTTAGATATATAGTTTCTTTTTATCATTTAGTCCAATAAAACTTCATATTCAGGAACCAAAAACTCTATACTTAACATAAACCCAATAAACTTTAAAACCTTGCCCATGTTAATGTTTCTAGATGACAAACCCACCATTAAATTAATTCTAATCCAAAACCAATATTTACAGATTACTAAGTCCTTTAAGTTTCCTTTTCCTACCATCACGTTTAGTAACATATCGTAGAAGAAATGTTACCTGTATTTTGTTGCACAAATATGCTTAACATAATGAGTTTGTTATGTGTTGTGTTGTAAGGTTTGTTAAATACTTAGAAGTTAAACTGGTACTGGAACCTCGTGTCTAAGTGTCTTGTCATGTTTTGTAACTGAGACCTGATTAAACATTTGGGGATTTCTTTGTTGTATCATTTTACCATCTGAGGTCTTAGTTCCTCAACCCACAATTTAAATTGAACATAACTTTACACATCTGTAATGTCTTGAATTATTATTCAATCTGAATATGAATCTGAATCTGTCACATATTGTAAGTCACTGAAGGAAAACACTGTAGTAATAAGATTCAGCATTTTATTAAACATACTTTATAATCAGGAAAACAATTATTATTTAAATTCAAGAACTAACATTTAGACTCTATATGAAAATTACTTCATAACAGTAATAGACGTTTGAAAGGTTTTATATGCTCATTATCAACAATCAAGTTAGTCTATATTAGCTATATTTGCTTTGCTAAGCATTTATTGTATAATCACTGAAAAGTCGCAAACGTGTCAATATGTCTAAGATCAGAACTATCAAAATATTAAAGATACTGAAACAAATTACTATAAAACTATTAAGTTAAAAATAACAAAATATAGTAAGTATTGAGAATATAGTATACAACAAGTAATACCACAAAATTTTCTTTAAGTATTTTAACTTATCAAAAACATTTCATGCATTATAATTATTATAGAGTGAGTTTTTACATTTTAAAATTATACTGTATTTTATCTTCAAGAGCTATAAATATAAAATCTCCCAGCAAAACACCTGTTCTTTTTAGTATATACTGTTAAAATTTTTTTAAAGCAGTAAAAATAAAAAAATACTAACTATACTTTTATTTATTCCATTCACCATCAAAAAATCAATACAGAATAGATACTTTAAAACTTTAATTTTAAAAAACTTCCCATCACTATGGACCTAAGGCTTGTGTGGTAATTAAAGCGAGATACCGTAGCGGTGTGCGGTGTGTCACAAGAGGCTAGCCAGAGACGACCGACCACTCATGATCTTGCAACAGGAGTCGCTGGCCACTAGTTTTGATCCAGCAAACTTTGACTTACTGAGTCAGAGCGTTACACCTGAGTTTTCATAAGGTTTCAAAGGTTCATAAGGTTTTTGAGGCAATTTATATTTGATTAACTAAACCTATATTTCAAGTGCTGATTTTTCACAAGTAGGATTGATTTATAATTTAGAAAACAGAAAATTTTTAGGCAAAACTAGGTTTTTTAAGGGAAGGCCTGATTCTGGTTAGAGACAAATTACTATACATCATTAACCCAGCAGAAAGATATTTTCCAATTTTAGTTTTTGTCATTGCATCAAATGTCATACTATTATTGATGGTAAAAGGATAAACAATCCAATATAAAAATCAATAATCCTTGATATGATATAAATAAAAGTTTGTTTGACTTAACATATTTACAGTTCAGTAAATTTAACTAATTCTATAAGTTTCAGGCTGAACAAAAAACATGACATGTATTGACAAACATTAGACATGTAAAACACATATTAAAATTTTACAAATTAGTATAACAAAACTGAAGTAAATATAAATTTGTAAAACACATTGGTCCCAAAACTACAATATTAAAACTAACTCATGTGATTGGGCGATAACTGTTAAATTTTGAGTTTCATTTCAAACTCTTTCAAAATTTCAAACGCAACAGCAGGACTTTCTGTTAGCAGCAAGTATCGCTTACGATGATTGTTTTAACATGATTAACGAATACCCCAAATAAGTTTTCTTTTTCGTTGAAATGTTTTTTCTACCTAAAACTAATAATAGCTTCTACCCTATGGGAAATTCGTTAAAAAGTTCTGGTTTGTTTTGTCGAGACTACGGGTCTATTTTAATTTTTTTAATCAAAAACTTTTTAACGTGTTAAATACCTGCGATATTTTGTGGCTATTCGCTGGATGTTACTTGCATGCCGTTTGCAGCACTAATATTGCAGGTGCTATTCACGATCATTGTCTATAACATGCGGGCGTCTAATCCTGTTATATTTTCAGATACCTGATTTATACTCTGCCACATTAATCCGGATAAACCAGACTTTACTGTAGAACCTCTATAATTTGTAGGTATTGTCTGTTACTTTGAGAAAACCTCTAATATGAAAAATATATATTCCGATAGTTCAAAGTATTTTGGTGCAAATTACTTAATACTGGTGTAAATAAGCCTCTAAAATTTTAAATTGTACTTGAGCCACTATAATTCAAATTATGTTTCTTTAATTCAAAACCCTACCTCTAAAATTCAAAGTCAGTTCCCATAAACCTCTTAAATTCTAAGTAATTAAAAAAAACAAACCAGTTGAAACGTGAACCCAGTATGTTTTCAGCATGTTTTTATTTTATACCTCAAAATATTTGAAACCATGATGGTCATTTGCATAACCATTTAGAACCATCGCAGAGGCTACTGAAACTTTGAGGAAGTGGGTTGTTTTTCAATATTATGCATTAAATGTGAATAAACCGTGGGGACCAATATTTGTTTAATGCAGTAACCCCTCCCTGTTTATTTTATTTCATCTGTATTAATTTCGGAACCTGATAGCTTACACATAATAAATATATGGTGGGTGAAGCATGTAAAATAAGTTTTTTAAGAAATAGAGGTTGCTCATTTTGTAGATTATCAGAGTAAAAACTGTCTGGGTCAACATCAAGTCTCAGTCTGTTTGTTAAGAGTATAAGAGTAAGTTTCTGGGTTTAACTTGAAATTATTGTTGGTAACATTCAATATTTTTAACAATAACTAGCCAAAGTACCCAGGCGCACGGGTTAAAAAGGCTGAGAGGTGTAGGCTCTACTGATACATTTAAGTTATTGTTAATTAATTCTTCATTGTTTAAAAAATGACAAAATACGAGTGTCTACAACATGACAAAGTAACATCTGACAAATATTGGGAGAGGATAAGGATTAACGTAATAGAGACAGTCATCGGAAAAAAACTTAAAATCTACCATTCCACTATTTCGAATAATTCACTAATTTCGATCCAGCAGTTTATCTGAAAAATCAACTTTATTTCTTCTTCTTCCCAAACTGTCAAAATATAGTGCAAACGGATGTTGTCATCAGAAAATGTAAACATTGAAACCTAGGACAGTCACAGCAGCTCTTTCTTCTTCTTCTTCCCAAACTGTAAAATTTTAGTGTTCACAGCTGTTGACATTCAAGTAATTTTATGTTTTCATTTCATTCATTGAAAATGTAAACATTGAAACTAAGGACGTTCATGGGGCGTAGCCCAAGGGGATTTTAAGGGAACTAATATGCCTATGTGTTGCATGAATTTAAGATCTACCTTTGTGTAAAATTTCAAAACGGTGGGTTCAGTATTTTTCACATTTACTTGCCACAACAAACCCACAAACATACAGAAACCACCTCTTCTTTATAATATTATAGATAACTATAATTAAGCCGATAAAAATATAAAATGAATATATTTGTTTTCAAATGTGTTTATATTAATTTCTCAATCCCCAATCACATAAGCTTATTATCTAAATACATTAAAATATGCAGCTACCTTCAAATATAATATTTTCTTACAGTAAACAAACTTTGTAATAAACACCTAACAGTATGATTATCTCAAATAAAATATTAGAATATTTTGTCACCCAAATCAATGTTCGAGTGAACATATAGGTATCAGTGACTGGGAAAAATATTATCGAGATATTTGTAAACAGTTGTTAGCACAATACTATATAAGAAAAAATACTCTATCTTAGTAACTATTTTCTAAAAGATTATGCTCTATTGATTAAAAACTAAACGGAATTATATTATTTGTATTTATTAATGTAATGGTATTAAAAACTTCAAACCGTAGCTAGCCTTTATGAAGAAACAAAGCACTTTTTCTTTTTAGGGTGAAAGGTCATAAGCACCAAAACTCAGTCTAATCTATTTATTAATCACAATAATTAAGAAAATAAAGAACCTAACTTTAAATATATTTTTAAAATATAAAACACCAGTAAAAATCATAAAAAATACTATATTTAGGCTGTTTACAAACATCTTACAAAATAAACGACAGTATGCATTAAGTTAGTAAATTGAATTTCAAATTAATGACATAAATAAATCTAGAGGTAAATATAAACTGTACAATTGCAAAGTTATACAAAACGACTAGAATAGGAGGCCACCATACGAGCAAATAGAGGTCATTGGCATACATCGTACTGGGCTAACAGTTCAAAGTCGAATTTTTTGTTTTATTATATCTTGAGGCACATTTCTGTTTGCTGTATAGACAGTTTTCATGAAATATATTATTTGAAAGATTGGATGTACTAAATATGTTTTACTGTACTATTAAAATAGTTTAGTTATTCTCTTTGGTTTAAAAAAGGGCTATATTGCAGATTTTAGTGATACGTATAGTATTCAAATTTTGTTCTCAATTATGTGGATTGTATCTTGTACTATTCTTTACCACTGCAAAGATCTGTTTATTTATTTTAATTGGGCCTAACAGAATTCCAACACATTCTGCATATCCCTTGAATTAACACTTTGTTTCCAATCAATCAAATCGGCAATTATTGCTTAAATTTTGCGGCCCCGTGGAACAGGCCACCAGATTGGATGAGTACATAACATAGTTAAAAGGCATAGGCTCGAGGATCCAAGGGTCGCTGGTCTGCGTCACAGTTGCGCATGCGCATGGAGTGGAGTGGACCGGTGGTCGCCGTGGACCCATACCGTCAGCCATCATGGTGGAGTAAGTTATAAATTTAAGGGGGGGACTTAAGGAGGGAAGGGGATAAGCGAAAAGTGAGAGTGAAGATAAATCCGAAGAAGAAGATGAACCTATAAAAAAGATAAAAAATACTACTTCCAAAAAAGCATCACAAAGAATTAAAAAATATGAACTAAATAAACAAAAAAATAATTCCCCTGAAGAAGATATAAAAATTGATGAACTAATATCTCAAACAGGTAATCAAAGCACATCTGATCCGAATTATATGGATGCAACTTACATTATTTACTTATACATTATACTTTACATTATACTTACTTATCAATTTTTATATCTTCTTTAGGGGAATTATTTTTTTATTTATTTAGTTCATCTTTTTTAGTTCTTCTAGATTTATCTTCACTCTCACTTTTCAACCTATTTTCTTTTTCAATTCTCGGTGAATCTTCCAGCTCCAACTGTGTCAATAATTCGAATCAGATGTGCTTTGATTACCTGTTTGAGATATTAGTTCATCAATTTTTATATCTTCTTCAGGGGAATTATGTTTTTGTTCATTTAGTTCATATTTTTTAATTCTTTGTGATGCTTTTTTGGAAGTAGTATATTTATCTTTTTTATAGGTTCATCTTCTTCTTTGGATTTATCTTCACTCTCACTTTTCAACCTATTTTCTTTTTCAATTCTCGGTGAATCTTTCAGCTCCAACTGTGTCATTAATTCATTGTAACTGTCATCATCAGATTTGCTTATAATATAAGTTGCATCCATATAATTCGGATCAGATGTGCTTTGATTACCTGTTTGAGATATTAGTTCATCAATTTTTATATCTTCTTCAGGGGAATTATTTTTTTGTTTATTTAGTTCATCTTTTTTAGTTCTTTGTGATGCTTTTTTGGAAGTAGTATTTTTTGTCTTTTTTATAGGTTCATCTTCTTCGGATTTATCTTCACTCTCACTTTTTGCTTATCCCAATAGCCCATTCCCTCAGCTCCCGAAGTCCCCCCCTTAAATTTATAACTTACTCCACCATGATGGCTGACGGTACGGGTCTACGGCGACGACTCCGTCCCCACGGCGACCACCGGTCCACGCCACTCCATGCGCATGCGCGACTGTGACGTAGACCGGCGACCCTTGGATCCTCGAGCCTATGCCTTTTAACTATGCTATGTACTCACTCAATCTGGCGGCCTGTTCAACTGAGATCATGCCAGCCAGCACAACTAGAACAAAAAAATGCTCCGGCCAACTGCAAAGTTATATCATATCTGTTACATTTGTGTTGACAGCTGTTAAGAACACTGTTCAATGAACTTTGTTATGTAAAGTGTAAGTTATCAATGAAATGTTGAATGTTAGCACAACTAACAAGACCATTGGCACTTTAAATCCAAAAATAAATTCACACTTTTTGAAACTTTCCTAAGTAGTTTAACATGATCTTGATGATTTAAACTTATTAATTTTGGCACAGTTACCACTTTCAGGGTATTTATTTAAGTTTTTTGTTACATAGTAACTATTATATTGTTTATACAAGGTCAAATAATAACACCCAAAAGTAAGCTACACTATTTTATTATAACCGCGTACCTGGCAAGATATGTCTGAAATTTTCTGGGAATTTTCACCCGGATGTAGGGACAACACTGTAGTTTTCCTATGTGTTCCTATGTTCTGTAGTTATGAACATCCTAGCACAGGTTCCCTGCAAATTTCAGGCCATTCCTGCCAGGTAAACAGATATGAGAAAATAGCATTAATTTACTTTTAACGGCAACCCTCGTATGCACAGTACTGAGAGTCTTCAACTTATTTAGATCATAACATAAGAATAACAATTTTTTCAATTCAGTTTTATTTTAGGTCTGAGAAATTTTATAAATAAGTGTTTATTAATAAGTGGATATTTCACAAACCCAGAACATGACAACGCCACCACCCACAAAGCAGCATGTTAAATACTCATTCGTGTTAAAATGAGTACAGATATATTTTCAATTTTAAAAGACGTTTGTTGTATTGAAAGTTAAAAAAAGTTTATGTATATTTTATTGTTACATTTAAAATTTTAATTGTTCCATAAATTAACTAAAAAATTAAACTTTTGCATGAATAAAAAACTTATTTTGAAAAATCATTCAAGGTTTGATTTAGAGAAGTATCCAATATTCCAAAAAGTGAAAAGGAGAAAATTACTAAAATATTTCGCTACTAATAAACACCCCAGTTATTCCAACAACTGATCTATGAAAACATATAATTTTAACATTTAGGAAAAACAGGTTGAAAGTTTAAACATCTAAAAGAGGTAATTTCACCAATAGGTAACATCTGCAAAACCCACGATTCAGGGAACGAAACCAACCTGTGAGCAGAAATGTGACTAAGATATTGTTGGTATCACTGTGTGGTTAGATGGATTGACTGCCTCAACCTGAGTCGATCATGGAGGATAGTCGAGCCACTTGGTCACGCAAGTCTGCAAAGGCGTCATTAATGATCACAGCAGAAGTTAACGCCTTGGCTGTCCCCGTTTCATGGAGATGACTCTTCATCTCTCCTGTTCATATCATTTCAGTTTGTTAAAAAAGAATATCATAGTTTGAGAGAAAATCTAGTAGGGACTTAACAAAATAGCATTCTAATTAGCGTTCATACTTAGTTTTAGAGATTTGCAGTTAGAGAATCCATTTGGGGAGTTGGAGGTTCAGATAAGCTAATTTGAAGGATCAAAAACTTGAGTGGATGGAAAAGAAATCCTATTGCCAAGGTGTTTTACTGAATCATTGTTTTCATTTTATAACACAGATGTTTAAAAGCTGATAGTATATGAACTTAAAATGCTCACCAAATAAGCTAATAAAAGTTTAACCAAAAAATTCTTTGTCAATAGAGTGGAACCTCTCAAATACGAACTGTGGAAAACCCGCTATCCTGGCAAATCCGAACACCAAACACGTTCTTTTCTTTAATCAGAAAATGTTATTTTTCAACGTTTCAAACATGAAAAATACAATACAAGATTGAACAAACAGAAGTATTTCATTTAAATCTTGTTATCTTTAACTGTTGAAGTGAAGAAATACTTCACGCAGACACAATTTCAAGCCAGCATTGCATAAACATCACGTCAGTCGGCTGATAGCTACAGCAGGTAAACACTCACTAGACAGTAGACAGGTGCAAGACACATCCCAGTAAGTGTGGGGGTAGGGGGAGTGATTTATTTTTAGCATGGGACGTACTGAACATCCACCCGCCAAGGTCACTGCCCTTTTGAACACTGAGTCACCCATTCTGTATAACCCCAATCTCCATGTCTCACATCCCTTACCACGAATACAGTGATGAAATAAGTGTGTAATATTATTACCAGAGAAATCCGAACAACCCTAAATCCGAGCAGGCGTTAGCCTCAATTAGTTTGGATTTGAGGGGTTCCAATGTATTATACATTTTGCAATAGTTTCATAAGCAAAACAGTTAGAAAATATCCTTATTATATAATCAGCCGTGTTTTAAGTAAGGTCCATTTTGTTTTGACACTAGTAGTTCACACACGTACCTCAATTTGCTAGTGTGTTGTGTACCGATTCAATTACAACTCTGTAGTTATTCTGTACATGTTTGCATTTTCAAAAGGTTTCAGATTATCAACTCACCCACTGTATGTGAGGTTTGCTTAGTGATACGGTTTTTGTCGATAAGGACGAAAACCTACCTACAGAAATTTCAAATACCCCCATCGCAGCAGACCTGCGTACTCAGCGAATTTCCAAATCCATAACATATTAATAATAATATATAACAAGTTTTATCATTATCTGTCAATAAATATGAGAATTATTTGCCTACTCTCCATAAGATTAACATGGGTAAGAGTATGCAGGTTTGCTGCTGTGAGGAATGCTAAAAGTAGGTGTTTCTAGCGTGAACAATTTATATTTTGACCATTTATATCAAGTTTCATCAACATCTGTCCATAAATAAAGAAGTTTGCCTAAACTCTATATGATTAACATAGGAAAAGAGTATGCAGGTTAGCTGCCATGATAAACACATAAACTATAATTTTTAAGCATAACTGTATGGATCTCAACCACATGAAGCTAAATATAAAGTTTTATCCAAAAATATTGATTAATATAAGAAATAATAATTTTTCCCTATCCTCCATTAAGATTAACATTGGAGTCCCACAATACAACGTACTGTGTTTAGATTTTTTTATATCTCGGTAACCGTTGGAGATAGAGAAAAACTTTAAGGAACTTAATTGTGTAGTTTTTTAAGCTGATTTTAAAGGTGAAATATAATACCCCCGTCGCAGCAGATCTGCGTACTCAGCGAATTTCCAAATCAATAATATAATAATAATAATAATATATGACAAGTTTTATAAAAATCTGTCCATAAACATGAGACTTATTTGTCTATTCTCCATAGAGAAATTAACATGGGAAAAAGTATGCAGGTTAGCTGCTGCGAGGAACACTAAAAGTAGTAATAAAATTTCTACCATAAATAGTTTTTATCTTAACATTTATACCAACTTTCATCGACATCTGTCCATAAATGAAGGAGTTTGTCTATTCCCTATATGATTAATATGGGAAAAGAGTATGCAGGTTTGCTGCCATGATAAACACATAAACTATGATTTTTAAGCATAAATGGATAGATCTCAACCACATGAAGCTAAATATCAAGTTTTATCCAAAAATATTGATTAATATGGGAAATATTAATTTTTCTCTATCCTCCATAAGATTAACATTATAGCCCCACACACGTACTGTGTTTAGATTTTTTAATATCTCGGTAACCGTTGGAGATAGAGAAAAACTTTAAGGAACTTAACTGTGTAGTTTTTTAAGCTGATTCCAATGGTGAAATATAAAATTAGAAATATTTAAAAATTACATGTGAAAAACGCAAAAAAACCATTTTGGGGTACAAAACCCCCCCCAAACTACCCGTTTCCATTGACCGATATGTCTGGTTTACGAACTCGTCCGAGCATTTGTAGGAATACACGTCTCTACCAAATTTGGTCTTGATCGGACCATTTTTACGTGAGTTTTTCACATGTAGTTTTTAAAAATTTCTAATTTTATATTTCCCCATTGGAATTAGCTTAAAAAACTACACAATTAAGTTCCTTAAAGTTTTTCTCTATCTCCAACGGTTACCGAGATATTAAAAAATCTAAACACAGTACGTTGTATTGTGGGGCTCCAATGTTAATCTTATGGAGGATAGGGAAAAATTAATATTTCCCATATTAATCAATATTTTTGGATAAAACTTGATATTTAGCTTCATGTGGTTGAGGTCTATCCATTTATGCTTAAAATCATAGTTTATGTGTTTATCATGGCAGCAAATCCTGCATACTCTTTTCCACGCTAATCTCTGGAGAGTAGGCAAATAATACTCATATTTATTGACAGATAATAATAAAACTTGTCATATATTATTATTTTAATGTTATTGATTTGGAAATTCTTACGCAGGTCTGCGACGGGGGTATATATACATATATATATATATATATATATAAAAATTTTAACGACTATTGTTTTTGGTCTCTGGGCACCTAAAGAAGAAATACCCCCGTCGCAGCAGACCTGCGTACTCAGCGAATTTCCAAATCAATAATATAATAATTATAATATATGACAAGTTTGGTCAAAATCTGTCGATAAACATGGGAATTATTTGCCTATTCTCCATAAGATTAAAATGGGAAAGAGTGAGTAGGTTTGCTGCTGTGAGGAACACTGAAAGTATACCATCAAAAATTTTATTTTTAACATTTATACCAACTTTTATCAACATCTGTCCGTAAATAAAGGAGTTTGCCTAATCTCCATATGATTAACATGGGAAAAGAGTATGCAGGTTTGCTGCCATGATAAACACATAAACTATGATTTTTTAGCACAAATGTATGGATCTCAACCACATGAAGCTAAATATCAAGTTTCATCAAAAAATATTAGATAATAAGTGAAAAATTAATTTTTCCTAATCCTCCATAAGATTAACATTGGAGCCTTAAAATACAACGTACTGTGTTTAGATTTTTTTATATCTCGGTAACCGTTTAAGATAGAGAAAAACTTTAAGGAACTTAATTGTGTAGTTTTTTAAGCTGATTCCAATGGTGAAATATAAAATTTGAAATTTTTAAAAATTACATGTGAAAAACGCAAAAAACCCCATTTTGGGGTACAAAACCCCCCCAAAGTACCCGTTCCCATTGACCGATATGTCTGGTTTACGAACTCGTCCGAGCAGTTGTAGGAATACACCTCTCTACCAAATTTGGTCTCGATCGGACCATTTTTACGAGAGTTATCGTGCTAACAGACACATATATATATATATATACATATATACATATATATACATATATATATATATATATATAAAAATTTTAACGACTATTGTTTTTGGTCTCTGGGCACCTAAAGAAGAAAAAATAACATGGTCTCGGGCTTAAGTCTTACCATGAGACCTACGGTAATAGCTTCTTCCCTATGGGAAATTCGCTAAAAATAATGGTTCTTAAGTCTTACCATAAGATTAAAGTTCTTCCAATAATATTTCACTTGACTCGGATTTCGCGTAAATTCTTGTATGTCCATCATAAGATAACACTGAAGATGCACTCTCTGCCATATTCCACATTTAACTGGCCCGCTCACAACCCACGTCGTGTGGACAGGATCATAGGCAGGTCCCCGAGACAATAACATGCCTCAGGTTACCTGCTCAGGTAACCTGCCCTCCTACTGACCTCGTGTAAACGCGGCTTAAAGGTTAAATACAGAGCTAAAACTGAGCAAAGTTGTTCCCGAAGCATGTCGGTACTCAACCCACACACTGTTGTGGTATGTGTGACAACTACTAGTGTTTACAAAAGATGGACCTAACTTAAATACACACCTTGTAATTTTATTTCTTAATTCAGAAAAAGACTAAAGGAGTAGGGTTCACCAATTAATCCAGCCTAAATAAAATGTACAGATAGGGGAGGTGAATTAATATTAGAGGTCTGTGGGTACCCGAAAATTTGAGTAATTGCATGAACCCGAGTGGTCGGGCGGGCTCGGCATGTCTCAGGTTTCATTCCGGCGGACTTTAATTAGATGTCGGGCCTGGCAGGTACCTACTACCCGAAAGGCATCGGGTTGTACAAAATACCCGAGATGACATTGAAATTAACCCGAAACCCCAGGTAATAACATTTTGTCCAAAACTTTTCACTCACGCCACTTTCACGCAATATTATCGAACACAGATATTCTCGATCGAGATGTCAAACTTCAAAGTAATTTTTACTGTCTTAATGCATTTGATTGCACAATCTCATAGTCACCAGGACTTTAGTGAAAATCAGGTGACCAGCCGTCTCTCTGCTGGCTCAAAATTATTGTGCATTCACAGCTTATTATTGTACCCACCCCTGATGCGCGTTTGTTGGTTGAGTCAGGACTGTCACTTTCCGGTGTTTTCGGCCACACTTTCTCTTCCTGGTAACTCATCCAGCGGGCCTTTACGACATCCTTTGTTGAGCACTTGCATGGCTGTGTTGTTTATGATGTTTGACTGAAATGAGTTTTTGTTGAGTGTGTGGTCTGAATTTTGTTTGGATGCTTTATATATCTTGAATTCTTCTATTGTGTTAAGGAAGTTTCCTTTGGTACATAAATGTCAAATTTTTAGATTTTGTTGAGCATTGGTGTAGTTGTGGTTGTTATTAATGAGGTGATTAGCATATGCGGATTTGGTTAATTTCTTTGGTTGGTGCTCTTTGAACCATGTGGCGAAGGACCTTGATGTTCGCCTGATGTAGAAATCTGTGCAGAAGCTTGTAAACGCCGGAGGGGTTTATGTTGTCTTGGGTGTGTTTTTTTTTGTTGAGTAATGATGATATGTTATCTGTATTTTTGTAGGATACTATTATGTTGTTTTTTGACATTTCTCTCTTTAAAGTGCTGTTTTAATGTGGTGCTATATTCTGCGCTGACATAGGTTTTCTTTTTGGTGATGTCATCGTATCTTTGTTTCTTTGGTTTTTATGTTTATTAATGAGTTTTTTAATTAACATTGTTTCGTAGCCATTGGATACTGCAATGTATTTCAGTGTGGTAATTTCCTCGTAATTTTCTTTGCTCATGGGTAATGGTTAGTAGCCTGTGTACAAAACTATTGTAGGCTGCAATTTTTTGGTTATAGGGGTGGTGGGACATGGCATGGATAATTTGGTTAAATGTTGTAGTTTTTCTGTAAATTTTGTTTGCAAGTGTGTTTTCTTGTTTGGTGATGTCTAGGAAATTTATGGAGTTGTTTATTTCTGTTTCCAGGCTGAATTTCAGGTTCTTGTGGAGGTTGTTAAAGTATTTGTTGAAGAGGTTGATTGTCTCTCATTACTGTTGTATATCACAAAAGTATCGTCTACATATGTGCAATAAAATATTACTTTATATATAAAAACTGTTATTGTCTGACCATAAATGCTCATTTTTTGATGTGGTTAAGGAAAATTTCTGATAGGATGCCTGATAGTGGGGAGCCCTCAGCCACTCCCGACTCAACTACCCCCCGCCAAGTGCCATAAATTACAGCAAGCAGCCACCCACATAAAAAATAAACTGATTGAACACAACGCCATTATAACAAAAGCTGACAAAGGCCATTGCATTGTTATACTTAAGAAAGCAGATTACAACAGTAAAATTAATGATTTCATCAACAATAATGACATAGAAACCATAAACCATGCCCCAACACAAACGTTCTCGAAAGAAATAAATTAAATTACATCTTCAAGCACACATCTATTAAACAAAGATGAAATAAGATCTACAAAGGTCACTAACCCTCAAGCTCCAATTTTAAGAGGCCAACCAAAAATACATAAAACCAACACACCTATAAGGCTACTGGTTAACTTTCAGACCATCACCAGTGTACGCAATGGCAAAGAAACTGATAGAATAACTAGAAGTGAAATTTCACTCGAAAACAACCACAGCATAAAAAATACAACAGAATTAGTAGAAAAAGTTAATAGCATCGATATAAAAAATGCATACACATTAGCCTCATTTGACATTGTAAAGCTTTACACCAATGTGCCTGTAAACTAAACAATCCAAATTTTAAGAATAAAAACTCCTCCCTCTAAATGAAGCTCAAGAAGAACTTATCAAACTAGTTGACTGTGTATTCAAACAAAATTATTTTACTTTCAACGACAAGTTATATATGCAGAACGAAGGCCTAACCATGGGCTCCCCACTATCAGAAATTTTCCTTAACCGCATCGAAAGTAAGCAATTATGGTCAGACAATAACAATTCAGAAATAAAGTAATATTTTATTGCAGATACGTAGACGATACTTTCGTAATACACAATGGCAATGAGAAACAAATCAACCTCATCAACAAATACTTTAACAACCGCCACAAGAACCTGAAATTCAGCCTGGAAACAGAAATAAACAACTCCATAAATTTCCTAGACATCACCAAACAAGAAAACACACTTGCAAACAAAATTTACAGAAAAACTACAACATTTAACCAAACTATCCATGCCATGTCCCACCACCCCTATAACCAAAAAATTGCAGCCTACAATAGTTTTGTACACAGGCTACTAACCATTACCCATGAGCAAAGAAAATTACGAGGAAAATACCACACTGAAATACATTGCAGTATCCAATGGCTACGAAACCATGTTAATTAAAAAACTCATTAATAAACATAAAAACCAAAGAAACAAAGATACGATGACATCACCAAAAAGAAAACCTATGTCAGCGCAGAATATGGCACCAAAATTACAATTAAGGAAATTCAGTCATTTCAATCCAACATCATATACAACACAGGACAGCTCAACAAAGGACGTCGGAAAGACTCGCTGGATGAGTCACCAGGAAGAGAAAGTGCGGCCAAAAACCCCGGAATGTGACAGTCCCAACTCAACCTCCCCCCCGCCGCACACCGCGTGCCCATATTGTAAATATCTGTTCTCAATGTGTAATGTTAGTGTTTTAGTGTAATGTAAACAGTTGGCGGAGATATTTAAGACCTGAAGATGTGTTCCAGCAACACGAAACGGCCACAGTCACAAAAACTACACAAGAATCTCTCGACAGACAAATATATTAAACCACAATTTTGTTCTTCAAAGATCCAGAGGCTATCCATACTGAAATGAAAATATTAACCACTTTATACTATTTTAGTAAGAAGAGCCATTTGACATTTTATGAAAGGGTTTGATTTAATTTCAACAATGATTGTGAGAGGTGATTGGTTGAATTAAAAATAATAAACCAGAACTATATGTAATATAGGTCTAATGAAAGCTTGGTTATGGGTATTGTCTCAATACATTTTCTGTATTTTTTTTTGCTATGCAATAAAATACATTATAGTTTTTTTTATTTTGTTTGATTATTCTTGGTTTCATATAGACTTGAGACAATTATTTCCCCTCATTCATTATTTACAAAATAAATTATTATGATATATAATTAATTAAATGGATAAAACTGTTGGGGTTAATATACCCAAACAGAGTCTAGTACATATATGTGTTTAATGACTTTAGGGCTTATATGTGAAATAAATAAGTTGGTAAATGCAATGATAATATCTTGCGTCAATACTGCTAAGTAGATCAATCAAAACATATTTAAATTAACATTTTACTTACTAATCAAATCCAAAGCCAATCTGAATTTTAGGCTTACAATACCCGAACCTGACCCTAATTTTAACTTGTAATACCCGAACCCGACCCAAATCCTTCTTTACTTGCATACCCGAACCCGACCTGACCCGAATTTTCATTTAGCTTATGATACCTGGACCATCGAACACATAACAAAATAGAAGCGCTACTTGGAACACCGAAGTGAAGCCAAATCCGCCATCTTGGACCGATCAATCGCCTCGAATCCGCGCATCAGTGAGCTCAGTTCACATTAAAACGCCGCGACAAATACACGATCATAAACTATACTATTAATTGAATGAAATTGCTGAAATTTTGCAAACTTGTAGTTTAGATACTGAGGATAGCGATAGTGTTGATTTAAAGATCATATTAATTATAATAACTAATTAATTAAATTATATTTAAACACTTGTCGATCCATTTTCTAGACCTAGACATGAAAAAGTTGTATAGCGAGGATTTTTTTTATTTTTTGGTCAGAGACTTTTTGTCAGCGAGAAAGTTTTAGGTAAATAACCAAATTTAATTATACAATTCACAAATTTTTTTTATCATGTTTGGTTTTCTTGCAAAGTTAGGTATAATACCGGTGGGAATTACTTCCGTCACATCGCGCCGCGCCCGACTACGCGACGGGTCGGCCGCGGCCAAATTAAGTCAATGTTACCCTTATGTAATGTTATTAATTACATTTTAAATTAAATGTTCACAATGGATTTCACAATTATGATTAAATACATTTTTACAAATATTTATTAAGAGGCGGCAGGAGTCAGTCCAGGCGCTCACACGCTTGACATGACATGGGTTTAATTATCTTTTAATTGCTCGTAAAGGAAATTTATTAAAAACAAAATACCAAATAAAAAGTATTTTATAGGCCCTTATCTACATATTTATGTGTTAAAATACCAAAACTAATGCTTAGAAATATTTTATATTTTTGAAATTAGAAAATTAAAATCCCATAAGGATATAACAAAACTAGT
The DNA here is from genome assembly GCA_023375725.1 of Nephotettix cincticeps. Taxonomy (NCBI): domain Eukaryota; kingdom Metazoa; phylum Arthropoda; class Insecta; order Hemiptera; family Cicadellidae; genus Nephotettix; species Nephotettix cincticeps. The sequence continues at coordinate 126,129,142 of CM041791.1, read as the reverse complement.
TCCGTTGTATTATTTTTGTTTATCGAAGGAAAATATTTCAAACTTTGGACCTAAATAAACTTCACATATTCATAAATAAAATGTATTGAATAACTTTTAGTATTTGATTTGCTCTTAGCCATAATAATTTTTTTTAATTTTATAATTTGATACAATAATATTTTTTTAGAGTGCGTGCACTGTTCACGCACTTTAAAAAAAATTATTATGGCTAAGAGCAAATCAAATACTAAAAGTTATTCAATACATTTTATTTATGAATATGTGAAGTTTATTTAGGTCCAAAGTTTGAAATATTTTCCTTCGATAAACAAAAATAATACAACGGAACTAGTTTTGTTATATCCTTATGGGATTTTAATTTTCTAATTTCAAAAATATAAAATATTTCTAAGCATTAGTTTTGGTATTTTAACACATAAATATGTAGATAAGGGCCTATAAAATACTTTTTATTTGGTATTTTGTTTTTAATAAATTTCCTTTACGAGCAATTAAAAGATAATTAAACCCATGTCATGTCAAGCGTGTGAGCGCCTGGACTGACTCCTGCCGCCTCTTAATAAATATTTGTAAAAATGTATTTAATCATAATTGTGAAATCCATTGTGAACATTTAATTTAAAATGTAATTAATAACATTACATAAGGGTAACATTGACTTAATTTGGCCGCGGCCGACCCGTCGCGTAGTCGGGCGCGGCGCGATGTGACGGAAGTAATTCCCACCGGTATTATACCTAACTTTGCAAGAAAACCAAACATGATAAAAAAAATTTGTGAATTGTATAATTAAATTTGGTTATTTACCTAAAACTTTCTCGCTGACAAAAAGTCTCTGACCAAAAAATAAAAAAAATCCTCGCTATACAACTTTTTCATGTCTAGATCTAGAAAATGGATCGACAAGTGTTTAAATATAATTTAATTAATTAGTTATTATAATTAATATGATCTTTAAATCAACACTATCGCTATCCTCAGTATCTAAACTACAAGTTTGCAAAATTTCAGCAATTTCATTCAATTAATAGTATAGTTTATGATCGTGTATTTAACGCGGCGTTTTAATGTGAACTGAGCTCACTGATGCGCGGATTCGAGGCGATTGATCGGTCCAAGATGGCGGATTTGGCTTCACTAGCAATGCATTGGAATAGAACGCCGTGTCCTCTCTATTGTATTATGTGCTCGCTGACCTGGACCCAACCCTACCCGACAGTAAAAATCACTACCTGCAGCCCTCTAATTAATATACAAAATTTAATTACATAACAGAACAAATTCTTACCAGAAGTTACCATGGTGCCCACCAAAGCAAGAACATTTTGGAAGACTTCACGTTGCACTGGGCCCGAGGTGACAAGAGAGACGATCTGGTGGCCAACGTCAGCGGAGACCAGTGCGGGCTCTGCATCAGACATCCGCATGGCCGTCAGCAGTGAGAGAGCAAGGAGAGCCTGACCAATGGAGAAATTCATATCATTGAGGCCCTCTCATACAGTAAAACATATAAAAGTGACGAAACAGAGATGACAGACTCACCTTGTGCAATTCCGGGCTCACTCACCATTTGTATTTGGGTCATACACCAGAGTTTGAACCAATCAAAATGTTAAAAATGCCACTGGCAATATAGACACAAAATAAAAATTTAAAAAACTGATTAATTTTTTTCAAAAAATAAAAAAATTTCAATGACCAATTGAAGTTTCTTTTTCATGAGTGGTTACAATGTACCAAGAATGAACCATCAAAATTTGATGGTTAAATTAATTTTACCGTATTCACAAAAAATAAACATATTTTATAGATAAATTATATGTTTTGTAATGTATACATATTTAAAGTTTTGTGTTGCTAAAATGATTTGATGCTAGAAATGCTACACTGTCAAAGGAACTTTGATACGTAAAATTGAACCGTAGTCTATTGTTGAAGATACTATTTTAATTTGTTGTTTAATTATTGTGTTGATCAATATAACTTAAATTCTATTTAATTAATCCCTTTCGTTTAGTTCATTATGTGCTTGTTTACAGAAGGACCCTTTAATTTCAAATCTTAATTGATTAAAATATTATTTTTAATTACTTTTAAGTCTAGTTACAGTATATATATAGTAATATAATGGGACTAGAGAACTATGCTGTGCTTGAATTACTTATTGCTAAATTGTGAATTCACTTTGAGTTTTATGTATAAATAATCAAATAAATGTTATATACGCATATAACATTTATTCATACACATGAATAATCGTAGAAATTGAAGGTATAGGTATTAAGAAACAAGAATAGATTTTACTGGTAGTATCTTAAAATGTGGGCCTCTTTTAGCAATGCACTCCACAATGTGTTTGTAAACAAAATACTTGATTCCAAGTCAGCTAGTTTCTGGGGTTGTGCGAGCATGGAATTGATAAGCTTTACTTACGAATTTAAAACCTATATTTTTTATTTTCCGTTCTAAAACACAAACATAAAAGGAATGCATAAAAGTGTCACTTTTTACTTTCAGAATGGATTCTTTTTATAATTTTCTGTGAACTCCTAAAAACCAAACACTAAAATAAAAAACTAAAACCTGTAAACATATTTTTGCAGTTTCTAAATATGAAACAAATCTTACCTCAGTCTGCATGACTGCATGTTCTGCCGTGATCATTGCTACCAACCTTGACACCGCTCCACACTGTACCATCACACCCATTACTTCTCGATCCCTAAAAACGTTTTTACACAATAAAACATTTTTCTTATAAAACAAATTTTTGTTTGAAAAGTCATTTTTGGTAATTTTGAGACTATACTATTTAAATTATTATTGTGGATAGTTTCCATCATGATTAGTAAAAATTTTTCAGGATGTGGAATCTGATCCTGTCCCCAAGTGAGCTAGAACCTAAAATACAACAAGACTAGTAGATTCCACACTAGGCTGGTACAAACCTGAAAACAAAAATGTTTAAAACAGTCTAAAGACTTACAACCGTAGTTTTAGTTTTTTAACTTGTTGTTGTAAGATTTGTTACTCCTTTTTACTACGTAAATACGTATGTACGAGGGGGTACCCAAAAATAACCGGAATTTGTTTTTTAAGCTATATATTTACAAAACAAACTTATCCCCTTCAAAATACTCTCCATTACAAACTATACACTTGTTCCAGCAGTGCTTCCACTGTTCGAAACATATTTTGAACTCATCTTCAGAAATGGATGCAAGCTCCTATCTCATTTCTTCTTGATTTCAACAATGGTGTCAAATCGTCATCCTTTCATGCCCCTTTTCGTGGCTATAACAACACATGCACTAGATTGTGCACTATATACTCCGCATGTGTATGGCCGGGGAGAGAGAAGACAGACAAAGGAAGAGAGATAAGGAAGGAGACCTCCAGAAGTCGATGAGTCATTCATTAACCCTGATTTTTTCATCATTGATTTTTTAGTTGTCAGTTTTAATTATTCTGTTAATGAGTTAGTTTTGAACTAGTGTTTCTTAAATCTATTATAATTAAATCTATTGTTTCGATTTAACCGTTTGTTTGTCAATCTCTTGTAATATTTTTAATTAATGTGTTTAGCCTTTGTAAAAATGTCAGATAATGGTTTGCATGCGATAACGAACTGCCCGCATTCAAAGTTATCAGTGACGAAGATCTGTTTAAAGCTTACAGACACTAACAATGTATTAACCCTTACCGGGCGGCTGACGACATTTCTCGCAGCTCGGTAGGGTCGCACGGCGCGGTAAACGAATTTATTCGTGATTAACCTTTTAAGGAGTAACAACGTTTTAAAACCTCATTATTTGGGAGCTGTTAAGGGTGAAAACTCAAAACACACCTTAAAAGAGTAAAAATTTTATTTTTTTTAATTTTCACTAAATTACATTGAAACATGGAGTAAATGTAGTTAGAAACATGTTTTAGGTTCAAAATGCCCTAAAATAAATATTTTAAAACTTTTTTCAATAATTTTTCATTTTTCAAATCTTCAATCAAAGTAACTAAAGAAAGCACAAAGTGATGTTTAGCAAACGAATAACTCTCAGCTACAGAGATACAGGCGTCAATAATAGGGGAGTGTAGAACCCTTTTACTTTTTTTTCAGTGCCACGCCACTACTTTTTCTGACAAAACTTCCTGCCGCGACCACCCCGCCTAAGAAACCCTCCGCAGATTACCCACAACTAACCGAATACACCGAGACTTGAGCATCTGAAGACCATCAGGCTTGGGGGGGAGGAGCTTGAGTGGAAATCAGAAGTGAAATTTCTAGGGTTAATACTAGATAAGAAACTTATGTGGAATAGACACATAGAGGAGGTGACCAACAGGGCTAGTAATAACCTGATGACATGCAGGAGGTATGCGGGGAAGATGTGGGGTTGTAACCCATATATACTAAGAAGTATGTATACCCTGTTAGTGAGGCCTATCATTACATATGGGTGCGTGGTCTGGGCTGGTAGAACCAAAGTTGAAGCAACAAAGAAAGCCCTGGAGAAAGTACAGAGGCTGGCATGCGTTATTATTACAGGAGCCATGAGATCCTGTCCTACTGCTGCCCTGGAGGTGATCTTGAATCTGACACCCCTACACTTTGTGGTAGAGAGAACAGCAAGGGAGACCTTGCTTAGAATGGAGAAGAGTGGCTTTGACACTTCCTCCACAATTTGCGGGGAGCTACTTCCGCCAGGCCTAAGGGACCTGATGAAACGACCAAGGGATTCCATGGTAAGAAAGTATAACTTTGAAAGGAAATTCCATGTGGAGCTAGGAAATAAACTTAGCTGGGACGGGAAAACCCTAAATTCCCTCGGGAATCAGGTCATCAGGTGGTATACTGATGGCTCCAAGACCGAGGAGGGGACTGGTTTAGGGGTATTTGGTCCCAGGATCAAATACAACGAATCACTGGGGCGTTCCCCCAGCATATTCCAAGCAGAGGTCAAGGCCATAGAAAGGTGTGCACACTTCAACCTAAGCAGAGGATACATGAAAAGGGAGATTGTGATCCTCTCAGATAGCCAGGCTGCCATTGGAGCCTTGAGCTCAGCAGCCTTCAGATCCAAGATGGTCTGGGACTGTCGGAGCAGTCTAGATCAATTGGGGAAGAGCAACAAGTTGTCACTACTTTGGGTACCTGGGCACCAAGGTGTCCAGGGGAATGAAGTAGCAGACAAACTGGCTAGGGTAGGGGCAGCCACCCCCTTTGTTGGACCGGAGCCAGGTTGTGCACTGGAGGACTCCTTTTTCAAAAAGAAATTAAAGGAGGAAGAGAAGGAAGCCAGAGGGAAAGCCTGGACTGTTCATTCAGGATGCCGACAGGCTAAGGAAATGCTTGGAGTGCATAATATAAGAAGGTCTGAGACCATGATCAGGCTTAAGAAAAACGATCTAAGGATACTGACGGGATTTCTAACCGGACACTGTAGGCTCAGGGGTCATCTGAGCAAGATGGGCATTGTCCAAGAGGGTGAATGCCGCTTCTGCCAATCTGGGGAGGAAACACCTAGACACCTATTGGCTGAGTGTGACGCGATAGGTCAGAAGAGAGCTAGAAGCTTGGGAACACACCAGGTGGCGGTGGAGGATTTTCCAAAGGTAGAACCCCTCGTTATACTAAACTTTATTAAGGCATTAGGACTAGAGGGGGTTCTCTAGGCAAGAACTAGAGACTAGTCTGGGGGGCACAATAGATCTCAGGTCGCAGTGCAATCTTTCCCCTAGATTTTATCAAGTATCAAGTATCAAGTAACCGAATACACCAATACACATGTTCCGCTTATCTACGTGTCTTTAATTAACGATTTATAGCTTGAGAATCAATCTGTGTCAGGTTATATTTATATTTATGTACTAGCTGACCCGGCGAACTTCGTAACGCCTAACAGTAAATACATGTTAAATTTAAGATTGGCCATGTCCAGAAGTCAATTAGCATTGCGGCTTCGTTGTGAAAGCTTTAAATATACATCAGCTGATTATTATAATAAACTCAATATGTATAAACATTGTGATTATTTTTTATTTGGCAAACATAAACACATGACTTTTAATCATACAGAAAATAAAGAAATATAAATACAGTACATAATCCCCAAAAACCGTAAACTATTAACGTGGCGAATAAATCTGTTCATTTGGTACAGTACACATTTACTCCATAGTTTTACATTAATGAATGATTCAGATGGCATTGGATAGTAAAGCATATTGCTAATGGAAAGTAAAACAACAGCTGTAGCTTAAGAAATCAAATGTTCTTATTGTACAACATTTGTAAACAAACTTAGTCCCCATAAGGTTAACATTAGAAATTTATCCCTCCAGGTGCTAACATCTCACTGTGAGATGTCAGCGAGGTGCAATTGTATAGCGCTATCGAAGTCAAAAATTACTGTTACGGTGCTGCCATCTGCGAGCTAATACATGCAACTACTCTGTAGTTCCCTATTCTGACGCTTGAGTTCGTTATTTTGCCGCCAGAGTATGCTTTTATAGCCAAATAAGTGCTTTATCAGACGGTGGTCCTTTGTAGTGTAGTGGTTAGACTGCTGTGCTGACGAGTACAACAGTTGAAGCCATTCGGAGGGACGAGGGTTCAAATCCCGACCATGAGCAATCCCAATTTGGCTTGCAAATGTGTGGTATAGTGGAGTGGAGGGCCCACCTTAAATAAACGGTGACCGGCTTGGGTGGAAGTTGACGGCATTTGTAAGCTTAATTGGGATTGCAGTGGACACCTATTTTGCTTTTATGGTTACTGGTTATAAGGGGGGGGCATGTTTTGTGTTTTTTTGTGTATTTTTGGTATTTTATGAAGAGTTGCTTGAAAATAACAAAATTTAAATAGTCATAGCACTTGGAGGGTTAAAACGCTATAAAATGGAAACTAATTGAATTTATGGAAACTGAATATGCCTAAAGCATGACCGGAGCGGAGACGAATCCAAAAAATTAAATATCATAAAAAGCCGTTCCCGTGTTATAATGCGTGTAACTAACACGACTTTGTTTTATATATTTAGATTTAAACATTTTTCGTCAAATGACGTTTTAAAAAGTCGCTACTCCTTTTTGCAGAACCATTAAAGAAACCTTTTAAAGCGTCTATACTATTTTGACGAAAAATACAGTACTCTTTAAAGGGTTAATCATTTTGCCACATTTACTGTGCTGTAGTTCGTGAAACAACCGATAGAGTGCATGGCGATGTTGCTTTAGCCTCTATGCACTTACAAAACCAATATGGCGGCTTTGTTGAAATATTTAGTGACTAGGCGACTTTAGGCCTTATTTGTACCCTCCCGTACTGCTTTTAACAAGAAAACTCGCGAGTCATTAGGCCAACTGTTTTCACTTTCGCTAAATTTATTTATTGACATTTTTATCGACATGTGTTGATTTTCATTGTTTTTAGCAGTAAATAGTGTACATTGTGTGAATGTTTTTAATTGAATAGGATTTATTAACTAATTATTATTAATAGAAATGGCTCTTCCAGAAGAAAAAAATACTTTTTTTAATACCTAAAAATTGTCTTAAATCTTCAATAATGAAAAATCAAGCTAATTTCTGTTTTATACTTTATTCAAGCTACCTGAATCTAAAAAGAGCATTAGGAAAATAATATTTTTATTTTTTACACTAAATGAGCAGGGACCATGATTTTCAGTAGCGCTTTAAGGGTTGATAAACTAGGGTGGTTTTTACATGAATACTTTGAATTATTTTCCTCATTCCGATTAACCGTGTATTCAGTTATCTGTGCCCCCACTCCCGCTGATTACCCCAGATAATCGAGGTTCTACTATCTATAGATCTTCTGCAACAGGGGTATTTCAATATTATGAGCAGGGGATAGAATGACTAAGACGTTGTCATAGACCCAGGAAGTAACCGCTTAAAATTTAAAAAAATAACTGCATCTTAAAAACACTATACTAGTACAATACTTTTAACAATAACAGTTTACACTTAAATTATATTTTTATCACATTCTCAATCATTCCTTTGTTAATAGACCTATTTACTGTCCTGACCATGCTAAGGCGATGGATTAATGATATTCTACAGTAAGATATCTACAATAAACTGTTGACAACCTGCTGTTTTTGATGAGCCAGGCGATGAGTCGGTTGGCCTCGCCCTGAACGCCTGGATGGTCTTCTGTGCTGCACCAATCCACCAACTTGGCAATCAGCTCCCCATTGCGGCCCACACTCACCGCTGCACTCTCTGCCGACCATTAATTAATTTTTTTAAGCCATTGTTTGTTATACTTAGATACTTTTCACTAAAATGTCGACCTAACCAGGTAGGTATTTTAAATCACGTTTGAATGAAAAATCAGAGTAAGATGATTGCTACGCAATCTTGTAGTCTTGTTGTTGATTAAGGCAGACATGTTCCTTAAAAAGGACTGTTTCCAATAGCGCAAAAGCCAGTGGCGTCTAAATACCTACAGTTTAACATCAGATCATAGCTTTGCCTCTGAATTACAAACTGGTCTAATTAAGAGGATTGTACAGTGTAACCTCGGATAACCGAAATGGCTCCACAAATAATAATAAGAATGAAAAAAGTGAACAGCGATCTTCTCACTCCAGAAAGAATGTGTACATCTGTCATATTAATTCTCATTCTTATTGTAATATTTTTGTTAACATATGATTTTATTTACATTATGTTTTTGTTTACATTCAAACTGTTAATACCTAAAATAATGCAGTAGTTTTATGTTTAATAAAACCTTATATAGGTGTAGATCAGAATCTGTCTATTTATTTCAATTTATTAAATAATTAACACTACTTGTGAAAATGGAAAAACTTTTGAAGCCAAATAGATTCAATATTGATCCAAACTCAAGCAATAGTCAAGCTGAATGCATACATTGGTACAGAACGTTTGGGAATTTTCTTTCATCACTAGAAACACAAAATGATAAAGAGAAACTGAATCTTTTAGTAAATTTTGTTGGTCCAAATGTTTATTGTTACATATCGGAGTGTAAAACATTAAAAGAAGCCATTGAAAGTCTTTCAGCTATCTTTGTAAAACCGAAGAATGAAATATTTTCACGACATCAGCTTGCCACCCGCCATCAAAGTACTGAAGAGTCATTGGATGAGTTCATCCAAGCCTTAAAAGTCATTAGTAAAGACTGCAATTTTAAATCAGTGACTGCCGAACAATGTCGCAGTGAACATATTAGAGATGCCTTCATTACTGGGCTTAAATCTAATTACATATGACAAAGATTGTTAGAAAAATCTACTCTTACACTTCAAGAAGCTTTTGATCAAGCAAGAAGTATTGAATTGGCCCAAATACAATCAGATTCTTACATGAAAAATACACTCAATGCTGCAACAAGAACTCATTCTTCACAATCAGAATCTGAAATGCGAATCGAAAAATCGAATGCGAAATCAGAAACAGTTATGCGACAGATCCTACAATAGCTCTAGAATGAGAACTCACGAAGGACATACTGAGGATGAAAACCTACAGACCACTAGTGATTTTCAGCTTGCAGCAACAACACTGAAATGTTTTTTTTGTGGAGGAAATAAACACAAACGTGATTTTTGTCCAGCTAAAAGTTTTAAATGTCATAACTGTCAAAAGTATGGACATTTCAGTAAAGTCTGTAGATCGAAGAAGATTACAGTGGAAAATAAAATACAAAGTAATTCTGCAAACATTTGTGCCTCTCCAAGCAGTCACTCCGCATTTGTGCATCAAGTCCACCAGTCTTAGCTAAAGCTACTGTTTCGGTGAAAGTTAATTCTATCACAGCAGATGCTTTAATTGATACGGGAAGCTCAGAGAGTTTCGTTAGTAAACAGTTTGTTAAATTTCATAAACTAACGAGTCGGCCTGGAAAACTACAAGTAACAATACCATCAACTTCACTTAATTCTGAAATAAATGAGATCTGTGATGTCAAGCTAGAAATTTCAAACTATGTTTACGAAAATGTGAAACTCTATGTCATGAACAATCTTTGTGCAGATATAATAATTGGGCATGATATCTTAAGAAATCATTCATGTATCGAGATGCCTTTTGGTGGTAGTAATGCTCCTTTGAAGATATGTGGTCTGGCTCAAGTAAGCATACAACCAGTTCGTCTGTTTTCAAATTTAACTCCTGATTTTAGACCAACAGCTATCAAATCAAGACAATTTTCCCCGGAAGATAAAGAATTCATCAAATCCGAAGTGAATAGAATGTTGAAAGAGGGGATTATAGTTGAGAGTCAATCTCCTTGGAGAGCTCAAATTTTAGTTATCAAAGGAGATTCTAGAAAAAGAAGGATGGTTATAGATTACTCCCAAACTATTAACCGGTTTACAGAATTAGACGCATATCCATTACCAAAAATAGAGAATATTGTAAATGAAGTTGCTAAGTACAAATTATATAGCACAATTGATCTAAGCTCAGCTTATCATCAAGTACCCATTCTTGAAGAAGAACAAATGTATACTGCTTTTGAAGCAGATGGGCGATTGTTTCATTTTCAACGGATTCCTTTTGGTGTAACAAATGGAGTACCTGCCTTTCAACGGGTTATCAATAGAATAATAACAGAAGAGAAATTACAAAAGACTAAAGCTTACTTAGATGATATAACAATAGGAGGGGATTTTGAGGAAGAACATGACCGTAACCTTGAATCATTCTAAGCTGTTGCATGGAAGTATAATTTAACGATTAATAAAAACAAAAGTAAATTTCACCAGTCCTCTATTAAGTTACTTGGTTATCAAATATCTCATCGATCTATACAGCCAGATCCAGAACGTCTTCGACCACTTGTAAACCTTCCGATACCAAAAGACACTTCGGCCCTTCGAAGGGCAATGGGAATGTTTTCTCATTACGCTAATCTCATTCCTAAATTTTCTGAAAAAATTCAGATATTTAGTAACAACCGAAAACTTCCTCTTTCATCCGAATCTGTCAAAGCTTCCCACAGATTGAAAAATGACATTGCTCTAGCTGTTAAATCGCCTATTGAGGGAGTGGAACAATTCACTGTGGAAACTGATGCTTCTGATCATGCCTTAAGCGCGACACTATCTGAAGGAGGAAGACCTGTTGCCTTTTTTTCTAAAAGTTTGACACCAACTGAACGTAGACATTCTATTGTAGAAAAAGAAGCTCAAGCCATCGTAGAATCTCTGAAACACTGGAGACATTATTTGGTTGGAAGACCCTTTAAACTAATAACTGATCAAAAGTCAGTAGCTTACATGTTTGATAACAGGGCTTTTGGTAAAATTAAAAATGAAAAAATCCAAAGATGGCGTATGGAACTGTCTTGTTTCAAATACAGTATAGTTTACAGGCCAGGATCTGAAAATTCAGCGGCGGATACTCTTTCTCGTGTATGTTCTGTCACTGGCCAGCTTAGTCTGAAACAGATTCATGAATCTCTCTGTCATCCTGGAGTAACACGATTTCATCACTGGATCAAAACAAAAAATCTTCCATTCTCGCTTGAAGAAATCAAGAAAATGACATCATCATGTAGAATTTGTGCCGAGTTGAAACCTAACTTTTGCAAATTTCAAGGGGAACTAATTAAAGCAACAAAACCATTTGAAAGATTAAATATTGATTTCAAGGGTCCATTACCAACCTCAGGAAGAAACAAGTATATTTTGACAGTGGTGGTTGAATATTCAAGATTTCCATTTGCGTTTCCTTGCGCTGACATGACTTCAGCCACTGTCATTGAAAAATTACAGAATCTTTTCCATCTGTTTGGCATGCCTTCTTATATTCATTCTGACAGGGGTACATCATTTTTATCTCAAGAGGTTAGTGAATTTCTCAATTTCAGTGGTATTGCATCTAGCCGTACAACCCCTTACAACCCAAGAGGAAATGGACAGGCTGAGAGGTACAATGGAATAATATGGAAGACGGTAACTTTAGCCCTAAAGACTAGAGATATGCACATAAGCAAATGGGAAGAAGTGTTAGAAGAGGCCCTACACGCTATTCGAAGTTTACTATGTATGACTACAAACATGGCTCCACATGATCGAATGTTCTATCACATGAGGAAGTCTTTCTATGGAAAATCTCTTCCCACTTGGCTTACATCTCCTGGACCTGTTCTTCTAAAAAGATTCAATCTGGGAAATATTCACCTGCAGTAGAGGTTGTGGATCTGATTGATGCCGGTCCCCAATATGCAAAGATTCGGATGAGAGACGGAAGAGAAACGACTGTATCCCTTCGTCACCTAGCTCCTTTTGGGCAAGACGACGCATACAATGAAAACAATCTGGAAATTGTTGACATTATCGATCCGACTGACTGTGGATATTCTAATCAGAATTATTCGAAACAACAGTCACAACATCAACAACGTGAACGTCATCCGCCCAGGCATTTTAAGGACTATGTTCCCTCAAAATGAAGTGGGGAAGAATGTCATATTAATTCTCATTCTTATTGTAATATTTTTGTTAACCTATGATTTTATTTACATTATGTTTTTGTTTACATTCAAACTGTTAATACCTAAAATAATGCAGTAGTTTTATGTTTAATAAAACCTTATATAGGTGTAGATCAGAATCTGTCTAGTTATTTCAATCACTTTTCAGTGATGCGCAGCCGACATAGAATAACGGCCGACATTGAGTATTCCATTTTTTAATGATCTTCTGATTGTTTTGACCATTGAAAAAGAATTGTGTTTGATTTTAGATGTCTTCCAGACATTATTATAGTATTTAGATGGAAACAAACTCATATAAATTATTATTTAGAATGCTTTGGAAACTGTTGCTCTGGTTACATTACGAAGTCGTCTGCGTCTGACTCGTTTCGTACCAGTCGCGGGTCGGATTGTTTGTTATCGTTGACAACATTTGAGTATGCTTGTGTTTTAATTTATAGTTACATATTATTAAAATGTTTACTAATGAAATTTTATCGACTGTTTTATAATGGGAAATAGAATTGTTTTTGAAAGATTAGTCGTGGTCAAATGAAATTATTTTTAATGACGAAGAAATAGAAATATGTATAAGTTTCGGTAATTTTTATGGAAATATAGTCAATAAAGCAATTTTTAAAATTAACTGCCACAAAAAACTTATTAAAAACTAGGATCTGCGGGGGCAGTTGGGGTCTAAAAACTTTAATGGAAAGGGTTAAAGTTTTGTAGTAGTAATGTACCGTTTATGATTAGCAAGTTTGTGTTTTCGGGGGTTTTTAACTTAAGTTATTTAATTTATTCCATTTTATAGCCCATTAAATCATTACTTAGCTGAAATAAAACACTACATTGTAAAGACTTTGTTTGTAAATCATTTTTTCCTACACACCATGTTAAGCATATAACAGTTTAACTGAAAAATTTGTCATCCAAATTTGTTTTATTGTATTTGCGAATGAATGCATTATTAATTGTGCGGACCTTAATCCACACCAGGAAATATTACATCCACCTGCCATCACTTGTAACTAAGTTCTTACACAGAAAAATAATATTTATGTAAAATCATTACAAAATATTTAGTATAATTTGGATTTAATTAAAATTATTTTACACATTGTTTCTGTAGCTTGAGGACGAGGTTTAAGGTTAGTATGTTTTTTGAAGTAATATACTCCAGTCATTACTAAAGTAATTTTTATTTTACATGTCCAAAACTTCACACTAAATATGCCAATGTAAAAACTGCATAAAACAAAAATTAAAAATAACAATCACCTCATAAACTATAAACATATAAATGTTATTTTATTAAATACTATTTATCAATAAATATAAAGAAAGTTTTAAATAATCCTCACCTTGCCCATCAATTACCATTCGAATGGTACCGAGTAATTTGAAAACAACGGGAAATGTAGGAATGGAGACCATTGGTAGAACAGCATCCAGCAATCCCTCAGATAACATCAAACCTTTGTTCTGCATAGGTATCACGAGGTTTCTACGGCATCACAACAACGTCTATGAGGGAACCATTCTAAATAAATTACACAAGAAGGTAATGGTTCATTACCACTTATTACATTGATCTACTATATAGGAATCAGTTTCAAAATGTTAATGATTTGTTTTGAGATTTTAATTTTCTATTATATCTGCAATTATAAACAGATATAACCATGTTACTGTCATAAGTGTATATTGTTAAGTTGATCGTCAATGACATTTTTGGTACACATTCAAATAACATATGAACAGCAAGGAACCTAAATTTGAGTCTAGAGGAACACTAATATAAATTGTTTGAAGTTTTGAGATGAATTTTTCTAACCATCTCCCTGAATATGTTTACATATTGTTGTTGCTATTTCAAAGAGAAGTTAAACTGGGCAATTTCAGTTTCACAGTAGTTTTTTGTAAAAATTACGTTTTTCCATTACAAGAGTATTTGGTCAAGATAACTTAAAGTGAAGGTTTTAAATATGAGCTAAAGTTTAACAGACGAGGCAGAGGCCAAGTTAAAAATATTAGTGAGCAATGAAAAACTAATTTTAAGCCATATGATTAAATTTATTTTTGTCCTAATGCAAAAAATAAGTCTCATCACAAGATGATTCTCTTTGGTTTTATTACTACAAAGAAGCCTAATGATATGTTAAAAATCTAGGAGCAACTTTAGCTCCTGAATCCAAGTGATAGTTACAGCTGTTTGCTGAAAAAATGTTACAAGTATAAATGTACCTCAGAGCACTTAACAGGGCGTGTTGCAGCCGAATGTCCGCTGAGGGTGTATTATTCTTTAGTAAGAGGGCAAGAAGTTTCTTGCTGACCCCAAATTCAACCATTTGCAAGCAGTGTTTATCTTAAAAAAATAAATTCAACATTATATAAAGTTGTTAAACAATCTAGTTCAGTTGGTTGCAGTCAAACTAGATAATAATGGATTTTATGTAGAGCTAAATAAGTTATTTTTATAAAAAATGCTAACAGTTTTAACATAATCATAAAAAAATTAGATGCTGACACGATTGAAAGATAATAGCTATTTGAAAAAATAAGTTGTAAAATAAAAGAATAAATAAAACAAATATCTCACACCACTAATACTAGAGGTGTGCGGATATCCGAAAAGTCGGATCGGTTTTCAAAATTTTGCAAAACAAGTATCCGGTAAAGTCCAATAAATATCCAAACTTTCGGAAATTACGCAATTCATACCCAATCGGAATGTAAGAATGTCATTGGGCGGTCCGAGGATGCGGTATGATTATTCGATTCTTCAACTACGTATTTAAGTAACCGTAAGTTCAACACGATATTGCATTTTGAAATACAAAGCATAGCGTCATCGATAGTTGGACCAAGTATCAGATTGCGGTTTGATATTGTTCCGTATAAAATATCATTTTGGCTACGAAAAAACTTGAATTGTTGATTTAATTTTATTGATAACAAACCATCATAATAGCTCGTTTTGCGACGGGTTTTCCAGCAAAAATAATACTACTTCATTCTGATCGTCTACATAGACTATCAAATGTTTAGTTATCGCATTCTCAAGTACTCCAGGTTAGAGAAATACGATAAAGTGTTGCCAAATTTACATTTGGCCTATTTCGTCATTCTGTGTTCACATAACCAACAAATTTTCCACTTGTTTTCATTCTACATTTTCTCTTTGTTAAATGAATTTAAGCGTTATTAGTTTTACATTTTTAGATAATTTTAAGATGAATAACAAACTAGATTACGACGAGATACCATAATTTCACGGGTTTCAATATTGTTACACAGCCGATCGGGCTATTTTATCTGCCAGATATTCCAACTCTGTGCCTGTGCACAGGCCTTTGTTTGATAGCAGCTGCGCTGTCACTGCCTTTTCTAGTTCCTTGTCACCGGTACAGAAATATCGCATATCCCTGCCGATACGCAGATAGCTGATGGCATCGAGCCAACGTCGTCTGTCAAATCTTGGTTCTTTGTTAATGGTGATTTGTTTTTATCATTGTAATAAATAAAATAGTTGAATCGTGAAATAAAATTGAGAATTAGTTGATGATTAGTAGAATGAATTGATGAATTAGTAGAAAGTTGATGTCATTTAATGGCGAATTATAAGGTTTCTGTTGATTTAATTAGTGAATTGTGCCATATTAAAATTTGTTACTGGTATTTTTAAATGCAGTGTAGTAAAAAGTTTAGTTTTGTTGATCATCCTATGAAGAATTTATGATTTTTTATGTACCATTTAATAATTTATTTGATAACACTTTATTGATTATTTCATAATTTATTCTTAGATAAGTGTGATTCCACTTTGTTAATGAAAACTATCCGATCCGAACTTGAGCTATCCGATCCGAATCCGATCTGAAAAAATAGTTCACTATCCGCACACCTCTAACTATTACTTTACCAATAAAAATACTTTTAATATATGTAAAATTATTGTTAAAATACCAGTAACCTGGTCAAGTACTTGACCAATATTTTGCTGATTATTTAAAACAAGACCTGTGCGTGCAAAGTTTCCCATGGCCAGTACTCCGGTGATCTGAAGATCGTCGTCTGTACAAGTGAGCCAGCTTACCATCCCTTGAAACACTTTCCCTTTTCCATCTCCGTAGAGAAGGTTCATGCTGTCATCTGAAATAAAGTAAAATATTTCAGTATTTATATCTAAAGTATAAGTAATAATATACAATTTTAACCATTTACAAACAGTAAGAATAAAATATATATAAATAAAATTAGAGTATTGTCTGTACATTGCTCAGAATTATTCATTTTTTAGTTATTTATACTTTTCGTGTGTTATAGAAGCCGAAACCGATCTTATCTCAATTTTTGTCTGTTTGTCTGTGACGCTCCAGGAGGCATTTTACGCCGTCTTCTCCGAAAATTGGAGAACCGATTACAATGAAACTTATTTCAAGTATTCTCTACATTCCAGAGAAGGTTTGTAAATGCTTTAAATCGCCCGCCGCCTCTTGAAAAGTAAATAACGAGCATTTAAAAACCCACTTTTATGCGATATTACTAGTTAGTTTATATTGGTCATTGATTACAAACCCATTTCGAAATCATACTATGTTAAAAAGTTATTTTAACGTATAACTAATTATAATAGTGGTACAAATGTTCTAATCTATTTAATTCGTGCTAAATATGCTTATGCTAAATAATAAAGCTGGGTATTGATTTATTTTCTTTGATTTATATTATTTCTTTGTAACAACGCTTATTTCGCGGCAGACTCGCAACGTGTACGAATCGTGGTGTCTTGTTGCAAAGTATAGTATACCTTCGATTTTTCGCGTGTTTTTGTGTTAGTTAATCATTATATTGGAAATTTATGTAGTATATAGTGTAAATATTTATTTGAATTGGAAAAAAAGTTCAATAACACTTCCTGCAGTCGTAAGACAAGGAGGTGGCCCCTATGCATGTTTATAACATCATAATCGTCACTCTAAATGATATATACGTATTATATGTAGAAAATCGTGTCTGAGCCAATCGTGTAGGCCCCCAAGTCGGCAAAATGTTTTAGAGAAACGCACATAGAGCTCCTAAAGTACTGGCTTCAGGCCACAATTTTGCCACGAACTCTCGTCCGGCAATCTATTGCTGTATTGCAATCTATAGTGTGCCAAATGAAGCTCCACAACCAGTCCAACAAGGTAGGAAGGTGTGTGCCTTCTTACCTCCAAGATTACGGCGCATGACAAAACATTTTTGTGAACGTTGCGCAAATGTCATGTGTGGCGAACACCAAGGGACAATCTGCTGCCAGTGCCAGAACAATTAAGATTTGGAGATTAAACTCTTATAAAACATCAATTCAATGTTCATTTTAAGTGTTTTTGTAATTTAAAAAATTTCCCTGTCATTAAAAGTATTTTTTATTTATTTACAAAAAAAAGTAGTCTGAGAGACTACGCCTTTGTAACAACGCTTGGCTCAGGGAGCCTTTGTGTTCTAGGGTTAATATCTACCTTTCTGTAAAATTTTAAACCGGTCGGTTCAGTATTTTTCGTATTTACTTGCCACAACAAACCCACAAACAAACAAACATACAGAAACTACCTCTTCTTTATAATATTATAGATTTTTTAAATATCTCAGGTTCATGTTTGTTGGTCTGTGACTTTTTGTTTGTGTTAAGTTGTTTCAATTTTTATAAATTTTTAGAGCTATGGTGATTAGGGAGCTGTACATTTTAAACCAAAATATTAGGAGTGTAAGATGTAATTTTAATACATTACTAATGGAATTAGATGGGATAGAAAAGTCTTGTGATATTATTGTACTTACAGAAGTCTGGATTTCCAGTAATGAAGTGGATTTTTATAACATACCCAATTATAATGTATACAGTAAGTGCAATAATGTGAGTCGTGCTGGAGGTGTGCTTGTTTACGAGGATATAGAGGTTAGATCTGTGCGGCAGCAGACAGAGGTCCAGTCAGCTGATTGTCTGCTGCTTGATAGTTGTGTTGGCCGTGAACAGATGTCGTTGCTGGCTGTGTATAGATTTCACTCCAGCACGGTCTCACAGTTTCTTAATGAGTTATAACCAGTTTTATTTAATTGTAGATTATCAAGAAATTTAGTGTTTTTGGGAGGTATAAATATTAATATAAATGTAGATTGTACTGATACAAATAGTTATTTGATGTGTCTTATTCCTTTGGATTTACCCACACGTTTAATGATCCTACCAAAATCACTGAGGTCTGTTCATATTTTTGTAAGGTTCTCTAGCACATTAATCAGTAGGATTAGTGTTGATATTCTAGATATTGAAATTCTGGTGTTTTACTTTCTATGGAACTTAATGATACAATTTCTAAAAGGACAGAGCTCATTTCCAAAATAAATTATGATAAGTTAGTTAATTTTCTGACATCAGAGAACTGGCTTTCGGTTTATCAATCTGATACAGTTTCATTGGCTTTATTAAAGTTTTTAGATATAATTAAATCTGCTTTAAGTAATAGTACGGAATCATTTAAGATTAAAAATAGTCTTAAAAAATTAAATCCTTGGATGACTAATAAAATTTTGCGCAAGGTTAGAACAAGAAAATATCTCTTTCAATTAACTTAAAAAACATCCAAACAATACTGTACTACATAACCATTATACACTTTTTATAAATAATCTTAAACAAGACATAAATTTAGCAAAAGAATTGTTTTACATGAATAAATTCAATGAGTGTGCTGGTAATACTAGGTCTCAATGGAGAACAGTAAATTCATTAATAGGTGAGGTAAATAAGAAAAATTACATTTCAAAACTTGAGTTGAGTGGTGATGTTATCAATGAAAAACTTGTAATAGTAAAAGTTTTGAATAATCATTTTGTAACGGTAGCCGATAACTTGAGAACTTCAATTGTATTATCGTAGTACATTAATCAATATGAACAGAAATTCCCATCCAAATTTGAAAATAGGTATTTTTTATGCTTTCTACTGACAGATTTGAAGTTCTGGATGTTATTAACAGTTTTAAGCCTAGTTCTAGTTCTGATAATATTAATACAAGCGTTGTTAAAAAGATTGCCCTTCGCATCGTAGACCTTTTAGTATTTTTATTCAATTCCAGTCTTTCAAGTGGTGTTTTTCCAGACTGCCTAAAATCTGCCATTGTGATGCCAATTTTGAAAAACAATGGTTCAAAGGCTCCCTCAAACCACAGACCTATTTCACTGCTTTCATGCTTTGCTAAATTGTTAGAAAAATTGTTAGTTAGGTTAGTAAATTTTTTAAATAATAATGGTTTTTTTAGTAATAATCAATTTAGATGCGGTATCTACTGAAGATTAGATTAGATTAGATATATATTTGCAAAGGCCATTGCAGTGTTACATGTAACATATATAATGAAAAATTAGATGAAAATGTTGGTACACTAAAACCTCGTTTATCCAGTACTCGTTTATCCGAAATGGTTCCAAGAGAAAGATTTAAAATGTTGCTGGAAAAGTACAGCGTGATTTGCGACAACCTAAATGGCGCAGGCTGTATTCGGCTGGATCTGTGTGGCGTTTTTGGCCGGTATTGCGAGGTAATTTAGCCTGTATGGCACGGCGTTTTTGGCTGACATTGCACGGCTTTTTCGGCTGATAATGCGCGGGGAAACGGGCCGGTACTGTGTAGCGTTTTCGGCCGGTACTGCGTGGCGTTTTTGGCCAACCGTTCATAATACTGTCGGTCGAAACAAGTCAACTGTGTATAAACACTGTAATTAAAGAAACGTAACCTTAATGCGCTCCCTTATTACGGGTATGGTATAGAAAAAAACCGAGGGTGTTTATTTAGCTTTTTCTTCAAAAAATCGGTAAAACGGTTAATCCGAAAATTCGCTTATCCAAAATATCCTTGGTCCCATACAAACCGGATAAACAAGGTTGTAGTATATAAAGAGGACTTAAAACCAAAAACAATCTGTGAATTTACAAAAAAAGCATTTCTTAAGATAGTGTATTTTGCTTTGATATCCTAATCATTTGTTAATAAATGTTGTAGGTTGAAAAAATCTTTGAAACATTATTTTTAATATTCTATGTTTAAGTACCCAACTTTAGTAAATATGATTGAGTAAAAAAACTTTCAAATGTACAAAATGCAGTATAAAAATGCATAACACGAGCAGATGAAGGTTAAAATAAATTTTTCTCGTTGGATGATTGACCTGTATAATAAATTCTATTAACCACTAGACTGCTATTTGAACATCTTTCATGTATATTTCGGAACCTCCATGTAACAAAATTCCTCAAAAATGGGATGGAAAATTTGTTAGGGGGAAAACATTTTTCATGAGATTTATGCACTGTCAAAGTTTGATGAAAGTAATGTATTGAGTGTGAACAATGTTGTTTGTTTCCTCTAAATAATGTGATGTAAGTGTAGGTAAATAACTATTATAGGGTGTAATTTATATGTTTTTACTGCTGCATCTATTTTTTTGCTTGCTGGATGTATATGCTCTGTTTTTTCCTCATTTTATAAATAGTAAATAAAACAGATTATATTCAAATTTGTAAATGGTTCAAACATTTTAAACTGATCTCATGAAATTGAATTGCAAATTTTCCAACTTCCACTGTATTTACCTCATGTTCAAATATTGTTCAAGATATAGTTGGGATCTTTATTAGCCATGTAAAAAAGTTGATAGCCTGGTAATTCATGATAACCAATCCATAATTCGCTTGTCAGATTTAAAAAAAATGCAGCAATACCTGTATTTATGTACCACCTACTTCCACAAATATTCATTTATGTTTAACTTGATATATATGACATAAAACATTGATCTTATTCATCTTGAGTATTCAATAATTTTGATAAGTGAATTCATGACACCCATCATGGACTGACCTCCATTCAGAATGATGATAATGAGATCACAGGCCATCTTCATTAGATTTCTGGTCTCGTCATCCTCCACTAGAGGCCGATGCTTCTCCAGAAGTTCTACCAACAATTCGCACAGGCCCGCCTTGGCAAGATGCAGTCTCACGCTCTCTGGACAACACAGTTTGTAAAAGGAATATGTTTATTTCTAGTAAATTACATTTTTCAACTTTATTCATTACCTGTTCCACTAATTACACTCCCAGGCAGTTTTCTGATTTATATTCATTATATCAAATTATTATTATTACTATTATCATTTATTAATTAAATAAATTAATAGTCAATTGATATAGTATTTAGATACCTTTGGTTAGTGTTTGTTGAATGTTTTGCTTGCTTCTTTGGCTTGGCTCAATGGTAATATGAAAACACTTGCTTTCCATGATTATCTTAAGACAGGATATGTTGGAATCCAAAACAAAATTGTTTCCCCATATTAACATGGGAACTTTGAAGGCGTTTAGGATAGAGATTTATGGGAAAATCGTCACAAAAAATATATTAGACTTTCCTATTTTAGGCTTAAATAACCAGTATACCAAATGTAAACCTCTTAAGTAATTGGGAAGTGGGAGAATTAGTGATGAGTGATATTTATTTATTCAGATTGAGGTTTCATAGGTGTTTTGGCTATCAGAGTAATCGTCTTTCATTTTTCTTTGGTATCTATCTTTAAACTGATTTTAACCTGCCTTGACCAACCTGGAAGGAATTTTTCGCTCCTTTCTTTGGTAGGCAGGCTAGGTGTGTGCACTGAATTATTCGTCCTTACCTATACCTTTTCAATTCCTTCAAATCCTTTGTTTTCCATGCTGTTAATAGATTATTAATAGGCCTAGATGCAATGTCTACATCGATTTTCAGGATGCTCCAACTACATTAGGAACACACTAATTGAAACATTATAAAGAAATCTGGACTAATAAGGGGTCCAAATTAAATTAGTGAACAGTTGTTGAAAATTAATAAAAAATTAGCTTCATTAGATATAGATCAATGTTATTTAAATACTAAATGATTTAAAGATTGATTCCTTGAATCAATCTCTAAATAAAAACTGTCACCCTTGACAGTACACACTCACCATTCTCGGCTTGAGTATGCAGCAACTCGACACACAACTCGCTGAGCTCACCGGACACGGACGCCTCTAGCGTCTTGACCGTAATGTTGCACAGTTTCTCGCTCAGAGTCAGTGTGCCTGGGGCTATGTAACATACCACATAATTCTCTCTTAGTCTCTCTGGCCTCTTACATGGCAGGTAGACTTATTGTAGACATCATAGAATTTATATAAAAAAATAAGTTAATACTGAAAATTTCACCCAATAGATTTTTATTATGTTCTTTTGTAAGAGGAGTATTGTTGAATTTCAAACCACCAAAGTTCAATTTAATGGATGAGATTCCTACCGCATAACTGCTCAGAATGTAATCATTGACAATTATTATGAAAGATTAAAATGTCTCTGTCAGAAGATTAGTGGTGAGATATTTTGATATCTTAGGGTGTCATTGTTAATCTTTTACATGTCTATGGTCAATCATTCTTTATTCATACTTGAGTTGAAACAAAGGTATATTGAATATTGTCAAACAAGCAAACATAAATATATTATTGGAACATACACAATTTTCTACTACACAAACTGCTCTAACTTACAACCTGCTTCACCAACATACTAGTACGTCATTGCTGCATATTCTGCCTCATGCAAAAGAAATTATTCTTCAGGTTTTTTTATTATTATCTAATGATAAAATCATTTTCCATCTATACAAATGTTATTTTTACTTTTTGTCCGTTAGATAAGCTAAAACCGGTCTTATCTCAATTTTTGTCTGTTTGTCGGTTTGTCTGTGATGCTCCAGGAGGCATTTTACACCGTCTACTCCAAAAAAAACGGAAGAACTGATTACAATGAAACTTATTTCATGCATTCTCTACATTCCAGAGAAGGTTTTTAAATCCTTTAAATTGCCCGCCGCCCCTTGAAATGTAAATAATGAGCATTTAACAACCCACTTTTATGCGATATTACTCGCATTTTGATTCAGTTTTTAATGAATAACCTACTGGTAATAATCAGCTGTCTTTGTAGTTTAGATTTATTAGAAATAAAACAACCAGCTGTCAAATCAATACTAGTTAGTTTATATTGGTCATTGATTTTAAACCCATTTCGAAATCATACTATATTAAAAAGTTATTTTAACATTTAACTAATAATAATGGAATAAATGTTCTAATCTATTTAATTGTAAAGTAATGCTAAATAATAAAGCTGGGTATTGATTTATCTTTTTTGTAATAATTTGTTGAGGATTTCAGGTTTACATTTTGGTATGATGATCTTTCTTTTTTAAACTGAATCCTACAACCCGTACAAAGGACGGGCTTACTGCTAGTTATCAATAAACTACCAATAATCAGCTGTCTTTGTAGTTTAAAGGTTTAATAGAAAGAAAAACAGCTGTCAAATCAATATTAGTTAGTTTATATTGGTCATTGATTTTAAACCCATTTCAAAATCATACTATATTAAAAAATTATTTTAACGTATTACTATTTATAATAATAGTTTTATCGTCAAGTAATGCTAAATAATAAAGCTGCGTATTGGTTTATTTTCTTTGTACTGATTTGTTTAGGGTTTCAGGTATACAATTTGGTATGATAATCTTTTTTCTTTTAACTGAATCCTACAACCCGTACAAAGGACGGGCTTACTGCTAGTTTTTCAATCAAACCATTTGACCATTTTCTTGTTGAAATAATAATTAAAAAGTTATTTAAAAAGTATCACATATTTTTTATGTTTGTAATTAAAACAAAAAAAGCTTATTTTTATATTAAATATTTAAAAGGTACACATTTTTTGTGAGAAACCATTTTTAATTTTTGATGGGGGAGGTGTAAGAAACTCCCCTGCTCTCCAAACCTCAACACAACGACAAACCCACAGTGATTAATCAATTTTTCTCTGTAACTGCTTGCCGGTTGTGGAACTCATTACCTCAAAATATAAAATCAATAGACACTCACACACGACTGGCGGTGGCATTGAAACTATATTACCTCAAAATTAATAAGTATTTCCATTCATTCAACGCTTGCCACAGTTTGAGAAATGGCTATGCTGGAACATTTGTTCCCAATTACAAATTTTTATTTTTATATTTGTAAAATATTTTTCTATTTAAAAAGCTTTATTTTATTAGAAATTTACTTTAATACTTCAACTACTACGGCTCTGATATAGTTCCTCAATTGTATAAATTACTAAATTTACCATATATTGTTTTAATCGTTTATTATAATTAATACAATATTTACTTTTTGGTGACTTTTCTATAGGAAAATAGATCTATTTCTATGTCCACCATGACAAGACCTAGAGATAGAGATCTAATTTTTATTTTGTTTTCAGGTTTCGAGATTCCAAAAACACTATTTGTTCAAGACTGTACAATTGAATACCACATTTCCCAGCAACGATGTTGCTAAATAATGTAGAGAAAAAATAATAGTAATTTCTTAATAGGTTAGATTAAAATTATAAGAATCTTACCTTATTCTCAAGGCAACATACTATTATTTTGACTTTTCAACGCTAATACTGTAATTTCTCTCAGAACATAGTAAGTAGGATAGCACAGTATAACATATATATACATATATATATATATATATATATATATATATATAAAGGTAATGTGAAAAAAAAATCTAGACCAATAGGATAAATATATTAAATTATATCTTCTGTAACTATTTTAAAAGTTCTATTTATGTAGTATCGTACAATGCAAAATTTGTAACAGTTATAAGATCAAGGGCTTCAATATTAAACATAAGGCCACAACCTGCATCAGTCAGTAGACCCAGTATCACAAGGGTGTGAATAGCAGCTTCTTCCCCTTCCTTCGATACTCCCAATTCCAAAACTGAACAAAGCAGTTCCATAATATCAAGATCTAGTGCCTGAAAAAATTACAAACTAATACTGCTTGGAAAAGAAAAAATTCTTTATCAACCAAGAGGATAAGGAAAAAGAACTCTTAATCTGTCAGTAGAGTTTAAGATATACATTCTTTAACCATAGAACTGGCATGCTTTTTCCATTTATCGCTAACATCAAATTAATTATGTATCTCTTCCTAAAATATTAAGTATAAACAAAATGACATAACATGCCCCCCTATAACCACTAACCACAAAAGCAAAGCAGATGTCCACAAGAATCCCAATTAAGCCTTCAAGTGCCATCAACTTCCACCCAAGCCGGCCACCGTTTATTTTAGGTGCGTTCCCCTCTCCACTATACCACACATTTGGAAGCCAAATTAGGATTTCTCATGGTCGGGATTTTAACCGTAGCACTTCCAAATGGCTAGAACTTTACACTCTTCGTGTACTGTTTTAACCAGTTCAGCCACCGTGTCGTAGAAAGCGATTACTTGGCTATAAGACATACCCTAGTGGCAGTTTAGTGAACTACAAGAGCATATTCATGTACCAGCTCCCAAAGGGCAACACGGTCACGAAGGTGATGGTGTCATTAAATTTGACGAAAGATGCTTCCACCTACCACTTCTTATTGAATTTGTAAATGCGTCAAGAATTAGGACCTAGCTAGTTCTAGGGTTAAAGCAAGGAGTTCTACAGTAATTTACAATTTTAATTACAGTTTTATTGTGCCCATTAATCAGGCCTGCTTTGGTCTTGCTTAATTCCAGATGCCTCTTTGAGTTCTTTAGTGAGATACGTCCTAGTTCTTGTTAGTTTTATTGTTTAAATTGGGTATATTAAAAAGAATGGCGCATCATGGCCTAGAAAGCTAGCACTAACGTGGTGAAGAACACGCTTGTACTAGAACGTACAACAAAAGCCGTAGCTAGCAGGCAAAATCCCTTCATAGAGGGATGTAAAAGCCACAGGATTATTTTTTTTATTATGTTAAAAAAATACCCTCTTTTTCTCTGTACTATTGTATTTTGAATATTATAACACTTAGGGAGATGTGCTTAGCTGACTTTGACATAAAACGATACTCACAATAAATAAACCTAACTACCTAGGTTTAACTAGACTGTAAACTGTTTAAGTGATCATTTCATACCTTAGGATAGAGATGGTCCTGTCCCATAAGTAGGTTGAGAAGACAGCCGGCCGTGCATGCTCGCAGATTTGTTGCATGGGGCTCCTCGGGCTGGTGAACAGCATGTTTTAACACTCGCAACACCGCTGCTAAACCATCCCCCTCAACAACCAGCTTATTGCCCTCGGCTGGAACAAATAAAAGGAAGCTGTGATAATCATAATTATTATGGATGCTTTTTATTTTTAGCGAATTAACCATAGGGAAGAAGCTGTTACCGTAGGTCTCATGGCTAGACTAAAGCCCAGGACCGTGTTATTTTTTCGTTTTTAGGTACCCAGAGGCGATAAACAATAGTCATTAAAATTTATATATATTTAACCCTAGAAGTGGCAAGTTTTTTACTCTTAACTGTAACATAAAAAAATTTACTAATATCTTCTTGAAATATTAAAGTATAAACAAAAAAACCATAAAACATGCCCCCTTATTATAACCACTAACCACAAAAGTAAAACAGGTGTCCACTGCAATCCCAAATAAGCCTACAAATGCCATCAACTTCCACCCAAGCCGGCCACCGTTTATTTAAGGTGGGCCCCCCACTCTGCTGTACCACACATTTGCAGGCCAAATTGGGATTGCTCATGGTTGGGATTCAAACCCTAGCACTTATGAATGGCTAGAATGTTATGCTCGTCAGCGCAGCGCGTTAGCTGGTTCAGCCACTCAGTGCATAGGAGTAGAAAGCGCTTACTTGGTTATAAGACATTCCCGGTGGCAGTCTTGTGCACTACAAGAGCAGGTTCGGTTGCTTGCCCCCAGAGAGCAACACGGTCACGTAGGCGCTAGTGTCTAACAAGTTCACTAAACTGACGACAGATGCCCCCTCCACCTGCCACTTCTTATTGAATTTATAAATGCATCGTGAGTTACGACTTTGCCAGTTCTAGGGATATATATATATATATATATATATGTCATGTATCATGTAAAAAATAAAATGTTTAAATGGTGCTCAAGTTCATTTAATTTAATTTTAAGTTAATGTGTGTGTGTGAACATGATAACTCTCTTAAAAACCAATCAATATTTTTGGATTAAACTTGGTATTTACTAGAGGTCTGCGGTACAGGAAATTATGAGGTTGGTACGGTACGGTACGGGACAAGTTGTTGTACCTCGGTTCTCGGTACAAATTCGGTACGGTACGGTACACGAGAATAATGCCGCCAGTAACATTGACTGATCTCATCCTTTTATTCATGAGTATTTTCTAGAATTTAATTAGTGAAAACATAGAGAAAAGAGTTTAAAAAAATATACAATGTCAGAAGAAATATTTTACTGTACTAATTTTCAAACTGTAATATGATTTTTAAATCCATTCTTTAAAAACATATCATATTAAACATATTAATAATTATTTAAACATTATAGTTCATGTTGTAACTAATTAATAAGGAAACTAATGAAACTAAGGATGAACAAACAAAATAAAAAACTATAATGTATTTTATTGCAGAACAAAAAATACAGAAAATATACTGAGTCAATACCCCTAGCCAAGACCTATGTTTTATATTGTCCTGGTTTATTATTTTTAATTCAACCAATCACAATATTGTTCAAATTAAATGAAACACTTTCATAAAATGTCAAAGGGCTTTTTAGAATAAAATGGTTATTTTAGTATAAAGTGTTTAATATTTTAATATTACAATGGAATCCCTCAAATCTGAACATGTTCTGGGAAATTAAAAAAAAGAAATAGCTGGAAATTAAAAAAATTTAATCACATAAACTTATTTTTCAAGGTTTAACAAAGTCAGGGTTTTTCGCTTAAAGTCTGTTATCTTTAACTGTTGAAATGAAGAAAATCTTCACACGAATTCCAAGCCACGTCGGTTGTTATAGATGCACTTATTAAGTGAGCAGGTAAACGCTCACTAAACTAGACACAGACAGTAGACAGACGCGATACGCATCCCTGTTAGTAAGGGTAGGGGGAGAATGGTTTATTTTTAGCACAGGCTCGACCCGCCAAGGTCACTGCCCATAATGAACTTATTGAGTCACGCACAGCCTGTATAACCAGTCGGTTGCCCCGCGAATACAGTGACGAAATAAGTGCGTAGTATTTATTTCCTTGGAAGAACAGGCTTCAGTACCAATTAGTTCGGATTTGAGGGGTTCCACTAATGAGGAAATACAGAAAATATTGTTAAAAAAATAAAATTATTTATTTCCTTTATTCAATTATATCCTTAAGATTATGATTTTGTATTTTATTAGAGTGAAAATCCCAAAAGAGCGAGATCAATACGGCAAATCACAGTTCTGTATTGGTATATAACATCGTCAACAGACTGTCAGAGGAAAAAGAACGAATCGATTGAAAGAATCATGAATCACAGTTTAAAAGGTTTTCACTGTGATTAAAAAATCACAGGTATTCCCATCACTATTTGAAACACGACTCACGAAATAACGAAAAACGAGCCTCATAATGGTACGACTATTTTGTTGCGTCAAAAGGAGGAACGGTTCCCTGATCGCGTAAGCTGCTATACGTTGGATACGATAATAAGCCGGAAATGCACAATAATTTAGATCCGGCAGGGAGATGGCTGGTTGCCCGATATTCCTGAAGTACTGGTGAAATTGTTTTATTTTAAATTATCATTCACCAACACGCTATGAGTCAGTCTTACGTTCAGTATTTGCCGTACATCTGGGCAGTGTTGTAATTCTTTATTACTGGTAGAGTATAAAGCCTTTAACGGCGTGGTTGAAGGTTTTACCTTCATGTGGTTGAGATCTATCCATTATTGCTTAAAAATCATAGTTTATATGTACATGGCAGCTAACCTAAATACCCCCGTCGCAGCAGACCTGCGTACTCAGCGAATTTCCTAATCAATAATATAATAATAATAATATATAACAAGATTTATTAAAATCTATCCATAAACATGAGAATCATTTGCCTATTCTCCATAAGATTAACATGGGAAAGAGTGTGCAGGTTTGCTGCTGTGAGGATAACTGAAAGTAGGCATTTATACCATAAAAAATTTTATTTTTAATATTTATACCAACTTTCATCAACATCTGTCCATAAATAAAGGAGTTTGCCTATTCCCTATATGATTAACATGGGAAAAGAGTATGCAGGTTTGCTGCCATGATAAACACATAAACTATGATTTTTAAGTATAAATGGATAGATCTCAATCACCTGAAGCTAAATATCAAGTTTTATCCAAAAATATTCATTAATATGGGAAATATTAATTTTTCCCTATCCTCCATATGAATAACATTGGAGCCCCACAATACAACGTACTGTGTTTAGATTTTTTAATATCTCGGTAACCGTTGGAGATAGAGAAAAACTTTAAAGAACTTAATAGTGTAGTTTTTTAAGCCGATTCCAATGGTGAAATATAAAATTAGAAATATTTAAAAACTACATGTGAAAAACGCAAAAAACCCCATTTTGGGGTACAAAACCTCCCCAAACTACCCCTTCCCATTGATCGATATGTCTGGTTTACGAACTCGTCCGAGCATTTGTAGGAATATATATATACATATATATATAAAAATTTTAACGACTATTGTTTTTGGTCTCTGGGCACCTAAAGAAGAAAAAATAACATGGTCCCGGGCTTAACTCTTGCCATGAGACCTACGGTAATAGCTACTTCCCTATGGGAAATTCGCTAAAACTCTTTTCCCATGTTAATCATATAGAGAATAGTCAAACTCCTTTATTTGAAGTGCAACAGACAAAGAGTATGAAACTCTTGAAGTCCTTTGGGCCTTATAATGAAAGAATATTAAAATATGGTGAAACATGGTCGGAATGCCTCGGACCAAAAATAAAGTTAATACAGTAATTCTGAGCACGTTGAAGCCAGTTCGAGAGCTCCACATTCATGTCATTGATCCCCATGTCACAATAGTTGAAGTCTGTAAGAACAAGGGTGTTTACCAACATTGTCCTCATGTAAATAAGAAGAAACTCAGCAAAATGTTTCAAACAATGAATGGAAACAGACACCTATTACAAGTAAAGTTGACTTGGTCAGTCCATTTCAAGTGTTTGTTCATGATAAGTCCCAAGTTTTTTACTTTGTCAATGTAGTCAATGTCACTCCCATTAACACATATTCGAGGTGTACCGGTAGTGAGAAAGTTGATTTTAGTCAGAATTTTAGGGTTCCCAACAATCATTGCTGGGTTTTTCTGGCATTTCTTTTGAGACTGTTACGGATTGCCCATTGATTGATGGAGCCAATGTCAGCATTCATTTGATTCGAACTTTTATTCCAATGTTGTCAACTGTAAAGTGAGAGTAAATTTTCAAATCGTCAGTGTAAAGATCAAAGTGAGAATGAGTGGTGTTCCCTAATGTTTTTGATGTACAGTGAGAAAAGAAGAGGTCCCAAGACAGCACAGCGGCACACCACGTACAATAGGTTTCCATAAAGTCTAATATAATCTGTAATTATCAAAAGAGCAGTGGAATTACTGTGATTAGGGGAAGTCAGATTGAAACTAGATGGGATCCTATTCTTTTCGATGTCCTATTTTCTATTTTTTCAACAATGAAAACTGCTGCTAAACATTAATTTTATATTAGGCAACCTCCTTTTATGGACTGATGTTGATAAAACTTTTTGATGCAAAATAAAAATTATTTATGCTAAAAATGTTTACTTTCAGTGTTCCTCACAGCAGCGAACCTGTATACTCTTTCCTATTAAATCTTATGGAGAATAGGTAAACCCTCTTATTTATTGATAGATATTGATCAAACTTGTCATTTGAGTATATTATTATTGTCTTACTATTGATTTGGAAATTTGCTGAGTAGGCAGATCTGCTGCGATGGGGATATATTATTACTTCTTATTCTTAAAAATCAGTCTTAAGGATTTATTCCATACAAAACTATGGGTTGTCTTTTTAAGTTCACAAGATATTTTTATTTTGTAAGGTTTTAATTTGGAAAACCTACAGTTCTCATAGCAGATGTTCCCGAGTGCCCGACATGCCTGAATGAGCAATTGGTTGTCTGTGTGTGAAGATAGCAATCTAAGCAAGGGTGTAGTGATACTCAGACAACAGCAAGCATTGCGACCATTCTCAGACTTGGCCAGGGCTGCCACAATAGCAGCAGTCTTGCCCACCACATCTACACTCTCCCATTCTAGCAGGGCTGCTAATTGAGTCACCAAGACACCAACATTCTTCACTTCTGCAAAAAGTAGTAGAGAAGTTTTAAGTGTGCATTAAGTATTTCACAGAACTTTTAACCCTAGATGTGGCAAGCTTTTTACTCTTAACTGTAAAATAAAAATAATTACTAATATCTTCTTGAAATATCAAAGTTTAAACAAGAAAAACATAAAACATGCCCCCCCCTTATAACCACTAACCACAAAAGCAAAACAGGTATCCACTGCAATCCCAACTAAGCCTACAAATGCCGTCAACTTTTTTTGATTAGATTAGATTAGATTATTGAAATGGCGACCTTACTACAAGGTTTAAGCCAAGTATAGAATGAGAATTGGATGTAAGATGATTGTGGCGCGATCTTGTAGTCTTGTTACTGACTAAGGCTGACATGTTCCTTAGACAGGACTGTTAATTAATAGCCCAACAGCCAATGGCAACTAAGGGACCTACAATTTAACGTGGAATCCGAACCACGGCCTCTGAATTACGAATTGGTCTAATTATGAGGATAGTCTTTTGTGGATTAACGTAGTATTCAATAGTGCGGACGTTAATCCACACAAGAGAACACTACACCCACCGACCATCGCTCACAACTATCCACAATTTGTGACCTCCAAGTAGCTGGATTACAGGATGTCGCCACCATCCCAGTCTACCCAAGCCGGCCACCGTTTATTTAAGGTGGGCCCTCCTCTCCGCTCTACCACACATTTGCAAGCCAAATTGGGATTGCTCATGGTCGGGATTCAAAACCTAGCACTTCCGAATGGCTAGAATGTTACGCTCGTCAGCGTAGCGCGTTAGCCAGTTCAGCCACTCAATGCATAGGAGTAGAAAGCGCTTACTTGGTTATAGACATGCCCGGTGGCAGTCTAGTGCACTACGAGAGCAGGTTCGGTTGTTTGTCCCCAGAGGGCAACACGGTCACGTAGGGGCTAGTGTCTAACAAGTTCACTAAACTGACGACAGATGCCTCCACCTGCCACTTCTTATTGAATATGTAAATGCATCGTTAATTACGACTTTGCCAGTTCTAGGGTTAATACTATTCACAGACTATAATTTCAGTTATTCATAATGCATCATTGACTGGAGCTTGTTTTATACCAATGATTCCAACATTAATACTGTAGCACCAAGGTTAAGGTTTAGGTCTCTAGGCTAGTAAATTCTAACTGATAAGACTATACATATTCGGGATAACATATTTCCCGACTATGTAGCCGGTTGAGCTGTATTTGCTACGCTCTCAGGGCACTGCAATTTCTTCTGGATCCCACTGTGTTGCACATGGTTTATTATGGTTGCTTCTTTTCCAACATGACATATGGAATTGAGGTTTGGGGTGGTTCTCCAAATGCACATAAAATATTCCTGGTGCAAAAGAGAGCAATTAGAATCATTTGTGGCCTACCTCCTCTACAGTCATGTAGAGGGATTTTTCGGACCCTTAATCTTCTCACCTTGCCTTCTGTATCTATATACACAGCAATTGTCACCTATATCAAATTTGAATTCCATTCCACCTGTTGGAGAAAATCATCGTTATCCAACCAGGCACGGAAGTGACTTACGCACTCCCAGTCATCGCCTTACACTATTTGAGAGGATTTCACTGGACCATATTTTTTTAATAGCCTTCCAAAAGAGTTGAAGAGGTGCTGTGGGCTGGGTCCTCAAAGGTTTAAAAAGCTATTAAAAGAATTTTTAATTAAAGGGGAGTTTTGCTCTATGCAGGATTGTCTATCCAAATTTTAGAATCCCCAGATTTTAATTGTTCGTTTAAGCAATTCATTAGAAAATAAAGCCATTTTTATATTTAATGACGACTGAGATGTACACACTGTAATGTACTTTCATTCAGAAATAAAGATATGTCTATGTCTATAACTTCTTAGCCTAGCCTAAGAATAGCTAATTTTTAGGTACGGTAAGTATTATTTTCAGAGATTCTGATATTTAAATCAACTGGTGTTTTTCACGGATTACGAACTATGCACACTGATACAAATTAATACAGTGTAAATTAAGCACTGTAATTTGACACTGCCTAAATTTTATACTAGTCACATTCTTGATGCCCTAAACCAACCTTTCTCTCCAGATTCAATTTGAGATAAAACAGTCTCCAGGATACTAGGAACATCTGCTCTTTTCTTCCCATCAACGGCAATCTTCAAATCATCCACCAGTTTGACCAAATTATCCATGGCTTTATATAAAAAAAATCATAATTAGCATGTAGCGTACTTATACATAAGATATAATTAAAACACTAAAACCTTTATAACTGCCAAAATACCCCCGTCGCAGCAGACCTGCGTACTCAGCGAATTTCCAAATCAGTAACGTAATAATAATAATATATGACTAGTTTGATCATTATCTGTCAATAATTAATATGAGTATTATTTGCCTACTCTCCATAGACTAACATGGGAAAGAGTATGCAGGTTTGCTGCTGTGAGGAACGCTGAAAGTAGGTGTTTCTAGCATAAACAATTAATTTTTTGAGCATTTATATCAACTTTCATCGACATCTGTCCATAAATAAAGGAGTTTGCCTATTCCCTATATGATTATTATGGGAAAAGAGTATGCAGGTTTGCTGCCATGATAAACACATAAACTATGATTTTTAAGCATAAATGGATAGATCTCAACCACATGAAGCTAAATATCAAGTTTTATCCAAAAATATTCATTAATATGGGAAATATTAATTTTCCCTATCCTCCATAAGATTAACATTGGAGCCCCACAATACAACGTACTGTGTTTAATTTTTTTAATATCTCGGTAACCGTTGGAGATAGAGAAAAACTTTAAGGAACTTAATTGTGTAGTTTTTAAGCTGATTCTAATGGTGAAATATAAAATTAGAAATTTTTAAAAATTACATGTGAAAAACGCAAAAAACCCCATTTTGGGGTACAAAACCCCCCCCCAAACTACCCGTTCCCATTGACCGATATGTCTGGTTTACAAACTCGTCCGAGCACTTGTAGGAATACACGTCTCTACCAAATTTGGTCTTGATTGGACCATTTTTACAAGAGTTATCGTGTTCACAGACATATATATATATATAAATTTTAACGACTATTGTTTTCGGACTCTGGGCACCTAAAGAAGAAATACCCCCGTCGCAGCAGAACTGCGTACTCAGCGAATTTCCAAATCAATAATATAATAATAATAATATATGACAAGTTTTATAAAAATCTGTTCATAAACATGAGAATTATGAGTTTATTCTCCATAAGATTAACATGGGAAAGAGTGTGCAGGTTTGCTGCTCTGAGGAACACTGAAAGTAGGCATTTCTACCATAATTCATTTTTATTTTTAACATTTATACCAACTTTCATCAACATATGTCCATAAATAAAGGAGTTTGCCTATTCCCTATATGGTTAACTTGGGAAAAAAGTATGCAGGTTTGCTGCCACGATAAACACATAAACTATGATTTTTAAGCATAAACGGGTGGGTATCAACAACATGAAGGTAAATACCAAGTTGAATCTAAAAATATTGATTGATATGGGAAATATTAATTTTTTCTTATCCTCCATAAGATTAACATTGGAGCCCCAAAATACAACGTACTGTGTTTAAATTTTTTAATATCTCGGTAACCGTCGGAGATAGAGATAAACTTTAAGGAACTTAATTGTGCAGTTTTTTAAGATGATTCTAATAGTGAAAGATAAAATTAGAAATTTTCAAAAATTAAATGGGAAAAATGCAAAAACCCCATTTTTGGGGTACAAAACCTCCCCAAAATACCCCTTCCGATTGACCGATATGTCTGGATTACAAACTCGTCCGAGCTATTGCAGGAATACACGTCTCTACCAAATTTGGTCTTGATCGGACAATTTTTACGAGAGATATCGTGTTCACAGACACACATATATATATAAAAATTTTAATGACTATTGTTTTTAAGCTCTGGGATCCTAAAGAAGAAAAAATAACATGGTCCCGGGCTTAAGTCTCGCCATGAGAGCTACGGTAATAGCTTCTTCCCTACGGGAAATTCGCTAAAAATAACACGGTCCCGGGCTTAAGTCTCGCCATGAGACCTACGGTAATAGCTTCTTCCCTATGGGAAAATTGCTAAAAAAGTATAAAAGTTGCTTTATAATAATTCATAAAATGGATTATTGAAGAAGGAAATACTGACAAGGTCAAAACTGCCAAACTTATCGATAGAAATCTTAACCATAGAGTGGTATCTTCGGTCTGTGAGCCCGAGGACTTGGTATATTGAAGTTCCTGCTTCCCCTCCTAGCGTGTATGAGATGCGCCTCCCAACCTTCCTACCTCGAGTTAGTCAACCACCAGACGCATGGATGTAATTTTGAGGCTACGGAAATTTCCATGATTCTTCCGTGACACCTGAGGCGGAATCGGTCCATCGGACCGAAGACACCTGATTTGTTGTGAAAACCATTGACGTCAGCCTACGACACCGAATTAACCTAAGGTGTATTGGGCCCGATGAATGAAAACTGTCTCACAGACTAAGACACCAAATGTGTAGTCATTACTCTTAGGGTAAAAAAGGGTTATTTGAAGTTTTGCCAAATGTTTAAAATAGACCAAATCTAATGGTTTATGTATTTGTACATATCTAATCCATACATTATCATAATATAACAATAAAGATCTTAGTACAGAAAAAATGCATTTTGTCAACAATTTTTATTTTATTAGCTCTGGTTTGATGTATTCGTTTTTTAATTCAAATGTCATACATACTCAGAAGGGTGTTATTTTGCAATAGACCCCAATTTTACAATAGAAAATTGTTATATTATTTATCATAATTCTATATTTTATGGTTATATTTACATACAATAAATATAAAAAATATAAAATTAGTCTCACAGACCCAAGACACCAAACGTGGAATGAAAAATCATGACATCACTCTAAAGGTAACCACAGGTCAGGCATAAGATGTTCATTTTTTGTTGCTCAACTCCTAATTAATTGATCATTAAGTAGAGAATCATATTTTTATTATTTAGTGACATTAGTATTAAGTAGAGAATCATGACCATGGAAGGTTTATGTTGACAGTTCCATGCTGATTCAGAATTATTGATATCTACAGTACTGTAAACGAAAATTACAGGTTATTACTGAAATATTAATTTGAAATGTTCTTTATTCAATTGTAAAATTTTGTCAGATTTAAATTTATATTTAGTAAATATATTGATAAAAAGGCTAAATTGTTAAAAAGGCTCAAGTGTATTCAAATTATGACCCAGGATAAGCATACTGATTCACATTAATTTACTTCTTCAATATCCTGGCATAAAAACCAATAAAAAAATTAAAATAAATTACCTCAATTGCAATTCGTTAAGTACTCATCAATTGAAAACTAGCATCCCTCGTATTTTAGAACATGATTTAATGAAATGCCGAATATGTATTACATTTTAATTTAAATTAATTTATTAAACAATATAGCCTAGCAGACAACAAAGTGTAAACGCCATTATGACAATTTCAAGGAAGACAACATAACAAATTTTTTGCATATCAAACCATCAAATCTATATAGCTGCCAAACCTATTAATAACAGTTATGTAGTAGCATAGATGATAGAAGAAATCCTTCTATCTTTTATGGAGGTAGACAATGTGAATGTGAATGCGCCGCTCCGAGCTTAGTTGTGATTCTTTGTGCCTCGAGCACCGCTATATCCTTTTGCTCTTTATTTGTTTCGCCATTAACGCGTGTTAATTTATTCAGTGATAGTGACACCTTGGTGAGATCCATCCATCTCATTACTTGCCTAATTAGTCATTAGATATTCCATTTCATATTATAGTATAGGCTGTCCTACATTACTTGTCTTATTTATTCTTAGTTTAACTGTTTCTCGTTTTCATAGTTGCATATTTGAGTATTTGATTTATCATGTTGTGGACTTAGTCGCTATATTAGTTGGGGGCAGGCGAAATCCCTGTCACCGCACAATAGGCTATATTCCTGGAATTTTCCGTTTCCAGTTGTATGTTTGTTGTTTGTGCCTCTGTGTTGCAGGTAGTGCAGCCGTAATGATACATTTAATGAGCGATGTGGCGATGTCCGACCACGACGATGGTTTCATCCTCGTCATTGGTCGGAAGAAGCGACTACTTCGGAGTGACTCCAATGTCTCAACCCTATCAAATAACAATGTTGTTACAGAACAACAGCGAGCAAGCGCCAGACAAGATTCCGCCCATCATAGTGGCGCCGGATGTGGTCAACTCTTCATGGTCGGAATTCCTGACCGACATCTCAGCGGAGGGAATAATTTATGAGGGAGTATTTAGGGGTGATAGGCTTCAACTCAGAGCTACCCCCGTGGAGGTCTTTCGGGCCCTCCAGGAATTATTTACTAGGATGTGGGTGGCCTTCCATATATTTATGTTGCAGGAAGAGGCGGAATTGAAGGTGGTCATCAGGGGGATCCACCATAGCACCGACCCTATATTCCTGAATCCACAGCTGGAGTTCCTTGGCCTCCACCCCCACACGCTAGTGATACCTCTTCCACGGCGTGCAAATGGCCAACGACACACGACAAATTCTTTTCTCTGTAAATTCAGAAAGGTCGGCCAGTGGAAGAAGGTGTGGACCATCACGCACCTCACATTCGTTCGAGTGACCTTCGACCAGTTTGAGCCTAGGCCATGCTTGTCTCAGTGCTACCGCTGCCAGCGTTTTGGTCGCTCGTCAGGGCATTGCAATCTGCCCTTTAGATGCGTCAGGTGCGCAGGGGGACATGAGGCCAGATCCTGCCCCGTGTCCAAGGAAGAAGTCTGCAAGTGCTACAACTCAGACAGATTCACAGTTAGACAACAGCGATACTGAAACTGCAGTGATCTGAATCTAACTTTAGAATCTTTCTATGATAGGTTTGAAAAACTCCTGTAACAGAATAAAGCCCAATAAGTATAGATACCTAGCCTATTAACTACTGTTGTGACCAAGTTAAAGTGAACCAGTTCCTGCAATTTGGTCTCTGGAATTCCATGGATTGATTAATCATAATCAAGAATTGCAAGGTTTTATCTCTCAAAACAAAATTGACGCATGCTTATCTCTGAAACCCATTTCACTGATCTCAGATATTTAAAATTCTAAATTTTACCAAGTACCACATAAAAACCACCCAGACAATTATGGGTCAATTATTTGTCTTCTCTCGATTGTATCAAAACTCTTTGAGAGGCTTTTCTTGAATCGTCTTCATGTTAAAGTAGAGGAAAGAAACCTAGTCCCGAATCATCTATGTGGATTCCGGAGAGAACATTCTAACATTGAGCAAGTCCACAATTAGTAATATCATTATAGTGACGAAGATCTGAGACCAAGAAATATATATGTTGTTTCTATAGATGTTAGCCAAGGCTTTGACTGAATTTGGCATCTCGGCCTGTCACACAAACCTAAAAATATCTTCCTTACTCATACATGTTGATCAAGTCATACTTAACTGAGAGATATTTCAGAGTAAACTTTGGAAATAGCGTCACAAATTTTCATCCCATCCAAACAGAAGTCCCCCTTTGAAGCGTTTTAGGTTCTGTGTTATACACACTGTTCACCGCGGACCTACCTGAAAATCCTAAAGTTTGCGTGGCTACTGTAGCAGACAATACACACATATTATCATCCCATCAAGATCCCGAAATGGCGTATATGAATGTTCCAGGTTCTCTAAACGACCTATCTGAATTGCTACAGAAATGGAGCGTAAAAGTTAAGGAAAGAAAATCTGTTCTTCTCCTGTTCTTCACTTCTTTTGGCAGGTGGTAACTCTTTATGAGTCGACCAACTTCATAATCACCCGTACCAGCTATTGCGTCGTAGAATATCTGCGACGAAATCCAAACTGCTCCGGCCTTATGTATCCGTTCAGGAAGGGGATATCCTGGAAAGGAACAGGCGTTCGAAAAGCTTCAAGACCGCTGAAAGTAGGGAAATGGGGCTATAGTTTTCGGGGAACAAGTGATTCTTGCCTGGTTTCGGGATCAGGATTATCTTCGAGGTCTTTCACATTTCCGGGAAATAATGGAACCTCAGGGCAGCATTGAAAATTAATAACAAATATGCAATATACGAGGGCCGGGGCGGTCGCAGGGCCGACGTGCCTATCCGATCGAGGCCAGGAGCATTCCGTGGCTTGAGCCTTCGAATCGCTGCTTCCAGATCCATCATCGTGAAGGGGTCTAAGCTGTCTCCTGGGGGTTCTGCGAAGAATTTCTCCATGAAATGCTCGACCCTCACCCCTTGGAGTTCATCGTAGACATCGTGCTTTGTCTGAACATGCATAATGCTTGAAACTGAACATGCATTGTGTTAGCAAAAGTTTCCGCCTTGCCCTCCACCGTGTAGACTAGGCCGAGATCTCCGTGGAAGGGGGCGGGCCGCCGGTTTGTCCCCCTGATCTGCTTAGCATGCCCTCCACACACCACCTCCTTCCACGTTTAGCGTTAGCAAATACTTGTTCAATTCCTCGGACCTGAAATCGTCAACAATAAGTGATCTGATTGGTCTGTTCTTTCTGTTGAGCTGTATCCTAAACTCTGGGTGCCTGGTCGTCCGCCATCTGGCTCTCAGCTGGTTCCTCAGCGTAATCTCACGGCGTACGTGGTCCGGCAAGCCGGCTCTGGGTGTCCAGACACCCAGAAAGAGAGGGAAATACCGCCTCAGGCGTTACCTCTCTGGACGCGTCTGAAATTGACGAGGTTAGTAGCTCATGCAATTCCGTGATGCATCAGTCGAGTTCTTCCGTGGTTGCTGGGTTTCGTGTAGGTGGAAGGTACTTCCACCGAGACCAGTCTTTGGTACTTCTTCCAGTCGGTCCTCATTATTAACAGTCGGTCGGCGGGTATTAACAGGGGGTGACTCATCGTCGGGCTAGCGTTGATGGTTACGAGAACCGGTAAATGATCTGATGACAGCACGTTAACCGTGCTCGCGATGATATAGAACGGCAAGTTTCTGCACAGAGCAAAATCAATCACATCAGGTGAGTGGCGAGGATTTGAAGGGAGGTACGTCGGCTCGTCAGGAGCCACGACATCTGTGCCGGCTCGTTCGTCGAGGAAAGCTCTCAGTGCTACACCTCTTTCATTAGTGCCTCGTGAGTTCCTTGGCCGAAATAAGAATGGGAATTGTTTTACCGAGCCAGGCAATTAGCTGGCTGATTGAAATAGTGCCACCCTGCACCACGGTGGTCACTACAACAGAGGGTGAGGGGGTGGCTGGTTGGGCGGGACTCGCCGTTATGGGGGTCCTAGCAGCTGGTATGGGGGCCTTTGAAGGTGCTGAGGAAGCAGACTGGACCGATTTTAACGATCTTTGATTTTTCGGATTCGTCTCTGCTCCAGTCATGCTTTAGGCATTAGTTTCCATAAATTCAATTAGTTTCCATTTATAGCGTTTTAATTTTTTAGTATTAACCCTATCGGGACTAAGTTCGTTTACAAATGTTCTACAATAAAAACATATGATTTCTTAAGCTACAGCTGTTGTTTTACTTTCCACTAGCAATATGCTTTACTACCAATATGCGTTACTTAATGACATCTGAATCATTCCTTAATGTGAAATTATGAAGTAAATGTGTACTGAACAAAATGATCAGATTTATTCACCACGTTAATAGTGTTTTTGAGGATTACGTATTTATATTTTTTTTTCTGTCTGATTAAAAGTCACGTATTTATAATTATGTCGGCCAAATAAAAAATAATTACGGTGTTTATACATATTACGTTTGATAATCAAATCATCCCACAATCATTTCTCATTCATACTTGGCTTAAAATACCTACCTGGGTAGGTCGCCATTTCAAATGGTGTAATCTATCTTATATAATATTATAAAGAAGAGGTGGTTTCTGTATGTTTGTTTGTGGGTTTGTGTGTTTGTTGTGGCAAGTGAACGCAAAAAATACTGAACCAAACAGTTTAAAATTTTACACAAAGACAGATCTTAAACTCATGCTACACATAGGCATACTCATTTCCATAAAGTCCTCTCGGGCTACGACC
Source organism: Nephotettix cincticeps (assembly GCA_023375725.1). Classification (NCBI taxonomy): domain Eukaryota; kingdom Metazoa; phylum Arthropoda; class Insecta; order Hemiptera; family Cicadellidae; genus Nephotettix; species Nephotettix cincticeps. The sequence continues at coordinate 126,087,278 of CM041791.1, read as the reverse complement.
TGTGAACGTCCTAAGTTTCAATGTTTACATTTTTAGAAAATGAAAACATAAAATAACTTGAATGTCAACAGCTGTGAACACTAAAATTTGACAGTTCGAGAAGCAGAATACATGGTTGCTGTAAATACCCTGGGATTCAATGTTTACAGTTTTTAATGTCAACATCCGTTTACTTTACATTTTGACAGTTCGGGAAGAAAAAGAAATAAAGTTAATTTTTACACATAAAATGCTGGATCGAAATTAGTGAATTATTAGTTCGAAATAGTGGAATGGTAGATTTTTAATTTTCTCCCGATGCCTGCCTCTATTACGTTAATGCTTATCCTCTCCCAATATTTGACATTATGTTACTTTTTCATGTTTAGATATATACTTAGACACGTGTTTTGTCATTTTGTAAACAATAAAGAATTAATTATCAAAAACTTAAATGTATCTGTAGAGCCTACACCTCTCAGCCTTTTTTACCCGTGCGAAGTACGGGTACTTTGGCTAGTCTAATCTAATCTATAATATTCATCTGTTGCATATCTTTCCTATAAAAGCCGTATTTGCAGTTAGGTTTTGTTTGGTTTTAGGTTGAATTAGAAAAATTGTGAATCAATCCACTCAGATTTATTTGTTTTGTGGTAAATGTTATTAATATGTCTTATCATTTCAGTATTGTTATCAACTATGCCGCAACCCAGAATATCTAATTTTTCACAACGAAGCCGTAATGCTCTTCTACTTCAGAACAAGACCAATCTGAAAGTTAACACGTATTTACTGTCAGGCGTTACGAAGTTCGCCGGGTCAGCTAGTCCTTTAAAATTGGTAGGATTGTTCCTGGTAAAAAGTGCAAATGTTTGTGGCGTTTCAATTGGCTGGGTATACGATTAATATGTGAAATATTTAATTGTCCTTAAATATCCTCCATAAGATTAACATTGGAGCCCGAAAATAGAACGTACTGTGTTTAGATTTTTTAATATCTCGGTAACCGTTGGAGATAGAGAAAAACTAACTAGGAACTAATTTTTTTTATTTTTAAGCTGATTTTAATGGTTGAAGGTAAAATTTGAGTCAAATAATGCTTAAGATCGTTTACTGAATTTGATTATTGTATTTTATAGCATCTAACGTTATATGATCTACTGGTAGTAAATATTCTAATTCTTTTTGTTTTTACAATATTGTTGGCGGCAATGTCAGAACAAAGTAGGAAGCCCGACGTATCAGTGACGTCATAAAGTCGACATCCTTTGACAAAATGGCGGACATAGATCTAAATATTGACAGCCTCATTCAACGTCTTTTAGAAGGTATTTTCAATAGCTAAATATCCATTTTTTGTGTCAGTTTTCTCTTAGTGATACTCTGTTTTCAATTAAGCATATCCAAATCAAGTTATACCTATGTTTAATTTTGTTATTGTAATCCCTTTTATCATCTCAAGGTCTGGGGTTTCTTATGGCTCTACATGTTGCCTAGCGTTGCTTAATTAAAAATAATGGACTCGGTTGTCTAGTTTACTTAATTATAAATAAAATCAAATTTTCAATGAACCAGAATAACAATGGTGTTTTTAGTGAACACATCTTTTTCCCTGAGGGTGTATCAGTGAAGGAGTCCTAAAACAGATTTTTGTGCTTCAGCTTAGCCTATTCCATAGTACCAGACCTAGGTTTGCAAACAACTAAATAGTGTGGGATGTTGATGATTAATGAAAAATAGTGATAGTTTATGACTATTTAGTAGAATTTTTTGGTATTAGCAGCTGGAGAGATTTTGTTCTTCATTACCCAATGATTTTCTGGAAAGTAGCCTAATTGTGGAGTAAATATTTATATTTAAACTACCTAAATCTCTCAAAACTGAACATTCGATTTCATGTAGGCCCTAAAATATGTTCTTGAAAAAAGTCAACCATTACAAGATGAATAATTATTAACCATTTGCGCTTGGATGAGTTTTTATAACTTGTCTAGCTGTACTGGCCGTCACCATTTTCTCGCCGAAGTCAAATTAATTTTCACATGAGCTGTCCTCACCATTTAGATGGGCACTAAATATAATCATCTCTTTCTTTTGTGAATATTATGTGCTAGGTTTGGGATGTGCTGCAATCTTTCGGGAAACTAAACTAATGAACTAGCGAATCAGATGAATTCCCGCCTCTAAAACCAGATATGTGTTGGAAATTAAGGTTATGCTTGGTACGTTGTTCTGCTATTCTACTGTTGCATTTACTGAAGAGTGGTGATACCGTATTTAATGTTATAACAGCTGTAATAATAGCTTTTTTTTGTAAATAACTGTACATTTTATTTATAATTCATTATTTTTTAGTAGTAACCATCCAGTAGATAAATGATAATTTAAATTCGGATGACTTGAGGCTGGATCTGGACTTGTTGGAGGAGTATGACGAAAATGTTTCGTCATTTTATTTTATCGTGAAATAGATAATGTTGTGTTGACATTGTTCTTTGTTTTCGCTCCTTGTTTGCTTTTTATTGTCTTTACAAACATTGTTGTAAACAAACCACGTTTGATACAAAAATAATTCCGATTGGTGGGAAAGGTTGTCGATCATAGCTGCCGAGCTGACAAAGGATTGTAGCGCGGCCAATACTGCTGGCCACCCTAGCGGGTAGGACAACATCACAGAAAATAATTCCGAGCTGTCAAGGCATTAGCACGGCCAGTGCTACTGGCTAACCGAGCGCAAAGGGTTAATTGTAGAATATTATTTTTCATTATAGCCTATGTTAATTTTTTTATACTAGAGCCTGATTGTAAGGCATCTTTGCAAGATCTTAAGACTAAGACAATTCAAATTGTTTGTGCAATAATGAGCATACCATTGTCTTTCGAGGATTACATGGTTTTTGAAACCTAAGCACCGTACTTTTATTTATAATATTCTATTTCAAATTATTTTTGTTGCTAACTCGTGTAAAACTGTCTGTTAAACCAGCGGTATGTCTCCTAAACAAGTCAATATGTTGCAACTGAGCACGCTGACCGGCAAACTAACGGGACTCTGGACTTGTTCAGCAGAAATTTACTAGCTGAAATCTACTATACAGGGTGTTCTTTAAAGTCGGGGACAAACTTCGAGGGGTGATAGTACTCATCAAAGGAAACAAAAATTTCATATAAACATATGTCGAAAATTCCTTCGTTTAGGCGCCAGCCGCCATTTTGTATTTTATACAAAAAACGTTATAGCCTATATCAATAATTATTTAGGATACAGAAACCAAACTTTGCACACATATTTAATGACCGAACAGAAAACTATTCTCAAAGTATCATTTAGTTTTATTTTATATTTTCAAAATGGCGGAGGTTAATTTTTTAAAAATTTAAATAACAACAAAACTATTAACTTAATAAAAATTTTACAGGATACAAAAAAGATTGGAATTTTAATTTCAAATCGAACGGTACTTTGGTGAACGAAATCCGTGCTCGGATAAGCGAGAAAATACATTTTTAATGTTAGATTACAGGGCTCACACGCCACCACGGCGCGGCCGTGACGAAGAATTAATTGTTGTGCCAGCCGCTTTTTCATACGCCCGCGCCGCGGCTGCGCATGGGCTCTGTAAGCTAACTTTAAAAGTGCATTTTCTCACTTATCCGTGCACGGATTTCGTTCATCAAAAAACCGTTTGATTTGAAATTAAAATTGCAATCTTTTTTATGTCTTGTAAAAATTTCTTAAAGTTAATGGTTTTATGTTATTTAAATTGAAATATTTTTAACCGCCGCCATTTTGAAAACATAAAAGCAAACTGAATGTTACTTTGAGAATATTTTTCTCTTTGTCCAATAAATATGTGTGCAAAGTTTAGTTTATGTATCTTAAAAAGTTCTTTATTTATAAAGTTTTTTGTATAAAATACAAAATGGCGGCTAGCGGCTAAACGAAGGATTTTTCGACATATATTTATTGGAAATTTTTTGTTTATTTTGATGAGTACTATCACCCTTCGAAGTTTGACCCCGACTTAAATGAACACCCTGTATATATAATATTCTATATTAATAATTTTATTACTGTAGAACGTAGATTGTCTGAAGCTAGGTTATCCGAATCGCCGGTCAACTGAAACATAGTCAAACATGAAAAAATGAAATCGCATGCCAAACTTGAGTTCAACCATAGGTGGTAGTAGCGACCTAGTGCTGCCGACGCGACTAAACTCGCGCTTGAGTACTGAATTGATGTTCAAAGATCTTTTTCTTTTGCATTGTTTTTTAAAGCTCAGAATTTTTTATACTTTTTAAAGAGTTCATCGTGTCTCTTGTGAGTATAATATTGTAAAAATTAGATTAAAAAATTGTTTAATTCTTCATTATATGCATTGAACATCATTTTCTCATCTGTGATTTATTTTCCGAAAATTCAGTTATCTGAACACCCATAACCCTTTGGGGACCAGGCGGTCATCTCTAGACAGTAGGTTTCATTTCCAGGATTTGTAGTCCTTGCGGCCACCCTGCGTTATGCAGAGTGTGTGCCAGTGCTGTTCGAATGGGTGTCAACGGACATTTCGTTAAATGTCACTACAGCGGACGGATATTCAGCGGACCTTAAGAGGACACGGGAATCCGTGTCCCACTCGTGTTGTCCGATGTACAGGGCTATAATAGGCCAGTTATAACCAGTATAGGCCAGTATTACTGGGGAGAGCCTGCATGCAAACAGAGATCACTTACCCCGGTCAATAACCCTTTGTAAGTGAGGTTCCCAGCAAAGTGTCCGATCCATAATGATCCCAAGGTACTTCACCTGGTCTTGCGTGTCGATAGATCTCCTCTTGTCTTTACCATGTTTGAGATATTTTTTAAAACAATCACTAAATTGGTTTCGTCGGTCTGTCAGAGCAGGCTGGGTATCAGTTTGAAATGATCTCAAATGAAATGCATATATTTTTGTGCATTTACTCACAAAGATCGGGAACAATACCTTTTTAGCGAATTTCCCATAGGGAAGAAGCTATTGCCGTAGGTCTCATGGTAAGACTTAAGCCCGGGACCATGTTTTTTTTTCTTCTCTAGGTGCCTAGAGACCAAAAACAATAGTTGTTAAAATGTTTATATATATATGTATGTATGTGTCTGTGAACACGATAACTCTCATAAAAATGGTCCGATCGAGACCAAATTTAATAGAGACGTGTATTCCTGCGTTTGCTGGGACGAATTCGTAAACCAGACATATGGGACAATCGGAACGGGTAGTTTTGGGGGGGGGGTTGTACCCCAGACATGGGGTTTTTGTGTTTTTCCCATGTATTTAAAAAGATTCAAACTACCTTTCACTATTAGAATCAGCTTAAAAAACTACATAATTTTTTTAAGTCCTTAAAGTTTTTCTCTATCTCAACGGTTATAAAGATATTAAAAAATCTAAACACAGTATGTTGTATTTTAGGACCCCAATGTTAATCTTATGAAGAATAAAGAAAAATTAATATTTCACTTATCAATCAATATTTTTTAATAAAACTTGATATTTAGCTTCATGTGGTTGAGATCCATCCATTTATGCTTAAAAATCATAGTTTATGTGTTTATCATGGCAGCTAACCTGCATACTCTTTTCCCATGTTAGTCGTATAGGGAATAGGTAAACTCCTTTATTGAAGGACAGATGATGATGAAACTTGGTATAAATGGTCAAAATAAAAGTTTTTTTTATACTAGAAATTTCTACTTTCAGTGTTCTTCACAGCATCTAACCTGCATACTCTTTTCCCATATTAATCATATGGAAAATAGGAAACCTCCTTTATCTATGTTGAAATTTGTACAAATTGTCAAAATAAAAATTGTGTCTGCTTTAAATGCCTACTTTCAGTGTTCCTCACAGCGGCACACCTACATACTCTTTCCCATGTTAATTTTATGGAGAAAAGGCAAATAACTATCATATATTTATCGACAGATATTGATAAAACTTGACATATAATATTATTATTACATTATTTATTTGGAAATTCGCTGAGTACGCAGGTCTGCTGCGACGGGGGTAATTTGAACCATGCAGGCAATTTTGACTCTCGAAGGCCCGGAAGAGACTGCCACACCTCCCTCATCGTGACCTTCTCCCAGTTTTGAAGCTTGTCCAGACCCTGGCAGAAGGGACTGGACAAAATGGTTCGGACCCTACCAGTAAGGCCGTCGATCCGTTTCAGGCTAGAACATCAGCTTTTTATTCCTTTCGGGTCCTGCGTGGGACCAAAGTTTTTGCCTGGGATCCAAGCGAGCCATACATAGTTTTTAGCTGCAAGGTCCTTGAGAGAACCCTTGCAGCTGAAAACAACTTTGGATGTCACTGAATGTGAATTCAGTGTTTTGAGTGCAGCTTGGCTGTTAAACAGAATTAGGCTTCTTGCCCCATTCAGCCTGTCCTGAAGTCTTCTGGCACAGTATTCAATTGCCAGGATTCCCGACTGAATCACGGTCACAGCAGCTGGGCGCTGCTGTGACCGTGGTATGAGCAGGGAGATATGTGTCCTGGCACCAAACACCTTAAGCCCCGAGGGGCAATAAGTGTAGTAGGTTTGGAGGGATCCCGAAACTTTAGCTATTTCAAACTTTTTCTTAAATCCCTTCTCTACCTCCTTGATTGCCTATTATTGATTGCCTACTATTTATTCTTGCGACGTCAGAGATTTGTAGGTTCGCTTTGACGAAGCGAACCAGTTCATACACATAACGTGTTATCATGAACGCAGACGAAGTCACAAATGCCAACACGAAACAAAGATGACGAATATTGGAACAAACCACCATCAATGATACACACTGCGCCGGCGCCGTTTAGTGACAGACTCATACTAGATATGTCAATGTTGTGATTTATGAGCGGTAGTGGACTGTTGAGGGGGAGGGGTATCGTGTGACCAGTCAACAGCAGGTGTACGTGCTGGTAAAGGGGAGGGCGGGGGGTGGGGGTTTGATCTACCTAAAAATAGTCTACGGACAGAAAGCCCGAACATCGTCGTTTCCTGGAAAATCACACAATGAATTGTTCTCTTTATAGATTTACGCTGCGAAAAATTCGAACTATCCAAAAAATTATTCGAATTAACCAGGATATTTTAACATTGTTTTTATATAAAATTCTAGGGACCAAGTCAAAACTTCGAAAAAAAGAAGTTTTCGAATTACAGAAGTTCGCATTATCCACGTTCCACTATACTTATCTATATTGAACCTTATTAAGACAGATTGAGGTTTAACGAGTGTTCAAAATAACTATTTTTGTTTCTTTGCACCTTTTAGGACTAATTCCATTCACCATAATAGGTGTATTTGAAATAGTAATACTTTTCATATACATTATTATACAGTATATGTATAAAGATATCAGCTTGTTAATTGCTGCTGAACGTGTCCAAATTCCCGTTAGTTTGATGCTGAGTGTGCTCAGTTGTTGACTTGTTAAGGCAACATGACGCTGGTTCTACAGACAGTTTTACACACATTGTTCGTTGATATCTTTTGTAAAGTAGGACTTAGCCTAATAATGTATAATACAACCCCTTAACCCTAGAAGTGGCAAGCTTTTTACTTTTAACTCTAACTTAAAAATAATTACTAATATATTCTTGAAATATTAAGTATAAACAAAAAAAACATAAAACATGTCCCTGCTTATAACCACTAACCACAAAAGCAAAACAGGTGTCCACTGCAATCCCAATTAAGTCTACAAATGCCATCACCTTCCACCCAAGTCGGCCACCGTTTATTTAAGGTGGGACCCACTCTGCTATACCACACATTTGCAAGCCAAATTGGGATTGCTCATGATCAGGATTCGAACCCTAGCACTTCCGAATAGCTAAAACGCTACGCTCATCAGTGACACGCTTTAGCCGGTTCAGCCACCAGTGCATAGGAGTAGAAAGTGCTTACTTGGTTATAAGACGTGCCCGGTGGCAGTCAAGTGCACTTCGTGAGCAGGTTCGGTTGCTTGCCTCCAGAGGGCAACTCAGTCACTAAGGCGCTAGTGTCTAACAAGTTCACTAAATTAACGAAAGATGCCTCCACCTGCCACTTATTATTGAATTTGTAAATGTGTCGTGAATTACGACTTTGTCAGTTCTAGGGTTAAATTCGGCCTTGGTTTTTTTCGGTCTTCAGAATATCTGGCCGGTTCCTAGAAGAGATATTAATATATAGGAATATGCTACCCTCACGTCAATGTATGCCATTACCACACACATCCATCCAATAAGACATCAATAAATATTAGGTAAACGTATCCGGGAACAGTAGAGATTCATCGTTAGTGAAAATGATTAATGCCCTGGCAGTTCACTGCTTTGCCGCTAGATTATGTTTTATAGCCACTTGGACGCTTTTTCAGACAAAACGAGGAATCCAAACGGGAATACAAGAGTTCGAATCCCCACCATGAGCAATGAGCAATCCCAATTTGGCTTGCAAATTTATGGTACAGTGGAGGGAAGGTCCACTTAAAAAAACGGTGATAGGCTGGGGTGTAAGTTGACGACTTGGGATTGCAGTGGACACCTGTTTTGCTTCTTTTACCATTGTATGGTTAAGGGGGCACGTTTTGTGTTTTCTAGTTTTACAGTAGAACCTCGGTCAACCGAAATCAGGTTAACGGAAACCTGGGTTAACTGAAACGGTTCCAATAAATAATAATAAGTATGCAATATGTGAACAGTGATCTTCTATCTCCAGCAAGAATGTGTACGTGATTTTTTGGTGATGCCCGGCCGACATTGAGTATTTCATAGTTTAATAATGATTTCTGATTATTTAACTGTTCTGTTAAACGGTTGAGGTCTAAAAATTCGCCAAAACGTTATGAGAAAGGGTTAAAGTGTTGCAGTAGTGTACCGTTTGCGATTAGCAAGTTTGTGTTTTCGGGTGTTTTTAAATTAAGTTGTTTAGTTTATTCTATGTTATAGCTAAAAAATGAAACGGCTAAAACATTTTTTAGCTGAAATAAAACACTGTATTGTAAAGACTTTGCTTGTAAATACCCTACACACCATGTTAATGGGCAATTTTAAACATACAACAGTTTAACCAAAAAATTGATTTCCCGAAACGGCTCTCCCCCCTTTATTTTGGTTAACCGGGGTTTTACTGTACTTGTTATTAAAAAAAAATTCCATTAAGATTTTTTGATATGATTTTTTTTTCATTTTCCTTTAACTTTAAACAACTTTTTTATTAATTCTATAAAAAATATATCATCCAAAATAGTATTGTCACCCATTAGCTCCACTGAGCTTCTACAAAAGAAATTGGAAATGTAAAATTTTCATGGAGGTTGACAACAGTGGAGGAGATTGTTGCTGTAGTGAAGGATGTGAAGAACTCTAATTGTCACGATGTATATGACTATTCAACATATACATTTGTAAAGCAAACAATAAGTCTCTATTTGGACCCACTCACCTTCTGCCTCAATCTCTGCCTAAAGGAGGGGTATTTCCCAGATCAGTTTAAATTATCTAAGTTATACCTATTTTTAAAAATGGAGAAAGATCTGACCCAAACAACTACCAACCAATTTTTATAATTCCTTCAATGGCAACAATTTTTGAATACATAATATTTAAACAACTGTATAATTTCTTTGAAAGTAATAACTTTTTTAGTAGGCCTAAATCTTAATTTGGCTTTAGAAGGGGTAGCTCAACTTTAGATGCCATCGACTCATTGGTAAAACATATTTTGTCAGGGTTTGAGGGTAATGACTATACTTGGGCCACGTTTAATGACCTAAGTAAGGCATTTGATTGCATAGTTCCGGATATATTATTTAAAAAGCTTGAGTATAATGCAATTAGTGACAATAACCTAAATATAATAAAAAGTTACTTTTCTGGTCGCAGGCAAACAGTGTGTGTACAGGGTGAGTGGTCGCCAGTCACCAATGTCACATGTGGCATTCCTCAAGGGTCCATACTTGGTCCCTTACTTTTTATCATTTATATTAATGACCTGCCATCGAATATTACCTCTCACTCATTCATGTATGCGGACGACACTGCCCTGTTGGCAGTTCATTCCAACATAAATGAGCTGGAAAACATAGTAAAATCATCCCTAAAAGAAGCCTCTGTCTGGATTAGTGCAAATAATTTTCTTCTGAATAATGAAAAAATTAATACATTAATTTTCTCTTTAAAAAATGTCTCTGAGATAGCACCTGATCCTAAACCTGCAAAGTATTTGGGAATAGTGTTGGATCATAAGCTCAGTTGGGCACCACATGTTGATATGGTGACTAAAAAGATATCACGAGTCGTATTTTTACTGCAAAGATGGTTGACTTTGTGCCATTTAAGTATGTAATTTCCTCCTATTTTGCCTTTTTCCAGTCAGTTATAAGATATGGTTTAATTTAATTTAATTAAACACTCAAATAGAACAAAAGACATACTTATAATTAAAAAAAATCATTCAAATTTTAACAAATTCCCCAAAGGATTCACATTGCAGACCCTTATTTTGTGACCTTAAAAAATCTTAACAGTTTTTAATCTTATTTTTGACTTAATTCTTTACATTTTCAAAAATATCAATAGTTTCAGACTAAACCAGCTAAAATCAATATTCCCTACTGCAGAATATCAAAAACACAAAATAGTCACATAATTTTAGGCTTGAAACTATATAACAAGTTGCCTGCTTCAGCTCTATGTCTTTCATTGAATGTATTCAAAACCAGATTTTATAGCTGGCTGACTCAAAATCCTTTCTACTCCATTTCTGAAATTTTAAATTACAACATTAATAACATTGTTTTTTGACGTTCAAGGCAGGGAACTGAATAAATTATACTTATAATATTTTAATATAGAATTTGGGACACTATACAGTTATTTATTGTTTTGTGTTGTATTTATTAGATGATTTGTATCATCATTTAAGATACTCTTTGACTTTTGTATATAACCTGACGATTGTGTTAATGACAATAAATTATTGATTATGGCTAAAACACCCACCAGTTGTAAAGCTAATTCACTACCTATTATTATTATTTAGGCCTATTATTATTATGTTATTGTACTGTAATTACTGTGTGCAGTTAAAAAGCTTGTCCTTTTAATACATTTTCTGTTGGTTTTATACAAACATGTGTATTTACAAAAATCATGGAAAAGACTTAATTATGATTTAATTATGACTATATTTATCAACTGTATATTTTTAGGTACAAATTATCGTTTTTAAAATAGGTCATTCGGTCAAATCGTTATCCTCCCTGGGGTTTGTCCCGAGATGACCGGATTCAAGGAGTTCTACTGTAGGCCTACATATATACACAAAGTACACTTATATATAGCTTATCTGTATGTATTTAATATGTGCATACACATTACAAAAAAAGTAATATGTATGTGTACATATTACATTGATTAAATTCTAAATATTGAACATCGTTGGATTCGTTTTAAAGGCTATCACACTAACAACTAAGTTGTAAATTTATTTATCACCACTTTTATCAAGCTATTAAGTAATTGTTTTAATAAGATAAGAGCTCGTATATTTATTGCTGGTATTTCATTTCATCTGAGTGTGTGTTTATAACCTTTATTATCAGAGGAGCTAGGTCTTACATAGGATTATTTATTTCAGTCAGAGGATGTCGTCCTGGCAAATCTGTCCAGATGAGCGAGGCTGAAGTGCGTGGCCTTTGCTTGAAATCCAGAGAAATATTTTTGCAACAACCAATCTTACTTGAACTGGAAGCACCCTTGAAGATATGTGGTAAGTTAAATAAACTACTACTGTTTCTACTACTACACCAGTGTAGCCTACAGTATTGGTTTGAAGTTAAATTTAATGCCTCCAACAGCCAAGGTCAAGTAAAATAATCCAAACAAGGCTTGTCATGACAGTCTCTGTGTCTTCTCTACTCTATGAACCCCGTACCCAAAAAAATAACATGCTAAATCCCCAGGCGGATTTGTTAAGGGTATGCAACTCCCCCATATGGGACCGAAATTACTACTTTGCAAATGTTTATAAGATAAAAATCACAATACCGTATTTTCTAATGTTGAATTTATATTTCATGCACCAAAAATTTTTCATGCTAAGATATAGAGTTGGAAATGAGTAACTTTTAAATTCACTTCATTCCCAACATCATGACGATACCAATATTTCGTTGTGCGCCTCCGTCAACAAATGTCAGACCTCCACCCAGCTCCAGCTACATAATATAAGTCTCAGGTCCCCTTCGTGTTCCAAGAGCTTTCATCTTGCGGGCGTGTATTCCTTAGGGATGACACAGTTTGGAATTCCCTGGAGCCACCCTTCACCGGCTCGCATCCTGTCATTACATGGCACGACAAGCCTGTAACAATCCTCATCAACGGCACTGAACGACTCACAAGTCTTTTACGGGTGTAGCCTACTTTCATTGCCACCGATCCAACACCTTCCTCCTACGTCTGCAGTGCTATAAAACGGGTGAAATCTCATCTCTTGGATTTTTGGTCTCCGCGGTGGCTGTGCGGCGACCAGCGTACACCTTGCTAGGCAATGTCTAAAATTGTTATTTGAAGCTGTTTTGTTTTGTTATGAAAGGCCATTGTTATTAAGCCATTTTAATAACTTCAAAAAAATATGTCTTAGAAGAATGAATAATAAAAGAAAAAGAAGGGCTAATAATATACTGAAGGTATAATATTAAATACACGGCGTCCTAAGATCAGGTGAAACGGTGGTGGCTATTTGGCGCCACATGCACTCAGCACATAACTTCATCTTGAGAAACAGATATACATTGTAGTTATATAGTGGAACCCCTGAAATCTAAAATGATTGGGGCTGAAGCCTGTTCAAATTTTCCGGGAAATATTACACACTTATTTTGTCTTGTTATTCGCGGTAAGTGATAAGAGATGTGTTAATGTCCTGTTATTGAGATTTATGAAAACAATTTAATCATAAGTTGAAAAAAATAACGTTTATAAAAAAATCTTGAGTTTTTTCAAGTAGAAACAGTGCAATCAGTACATCATTACATTACACTTGGTGTCTTTCGGAGGTTGGGTTGCCTGGCTGATCTATTGTTTTGACAGCAATTTCTGTGTGATACAGAATACCTGTGGCAGATGGCTATGGTTGAACTAAATTTGTAATTCATAGACGAGAATGATTTGTTTTTCAATTTTACTTTTCAGTATTGACTTGAGATAGTCAATTCTTGATACAGATAATGGTGTCCCAGACTTGATGGTATCGAGAATCGACACATTCATGTTTCCTAATTAATTAATTGGATTGTTTATTTTTGTTTAATCAGACATTCTTTCAAAGTGCTTCCATTATTCAAAGGTGATATCCATGGGCAGTACACGGACCTGTTGCGGCTGTTTGAGTATGGAGGCTTCCCTCCTGAGGCCAATTACCTGTTCCTGGGTGATTATGTTGACAGAGGCAAGCAATCCTTGGAGACCATCTGTCTCCTGCTTGCCTACAAGATTAAGTATCCGGAGAACTTCTTCTTGCTAAGGGGCAACCACGAGTGTGCCAGTATCAACAGGATATATGGATTCTACGATGAATGTACGTATTGTCATTCTGATTTTATTATTTCAATAATACTTGGAACCTTTATAGAAAGCTGTTTCTTAGATACTTTTTCTGTCACAATAGTCATCATTAAAAAAAATAGGAACTCATAGGTTTCATAGAGATCAGTTGATACCCAGTTAAATGCTCATTTTTCCTTTTTTGTCCAAAATATTACTTAATATACCACTAAAATATTTACTTGAAGTTCTAATATAGCATTTTTTCAAAGTTTTGTCTAGATAATTATGAGAACACAATTTTAATAATCCAAATCAGATGACTAGATTCATTGAAAGTGCTGTATTAAAAGGTTGTATTGTTGTGCGTTTAATTTGATGTATTTATTGTCTTAATTGTTGCAGGTAAACGAAGATACAACATAAAGCTGTGGAAAACATTCACAGACTGTTTCAACTGTCTGCCAATTGCAGCCATCATTGATGAGAAAATCTTCTGTTGCCATGGAGGTCTCAGTCCCGATCTACAGGGAATGGAGCAAATCAGACGTATCATGAGGCCAACTGATGTGCCTGACACAGGTAAAGAATTACTGGCAGGGTTCTATATCTCCTTTTCATCACAGTTGAAATTGCATTCATGAATAATAATTTCATTTTTAATTGTTTGTATAATATGACACTCAAAATACTAATTACATTCATAATCATCTATTCACTAATTAAAATAATTTTAATATATATTCGTTGAAAAGTAAATTACTTTTGCCGATGTATTAGAATGCAATAGAATATAAAATGTATGTCAAAGGGTATTTATTATCTTTTAAATACAACCAATCTTCATTTATAAAGTAATTGATTAAATTTATTTTAAGAAATGAATACATATCAAACCAGAGTTAATAAAATAAAAAATTATCGATAGAATACTTTTTTTTACTCGGACCTGTATTGTATTATGTAAATGTATGGATTAGATAAAGTAGAAAAACAGAAACCATTAGAATTCGGTCTATTTTGAACTTTTGGCTGAAACTTACCCTTAAGACTTAAGAGTAATGACAACTGTGACTACACATTTAGTGTCTTCGGTCTGTGAGGTCGTTTTCATTCATCGGACCTACTACACCTTAGGTTTCTTTGGTGTCGTAGACTGACACCAAAGAACCTGAGAAGAACCAAAGAACTGTCTTCGGTCCGCTGGACCGATCCCGTCTCAGGTGTATGGGACACGGAAGATACCCTAACCTCAAAATTACACTCGTGCGTCTGGTGGTAGACTAACTCGAGGTAGGAAGGTCCTACAGGTAGGAAACACATGTCCTACACCCTATCGGCGGGAGCAGGCAATTCAAAATACTAAGTCATCGGTCTCACTCTAGAAGATACCACTCTAGGGTTGCATTTCATCTATGCCCTAAATATAATCATTGTTAAAAGTTTTCATCCAAATTTTCACTAGTTAAAAAAAATTTAAACTGCTGTGTTTTTGTTAAAGTCCAAAGTATTAATTTACAAACCAGGTAAATCTCTATAATCTAGCTACTACTAAATTAAAATCATTAATCATGAACCAAATTTACTCAAAATACTTTTAAAAGCAGGGGGCACATCCCCTTCAACTTTTAATAATATAATGTATAGCTATTGAAGCCCAAAAAACTGGGTGTAAGAAAGAGTAGGTGGTAACAGGTGCTTGCTAGCTTAAAATTTTCTTTATAACTATAAAATACAGTCTATAGCAATTAATAATGAACCGAATTGAATCAAACTTTCTGAAAAGCAGGGAGCAATGATCCTAAAACTAAAATAAATAATTTCATAGCTTTAATATTACAAAATTCAGACTTAGTACCAAAATCCTCGGAGAAAATAGTATTTTGAATAGGAATAGGTATTTTGATGCGAATGGTCAACAATTGGATGCAGGATCCGGTTTATCGCTAGCACTCGGTAAGACAGAGATCGTGGTCCTAACGAAGAAACACATCGAGACCGTCATCCCAATGCGTGTCGGAGACCTCAACATCGAGAAAAAACCCGCTGCGAATTACTTAGGAGTGGTGATTGACCGCAAGCTAAGTCACAACAAACAGATCAGACGCACCGCCAAGGGAGTCGCTTCTCTCGCCAGGCTTATGGCTACCACGGCGGACCACGTTCCAGCAAGCGTCAGCTACTTATGTCTTCGGCCAATTCCGCCCTCCTGTACAGGGCTGAAGTTTGGGCTCACACTCTCAGCAATAAGTTACCGTATCAAGCTTTTACGCTTTCAGCAACCGGAGCATTGCGAGTCGTTTCTGTGTATCGCACCAGCTGCGAAGCCAGCTGCTTTTGTGATTGCCGGGGTTATTCCCATACATCTTTTTTCACACAAGCGCCAGGCTATTCATCGCTGGAGATTCGAGGCGGACAGGGCGAACCTCGCCTCCGAAGAACATGAACGCACCCCTAGCTGAGTGGCAAGAGACCTGGAGTTTAATCCCAAACATTCAGCCATGGATTGACAGGAAGCATGGAGAGGTGAGGTATTACGTGACCCAATTCCTTTCCGGCCACGGGTACTTCCAGAAGTTTTTGAACATGGTCAGCAAGAACGACAGCCCTCACTGCCTTTATTGCACCGATGTCACTGATGCGGCAGAGCATACCATCTTAATGTCCGAGGTTGGGCATCTGAGCCCAGAGTCCTTGGTGGATACAATGCTCCGTTCTGAAGAGAACTGGAACCAAATCGTCAGCTTCGCTGAGTACATATTAAAGGCAAAGAAGTACGATTTGGATCGGCTCCATTGAAGTTTAGCTGTAGAAGTAGACCCTAACAAGCTAGATACTATGGGATTAGCCTTGATAATGTAAAAAACTGTGTTAGGTTATTCCCTTGAAGAAAAGGGGGAGTTTTTAGTGGGTGTGAGCCCCACACTCCCGGTAGCTGCCGGTGTGTGGTAAGCATTTAAACCCCCTCAAAAAAAGTATTTTGATTAGGCTAGGCCTACTAGACCTATTGGTAAAGATATTAATCCTTTTGGGGAAAGTAAAACTGGTTACCCAAAGTTGTGTTGTGCAAAAATGAATATAAATTAAATAATCCCCAGTTGTTAAATCCACCCATAAGCAAGGCCATAGGAACTAAACATTTAAATCCGTCAACACTCGAAAATTCAACTCTCATATTATATCTCTTGACACAAATTCAGTGCAGCATTGAAAGTATCCTCTATTTATTTCATCTCTTTGAATACTTCAAGTTAGAAAAATATAATAACTAGAGGTGTGCGGATAGTGAATTATTTTTTCGGTTTGAATTCGGATCGGATAGCTCAAGTTCGGATCGGATAGTTTTCGAATTCGGATACTCGACTTATTTAAGAATAAATTAGGAAAAAATCAATAAAATGCTATCAAAATTATTAAATGGTACAAAAAAATCATAAATTCTTCATAGGATGAACAACAAAACTAAAATTTTTACTTCACTGCATTTAAAAGTACCAGTAACAAATTTTAATATGGCGTGATTCATAAATTAAATTGACAGAAACCTTATAATTCGCCATTAAATGATATCAACTTTATACTAATTCATCAATTCATTCTACTAATCATCAACTAATTCTCAATTTTATTTCACGATTCAAATTTTATTTATTACAATGATAAAAACAAATCACCATTAACAAAGAATCAAGATTTGACAGACGACGTTTGCTCGATGCCATCGGCTATCTGCGAATCGGCAGGGGCAGTGACAGTGTAGCTGCTATCAAACAAAGGCCTGTGCGCAGGTGCAGAGTTGGAATATTTGGCAGATAAAATACCCCGATCGGCTGTGTAACAATATTGAAACCCGTGAAATTATGGTACCTCGTCGTAATCTAGTTAGTTATTCATCTCAAAATTATCTAAAAATGTAAAACTAATAACGCTTAAATTCATTTAACAAAGAGAAAATGTAGATTGAAAACAAGTGGAAAATTTGTTGGTTATGTAAACACCGAACAACGAAATAGGCCAAATGTAAATTTGGCAACACTTTATCGTATTGCTCAAACCCGGAGTAGTTGAGAATACAATAACTAAACAATTGATCGTCCATGTAGACGATCATAATGAAGTAGTATTATTTTTGCTGGAAACCCTGTCGCAAAACGAGCTATTATGATGGTTTGTTACCAATAACAGTAAATCAACAATTCAAGTTTTTTCGTAGCCGAAATGAAATTTTATATGGAACAATATCAAACCGCAATCTGATACTCGGTGCAACTATCGATGACGCTATGCTTTGTATTTCAAAATGCAATATCGTGTTGAACTTACGGTTACTTAAATGCGTAGTTGAAGAATCGAATAATCATACCGCATCCTCGGACCGCCCAATGACGTTCTTACATTCCGATTGGATAAGAATTGCATAATTTCGTCATCTGCTTCAACATTTTCGTTCGATCAAAGATGTTCCGTTGCCGACTTCTCAAACGGAAAGTTTTGCTTTCAGTTTTAATGCTCATTTTATACGGTCTATCCAAAAGTTCGGATATTTATCGGATATCTTAAATACATTCAGATATCCGATCCGAATCCGAACCGAACTTTCGGATATCCGCACACCTCTAATAATAACTACCATAGGATTTACCGAGGATATTGACAACAGATTCCAACGTTTTCAAGACTCAAGATCTTTTTATAAACGATTTGAACTTAACATTCATTCTTTAGTATATATATATATATATATATATATATATATATAAATATATATTACCTAGTATCATTGTGTAGGTCTACTATGTGATCTGCTCTGGTCTGACCCTGACAAAGATGTGCACGGTTGGGGAGAGAACGACCGTGGCGTAAGCTTCACCTTTGGGGCTGATGTCGTCAGCAAATTCCTCAACAGACATGACCTTGATCTCATTTGCCGGGCACATCAGGTATGTGGTAGTTCCACCAGTCGTTTAAGCTAAGTCTAAGTCTTTGACATGAAGATGTGAAATATCTTTAATTTACACTAGATGTTGGTGACTGAGGTTTGATTTTTATCAAACTCTGTCTATAAAAAATTTTCATGTAGGATTTAAGAATCTTGCAAGATTTTTCTTTAGGTATTTAGAGTTTTTATAATGTTATATCTTTTTTTTTAGGTTGTTGAAGACGGATATGAATTTTTTGCAAAAAGACAACTGGTTACATTATTTTCAGCACCTAACTACTGTGGTGAATTTGACAATGCAGGCGGCATGATGTCTGTAGATGAAACTCTTATGTGTTCCTTCCAGGTAATTATTATATTCTCATGTTAATAAGTCTTGTCAAACCACAAAACTATTACAACACTGAAACATTTCTCAAGTTTTAAATTGTATGACCATCATCTTTTGTTTTAGACAAGTATCTGTTTTTAAATAGGCACCTTTAAAACACCTTTTAAAACAAATCAGATGATAAAATAATCTCTTACCCTATTAAATATTTTCTAATATTCTTGACTGAATAGTAGAGAACCGATTTTTCACTCAACTCTCCAGTTTAAACATCAATTTAATATGTTACAGATTTTGAAACCGTCTGAAAAGAAAGCAAAGTATCAGTATCAAGGAATAAACTCGGGTCGCCCCTCGACTCCCCAGCGCAACCCAATCAAGAAGAAATAAATTGGTTAGTACTCTAAAATTAAATCTTCTCTTCGAGAACCAAACCATTTATACGGAAAGGAATCTCATACATTGCACTTTCTTAGAAATAAGAAAAATAATGTTATATGAAGGGTTTCAAATATACATTATCGATATTCATTGTTGCATAAAAGTTATATCAGACTAACTTCAGTATGTGCTGGTTTTTAAATAAATTTTATTAGATTATATAAGGTAGATTGAAGTCATCGGATAAGAATATGAATAAGACTTCAACCTTTATAATGTTATCAAAAGTATTTAAGAGTGTTACATGCAAGTGATTAGTATTAATGAAAGACACTCTTTGATTACATCAATCTAAAATCCATATTCAATTCAAAAAGTTAATCTTGCTTGAATTATGTGTCCTTATGTACAAACTACTAATGTACATTTATGTATATATTTACTATAACATATTTGCTTTCCTCACAAAACGTTAATGTTTAATATTAAAAGCTACTGGTATGATCGTTTTATGCATGGATAAGACCAAGATCATGATTCTCAAATCTTGGATTTCAATTAGAGGTGTGGTAATAGTAAATTTTTTCCTCGGATTGGATAGTTTTAGTGAATATCCTGTAGGCAAGAAACTATAACCATAGATCTCATGGTAAGAGCTAAGCCAAGGACTGTGTTACGTTTTTGTTTTTCAATGTCGTAATAAGATACAGTCGTCATTGTTTTGATGAAACTCGAATCAGGAAACCAACTGTCTCCCTCCCTACTTAAAATTATCGTTCACTTTCAGTTTATTGTCTTAGCCACGTAAATAAAAATTGATATTTCATTTTAAAGCAATTGGATATCCGGCTCTGAAACGAAAGTAGCAAGTACCCAGTAAAACTCAATAAATAACCGAAATTACTTACAGGCCATATAACAAATTAGCATTAACACTCAAACTTTTCGTTTCAGATTACATTGTCAATACGAAATATCTTTGCTCAAACACAAAAGTACAAAAGACGAATTACGTAAATTTGTATGCTCTTTAAAATAATGCAAGAAGTCATTGGTCGGTTCAAGGTTGCAACATACCTCGTAATTATTCTATTTCAGTTACTGATAAACTTCAATACGATATTGAATGTCGTCGTCGATGCCGATTATCAGAAGAATGTTAATTATATTATTCTGCGAAATGAACTTTTTTGACAACAAAACAAGTATATCCTTTTTCATGATAATTATTAACAGGATTAGTTTTAAAATATAATAAGCCCATATAATACTTCTGTTTTCATACAAATAATTGGCTACAATATTTCGATATAATGGACAATTTTTCTGAATCAGATTCACAAACTACGAAACGAGACCAAGGATACCAAGTAGCCTACACAACCTAGTGCCATTCTAGTCTTTCTTCTTCTTCTTTTGTGAATCTGTCAGACTGACAGGTTTCAACTGCACGACGCTCTCCATTTTTCTCTGTCCTGAGCATCTTCCTTCAGTTGCTGGAATCTCCTTCCTTTCTTAATATCGTCCAGTATTCCAATCCTTCTTCTCCCCCTTCCCCTTACTCCCTCAATCCTACCTTCCAAAATCCTTGCTTGCAGACAATTTCTTCGAAGTATGTGTCCCAACCAACATGCTTTTCTTCTCCTTACCGTTATTATCAGTTTCCTTTTCTCCTTCATTTTATTTAATACATCTTCATTTCTCATTCTATCCGTCCACTTCACCTTCAGCATCCTTCTCCACAACCACATCTCAAAGCTCTCCAGGTATTTCTCCTCCCTTTTAGCGAATTTCCCATAGGGAAGAAGCTATTACCGTAGGTCTCATGGCAAAAGTTAAGCCCGAGACCATGTTATTTTTTCTTCTTTAGGTGCCCAGAGACCAAAAACAATAGTCGTTAAAATTTATATATATATATATATATATATATATATATATATATATATATATATGTGTCTGTGAACACGATAACTCTCGTAAAAAAGGTCCGATCGAGACCAAATTTGGTAGAGACGTGTATTCCTACAAATGCTCGGACGAGTTCGTAAACCAGACATATCGGTCAATGGGAACGGGTAGTTTGGGGGGGGTTTGTACCCCAAAATGGGGTTTTTTGCGTTTTTCACATGTAATTTTTAAAAATTTCTAATTTTATATTTCACTATTGGAATCAGCTTAAAAAACTACACAATTAAGTTCCTTAAAGTTTTTCTCTATCTTCAACGGTTACCGAGATATAAAAAAATCTAAACACAGTACGTTGTATTTTTGAGGCTCCAATGTTAATCTTATGGAGGATTAAAAAAAATTAATTTTTCACTTATTATCTAATATTTTTGGATGAAACTTGATATTTAGCTTCATGTGGTTGAGATCTATCCATTTATGCTTAAAAAACATAGTTTATGTGTTTATCATGGCAGCAAACCTGCATACTCTTTTCCCATGTTAATCATATAGGGAATAGGAAAACTCCTTTATTTATGGACAGATGTTGATGCAAGTTGGTATAAATGTTAAGATAAAAAATATTTATGGTAGAAATGACTACTTTCAGTGTTCCTCACAGCAGCTAACCTGCACACTCTTTCCCATGTTAATCATATGGAGAATAGGCAAATAATTCTCATGTTTATGGACAGATTTTTATAAAACTTGTCATATATTATTATTATATTATTGATTTGGAAATTCGCTGAGTACGCAGGTCTGCTGCGACGGGGGTATTTTTAATTGTCCATGACTCACATCCATAAAGCACCACACTCCAGACAAAACATTTAGCAAATCTTTTCCTTAACTCTAATGGTATTCTTTTTGCTGTTAACAGACCTTTTACTTTCACGTAAGCACTTCTCCCTAACGATATTCTGCGATCATTCTAGTCTATCCGTTGATAAATTTGCTAACATGATGCTAATTTGATGGGAATTTTTAAACAATAGTTTAATAAAAAGTGTGTTCTCTGACTAGTAAATTATTATAATCCAATTATATTAGAGGTGTGCGGATAGTGAATTATTTTTTCGGATCGGATAGCTCAGATTCGGATCGGATAGTTTGGGTTCGGATCGGATAGTTTTCGGATTCGGATACTCGCAATAAAAAGGTGAAATCAGATTTATCTAGGAATAAATTAGGAAAAAATCAATAAAATATTATCAAAATTATTAAATGGTAAACTTACATAAAAAATCATAAATTCTTCATAGGATGAACAACAAAACTAAAATTTTTACTTCACTGCATTTAAAATTAATAATAATAATAAGTTTATTCCATCTGTAAATACAAATTTACAAAATAACAATTATCAGTAATCAATTCATTCCACTTATAATCAACTAATTTTCATTTCACGATTCAATTATTTTATTTATTACATGATAAAAACAAATCACCATTAACAAAGAATTAAGATTTGACAGACGCTGTTAGCTCGAGTTTTTTTCTCTATCTTATTAAAATATATATTATTAAATAGTATTATCGAGTTGTTATCATTTACAGAAATAGTAGCTAAAGTATCACACAACTGGCAATAGTTTATTTCATTTCAGGATAAAAATAGCTAATCATATTCGTTTGAGAAATGCCTCTTTCTAATGCAATTTTAAAGAAATTAAAATATTACCTTTTACCATGAGAATCAGCTCAAAAAACTACACAATTTAGTACTTTAGTTTTTCTCTATCTCCAACGGTTACCGTGATATTAACAGGTCTAAACACAGTATATTGTATGTATGTATATTTGGGCCTCAATTAGATATTTACTCATTAATTATCCATAGGAGGGGATTTTTCAATTTTGTAAAAGCTGATTTGTTTCAGACTGCTGATACTTGTCTATCTACCATGGGATCAGAGCAGCAATTCTGTCATGCCTGTTAAGAAACTTGATTTTTAAGTCTTATTTCATACACTAAAAAGTTTTTATTTGTTCATTGCACATCTCATAGGTTTTAAAAGTATTTTTTTTCAACTTTTACTTGGTTTTCTACCAGTTTTATTTGCCTTACTTGGAATTAGTTTTTCTGAAACCATTATTTCAAATATTATAATCTAGTTAAAAATAATTAGGCTCTGTAGCCCCTGGTAAATTAATGTTAATATCGTAAATTTTTCGTAAGGCAAATAAGAAACAAGATTTATGATTATTTAAGAGCAAGGGTAAAAATAAGTGCATTTAAAGTACATTTTACTCATTTAGTTTCTATGCAATGAATTTCATATTTTCTTCTTTGTCTGTTAATGTGTTTTGTCAATGTAATTATCGTAGACATTTTAATTCATTTCCTTATTGTCTCTTATCTAAGTGTTTAACTTTCTTTATGTAAATTTTAAAGTAATTTTAGTTATGTAAAATTTTCTGAAATTTATCTTGAATATGTATTGAAATTAAGCAAAACGCCAAAGAGTGCAAAAGTAAATATTTCTTTTATTATTGTAAATAAAAATTATTATATCTAAAATTATTGTCATGTAATTAGTACACATTTTATTTCATTAATTTATTTTATTCATTAATTTTAAGTCAAACACTTTTGAAAATATAAGCAAATTAGAGGGTGAGACTCTGTGTAAGTACTGTACTCTGTACCATCCAAAAACTAGATCTGTTAAGGGTTTGAAAAGTTGATTACCTATCGATTGCAGTTTTTGACCTAATTGTTTTTCAAATCTAGGTCACTGTCAACAAACTTATTGTGATTGTTGCCTTTATTGTAAATAATAATTGTTCTAGCCATTCATTGATTTCTAATAAATATTAAGACAAAGCACCAATAGAGATTTGTGTTATTTTCTTATCATCCTTTGTTCTCTGTTATCAAGTCTACCATTTTCAATTTATGTATTTGCTAACAGAGGACCCGTAATAGTAGCCTTGACTAATCTATTGTTTATGAAACTTTTAAAAATCAAATAAAAGCTGAAATAGGAATGTAGTGATTTTATTCATTCAAACATTGTTTCAGTTTTTTTAATGTTTTATAAGAAATTTTAAAATTACGTAATAAGGACTTAGTTACATCTAAAATTAAATTAAATTTGCCTCCTGACCAAATGAGGTTTATTCAAAATCAGTCCAAACTTGATCATTCTTTCATATAAAACTCAGATTTGTTTTTTCTGAAAAAGTCTCAATTGTCAAATCTGAAATTGAATTTTTTAGTAATTTCAGGCAAAACTGTCCTTTTTAACAATTACATTGTATTAACTTAGTCTCCACACCATTTTATTTTAAATAATTCCTAATATTTCATATATAAACATGGTGTTTCAATTCTCTTAAACTGAAATAATTGCATCTATATTAGATCTAATTAAAAAATTACACATATGAATCCGTAACTTATTTTTAAAAGACTGAAATTGTTTTGTGAATACATTACTATTTTCTATTAATTTTTTAGTTTCAGAATGTATAAGGATTTATTTTTATAAATATCCTAACTACATTTTGTTGATTTTAAATAGTTATATGTTATTAGTATTGTATATTTAAGTTAAAATCTACTATTTTATTAAGAAAACTTATAGTGGGACAAAGAAGTAACTTTGAATTTAGCGTCTTGTTTTTTGGTGTAGATAGAAGATTTTTCCTAAATTTGTAAATATTAGATTATTATTTTATTGTTATTGGATGTATTTTATGTTCTTTTATTCAATATGATTATCCTTTCCCTTACTTTAAATTTCCACTCTACAGTTTTCCCTCTACTTTGTAGTTTTTAGAAAGTCAGATTATTGTTAGGATTTTACCAATTGGCAATAAAAGTCTAACCTTTTGATAGACTACAATATCTGATATTTGAATTCTCATTGCTATATTTAGATGTATATTTAACAATAAATTAAACTTTTTCAGGTAAAGCTAGTTTTTCTCCTTCGGGTCTCATAACAGAAGTGGAATTTTAGGATTTGATGAAATTTCAGTTGGTTGTTACAGCTGACAGTGATCAATACTTCTACGAACTTTTTATTGTTTTCATCCTCTCATAAAAAACTGATGGTAGTTAGCTAATTTTTACATTTTGAATATTTGTGGCACATTCAATAATTAAATATCTGTTACCTAATGTTAAGTTTATACATTAGGTCAATGCACCAACACATGTGTAACTCAAATAACTATATATTCAATGTCTCCATTTGATTCTAAAGCTTTTATATTAACTGGTACAAAAATATTACGTGGAAAAAAGGTGTGTAGCGTTAAAATTCAATCTTAGTTTTCTATTATGTCATATTAGTGATACCTGCATTTCAGTGTAAAAATAATTGGAAATAAAATTATGTATTTTTTACCAAGTCTTTCATTATGCATTAGCCTTTCAAAATAAGAAACTTTATCAGTATTGTGGATTAGTTATATAGATCTAATTAATAATTCTTGCCAATTACTTTTATGATTACAATTCTTCGGGGAACTTCCTGCTACCAATGAGAAGAAGTAGGCTATGATATTTAAGAGATATTCTTTTTAAAGTTAAACTTAGGTCCATTATCAAATTTCACTTCACGATGATATACAATTATAAACTCTGGATCACAGGGGTTTCAATTACAATAGGATTTAAGTACTAGGCTAAAATTACCTTTTGTTTATATTTATTTAGATTCAAAAAATTGACATATATCACATCATTTAAATACTCGGTAACTGTAGAACTGGGAACTAGTTTATTACCTCACTCTCATTTTTAGAAAATGAATTTCAACCCTACAGTGTGAATAAAGAACAATAGGGGTGATAAGGAAATTTTAACACTGACATTAATAAAGAATTGAGGTGTGTTTCACAAAATAATGGTTCTCATAAAAATTAAATCCTTCAAGCTAGGCCTTGTTGTTTACTTTCTCCCATCTACACGTTGGTATAAGGAGAAAGTATTGTTTCAGCCTAACTTTAAATTGAGTTTAAGAACGAAAATCTTTATTGGATTTGAAAAAAAAACAAAATTCATGAATTGGGCTTTGTTATTAAAACTAAACGTAAAAACGCAACATTAAAAAACAAAATCATACAACATAAATAAGTTATCACAACCTAACAAATTTCATAAGTAAGTGGATATATCTGTTTTGGGTTACCTTGAACCCTTAAAAATGGTTGTGAAAGTAGTCTCTGAGTATGGATGTGTATAGACAGAGCCACACCCTACACTGTTCTAATTTAAATAAAATTTGTTGTGTATTTCCACCATGTCTAAGCTTTTTACATTTTTGATTTTTAAGTATTATCTCGTTGGAGGTACATCCCCAAAATTCTTATAATTTTTTTAAATTGTAGGATTGAACTGACTGATTCTTTCTTTGAAATTCATGGTTGGTGAAAGTGGTTTTATGTTTTAAGAGTCAAAGACAAAAAAAATAAATTTTTTTAGTTGTTATCTGTTTGACTGCTTTAACATGTCTAACAACATTATTATACCTGTAATAGTACATCCTCTGACCATATTGATTAACAGCTGCTTATCTGAAGGAATTTTGTAAAATTAGATTTACAAACAGTCGTAAATTTGTACATTTAAGATATCATGGCCTACGCCCTAAAAACTTTACCCTCTCAAACATTCTGTAATGATATCCACAGTTATAACACTCAAATAACTAAAAAAAAAACACAGAAATAACTCAAATATTAAAAGAAATTTTTTTAGATTAAGTTAAAGTCTAAATAGCCATATAGCGATGTCAGAAAATTTATAATAAACTAAGTAAATTTTTTCAATCATGAAAATCATTCACTGTTCTTAAATAAACGGTACCAGTGAACTGACACATACTTTCTCCCATAAGTAGGCTAAATTAAAAAAAGACAATCTGTAATAAAACTATCATGTTCTACAAAGTTAATCTAAATATCATTTAATAATTTATTGTTTCAAAAATAATCATCCAATTTCTAAAAATAAAAATACGAGAGACAAAGTTAAATTAATTGTTCAAATTGTATGGGGGGACAACCCCCCCCCCCCCCCGTAACACCAAGCTTTTTTGAGCTGGTTTTGTTCGGTGATTTGACCTTACGCTTCATACCAAGTTTCATGGAAAACGGTTGGAAAGTAAGGAAGAAATTGATTTTTTTTTTTATATTCTCCATAAGAATAACATTGGGCGCTTTCAGACAACGTACTGCGTTTATCGTGGACAGTAAATTTAACTTTTCTCTGGAACCGTTAGTCGTAGACAAATAATTCAAATTACTAATTTGTTTAGTTTTTTAAGCTGGTTTTAATGGTGCCAGTCAAGTTATACTTTAATTTTATTGTTTTCGCTGAAAATTTAAAAATTTGATTTTTTAGACATTTAAAAGCCCATAACTTTTGAACCGTCATTTTTACAGATATGCGGGTGGTGTCAAATTATTTAGTACTCTGTACACTATAAACTGTCAAATTTTAATAAAAATCGTTAGAGCCGTTTTTGAGAAATTTGGATTTTTCACGTTTTTTAAGGGTTTTTAGGGGTGAACTACCCTTAAAAATCAAAAATTCAAAAAAATGAAAAAACGCCTGGAGATACCGTGAATATATACATACATGCCAAATTTCATCTAAATCGGACCAACGGGGTAGGCTGTGGCACTGTACACATCCAGACACACACACGGACGGACAGACATCACGTCAAAACCCACTTTTTTGGATTCAGGGGACCCCAAAACGGATATATCCACCCTCAACTCAAATTCGAAAATTTTGACGAAAACAATACTTTCTCCATATACTACGTATAAGGGGAGAAAGTAAAAAATTACATATCTGGCTACTAAAAAATCCTTTTTATTTAGTTACAGATTTTTTAAACAAAAAAACATTGCAATATAGAATAGGTTAAGGATGTCTGTACTGTTAGCGAATTTCCCATAGGGAAGAAGCTATTACCGTAGGTCTCATGGCGAGACTTAAGCCCGGGACCATGTTATTTTTTCTTCTTTAGGTGCCCAGAGACCAAAAACAATAGTCGTTAAAATTTTTATATATATATATGTGTCTGTGAACACGATAACTCTCGTAAAAATGGTCCGATCAAGACCAAATTTGGTAGAGACGTGTATTCCTACAAATGCTCAGACGAGTTCGTAAACCAGACATATCGGTCAATGGGAACGGGTAGTTTGGGGGGGGGTTTTGTACCCCAAAATGGGGTTTTTTGCGTTTTTCACATGTAATTTTTTAAAATTTCAATTTTTTCTTTCACCATTAGAATCAGCTTAAAAAACTGCACAATTAAGATCCTTAAAGTTTTTCTCTATCTCCAACGGTTACCGAGATATTAAAAAATCTAAACACAGTACGTTGTATTTTGGGGCTCCAATGTTAATCTTATGGAGGATAAGGAAAAATTAATATTTCACTTATTAACCAATACTTTTGGATAAAACTTTATATTTAGCTTCATGTGGTTGAGGTTCATCCATTTATGCTTAAAAATCATAGTTTATGTGTTTATCATGGCAGCAAACCTGCATACTCTTTTCCCATGTTAATCATATGGAGAATAGGGAAACCCCTTTATTTATGAACAGATGTTGATGAAATTTTGTATAAATGTTAAAAATAAAAATTTTTGATGGTATAAATGCCTACTCTCAGTGTTCTTCACAGCAGCAAACCTGCACACTCTTTCCCATGTTAATTTTATGGAGAATAGGCAAATAATTCTCATGTTTATGGACAGATTTTTATAAAACTTGTCAAATATTATTATTATTATATTGTTGATTTGGAAATTCGCTGAGTACGCAGGTCTGCTGCGACGGGGGTATTTTTACTGTCTTTACTATTTCCTAGCTGTGATTTTAGCGAATTTCCCATAGGGAAGAAGCTATTACCGTAGGTCTCATGGCAAGAGTTAAGCCCGAGACCATGTTATTTTTTCTTCTTTAGGTGCCCAGAGACCAAAAACAATAGTCGTTAAAATTTTTATATATATATATGTATATATATATGTGTCTGTGAACACGATAACTCTCGTAAAAAAGGTCCGATCGAGACCAAATTTGGTAGAGACGTGTATTCGTACAAATGCTCGGACGAGTTCGTAAACCAGACATATCGGTCAATGGGAACGGGTAGTTTGGGGGGGTTTTGTACCCCAAAATGGGGTTTTTTGCGTTTTTCACAAGTAGTTTCTAAAAATTTCTAATTTTATATTTCACCATTGCATTCAGCTTAAAAAACTACACAATTAAGTTCCTTAAAGTTTTTCTCTATCTTCAACGGTTACCGAGATATAAAAAAATCTAAATACAGTACGTTGTATTTTTGAGGCTCCAATGTTAATCTTATGGAGGATTAAAAAAAATTAATTTTTCACTTATTATCTAATATTTTTGAATGAAACTTGATATTTAGCTTGATGTGGTTGAGATCCATACATTTGTGCTAAAAAATCATAGTTTATGTGTTTATCATGGCAGCAAACCTGCATACTCTTTTCCCATGTTATGGAGATTAGGCAAACTCCTATATTTATGGACAGATGTTGATGAAAGTTGGTATAAATGTTAAAAATAAAATTTTTGATGGTATAAATGGCTACTTTCAGTGTTCCTCACAGCAGAAAATCTACTCACTCTTTCCCATTTTAATCTTATGGAGAATAGGCAAAAATTCTCATGTTTATCGACAGATTTTGACCAAACTTGTCATATATTATTATTATTATATTATTGATTTGGAAATTCGCTGAGTACGCAGGTCTGCTGCGACGGGGGTATATTTTGTTATTATAGGATTTGACAATTGCTGATAGGGTACATATGTTTGATTTTTGACTCTTGGGCCACCCCCCTGAGGTGTTACCGAGTCAGTGATAACGAATAATACACTTGACTATATCCAGAAACGTCATTTTAAGTAAGGTTGCTCTACCAAATGCTGGATCAAAGAAGTAAGCCATCACTAAAGTTTTTTTTAATGCTAAATTTTTTAGCAGTTATTCATGTTTCGAATTTCCCCTTTGTATGTAATAAGTCTACCATGTTTCGCCAGGCTCAGCAATGATTGGAGCTTGGAAATCCTCCAACTTATTTAGTCCTTGCTTATTTTTTAGTTGTTTACTGATGAACAGCCATATGCAATTTGAGTTGTCATTTCCATTTAAATTATATTACAGTAATGCCTACATATTGGCAACAGTTCGGTTCTGACCCGTTACCACAGATCACAAAACCACAGATGACAGGACCTTATATAAATGATAGAATAAGGGTTAGGTTCTGAGAAAAATTTATAAAGGCAAATATACATTTTAAGTGTACAGTACCGTACGTTATATTAATGATTATAACAATTACAGTTCTTACATCTAGCAGTATTAGTACTGTACCTGTATGCCAAATTTTGCCCAGCTTAAAAAACTTTATTTGTGCTAGTTTTGTCCTTTTCTTGAGCTCCTTGTGGATTTATCCATATGGTAGTATCAGTTTCTGGAGTTTTTATTTTGAATCAAAGCGTCCTTTCCATGAAAAGATCCGTCTCCGACACGTGATTCACGAGCTCTGTTGCCATGCGGAGAATTTCAGAAAATCTTGGTATCATTCCCGGATCATCCATTCTTCTAACTTTTCCACTGTAATTTCTTCAACATCCTGGTGGTGGATTTTTTTAGAGAAACCCCCACCCTCCATGTTGTGAGCTATTTCCAAAGAGGTATCTGTCACATGATTAACCCATTCCTGTCTAATAACGCACACTGTACATCCGCGTACTTCGTTAGACAAATGTCTAACGACATGCATAATGTCTAATGCAATGCATAATGTCTAACGACATGTCTAATGACATGCACAGTGTGTCCCGCAGGGCGGTTATGAGCAATTTATGTGCGTTCCCTGCTTATATTTTGACATAGTTCTTTTTTCCGCTGTTAGGTGTTCTAGTTCATTTCTCATCCGATAGATGGTGTTGGCATTCTCTTTAATCATCTTATTTAGTGTCAAATGTTTCGTATTGACAGTAAATTATTTTCTCGTTCAAACAATTCTTTCAGCGATTGTATTTATTGATGATAATACAGTAATGATTATTATTTAAAGATTTATTATTAATGGAGGTAACTAGAAGTAGATCTGCCAAGTGAAATAAAGGAATCTTTTGTAAATTAAATACGAAACAACAGTATGTTATATCCATCCAAATGAACTGCATTATAAATTCAAATATAAACAGCTGATCTTTTGTTGTATTTTCCTAATGTTTATGTTTACATGTTTTTATATCTTCTAGGTTCCTTGTAGCAATTCAATAATTCTATTTAATAATTCAAATACATAATATTTTATCAAATGCGTGCAATTATTCATTATATATGTATATCAAGTATAAAATACAGTACCTACTTGTTTCTAAGTCTACACCTTGGAAATGGTGAAAAAGTAGTCATAATTTTTTTTGTTGCTAATATTTATTGTATACGCAGTTAAAGGGTATAAGGAACAGGGCAAAGAAATCAAAACATAATAATTCATGAAGTTACTGTTAATTCCTTCACGCTAATAGTGACGCGCAGTCTTAGTGAACAAGGGTCGATTTTCTTTCGTTCAGACCGGAGGGCCTCAGGTGTCAACCGTTCTGTACAATGGGAATGGGTTAATATTAACATACACCATTTCTAATGTTTATGTTTTATTTTGTAAAAATACAGTTTAGATTGCAATGTAACAACCAATATTTAATTATTATCTGTTTCCAATAAATGGTGTCAGACATCAGGTAACTGTTAAAATGTCTCGAAAAAACGTCGAGAGGATTGTCAAGGTGCCCAAGTTCTAGAAGACCAATTAATCAACAAGGATTCAGTTTTAAAGGTCAGCCATATACCATTTTTTGTTGATTCAGAATGGGAAGTTTTGTTTCAATCATTTTAAAGGTAAAGATCAGCATCGAAATTGATTTTCGAAACTGATAATCTTTACAATGGGTCCAAAAGCTGAAACTATTTTGAATAGTTTTAATTTGGCGATTTGAAACCAAAATAAGTATAGCTCATCATAGTAGTATAAGTATAGCAGTGTTTTAACAAGTTTTTAGCAAGAAATATTGATGTAATTTATGAGCGGGCTAAATTTAATAAATGTATTCGGAAGGAAGTCAAATCTGCAAATGATTTTACATCACTATTTCTGAATTGTCAAAAAAATTAAGGTGCTCGACTTCGAAGAAGCTGAGTGCAACTTGTTCATTTTAAATCCATTGTTCACCAATCATCCAAAAAGGGAGGATGTTTAATACATATGACATATGATTGATTGATTATTAACATATGTAATTTTTAGTGTTTATGTTTTA
Organism: Nephotettix cincticeps; assembly: GCA_023375725.1. Lineage (NCBI taxonomy): Eukaryota > Metazoa > Arthropoda > Insecta > Hemiptera > Cicadellidae > Nephotettix > Nephotettix cincticeps. The sequence continues at coordinate 126,054,774 of CM041791.1, read as the reverse complement.
CACTATTGATTAAGTAAAAACAGTTCAGCTTGCAATGTAAAAAATCGTATTTAATTATTATCTCTTCCAAATAGTATAGTATCCACCACTGATGCTAGCATTGTATTAGGACTGTTTTCTGGTTCATTTGCTCAAATCACTTCAGGCCATAATTTACTGAACCGCCTACTGCGTTGTACCTACGATCCTACGCTTAGTATGCTCCAGCACGATACATGGATAACTGAAACCTACGGTTAAGGAGGGTTTACTGTATTTACAATTAGGGTTATCTCCCTCCGCTGTGTGGGTGGTACAAAATAGAAACTAAAAAATTCAATGAATAAATTATGCCATTATTTCTTAAGGTAAATCTAAATATAAAATCCTAAAACAATTTAGATGAGAAAGGCTTTTGTATTCACAAAACGCAAATTTCTAGGAGCTAGGAGAGCTTGCCAAATGAACAGTAAATGATCATAGCAATAAGTAGTGTTTTTAAGTGCAGTTCAATTCCTGTTTTTACAATATGTAGACTCAAAACATTTTTCCAGTCATCATTGCATTGTAGCAGGAAAAAAGTTTCTGGACTCAAATTTCCTTTTGTAGTGATTTTTGCCCTGTGCATCACAAATTTATGTTTAGTAAAGTAACAAAATGTTTAATACATATTTAAACGCCCTTTAAGTCCTGAATCCTCAGATTTGGGGATGGAATTTAAGTTGGGGAATCTGGGAGATTGGAATGTGGTTTTAGTAGCCCAAGATCACACCATTAGAATCAGCTAAAAAATCCATTGTTAACTTTGAATATTTACCATGTTAAACTGTTATATGTAACTGAATTAGTAAACAGAACCCTGCCCCACAACCCAAAGAGGTCTTGAGGAATGAAAATAAATAAACAAACAAGGTGGATCAGTAATAAATCCTCATTTGAGTATATATTTATTTAGTGGCTGTTCACAAATAAATTAGTAATCTATAAATAAGGACAAAATGCAAAACAGGAGGAAAGGTATAAAAAAATATCAGTCATTGGAAAACGAGAAGTATCGATTTATTTACTTAAATATCTTGCCCTGATTGAAGTCTCGGCCTCCTTTGTCCTTACCCGTCCATGAGAAGTACTGCTGTACAAGCTGTTTGGTTTCAGAGGAGGAGGCGTCAAGCTTCTTCCAGTCATATGACTCGTAGTCCACCTGCCAGTCTGGGCTCAGCTGAAAGGATATTCATTTTTATGAAACTCACTCTAGATTACAACAAACGGTTAAAATTCTATGTTTCTATGAAGTTAAAGATCAGATCTTTATTTATCACATTAAGATGCAAATCTCAAGCCTTTTAACAGCCATCAACATTCCTACCTTAGTTCATAAACAATAATATCATTGAAAACAAAGTTAGACGACAAAATAAATTTATAAGGCAAACTCAAAATGGACATTTTTAACAACTGAAATTTGCATGAAGAAATCAAATAAGAAATTCATATGAAAAGTAGAATCTAGTTGAATACAATATTAAAAAATAAACACATTCCGCTCAACAATAGCCAATTAAACTTAATTTTGATTCAATTTTGCCAGGGGCTGCTAAAGTGACTCATGAACTTATTATTTCTAACCTTAAAGGCCAATTCTTGACCTCTCCAGACCCAGATGCCAGAAATGGTGCTGTCATCATCTTTGCCAAACAGACATACTGATGCAAATGCCTGCTTCCTCATCTTGTCTAATCTCTGGAACATGCCTGCAAAAAAATTAACAATGAATTTTTGCCTATGTGACTAATACCACTATGGTACCTCACTATCTTCAATTCACTCCACAAGCACTTGTCTTATGGTGATGGGCAGTTGAGGTTAAAAAGTCTTTTTCAACCAAATTAGTCTTCTTTATGACAGTTATGTTTGAGCATATTGCAGGAATTAAAATCTTTCAACAAGTTAAGTCAATTTTCCCTATCCATCAGAACCACTATACAGAAATAACATTTTTGGTAGCGAGGTTGGTGGAAAAATACAATAATAAATAAAAAGAGTAATATAAAATGTAAAAACAAATAACTTTTTAATGTATTTAAGACCTTTTAAGAGTAATGTCAATTTAAAAAGACAACATAGAGATGAGGTGGACCGGCCAAACTGACCGTACAGAACTTACCGGTAATTAGGTTACAACTCATGTAGACCTTCTTCAGCTCCTCAGGATATTTGTACTCGCCATACCAGACGGAATAATTGTCCTTGTCAAACTTCTCCCAGAAGTAAGGGATAGACTTGGCCTCATCTTCATTTGAGTAACATCTCTTGAAGTCATCCATGTTGAAAGACCTGCAAAACCATAATTCTGATTTATTACACAACATAAAATTTTAATCTAACAAAAGGATAATGAACACAAAAATATTCTTTAAAGCAAATTTCATCAGACAACTAAAAATACTGAACTAAAACCAAGTCAGAAAAACAATATTTCTTTTGCCGAACAATATTATTTTATTGCTGCTTTAAACAGCAATTAAATAAAATTGGTTGATTAATGATTATTGTTAATTATGAAAATAGTTGCCATTTCTGTGATTTTTTACTCTGTACCTTTTTACTGAGTAATTATATTAAATATTTACCTCCAACACACCACACGGGAGTGGAGGGGGAACACCCTTAGTGAGCAAGTCTGTGTTGCATGTGCTCCTCAGTTTTTTGAGGTTTTAGGTTGTAAACTGGAGGGTTTTGATATTTAATTTTATATGAACTTGCAAGGAAAAATATGTTCTTTAAATTTTGACTATCACAAAAAAGTTTTTTAATTAATTTAGTGAGAAAGGTGGGAAAATATTTATAAACTTCCTGCTAATATTTAATGGGCAACAGGTTTAGAGATAAGAAGGGTAGCTTATCAGATCTGATAGCGCTGCCCACCAGTAACTTGAACTTTGTGACTCAGCCTTATCTATCGTAGGTGTGGATTGCACGACTACTGGCAGATTTCTATTTCCAGGAAAAGAGATGGCATTGTGTCTAATCTTTGTTTACAAACATTGACCAGTTGACAATTTATTCTTATAATTTTTATTTTATGTTACTTTTTTAGTGTTTCAACATTTACTTCAACCAGAAGTAACTAGCTACATTACTTTGGATCAATCACATATCTTGCAAAATTAATGGTTTGAATTGTCAGATTATTATAAAAGCTATATGAGAAGATATTTTTCATATCATTAAAGTATTAAATTAAACAATAAAATTAGAGAAAATGGTTGGTTTCGAGAAAAACTAAGAATAAACCTCATAAATATCCATGTGGACAGTGTGGTAAAAATATTATTAAAACCAGTTATTCAGTGTTGTGCAGAGGAAACTGCTCCCAGTGGTATCACTTGAAATGCACTTCACTATCACAGGAAGAATTTAAAAACCTGACTACTAAAAATTGGTATTGTAAAAACTGTATATCTGTGGATGTTACTGTTGGTCTAGAAAGTGAAGCTATGGATATATATAGTGATCTTACTCAAGAACTTGAAACACAAAAGCAAGTCATTAATACACTTAATGATGACATTTTTGAAGCAAATGATATTATAAAACAGTTAAAGAGTCATAATCACCAGCTGGAAACTATGCTGTTAAAAAAAGAAGAGACTATAATAATACTTGAGAGAGAATTAAGTTTACTAAGAGAATTGAGTACTAAAACTAGTGATCCTAGAAGACAGGCTCATAGAGCTACAAGTCATAAACTACAACACAGCCTCCCCAGTTCAACACCAGTATGTTTTGACAAAGCAAGGATCACAGTAGGGAGCTCTAAAAATAACAAGCCTAAGCTGAAGAACAGGTCCATTGGTATAATAAGAGAAAAATATTGGTGTTAAATCGAAGGCTGAAAATAATTTAGTCTCTAGTTTTTTGAGTAACCGTTTTGAAGTCTTGGGTGTTGATGATGATGAACCCAAAGACTCTGTCAGTGTGGATAAAATAGTAATAGGCACTTGTACTGAGCAGAAGAAAAAAATACTAATATGTGGGGATAGTCATGGAAAAGATATAGCATACATAATAGAATAAAAGGGTGTGAGTTTGGTTATATAAAACTAGAACAAATAGTGCTTATAAAAATATTATGGACTTGGTAAAAGAATGCTTTAGTTAATTATTTGTGTGTACAAAATGACGTGTGGTATCCTATGAAATGGTTTAAATGTTTTCTTCGGTCTTAGATTGTTTAAAAAGTGAATCTTTTTATGGATATTATAGTTTTTATCTTTGACTTGAAGAACTTGAAACACAAAAGCAAGTCATTAATACTAGTTAATGATACATTTTTGAAGCAAATGATATTATAAAACAGTTAAAGAGTCAATCACCAGCTTTAATCAGAAAAAAAATATAATAATAAACTTAGAAAAAAAGTTACTAAGAAATTGAGTACTAAAACTAGTCCTAGAAGACAGGTATTACAGCTAAAAAAACACTACAACACAGAAACACCCCCCAGTTCAAACCAGTATGTTTTGACAAAGCAAGGATACAGTAGTGAATACAAAATAACAAGCTAAGCTGAAGAACAGGTATAATAATAAGAGAAAAATTGGTTGAGTTATCGAAGGCTGAAAATGAAAAAAGTCAGTCCTAGTTTTTTGAGTAAAATGATGAAGTAAAAAGTAAAACTCTGTCAGTGTGGATAAAAAAAGTAGTATACACAGAAGAAAAATAGATATAAAAAAATAACTAATAGTAGTGGATAGCATGAAGTGATTACAAAAGGAGAATACAAAAAACTGGTTAGTCAGATAGAAACACAGTTAAAAAAAGTTTGAAAAGAGGGAAATATGGAGAAAAATTGAAAGAATGTAATTTAGTGTGTGGTACAAATAGACGAAGCGAGAAATGAAAGTGTATCATGGGTCTTAGACTGTTAAACAAAAGAAACGAACTATTAGTGATAAATAGGTATTTACCTGATTGGTCCTGTGATAATCAGGAAGTAAGAAGGACTAATCAACGACTACAGAGACTTAGTGAAAAATACAATAATGTAGTTATGGTTAATTTAAGTGAAGCTGAAAGATACATGCATACAAGACATGGTATGCATTTGAACTCTCATGGAAAACAGTGGCTAGAAGTGAAGATAGCTGAGGCAGTTGCTGCAAAAGAGACTGACTGTCCAGTAGATGTTGAGCCACCTCCACCAGGCACGGAGTCGTCCTTGGGAAACTTCTTTCCACCGACAGCAAGCAAAAATTCGTAGAAAATTCTGTGATTGGTTTTAGTATTTTCCACTGTAATGTTAGATCTATTAGGAATAAGCTAAATTTAATTGATGTGTTTCTAAGTAGTCTAGATTGTGATATTTTAACACTTAACGAGCATTGGTTGTTTGATGATGAAGCTTCTTTTTATATACCATGTGGCTTTAATCTGAGTAGCATATGCTGTAGGAACAGTTTTCCAATTAGAGGGGGTGGTAGTGTCATTTTTGCTAGGCAGGGCATTGAAACTAAAGGGATAGATGTAAAAAAATTTTATCAGAATGACATTTTTGAAATAACAGCCATTTTAGTGCCAAAATTTAATTTGGTAGTATCCACAGTGTATCGTACTCCTGATTCAAGTGTTCAGCAATTTTTTAATATTTTTGAAATGTATTTAATGTTTTTAAGTAAAAAGTACACTGGTTTGCAATACGTTGTTTCGGCTGATTTTAATATAGACACATTGCTTAAATTGCAACTTTTTTGAACTTGTCACGATCATTTGATATGTACTGGTTAAATGAGCAGCCTACTAGAGGTGACAAGTGTCTAGACAATATATTAACAAGTTTTGATAGGAACCAAATTCAATGTATAGTAATAGAACCGCATTTGTCTGATCATGCAGGTGTATATGCTCGTTTTGATAATTATTTAATTGTAAGCGATAATGTTCCCAACAAGTGTACAACTAGGTATATAAGAGATTTAAGTCCTAGATCACTCACAAATTTTTAAAATAGTCTGTCATTAGTTGATTGGAACCTCAATAAATTCATAAAGGTTAATGATGCTTTTGAACATTTTAATTTGCTTTTGACAAATTCATTTAATGAATGCTGTACAATTAAGGAAATTGCAAATAAAATATACATAGAAAATTCTTCTAATAAATGTAAGGCTGCATGGAATTTAATTAAAGCGGAAGCAAATTACAGTAAACCCTCTGATATCCGGATCTCTCATATCCGGACCCTCCGATATCCAGACGTGATTTTGAAAGAATGCAAAAATTTAAAATTACTCTAGAAGGTTAATATTTGTTAAACCAGTAGACACTAACGATGTTTGTAGACCGGTTAGTAGCGCGCCGATCGCCGCGCGGGGTTGAAGCCATGTGGACAGCGGTAATGTTCAAAAGCGGAATGGGGAAACGATGAGTCACCCCAGTCCCGAGTGCCTGAGTCTCCAGTGCTACTGTCTGTATTCTGTGCTATCTGGTGCAAGGTCACTGACTTACGAAACAATAAACCTCCCCAGTCCCCACCCCACCTGTCCGTACCCACCCCAATAGCCAAGCCAACGCATCACGTGTACTGTAGTGACAACACCTGCCTCCGTGGTCAGTGTCGCCTTTGTTTTACTTCAGTGACCTTGTCTTTCTTGTAACGGTTCGTTTTAGTTTCGGGTAGGAATAAGTTATTATGGTCGGAAAAAGAAAAAGGGTTGTCATTACGATGGAGGAAAAATTGTATTACTCTAGTACTGTACCACTTTGTATTGTATTACGTGATTTTTTGAGTTTTAATATTATTAAAGTGTTTTTTTATTTAATATTCTCATATCCGGATTTTTTGCTATCCGGATCGGCCGTCGCCACATTAGTCCGGATATGAGAGGGTTTACTGTACAAAAAAAGATACGGAAATATTGATTGGGTCTGATACTTTTAACAATTATTTTGTAAATATAGTCAATGACTTAATGTTACCTATAGATAATGATGCCAGCAAGGCTTTAGAATTAGTGGATAATTTTGTAAATAATAAAAGGAGGGGAAGTATTTTAGAATGGGAAATAATACAACCTAGTGATGTCAGAAAATGTATTTATAGCCTTACATCTTCAAGTAGTGAAGATTATTATGGTTTATCAAACAAGGTGATAAAGGCAATTATTTTGGAGATAGTTGAACCATTAACATAACAGTTTGATGTTGAATGTTTTTTACTTAGAATTAAGGTTTTCAAGCTATTAAATTTATTTAGGAAAACTAATTTAAATTCAAATAAACTCCTGTATTTAGAAATAAGTAAGAGGTATAAGGGATTGTGTAAAACAAAGAAACAGGCATTTAAGAGTAATGTTATACATTGTGTAAATAATGCAAAGGATAGGAATGCATTGTTTTATAAGCTGTCCGTGATCGGTGTGTCGACACGCATGTTGACGGCGTTACGAGCGTTGTATGACCACACGGAGGCGGGAGTGTGGACCAATGGCAGTGTCACGGACACCTTCGCTACTAGAACAGGCCTAAGACAAGGATGCATCTGTTCACCTCTATTGTTCAGTCTTTTTATTAATGATTTAGTGGAGAATGTGTTTGGTGGTTGTATTTTTGAACAAACAAAAGTTAATATGTTGCTGTATGCTGATGACGTTGTTTTATTGGCACCTACAGCGGCAAGCCTGCAGTTTATGATAAAAAATTTGGAAAAATATTGTGATAATTGGAATTTAAAACTTAATTTAGATAAATCCAAGATTGTTGTTTTTAGAAATGGGGGAAAATTAAAGGATAATGAATTCTGGTTTTTTAAAAATACTAGGATTGAGGTAGTAAACAGTTATAAATATCTAGGGGTGGAACTAACTTCTATGTTGTCATGGGAAAAGCATTTAAGTCAAAAAGCCGTAACTGCGAAATTGGCTATTAATCAAGTTTGGCATAAGTTTTTCGGAGATGAAGGTATAGCGTTAGATTCAAAATTCAATTGTTTTTTCTCAGTTATTAGATCAATTCTGTGCTATGGTTGTCAGGTATGGGGTATTTATAAAAGTGACAAAATTGAGGGAGTTCTGCGAATGTTTATTAAGAAGCTATTCCGCCTGCCAAACAATGTACCAAATTACGCTTTGCATTTAGAAATGGGAATTAATTCAATTTTTTTGTACACTTTACATGCACATTTGAAATATTTAGTTAGAGTATTGGCATTAACTGATGATCGGCTGCCTTGTATTCTTGCGAAGTTAGTTATACGGAGAAAACTGTATTGGTCCACAGAGTGGAGTAGATTAGGACGTGTGCACGGCATTGACGTAGTCATGGAGGGCGATGTGGAGCGGGTGCAGGCGTCGCTCATGTCGGTGTTGTCGGCGGTCGAGGCGGCCGAGCACCGGGCCTACGTGGAAGCGGCTCTAGGTGCGCGGTATCACCGGTTGTACGCGACCTTTAACTTAACGTTAGGGAACGGGTCTTATCTTAATGATAAGATACCGATGAAATTGATGAGATGGATTTTCAGGGCGCGGGTAGAGGCAATAAGCCTGAACTACAAGCCTTGGTTGAAAAATCAAAACCTAAGCAGTAATAATTGCAGTTTATGTAATTTGAGGGAAATTGAAGATATTTATCATTTTATTTGTAAATGTCCAATTTTGTCCGAAATTAGAAGACAGTATTTAACAAAAGTAGAATTGACATGGGAGGATTTTGATCTATTGATGAACGGGAGGGACTGGCGTGGCTTGGGATTTTACTTATTAAATGCTTGGAAAATTAGGTGGGGCTTGATTTCGGAATTTAATTTCAACCAAAATTAATAGTTAAAGTTTATAAATTTTATCTTAATAAGTATGTAATGTTGTTGAACCAAGTTGGTATAGATCAAGTATATGTTTTAAAACTTTTCATTCATTAGTTCATATGTTAAGTGAAATATTTTGTATTATTATTATTATTGTAATCAAAGTAAGCAATTTGTAGTTGTAAGCGAAGATGCCATCCCAGCAGACAGTCCTGTGGACTATTGCTGTAATCAGTGCAGCAAAAAAAAAAAAAAAAAAAAAAAATGTAATGTAAATCGCTGTTGTTTTATAGAATTAGTTTGTAATAAAGCGCTGTTTTCTTTCTTTCTTTCATTAACATATTTATTAAATATGATGCTAGAACAGGGGTTTTATCCAAAGGCACTTAAAGTGACAAAGGTGATACCAGTTTATAAAAAGGTGAAAAGCTAAGCCTTTCTAGCTATAGACCCATCTCGCTGGTTCCTATAATAAGTAAAATTTTTGAAACATGTATTAAGTCACAACTAAATTCTTTGTTTATTACTAATAATTTGTTTTGTGATGAACAATTTGGTTTCATGCCAGGTAAAAGTACTTGTAAAGCTGTAGAAAATTTAGTTAAGAAATTGTTAAATAACTTTGAGAATAAACTGCTATCATCTGCACTATTAATTGACTTGTCAAAGGCATTTGATTTTATAAATCATGACCTACTACTAAAAAAGTTGTTTAGATATGGAATTAGAGATGAGGAACTTAGGCTAATAGAATCGTATTTAAGTGACAGAATCCAAATAGTAATTCAAGGTAATGATATGTCTAAGAAAAGAAATGTAAGAATTGGTGTTACACAAGGATCCGTCCTTGGTCCTCTTTTATTTATTATAGCAGTGAATGACTTCTCTTTTAATGTACCATGCTCATCAATCCTATATGCAGATGACACAACCCTTAATAATCATAGCAATGAATTAGATGAACTGATAGGACTAGAGAGACAAGCATTGCAGATTTCATTAAAATGGTTTCAATCTAATTTTCTTATTGTTAATGACCAAAAGACTGAACAAATTATATTTTCTCTAAATTCAAATATTTATAAAGATGTTAAGCCTGTTAAATTATTGGGTATATACTTAGACAGCATTATTTTTCTCCTAAGAAAACTAAGAAAGTGTGTAACTGAAGACATGTTGTTAAATGCTTATTATGCATTCTTTCATTCACACTTGAAATATGGAATAACTCTGTGGGGTAATTCCTCTAGCACTAAAACTGCATTTAAATGGCAAAAAAGGCTTTAAGGGCAATTAAGAATAAATCAGACAGAAAATCTTGTGTCCCTCTGTTTTATGAATTAAAAATAATGACCCTTCCAAATTTATATATATAGCTGTTTGATCGATGTCAAGGAGTCCCTGAACATCTATCCCATAAGAAAAGAAATACATTGTTATTCAATAAGGAAATATATCTTTTGGATATGATTTCTGTTAGATTGGAAAAAACCAAACGCAGTCATCTATTTATGAAAATTAATCTATTTAATAAACTGCCTGAAGATGCATGGCAAGTCTCACTGAAAAAGTTTGTTATTGTTATGAAAACATGGTTTAAAAATAATGTTTTTTATACTGTTGATGAGTTTATGGCCTGTGATAAGATTAGCGAATTTATTTTTTAAATACATGTTTTTATTATTTGTTGATTGTTTGTTATGGATGTTTATTATTTGTTATTTATATATATTTTAATCCATATATTTAACTTAACTTAAGGACTTTGTCGATTACAAATGTATTGTGGTTAAAGACAATAAAAATTCTTGATCCACACTTATTTTAGTTTCAAAAAGCAAATCTATGAGATTAATACCCATATACAAAAAATAAAGTAAATAAGCATACACAACCCAATCCCCTCAGAAAATCCTTTAAGACCATCACCAGTGTTAGTATCAGTTAGGATTTTCATCATTGTGGAAGTTTGCACATGCAGAGTTAAGACTAAAAAGTTGAACCATAGATAAGAAAAGAGAAAACGTACTCAGTTATGAAATATTACCTACAAAGCCTGATGCATGCACTACAACACCATGGTAGGGTTTTACAGAGGGAGATGCCATTACAACACCAGAAGTCTCGCACATGCATTTCAACGTTTATGTTTATAATTCACTGTTTTGCATACCACAAAGTTCCTACTATTCAAAAATTTAGTGTAAAAAATAAATCACTAAGAAATGCAAAACATTAAACCAGATATAATCTAAGCAGAATCTTTAAAATTCAAAATGGAGTTTGTTATTAATTATTCAATATATTGTATTGGACTTTTCCAACATTATTTTAACAACACAACGGATCTGGAGGTGGAAAAACTCCTCCCGTTTTCATGTGATGACCTAATAAATTACATTAAAAATTAAATTATTAACCCTCTTAAGACTAACTTCTGATATATTGGAAGTCTATAATTCAACTCATAAAACTTTAATCTGTCGAAGTATGAAGTCAAAATCACCGAAAACGTATTTGCTAGTAACCAACTGATCGGAAACAGTCACTGGTAAAAAAAAAAAAAAAAAAAACGTCGCAGGTAGTGGTAATAACTTTATATATCTTTGTTTTTTCCAGACGCTCGCTCCAACAGCTAAAGGTCTGTTTCGCGTAGCTAGTTGCCATGGTAGTTGTTTTCTGTCGATTGTTGTCATAACATTCTGCTGTTTATTGAATTGTGAGTTTATTTGATATTTTTATAATGAATTCAAGAAATAATTTACATTCAAGTGAAGTAGATAGATTCTTATTGTGTTTGGACGACTGTGTCCTATTGACAACTGTGGTGATGACACTGACAAGGACCCCGATTATGTCTCTGAGGATAATATCCCTAGTTCTGAACATCAAATGTTGAGTGAGGAAGAGAGCAATGGAGAAAATAGGTCTATACCAGTGTGAGGAAGGGGAAGGAGAAGAAATATACCTGGCTACATCAGGCTGAGAGGTAGGCATAGAAATGTGAAGGCTAGGGTTAGGACAATGCCTATTGATGATTATGATGAGTAGGTTGAGGAAGACAATGATGTTGATATTTGCTTCTTACCTGAAGTCCTGAACACACCTTTGAATATCAAAAGCTCCCTGGACCTAAACATTGCCCATCTAGTGACTCCAATCCAGTAGGCTATTTCAACCTTTTGTTTACTGTAAGTATATTGGAACTTATTTCTGGGGAAACCAACCGCTTTGACCAACAGTACATGACTACTGAAATGAATCTGTCTATGCACAACAAGTTTAGGTCTCGGAAAGCAACTACGGCAAACGAAATAAGGGCATTTATAATTGTAATGCTAAATAAGGGCTTGGTGAAAAAACAAACTATAAAATCCTACTGGACAACCACTCTTTGCCAAAGCACTAATTGTTTTGGAAAAATATTTTTGCGCAATAGATTTGATAGTATTTTTTCATTTTTACATCTTGTAAATAACGAATCTTTGCCAACACTAAATGAACCCAAATACTACCCTACAGCTAAATTAAACCCTCTTCTGAGTCATGCCAATAATATTTCCATACATTTATAATTATCCATACAGTTATTATTAGCCTGTAACTGATTTTGTTATAAAAGGAATGAGGATTGAAAAGCAAAAAAGAAATTTAATTTACACCAATTGGTTTGTTACAGTTGCTTCAAGCAATAGAATGAATATGTTTTCTATCAAAACACGAAAGATTTTTGAAATACTTTTCTCTGCTTTTATTTCACACTGTTATTTTACTCTTTAGTTTTTACAAATTGTTTAGTAATTTGATAATTTTTCATTTATACATAAAAAAATATGTATGCAAAACCTCTATTCACATATCGTTCACTACCATCTTCAATCAACAACTGTCAAACGGTTATAAACAGATATTTTGATTTGTATTGCTTACATTTGATTCTCCATAAGCGTAATGTTAAATTTTTAGATATTAAACTTAACATTACAAGAAAACCGTAATGTTTAAATGATATGTAATATTAGAAGGGGGTGACAGCGGTAAATATGAACCATGCAGTTTCCCACCACTATTAATGGTCAAGTGGCTGACTGACCAACTTCAGACAATCTTTCATGAATACAGATTGGCTTTTACCACATTAGAGTGGTAAAAGCCAATCTGGATTTTCCTAATGTACACTGGTATTAATCTATTAAATTTTTTTATTAATATTTGAGACATAACTTTTTAACAAAAAAGGTACTCGGTCAATGATTAAGAGAATTAATTACTTATATTGTAGCTTACATCAGAATTAGCATGGCAAAAATTATCACTGTGCTACTGCACTCATAAGAGGTGTCAGAAATAGTTTTATCATCATAGCAAGCTTTAATAAACTCATTCATACCTATTTGTTAAAGAAACCCATAAAAATGTTTAATCTCAGAAAATACGAAATAATGCATTTTATCATGATAAAAACCAACAAAGGGCATTTCAAGTCCATTTAACAGTGATGTTAACATTATTCCACATATCAGGTACATAAAGATCTAAAATTTTTATGTTAAATTAGGGATGGACAAGACTCAAGAAAATTATATTCTCTATTTTAGAGCAAGATTTCTTCTGATCCGAGATTTTTTCTAGACGAGATTTTACGATTTAATTAATTACAGCAATATCAAGGATTAACGTATAGAGATAAGATATAATAAATAATTGAGGAATTGTTATGTTTGTTTTATTTTCCTTTCTCCTTATTTAACAGATTTTAAACCATTTGTATACGTAGGCCTATCACATGTCCTTATGTTAATGTATCAATCAGGTTATGTTCAGACAAAGGACTTGCGAAACGACTGACTGGTGTTAAGTCAGCATTTAGTATTATGATGTAACAGCCGACGGCAACAGGTGTGTTGCCAACTCAACAAAATTAATTTCATAAATAAGGTTAAAGATATTTTATATGCATAAAAATTATTAGAAAACATTAACCTGTTGAGGAGTAACGACAAATGAGCCCATTTGAGTACGCCCGTCATGTGACGTTTGTTCCCACCTGAGGATCCACGTCATATGACGGATATTTGATATTTCTTAAAATAAGAAATAAATCTTTTAAAACCAAAAGAAATAAATCTATTTCTTTTGGTTACAAATAAATCAAAAATTTATAATGGGTTGTTAGACCTGAAAACATTTAAGTAAAATAATATTATTTAAAAACGAATAATTTAAAACTCATTTAACATCACACCGAAAACACGTTTTAAGATATTTAAATAATATAAAAAAATTTGTGTTTGTAATATGCTTATACATCCATTTATTTTAGTAATAAAATATATTTAAAGAAATCCATAATTTTTTTCTTACTCCCGGGGGTACTATTTGTGGCAATATACCTACTCTACGTCGCCCTGATTAGTCATGTCACATGACAGGCTTACTTCTAAACAGGTTAAAGAAGTTCTTTGCTAGACAATGGAGAAGAATGACCAGCCAATACTGGGAGAAACGGCCTCCACCTTAAATAAAAGGGCTCCCATTTGGGATCATTATACTAAAACTTCTCAAATAGCAGCATCTGAGGTTGCTTATGTTTGTATTGTTCCAAAACGGTCAAAATTAATAATGACAATACCAGTGGATTAAGAAGACATTTAGAAAACAGTTTGGGCCGCCAATATTCGCCATAAGACGACTGAGCGCAGTCGTAATCCTTGCCGCCTTCTCTGACACATACTTGATTTGTTCTCTGAAGGAAAGCTTGGTGTCAAGTCTAACCTCCAGGTACTTCACGGCTGGCTTAGAACGAATATATTTTGTGTTGACACGAAAGTCTACTAAAGTCGGAATCTGACGTCCTGTCATCATGGCAATCTCCGTTTTCTCGGTTGCCAAGCTCAGGTGGTGATCCTCCATCCAAGAAGAGACATATCTCATCGTTTCATTAAGTCTCCACTAGGCGCGCTGGACGTTTCTAGCGACAATAACCGCCGCAATGTCGTCTGCACAACCCACCAGAAAACATTCTTCAGGTAAGTCCAGTCTAAAGATACCATTGTATGCAATGTTCCAAAGATCTGGACCAAGGATGGAACCCTGAGCGGCACCAGCTGTGATAGTCTTCCGCCGAGGACCTTCCGACGTCTCAAAGATTAATTCCCTGTCCCTCAAATAGCTTCGGATGATCCGAAGCAGATATTCAGGAACGTAACATTTTCTCCAAGGAACTCAAAATGACAGACCAACTTGCACTGTTGAACGCGTTTCTCACGTCTAAGGTGACGAGCAACGTGATACAGCGGGATTAATGATTTCCTCGCTGAGCATTTCTGGCAGCACCTACAACCTCCTGAATTGCTCCGATGGTAGAATGACCTCTCCTGAATTCATGCTGCCTGTCTGACAGCCCACCGGCAGCATCGACTGCAGACAACAGACGGGGCATTATCAGTCTTTCAAGAAGTTTTCCGGCTGTGTCCAACATACACAAGGGTCGAAATGCCGAGGGAGTGCTTGGTGATAGCTCCTTGCCCTTGCTAATCAATGTCAGGCGTTGGAGCTTCCATCTGCGACAGAAAACTCCCTCGCGAAGACGATTGTACATGTTCAAAAGAAGAGAAGGGCAGGTAACAGCAACAACCCTGAGCACCTTAGTCGGAACACCATCCCGACCAGGAGCACTGCCAACACACATTGATTTGACCGCCACGCACAACTCCGCTTCCGTGAACAAAGGAACTTAATCGCTTCCGCATACTGCTCAACGCTTGCACGGGTGATTAAATAGGGAATATCGATGTTTTCCATCGTGGTGGGTCGAAGAAGGGCACGCTGTTTTGGTACTAAGCTTACATAATTTATGACTTCTTGATGGTAAGACCTCTAACAGATAATGTCTTTTATGCACTCGGCGACACGAATACTCACAGAGTATTTATACTTGAAAATGACCAAGGAGTAAAAAAGTAATCTGAATTAAGGTGACTCATTTCTATGTATGGATCCCTGTGTAGTTTATAGTTTTCTTAAAACAATTTCAGGAAGAGAAATTTTCTCACATATCTATGAAAACAAAAAAACTTTTTTTGTAGTTTAATTTGTGACAGCAGAAGATGTTGCAGGGTGTATGCCCATTTAAATTGGTATAATTTTGGCCATTTGCGATAATATTTCTACAAAAATTCACTATCCTTTTTGCTTATATTTTATACTGACTCAAATAGGTTTTCAATTAACTGCATAAAGGTTCTGTGTCTATACATACCAGGCACGAAATTTACTTTTGAAACATCAACACTTTCAACATAAATAATCTAGGACTGCTTCCATAACAAACACAAGAATGACGAACTTGTTGTATCATCGTTAAACATATTTACTCACTCGCCCGAGACACTATCGTTTCCGCCATAAAGAACTGCATAAATAGCTCATTTCATAATGTTTTAAGGTTGTACTGTCACGGTGTAATATTTACACTGTTTTATGCATATTCTTCATAAATATAGACACATTTAACCAAGTTTTTCATCGTCTTTCAGTCAGACCTGTAAAATAAGAGTATGCATTGAGGCCCAGGGATCAAGGTTGTCCTTCAGTTAATTCCCACAATTCTCCCTCTTGCAAGACAGTTGTCTTGAAAACTGGACATTAAACTCCAGAGTTTGATGTTTTATTAATAGATAAAATATCAAATGAGTTGATCAATATTTGCTATTTATAAATAGTAATTAGGCCTAACTTGAACTAGTTTTCATCAAATAAAACTTAAATGTTCCAAGAGTTTATTTTATCTTTTATTTTGTATTAATCAAATGTGTGACAAAAAAAACAATTGCTGTTAGATGAACAGCAATTTAAGCATTGTCAATTTTATGTACCTCTTTGAGTTACGAAAGAGCCAATAATTGACTGATTCGCCTTTGAAAGAGGAAAGTAACATATTTTAAATATACACTACCTTTCTAATTGCTTAATAATATCTACTACAATAGGATACAAAAAGAGTATTTTTAGGTTATTCACTTTTTCACACTAAAGGATGACAGGATTTAACCCATTGGCTACTGAATAAATGTACACTTTTGAAGCATGCCGGTACTGAATTATATGAGCATTTATTAGGGTTTAAGCTTAATACTTAATAAACACACAGAAAATGAATCTTTGTTCCCAACATATCTAGCTGAATGTTATCTAATTTGGTACTACACATATTTAAATTAATTTACTTAAAATTATCACTGCCTATTTACACTATATAGGCCTGAAAACGTTTTTGTTCTGTAACTGTTATCACTCGATTTCTAGTTTGACTGTTGAAGGTTAGGCCTACTTTTAGGTTATTTTATGTCACCTTCTGGAAACACTCAACTTATAACTCACTATCTTTACTTTCCAAATTACTATTTTCATATAAAATCTGTCAAACAAAATCAGAACAATCCTCAGAAATAAGAAATGCATTGCTGCCAAATGATAATTGTTGTCAAACTGCATACTGCACGACAATGTCAACAAACAAACCGTATACTCGAAAACAAAGAAGGATATAAAAACAAACGAGAGTCAAAATATAGCGATGCAATATTTTGAATATAACAATCAAGAGTCAAATACCGTAATACAACAGTCAAAGACAACTAAATACAAGAATAAATCAATAGTTACGTCGATGACGGGAACCGCCTGTCATCCGTAGTTACACGCTGGCCCGTTAATCATAGCCAATGGGTTAAACCAGAAAAAAATATTAAATCACAACAATATTCAGTATTTAAGTGATTTTTTTTGTTTTGTTGTCCTAGTCAATCCAGGTCTGATAAACTACTGTTGGGTATAAGTAAACCAAGGTAGTGTAGAAGATAATTTTGTGGGAAAAACATTTTCTAAGGTTTTTGTTACAGGAAAGAAATATCATCTCTCAGTGCAGTTTTCAAAGAATGAATAGAATTCCTATGCACAAATCGAAATTGTTAAGGCATGTTATACACTGAGTACATTACAATATCACCTATGCATTGTTAGGTTTTAGGAGCAAAAAGCCACATACTATAAGCTTACATCAGAATTAGCATGGCAAAAATTATCACTGTGCTTCTGCACTCATAAGAGGTGTCAGAAATAGTTTATCATCATTGTAGGCTTCATCAAAGCTTACAGCTTTTTAATTAATTGCAAAAGCTAAATCTGTGCTCAATCAATAGGCATAATAAATTATAATTCATTATCAGTTTATTTAAATTTCACTAAAAATGTTTATGCTCACATCTACTTATGTATGTACTTATGTACCGGAATGCTTATGTCTTGAGGCAGTTAGTAACTGTATTTAATAAGAGGTGCCAGAAATGGAGTTCATCATATTGAATATTATTATTTCTAAGCTCATTTCAGTATTAGTATGCAAATATCACAATACAGAAATTGCATTCAAATAAGAGGTGTCAGAAATGGAGTTCATCATTATGAGCATTATTATTCAGTAATATTGAGATTCAGATTAAAGTTATTTATTAAGATTTTTTTAAATTAAATTTTTTTTTTGTATTTCTACGCCAGTGGCATTTTTAATGTTTTGATGGGGAACGGTCCAAACCCAACAAATTTTAATGGTAAGGAAATTTACTCTAATTTTAGGGCCTTGATTGAAACTTATAAATGTAAGCAAATTACTAAACAATCAGACCTGTCTACTTAAGGATATTTAATGTTAGCACTGATTTCAGCCTAACACAAATAAATTGAAATGTAAATATCTTCATGCAAAACTATTAAAAAGACTAATTAATTGCTTATTTAAAATCCTATATTCATTCAAAATTAAGACAAGCAAAACATGCAAGCTAAATACAATTTCACCCAAAGTCAAAAGGGGTCTTTCAAGTGGTTACAGGGGAGATATATTATCACTCATAGCAGATATCATAGGGGAGATACGTCACTCAGAGCAGAGTTTTCGAAGAATGAATACTTTGCAAATCACAAAAAGTGTAGGAGACTGTGTAATCTGTATCCTTTCCATGTTATTTTGGTCAAATGTATATATTTTTTGTCACAAACTGTAAGGTATAAGAGCCTGAAATATTTAACACATGTTTCATGTACCTTTTGTTTAGATATTTATAACATTTCAATAGATTTGGTTCAGTGAGTGGTTTTTTATAATGTTCTAAAACTATGTCTGATAAATATTTTATTTTTAACTGAGTTTTATGTTTTAATACATTATTTTTACCTATAAAACAAAATTTTATAAGAAAGTGTATTTACAAGATAAGAATAAAATTTAAAAACTGCATCCAGACATCTTTTGAGGTTTCTGAGAAAAAGGTACATCAACCCCCCCCCAAAAACAAACTTTAGGAAAAACTTAAAACGAAAAATCGTAATTTGAACCTTTTTTGGTTACACATCTCATTGGCATCTTTTGTACTGAGTACCAAAAAATATCACATTTGCATTGTTAAGTTTTAAAAGGAAAAATCACATATTATAAGCTTACATCAGAATTAGCATGGCAAAAATGATCACTGTGCTCATGCACTCATAAGAGGTGTCAGAAATAGTTTTATCATCATTGTAAGCTTAAATCAAAGCTTGGATCTTATTAATGAAATGTAAAAGCTAAAACTGTGCTCTATCAGTATCAAACATTATAATTATTAATCACTCTTTATCCTTAATTTATATTTCACTCATAATTTTCATGCATACAAATTTCATGATACTATTAGAAATTGCATTCAAATAAGAGGTGTCAGAAATAGAGTTCATCATTTTTTAGCGAATTTCCCATAGGGAAAAAGCCCTTACCTAAGAGGGAAGAGACCTACGGTAGAGACCTACAGTAATAACCGTAGGTCTCATGGTAAGACTTAACCCCGAAACCATGTTATTTTTTGTCTTTAGGTGCCTAGAGGCAAAAAAAAATTTAAGTCGTTAAAATTTAAATATATATGTTTGTGTGTGTGAACACGATAATTCTCGTAAAAATGGTCCGATCGAGACCAAATTTTGTAGAGACGTATATTCCTATATTTGCTCAGACTTGTTCGTAATCCAGACATATCGGTCAATGGGAACGGTAGTTTGGTGGCAGTTTGTACTAAAAAATTGGGTTTTTTTGCGTTTTTCATACTAATTTTAAAAGTTTTTAAATTTTATCTTTCTCCATATTAGAACTAGCTTAACCCATCAACTGGTGACCGTCGCTTTTGCGATAGTCAAACATCGCTACGTATTATCCACTTTTTATAGGAAAATAAATGTTTGGTCGACGATATATTGGTATCATTCGATAACGGATGAAACGATCTATCGATTTATACCATTCAATAGGCATTATATTTTGTTCAGCTAGAGAAGAGAAAAAGAAATCAATGCTACTTTTCAAATGTGTCGTTTGTCAATGAACTCTCTGTTTACGTTCGCCGCAGTTTTTGTTTCAGTTTGGTTATGAGTGAAAATTGCCTACTTATTTTCTTGGAATAAGTAAGTATATGTTTTGACTATTATATTTGTGAAGCTTTGATATTTTTTGCTATAAAATAATCTATAATTAACTAATTCTAACACTTTCCAATAACATAACTATGTTATTGGAAAGTGGTGGGACCTTCCTAAAAACAAAACAAAGTCTGTTGTGTTTTTAAATACAAAGGCCTATCATATTTTATCATTGAATTACTTGTTTTATATAAATGTTTTGAAATGGATAGAGACTATTTAGATCAATCTAGTGACATTAGAGAAATATTGTTAGAGTGAAAAATTGAGTAAATTTTCTAACTACTATAAAGTGTTCATATGGTAATGCCGATTTTGAAAAAATTGCCAATTCTCGGTTATGGTGTTATTATTGACATATTAGATGTGTAAACGTCAAACTGTATATTTTTAAAAACTAGATAAAATTTGTGACAGTTTGTATAATTTGGAAATACAATTTATACCATATTAACTACTTTAATGGGATGGTCTCTCCCCTTCACTTTTTGAAAAAAAGTGTTTTTTCACTTATAAATAAAAAAATCAAATAAAAAATATCATAAAAATATGTTTTATTCTAAAATAAGGCAAATTGTGAAGAAAAATATATATTGACTATATTTACAATTTTTTTATGATTTTTAAAAAATACCCTTGCAAAACATCAAATTATGGCCTGCCAAGCCATAACAGAAGGCAGTTTAATAGCCAGTTGATGGGTTAAAAAACTACACAATTTGTTAGTTTAAGTTTTTCTACATCTCCCACGGTTACTGAGATATTAACAAATCTAAACACAGTATGTTGTATTTTGGGGCTCCAATTTTTATCTTATGGAGAATAAAGAAAAATTAATACTTCACTTATCAATCAATATTATTGGATTAAACTTTGTGTTCACCTTCATGTGGTTGAGATCTTATGCTTCCAGTGCTTAAAAATTATATTTTATGTGTTTATCATGACAGCAAACCTGCTAACTCTTTTCCCATGTTAATCATATAGGGAATCGGCAAACTGCTTTATTTATGGACAGATGTTCATGAAAGTTGGTATAACTTAAAAATAAAAAAAATTTATGGTATAAATGCTTAGTGTTCCTCACAGCAGCAAATCTGCACACTCTTTCCCATGTTAATTTTATGGAGAGTAGATAAATAATTCTCATGTTTATCGACAGTTTTTATAAAACTTGTCATATATTATTATATTATTGATTTGGAAATTTGTTGAGTACTCACTCAGGTCTGCTGCGACAGGGGTATTTGAAGATTATTATTTCAAAGCTCATTTCAGTTTTGGTGTGCAAATTTCACAATACAGAAATTGCATTCAAATAAGAGGTGTCAGAAATGGAGTTCATCATTATGAGCACTATTCAGTCCAAAATAATATTTAGATTTAATTAAATTGTTAAGATAGTAGGCTAAAACCTTTGTATTTGAGTTCCACATCATTGTGATTGTAAGAGATAATTTCAATTATAAAAAATTGTGTCGATGAGCACTATTCAGTCCAAAATAATATTTAGATTTAATTAAATTGTTAAGATAGTAGGCTAAAACCTTTGTATTTGAGTTCCACATCATTGTGATTGTAAGAGATAATTTCAATTATAAAAAATTGTGTCGATGAGCACTATTCAGTCCAAAATAATATTTAGATTTAATTAAATTGTTAAGATAGTAGGCTAAAACCTTTGTATTTGAGTTCCACAACATTGTGATTGTAAGAGATAATTTCAATTATAAAAAATTGTGTCGGGTATAATGGCTTGATGGTGAGAGTGAAAATAAAATGTTCCATGATAAACAACTAGATTCCTCAGGCAAAAAGTGTATTTGGGGGAAAGTACAATGTTCTGTGAATAGCTGGGATTGTACACTCAATATTTCGTATGCAGAACACGCATCACACACGTGCAGCAGTGTCGTGATGATAATCAAAATAGTTGGAGGACTGCCTGGCAACGCCGTCGGACTGCTTGGCCTGACAGTATGTTTTATACAGACTCTACTAGTGTTGGGCATACATGGCAATGTAGTGTCACAGTATTTGGCACTTCAAGCACTATAAACTATGAAATGTTGACCAAAATCATTAATCAGCTGTTCTTAAGAAATTCGGATGTCATGTTTTAAGGGTTATGAAAGTAAACAACCTTTTAAAAGTTCATGTGAAAGAAACAACTCATGAAATGGTGGATACGTACATACATGCTAAAATTGATCTAAATCAAACCAACACTGTAGGCTGTGGCCCTGTGCACTTATATACAGACAGACATATTCGACTTTGAATTTTTAAAACAAATTTACTTTTGGGTTGAAGGGACTCCAAAATGGATATCAACTGATGCTTGATGTAAAAATGATGTTGGATAACTAAGATATCCACTGAAACTAGAATCCTAAAAATTTGATGAAAACAATATTTTATCCTTAAACTAACATAAATGTGGGAGAGAGTAAAAAGCAAAAAGCAAACCAATACCCCACAGCCTGGATTGGATACACTAATAATTCTTGAAAACTTACCCTTTGGGTAGTTCGTCAAAAGGATCCTTAGATTTGGGTTCTGCAGCCAGAAGAGCTTCAGCTGCATCAAGTTCTTCCTCAGGTTCATTTTCTTTTTTTTTCTCCTCTTTCTTCTTCTTTTCCTCGCCTGGGGCCTTCTCCTTCTTCTTGTCCTTCTTGGCACTTTCCTTCACTGCTCCTCCTTTGGTGGCAGCTGTTTAGTCCACACACCCAAAATCATCTTTTTATTACGGTCTCAAATATGACACTTTTAACACACACTAGTTATATTTTTCTTATATAAAATGGGGGGGAAATTATTTAAACTCAGAATAACCTATTAAGATTTGATTCTATTAAAATATATTACAAATTGAAAGTAGATATTATAGTTGGTTGTCTGAGTATGTGAATAACACCTTCTCCTCGAGATGCACATGTTACTGTAAATAACTTTTCATTAAAGGTAGATTCATTGAACATAAATATCTCTGTTTATTTTCTATATCCAGAAGCACATGTTTAAAGGTTAGGGTTTTTCTAGCACATTAGGCATAATAAGTTGCTTAAAGGTACGTTAAGTTAAAAAAAATTAAAATGGCTAACACAAAATTAAAATAAACCTACAATTTACATATTGCTAACAAAAATCGAAGGACTGGGGGGGGTTTCAGCCAGGAAACATGTAATCATAGCTTAAAATAAACGGACGAAGAGAGCCATTTTAAAGGGCAAAAAACCTATATTTCCTTGCATGCTGCTTCTAGGACACGATTGTTATCAGGGCTTGGATATCTACAAAATGCAGGAATGCTTATCAGGTAACTTAACAGGATGTTTCTGGACTCTCAGCGAAAACTATAGGACTAGGTTTAACCCTAGAAGCGCTATAGTCTCGATTATAACGAATTCATATTAAATAAGAAGTGGCATCTGTTGTCAATTTAGTGAACTTTTTAGACAATGGTGTCATTGTGAGAGGTACTAATAGCTAAGAGCGGGGACTTGGACTATCTCAAGGGGTGTGCTTAAAGGCCACCAGAGTATGTTTTATACACAATTAAGGGCTTTCTTCATTGGTGGTACTTGGTATAGTGGCATAGCTGACAAACGAAAAATTTTAAGCTAAATGGAAGTACTCGGGTTGGAATACCCACAATGAGCAATCCCAATTTGGCTTGCAAATGTGTGGTATAGTGGTGGGAGGGCCCAACATAAATACACGGAGACCGGCTTGGGTGTAAGTTGACGGTATTTTTAGGATTAGTTGGGATTGCAGTGCACACCTGGTTTGTTGCTTTTACCGTTGTATGGTTTAAGGGGAGGGAAGTTTAAATTTATTTTGTTTATACAATAGAACCTCTCAAATCTGAAGTAATTAGGGCTTAAGCCTGTTCGGATTTCCCGCGAAATAATACACACTTATTTCTTCACTGTATTCACACTAAGTATCGGGAGACACAGGACAGGCTGGGTGACTCAGTGTTTGAAAGGGCAGTGACCTTGGTGGGTGGATGCATGTCTCATGACGTGTCATTGTTGCTAGGAGAGTGTGTGTGCTAAAAATAAATTACTCTCCCCGTACCCCCACCCTCATTGGGATGTGCCTTGCGCCTGTCTACTGTCTAGTAAGCGTTTACCTGCTGATAGTTTATATCGCTAAGAACCAAACAACGATTTTTAATAATCATTTTCAATTTTAAACCAATATTTCTTCATTAATAAATGAATGAGTTTTTCATTAGCATTAATATTTATATTATTAACTATTAGTTTATATTGAATTTCCTAAATAGTGCAAGGTTTTTAACTTCCACTGAGTTATTAAGCCAGCACATTATTCATGAGCTAATTAAATTTTATTGTTATTAGCATGTAAAATCCATAGCGCTTCAGTTTGTAAATACCATACTCAAAATATTGGGATGTTATTTCTTTTTTATATATTAACGTAAAATTAAATATACTAATTAATTTTTTTTAAATAGAATCAAAATCGAAATGTTTTCTTTTTGAGAGTTCAGTGACACCCTAAGATCTCAAAAGGACTAAGGGATATTGTGAAAAAATTACGAAAAACAAGCTAAAAATATAAAAAGTATTGAGGGTCAGAAACACTAAACACCAAAAGCATTTGAAAAAATCAAGGGGAGTTTTAGAGTATAATACCTAGGTAAAGGTAAGATGATTGTTTACTTGAAGAAACCTTATTGACGTGTTCCTGAAACTTAGCTAAATCAAGCGATTCATTAGTATAAAGATAAAGTGCCAAGGCCTATCTAGTGTTAAATAGTAACCAGAGTTAATAATTTATAAATTCATATATGTTCTGTCATTTTGATTCTATAATTTGGATTTTGAATTTGATTTTGTTTTCAATATTTTTTTATTACTATCCCAATTAAACTTAAGCGAAAAATCACTTAATTCCCAATACGCAAAAATAACAAATCAAATCTATCAATTTTTATTATCAATAAACTAGAAAGGTAAACAAAACAAATTAAAATAAATAAATGGTGGTTTAAAGTACTATTACCTTCCTTACTACTAGCACACTAATATACATTTTATGATTCTTGAAAGATCAATCATAATATTACAGTAAAAAACTACTAAATTAGAACCCCGATTAACCAAAATTGGGTTAACCGAAACGGTTCCATAAATAATAATAAGTATGCAGTATCTGAACAGCGATCTTTTATCTCTAGAAAGAATTTGTATGTGACTTTTTGGTGATGCGCGGCCGACATAGTTTAACGGCCAACATTGAGTATTCCATAGTTTAATAATTCTACAACAAATTCTAACAAATTCACTCACAGAATTTGTTCTAATATAGATGATTTAATGTTATTTGAATTGTCCATTTTTGGACTCATTTGTGGAAGTTTCTAAATATAAAATTTGAAATATGTGATTTTTTTCTTTAATTGAGTATGAAAACCTAACTAAAAATCACCAAAACCAAAGTCAAAGAAAAATGTCTTAACCCATTTCGGTCTAACAACGCAGAGTGCACGTTCTCTGCCACTGGTAGCCAAATGACGAAGTATGTCCTGAGAAAATAATGTGCTTATGTTTCGACAAAGTTATTTTTTCTCCCGTTAGGTGTGCTATTCCATTTCTTATCCGATATGTAGTCTTGGCTTACTCTTTAAATCACACATTTACAGTAGAACCTCGATTATCCAGGGGCGGATCAACCAGGCAGCAGGTTAACCGGGGTCCAAAACTGGCAAAAATTATTATTTTAAAAGAAGTTTTCACTGTCAACTTTCTCATGAGAACTATTTTTTATCTTTTTAATACGTGATAATAATACTCAATACCAACATAAAATTTGTTTTGAAACAAACTGAACATTATTATAATAATTTTACTGAAAATATTCTGGGTATCAACTAAAGAGTAGATAAAGACGAACTTTAATGAAAATATCGATCTATATACTGACGAAATAAGCAAGCGCCAGACTATCGATATTTCTTCATTACACGGCTGTTCACAACGCAACTCATCTGATTGGCCCAAGGCCATGACGACACATGCACTAGATACTACGCATGTCTGTAGGCGGGGAGATAGAAGACAGACAAAGGAAGAGAGATAAAGAAGGGGACTGTCGGAAGTCGATGAGTCATCACCCCTCCCCTCACCCGTGTTTAGTTTGTACAACAGCTCAGTTGACTTGATTTTATAGTTGTCAGTTTTTATTATTCTGTCGATGAGTTACAGTTTTGAACTAGTGTTCCAATTCAATTCATTAAATCTATTGTTTCAATTTAACTGTTTGTGTATTGAAATATTTTTAATTGAATTTGTCTTAAGTTGTCTTGGTAAAAATGTTAGATTATGGTTTGCATGCGATAACAAACAACTACCTGCATTCAAAGTTATCAGTCATAACGAAGATCTGTTTAAAGCGTGCTGATAACTAAAGATGTATTAATAAACTAGGGTGGATTTAACATGAATACTTTGAATTATTTTCCTTATTCCGATTAACCGCGTTTTCAGTTATCCGTGCCCCCTCTTCCACTGATTACCCCGGATAATCAAGGTTCTACTGTTTAACTATTCACTTGTTTCTGATAGTGAGACGCAGTTACTGTGAAAAAGGTTCGATTTTAATTCAGATATCAGGGCCTCAGGCGTCTCATGGAAATAGAGACAAGAATGTGTTAATTGCACATCTACTTCAACACTGTTTGGTTTCATATAATCTCAGGTTACTATCAACCCAAAGCAAAGTTAGCCTCACTGAAGAGGGCATAAATCTGAAGTAGCCTACTCAAGGACCAATAAGAAGGTAAGAGATATCCTTAACAGTTCATATTGGTTTGAAAAGCACAACTTGACTAAGCTGATGTCAGATTAGCATGGCCAAAACTATCACAGTAAATACTCAAGCCATCAGCAGTTTGCTAAACTGGTTTATCATCATAATCAGCAATACATCAGCTATTAAGATGTGGAAAAAATTTCCATTTTAATAGGGGAAATGCCATTGGGAACATATAACAGTTGTTAGAATTCCATTTAGATTCAACATTAAATTGGAAAGAACATATAAAAAATACTTGTTAACCTTTTAATACGGAAATTGAAGGAATATGTCTATGATAAATATTTAAAAGCCACTTATTTAGCATTTTTCGTTCACATATCTTGAAATACTAAAATCGTCGGGACACTCAACTCATATCCTTAAAATTCTATTATTACAAAAAAAGTAATAAGATAAATCTGTGGAGTTGGCCCTCTGGATCACAGTTGTCCTGTTTTTATTAGCCTTAAAGTAATGACTCTAAAATTAATTCAAAATCTAATTTAAGTGAACTGAAATGCAGGGAAAACATTCATAATTACAATACCAGAACTAAATCCAAGATATTTGTTCCTATTCATAGGTTAACCAAAACAGGTTACTGTCGTAAAATCAATAGTATTAGGATTTTTAACAAACTCCACAATTAAGCAAAATTAATTAATTTTAAAAGATTTAATGAAAATTAAAGGAATGGTTCATTGAAAACCCATTTTATTATTTAAATGAATTTCTTCACAACAACGTAAATATACTTTTTAGATTAGATCAAGCTCACAAAGTTTAATTTTAACTTTGATATCATCATGTACATTTGATAAGTTTTGACTATGTCTATTCCTTGTAAAAGGGTAACAACGATAAAATTCTTGATTATATCCACTTACTGAAAAACAATGTATGAATTAATTAAAAGCTTGGTGCGAAATTCTAGCTTTTTCAAAACATCTTGAGCGGAAACTTTCCGATAAAAATTGATCTTGATGTGCATGAACTGGGTAAAACGTATCATGGTAACTAAATCAGGCATTCTTAATTTTTCCATGACCTAACCTTAAAAATCCATTACATTACAGGCCGGGATCGTACTTGAAAATCTGGGATTTTTCAAGGACTTCCATGAATGGTAGACACCCTGTAGGTACTTGTAAGGTCTAATAACATAAATATGATAATCATATTTACCTTGAACTTCAGCGAATTTCTTGGCATCAAATTCAGCCATTTTTTCACAGAGTTTGAAGGTTCCGATGACGGCCTTTACCTGGGGTTGGTTAATGATGGTGGTAAACCATCGGTTGACATTCTGGTATGGTTGTCTATGGAAAAAGTTTTATTACTCAGACTAACACATGAAATTCTTTTAACCCATCAACTGGCTATTAAACTGTCTGTATTGGCAGGCCACAATTTGATGATTTGCAAGGGTATTATAAAAAAATCATAACAAATAGTAAATATGGTCAAAGTCTATATTATAATAAATCATTTTCTTCACAATTGACCTTACTTTAGAATAAAATATATTTCATGATGATATTTCTAATTTTATTTTTATATTTATAATTTATACATGAAAAAAACAATTTTTTTCCAAAAAGTAAATGGGGGAGACCACCCCCCAAAATAGTTAATACGGTATACATTTTATTTCCAAAATACTCAAACTGTCACAAATTTTATCTAGTTTTTAAAAATAGGTATACATTTTGATTGACTTTTACACATCTATATGTCTATAATAAGACCATAACCGAGAATTGGTAATTTTTTCAAAATCGGGATTACCATAGGAACATTTTATAATAATTTATTTACTCAATTTTTCACTCTCTAACAATATTTCTCTTATGACACTAGATTGATCCAAATAGTAGGGGTGTTGCGATGCATCGAAAATGTATCGAAATTTGGATTTGATACAGAGGTAATCGAAATTCTGATGCATTGGGACGCTTGAAATCGCGATGCATCGAGCGAGTCCTGATGGCCGCGCGGGTAGATAGGTACTCTCTCGATGTAATCCTAATGGCATAGCTTATACCGATTTTTAGGTTTTTGAAACAAATTTATTTTTGTCTATGTTTGTGCAATCCAATTTTCCTTTTTATTTTGTTATTCAAACTCATTTTAAATCCTTTTTAAAAATCGACAAACAAGGCAGAGAAGTTTTTAACAAGACAACAGCTTACGTGACGATTACAATTTTAGCCCTAGAACTGGCAAAGTTGTAATTTACGACACATTTACATATTCAATAAGAAGTGGCTGGTGGAGACATCTGTCGTCAGTTTTGTGAACTTTTTAGACACCATCACCTACGTGACCGTGTTGCCCTCTGGGGGCAAACAACCGAAACTGCTCTCGTAGTACCCTAGACTGCCACCGGGCAGGTCTATAACCAAGTAAGCGCTTTCTACTCCTAGGCACTGAGTGGCCGAACTGGCTAACGCGCTACGGTGACGAGCGTAACGTTCTAGCCATTCGGAAGTGCTAGGGTTCGAATCCCGACCATGAGCAATCTTAATTTGGCTTGCAAATGTGTGGTATAGCGGAGTGGGGGGCCCACCTTAAATAAACGGTGGCTGGCTTGGGTGGAAATTAACGGCATTTGTAGGCTTAATTGGGATTGCAGTGGACACCTGTTTTGCTTTAGTGGTTAGTGGTTATAAGGGAGGGGCATGTTTTATGGTTTTTTTGTTTAAACTTACCTACATTTGTTATACATAGTATGATCTATAGTTAAAAATAGTTTTATGTTTGCTCTTTAATAATCATTAATCTGAGGGGATTTAATAAGTAAGCAATCGAAAATAATTTTTGTTTTGAAAGAAAACGTATTCATTCTATTGCTTGAAGCCACTGTAACAAGCCAATTAACTGGTGTAAATTCAATTTCTATTTGACTTTTCAATCCTCATTCTGTTTCTAACAAAATCAGTTGATCACAGGCTAATAATAACTGTATGGATAGTTAAACAGTAAATGAACGGCTAAAACAATTGAGGTTGGCTAAAAGACCTTAAACGGCATCGCTCAATAGGTAGACGCTATGGTCCAGCGGTAGTACGTTGGTTTCATAAACAGAAGGTCACGAGTTCAATCTCTGCCAGAGGCTATACATTTTGTTCAGTGCTTTATTAATTATGGTGTATTAAATCGGTTTATTTAAACCACATAAATGTTTTCATTGAGTAATAAATGCGTTTTGATTTTTCTAATTAATTTTTTATAATACTTGTCTTATTCTATACGAGCAAAGCTCAGTCACCAGGTAAAATTCCTCAATTTTTTTTAAGTCCGTATAGTCGGACGCTAGCTCTTCTTGCAAAAAGGGCCTAAAAGGTCTAACTCTAAGTTCAAGAATCAAATATGGAAATAAACCATCAAGTATTTGTTTAGATAACCTTTTCAAATTTAGTCAACGAAAATACAAATTGAAACTTTTTTTTCATTTAGATAAGAAGAATTTCTATGAAAATATACAAACCTAAAGCTGGGGTCTAAGACATATTGGTAGAGGTGAAGCAGGGTGCAGCACACACAAATGTCAGCTAGGGTGATTCTTTCACCGACCAAGTAGGTTTTGGTCAGCAAGTGAGTGTTCAACACTTGCAGCGCCGCCTTCACGTCTTCCTTCGCTCGCTCTGTCGCCTGAACCGTCAACCATTATAATAAAAACTCTTGGCGCTGAGGAAACACAAATAATGCAACCAAATATGATTTATATTTGTTAGTGGTTATAACAACTTAATAACTTTAACTTTAATAATTAACTTTTTAAATATATTAATACTTTAATTGTATTTTATGTTAATTATATGCAGTTTATTGTATGTTACCAGAAGATATTTTAAAACAAGTTACTGATTACAATACTATTATTTTTATCAGGGGGGAAAACTATCGTGATCACAATTCTCAAGCTAAAAATAATAAGCCTCATGTTCACATCCTACTGACATAAATCATGCAAACAGCTCATGATTACTTATGTTAAGACATTAATATGAAAATAATCATTCTGCATATCCCATACACAACTTAACCACAAAATTCAAATTTGGTACAATATTCAAGGACAATTGAAACAAACCCAGATACAGTCAACTCCTGATTATCCAGGGGCAGCTTGACCAGGGTCACAAGTCTATTTTTCATTATTTATTTTAGCCTATCATATAAGTACAGTGGAACTTGGATAATTCGAACTTCTGTAATTCGAAAACTTCTTTATTTCGAAGTTTTGTCGTGGTCCCTAGAATTTTATATAAAAACAATGTTAAAATATCTTGGTTAATTCGAATAATATTTTGGATAATTCGAAGTTTTTACAGCGGAAATCTATAGTGTGTGTATAAGTGAACAAGTCATTGTGTGCGATTTTCCAGGGTTCGGGCTTCCTGTCCTCAGACTATTTTTAGCTAGATCAACGCGCCCACCCCACTCACTAGTCCACTACTGCTCATAAATCACAACATTGACATCTGTGTGTATCATCGGTGCATCGGTGGTGGTTTGTTCCGATATTCGTCGTCTGCTTTCATGTTAACACGTCGTGTGTATGATGGCTTCGTCAAAGCGAACCTACAAATCTTTGACGTTGCAAGAATAAATAGCGGCGATCAAGGAGGTAGAGAAGGGATTTGAAAAAGTTTGTAATAGCTAGTTTCGGGATCCCTCCAAACACATTATTGACATTTAACAAAAATTAGGATTTTTAATCAATAATATCTTCATTAACCTAACTTTTTTTAATATACAATGTTAAAACATGATGTTTGATTGTTTATTTCAACCACTTGCATAAACTTTTCTAATTCGAATTTTTGGATAATTCGAATTTTTTTCTGGTCCCTTGAGGTTCGAATTATCCAAGTTCTACTGTATCATTAACAAAGCTAAGTTGTGTTTTAGGTTAGGAATGTTAGGAATCACGTCCATTTATAATGATTTATTATTATTATTATTTATATTGATAAATATTGGCAAAAAATCCATTGCAAGAGTTATGAGTAACTCAAGACACCTTATCTATGAAGAGCTTTGTCCCATGTGGGGAAAGAAAAGAAACAGAAATTCTGCCATGTGTATAGAGCAGGAAGCTCCATCAACAAATCAGTAACAGTAATAACAGAATGCCCAAAAATACAGTAAACTCTATATATCCGGGCTAATATGGCAATGACCAATTCAGACAGCAAATATTCGGGATATGTGGGGAGAAACAAAGCATCCGGTTATTAAATATAAAAAAACAAAATTTTTGTTGTAATATTAAAACTTTACATCAAAACTAAAAAAAATGTGTTACAGTACAAAGCGGTACGTATATAGAGTAATACAATTTTAGCCCATGAATGAAAAGGAAGAAGGTGGTTTTAATGTCAGAGGGACATTTTATTTCCTACCTAATTATAATATCTTTTAATAAAATTAAAACAAATTATAACACGTTATATGTTTTTTTTAAACAGGGTTAGAGATAGCTACCCTGTGCTACCTAGACATGAAGATCTTTTGTAGTAGCCTACTTTGATTGATTTAGTCACACAGCTCTAGCTAGGCCTTTCACAAAGCCCAACAGCTGTGTCACCCAGCTCCTTATTACTTTTGGGAAAAAAATTGAGCTGCCAACTGTTGGGATCTGAGAGAACTACGATCAGCTTTTTTTTTTAAAACATAGCATCTTATTTCCGTAAGGGTCACTTGGAATTTCCTTATTGGTTGATTTAAAACTACACTGGCCGATCCATATAGGGAACGGGGGTTTCGGGCGCCGCAGCGAATGTGTTAAAAACAAAATTTGGCATGCAAATATATGGAAATGTCTGAACTTAGTAAATCTTATTTGTTTATTAATACAAGAAAAACTTAGTTCTAGCATTTTTTTTTAAATTGTCACCTGCTTGTTATACTGCATAATGCCGAGTGTGGGGAAAACCCAAGTACATGATGCAGGCAGAATTTCACTGTCTGCAAAACTAAGCCACTGCAAAATTTGTGCTTTCTCCAAATCGTTGGCACCTCGTAGTTGTGCGTTGGCCACTAAAAAAATTCATTATTAGTTATGGTGGATTTATATTAAGCTATATAGATTTTTCAAGAATCAAGAACTTTATTGTCACATCAAAATACATTTTCCATAATCCAGCACAGCTGGGAAAACAGGTGACATTGTCAAGATACATAAAATAAAAACTTAGCCTAAAACAGGTTTACAATTATAAGCCTAATTAGCCTACTTAAAAATCATCAATTAAAAACTCTTGTATGTTATAATAGGATCTGTCTATAAGAAGTTGTTCCACTCTATTTTTAAAAAGAATAAAATTGTCAATATTTTTAAAATCAGTAGGCAGTTTATTATATAATTTCTTTCCTATGTAATGTGGTAAGTGTTCAGTCAAAGTAAGCCTATGAATGGGATACTGCAAAACTTGTTTATGCCTTGTGTCATAATCATGAAAATGCTGATGGTCCAAAATCAACCTAATGTCTTGTTTAATGAAAAGCAAACATTTTAAAATATAAATTGACGGCAATGTTAAGATTTTTAATTCTTTAAAAATACCTCGGCAGGATGTCCTTGAGTTACAGAAAGTCATTATTCTGAGAATTTTTTTCTGAATTTTAAAAATCATTTCCACAACACTACTACTCCCCCAGATCCCAATACCATACTGCATTACTGATACAAAAAGAGCATGGTAAACTACCATCTTAGTTTCAAGATCAATAATTGATTGTAACACTGACATCTGAAAGCAAACTGTATTTAATCTCTTGGCCAAATTTTGCAGATATTCTCCCCATTTTAAATTCTGCTGAACTTTCAAACCCAAAAAATTAGTGACTTCAGAAATTTGCATTTCCTTTCCTTCCAATTCGATGTTGAAATCATGATTTGGGCAGTTTTAAAATGGATAATCTGTGTTTTTTCACTATTTAACTTTAAACCGTTTGACCTAAACCATTCAGACAATTCTGAAAGAGACTGCTTAATTGATTCCTGTAACTGATCAAAATTTTGAGCTTTAATAATTGCAGAAGTATCATCAGCGTACAAAGTAAGTTTGAAATTAATATTACTTGGCAAATCATTAACATAAATCAAAAAGAGCAAAGGTCCCAAAATCGAACCTTGAGGGACACCACAAGTAACTTTAATCCAATCTGAAGCACACTTAATATTATTCTTAATTACAACTGTTCTTTGATATCTGTTAGTTAAGTAAGAATGAAACCATTTCAAAGCTGATAGTGAAAATTTATAATATTTAAGTTTTTCTAATAAAATTTTATGGTCCACACAATCAAATGCTTTAGAAAGATCGCAGAAAACACCAGCGGTGCTCTGCGACCCATCCAAGCTCCATGAGACCTCTTCAACGAACTTCGCAACTGCCTGTGTTGTACTGTGACCCTTCCGAAAACCAAACTGCTCTTCAGTAAAGATGTTATTATTTTCAAAAAATCATAAAAGCTGTGAGCTGACAACTTTTTCAAAAACTTTAGAAAATGAGGTTAAAACGGACACAGGTCGATAGTTATCGGAACTCTGCTTATTTCCCTTCTTAAATAAAGGTTTCACATCAGCAAACTTTAATTGATAAGGAAAAATTCCACTAGTAAGTGATTGATTTATTATATAACAGAGTGGTTGAGAAACTATGTGGCCTACCTTTTTAAACACATCTAACGGTACCTCATCCCATCCAGATGATTTTTTTATTTTTCAGAGACCTAATGATTTTTTTAATATTTGAAACTGATACAGGCTCAAAATTAAACTCAGGTACATTGTGCATCTGTAGGCTCTCCTTATCTAAACACTTAATTGCTTCATTAAAATTACCCAATATATTTAAATTTTTATGAACATCTGCAAACTTATGATTAAAATGATCCGCTATATCATGCCCATTTGCAATAACCTTATCCATATAACAGATATCAGGAAATGATTTAACTGTATTTTTGGCACCAAGCTCTGATTTGACGACTGACCACACTGCCTTACTTCTATTTTCTGCATGATTTATAATATGATTATTTGCTAACATTTTGGCCCTCCTACACACAGATTTAAAATTTTTTTTATAGTTCTTAAAATACAACAAAAAGTCTTGATCGTTACAAATCTTAGCTATTTTGTTTAACTCTCTTTTCCTGGCACTTGAAATTCTGATGCCTAATGTAACCCATTTTTTTGAAGTTTTTTTATTCTGATTCGAACACAGTTTGAGAGGAAAACATGACTCAAAAGCCAGCTTAAACTTCGACAAAAACAAATTAAAATTCACTTGAGCATCATTATGTCTATTAAAACTCCAAGAAATCTGACTAAGTTCAAACAAATATCTAAAAGTGTTGTGCTCAGAGAATATTTTTAGAGTGAACATATTTCGTCATGATTTTATGCAAAACAAAGTTTCACGACATTTTGGAATCTGGAATCTGATTCTCAGGAGAACTATTACATAAAACATAACACAATCGTCTAATTAGTCTGGATTATGGGTTAATTGTGTTATGTTTTAGATATTAGGTCTATTCAGTTTACACCACATCAAGCATGACTAATTTTTTATTGTTTCGGGATACTCTTAACACCCAACCAAATTTATCATGTCGTTTCAACAAGCCATAGTTATGTTACTTATAATTTTTGTAAGGGTTTGAAAATTTTTACTAAAACCAATTTCTCTAGGTGCCAGTACAGTACTACACCAGTGCCACCTCTACGGTTAAAATACCGGCAACTGGTACACATATTGGTACGCAATTTGTCTACTTTTCCTAACATTTTTGGTTTGTCACAAGGTAAGAGTTAAATAGCTAACAATATCAAGTGGCAGTAATAGATCTGGGTTTATACATCATGACACAAATAGTGCCTCAGATTGCCATTGTTCTTTAGATGGCATGATAAGCCATCATTCCCATCTACATAAGTAGTCGAAAGGTATCGTCTGGGTTAATAGTGATATTTATTTAATATACTAAGGGCCGGTTCACGAGCTCGGGGTTATCTTAAGTCTGAGCGCAAAATCCAGTTATAACTGGTTTTTTGAGCCGCGGCTCAAAAATCGGATTGACGAGCTCGGGGTTAGCTACGCCCGAGCGCAAACGGTTAGACTCCAGGCAATTATGGCAGGGATAAACCCTGGCTTAAAAAGTTCACTTGACAGTCCAATTATAGATAACCCCGGACTAAAGAAGATAAACTGTCGGCTTCACGAGTCAAGTTCTAGCCCAAAGAGCTTGGTCTCGGCTAAAAAGAACAATGGTTTTAGACTCGGACTTAACCCCAGGGGGACCAGGGTTAACGGGACATCACGTCGGGATTATCTCATTTGCTCGTTTTTTTTAAAATACAAAATAATGTTAAATTTGAAATCCTCTTTAAATTTTGAACAATTTTACTACGGTACCCTTAAAATTTTTTAATTTTATTTAATTTTTTCATTACCGATTGTTAAAAAGTGCTAAACATAGGTAAATTTAAATAATAATTACCTAGTACAGTATACTTTTAAATAACAAGGTAAATTAATACTTTTACTCATAGTTTAAACAGATACCTAAGAAAAACTCCACCAGGAATCCAAAGCATCGTAAGTTTGTGCAGAAAAGAATGGGAGAAAGACGACAAATATTAAATCTGAAATGCTACGATGGCAATAAGGGAGCTATCTGCTGTTAAATATTTCTATTTACTTCCCTGGGGGAAACAGGTTAGATCATGGATATGTCTAAAGGGAATGTTTTAAAGTTATTGGCTGTTAAATGTAAAAAAATCAAATTTTTGAATTTTCAGAAAAAAACAATAAAATTAAGTATAACTTGACTGGCACCATTAAAAACCAGCTTAAAAAACTAAACTAATTAGTATTTTGAATTATTTGTCTACGACTAACGGTTCCAGAGAAAAGTTAAATTTACTGTCCATGATAAACGCATTACGTTGTCTGACGTACGTTGTCCCAATGTTATTCTTATGTAGAATATCAAGAAAATCAATATGTTCTTTATTTTCCAACCGTTTTCCATGAAACTTGGTATGAAACGTTAGGTCAAATCACCCAGCAAAATCAACTCAAAAAAGCTTGGTATTACCAGGGGGGGGGGGTGGGGGGGGGGGGGGGAGGGGGGGGGGTGGGGGGGGAGGGGGGTGAGGGGTTCCCCCCATACAATTCAAACAATTAATTTAACTTTGTCTCTCTTGTTTTTATTTTCAGAAATGGGATGATTATTTTTGAAACAATAAATTATTAAATGATATTTAGATAAACTTTGAAGAACATGGTAGTTTTATTACAGGTTTTCATTTTTAAATTTACTTAAGGGAGAAAGTGTGTCAGTCCACTGATACCGATTATTTTATACTAAAAATCCAATGAATTCAATAACTGGCCTGGTAGTTTCTATGGAAACATGTTACATATTTTTCATCTTAAAAATCACTAATGCCCCCCCACAGAGCTAAGACATATCTATGTCAAAAATTTAATCAAACGAAAAAGCATACATAGCCTATGTGATTACTTATTTTATAATATAATTTTTGTTTGTACATAAAAAATTAGATTGATACATTAATATTATATTACGCATGTGTGTGGGTTTACGCTTTTATTTATTAAAAACCCCACCCTGCAATGCCATTGTTTTGGTTTTGGGACATTTCGTGAAAGAAAAGAGTAGCCAGGCAGATATAGCGCATGTGGCCCTTGCCAATCTTCCCAGCGAAAATTCCCTGCCATTCCCTGCTGTTAACCCAGGACTAGCGTTGGTCTCAGCTAAGCTTGCTCTCGACCAAATGCATTTTAATCTCTAACTCGTCAACCCGATTTTTAGTCCGGGGTTAAATTTGGCCGAGACCAACGATAACCCCTGACTATGAAACCCCGAGCTCGTGAACGGGCCCTAAGACTTTGGTCGTAAGGTTGAGGAACCTTTATTTAGATGATATTCAGAAATTTATAGAAGCTATAATTCTTCTGATGGAATAAATTACTTTGAAACAACATACCATAGTAAGCGATAGCATTACTCTCCGTGATGCACTTTCCATCAGACGACTCAAAAGCGGGAACCTATAAAAGTTTTAAATTATTGTACTAAGCTTCTCTATTAACATCAATGTTTATAAAAGGGACCTACTAATATTAAGTTTTAATTAATATGAACTAAATTAAAAAAGAACATAGGCCTAGTGTTACTTCAGGGCAAATTGGCTCAGCATTCCAAGAAAATTTTAAATGGCAACAAAAAACTTTTTCATGTCCCTAAGCGAAATGTTGATTGATGAATCAACAATTGGATAGTATATACACAGTGCATAAGTTTTAGATAGTATATACATATCAAAAAAACTATTATGACATAGCGACCCCAACACCCTATTAGCCCATAGCCATGGCTAGTGCAAATGTTATAAAATCAAATTGTTTACTTTTTAGATTTGAACCAAATGACTTTATAAAATAAAAGGATTAGAATATATGAATATAAAGGACAATACCAAACACCCCAAGAAATAAACTTACTATTTGAATTGACCGTTTGGTATGTCTGCTTTAAGAAAACATTCGAATAGCATAAATGTAGGTTTACATAAGTACATGAATATAAAAAAAAGAAAATTAACAAAGTTCTAGATATACTCTTCCTGAAAGTCTGACCAAACATGCTGACCCTTAATAAGAGCTTCTTACCCTATGCCCTAATTCTCTAAGATTTCTCTAAGATTTCACACTGACTATTTCTATATTATTACCATCTATATTTTCATTTTGTCTGCTGAGCAACCAATGTGCAGGTGCAATGATAGGCATATAACTAAACTGCTGCACTCTCATGAAGTTAAATTGCTAATATGAAAGATTTCTAACCTCAATTTTATAAGGTAAAATTTTAGAGCTACTGAAAGCAGTAAATGTTGTAGGTACAAACCTTTCCCAGTGGGAACTTTTTAAGGAAGCTCTCTGATTTGTTGGTTTCACCAAAGACAAAACCTGAAGCTATTTTTACGTTCACACCTGCATACTGAGCCGCAATCAGAGCTTTGAAAGCTCGGAAATTTTCTGGGTATGTGTATAATGTCTGAAACAGAATGATTGAAAAATAAGAAGTAAATCGAACAGAAACTAGTATTTTAAAGAAATAATCAAGTATTGACACAGGATTAAACGAATAGTGATTGATACTGGGCCATGCAGAATACTTACACCAGACGCCATGGTGAAGTTGGCCGGAAGAGAGAACAAATTTGTTGTACTCCGGCAACTCCAGAGTCCGGATGCTAACCGAAAGAGTAATGATGAAGAATGTCAGGCTACCAACAGCTGGACAGAAAAATATATAAACACGTATACAACAATACACGGAACTAAAAGAAAAATCATATATTGGCTAATTATGAATTATAGTGAATTTAAAATAACCCCATGTTATTAATATGAATGGAGGTTGATTTAGTGCTTCTGCTTTGGAAGTGTAAA
Organism: Nephotettix cincticeps; assembly: GCA_023375725.1. NCBI lineage: Eukaryota > Metazoa > Arthropoda > Insecta > Hemiptera > Cicadellidae > Nephotettix > Nephotettix cincticeps. The sequence goes on along the minus strand of CM041791.1, from coordinate 126,015,150 downwards.
AAAAGATATAAAATGTACCTCAGAATGAAATGTTGTACCGCTGCTGCACAAATACATTCAAGGTTAGATGTAAGTATTACCAGTGATAAATCGAGCCAATGGGTCGACTTAGTCTCCTTCGGTTAGTCTACAATAAGTATAAAAATATCCAAGTTAAAACACAAGTAGACAACTTTTTAAAAACAACATCAATTAATTTCAACATTGATTATAATAAAAATTCAACAAGGAATCAGAATTTAACGATTCAAGTTATGAAGAGTATGTAAGAATAAATCAACTTTTTAATAATTAATAGTTTTTTAATCATTCTTTGATGTCACATAAAATAATATGTTATGCAGTAAAGGAAATGTGTAATTTACCTGAACACACTCCCAACGCAATTTTGAACAGCCAACGGTTTCCAAGATATTACAATATCCAAACACAGTACGTTGTATTTTGGGGCTCTAATGTTAATCTTACGGAGGATAAGGAAAAATTAATATTTCACTTATCAATCCTTATTTTTGGATAAAACTTGATATTTAGCACCATGTGTTTGAGATCTATAGCTGAACTGTAGCTTTGATTTAACAAAATAATTTAAATATTTAGGAGTAACAATAGTTAGTAGTAAAACTGGAAGAAAATGAAATTCTTAATAGAATAAAACAGCCGACATGTGCTATTGGGGTTTGAACAAACTGCTGAGCAGCAAACTACTAAGTAAGACGACAAAATAATCAGAATTTTTAAAACCATATTACAACCAATAATTCTGTATAACTGTGAAGCTTGGGCACTTACAAAATCTTCAGAAAAAAAGCTTATAACTTTTGAAAATAAAGTTCTAAGAAAAATATCTGGACCTATTTATGAAGCAGGAGTTTGGAGAATCAGGAAAAATAGAAAAACTAAGAGAGAGCTATCATGAGCCGGACATAGTTGCGTTAATAAAAAACTAGCAAGAAAGGTGGCTGGGCCACATATTGAGAAGAGACAACTCCAGCTTGATAAAACAGGTTTACAACGGCAGGCCCGATAGTAAAAGACCTCTTGGAAAACCGAGACTGCGGTGGAAAGATCAAGTGTTAAAGGACACAAGATTTTTGGGAGCAACAGTGGGATTGGCAGAAGATAGAGAAGAATGGAGGCGAGTCGTTGGCGAGGCTAAAAACCATCTTGGGTTTACATGGCCACAGGAGTGAGTAAGAGTAAGCTTGAGATCCATCCATTTATGCTTAAAATCATAGTTAGTTGTTTATCATGAGAATAACTAACCGGAATACTATTTTCCCATTATATCATATTGAGAATAGGCAAACTCCTTTATTTATGGACAGACGTTATAAAACTTGGTATAAATGGTCAAAATAAAAATCTTTTATGCTAGAAATTCCTACTTTCAGTGTGCCTCACAGCAGCTAACCTGCATACTCTTTCCCATGTTAATCGTATGGAGAATAGGCAAATAACTCATCTTTATCGACATATAATGATAATACTCGACATATATTATTATTATTATTTTATTGATTTGGAAAATTCGCGGATTATGCAGGTCTGCTGTGACGGGGGTATATTATATAAAATGACAATGACAGGGTAGATAAGGAGGTAAGCCTAAATCTAAATAGACATCAGCAATGCAATACTCAGTTATCATAAAATAATCATCATTATAAAGTCTCTCATCATCATTCATAAAAAAGTCTTAGACAGACTGTTTTATCCCGAGGTTGTGACACACTTAGGTCCAAAAAATTCCTGTTATCAGATCAGAGAGTCTTATAGGTCATATGTATTATATGACTTATTCATCGTGTTCCAGTTAGTGTAAATGTATTTATAAGAAATATTTATTTATATTTTACATATTTTCAACAATGTGAATGGCTAAAATACAAAGAATATTGTTACAGAAAATTTAGATTATTTAACAATAATATCATATATAGATCTCAGGCATAACATTCTGTATAACCTTAGCAGTTAGTTTTACATTTTCATTTATCTTTGTAAAGAACAAGAATAATTTTTTTCGTTGAACCAATTAAACAGCTGGCTATGGCTGTGGTATTAACAAAAAATTTTATCTTGTCGTGATGTCAAATCTTTCTTGTCTACTAATGATATAGATTTCTGTGAATTTGAGGAGTGAAAATGGAGAAATCGATTTAGTGTAGCAGTGTACGAGGACCCATTTAAATGGGCTCTCAACTTTTAGAAATCCTCCGTCAAGGAATATGGGCTTCCTTGACGGGAGGATGGTTTTATGACCCTCATCAGGATATGTTCCATAATACATTCCATCTTTATATATGGCTATTCCTTCTTTGTCTACCGTTTACAATATTTGTCGTAAGTAGTCACAATTTGGATGGGTTACTCGGTATTGAGATTGCTAGTTTACGTTTTCTCAAATAATGTGTTGCCAAAGCCATGTCAATTTATCTTAAGATGTAGGTCACTCTCCCATAAAGAATTAACTATTTTCCCTTAAATAATACCCTTTACTAATTTTAAAACTATTTTTTCATCACATGTTTAGTATTCCATTGATTTAAAACTCTGGGTTGAAACTTAATGTAGCCTAATGTTGAATTGTGTTAACATCACCTGTAATACTGGATCTTTGTTTATAATTGAAATGAGAAATGAAATTTTAAAATTTAGTTATCATTATAGTAAACATTCAACTGTTATCAGTAAGTGAAGAATGATACTTACTAATCCCCATTTTAACACAATGTTATTTGATGAAGCCACATTGATCTAGAAGCACCATCCTATGTTATGCTATGTTAGCATAATTTAGCTGGATCACAGCCAGCAGCAAGTAAAACTATTACTTTGCCATGTTTCATAGAAACTATCAAAACTATTTGCATAATGCTATTTCGCTTTAATTTTGTGCTACATTTTTCGACTTATGAATAAATGTACACCATTTTATTTAAAAAAAAATCATGTATTACGTAGCCTAAAATATGTGATCAATTTGTACTTTCCTATACATAAACAAAAAAGTTTGAAGTTGATTAAGTGTTGCACACTGTGCTACAATACCATATATTACTGCTTGCTATTGCATGTTACAGACATGTTTACTTAAATTCATTAATGACAAAGCCATTTTTACAATTTAAAAAATATGAAACAAAATACAGTAATATAATAATACTATAATCAAAATCTTGAGATAAAAAATTATTCATCCAATAATAATTATGTGATAAGAATGACAGGATGTATGAATACAACCAATGACAGTATAATGATAGTAATATAATGACAGTTTGACTAATGCATGTATAAGGAGATTGCTTGGGATGCATTTACTTGCTCGGTCTCTCAGGGACAACACTCTGGCCTAGCAAATCAAAGGTTGCTGGATTGAAACCAGAGGCTGGCGACTCCTGTCCCAATCACCGCCCTAGTCCATCACAATATGAATAATAGACATGATTATATTTAAATAGGCTAACTATTATACTATAACTACTACACTATATCATACTATTAACTAAAAATACTAGTATGGTACAAACAAAAATAATAGTGTGTTCAATTAAATAATCATATGCAGAGGCTCTGCAGACGATTTCGGAAGGAGGAAACGTGTTATGTTGATATGTCATTCAATATCCAAATTTAGTAAATAAATAAATTTAATAAAAAGGGTTTAATTAATTTTACACTACCTTATAACATATTCAAGAATAAATTTTCTAGAGAAAACTTATGACAAGCCTATGTTTTAACACAAATTTAAAATAAACAATATCAGTGAACTGGTCCATATTGTCTCCGTTTTTTAAGTAAAGTTATAAAAGTAGCATATTCTTCGTTATTTTCTGAGTTCTTCCATCCTATTATGCAAATATGACAGTTCACAGTTCTGAAGTTCTTAAACTAATTATATGGTTATATGCAATTCATAACACAATGGTTCACAATATTGTTACCGTATTCAAACTATATTTGCAAGAGCTTTTCTTAGAATATCGGCGGCTATCATGAATCTGTAGGAAAATATTTAAGTTAAATCAATCCTTAATTTCCTTCCTCTGACAAAATATAACTAAATTGGTATAAGCTACTTAGATTTTCACTGATGACTCAGATTTGATGTATTGCCTTGTTTAAAAGTGTTCTGAGTAACTATGAAAGAAACAAAAGTGGTTATTAAAAAAGTGGAAAAAATTAATAAGAGTTCTAAAATTAGGAGTTGAAACTGGTGGAAATATGTCCATTGAAAACTTCTCTTGATGATACTGGTTTGTTACAGTATGTGTCAAGCGTGTACATTTGGGCCATATACTGTGTAGTGGTTGGAGTGTTCTTCACAGTGCTCAAGTGTATCAATCTGTCACTACACCACATGTATGACACGTCCGAGTGCATTGTGGAAGCGGAAGACGATCGTACAGAGGCAGAACGGCGGAGACAGCCTGTCAATAACAACAGGTGAGCTTCACTTGTACTCTTAAATAATTGCTTCTATATGTTGAGCTATAGTTGAGGTCACTTGAATTTGCATAATGGGTTGCTGTTGTTCAAACTGAAGGTTATGTTCTTTCATAACAATACTAATGTGTCAAAACATAAGTTTAAGTGCATGTATTTTCCTTTAAAAGTTATATACAATAATGAAGTAAGACACATTTGGATTGAAGTATAATATACCAACAACACTACTTAGATTTACTTATCTAGAACTTATTTTCTACTCGGAAATATATATATATACAAACCTTGCTCGTATTATAGTATTGGATATATATATATATTTGTACACGGATCTCGAAAACGGCTCTAAGGAATTTCTTTAAATTTTGGACATAACTAATTTCCGAGTAGAAAATAAGTTCTAGATAGGTCTAATGTCTGAAAAATTCTGGTTTTCTTGTAACATTAAGTTTAAAATCTAAAAATTTAACATTACGCTTATGTAGAATCAAATGTAAACAATAGAAATCAAAACATCTGTTTATAACCGTTTGACAGTTGTTGATTGAAGATGGTGGGGAACAATATATGAATAGAGGTTTTTCATAAATATTTATTTTATGTATGTAATTGATATATCTTTATTAATATATAATACACGTAAATTAATTGATAATCCTTTATTCTCCAAACAAAACTAACTACCAAGAAAAATGTAAATAATAATATTATTAAATATTGTTATAATGTTGTTAAATAATATTATTAATATTGTTAAATAACAATAATAATCAGCTGATTATTTAAGCATATGACAATCCTCTCCCCTATTGAGCTGCTCGTAGTCGGTCGCAATGCCCCTTAAATAACCGTCCATCTTCTGATTTAATAAGGTACACCACGTTTCCAAGCGGTCTTTCGATTGTCCCTACTGACCACTTTTTTTCTGAGGTGTTTGAGTAATTCCTCATCAATACACTTTGCCCTCTTGAAAAACTTTGTTTAGTAATCACTTGATGTTTGTTATGAGGGGTGGGTGTCATCTCAACCATCAAATCTATTTCGGTTCTTATGTTTCTATTTCCTCTGAACACACAACCATTCATTAAACAAAATTCATTGTCATTTAATCCAAGTTCTTTTAAGCTCTTGTCTGTGTTTAAATATTGTAATATCACTTTGATATTTTCATCTTTCTTTGTTTCCTCTTCAATTTGTTTTCTCGTCACTGGCATTGCTTCCACTTGATTCATCAGTAACTGCTCATGATCATCAAATACATTTTCTGGGACCTCAGTAACCGGAAAACGAGATAAAAAGTCTGCATTAGCGTGTTCTGTTGTATTGAATTATTCAATTGTGTAATCAAATCCTGATAGAAAATGAGCATAGTTAAACATTCTCGAGGCTTTCATTGAAGATAAAGTTTTTGCAGGATCAAAAATTGAAACAAGGGGTTTGTTTTCTGTTATTAATACAAATTTTCTTCCATAACAATAAGCAAAAAATTTCTTCAACCCTCAGTAAATACCTGCAGCTTATTTATCGATTTGGCTGTACTTTCTTTCTGCTTTTGTGAGAGTTCTTGAAGCAAACGCTATTGGTTTCTCTGATCCATCTTTGTATCTGTGTGATACAACCAGTCGGACTCGCATTTGTAACAAGTACCAATGTTTCATTCAGATCATCATGAGTTAATGTTCGATCACTGGTGATTTCATTTCTAACCTTCACAAAGGTATCTTCACACTCCTTATTCCATGTGAACTTCTTTCCATTTCTTAATAGATTATTTAACGGTTCCAGCAAAGTTGACATGTTAGGCACAAAACGACTGTAGTAATTTGCGAGTCCTAGAAAACTTCGTAATTGCTTAACATCTTCGGGGTTTTTTGCTTTCCTCATTGCTTCTACGGTGTCAGGTGATTTATGAAGGCCATTCTCGTCTATAATATGACCTAAATACTTCACACTTTTATGGAAGAATTTCACGATTCAATCGTAAGTTGTACCTTTGACTATACATTATTAATAAACGTGTCATTCATGGTTAAAAGTTGTCGCCAACTAAATATCGGAAGGCCCGACAGTGTAGTGCCGCTTCCTAGTGGCGAAGGCTGTAAGCTCACTTGGCCCCGCCCTCAGGAGTGTGCGCGCACTCGTAATAACTTTGGGGAAGAATGAGTTGACGTGGCGACGCGCACGACGCACACCCTCTCTCGCCCTTATGAATGGTTGTGGGTTGCCCGAAGGGGGAAGAGGGGTAGCAGACCACAGCGCTCCTGTACGGGGAATCACGTACTAACTCCCCACGCCAATTCGGGAACCACTCAAGCCACTACAGCTTGCGCATATGAATGGGCACATCTATTAATAATATATAGTCAAAGGTTGTACTGTCTAACTATTTGAAAAACCTCCTTTAGTCGACTCATTGTTTCTTGGGATGTGCTCCCTTGATTGAGTATGTTGTCAAAGAAACATACAGTACCTTCTAGACCATGGAGAACCTTGTCCATAAATCATTGCCAAATACTTGGTGCCATCTTTATGCCGAACATTAGACGATTTACTTTGTACAGACCCAAATGAGTACTTCTAGTTTGTATTTCTTTTGATTCTTCATCCATTGGAAGATGCAGATAGAATTTACTTATGTCTAGGGTGCAGAAAAATTTTCCTTTATTCATGTGTGTAAAAAAGTCTTCTATACATTGCCAACTCTGTAGCGTGTAAGACAAACATTCGCAATGTGTCCAATCTTATTACACTTCCTACAAATTTCATTCTTAAATTTGCAAGTATTAGCTTTGTTTTGTACACTGCCACATCTATAACATTTACCTTTTAAATCCTCAAAAGTCATTGATTGCTTGATTTCATTTCTACACTTTCTTGATAATTCAGATTGTTTACTCATGTATTTGATATCTTTTGTTTGTTCTGCAGCAGCCTGATAGTATTTAGGTTTGATTGCATAACTTTCGAGTTTGGATTGTTCAACAGAAATGGCCAATTCTACCACTTCTTTAAATGATTGTTTTTCTTTTTCTTGAAGAAGCCTAACTCTCACTTCATTATCTCTTAATCCTCGAATGAACTGCATCTTCATGAACATATCACAAAAAGAGTGTTCACAATTATTGCACTTAAAATCACAGTCAATTGCTAAACGCTTCAATTCCCGAGCGTACGCAGAAATTTCTTCTTCAGTATCTTGAACTTTACTGATGAACCTATGTTGATTAGCAAGTACACTTGGAGTAGGTTCCAAACAGTTTTGCAGTATATCTCATAGTTCTTCATATGTTTTGTCCCCTGGTACCTCGGGAGCAATGAACTCACGTAATGTCTGATGCATTTCGGGTGTAAGAGTACTAACAAATAGTTGAGTTTTTGTTTTTGAGTCTGTAATTTGCTTAAGATCCAAGAAGTTTTTAAACCGCATTAGGAAATTCCTAAAAGTTCCATTTTCTGTGTAGGGTGTAAAACTTACATTAGGTATATTTTAGGTATATTTAGGTATATTTTCTCCTTTGTGTCATTTCCTTCACGGAAACACGGTTTTCGATATCTGTGGGTCGAAAAGGTGGTAAGTAAGGCTGTAACAAAGCCTTTATTTCAAGGTAAGATTCCTCGACATCTGTCCTGTAATTTTCTTCTCTTTCAATGGAATCTTATCCGTGGATTTTAAAATGTCTTCATGTAACAATGTGAATCGTTTCCAAGTTTCTTCTAGTAAACATTGTCTTCCAGGAGCTTCGTAAATAGATGTGCCTTTTGTTTTCAGTACTTGTAAAGTTCTTGTAATTTGTGATTTTGTGACCCATCTTTGTTGTTTTAACATTTTACAATGGTTTTCACTTTCATCACTCGTCGCCATTTTGATATATCTTTATAAATATATAATACACATAAATTAATTGATAATTCTTTATTCTCAAAACAAAACTAACTACCAAGAAAAATGTAAACAATAATTTTAAATAACAATAATAATCAGCTGATTATTTAAGCATATGACAGAAATAAATGCAAAATTATCAGGATGTTCAAACAATTTTTAAAAACTCAAGGGAAACGTTACTGTGCGAAATAAAAGCAGAGAAAGGTGTTTCCAAAATCTTTTGTATTTGATAGAAAACATATTCATTATATTGCTTGAAGCCACTGTAACAAACCAATTAACTGGTGTAAATTAAATTTCTCTTTTGCTTTTCAATCCTCATTCCTTTTCTAACAAAATCAGTTGATCACAGGCTAATAATAACTGTATGGATAATTAAATTCGTATAAGACCAGCTTAAATAATTGAGGTGGGCCAAAAACCCTTAAATGACGGCCCGCACTTAGCCGACACCGTAGCCCAGTGACTAGCGCTCAGGTTTCACGTGTCGAAGTTTGCGAGGTCGATCTCAACCTGGGGACTAATTTTGTTTAGTGTTTATGCTATATTAATTAAGGTATATGAAATCGATTTCACATAAAATAATGTTTTCATTGAGTAATAAATTTGTTTTAATTTTGCTAATTAACTTTTATAATACATAGGCCTATCTTACTGTATCCGAGCAAAGCTCGGTCGCCAGGTACTATATATATATATATATATATGTGTGTGTGTGTGTGTGTGTGTGTGTGAACACCATAACTCTCGTAAAAATGATCCGACGAGACCAAATTTGGTAAATTTGGTAGTGACGTGTATTCCTGCATTTTCTCAGACGAGTTCGTAAACCAGACATATCGGTCAATGGGAACGGTAGTTTGGTGGGATTTTGTACAAAAAAATTGGGTTTTTTTTTGCGTTTTTCATATGTAATTGTAAAACAATTTAAATCTTATCTTTCACTATTAGAATCATCTTAACAAACTACACAATTAAGTTCGTTAAAGTTTTCCTCTATCTCCAACGGTTACCGAGATATTAAAAAATCTAAACACAGTACGTTGTATTTTTGGGCTCCAATGGCTTTACCTTATGGAGGATAAAGAAAAATTATTAAGAATCAAGAATCAAGAAGTTTATTGCCATTAAGTACAATAATAACGTACAATAGGCTAAGTCAATGGGTTACAATTCACTACAACTACATTACTGACATATAGTGGAATTATACAAAGGACTATGTCCACTAATTTCAATTAAAAACAAGAAAGATGGTAAATTTGATGGCCTCTTTCATACTAAGACCATAGTGTTATGTCATAATTGAGGTACTCCTCCACACTATAAAACGCTTGTTTCTTAAGCCAGTTGGATATTTTTACTTTAAACATTGTTGTCGGCAAGTTTCTTACATATAATGGTAATTTGTTGAAAATAATGTGCTGTTGATATCTATGGCTTCTATGGGATTTATGAAGACGGATGTATGGAGTCACTAAATTATTTCTATATCTGGTGTTATGTTCATGATGTTTACCCTGTTCGCTAAAGTTATTGATATTTTCCTTCACATGAAGTAAATTGCAGAGTATGTACATACAAGGCAGTGTCAAAATCTTAAGACTAATAAAACTACTTTTACAACTTTCATGATTTTTTAAACCAATCATACATCGGATTGCTTTCTTTTGCCATATGAATACTCTTTTAACATCACTACAGTTACCCCACAATCTGAGACCATAATTTAACTGAGAATGAAAAAGACCATAGTATACTGCAACTAGGACATCTAAAGTAAGACAAAGTTTGAGCTTTCTTAAGAGATAAGTTATTCTTGCCAGTTTCTTGCAAACAAAATCTACTTGGTGACTCCAACACAGCTTACTGTCAAGGAATATACCTAACAGCTTTGCAGGTTTTTGTATTTCGGAAATTCCAGTGTTTTTTAGAGTGAACACTATATTTACAGTTTTCTCATTATTTAATGCTAATTAGTTGGCAGAGTACCATAGTCTAGAGTTTTCTATTGATTTATCAAGTTTATCTTTTTTTTTTACATTAGTAAAAGATAGTAAAGAATATCTTTTACATTAGTATCACAGTTAAGGAGGGTTGTGTCATCGGCATATAACACAGAAAAACTTGGAACATTAACATAGAAATCGTTCACAAACACAATAAACAAAAAAGGACCAAGGACTGAGCCTTGTGGGACACCAGCTATGATTTTTTTTTTGGTTCAGAGAATGAATTATCAACCTTAACAATTTGGGTTCTATGATTCAGATAACTAGATATTAAGTTTAGTTCATTGTTTTTAACACCATAGTATTGAAGCTTGCTACATAAAATTGAGTGTGAGACAGTGTCAAAAGCTTTAGTTAGGTCTAATAGACTACAGCCTACAACTAGATTATTTTCAAAGCAACTTAATACATAGTCAACAACTTTTTCTACAGCCATAGTTGTGGAACAATTGGGCCTGAAACCAAACTGGTTTACGTATAATAAATTTTTAACAGTAAAATAATCATGAAGTTGTCTCATGAGGCATGTTTCGATTAGCTTACTGATAATCGGTACTATGGCAATAGGCCTATAATTCTCTGGCAAGATCACTATTACCTTTCTTTAGAATAGTGGGTCACTAAGAGATTGTTTCAAACAATTAAGGAAATTCACCAGACACTAAAAACTAAATTTATAATAAGTGTCAGTGGCAACAAGATTGAAGTTACAATATATTTCAGAGTAAAATTAGATAAACCAAAAATATCCTCACTACGTGAGTTACTAAAACTATTTACAATAGACAGAACTGTATCTGGGGTGACTTCTTTCCAAGAAAAATCTGGACCATTCACATCAATCTCTGAATCTTTAAGATTATGTAGAAGGTCAGCAAAGGTATTTTTGGAGGTACCACAGTCAGCCTTCATCACATTTTTAGGTACATTTACAAAGTAATCATTGAGGTTTTCAATGAAACCACTTGGTCTAGTTGCAACAAACGTAAGAATTTCCTCCAAAATGCCAAGAAACTCCTTAACATGAGTTGGGGGTCCTGTAGATACATAATATTATACCATCATTACATAGAAGCCTTATAGCAGATAATTCACATACATTGACTAAACAAAATTTTGAGATATCAATAATTTTAAAACTAATAGTGTTTTTTACAAAAATAGATGTACCTCCATGAACAGAGGGGGCTTCCTGCAAAACTTTGCTGCCAATTGGAAATTACTTGGAACATGGAATTCCATTTCTTCATCGGGTAGCCAATGCTCATTTATGCAGACAATGTCTATCAGATTTTCCTCCAATATCAATTCAAGTTGATTAAGCTTCGATCTTAATGAACATATATTAAGTCATAAAGATATTTACACTTGGTTCAGTATTTAAACCTGGGTTAGATGATGACTCACAACTGTAGGAGGGTTGATCAAGGCCTAAGTGAATCCATTCTGATTGACATTTGGTACTAAAAAAGATTGATTTTGTTTACCATTTTGATTGGTACGAGGTCTTGGGGCACGATATCTTCCAAGAATACAGCCTTCAGACCACAGTTCAGGTTTCAAAAACTCCTCACTCATGTCAAATGGAACGCCAACTTTAAACGAGTTATAACTAGTGTAGCGAGATTGTAACTTTTCGCACAGATACTGATCATTTTTTACCGACACTAAGAAAGAGTTAATGTCATCACACGTAACTGAGCTATCAAGACCCGAGACAAAAAGCCAAAAGTGGCATTTGGCAGTTTTGAGTAGGCCGCTAATACTCTTGCCAGTCCCATGTACAACTTGGTTTCTAGGTTTGAATGTCTTTACAGCATCACTATAAGAGGAAATCTTAGTCTTTGATTGGGATCCATTGTTATTTGAAAAACCAGATTTATCAGATTTAGAATAAGTGAGATTGTTTATCCTATTGGGTCTAGACCTATTACTCACCTTTGGTGCACTAGGCCTATCCGACTTTTGTTTATACTTGACCGTGTTCGATTCTTGTTTGGAGTTTGTAAAAACTCTAACCCTACCATTAGTCCCATTTTGATCATTTGCATAACTCATCAGAGCCGAGTCCTTTCCATTGTTAGTATTGGTGTTAGAGGCAGGTTTCAGATGCACCGTGTCATTGTTAGTATTCACTTTGAGGTTAGAATCTGATTTAGAGGCAACACGATTTGTTTGATCAAGGTAGTTTGAGGAGGGGAGGTCAAAGGAATCCAAAGATAGAGAGCTATCCTCAACATAATCCACTGTAGCATCATTTTCAGATCTATGAATTCATTTGATACGTCTTTGGACTACCAATAATTACAGAATCAAGAGTTTTATTATTATAAAATTTATATATTTTTTATAAATTTATTATATAGTTTTATTATTTTACTTATCAATCAATATTTTTGGATTAAACTTTATACTTAGCTTCACGTAGTTGAGATCTATCCATTTATGCTTACTCTTTTCCCACGTTAATCATATAGAGAATAGGCAAACTCTTTTATTTATGAAAAGATGTTTATGAAACTTGGCATAAATAATCAAAATAAAAATTGTTTATACTAGAAATGCCTACTTTTAAGGTTCCTCACAGCAGCAAACCTGGATACTCTTTACTATGTTAATCTTACGGAGAATAGGCAAATAACTATCATATTTGTCAATAGATATTGATAAAACTTGTAATATATTATTATTATTATATTATTGATTTGGAAATTCGCTGAGTACGCAGGTCTGCTGCGACGGGGGTATTTTTAAATTTAAGAAATTTAATTGGGTCGTTATATTTAGTAGCAGACCAGAAGAGAGTATAGAACTGCAGGTACTGAAGCCCTCCCATGGCAGTCCACGAACGTCATCTATAGAAGCCACCATCGGGTCGGAGGACAGTAATGAGAGCACTGACTACAATCAGGCAGCCGGCACCGACCCGCCCACTATCGGTAAGAGTTGATCTGCTACATATGTTGAGCTAAAGGAGGAAAATATCTGAGATGTTATGTGGAGTAATGTTGAGGGTGTTAGTTCCCTTGTAACAACATTGCCACTTATAAAATTCATACAAAATTGATGAAACATGTAGGAAATTGTTTGCTAATTTTTTTTAAGAACTTTACAATGATAAACTTGACAAGTATAATATTTTAGCAATTTTCATACATTATTATTGTTGTTCCATTTTTGGGTTATTGCAATTATGTAATATTATCATCAACAATAATAATATATAAAATAAATAAGAAAATAATGTAGTATTTCATGTAACCATTCATTATTTAGTTTGTTAAAATACCATAATATTATTCCATATGTCTTTAGACAATTAATTCATATAATATCTGTGTTACGTGTTGAGATTTTACTTTACTTATTAGTGAAATGTGGATTTTTACTGTAATTAATACACCTTTTACTTTTACTTTGTTTTATTTCACTAAAGCACATAACAAACATTTTACATCTCAAACGACAATGAGAATTATACGCCATATTATCTTCTTCATCACTTCTCTCTCACCTGGCCTCTGCCAGTGCCAACATAATAACAAATTTGATATTACTTTTTAACACCCTCCCTTAATTTTCAATTTGTTATTAAACTTACATCTTCAAAATCAATTTTTAGCAAACAAGATAAAAACAAGTATTATCAAACATTACAAGTTACATAATTTCAGATCATATTTAAAAAACAGGAATAATCAAACATCATGTCAGAACACCCTTTACATATGAAAATACCCCCGTCGCAACAGACCTGCGTACTCAGCGAATTTCCAAATCAATAATATAATAATAATATATGACAAGTTTTATAAGAATCTGTCCATAAACATGAGAATTATTTGCCTATTCTCCATAAGATTAACATGGGAAAGAGTATGCAGCTTTGCTGCTGTGAGGAACGCTGAAAGTAGGTGTTTCTAGCGTAAACAATTAATTTTTTGAGCATTTATATCAACTTTCATCGACATCTGTCCATAAATAAAGGAATTTGCCTATTCACTATATGATTAATATGGGAAAAGAGTATACAGGTTTGCTGCCATGATAAACACATAAACTATGATTTTTAAGCATAAATGGATAGAACTCAACCACATGAAGCTAAATATCAAGTTTTATCCAAAATATTGGTTTGATATGTGAAACATTAATTTTTCCTTATCTTCCATATAAGATTAACATTGGAGCCCCAAAATACAACGTACTGTGTTTAGATTTTTTAATATCTCGGTAACCGTTGGAGATTCCAATGGTTAAATATAAAATTAGAAATTTGTAAAAATTACATGTGAAAAACGCAAAAAACCCCATTTTGGGGTACAAAACCCCCCTAAACTTCCCGTTCCCATTGACCGATATGTCTGGTTTACAAACTCGTCCGAGCATTTATAGGAATACACGTCTCAACCAAATTTGGTCTTGATCGGACCATTTTTACGAGAGTTATCGTGTTTACAGACACATATATATAAAAAATTTAACGACTATTGTTTTTGGACTCTGGGCACCTAAAGACGAAAAATTAACATGGTCCCGGGCTTAAGTCTTACCATGAGACCTACGGTAATAGCTTCTTCCCTATGGCAAATTCGCTAAAACAATACAGAGTAAGTCAACTTCTGAAATGAAAATAAAAAAAAAGAAAATACCCCCGTCGCAGCAGACCTGCGTACTCAGCGAATTTCCAAATCAATAATATATGACAAGTTTGATCAACATCAACATCAACATGAGAATCGTTTGCGTATTCTCTATAAGATTAACATGGGAAAGAGTGAGCAGGTTTGCTGCTATGAGGAACACTGAGAGTAGGTATTTATACAATCAAAAAATTTTATTTTTAACATTTATACCGACTTTCATCAACATCTGTCCATAAATAAAGGAGTTTGCCTATTCTCCATATGATTAACATGGGAAAAGAGTATGCAGGTTTGCTGCTGTGAGGAACGCTGAAAGTAGGTGTTTCTAGTATAAACAATTAATTTTTTGAGCATTTATATCAACTTTCATCGACATCTGTCCATAAATAAAGGAGTTTGCCTATTCCCTATATGATTATTATGGGAAAAGAGTATGCAGGTTTGCTGCCATGATAAACACATAAACTATGATTTTTAAGCATAAATGGATAGATCTCAACCACATGAAGCTAAATATAAAGTTTTATCCAAAAATATTGGTTAATAAGTGAAAAATTAATTTTTCCTTATCCTCCATAAGATTAACATTGGAGCCTCAAAATACAACGTACTGTGTTTAGATTTTTTTATATCTCGGTAACCGTTGGAGATAGAGAAAAACTTTAAGGAACTAAATTGTGTAGTTTTTTAAGGTGATTCTAATGGTGAAAGATAAAATTTGAAATTTTTAAAAATTACATGGGAAAAATGCAAAAAAACCCATTTTTGGGGTACAAAACCCCCCCAAACTACCCCTTCCAATTGACCGATATGTCTGGATTACGAACTCGTCCGAGCAATTGTAGGAATACATGTTACTACCAAATTTGGTCTCGATTGGACCATTTCTACGAGAGTTATCGTGTTCACAGACACATATATACATATACATATATATATATATATATATATATATATATACTAGCTGACCCGGCGAACTTCGTAACGCCTCACAGTAAATACATGTTAACTTTAAGATTGGCCATGTTTGATAGCAATACGGCTTCATTGTGAAAGGTTATTTATTCTGGGTCGCGGCATAGTGAATAACAATAACAAAACGATAAAACATATTAATAACATCCCCATAAAACAAATAAATCTGAGTGGATTAATTCACAATTTTCGAATCCAATCCAAACCCAAACGAAACCTAACTGTAATACGGCTTTTATAGGAAAGATATACAACAGCTGATTATTATAATAAACGTAATAATATAAACATTGTAATTATCATATAAACACATGACTTTAATTAATCAGACAGAAAATAAAAATTTAAATACATAATCCCCTAAAACCGTTAACTATTAACGTGGTGATTAAAGCTGTTCATTTTTTACAGTACACATTTACTTCATAGTTTAACATTAATGAATGATTCAGATGGCATTGGATAGTAAAGCATACGGTATTGCTAATGGAAAGTAAACCAATCAGCTGTAGCTAAGAAATCAAATGTTTTCATTGTAGACAATTTGTAAACAAACTTACTCTCCATAAGGTTAACATTAGAAATTTAAAACGCCATAAAATGGAAACTTATGGGGTTTTCGAAAAATTTTTTTCACTAAAACCTTCCCGGACATATATAGAGCAACTTCCTAAAATTTCATGGCGATCGGATGAGTAGTTTGGCAACGCATAAAGGACTTACAGACAGACAGACATACATTCAATTTTATATATAGAGATATATATAAATTTTAACGACTATTGTTTTTGGTCTCTGGGCACCTAAAGAAGAAAAAATAACATGGTCCTGGGCTTAAGTCTCGCCATGAGACCTACGGTAATAGCTTCTTCCCTATGGGAAATTCGCTAAAACTACACAATAACACCATGTCTGAATTTTTCAAACTTGATTTTTTCAAGGGGCTTTGTTAGGCCATCTGCAATATTTTCTGAACTTTAATATATTTAATAATATATTTAATTTCTATTCTGTGGTCTCTTAATTTTTCCATAAGAAAATGACACCGTACGTCAATATGTTTGCTTCTTTTATTAAACACTCCATTAGTTTTATGGCACTCTGATTATCCATATTCATAACTACCTTCACTTCCCTTTTCAGTATGTTTTCAAATAAGCATTTTAAATATAACAACTCTTTAACACAATCAGCGGCGGCAATATATTCAGCCTCAGTACTAGACATAGCAACAATTGGTTGCTTCCTCGAGCACCAAGCAATTGGCCCTCCAGAATAGAAAATTACATAACCAGAAATACTTTTACGAGTTTCAATGTCATTTGCGTGGTCACAATCACAAAATGCTTCAATAATATCACTATTATTATCATTTTTAGTATAAGCTATTTCTACATTTTGCTTTTCAACATTCATTAAAATTTCTCTATTATTAACCATATGTGAGGATGCTCCAGAATCAATCACAAACTCAATCATAGCATTTGGATTAGAATTAAACTTACTAGAAGAATTGTTATTTGAGGTTAGAAAGGATACCTGATTTGAATTTTTATCTTTCTTTCTAAAGAAACAGTCTTTTTCAAAGTGATTGTTCTTTTTACATATTGAGCAAATTTTCTTCTTTCTACATTGTGAAGCAAAATGACCTATGTCATTGCAGTTGAAACACCTCTTTACACTTACATTATTACTACTATTATTACTTACTCCTGGTCGAAAACTGTTCTTAGTACAATTTCGAGCTATGTGACCAGTCATTTTACACCTGAAACGTTTTTTCTCGGTTTTGAAGGCTACATTATCGGTACCAGTATTGTTCGTTTCATTTCTGCACTCCTCGGCTATAAGTTGTGAGGTCAGGGTAGATAGAGTCTTCTTCTCATCTGGCATGGACTCCCAGGCGCTGATAAAATACTTGAATTGTTCAGGAATTACACATAGAATCTTTGAAATTATCATATCCTCCGTGATTTCATTTTTTAGATTTTTTAGTCTATGAGAAAGATTTTCAAGGTTACTGATGTTGGTGGCAATGTCCAGATTCTTGTCGTACGAAAAACTGAAAAACTCCTGTAATAAATTATATTTTTGTTGTTCACTGTCCCGTTCATATATTTTACACAATTTGTGAAACATTGATTTCGAATTTTCACAGTTTATGATATGCATAAGTGGTCCTTTTTCGATGGTGGTAATTATCAGTTTCTGAGCCACAGCATCACGTTTCACCCACAAAGTTTTATCCTTGGATTCGTCATTATACGGTTCACTCCCATCAACTATCGAACACAGAGACTGAGATTTTAGTATTATTTTCAACTGGAACTTCCATACGTTGGAATTCTAGACGTTTTTAAGTTTTTCAACACTTTACTCCTCCTTAATTTTTACGGCGTTGTTATTTCACTTTTTGTTAGGTACTTATATATCACAGACCAAACCACGTTTTACTTTTACGATCGAAATCCTATCCACACTAACACTATCTGGGCCCATAACCTGTTGAGATTTTACTTTACTTATTAGTGAAATGTGGATTTTTACTGTAATTAATACACGTTTTACTTTTACTTTGTTTTATTTCACCAAAGCACACAACAAACATTTTACATCTTAAACCGACAATGAGAACTATCACGCCATATTATCTTCTTCATCACTTGACTCTCACCTGGTCTCTGCCATTGCCAACATAATAACAAATTGGATATTACTTTCCAACATTCAGAACAATAATTTAATTATCCTTCCTCAGTAAACCACTATTATATAATATAATATATATTTATCTCTATAATTAATTCCCACCAAAATATTTCTCATTCAATAAATTACCAAAAATCATACTTAGTTCTGAAAAACTCCTGTAATAAATTATATTTTTGTTGTTCACTGTCCCGTTCATATATTTTACACAATTTGTGAAACATTGATTTCGAATTTTCACAGTTTATGATATGCATAAGTGGTCCTTTTTCGATGGTGGTAATTATCAGTTTCTGAGCCACAGCATCACGTTTCACCCACAAAGTTTTATCCTTGGATTCGTCATTATACGGTTCACTCCCATCAACTATCGAACACAGAGACTGAGATTTTAGTATTATTTTCAACTGGAACTTCCATACGTTGGAATTCTAGACGTTTTTAAGTTTTTCAACACTTTACTCCTCCTTAATTTTTACGGCGTTGTTATTTCACTTTTTGTTAGGTACTTATATATCACAGACCAAACCACGTTTTACTTTTACGATCGAAATCCTATCCACACTAACACTATCTGGGCCCATAACCTGTTGAGATTTTACTTTACTTATTAGTGAAATGTGGATTTTTACTGTAATTAATACACGTTTTACTTTTACTTTGTTTTATTTCACCAAAGCACACAACAAACATTTTACATCTTAAACCGACAATGAGAACTATCACGCCATATTATCTTCTTCATCACTTGACTACCTGCTCTCTGCCATTGCCAACATAATAACAAATTGGATATTACTTTCCAACATTCAGAACAATAATTTAATTATCCTTCCTCAGTAAACCACTATTATATAATATAATATATATTTATCTCTATAATTAATTCCCACCAAAATATTTCTCATTCAATAAATTACCAAAAATCATACTTAGTTAACCATTAATCAAATTAATATCAATCAACACACCTCTCATCAATTTATATATGTATATATATATATATATATATATATATAAATTAACTTGAAAATGGCCTTTAAAGGTTGAAACATGTCATTAAAATAAAATAATGTTTGTCATGGATACTCAGTTATTTATTTTAACTTTACTTAATATATATATATATATATATATATATATATATATATATATATATATATATATATTGTAAGAAAATTA
The DNA here is from genome assembly GCA_023375725.1 of Nephotettix cincticeps. Taxonomy (NCBI): domain Eukaryota; kingdom Metazoa; phylum Arthropoda; class Insecta; order Hemiptera; family Cicadellidae; genus Nephotettix; species Nephotettix cincticeps. The sequence goes on along the minus strand of CM041791.1, from coordinate 125,995,282 downwards.
CAATACATCAAAATTTAACACAACATAACAGTAATTCAAAATTAGTCCTAAAGGCCCTAAATTAAGTAACGAGTGAACATGTGATACAACTATGTGCCCAAAAATGTATGAACTACAACACCAAGAAGAAAGAGAGGGTTCCAACAGCCTTAGAAGAGGAAGGACATGTTGCTGCTGTCTGAGTGCTAAAATTTAAATGAAATATAAAAGGACACAGTTCCTTAGCGAAGCACTCCCCAGTATTAAACAATTAAAAAGAAGAGGCTCACATTTAAATTTATTTCCATTTTTATTATTTGCATTACAAGATCCCTAAGTATATGTGAGCTGTAGAATGACTACAGTGTGGTAAAATCCTCCATCTTGATTTTCACATAAAGACTAAAGACTCCTAATTACTCAAGCCTAAATTCAAGATCGTACTTTACTACAGTGCAACTCGGTTATTGCGGCCTCGGCCATAACGTCAACTCGGATATAACGTCATTTATTTTTAGGTCCCGCCAAACTATATGTATTTACATTGGAAAAAACCTCGGATATATCGTCAGTAAATTCTCAAACCTCGTATATAACGTCAAGAAAATCGGGCCGAGACGAAGGCAACATATAGCTAAATAGAGAAAGTTCGGTCGGTGGTACAACGTGAGGGCTGCGGCTATTGTTTAGCTACATTATATTTTTAGAAACGGCATTTTATTGCTGTCTTACCGCTAACCACCCCAACCCTCTCCCCTACCCTATATCCGCTGTCGCCGGTCATCAAGGTCAGTGTCAGTGACTCACGTCGCATCAAAGCACTGTGATGCCGTTCGTACGTACCTACAGTTCGTGTAGATATCGTTAGTTCAGTGTATGTCTTTTACAGTTTGTTTTTCGTTATTTTAATTTACGAATACAGTATTGAAAAATAATGGCAAGTGTTAAGAGAAAGGTTTTGCTGAAGAAAAGGTGTGAGTTATAAGAGCGTGTGAGGAGGGACGTAAGATAGTAGACGTGTGTTCGGACTTGTTTTTTAAAATCGAACCAACAGTTGAATTCACCAAGCCGAACTTCATTGCAATATTTTCAAACTCGATTTTTTATATAGTAGAGTAGTCAGTCAGTTATAAACATAAACTTACCGTGTATTTCAAATTACCTTCATTAAATGTCGTAATTTCATGTAAAAAATGTGTTTCCCTATTTTTCCTTGGTTTTAAATTAAAATTATGTAACCTCTTTTATAGCGTCATTCTGATATAGCGTCATTAATTGTGTGGTCCCTTCAATGACGTTATAACCAAGTTCCACTGTATTACTGTCATATATCAAATTTAAACTTTCATAACTATTTAACTTTCCTTTTCAAATTTGAATTAAAGTCAACCTATTTTATAGATTCAGCGCAGATTGCACTTACCTTAAGGCCAATTTTAAATTTATATTACAGTACCATTATATGAATTTTGAAATGAAACTCAACCAATGGAACATAATTTGGGTAATTATTTATATTATTCAAACGTTATTCAAGGCAGCACGATTTCCCTAACCCTGAGATAAGAATCCATGTTCTTAATAAATTGTTAATTTAGTCAAAAGACATTATTTGAATAATTCTATTCTAGGCCTAGATGTTTTTCAATTTTGTAATGAAGGCATTGTCGCCATCTTGATGTAATATGCTAGCGTCACTTCTGTTTTTCTCAATAAATATTGTATTATCAAATCAGAACCAAGAGTGTTGTTATTATCATCATTACATATTGAAATAAAATTAAAAATAGAATTCTAGTAAAAAGAAACATTATATTATAAAAGAAATTTATATGCAGAGGTTAAAAGATCAAATATAATAACAACAAATAATAATAATAATAATAATAATAATACTGTACAATCTAACTATTTCGACACTTTATGGACCCAGAGGTTGTTGAGTTTCGGGGTTGTCAAGCTATCCAGGACATTGCAATTTTCCATGGGTTAAAATTATTAATACATAACAGACTCGAGTTTCCCATATAAATTTATTACAGATTATGCTTCTTGGTACCACCAACACAGTGTGTAGGTCAACTTGCATTTATTATTTAACCAAGTTCCAGAGAAACATCCAGTCCTGCCTCGATTCAGAGAGTACTCTGAAGTGTTTTAGAGCGTTAAGTTTGTCATGTAGTGCTGGAAGTATAAGAAAACGTTGGGTTTTAAGTTCCTGGACTGTTAAATGACCTAGGAGAATAACACATATTCTTATTATAGTTGGTTTTTATTATCCCAGACTGAGCAAGAGTCCAGCTGTGTCCAGGACAAGTGTCCTGCCGGCTCTCACGACGTCCTGACCTAAAATTAAATTCTAATACGGGCCTGCCTCAAATACCATGTTTTGTTTAAATGTTCATATTGTTTCGTTTGTGTTCCTTGTTAAGTGTTAAGTGTCATGATGATATCCAAGAGACTGACGCTTTCTATATAACAACATTATAATATTCTCCTTGGCACGTAATCATGGCGCAATCAGCGCTGAAACTGGTTGTAGTCCAACAACCTATAGTGAATTTGGACGATAAAATGGTATTATAAAACCAACTATAATTTATGTTATTTAGATTTTTATTGGGGAAATTTTCCGTAACGATTCAAGTTTCATGATGTTTCAGGATCTGGAATCTGATCCTGTCCTCAGGTGAACCAATGTCTAAAACCTAACACAATTAACACACAATCCGGACTAAGCCGGTATAAAGCTGAAAACATAAAAGTTTAAAGCAGTCAAAAAACTTACAAACCATTCACTAACCATTACACACATAAGAAATAAAGCACATCCACTCGTCAACGGAGACTCAAACTGAAAAGAGTGGGCGTGTCCCATCGGAACCGGAAACAAAATGGCCGCAGCTAATATTTTAAATCCAGGCGAAATATGTCCAACAGATTTATTTATGTTATTATTATTATTTTTAATTCAAATACAAATCCTTCCTAATATACATGAAATTTCGCAGTAAAAAATTAACTTTACAGAGCAAAAAACACATTATTTTTACAATTTTATACTTAAAACCAAAACTCTAACACCCCTTACGAGTTTTACTACAAGTTAGCATACCAGGAGAATTTTGTTTTCGATTTATATGAATATCATTTACAGATACTTTATTTTCCCTATCCTTATGTTCTTTGCTAAGAATTGGCAGCCACAATGGCCGTATCTCAACTGAAGATTGACTAATTGGTTGGTCTGCCAGTTTCATGTAGGAAGCTTCAAGTAGTTTTCTTTTGAAAAAATTAGGTTCCCGGTGTATTATGTTAGCTTCTTCGATATTCATTTGGTGATTTTCAGACCAGCAATGGTGGGCAATTTTTAACTTTTCTTCTAAGCCCTTTCTTATTTTTCCCTGTGTTCCTTTATTCTAACGTTATCAGGATGGAAAATATCCGCAATAAAAATCTAAATAACATAAATCCACCACCAATAATTAATTTCAAACAAACAACCATAATTTGTTATACCATATTCTGGGGCATACCACAATAATGAGTAACATATTTTCTATATTTCAGACTTGAAGGTCGATGTGCATCGCAAACAGTTCAGAGAGCAGTGAAGGGGTCAGTGTAGTTGTGGAAAAACCTCACTCTAGTCAGTCAACTGAGTCCAGAGGTGAAAATATTGTTCTTTCTTTATTGTGTTGATGTGTTAACTCATATACCAGTATCATATAATCTCATAGTCTATGAATATTTTCAACTTGATTACTAAGGGTCAGCAGCTTCCGAATCAGCTAGTTTTTTATAAAATAGATTTTTAACCCATCTTATCTTAGTTTTATGGAAGACTAATCATCTCAGGAGGCACAATCAGTCAATTTTATATCTATTGTATTTTTTTATATTTTACCTTTACGTCATTGCACATGACAGACATTGATAAACAATTAACTACCATTAGTCGTAAATTGTAGAGATCCCGTTAGTTAGTACACTTATATCTACTGTATTTATTTAGTTATATAGTAGATTCTGGTTGATTGTCTTGTGACTTTATGTATCGATTGATTTGTGTGTATTTAAGCAGGAGAAAGCAGTAGGTGGGGAGGAGGAAGGGGAGATGCAGCGAGCTCGACAACTGATGTAGTAGCTGCTGGAAGTGGTAGTGGAGGGGGAGGAGTAGCTGGAGGAGGGGGTGGTGTTCGGAGGCGCACTTCCAGGCACAACTCTGTTGACTCACCTGGGGACTCTACACTAGCCGCTGTGGTGAGTATTTTGTTTCAAATTCCTTACACACAATGAATAAACATGAAGCACTAAGCTTAATACCAGATAAAAAAACAACTAAATACCCCCGTCGCAGCAGACCTGCGTACTGAGCAAATTCCAAATCAATAACATAATAATAATAATATATGACTAGTTTGATCATTAACTGTCAATAAATATGAGTATTATTTGCCTACTCTCCATAGATTAACATGGGAAAGAGTATGCAGGTTTGCTGCTGTGAGGAACACTGAAAGTAGGTGTTTCTAGCGTAAACAATTAATTTTTTGAGCATTTATATCAACTTTCATCAACATCTGTGCATAAATAAAGGAGTTTGCCTATTCACTATATGATTAATATGGGAAAAAAGTATACAGGTTTGCTGCCATGATAAACATATAAATTATGATTTTTAAGCATAAATGGATAGACCTCAAACACATGAAGCTAAATATCAAGTTTTATTCAAAAATATTGATTAATATGGGAAATATTAATTTTTCCCTATCCTCCATAAAATTAACATTGGAGCCCCACAATACAACATACTGTTTAGATTTTTTAATATCTCGGTAACCTTTGAAGATAAAGAAAAACTTTAAGGAACTTAATTGTGTAGTTTTTTAAGCTGATTCCAATGGTGAAATATGAAATTATAAATTTTTAAAAATTACATGTGAAAACGCAAAAAAACCCATTTTGGGGTACAAAACCCCCCCAAACTACCCGTTTCCATTGACCGATATGTCTGGTTTACGAACTCGTCCGAGCATTTGTAGGAATATATATATACATATATATATAAAAATTTTAACGACTATTGTTTTTGGACTCTGGGCACCTAAAGAAGAAAAAATAACATGGTCCCGGGCTTAAGTCTCACCATGAGACCTATGGTAATAGCTTCTTCCCTATGGGAAATTAGCTAAAACCCTTGAATTTTGCTTGATATACTTGAATTTATGTTTTTGTCCTTGAATTCCATCAGCTGTCCTGGAATTTTGCTTATTTAAAAAAATTATGAAGTTTTTATAGATTTATCGATTTTAAATCAAGCTTAAAAGTGTTTTTCTCAATACTTGTACGAATATTTTATCTATGTATTTCTTATTGTAAATACACAATTCTCATTGTGATTTTCTTTTTCTCGAATTATGTTAATTGATTGCACCTCATAACCTTATAAAGGGAGGATAGTTGAATGATCAACAGAATTAATAAAGTCTTTTTTGCCAAAGTATTTCTTAAAATAAATAAAAAAAATTAACACTCCAAAAGCCTTAGACAACCAAACTCGGTATTAATTCTGTTGTTGCGGTAGTATTTATTTTGTAATTTTCAAGCTAAAATTAATCGTTGTAGGTTGTTCAGCAACAGTAGTTTACTTTGAAATCACAAATCTGTCATTAGGTGCCCCCATAGAAATTATTGTACTTGTTTGTTTTGACATGGATATGTCTTAGCTCTGGGGTGGCACGTTAGTGATTTTTAGGAAGGAAAACATGTAACAGGTTTCCATAGAAACTACCAGGGCTATTGTATTGATTTTTTTATATAAAAGAATAAGAACAGCTGTTAAGATGAATTGAAAACATTCCATTTTGTAGACATATCCATGATCTAACCTATTTCCCACATGGAAGTAAATATTTTATTTAGTACTAGGTGTCTCTAATATAACTTGTGGCTATTTTCCATTATTGCATATTAAGTTTTGATGTACTCGAGACTTAAATGCTTTTACAGTAGATCCCATAACTGAGCAATGACCCATTGTGTCATAGTTGGAACGGCCAAAAAGTGAGATATCGGGAGGAGCAAATAAACATTTTTTATGTTGTATTTTTTCTGATAGTAACCGATTGTTTTCAAATCTAATTGTTAGGTCAATACTGTAAGATTTGTTATTTTTTCCATCAATGACAATGATGTCACCTTCTTGTTATTGACCGATTATCTTCCAGAGCAGTAACTTATTCGAAGACCTCATATTTTCCTTTGCTTCTTAGTTGTTGATTACTGTTCTTATTTTGTTGTGTCTAGAATTTTTTTAAAGACAGCTGTGTGGGCTTTGTCCAAGGATATGAGAAAGAGACTCAAAAACATACATAAAAAAATACTAAAATACATAGTTCTGGAACAGTGTCAGCAGTGATGTCCTGGTTGCCATCCTTGGATCCACCTCGCAGATTTCTAGCTGGTGCTACATCCTCTATCATTTTTAAATAGCATTTAAATTCTCATTCTACCAGTCCTTGGCCTTTGGCAAAGGCTTTATTAATTTTTGGACAGTCAATATATTTGGAAATATATGAGGCAATATATTTCCTCACACTTAAAATTCACGAGGCCTTGTAGGTATTTGTTGTTTGTACATTTTAAAATCTTTAAAACCTTTAAAATGTTATAATATGTCGTAATGCTGCTTCCCGAAATGATTGTTAAGGCCAAGTCATTTCACCTTAGTACTGCTGTAGAACATTGCGTTTGGAGTGTTATCAGGAAAATCCTATATTTCCTTTACTGTAAACCTAATTGTTTTAACTGTGTCATCTAAGTTTAATCTTTTGGAATGGAGCTGATTGAAATGAAAATATAAGCATAGGCCAAAGATATTGCTTTAAAACAAATTTTTTTTGTTTAGTTTTCAACAGTGGAGAAGAGACCATATTATTTAATTTGGTTGTTATTGACTTAATAGTTTTTTCTGTGTCAAAAATAATCTGATTTTAAAAATTAACCCCCAATTATTTAATTTTTTTATCCACGTCAATTGAATTAACCTTTTCCCCATTGTTTTTGTTAGGTTTATTTTTAATCCAACTTCTTTAACTCATTAACCATATTGTACAAAGTTAGAACGCTCTCTTTATTCCTTCTAATCAGAATAGTGTCATCAGCAGTGCCTAGGATACTAATTGCAGGTAACTCATCGCGCAATTTGTAATCATACTCTTCTGTGACTGAAAGTTCAGATAGCTCTTCTAGTATATGGTCCACACATAGATTATATTCTTGGTTGGGGATAAAATATAAAAGATCTTGATATTATGTGTACCATCCTGTGTTTCTGTGAATTACCTTGGTTTACGAAATGAAAACAATAAAACTACCAGTAATAATACCTTTTAATACCATTTTATGGTCATATAACCCTAAGGGGTTGTTCCAAACTGGATAATGTGAGTCTGCAAAATATGTGTTTCGGTCAGTTTTGCCTTTTGTCTTTGCCTTTGTCTAATGCTTGATAATTATTTGAAAGCATAGTTATTAAAGAGACTCTCAACATGATGATATGTTGTGTGACAGGAGTGTGTGAGGGCAGGCCACTCACGATTGTCCAGCAGACGACACTACTCCAACAGCTCTGGTGCAGGCCTGGCTGAGGCAACGGGTCCCATCAAGCCCACAGGCTCCCTGGAGCTGGGCCTAACACATAATGACTCCCTACCCACCATTCACAAAGGTATTTTGGCTACAAGTTGTCTTTTACATGGACAGATTATTAATTCTTTATTTTTTTCATCAGTGATTCATTTTAGTGATGGTTTTTATTAATTTAATCTTACTCAAGATGATTAAAGTAGTAGTGGCTTAAATACCTACTTATGTGTAATCCGATCTGTTGCTGATGTCAACAAACTGGATTAGTCCAACATGAAAAAAGGTATTTAAACAACTTTTAGCTAATTTCCTATAAGGAAGAAGCTATTGCCATTAGTGATGTGAGACGTCCATATTCCCAGTAGAAGAAAACATTTCTGGGTGCCAAAAAGTGGGAATTTATATTTTTTTTACTTTTAAACAATTTCACACTTATTTACTTGTTAAAAACATTAATATTAAGTTTATTTATACATATTGTAATTTACAGTCAATAATAATGCCCATATTCAGTAATTAACCATTATAAACAAGTGGGAATTTACAGAAATCACTGGGAATTTATGAAAAACACTGAAAATTTAATAATTCAAAAGATGAGACAGTCAAAAATTCTTCATAACATGGCCATTATTACATGATATTGCCTATATGTAATTGACAAAATATTTTAGTATCAAATGAATCTAAATGACGGCCAAATAAGTTTTAAAATTCAATAATTTCAAAACTCCTCATAGGCTTTTAAGTTCTTAAACTTAAAGCTTTTAGTCTCTTATTTAAAATCTCTTAATTTGTAAACTCTTTTTTATAAAAGCTGCAATTGGTCTTATTAAGTTATTGTTCTTACCTTGGCCACTAACATATGTTTGTATTGGTAAGGTTAATTTAAATCACTTAATATATAAAGGTGGTTTGATCAAACTATGAAATTAAATTATTATTTATTCAATCAATTTCCAGTTTTTATGATGTTGAAAACTTACTATATACTATAAACTTACAATATATATTTTCAAACAAACTGGTAGGAATCAGTTTCATTTTAGATCAATCACAATTTTTAACAAGTTTAGTAAATTTATCAATTTTAATCAGCACAATAAAGCCTTTAAGTCATCTGTTAAACAGTTGATCATAAATGGTACAGTATCTTTAAATTAGTTGTTAAATTTATTTATTTATATTTATTGTTAATTAATATGGTATCTATTTATTTATTGATTTATATATTTATTGTTAATTAATATGGTATCTATTTATTTATTGATTTATATATTTATTACCAATGAAACTGTTATTTATTTATATATTTCTTATAAATGAATTTATTAGTTATTAATTATTTACACTACATCTTTGTCTTTACAATTAATTAGTACCACACTAAATTATGTATATAGGTATTTCCTAGCCAACATCTCCAATGGATATTAGAGTGAGGTAAATTAAAGGGAAGTAATAAAATGTAATTTTGATATTACATGTGATTGGAAAAGGGACTGCAGGCAAATAACAAAAGAAAAAAATGTATATTTTAAATTATTTTCAGGTCCACGCTTGCTTAACCCTCCAGCTGCCATATGCCAGATTCCGGCAAATTTTTACACCCCCTAGACTACTATTCGCCGGAATCCGGCGATAAAACCGGCGCGGCTTAAAATTCTCGTAGCTGCTCACGGTACATCGCAAATGTACTTTTATATATATCAGTGTAAAGAGGAGATTATAATCTACGTCCTTAGTAGTATTTGCAATTTTTATACTCTATGCATTACATCATTTGATTACATTTAGTTATGAATGTTACGACGTTGCGCCAACAGCTGTCCGAGCCGTATGCTTTGCGTTGTGTTAGAGTCGCTCTATCGGTTTAGTGTTTCGTTGTGTATTTTGCTTAACATTTGAATTATTCATAACAAATTTCTCCTCGTATTTAGTGTTATAAATATATGTAGGCCTGCCTAATGTCATTCTTTACAATTTTTTTATAATTTATTTGGCGATTACTCTCATAGACCCCGGACTAGGCAGTAAGGATTTTGTGTACATATAAAGGTTTTTGAACATGGGTACTTATATTTCTTTTGATATGGCTATAAAAGTATATATATATATATATTTATTTATTTATTTATATATTCTTAATTGTTATGAAATTTTAAACAAAATGGATGTTTCAGATTTTTTATTATAAAATTATTTGAGCAATTTGAGGGATCGCAAACATGATGAAAAAATTTTTTTAAACCTTTTTTTTACATTATTAATTTTTTTAAATTTAATATTAGCTTCTTACACAGGCCTAGTCTACTGGAAACAACGGCCAAGTGGTAATGGCTGGCGACACAACACGGAGGCCGGCAGCATGGTTCTGCGCAACCGACTGCTCTGCCCATATTATGGCTACGGCAGCGAGATCGTCTATCCCATAGCAGAGCAGAGTGACGAGCCATCACACGCCGTTGATAGCGACGATGAGCCTACTGGTAGTGAATCATTTTTACTTGTGATAAATTTTACAAGTTTATTTATAATATATACATTGCAGAAGAGTTACAATAATAATACTATGAAAGAGATCTGCATCATAGGCCCTCCTATCCAGGTGTACTTCTATGCATTCTATCAATGTGTCTATGACAATAAGTTATGCTTTCAAAGTTACAGTTTTTGATGAAATGTTAGGTTTTAGACAAAAAGTGGGCTACACAAGGAGGTTACATTTGAGAATTATGTCAAAAACATTCTTATTACAAACCAGGACAAATATACATGAGAAAGTTTTACTCATCCCTTAAAAATGTTATTCTTATAAAGTTCAGTCATTGAATTCTGTCTTGACATCCATCTTATCAATGTTTTATACATGTATCTAATATATTTCTTTTTAGATGTAGGATAAGGTGTTATAAAGTTTAAAAGTGTCTTGAGTAAGTTAAAATGATTCATGCAAAAACCTTTAACAGAACACTAAATATCTGTACAAATACACCATATGACAAGTGGTCTATTCTGTTACCTAAATAATGGTCTAGGGCTGAACCTTACCACAGCTGTGATCTGCTAATCCAACCAAGACTTCCTTTCCACCTTCCACCCTCTTGATTCAAAGGTTCCTCCTAGTGACATTGGCATTGTGATGCAGGAAGCCAGTCCCCGCTGTTGGTGAGAGGCCCCAGTAGTGCTACCAGCAGTCTGGAGAAGGTCTGTCAGTCGCTATTCCAGAAACACTTTGGCAGCGAGGGGGAGGTGCAGCTGGAAAGGGAGAGGGGGAGGGTGGAGGAGGAGGGGGTCAGCAGTGAAGGCGAGTGGGACGGCAAGGTGGAAAATGATCAGGGTAAATAATTAACCGATGGTTGTATTTCCTATTAAAACTTGGATTCAATTACGAGAGTTGTCCATAAAGTAAGGTTGCCAGTGATTTTTTTCACAGTAAAAAACACGTTTATTTGCATAAACTTGTACATATTCGGATAGTTCAGACTTTTCCCTATTTTTCTTTGTATTCGCCACCGAGGTAAATGCATTTTTGCATGCAGTGTACCAGCTTTGAATGCCTGAGTCAAAGAAGTCTGCCGCCAATGCGTGGATAGCTGAGAACTACATCTGGGGGCTACATCCAGGCTGTAGGGTGGGTGTTTGACGATACCCCATCCAAATTTAGCAATGAGTTTGTTGGTAACGTTGCGGTGTGCGGTCGAGCGTTATCCTGATGCAAGTCTTGCAGTAGCGGGCAGCGTTGATTGTTTCACCGGTGGGAAAGAATTTGCACAACAATACGCCTCTCATGTCCCAAAATACGGTTTCCATGACTTCGTGTTTGCTTGAATTTTTGCGGAACGCTCCTCGTCATGGACGTCAGTACGCCCGTTCTTGAACTGCCTGCACCATTTGTGCACATGCTGTACGCTCATACATTTTTCACATACAGTAGAACCTCGATTAACCGTCACCCTCGGGACCGAGACCATGACGGATAACCGAATAGACGGATAACAGAAATAGTAATAGCGCCGATACAACTTAGCACCTAGACAGTGTTTGGCGTGGTAACTTCGCAATTCACTGCCTTGCATGTTATAACAGCGCCATTTTAAGTCATAATTAATTTTCATGATAGACTTAATGTGAATTTATTTTAAATGAGAACAAACCAAACTACGCCAGTTCAAGTGAAAAATAATTTATTGAAATATTTTACTAGGAAAGCAATGAAATATGAACTGTACATGTACGTATTTTTACTCTCAAAACTTTATGTTGCCGGTAACAACTTTATATTTAGTTATTAAAATAATCCGTCATTTTCTTTTGTTTCTTTCCCCGTCAAGCTTTTCAGGCTTTTCTAATTTTTCTGAGAAGAAGCATCAGCGTTTAATAATTTATTGTTTATTGTCGAGTCCCACAACTACACGTTACCGTTTCTCAGCCATAACAGACCAGCATTACACACCACGTATAAACAGAACTGTTAACAATAAACAGTAAAGCACGTAAACACTAGTTGGCATTGCACTCGAAATCGACAATAACTTCAGTTCACTGTAGCCACGCACCACTGAACTGAAATGAAACGGTAGCAGTGGAATGCAGAAGACAGTATAAGGGATTAACCAGCAGGGTCACTACCCTTGCCGCCAATGATTCACGCTCAATGCAGTTGTGCAGTACAGTCGTCACTACTCATCATAGAGCCTCAACTCAAGATCCGACTCGGCGCTGACGCGGAAACATAATTATTTTTGCGCTAGCGGGGTGACGGTTAATAGAGACTGACGGTTAAAAGGGTGACGGTTAATCGAGGTTCTACTGTACATACATTTCGCACAGCTGGGAATGAATTTCCCCAGGCGGTAGGTTTTTGACAGTCAAAAAACGAATCACTGATTGCAGCTCACACCTGGCGGGCGAAGCAATGAGTGGAGCTCTCCATCTTGTATGGCTGCCAGGCCAAGACTGAGCGCCGCAGACACTTCGTTGCGGTAGGGATTTGGAGTGGGGGAACCCAGGTACACAACCTAACTGTGCGAACCCCAGTCGCAGCACTATTATCAACTGCAGCGCTATGGGAACCTTACTTTTCGGACAACCCTCGTATTTCTCTTTCCCTGCCATTTCTTTTCATGAGCTCTTTGACATTGGTTTTGATGTACATCTTAATCGCACGTAACTCAAATCATGGTTTGTTGTAGCCAATCTAACAATTTATCTTCCTGAAAACTTATCTTTCTTTTTATTCTAAAAAAATAAATTTTGAATAATGTTTATTCATGTGATGTGAAATTTAAATTTTGTATGACTAACCGATAATTTGGCCCTATGTTTTTTTCTATCACAGATCTAAAAATTTATAAATTTTATAACCTAGGCTTAAAGAAGCAGAAGTCAAAGGATGAGGAGGAAGAAGAGGGGGCTAGAGCTGCAGAGGCAGCAGATGAGGTGGATAAGGAGAAAGAAAATGAAATAGAAAAGGAGAGAGAAAGTGATAATCAAACTTCTCCTGATGCCCCAAGCCTGCTGGGACTCAACTGGCTTTTTGAACACACAGATAGCGATACAGAAAACTCTAAGACCGCTGCCCGTGAGTTTTTTTTTTCCTTTTTTTGTGCATACGTAGCCAATTTTTCAAAATAGAATTTATTTGAAATTAGAATGTGTAATTATCCTTGATAATTGTGATTATATTCTGAAATTTTTCAGATTAATCTGTTATAAAGTCCAAGAAAATTTTGCTAATTTTTGTCTTAGGACCTGCTTGTTGTGTGCTTATTGTTCAGTTGAATTAATCATCTTGCCTTAGCACACTATATTATTTTGTCATGGATATGTCAGCTATAGGGGGGGGGGCTTATTGGCATTCCAACAGATCAAAATTTGGAACAGAAGTGCCGTCATATGATTATAAGAACAGCTGTTTAAGGAACTGAAACCATTTGCTCTAGACATATCCATGATCTAACCTATTTCCAATAGGGAAGTAAATACAATCATTTTTATTAAATATATGTTTCAGTTGTGAAGGTATAGCAAATGTGATTAACAGTATAATAATCAGTTTGAATAATAGTTCTTAGGTTTAAAAGAGTTCTTATCCAAGTGCAATGTCGTGTCACAGGCCTGTTGAACGATGTAGTTCCTGCACCACCTCATTGGCATTACACACTGGGAGTCTCTGAGACCCTCTCCGATGACACTACCTCCGACACCTCCAACAGCCCTCCAAATTGTGAGTCATACAAAACTGTATAATAACACATTTTACAGGCCTTTTTAAATTTTTGATATAATTTTTTAATAGAAATATTCAAAATGAGAGATGTGTGGATAGTGAATTATTTTTCGGATGGGATAGTTAGGGTTTGGATTGGATAGTTTTCGGATTCGGATACTCGCAATAACACAGTGGAATCGCACTTATCTAAGAATAAATTAAGAAAAAATCAATACAATTTTATTAAAATTATTAAATGGGACATAAAAAATCAAAAACTTTTCAAAGGATGAACAACAAAACTAAAATTTGTACTTTTCTGCATTTAAAAGTACCGGTTACCAAATTTTAATAAGGGGTAATTTACAAATTAAATCAACAGAAACCTTATAATTCGCCAATAAATTACATCAACAGTTCTTAAAAGTTAGTTACGTATCATGGATTGATTGATAAGTAATAATTTTCAATTTTATTTCATGATTAAACTATTTTATTTATTACAATGATAAAACAAATCACCATTAACAAAGAACCAAGATTTGACAGACGAAATTGGCTCGATGCCATCGGCTATCTGTGTATCAGTAGGGATATGCGATATTTCTGTACTGCTGCTATCAAACTAAGGCCTGTGCGCAGGCTTAGAGTAGGAATATCGGGCAGATAAAATACCCCGATCAGCCGTGTAACAAATTTGAAACCCTGAAATTATGGTACCTTGTCGATTAAAATTTAAAAATTTATTTTTTTCATTTTATATTATTCATTTTAAAATTATCTAAAAATGAAAAACTAGTAATGCGTAAATTCATTCAACAAAGAGAAAATATAGAATGAAAACAAGTGGAAAATTTGTTGATTATGCGAACACCGAATGACGAAATAGGCAAAATGTAAATTTGGCAACACTTTAATGTATTGCTCCATCCCGGAGAACTTGAGAATCAAATTAGACAATAAAAATGAAGTAGTATTATTTTTGCTGGAAAATACCGTCGAAAAACGTGCTATTATGATGGTTTTTTACCAATAATATTAAATCAACAATTCAAGTTTTTTTCGTAGCCAAAATCATATTTCATACGGAATTATATCAAACAGCAATCTGATGCTCAGTGCAACTATCGATGACGCTAAGCTTCGTATTTCAAAATGCAATATCGTGTTGAACTTACGGTTACTTAAATGTGTAGTTAAAGAATCAAATAATCATACCACATCCTTGGACCGCCCAATGACGTTCTTACATTCCGATTGGATATGACTTGCGTAATTTCGTCATCTGCTTCAACATTTTCGTTCCATCAAAGATGTTCCGTATCACCGACTTCTCAAACGGAGCAGATGCTTTTACCTTTCGGTTTTAATGCTCATTTTATACGGTCTATCTGAAAGTTTGGTTATTTATTTGAATTTACCAGATACTTGTTTTGCAATCGGATCGGAGCCGGATATCCGATCTGATCCGAAACTGATTCGACTTTTTGGATATCCGCACACCTCTAATCAATACGCTTTATTTCACAAACAAAATAAGGTTTTCAATTTACCTACATAATTTTCTTACTTCACACATTCACTGCTGAAAATAAATATTAATACTCTTAGTGTAGCTGAAAAATATTAATAGTGAAATTACTTCCATATGAAGTAGTATTCACTAAAATGATGTCATTGTTGAGTGGCCTCTCGGAGGTATAATTTAAAGTCACAGTCATCAAGAGTCATTGAAAGTGTCATTTCTTGATATTGAAGCCATTTTAATTTCCTCAAGAAAAATATGTCACAGAAGAATGAATAAAAAATAGATTAAGAACGACTAAAACCAATCCCAAGGTCACGTGAAACAGTAGTTGCTATTTGGCGCAAACACACTCAGTATATCCTCAAAACAAGGAACAGATATCTTATCAAATCAAATAAAAAAATCTGTTTTTATTTTCTATTTCATTATGATTAACATTCATTCATAATTGTCTTTTATCTATTTTATCAATTGAGTATGTATTTTAATTTCAGATTTGAGGTCAAAAAGAAGAGACGATTCAGGAAGTTCAACAAATACAACTGCTAGTGTTGAAAATGAGGGAGCTCAACTTTTGGAAAAACATTCCACAAAGAGTGGTGAGTATTTATAGAAAACAAAAATATTTCATTTTTGAGCTTAGCACTCTTTTCTTTCTGGTCAATCTATAATTTCTGTCTGAACATTTTCATTTTACCTCTTGTGTGATAGGTTAGTTTTCAAAGTTTAAAAAGTTTAAAGTTTTCAAATTGAATGTTCATTTATTTAACTGTTAGTCATAAAATTGTACATCAATATCAACAATTCATCGTTTTACTATTGTTTTCCTTTATTTATTCACTTAATACTTTTAGGAGCTAATAGTGAGAAGAGGAAGCACAGCGGAGAAGCAGCCCTGGCCGAAGATCAGTGGCGGTCCAAGCGCAGTCAACAACTTGAGAGAGGTAAAGACAAGAATCAACAAATTGTAGTTCTACTATCGCCAAACGTGACTCAATAACTGCACAGTCTAAATGAATAACTCAGAAAACCTAAAAAACTACTGAAAAAAATAAGAATTGACGGTCATTTAGTAGTCAAAAGTGAAGGAAAAATGGGACAATTATTTGCAATTATTTTGCAGGGGATACTTTGAGACAGGCCAGCTTGGACTCAGCAACCGGAGGGACAAAACCCGATGACATCAACAACAACAGCAAAGAGAACCAGCAGTTCGGTCGGCAGAACAGTTCTTCATCAGGGTATTGATTATTATACTAAGTTGTTGTTTAAAATTTTAAAAGTCTGAGGAAAAGGAGCATAATAAGTAGACTATGACTAAAAAAAACTGAATACACCTGCAGCATCAGACCTACATACTAAGTGATGAATTCCCAATGATTTAGGAATTAATTTTGATGATTCTAGCTACAAATTAATATTTGATGATTTTGATGATAACCATAGGTTAAATAAGGAAGTTAAATCGATTTAATTATTCTCCATAAGAATAACTTGGGAAGTAAATAGTAGGAGTAAATAGGATTACTTTAAGGAACAAAATAATTTAGATTGTTCAACATAAATAGTAGGCCTACAACAACCTTAACCAGATGAAACTGTTAACATCAGAGTCCTGGTAATCCAATCGACCGGCTAATCCGAACATCCTACACTCACAGTAGATTTGATTCTCACGGTCCGAGATTTGGATGTAGCAGTACACTGTTTCTCAAGGGCGATGTCTAGCTACACTCACAGTAGATTTGATTCTCACGGTCCGAGATTTGGACGTAGCAGTACACTGTTGCTCAAGGGCGATGTCTAGCTACACTCACAGTAGATTTGATTCTCATAGTCCGAGTGTTTTATCATCGCTTTTTGGCAAACTACTTTGTGAAAATTCGAGTTCATTTCCAGCAGTGACCGCGGTCACGTAAAGAGTAGGCCTACACAGACAGCAATGCTTTATCATTGTTTGTTTATATGTGTCAATGTGTGCATTGTGTTTAGGGGTCTGCGGTATAGGAAATTATGAGGTCGGAACGGTACAAATTGTTGTACCTCGGTTCTCGGTACAAATTTGGTATGGTACGGTACACGCGAATAATTAAAATTAAAAATTATTCATACAATGTATAAGTTTGTTAAATAGGACATGATAATTATTACATCTAGAAATATAATCTTACACTATTTCTTACAATGGTTTTCAGTTTCAGTAACACTGTAATTCACATAAAATAACAATAATAACTGGATTGAAATATTTACTAAATTAACACCACTTACTGGAGTATAATTTAATTTAATTAAAGATAGAAAAGAAAATTTTGTTACGTGGTTGCAACCACGTGTGCGTGATGCACGTTTAAACCCTGAGAATTTAGCCCACAATTTTTAAAGTTGATTCGTAGTTTATTTTAAAAAAGCTCTATCCCTGAAAGACTAAATACTTCCTGAAGTGGGGAATTAATTCTTGTTGTAGCTAATAAATAACTACCAAGAAAAATCCCCACTCGTCGGTCAGTCTAGCGGGTGTAGGCAAATGAAATTTGAGTTTTAAAAGAATGAGTTGATCGGCCGTGGAGAAATGGGGAGAGCAAGACGCCGCCGGGTATATTTATAACCTCGGCTGGAGAAATCTGACCAATCAGATCGCCGCTCCCACACTACTGCCTCTCCTATTGTTTGTTAATTGACCTTTTGGCTTGTTGTTTGAGTCAAGCATGCTCATCTGCCGACTCGTAACATTATTCATAAGTATTTTCCAGAATTTAATTAGTGAAAACATAGAGAAAGGAGTTTAAAAAAAGACATTGTTTTTTATAAATATACAATAATATAATATTAATTATTATTATTATTATATTATTTAATATATATATTTTATAAATATACAATGTCAGAAAAAATATTTTACTGTACTAATTTTCAAACTGTAATATGATTTTTTTGAATCCATTCTTTAAAAAACATATCACATTAAATATATTAATAATTATTTAAACATTATAATTTACGTTGTAACTAATTAATAAGAGGAAATAATCTTCTCAAGTCTATATGAAAAAATATAATATGAAATCAAGGATTAACAAACAAAATAAAAAATTATAATGTATTTTATTGCAGAACAAAAAATACAGAAAATATACCCTTAGCCAAGGGTTCATTAGACCTATGTTTTATATTGTCCTGGTTTTTTTTTAATTCAACCAATCACAATCATTGTTCAAATTAAATCAAACATTTTCATAAAATGTGAAAGGGCTCTTTGGACTAAAATAGTTATTTTAGTATAAAGTGGTTAGTATTTTAATATTACAGTAGAACTCCTCAAATCAGAACATGTTCTCGGAAATCAAAAAAAGAAATAGATGGAAATTTAAAATAATTTAACCACATAAACTTATTTTTCAAGGTTTAAAAAATTCAG